>CM034298.1:24451890-26851890 GCA_019925795.1 Dendrobium chrysotoxum | reverse complement strand
ATAATATACAAAGTTATGATCATAAAGTATGATATGTTTGCTAAAATTGAATAGTTTGTTTGAATGACTGTTATCATTGTGCTGGATGGGTCATGTTTTTGAACAGATCATACTGTACGAACCCATATCGTACTATACGAATAGAGATGGACAAATTAAAAAATTAGGATTTTTATGAGCTTAATACTTTAGTAACCTTTTGAAGTCTTTTTTATAAGGACTTTTGCTATTGAAGGAACTCTGAAAGAGATTTTTTCTTAAGAGCTTTGGGGTTGGAAAGGAAGAAGAAGGTGTGGTTGTGTGTGAGAGAGAAGTAGTGTGAAGGGTTTCACACGTTTGCTACAGGAAAGCCTAAATTGAGTATCCTCCTATGGCCTCAGAGAGTTATTGAAGATTCTCTTAGGAGTGAAGCTTCAAAGTCAAGAGTCTAGGGTTCTCTGCCTTCACCAGGAGGGTGAAAAAGAATTGTAGTTATCTACCATCACTAGGAGGGTGAAAAAGGATTGTGGTTCTCTTCTATCACCACGAGGGTGAAGAAGGATTGTGGTTCTCTACCATCACTAGGAGGGTGAAGAAGGATTCCAGGTTCTATGCCATCTCCAGGAGGGAGAAAAAGGATTCAAGGTCCGCTGCCGCCACCAGGAGGGTGATATAGCTTTCGGTTCTCTGCAACACCAAGTTTGGTGGAAGTGATTCTTGTAAGGGCTTCTCCACCTTACGACAGGGGCAAAAGAAAAGTGTTAGTGCAATACCCAAAGTGGAGGACTCTAGGGAGTAGACGTAATTCAAGGTTGACCAAACCACTACAAAATCTTCGGTGTGCTCTTTCTTATTTACATTTTACTTTTCTATATTTTTATCTATGTAATTCAAATTTACTGCATGAATCTCATTATTTACTATAAATTAAAATTAGGTTAATTTGTGGTTTGCTAAAAAAAATTTCATATCTTAATTGATGGACTTGTACCTTAAAAAAGAAAAAAATATTTTAAACTCTGATTTGCCTCCACATGTGCTAAGTTACTTATTTAAAATTATTTTTAACATTATTTTCTAGCAAGAAAAATTTTATTATTGTACTAATTTTTTAAAATTACCAATTTACGCCCCCCTCCCTCTTGGTGTGCGTCGATATAGTTCACTAAGGTCTCACAACCTCCCCAAACTTTTAACTATAAGCAGTTCTATTTAATTCTACATATATATGATAGGATTAGTATCCAGATTTGTCATTGGTGGGGCCTAGCCACCATTACTTTAATGTAGATCCTTGGTTGTATTTTATAAATTTATAAATTACTAAAATCATCTCTTTTCTATATTATTGTGCATCCATCATTTGCATTATACGAGTAGCTTCTATTTTTTTAAGCATGTTGTATAGCATTTGATTTAAAATTTTTTAATAATAACTCCTTGACTCTTAGGATAGAGCTTACTAAATCTTGCATGTATACAATGATTGTTGTGATTAGGATTATTAGTTGGTAACTCACTCAAGATAAGTGGTAAGTTCAGATTATATATACCCCTCTCTTTACACATCTTCCCATAATTCAAAATCGAAGTTCCAAACTCAATTCCAAAATTTAAAATCTAAAGCATATGCATCATAATCTAAGTAGCCTAAGTATTTCTTTAAATTTATATAAATTTTAAATTATTTAGTCTTCATTTTAATTGAGAGTATTCTCTTAGGAGATGTAATTAATTATAGGAGCTTGCCCCTATAAGGGGTCTAGATCCTAGAATAAAATGAACCCTATCTTAGTTCCTTTTTAATATAGGGGAAAATATTATGAATGTAGACTAGTTTTATCTATATTCTAAATTTAATTTCATAATCAAAAGATAGATGGATATTTTATTTGTTTTTACAGTGAATTGAATATCCTATATATTTGATTATAGAAATAAATTTATTATTTGTTCTTCTAATTAGAATGATAGAAGAATATGTTATTCATCCTTTGGGATGAATTGTATATTCCCTATGCTGCATCTGATTAGAAAAATAAATAATAGTTCCTTTCTTTTAAATCGATGGCAGAACATTAGTCTATCCTTCGGGGTGGTATAATATTAAGCTATGTAGATTTAATTGAAAGAAATTAATAAATATATTTGAAGAAAAAAGAAATATTATCCATAATCCCTAAATAATGCTTAGGTTTTCTTTGATATAAAAATTATTAAAAATCTACTTAATATACACAAGTATACATGCCGAATCAAGTAATATAGTGATAAAATAGAGTATCGATCCCACGAGAAAGAATGTTTACTTACAAATACTAGTATTATCTACTTCAACTACAACATTTATCCTACTCAATAAAAATAAGTTTGGTGGAGATTCAATCACTTAATTTAAAATAAAAAAAATAATAAAATGAAATATTATTTGAATAAAATTATTTTGGAATGATGGAATGTAAATATAATATATTTCCTAATGATTCTCTTTTATATTGAGGCTATTTAGAGCATCTACATCTCTAACTGCTCAGTCAAGTGTGAAGAGATAGAGGACAGATTAAATATTTGATCCTTAATACCACTCTAAACTCTTATAGTCTGTCACTCTATGAGAATCATAGAAGAGCAAGTAAATCATGTATTGCTAAAATCCCATCATGATAATTCATTTATATAAATTTGATACCTGACAAGTAATATGCCTATGCTTACATCTTACTAATCTAACATACTTAGTTGTACCTACATTCTTATTCCTCTGCTCCACATTACACATGATATTAACTACACATATATCCACTACGTACATTAAATAAAAACCTGGTATATTGAAAACATCATAAAATTATTGATGAAGAAAATTCATTAGTACTTCACATTCCATTTTCACTAGCAATCTAAAATTAGAGAATTTAGTTAGACATGAAGAATAAGTGAAGTAAATTTATTTTTATTAATTGCACAAAAGAAAAAAAGTACATAAGAAAAGATATTATCGGATGGGTTTAATGATCTCCTCTATACTCCTCCTTGAACTTATAAAATTGCTTCCACAAATACAAGCCAAACACTCTAATGAAATGTATCTAATACTTATTTGAATTCCCTTGGTTGTTACTCCTAAGAAAACAATTAGAGAAGTACTATAAAGACTAAAATTAAATAAGTGATTAAACTCCTCTACTAATATTATAAATGAATTATTTATAAAAATATATAGAAAATAGATTTTGGTGCTACGGCACTTGAGATACTTATGCCGTGACTCCCATAAAAAGAACTAACATCGTATCGCTGAAGGGTTTCCTTTGATGCGGAACTTGCTGATATGGACCCGTTATTTAATGAATCGACGCGTCGCTTTACTGGTAGAATATCACATGAACTGTTACAATTATAGTGTTGCAGTGCTACTGACAGTTCAATGTTGTAGCATCTACGTGGCACTCCTATTGGCTTGGAGGTGCTAGAATTTGGTGTCACGATGCTGTGTAGATGGAGACTGGGCTTTGAGGAATTGACTCCTCCGATGTTGCGACACTATCAAATAGAGACTGGGCACCTTCATGTACATATTTTGCCGCTTCGATGATGTCAATGATGGTGTTGTAGCTGTATTGTATCAGACACCGCGATGTTGTACCATACTTAAAAATTTTGCCCATTTCCTATATTTTACTACACAAAAATAACTAAAATAACATATTTTTATTGACAAATTAACACATAAAATATAACATTATTTACACTTATCAAAGATATATGTATAGGTTAGCCAAACATAGAGGTAAGAGTAGTATGGAATTAGTTCAAGTGAAGTGTATGAAGGATGATGATAAAAAAATGCTTTTATAAGAAGAGGATATTCAAGAAAGGTGGATGAGATATTTTTTCAAACTTTTTAATAAAGATTATGAGAATGTAATTGAATTTAGCGACCTTAGCACCCTAAATAAAAATAAAGATTTTTGTTTTTAACGGTGCATTAGGAAAACTGAAGTAAGGAGGCTTTAAAGGAAATGAAGTGTGAAAAAGCTGTTGGACCTGATGATATTCCAATAGAGGTTTAGAAATGTTTAGGAGATGATGGAATTTCTTGGCATACTAAATTTTTAATATTATTTTGAAGATAGAAAAGATGCTAAATGAATGGAGAATGAGTGTGTTGATTCCTATTTTTAAGAATAAAGGTGATGCACAAGATTGTGTAAATTATAGAGGAATTCAGTTAAACTGTCAAACTTTAAAACTATGGGAGAGAGTTATGGAGCACAGGTTGTGGCGTGATATCAATGTTTCTCAATATTATGGCAGAACTCTCATAAATTTCAATCTAAAAATTATTTATGCTAAGTACAGGAACGTGTTCAAACACCGCAATGCTTGACATGGTGCTGTCACAGTGTTATAAGATGAATGAGTGCCTCAACGCTACTGGGCTTGTACCACTACGGTGCTGCGCTAACTCAACACATCTATTAGATGAACTGATAAATCACTTGACTGATTCAGTGTGGCTTCATATTTAGTCAACCGCTCTGCCATGGTACTGTAAAAGTTATGCACTATGACGCTTGAATGTGTAATCTGGTGCTGCGACGTTATAATGCTCGATGCTCTGGCACTCAAATTTCTAAAAACTCATGTGCTACAATGTGTATTTTGGATGCAGCAGTGCTATAAAGAGTTGCGGTGCTGAATTTATTATTATTATTTTTTATGCTCTAGCACTACTATTTCTTAATATAGCATGGAGGCATTGTAAATGTCGCAATGCTAGTAATTAGAGTGTTGCGACGTTGGTTCAACACTTGTGAATTTTTTTCTTTTTTTCTTTTTTTGAATATTTTCTGTACAACATAAACTAAAACACTACATTTTTACTAATTACTAAGATAATAAAAAAAGTACAAAATTTACACTTAACACCACTAAAATTCTTCTTTTCCCTAATTTCAAAATAAAAAATATAGAGAGCTGAGCAATGTAGCACTTCCAAGGGAAAATGTAGATATGCATATTTTCACACATCAACCCTCAAGACATGCTCTGTAATAGAATTTATACATTGGAAACACACATAGATATTTACTTAATAGAAAATGTAGAAATGCAAACACATAAGACTTAACATATTAGATCTAGATCAGTTTAGAATATTGTTGTGGTGGATAATACAAAACCACTCTTATAAATTAGTTTGCTAGTGGTGTTCGATGAGATTAGTCTGAGTTTCTTGTGTTAACCGTTGTTATGAAGAAAATTACTAATAAGACTTATAATTTCTTTTTATCCCTTAAAGATAATCATAGTGGAACTAAGTGTGTAAATAGTTCCATATTGTCGATGTAACATATTGGAAGCATACTAGTGAAATGAAACGGTTTCTTTTCCACCTAGTAAGCAAGGTGGAAAGTTAATCCAAGATTTTTCATTTTGTGGAAGATATGTTGAAACCCAAATAGTCCCAAGGGAAATTTTTAAGATTGAAGACAAGTATTAAGCAAATCTTCTCCCTAATATTTAGGCTGAGAGCTTTTGAGAAGCAAATTCATGATTTATTGAAGTTAATTACCATGCTAGTGGTCTTTATAGAAATGTCAAGGATATGATACAAGTAATAAACATTTCTATGATTAGTCAGTCCCAAATCTATAAAATAATAAGTATAAATGAAATAAAAAATTAAAGAGCTTTTTCCAGTGATACCTTTGAACAAGGTTATAAGATTGTGTAGGATTGATGGTTGAGTGACCTTATTTTTTATTGTGTAGAGGTAAAGTCATTTGATATTTCAGCAGTCTCATCAATAAGAGATCAATTGGAATGGATTTAGTGTTTTCAATTAGGTTATGAAAGTCCAAGTAGGTTGTTAAACCTAAGGCAATTATCCCAAGGCTAACCAAGCGGGGGGAGGGGGGGTGACTTGGTAATTAAAAATCTCTTGGTATTTTACAAAATCAATTTACGATATTTTTATTACAATAACAAATTTTTTTGAAAATAATTTTTCAATCATAAAAAATAAAAAATGCGAAAAATAAAAAATATGATAAAAAGTAAAGAACATAAGACACCAGATTTTATAGTGGTTCGGTCCAATAAAACCTACGACCACTCCTTGGGGACTCCTTATCTAGGTATTGCACTAAACACTAGTGACTCTCCTTTAGCCCTCATAGCAAGGTAGAGAAGTCTTTACAAAAACCTCTCTTCCGCCAACCCAGTGTGGTCGAGAATCGCCGTCCTTTCTCACCCTCCTAGTGAAGGCAGAGAACTCATCATCCTTTCTCACCCTTTTAGTGATGGCAGAGTACCAACATTCTTTCTCACCCTCCTGGTGATGGCAGAGTACCGACGTCCTTTCTCACCCTCCTAGTGATAGTAGAGTACTGGGCCTCCTTTGAAAATCCTCTTTCAAGAGCCTTCAAGGAAGTAGAGAAGAATTATGAAAAACAAACAAGAGATCCTCACCGTTGGGAAACTTTGTGAATCCCCTCACAAATTCCACAAGATCTCTCATTTTTTAATCTCAAAACACTCTCCCAAACACACTCCTAAGGCACATTCAAGAGAAATTCATAGCAAGAGCATTGAGAGTTAGTTTTTAGGACCCTTATATACAAAGGACAAGAAAAACTATCCTAAAAACTAAAAATTTCAAGTTGAACGGACTTGGATCGTACAGTATGATCGTACTTTATACGTACGAATAGTTCAAAAAATGATGTATGATGTTGTGCGAACCTCATTTCATACTCTGATCACCGTTTGTACGAACCAACATTGTACAGTACGATTAGTTCAAAATTATTGAGTTCGTATGGGATGAACGGGTACAAACCTGATTTCATACTTTGACCGGCATCTAGGATGAACCAACATCGTACAGTATGATCAGTTCAAAATTATTGAGTTTGTATGGGACGAACTGGTACGACCCTTATTTCGTACTCTGATCAGCGTTTATACGAACACTATTTCGTACAATACGAATAGTTTAATCAAATAATATTTTTCTTGGTACGAAAGTGGACAATACTATTTCATACTCTGTGAATCATCTATATGAAAATAGATCGTACAGGACGAACCTAAAAATCGTACAGTACAAATAGTACTTAAATTTTTTTTGGCATGATTTGATTAACTTCATTTTGAGCGGAACTATCTACAGTATGATTTGAAAATTTTACAGTACAATTAATTTTAAAATTTAAGATTTTAAATCACTCCCCTAGTGTGTATAAGCACGTTTACCCGATTACAATCACACTCTCTTAGACTCAAAAAAAAAATTACAAACTTCATTACAAGAACCCTAATATAATCTATCTTGAAGTCTTCGACAGTTTGGAGTATGATTTCCCTGAAACATTAGTACACATAAGCAATACAAACAAGATGTATCCAATAAATGTTAGGAGAAACAATAATCAACACAATAATATTTCGGTATCATAAAAAACACATATGATAAAAACATAATTTTGAAAACTAAGTTGCAACAGGTTAGAGGAAATTGGAAAAGATCAATTAAGAGTTTGTATGCTTCATCAATGGTAATAAGAATTAAAAAACTTTAGTGGTGTTACCCCCAGGGTTAGAAAATATAGTTCAATTGTGGTTTCTACCCAATCACTAATTAGTAATTTATGATGGGGGAGTTCTAGGATTAGAGAAATTTGGAAATTTTGCTTGTTCAAGGGAAAAGGTATCACATTCCCCTTGTAAATAACTAGTTGAATAATACATTACCCTAAATTTTGATTGTAATGCAATCAGGAAGGTCAGAGGTTACGGAATTCTACACACCGACAAGAATAAACATCAACCACTTTTTTTTTTCATTTAGGGGCTCAACAACAAGAAGAACAAAAATCTTGCTAACAATTTTATGATATACCCATTTCAGACATACTGTAGAAAGGTAGATTAACTAGTTTCAACCAAATCAAAAAATCATCAAAGTAAAATTTTATCGATGTAAAATTTGATTTTAACTGTTTAAAAATGAATGGCCTTCCATTGATAAATCAAGGACCATCACAATTCAGCATTTCAAAATCTTTGAAGCGGGAGAAGTTAAATAAAAAGAAAACTTCGATGAGAAAAAGGGGCTTAAAAGTATTTTTGAGTTTTTATAATCTATTAACACTAGGTAGATTACTAGTATAGAAGGGTCTTTCATCTTTGGCATAGCCCACCAAAGTTATCTTCCATTATTTGGCACCTTCATCTGCTTGTTCATTTAAGATGGTGACCTTATCTTGCAAGCATTGAATATAGTTTAGGGAGAAGGTAGAAGCATTTGGAATCTGAGCAATGGGAAGGCTTTTCCACTTAATGAAGAGGGAGAGGAGAGCAGTGGGATGTTGGGTCAAAAGCCCAAAATAGATGGTGAGGAGTTATTAAGCAATGAATCCTTAAGATTCCATAAAGGAGGGGTTGCGAGGGGGAAGGCAGTGGGGAATTTTCTGACAAAGGGAGACAAATTGCCTTAAAGCAAACCCTGACCCTTGCAGAGAGCAAAGGGGCATAATGTGGCTTTCCTAAAAACGGAGTACAGATGTTCGAGGCCCCCTTTCATGAATGACTACATGGAGAATCCATGCATATGATCCTTGCTATTTCAATTTATTCACACCATCACAATGGTTGGATACGAAAAATTTTGCTCATACTACCAACCATGTGTAAGAAGATTCCAGCTTTTCTATTCATTTTAGATGTTTGGATTTTTTTTTTTTAATCAAAATTCTGATGAGGTAGGGACTTGGGAGCTATAAAGTCGCGTGGTATACAAGCAAATCTTTCTAATCTAAAACGGTCATCTCCATGTGCTTGAGCATGTCATATATAAATTTTTTCACGAGATGTAAATTTCCTCGTGAAACTTGTATGTGATGGTGCATTAAATATTCTTTTGTTCTTCAAATTTGTTCAACTATTAATGGACATGTGACGTCATTTCTTTTATTATTATTATTATTATTATTATTTTGGGCACTGTGCGAATCCTACTTCGACTTATTTTTATTTTTTTCAACGCAACAGGTTAAAGGCCACCGCTTCACCGGCTTTTTTTATTTGTTTAGTTTTTCTTTTGCAGATTGTTTCCAGGTATTATTGACCACTGCAATTTTTACATTACTCTCAAAAGCTCCAAAGAAAGCCGTAAAATATTGGATAACAATTAAAGTTTTTTTTTTAAATAATTTTTTTACTGTTTTCTAAAATAATCTTTTTAAAATAAATTTTAAATTAAAAAAAAATAACTAAAAAATGTTTTAAAAAATATTAAGAAAGTTGTCTCAATAAAACTTAAATTTAGATAAAATATATTTATTTAATCTGTAATAATATGTAAAAATTTGATCAAAGATACTCATCAGAATAAATACATAATAATATAAAAATATTTACATGACATGATCTTCATTTAAATTCAAGATTGCGTTATGATGTGGATAAATAATGCTTAGGATTGGAATCGAGCTAAGCTAACCCAAGTGCATTAAGGTCTGGGTTTAGTTTCACAATAGCAGAAATAGTTATTTGTGACAAGACAATATATCTAATGCAACCTTTATCTCAACTGTCATTTTGCATTGGAAATTTTTTAGCTCAACTTGTCACAAATTTTGTGGGCCAAGACAAAAACGGTTAAAAAAACATATTTGGGATTAAAAAATATGTCTCAAATATAGAAATAGCAAATGCCAACATAGCCTTTTGTGATAATAACCAATCTCAAAACCCAATATGGCTTATAGCTTTCATAAATTTTACATTATTTTTCAGTTAGTCATACAAATATATTGTATCTAAGTCGAAAATATTAGTGTAAAGCCTATAATATCCAAGAGAAAAAAACTTCATTGATATTGTCGGAACTCCATCGATCGTTTTCTCATCCTACTTGCAGGCTAGCCTTAAGTTGGTGAGGGAATGAAAACGATGGAGGATGGGTGAGGAAATGGAAAAAAAAGTATAATGACGGAATAAATAAGGGAAGGGGAAGGGGGGAGAAGAATTAGAGAGGATGAGCACACCTAGTTAGTAGCCATTGAAGTCAAGGGAGGAAGCAGAGGAATTCACTTTGATGAGGGAGGTGGAGAAAATTAGAGTAGGAAAAGAAATTAAGAGAATTAAAAAAAAAATTGATGTATTAGATATTTGTGATAGACCCTAACTATTGTATTCCAATTGCATAGTAATCCTTGAGCTCAATCCAAGCTTTCACATATATGTTCGTATTTGCTTACTTCATTTTATAGTCAAGCTTTTTAAATAAGTAATTATACATGCTATATTGAACTACATTTTATTTTAATTATACGAGAACTATTATCAAGTTTAATATCATGCCTTTTAATGAAAAATTATTGAACATCAAAAAAGAATATTTGTGAATATAAATAAATGAGTTGAACTTTGTCGAAACTTACTCCATTTAGCCTTTAAGTATTTAAAAAGCATTTAGACTTAGGTTTTGCTTGGGACGACTTTTTTATTGCTTCTTAAAACAACTTTCTAGTTAAAAAATTAAAATTTTTGTACTAAAAAGATGGTTTAAAAAGCAATAAGAAAGCTGTCCCAAACAAAACCTTAGTTAATTACAAACTTGAATGAACTTACATACATTAATCGAGTTTAGCTTGAGTTGTTCATTTAATACATTGATTATTATAGCCCTACTGATACATAAAAACTTTACTAATTGTAATATTTGTTAAGGCTTCCTAAAGGTGAATACTAACTAAATTATATCGTAAGATATTATGTTTTTTTAAAAAAATTGCAATAGGATCTCATGATTAAAATTGATCAGTAATTTAGTGCACTACCAAAGCAAGTAATAATATACTAACTTCAAAACAAATTTAATGATTTCTTAGAACTCATTATACCTTTTTTTAATAAGAACACCCTGATATAATTTTTTCGTTATTTCAATTAAAATAGAGACAAAAATAAATGTATTAAAATAAAACAAAGTTGAACAATTAATTTAGAGATAAATAAGATATAATAAATTAACATAAAATGGGGGTTGTTTGGATGCAAATTTTTAATGTATTGTATTTCGAATGCATACATTTCAAAAATCATTATTGAAGGGCTATTTGGTTTGATATAAAAAAGACTGCAATGTAAATGAAATCCAATATAAAATAAAATTAGTGTATTATAAATTTAAAGTACTTTTGAGTTGCATGATTTTACCTTCTTTCCTTTGTTGAAGTAATGGAATTATGGAATGCGAAGAAAAATTGTAATATATTTGAAACAATAGTTAATTGGAGGTGGTCGACACCAAGAGCATGTGAGAGCAGTTTGGGCAACGACATCAGCTGTGCCTAACGGTGGGGGCTACGAAAACGTAATAAGAAATGATAATGGTACACAACGGGCAGAGATGGCGACAACGAAGACAACAATGTCTAGCAGTGGCAACAATCAGTGATGGATAGGTGCTCATAAGGAGTAGAGGTGGCTGGTGGTAGTTAGCATAAGGTGGCAAAAGATAGGTTCCTCGATTGGCGATGATGAATAACGACAATCAGTGGTTGGGGGCGGGCAATTGACTACGATCACTTTTATACAAGTGTGTTTTTGGAATTCAATCAAAACTAACAATTTCAAATACACTCAAAATGAATTTGAAATTGACATCTAAATGCACTTACAAAATACAATGCATTTAAAACACAATTATCCAAACATATGAATTTCACACATTATTGTCATATTACTCATCATCACACATCACTATTGATCATCATTATACATAACCAACCACCACTGCCGCTATCAAACAATACAAACAGCCATAATTAGCCACTGCTAGTCATCTTTGGCAGCACTGCGATTGGCTATCTTAGATCATCTTATTCCAAATGCACTATAATTTTGCACAACATTCCTTCAAATCAAATAAAAAAAACAAACTTTTAAATATATCGGATAATCACCTAAATAATTAAAAATTAATTTAAATATACTATTATTATCTTATACTACATTCCTATTAAGGTGTTTTTTCTTTCACCCAAATAAATAACCCTTTAACCAAATGATGAGATCTGTGTCACCTTCATCAATGTATAATCTATAAAATAGGTTCTGCTTCCAATCTTTATCACTAAACAAATCTAGATAAAAGTGAGGTTAAACCTTCTTGCTCTTAATGAATCAATCATCAGAAAAGCTAAATAGGGGAAAAAGTAAAAATCAGATAAAATATTTCTCTTACGTAGGCACAAGATAAGCCTTCTCCTTCGCACTTAAGAAACTTCCGACCACAAATCCGACGGCAGCGACGGCGAAGACTCCCAACATTGCTCCCTTAGTTCGAAGCTTCCCAAATCTCCTTTCACCATCTACCCTCATTTCTAAACTTCCCTTTTCAGAATCAGCAGTTTCCGACTTCCCTTCCATCATTTCCGTCGTTTCCGTTGGACACACTTCTCCTGTTTCATTAACACCATAAACAGATTTCTCTTCCTCTTCTTGTTTCTCCTTTTCTTCTCCTCCATCAAAGCACGAAGAAGTGCAAGAGCAAGAATAAGACACATTGCCTCCAATAGCATCATCAGAAACCCTACTCCGATCCGCGAATTCACTTCCGATGCTCGAAAAACTCGTTACAAAGCCGTTTAATTCCACTTTCTTCTCTTCCCTCTTCCAATTCATCTTTGACGAAAAAAGAGATTTCAAAAATCCAATCTTTCTTTTTACGTCATCATAATCATCTCCGTTACTCTCCTTCTCAACCTCCTCAATGTTCCTCAGAGACGAAGCAACGACATCCTCCGGTCCCATTTCTTCGGTGTGACATGAAGCTGAGGAGCATGAAGGCTGCGTATCATTGTCAGCAGTCAGGTCACCAAAAGCCTTTTCAACGGCGACTAACCTTGCACCCAGGGAGGAAAGGTCCTCGCTTTGAGCCTCAACGGCGAGAAGGGATTTAGTGAAATCAATCTTGCTAAGGATTTTGGCTGCGGACTGATGGGAAACGGGTTCCTTCGCCATGGATTCTAATTCCTGTATGTTCTTGTGGAGAATGGCAAGCCTTAATCTAAAAGTTTCTATTTTGGCGTCGTCGG
Source organism: Dendrobium chrysotoxum (assembly GCA_019925795.1). Taxonomy (NCBI): domain Eukaryota; kingdom Viridiplantae; phylum Streptophyta; class Magnoliopsida; order Asparagales; family Orchidaceae; genus Dendrobium; species Dendrobium chrysotoxum. Next base: position 26,838,796 of record CM034298.1, on the reverse strand, counting down.
CGCCGGAGAAGATAGATTCGAGAGCGGAGACTCTGGCAGCGATGTGGCCAAGCCGGCCGGCGACCGAGGTGCCTCCGTTTTCTGCGGCAAAGAGAGATTTGAGAAAGGAGAGCTTGGAGTGGAGGGCGGCAGCGCGGTGTTGGTGGTAATGGAGTTCCTTGGGGTTTTCGAGGAAGTAGACTTCGGATTCGAGATCGTCGAGTTTCTTGGTGAGAAGTACTTCGATTGATTCCATGGTTTTGATTCTATTTCGGTTTCTACTTTCTTGACCAAACAGCCTGCGGTGGTAACTGCTTGTGCTTCGAAGTGACCCGTCGTTTTATGGCAGTGGTTTTCAGTCGAAGTGACGGGATGCGGTTTAAAAGTCCAACTTTTTATGGTGTAAGTAACTACTAATTTTTTGTTTGCGGTACTTTTTATTATAATTTTTGAGATTATTGTTGACAATTATTTTAATTATTTTTTTATAATGTTAATGGGGAAAAATTACTTTTATAATTAAATCTGCTCATATGATAGCTCATGAAAAATTATCGTCCAATTTTTTAAAAAATAATATTTATAATATTTGAAAATTATTTTTTTATAATAATTTTATAACAAAATTAAAAAACTGCCTCCAATAAATCCTAATTTATACTTTACTGATTGTATAAAACTAATAATATATTTATATCATTTAAGTATTAAAAATTTACCAGTGTTGTAAAAATTTTGATTAAGAATTATATAAATCTAAAATTTAAATCAACAGTATGTATACCATTTCTTTTTTATGAGACTGTTTAATTGGTTATAAAGTGAATACAGTGTAAAATAATTGTAACGTTAAGTAAAATATTTTGAGGTTGTTTAGATGTCTATAAAGTGAATGCAGAGGAATTATATTTTTCTATTTGATTAAATATATGCAGAGTAAAGAAAAATTAATGCATTCTGAATACTTAGGATTTGCTACAGTAAAATGCAGAAAAGATAGATTCAGTAGAGTTAAATACTTAAATCAAACCTAGACTAACCATAATATCAAGCTGAATCGAAATAAAAGCTCTCACTTAACTAAAGAAAGGTACACAGCTCATCTTGTCTTGTTGGTTGAGGGCTTAGGCTTCCAACTAAGAGGTCTTGGGTTCGAGTCTTTGTGTATGCGATGTGTGTTTGAATTTGCCTTAATTGACCTAAATATCCCAAAATAAAACGAAAGAAAGGTAACACAAAAACAGCTACATTACAGGAACCAAATCATCCCAAAAAGGGCATATTTTTATCCATTTTCTTCTCCAAGGCCTGTAAATTCGTCTCAAACTATTGCCAAGCAAATCACTCAAAGTAGTTACCTTTAAGAAACTCAGCAAGATTGCCAGCAGCATAAAAGGGATAGACGAATAGAAAACGAATAGAAGCATATATAAAGCTTATAATTAACTAATTGTTAATCATGATTTGGAAGAGGGAAAAAATAGAACAGGTCCTACATGTTGAAGAATTACCTTGGAAAAAGCTTTTTAGCTATGCTTTGCTGCCTTGTTGATTATAGTCGTTTTCGTCTGTACGATTTGGATGAGTGCTGTGAGGAAGTTCAACCTGAAAGCAGCAAACTCCATGGCAATCAGAAGAAGGAAAAAAAATGAATTCCAACTTCTTCAACCTCTGGAAGTAGTTCCTGGTTTCTAAATAATTAAGGAGCTTGGCAAGGTCATGATAGTGCTGCGACGGATGCGACACAGTATGCGAAAGTCACGAGTATCAGTAGTGGTGATCGCACCTGTCATGAGCGGCAGCAGCGCTCGTACCTGTCGCCAATGACGCTTTGAACTCGGAGGAAGAAACTAGGATTGGTTCTTGCCACAATGGAGGAAGAAACAGACTTCTTTCTCTCGTCTGCGTCTCATGAATTCCTTTTTAGCTCTATTTTGAGCGGGTTTATTTGACTAAATTATTAGCTATGCCCTTCTTAATTTAAAATAGTAAAATATCCATATCTTAACAGCAACAAATATAAAATTCCTTTTAAAGGATTTTAAGAAAATTTCATTGTATGCAAAATATTTTGAACATCCATTTATAATATTATAATTTATAATGTGATATTTATTACTAGTACAACAATTTAAAACCTCCTTACCCATGCCTCTTCTTCCTCCAAAGATTTTCCTTTGAGTTTCATTCCACCTACTGAAAATTTTATTTAGATTATAGATGATGAAATCTCAAAAGGCTCAAAATAATGGTGGCTTGGCCGCATAGGCTAGTAAATAAGAAAAAGGCCTTACTACGAAGCATTGCCCTTCTTCATTAAGAAAGCGTGGAATCTGGAAGGAAACCTATCTTTTTTTGACTTGGATAAAAATACACGACCTCCCTTGTCACACCTCAGAATCTAAATCAGAAAAAATTGTATCTTTTATCTTTAAATAATAAAAAACTAATGCTAAGTAATTTCTTTCAAAAATAAAACACCAGTAGAAACGAAGCTATTGGTCAAAACATCAATTCACATCAATGATCATACTCCAAAAATCATATGCAATAACTAGGAGTCATTGTAATACAACATAATGTCTACCCACTCCTAACTTCAACAAAATAACTAAAAGATAAAAAAAGGGAATTCTAAAGAATCCTATATGTGATCAATCACACACTTTTGATCCTCTTCCCTAACCTAAAATCATTAAACCACCTATATTGAGTTTAAAAAGGCCAACATATCACTAAAACTATTGAAGTCAAAGCATAGAAAAAGAAGTAATATGCATGTAATCATTTAATTCGTAATGGCTGCTCTCAATATGATTATGAGTCTGTGCAGAAGTTGTAAAATACATATTATAATAATAAAGCCTGTAAAATAGTATAATACGAATGTTGAAATAGTAAGGCAAGAAACAATTATTCTTAAACCAAACGATACATCATAGCAACGCATTAAAAAAAGACTTACACCCTAAAAAAATTGAACTTCCATGAAGAAATTGAGAAGAGTGTGTAATCATAAAGCAACAGTTGAAAATAGCCCGATCTGTATAGTCTGTGTGACCTTCTTAATGCAACTCTCCACTGTAGTTAGCTAACCGATGATGGTTTTCATCGGTCTAGTCACAGTGAAGGTTCACCCCATGGAAGATATGAATATTTTTTCTCATGGCCATCCATTTGTGAGTTTACAACTGCAAACTTAGGCGGACTCATCCTTCACATTGCAATGACTCGAGAACCTCAACTAAGGTCATCAATATAGCTTAATGACTCATTGTCATAGACTCACTCAAGTAGACCCATCTTGAAGACTTGTCTTTATCTACTCACCCATGAACACTCGGCAGAGGGAACTCGCCCAATATTGAAAGTTGGGCCAAAAGAGAAGGATCACGCCAAGCATCCATCAGATCATGCCATGTATCCTGAATAATTTTTATTGGATCTCATTTATTTTTGTACATTTTAACTTCTTCTTTTTTAACTTACCCTATAGCTCTTGGATCCCTATAAATAAAGGTGAAAGGATATATTTTGAACCTTTTTTAAATCTCTTGAAGCACTATTGAGCTAATAGAGTATTTTCCATTAGATTTTTCTTAACATTCTTTCTATATTTTCTATCTTCTTATTTCTCTTCATACTCACCACTAGCTTTCAGGTTCATGTTTCTTTCGCTTGCTAATAAAGGATAATATCATCTATGAATAAATTTGAATCTAATAATATCATTACAATAAATATATTATATTTTTCTGAAGAAATATTTTTCACAGCTTCCTATCCAGTTCAATTCCAAAGAAGAAAATAAACTGTTTTATTTCCCACATTATATTATCACTTTCCTGCACCCAACCACACATGCATCTATAGCATGAACATGTGAATAGAAATTCACTCAGGAACATAGGCACATGGGACATAATTTTATAACAAATTTTATATGAAATATATACGTTACGCCCTATTCAGGAAAGGGGTAATTGTATATCTTAAGGCCTTAAAATAAAAAAAACTATTCATTTGTAAACTAATTATCTGAAAACAAATCTTTTATTTTGATTAAAAAATACTGTTTAAATGCTTTTTTTTCCAAAAAAAAAAAATCCTCATCTTTATTGATTAAATATTTATTGTAAACATTCCTACAGTGAATTGTATATAGCTTGATTGATATGCATTTTGCATGAAGTGAAGTAGCTTCTTCGGAAAAAGTGAAGCAGCTTTCATCGGAAAAAGACATTATCTCGTGCAACAATGGATGGAGGTTTTCAAGGTCAAAATAAGTCTTTCTCCTACAGGAGAGATTTAGTTCTTGTTTCACTTTACATGCTGCACATAACCATAAGTACTACAGGACCTCAAAACAGGATGCTTTTATATTTACTCGGCTAGCACAGATGCCATTTAACGAGTCTAATAATTATGTAAATTTTATAAAAGATGAGTCCATAATAGTTACATAAGAGATCTATCGAACAAATTAGTAAATTCTTCATGACACAGGCACTATTAACAGTGGAAGTAAAGATTCAGCGACTCGTTGCAACATGATCCAAGTCCCGAACACCCTACGACAAAACTTTATTTACAGAATGCTGCCTGTACAATTCCATTTTTTACTTGGCTACTCCATGAAACAGTATGAAATATGAATACAAGCAATGCGAAGTTGCTTGATAAACAAATTGCTTCAAGAGAAGTTAACTAAAATGCTGAACTAAATTAGAGAAGCACCACATTGTTGGCAGTGTCTACCGAACGTGTTCTCCGCACTGTAGACAACGTAGAGGAAACCATCTTCGTCTTTCTTCTCATTGTAAAGCTCGGACATCAAAGCTCCTGCAACAAAAAATTAGCACCGAAAGCATTAGAATTCATTCATCCTTCAATGATGAAGAAGAGGTTAATTCAGTAAGCATAGGCATCTGGGAAACCCTCGAATTCATCATAGTCCTTTTTCTAAATGGCTTGCAAGAAACTAACATATGGAAGTCTAAATATTTTCATTTAAGTACCTGTGGCTGGAAGAATATTGTCCACAAACAGAAACATGGCCTTCTCCGAGGGTAAACATATTCTCTTGCGGATAACAGCTGCAAACTGCCCCACAGTTAAGTCACGTGGAACCAAGTATCTGCACTCGGGATCCAATAATATATATTAAGCAGATTCCACATCACAATTTACGAATCAACAAATTTTCTAGTCTTCCATGGTATAGACAATAGAATAGTTGACGCTCAGTTCGGGATCATTATGGTTTTTATTTTTGATTTTGTTTATTAAAAATCATATATGTTTAGTGTGACTATATTTATTTCTAATTTTAAAATAAATCAAATTATTTTTAAAAGTATTCAAAATAATTTTGAAATGTTTTAAATATTTTTAAAAATAACTATAATAACAGTCGCAGACATCATCATTGTTGTCATTGCCTCACCAATCACCACTGCTGCCACACCGGGGATCTCCCTTAACCATAGCCAGCACTACCTAAATCAACATATTTAATCATCAACAATAATAACAACAACAATCCATCTAAGGTGATTCTCTCTAATCTTATTTGTCACTAAACCTACTCCAAATTTTTTTTTTTAAGCTACTCCAACCCTTCACGTATATACTTTTTCGTATTTTATCTCTAAGTTTAAAGTCACTCATTCACCTGAGCATCCTCATCTATGCAGCTCTTAACTTAATTTTATGCTTCTCTTTTAATGGCCAATATTTTGCGTCATAAAACATTGCAATCTCACCATCTTATAGAATTTTCCCTTAAGTTTGAGGAGCCCTTTTCTATTACACAACGGTCTCGATGCATTCCTCCCGTTCAACCATCTTGAATTCTACTAATTATATTCTCATCTATTTCACCATCGCTCTGAACAATAGAACTGAGGTATCTAAAACGTGTACTCTTTTTAATGACTTGATTGCCCTTAGTTACAATTCCATCACTATCTCTATTACTACTAGAATTAAACTCCATGTATTCCATTATGGATCTACTCATTCAAAAACATTTAGACTCTAAGGTTGACCTTCATAATTCAAAATTTCCTTCAACTCCCTCTCTAGTCTTATCAACAAGAAGAATATCATCCATATAAAAATACACTAGGGTACATCCTCTTGCAACAAGAACATCCATGACTAAAGTAGAAAAATATGAGCTTAAAGCAGATCTTTAATGTAATCGAATTGAAATAGGAAAATACTGATACAACAAATACCATGTAAACAGTAAACAACAAATACCAAAATAGCCCTCCCCAACTCCCTCCCAAATCAACCCTCAAATTAGCCCCCAAATCGACCCTCTTTAATTAGGAAATATTTCCTAATTAATCCCCTCCAAATTAGCCCTCAAATCTGCCCTCTTCAATTAGGAAACATTTCATAATTAATCCCCCTTCAAATCAGCCCCCAAATATGCCCTTTTTAATTACGAAATATCTCCTAATTAATTTCCTTTAATTAAAAATCTTCCTAAAAAGCTCCCACTTGATGAGAAACTTCCTAATTCCATCCCAATCAGATTGGCCAGTCCATCAATACTCTCCTCCCAAAGTGCCACCTTGTCCTTAAGATGGAATAAAGGAAACTGTTGTTGAAGCACTAGACTAAAAAATGGACTGTCACTGGGTCGAATGATCTCTACCTCCAACATCTCCCTGATTAATCTCTCGATCTCATCCTTCGGGATTTGGAAAGAATGATATGAACAAACACTGGTATGTGAGACTCCTTCCTTCAAAATGATAGCATACTTGTTTTCCAGAGGACGAGGCAATCTCTAAACTTACTGGAACACCTCTCGATACTAGTGTAGGAGTGGTTGAATCATGTATGATGCTTCTATCATCTCCCCATCTTCTTTTCCTTCCAAACTCTATAGCTCCATCAAAAATCTCACTCCTTTACCCTTTCCCCTCGTTGGAATGATCCAAAGGTGGCATCTCCTCTTCTTCCTCAAAAATTTCCACATCACCATCCTCCCTCATTGTCCCTATATTAGAGTTTCCCCCACTTCCTTGTCCGGTCAATGGTGCCCATGCCTCCGATGTTGTCAATTGAGTGTGAAGCTTCAATATTTTCTACATCATGTCCTCTAGGTTAGAAAGTATTCGTTCCATCGCTGAAAAGCGCTCATTCAACGATCCCACATCTGTTCGCAGCTGCCCTATTTCCCCCTCTAGCTTTCTTCTAACGCCTCAACTATTTTCCTAGCCATCAGTCCTTCAAAATGATGGCAAGCTCTTGTTCGCGTAGAGGAGGCAACCCCTGAATTAGCTGGATCACCCCTCGATATTGTTGTAGGAGTGCTTGAACCATATATGATGCTTCTATTTTCTCCCTATCTTCTTCTCCTTTCAAACTCTGCAGCTCCAATAAAAATCCCACTCATTCACCATTTCCCCTCCTTGGAAGTGGCTCCAAAGATGCCATCTCCTATTCTTCCCCCAAAATCTCTTCCTCCCATCCTCCCTCATCGTCCCTATATTAGAGTTCCCCCACGTCCTTATTCGGCCAACGGTGCCCTTGCCTCTAATTTTGTCGGTTGAGAGTGAAGATCCAATATTTTTTTCATCACATCCTCTAGATTAGAAAGTCTCCCTTCCATCGTAGAAAAGCACTCATTCAACGACCCCACATCCATTCGTAGCTGCCCAACTTCCCCCTCCAACTTTTCTTCCGAGGCCTCAACTCTTTTCTCGGCCATCAGTCTCAAGAAATTGCTCTGATACCAATTTGATAGGACTTAAGCACCAAAATCAGCGAATAAACAATAAAATTCAGCTAAACCACAGATTTTCTTGATAAGAAAAGAAACACGGACAAGCAAAATACAATGGTCCTCTTTCAAGAGGAGGACCTTCTCTCCCAAATCCTAGGCGCCGCTAGAATCCCTCACAAAAACTTTGAACATCAAAACCTCACAAAATTCTACATACAAAAACATAACCCTAACCCTAGAGTAAATCAATTACTTAAAGCAAATAATAAATAACAAATACTCAAACAGCCCTCTCCCAATTCCCTCCCAAATCTCCCATATTTTCTTAATTATTTTCCTCCCAAATCAGCCCTCAAATCAGCCACCAAATATGCCCTCTTCAATTAGGAAATATTTTCTAATTAATCCCCTCCAAATCAGCCAGGAAATCTGTTGTCTTCAATTAGGAAACATCTCCTAAATAATCCTCTTTGATTAAGAACCTTCATAAACAATTCCCTCTTATTTAGGAAATATCTTAATTCTCTCCCAATAAAATCGGCCGGTCCATTAAATACTTAGTCAAACCACCTTGTGTTTGAGCACAAGTAACAGCTCCTTTAAACATATTCTTAATGACTTAAATATCAACATTATTAACATGTTTCTTTCCTAAATCTCGTTAGAGCACTTCTCTTGAAACTTAATTATTATGTTTCATCTAAATTAATAAATATCATATATAGATCCTCCTTACTCTCTCTATATTTCTCCATAGAACCTCTCAACAAATACATAGCTTCCATAATAAACCTACCCAGCATGATTCCAAACTGATTTTGAGAAACATTTATCACGTCGAAACCTACACTTAATTATTCTCTCCCATAGTTTTAATGTATGACATATTAACTTAATTCCCCTATAATTTGTACACTCTTGTGCATCATCTTTATTCTTAAAAATAAAAACTAATATACTTATTCTCCACCCTTCTAGCATATTTTGTCTTCAAAATAATATTAAAAAATTTAGTAAGCAAAGAAATTCTTTGGTATCCTAAGAATTTTCACACCTCTATTAAAATAGCATCAGGTCTCACTATTTTTTTACACTTAATTTTCTTTAAAGTCTTCCTAATATGACGATAAAAATAAAAAACTATATTTTTATTTAGGGTTTAAGGGTCACTAAAGTCAATCATATTTTTACAATTTTTATTGAAAAGTTTATCGAAATATCGCATCCACCTATGTTAGATTTTCTCTTCTGAGAAAAGTACTATTTGATCTTTATCATTAATACACTTCACTTAAACGAGATCCTTACTCCTCCTATCTCTTTGTTAGGCTAACTTATACATAACCTTTTTTGTATTCCATAGTATCTAAATTTATAATGTAAATCACTAAAAGCTCAATTTTTTTGCATCGCATATTGCTTTCGTGGACTACCTATGGGCCCCTCATAACTTTCTCAATTTTCAAATTTCATACATCTAAACCAATTTTTATAATAAAATGTTTTATTTTTTATCTTATCTTGTATATTTTGATTCCACTACTAACTATTTAACCATTAGGAGCTTTTTCTTCTGACACTTTAAGTACATACTTTGCAACATTTTTAAATCACTAGCTACTTTTTCTCACATAATATTAGCTTACTCATGAACAACCTAAATCTTAAAATCTTGACTTATGCTCTCAAAAATAAAAATATTTTTAATCAAGCAAGTTTCACTTCATGTCAAAAATAAAGAAAACAAAATAAAAATAAAAAATTAAAACTAAAAGTTATCACAATCAACCTATTAACAATTTGATTCCAAGCAAAGGAAAACAAGACAAACATGACGAGATAAATTTACATGGTGTTGTAATGCAGCAGAACTTACTTGCGCTTGTCAACACATTGGATGTCACTTCTCTGCACCTTCTCCACAATAACCTATAGAGAATGAATAAAGGAATGTTATATTTATTCTCAAGTCAATGAAATCAGCTAATTTAAAAAATTTATATCATCATCATCATCATCATCATCATTAGCTATATGCCTTTCATTTGGGTTGAGTTAATAAAGCCTTTTCCATTCATTTCTACATAATGCTACACGAGGTGTTAGTTTTGGTCAAACCAAATAGCAACAATGGAAACTACATCAGTATATGTTGGTTACAAATCAAGCATTAGACCATGATATATGCAATATTAATGGACTGGTAACGATTGACTGAGAACATAAAGCTCCGGCAAATAATTTAATTGGTAATAACACCAAGTTCTGTCACGCCCTTGTCATAATTATATTCAACAAAAAATACAAAACAAATTCTCCTGATAAGCTTCATTCTCTTCCCACTCTTCCATTAAAATATATCATCAACAAGTGAATCCTGTCACAATTTCAATTTCGTTATTCTATTTCAGCTTCATCAAATAACCACTATATTTCATCTTCCCTTCCTCCTCTAGCACAATTTCCATGCTTCCATATTCATCATGTCTCTATACTGCATTAATTTCATCATTTCTAGTTTTATGAAAGTACATATTATCAAATCCATGTACAGTAAAATCGGCTTGTTTGTTATAACGAAAAATATCCCAACGGCATAAAAAGTATTACCATCAATTGATAAGTTCTTCCATGTTCTTCATGATCTTTTAAGTCAAATATTCCACCGAACGTCAACTCCACAAAATATAGCGTTACATCTGTGTAACTTTTATATTTCTCAAGAAAAAGAACATGTATTTATATACCATATCAGCAAATGTATTAAGGACTCAGTTATTCTAACGCATATTATCATTTCACCACAGATAGAAAAGAATGCAATAAGACACTTTTTTTAAATACTTTGTTTCAAAGAATAGCAATCTATTCCAAATATTTTATCTACTAAAAGAATGGCACCAACTAAGTTACAAATAAGTATGCACAACAAAATTTAACTAAGATATTAACTAAAATTCCTAATAATAAACAAAAACTTTAACCATCTAATCTAAATTCAACACAACAATTAATCATACCAGCAAAATTTTTTATTTTAAATTGGAAAAGTATAAATCAAAATTCCTAATAACAAGCAAAAATTGATAATCATCCATATTTAAATTCAAACCAACAATTAATCATCATAACCATAAGAGTTTATATTGACAAAATAGACATTAGGAAAAAGTAAATATGCTTGTCCCATTCTTAAATATATGTATTTCTACTATATCAAAGAGTAAATATTCTGATATTATGTTGACATCACATTTAATGCTGAAGCTTAAATTAAGTGAAAAACGGAACTATAAACAGGACAGAAATCATCGATTTTTAAATGAGTTTAAATCAAAGAATATTAATTAAAAGTACAACTTTTATTCATAGCGGAATATTGAAATTCACTTTAATAATTCCTTTAAATGAACCCACTCATATTAGCCAAGCCAAGCTAACTTCACTTGTTGCACGTGTACTGCTGCTCTTGCTTCGTAAAACTGAATCTAATCATCCTAAATAGAAGTCTCAATATGATAGAAACTAGTAAATTAACCTGCAAGAAGAAAAAGAGCGTTTATTTGTTCAAACCACTCATCATGAAAATTAGAAGGATCTCATGTAAGTTTTTTGATGGCCAGAGATGTTCTCTAGACAAATATATTTGTTTCTCCGCTGTCTAACCACCTCACACCCAACCCACGAAATGCACATTAAAAACGATTGACGATAAGAATTTCACATAATTTCTGTGAGATCGAAGAACCACAATAGTATAATTGCTGTTCCTATAAAAGGCATTTCAGTAGGTAGTAAAGGTGTTTCATATCCTATTTATTGATCAACAAACCTCTTTTATAAAAGAGCAACATTACCATTCTGCAGGGACAATTTTCATTTTCTGAGAACCTTAATCTGATACATATTACAGAACTTCTTATAAACAAGAATCCCATTAGATGTTTAAAAAAGCTGCTAAAGATTACAATAAATATAAGGGAACTACAAACATTATTAATAGATAAGCGGATAATGTTAAGCAATAGGTTTTGATGATTTATTATTGGACCACATGAGCCTGATGTGTATACTAGGATTTTGATGATCACAATCATTATTAGGTATGTTAATATAAATTATAATTAAGCGTGCAAATTTTTGGACTACACTTTAGGTCAAAAGAAACAACTGCTATGAAAGAGACTGAATCATAAAGAGGAGCTGATTAAACACAGAATAAAAAAGCATATCTGGACGAACTATAGCTGATTGTACTGTACGATTCGTATTGTACAGTCCAATCAAACACAAAGCAAATTGTTTTAGGCTAAGTTGTATTAATTGTACTGTACGGTCAATGGACCGTACTATACGATCAACCTGTCAAAATTATTAAATATTCTATTTAATTCTTATAGATTTATCATAAGAAACCCTAATGAGTTGTGTTGGTCCTGTTGAGTTTCTTTAAGAGCTTTCGAGAGCTATGGCATTCCAAGGGTTTTGGAAAAGAGATTGGAGAGATGTGTGAGATGTTTTGGGAGGAGCCAAAAGTGTGAGAATAAGGGATTCATTGTGGTTGTTTAGGCCAAAACTAATCCTTAAATCCTCTGGTTTTGACTGTGAAAGCACTTGGAGAAGGGCTTTGGGATGTCCCATCTTGGGTATGTCATAGGGTTTAGATTAGCATCAAACCACTTTCAAATGATAGCAGGGTGAGTGTTTACTAAATAGGTTTCAACATCACAAATAAATTCTGACATGGCATAATTCGAGAATAGGAACTTTGGAAGGGTACTCGATTACTCGAACACCATTACTCGAGAATATTCCATTTAAATTTTAAGAAACTCCTATATCAACTTTTATTCAATCCATTGATTATAGAATGTGGAATCCAACGCAAGTAGGATATACACCCCCACATAAAATAAAAAATGATATAAAAGTTGAACTTTCCTCTAATGAATGGAATTTTGATGATCGAAATTTAACACAATTGAATGCAAAATATTTAAACTTCTATTTCCGTTTATTAAAATCTAAAGATTACATGCATATCTCTACATTTACAAGCAACAAAGAAATTTGGGATAGATTATATATTACTTATGAGGGTGCTAACAATGTTAAGCAATCACATTTCAATATTTTACTTCATGACTGAATTTTTTTCTTGGGTAACCTAATGAGTTGATATCTGACATGTACACTCATTTCATGAATATCATTATCTCTTTGCATGCTTTAGGAAAGAAAATTAGTAATACAAAAAAGGAAAATAAAATTCTGAGAAGCTTGCTTGAATCTTGGGATGCCAAAATGACGGCAATTTTTGGAACTAAGGATTTAACCGCTTATTCTGTTGATTTTAAATTTAATTGCTAATTTTGTTGATAATTTGCTTAGTTCTTTGATAGAATATGAAAAGAAGGTTAGCTAGAGATTGATAGATGTAGATGATGAGAAATAAAAGACTATAGTGCTGAAAGCTGAAATTTCTAATAATAGTAATTTTGAACTAAGTGGAGGCAACAATATAGCATTAATGACCAGACAATTCAAAAGTTTTTGGAGAAAAAAGTAGAGAATGCATAATAACAAGCCAAGGAACAAAAGTAAAATAGTTTAATAAAGTTAAGACTGACCTAATTTATTTTGAATGTAAAAAAGCTAAGTTACATAAAGTCGAAGTGCCCTAATTTGAAAAGTCAATCATCAAAGGAGAAAGCTAGGGAAAAAGCTAAGCATGAGAAAAAAAAACCTCAAAAAGCTTTCTGGGTGAACTTGAACTCTGATTCCTTAAAGATAGAAACTGAAAAAGAAATCACCATCCTATACTTAATGGTGAAAGACAACACAATTGATCCTGACAATGATTAGGCATGTGAATTCTCTTATGATGAATTACTTACATTTTTGGAATAGTTGCATATTAGTTATAAAAAGCTTAAAAGAAAATTTACCTATTTGAAAAATGAGCATACTAAATTAATAGATGAGCACTCATATTTAATCAACAAGTTTACAGGTTTTAAAAATGAGAATACTGCTTAGAGCCATTGCATCTAGGTTTACACTTGCTCATAAAAAAATTCATTAGAGCACCACACACATCTTGCTCTCATAAGAGGAAGATTCATTCATTACATAGATTAACTCAATTATTTTCACGAATTAAGTGTTATTCTTGTAGCATGGTATGTCACATAGCATGAATCTACCCACATAGAATCTATCATAGTGCACAACTTATTTGGAGACCGAAGATCTTTAGAGCACAGCAAAACATAATACCTTCATTTCATCACATTATGAGACCCAAGCTTGTTTGGGTTCCAAAATTCACAGTTTAGTATATTTTACAGATGTGCCTGAGGTCGAGTGAAGGCATGTGGTAGTTGGACAGTGGGTATTTGCAACACATGATTGTAGAAGTTAACAAATTCATTTTGTTGGAATCAAGATGCGAGGGGAGAGTGACCTTCGGGGATAACACTACCAGAAATGTCAATGGTATAGATATATTAGGTAAAATAAATAGTTTACAATTAAAAAAGTACTATTGATAGAAGAACTCAACCATAATCTATTTAACATTAATCCATTATATGACAAAGATTTGATGTTAAATTTTAACCTGACAAGTGACTGTTATTGCTAAATGATAAAACTAATTTAGAAGGGCTTAGAGTAAATAATATTTATATGATTGACTTATATTGCTTTGATAAAACTAGTGAAGTGTGCTGTTTGAAAACAATCTTAGATGAGCCTTGGCAGTGACATAGGAGACTATGTCACGCTAGTATGAGGACTCCTAGAAAAACACACTCTTAGCGTTTATAAGGGGAATACCTAAGTTAGGCTTCACCAAAGAATGCCTGTGTAATGCATGTCATTTAGGAAAATAAGTAAAGTCCTCATTGCACTTAATTAAGAAAGTTACTACCAACAGACCACTGGATATATTACACATTGATTTGTTTGGACCCATTAGCACTCTAACTCTAGGAGATAAGTCATATGATTTTGTAATTGTAGATGGTTACACCAAATTCATATGGGTTAAATTTCTAGCAAATAAAAATAAATAGTTTGATGAGTTTAGGACATTCTCAACTTAAGATTCAACAAAAAATAGGATGCCCTATCTCCACTATTCACAGTGATCACGATAGTGACTTTAAGAATGAAAAGTTTGAAATATTCTAGCATGATAAAGGAATAGAACACAACTTTTTCAGCCTCTAAAACACCCCAATAGAATGACATAACATTAAAAAAAAATATGACATTAATTGAGACTGCTAAGGCGATTTTGAATGAATATATACTATCCAACTATTTCTAAGCTAAAGCAGTAAATATAGTCTGCTATATATTGAATAGGGTAAATATTAGAGTCAAATTAAGGAAGACCCCTTATGAGCTTTTTAAAGGAAAAACACCAAATTGTTCCCATTTGCATGTCTTTCGTTGGAAGTGTTTTGTTCTAAACAATGAGAAATCTCAATTGTGAAAGTTTATTGTTAAGGTTGATGAAGTAGTTTTTCTAGAATATTCCTCTATAAAAAAGATATATATAGTATTCAATGAGAGGGCATAAGTAAAGGAATTGACCTACATTACTTTTGATGAATCTGATAGGGTTGCCCCACATAGAGAAATTGAAGAAGAGCAGGACGACATTCCTAGAATTGAAAATGTAAGCTTAGAAGATAGACTACAAAATCTAGAGGTGCTACCTAGGGATTGGCAATATGCTTCTAATCATCCTAAGGAATTAATCATAGGAGATTCCTCTGTATGAGTCCAGACTATACATAACATCAAGAAAGAGATTAGTCCTCTATTGCATTTATATCAATGATTCAGCCCACTAGTGTTGAGAGAGTATTAAAAAATGAATATTATATTATTGCTATGTAGGATGAACTAAATAAGTTTATGAGAAATGATGTGTAGGAACTAATAACTGGGTCATTTGATCAGAGTATAACTGGAACAAAATGAGTGTTTAAACATAAATTTAATGACTCTAGATCCATACTTAAGTGTAAAACCTGTAAATTTAAAGAAATATAGAGGAATGATGGGGTCATTATCATATCTAACTGCTAGTAAACCATACATCATGTTTGGTGTGTGCTTTTGTGCAAGATTTCAAGTAAATCCAAAAGAATCACATCTAATTGTAATCAAGAGGATCTTTAAGTATCTCATAGGAACACCCAGTTTAGGTATCTAATATCCTAGGAATAATATGACCTTTGAACTAGTAGCATACTCAAACTCATATTTTGTAAGATGTAAGATAGATAGAAAGAGTGCATCAGAAATATGTCAATTCATTAGAAAATCTTTGTTTCATGGTCCAGTGAAAAATAAAACTCACTAGCCTTATCCACTATAAAAGCATAATACAGAGCTACAGGGAGTTGTGTTGCCCAAAAATCCCAAGGCTGATGCAACAACTTTTTGATTTTGGATTAAAAGTAGATATCATCCCCATCATGTGTGATAATACTAATACAATATGTATCACGAAGAACCCAATTCAACACTCATACACTAAATTCATTGACATTAGACATCACTTCATAAAAGACCATATAATAAAGAGAGATGTGGACGTTCAGTTTGTTGACATAGAAAACAAATTTGCAAATATATTCACAAAAACATTACGAGAGGTTTAACACACTTAGAACAAGACAACAAATAATTGATTTAAGTGGCTAGACCATTGTGTTAAAATAGTTTGTGTTTGTCTTATTTGTGTGCTATAAATTTTATCATATGTTTTGTGTTTCTGCTTTGTATGTTTTATTTGTCTTTATATTTTCTATATTTTTGTGTTATCTCATGATTAAATGAAAGGACAGGACCTGATTAATTGAGAAAATAAAAAAATTCCTTCACTTCATACTGTACGAACTATACTTGTATTGTACGATACACATAGATCAGCGCAATTCCCCAATCGCGTTGTACGATATAGCTAGAAAAGTATAATTTCAATTGCATTAATTGTAATAATAATGTCCTGGGATGACTCATTATTGCACATCATACCTACGAATGACTATTCATATTGTACGATTTGATTAAGTCAAAAAGTCTGTCCAAATGCACAATGGGTCGATCAAAAATCACTGATTGTATAGTACAATTGTGATTATGCTATACAATTTAACCAAACTAAGTGTATAATTCCTAATAGGATGGATTGAAAATATATAACCATACTCAACGATCATACTGTACAAAAGGTCAGAGGTTATATATAGGAAGTCATTCTTCATTTCAATTCACACTTTCTACACTTCACCTTCTTACTCTTTGGAGCTATTTGGTTGCAATACAAAGTGGTGTAAATTATTCTAAATGCAAGAATTTTGAAAATTTTGGTGTATAGTTGGAATCTAAATGGGTTGGAGAGAAGGCTAAGAAGAAAGAGTGCATCAGAAATATGTCAACTCATTAGAAAATCTTTGGTTTCATGGTCCAGTGAAAATAAAACTCCTGGAAGCGACGCGATGTATAGCCTGAATACAACGACAAGTGTGCAAGGGCCGCTGCATCGCCGCCCGGGTGCAGTGTTAAATAGGCAAGGATTCCCACATCAAGGACGGATGTGGGCAAAGAAGCTAGTCCATGAAACTAAAATTAGGATAGGAACTTAAAATATAGGTTCCCTTACAGGAAAATTAATGAAATTAATAGATAATATAATTCATAGGAAGATAAATATTTTGTACATTCAGAAAACTAAATGGGTTGGAGAGAAGACTAAGGAGATTGATAATTTAGGATTTAAACTTTGGTATTCGGGTAGGAGTCGTACTAGAAATGATGTAGGCATGATTTTAGATAAGAGTTTGAAGGATAATGTTATAAATATTAATAAAATTGGAGATAGAATTATAGCTTTAAAGATTATTGTTGATGCTAAAATTGTTAATATTATAAGTGCTTATGCTCCTCAAGTGGGTTTAGATATGAATTCAAAATTAAAATTTTGGAATGAGTTAGAAGAATTAATACAAAAGATACCTCTTAAAAAAGAGTTTTTATTGGAGGAGATTTAAATGGACATGTTGGTAGAGAGGTAGATGATTTTAAAAGCATTCATGGTGGCCATTAGTTTGGAACGACAAATAAAGGTGGTAAGTCCATTTTAGATTTTTGTTTAGCTTCTGATTTTGTAATTGCTAATACCTTATTTAAAAAAAGGAATGAGCATCTCATTACTTATAAAAATGGATATAGTACAACTCAGATTGATTATTTTCTTATAAAAAAATTAGATCGTTTAGATTGCAAAGATTGCAAAGTTATTCCGAGTGAAAATTTATATACCCAATATCATTTATTAGTTTTGGACTTGAAGATAATGGGAAAGAAAATAAAAAATAAAATAAAACGATTTTCTAGGATTAAATGGGGGCATTTAAAGAATATTAACAAAAATATTTTTGAGAGTAAAATTTTAGATCTTAAGATTTTGTCTGTGCATGAGGATGCTAATATTATATGGAAAAAAGTGGCTAGTGATATTAAGAATATTGCAAAAGATGTGCTTAGAGTTTCAAAGGAAAAAACTCCTAATAGTAAAAATAGTTTGTGATGGAATCCAAATGTGAAAGAAAAGATTAAAAATAAGAAGATTTGTTATAAAAATTAGTTTAATTATAAAAATTCTGATAATTGGAAATTATATAAAGAGGCACGTAAGGAATCTAAAAAAATAATATGCGATGCAAAGAGTTTAGCTTTTAGTGATTTATATAATAGATTAGATACTAAGAAAGGAGAAAGATATATGTATAAGTTAGCCAAACAAAGAGATAGGAGTAGTAAGGATTTAGTTCAAGTGAAGTGTATTAAGGATGAAGATCAAAAAGTATTTTTTTAGAAGATGATATTCAACAAAGGTGGATAAGATATTTTGCTAAACTTTTTAATGAAGAATATAAAAATAAAATTGACTTTAGTGACCTTAGCACCCTAAATGAAAATAAAGATTTCTATTTTTATCGGCGTATTAGTAAAACCGAAGTTAGAGAGGCTTTAAAGAAAATGAAGGGTGGAAAAGCTGTTGGACCTGATGATATTCCAATAGAGGTGTGGAAATGCTTAGGTGATAAAGGAATTTCTTGGCTTACTAAACTTTTTAATACTATTTTAAAGACTAAAAAGATGCCAGATGAGTGGAGAATGAGTGTGTTAATCCCTATTTTTAAGAATAAAGGTGATGCACAAGATTGTGCAAATTATATAAGAATTTAGTTAATGTGTCATACTTTAAAACTATGGGAACGAGTTATGGAGCATAGGTTGTGGCGTGATACTAATGTTTCTCAAAATCAATTTGGATTCATGCCGGGTAGGTCTACTATGGAAGCCATACATTTATTAAGAGGTTTGATGGAGAAATATAGAGAGAATAAGGAGGATTTACATATGATATTTATTGATTTAGAAAAAGCATATGATAAAGTTCCAAGAGAAGTGTGGAAATGCTTAGGTGATGAAGGAATTTCTTAGCTTACTAAACTTTTTAATACTATTTTGAAGACTAAAAAGATGCCAGATGAGTGGAGAATGAGTGTGTTAATCCCTATTTTTAAGAATAAAGGTGACGCACAAGATTGTGCAAATTATAGAGGAATTAAGTTAATGTGTCATATTTTAAAACTATGGGAACGAGTTATGGAGCATAGGTTGCGGCGTGATACTAATGTTTCTCAAAATCAATTTGGATTCATGCCGAGTAGGTCTATTATGAAAGCCATACATTTATTAAGAGGTTTGATGGAGAAATATAGAGAGAATAAGGAGGATTTACATATGATATTTATTGATTTAGAAAAAGCATATGATAAAGTTCCAAGAGAAGTGCTATGAAGAGTTCTTGAAAAGAAAGGAGTTAATAACGCTTATATTCAAATCATTACAGATATGTATGCAGGAGCTATTACTTGAGTTCAAACACAAGGTGGTGGTTTGACCAAGTATTTACCTATTTCGATTGGATTACATCAAGGATAAGCCTTAAACCCATATCTTTTTGCTTTAGTCATTGATGTTCTCACTAGACATTTGCAAAAGGATGTACCTTGGTGTATGCTTTTTGTTGATGATATTCTTCTTGTTGATAAGACTAGAGAGGGAGTTGAAGGTAAACTAGAATTGTGGAGGTCAACCTTAGAGTCTAAAGGTTTTTGCTTGAGTAGATCTAAAACGAAATATATGGAGTGTAATTTTAGTAATAATAGACCTAGTGAGGGGATTGTGACTTTGGCCGATCAAGTCATTAATAAGAGTACACGTTTTAGATATCTTGGATCTATTGTTCAGAGTGATGGTGAAATAGATGGGGATATTATCAGCAGAATCCAAGTTGGATGATTGAAGTGGAGGAATGCATCGGGCTTATTGTGTGATAGAAAAGTACCCCTCAAACTTAAGGGAAAATTCTATAAGATGGTGGTGAAACCTGCAATGCTTTATGGTGCCAAATGTTGGCCATTAAAAGAGAAGCATAATTCTAAGTTAAGTGTTGCAGAGATGAGGATGCTCAGGTGGATGAGTGGCTTTACCCTTAGAGATAGGATACGAAATGAGCATATTCGTGAAAAGGTTGGAGTAGCTCCAGTGGAAGATAAGATTAGACAGAGTCGCCTTAGATGATTTGGTCACATAAAACGACGGCCTCCCGATGATCCAGTTAGGAAAGTAGAGGTCTTAGATTTGACTTATATTAAGAAAGGTAGAGGTGGACCTAAAAAGACTTGGTTAGAAAATATTAGAAATGATCTTTCTTTATTAAATTTAAACAAGAATTTAACTTTTAACAGGACACAATGGAGAAAAAGGATTCATGTAGCCGACCCCACGTAGTGGGATAAAGGCTTGATGTTGTTGTTGTTGTTGTTAGAATACAAAGTGGAGCAAAGTAAAGCAAACTATATGTAGTGTAAACCATTTTAGTTCATTTTTGAAGCAAACCAAACTCGTCCATTTTGAGCAAGAATCATTTACACAACAAGACCAACTCGCTTGACAGTAGCCCAGCAGTGCCTCCACCCGAAACCACCACCATCTACCGCCGCCACGGACCACCACCACCGATGGCCACCATCGTCGGCGACCACCTACCGCTAGCCACTACAACTGCCGGCCGCCCCAACCTCCGGCCACTACCTACCGTCGGTCGTCGCCGCCACCACCTGCTAGCGAACACCACTGCCGCCAACAACCACTACCACTACCGCTGACCGCCATCATCGGCTGCCGCATGCCACCATTGCCACCGACGTCGCTAAGTACCTCCACTGTCGCCGCCAGCCACAACCACCTGCCACCATCAGCACTGGCCACTACCACTGCTGGCCAAAGCTACCACTCGCCACCAACCACCACCTCCTCTCCTACCGACTGCCACCATTTTTGGACTTTACACCACATTCATTACTTCAAGCCAAACAAAAAAAATCATTCATTTGCATTTCCTTTTAAACTTCATTCCTTTTACAGTACATTTCTTTTACACTGCATTCCTTTTTTAGCCAACCAAATAGCCCCTTAGTATGAAACGATCCTTCAATTCCCCATGGCTAGCAAGAGAGAGCATATCATTAGTAACTCTTGACTATAGAGAGATAAACAATTTATTATTGATGATGATGCAGAAGCATATCGCAAATATCATGAAGCATCCATCACATACTCCAAAATACTCAATCAAGAGCAATTGAATTCTCAGGTACTAGATTTGTTTGTATACACCACTCTCAAATTCCTTATCTCCTTAGTCGCTACTGGAATTCTTATCAAACCTTAAAATCACTGTTGATAGGACCACTATACAGTCCTAAGTCCATAGGCGTGAAGTAGTAGTCACTGACATGGACTTGCATGTCTTCAACACCAATGTCAAATCACATGACATCGTTGATAATTTACATTATAATTGGACCACTGTTAACATGACCCTTAGAAACAGTTCATTGAATCATCATCAGCCCCTAGTTAGTAAATATGGTATTGAATGGGCATGTTATCCAACACATTCTTCGACTCTAAAACCACTGATATGACCAACATCACGCCACTCTTTTTTATAGTTACCTATTTTTTGCATAATCAGTACAAAGTTTAATGTAGCTAATATGTAAATCCAGTACATAGAAAATATTACCACTATTAAGAATCCTAGAGTCCGTCGAAACTATAACCCCACACCAGGATACAATATAGCATATATCCTATAAATCAAGTACAACCTCACCTACCCAGCGTAGCTAAATCACCTTTCCTCTTACTTCACAAACCACTCATTTTACTTTATCTATAGTGAGATGTAAATAGACACACATTGGAGAAGATCAGGAAGAAGTAGAAGATGGAGCACCAACTCAACCCTCTCCTCAGGCATACCAATACCTGCAGGACGCATGAACGGAGAGCACTTTGTTCATCTCGAGCTTAAAATAAATGGTCATATGTAGAGGATGAATTGACAATGGGAGGAAATGCAGTGCTAGCACGAGGATCGAATGTGGTTTCAAAAGCAATTTTTCCTCCATAATTACTTTCATCCATCACCACCTGATCATGTATCTTTTAGATATCGAGTATTGTTTGTAGTATATTTGTTTGTCTATGTTTATTGTTTTTTATTTACTCCTTCCTTTTTATGATGTCAAAAGGAGAGAAAATTTTGGTGGTTGTTCTTTTGGTTGGTTGTTATTGTATATATATAAAACGACGGCCTTCTGATGACCCAGTTAGGAAAGTAGAGGTATTAAATTTGACTTATGTTAAGAAAGATAGAGGTAGACCTAAAAAGACTTGGTTAGAAAATATTAAAAATGATCTATCTTTATTAGATTTAAATGAGAATTTAACTTTTAATATGACATAATGGAGAAAAAGGATTCATGTTACTGACCCCACATAGTGGGACAAAGGCTTGATGTTGTTGTTGTTGTGTTATACCTTTGAGAATTATTTTCTTAAAAAAACCAACAAAAAAAAATTTAAATTTCATTTCATTTCATTATAGTTTCTTTTATTTTTTCTCTCATACTATATTTTCAAGAGGCATAAAGTAAAGGGTAGAAAATTCAATTTAATAATGAAATATTTTACTCATTTTTTTTTTGAAAATCTAAGTTCAACTAAAAATATTTGCTTTCAACAAAAAGGGGTAGATTGTTGAACCCTATGAGCCTGATGTGTACAGTAAGATTTTGATTATCATAAATATTATTGGTTATGCTAATATAAATTATATTTAAGTGTGCAGATTTTTATACTAATATTTCAGGTCAGAAGAAATAACTGTTGCAGAAGAGACGGAATTCGAAAAAGGAGTTGATTGAGCCCATAATTGTAAACATGAAGACCATCAAATATTAAGAGAAACTCATAAAGTAAAATGGTTGTGTCAAAATGGCAATTTTTTTATTGAGTTATTTTTTATGTATAGGATTATATTAGCGAAACAACCATGCACACACAGAGTGGAGAATATATTAAAGATAAGAAAATTTTAATCTTAATTGAAGCACTTGATCTCGATCAAATCGTACTGTACGATATGTTATGGTTATTTTGAAATTTCTAAAAATCAGGTGATATTAATTATCACAAAAGTAAAATTGAAAATTTGAAATAACATATTGTATTGTACGATTTATCTCATCTTGTGCAATTTAGTAGTTCAAATTAAGCAGCTATTATTTGCTCTTTCCAAAAATAGAAAAATTTAAAATGTATTAATACTACTATATGAACATATATGACCTAAGATCAAAGAGTTGAATTAGAGTTGATTCTATATTGTATGATCTCATTGATACAGTATGAACAAATAGAGAGTATGTCTGGATGAACTCTATTTGGACTAAATGAATTTGATCTAATCATATTGTACGATTTGTACTGTACAGTCCAATCAAATAGAGAACAAATTAGGGTTTCAGGCTGAATTGTATGAATTGTATTATACAATTCATGGGCCATGCTGTACAATGAGCCTATCAAAATAATTAAATATTCTATTTTTGGATTTTTTTTGGGGAGCATTCTTATAAATAACATATCTTAAGAAATCCTAAAGAGTTTTGTTGGTCCTATTGAGTTTCTTTGAGAGCTTTGGTGTTCCAAGGGTTTTGGGTGAGAGATTAGAGAGACGTATGAGATCTTTTGGGTGAGATCAAAAGTGTGAGGTGAGGGATTCACCATGGTTGTCTAGTCCAAATCAATCATTAAATTCGCTAGTTTTGGTTGTGAAAGCTCCAAGAGAAGGGCTCTGGGAAGTCTTGGTGTTGAGACTAGGACTGGACTTTGTGGATCTAGTAGCATGCTAAGGAGAAGTGGCTTCTCAAGAAGAGAAGAGGTATGGCTATCTCCATTACTCGTGAAGGAGAGAAACTTCTTGATGAGAGAGGTATTTGTCGGGTTTCCCCACTACCCATAAAGGAGAGTGGCTTATCCATCTTACTGCAAACAAAAGGAGAATGGTAGTGCAGTTCTCAAGTAGAGACTTAAGGAGTGGACGTAGGTCAAGTGACCGAATCACTATAAATCTAGTTTGCATTTTTCTTACTTTAATTTTATTTCTTTGCATTAAACCTAAAAAGACTTGGTTAGAAAATATTAGAAATAACCTTTCTTTATTAGATTTAAATGAGAATTTGATTCTTAACAGGACGCAATGGAGAAAAAGGATTCATGTCGCCAACCCCATGTAGTGGGATAAAGGTTTGATTTAGTTGGTGTTGTTGTTGTTGTTGTTATTTTATTTTCTTGCAAATTATTTCCTGCAATCTGTTTGGTTATATGCACTGCTATAAAAAATTATTGATTTAATTTGACAAAAAGAGTATTTATGCAATAATCACGTATTATTTTTATTATTTTGATAAACAAAATAAAACAAAATAAAATCTATTTTTCTGACTTCATTAGTTTGATCTTAAAATTATTTTTGGTTGTTGCTCCTACTTTAGTTAGATTAGAAAATATAAAAAGGAAAATTTTATATTGGTATTGTTATAAACACTGTTGCAAAAGTTTAAAATTTTTAACACACTAATCGCCCCCCCCCCCCCCCCCCCCCTTCTTCTCCTCTTGGGTGTGTCATATTGTTTGGATTAACATCAAACAACTTTCATATATAATAATCTAGAAATTAAGCACAAAAAATAAGAAAATATATAATAACCGAAGAAAGGGGTAGCAGTAGATCTATAGACTTTGATCAAGTTAGTTATATTCAAAGTGAAGATAATATGATATTATTTAAATAGAAAGACAACAAACAATAATAGAAAAATTATTTAGCAAAATTATTAGATGGAAATTTATGAAAGAAAAATCTTTTTAAAATAAAATACGAACAAAATGTTAAAGTTTGCTAAAGATTAATCAAAATATTAAAATTAACTCTAAATAAGTACCATAAAGATAAAGTTTTTTAAGGCGCAAATGAGATAATGAGTTTTGAAGAATTATAAGAGATGTTGGAGCAATTTCAAAAAAAAAAAAATCTTTCTAATGAAAGCCAAAAGA
Organism: Dendrobium chrysotoxum; assembly: GCA_019925795.1. NCBI lineage: Eukaryota > Viridiplantae > Streptophyta > Magnoliopsida > Asparagales > Orchidaceae > Dendrobium > Dendrobium chrysotoxum. The sequence goes on along the minus strand of CM034298.1, from coordinate 26,813,499 downwards.
CTAAGAGCACATTGAGTTATTGGAGAATAAGTATTTCATGATCCAAATTTAAGAACAAAAAAATGTTAAAGATGATGACAATTATAGGCACATTAAATTTGGCAATCATGCAATGAAGTATAGGAAAAGGGTTATGCAGCACAATAATTGAAACATTATGATAGCACATGTGAATTGATTTGATTTGGTTTTATATTAGGAGAATCTATTATAGATAAAATTTTTTAACAACAAAAATAAATGAAAAATTACAGAGTGCAAAGAAAATATCCACATTTATAAACTATGTATCAAACTGCAATGGGAGAGAGATCTCTTTTTCAAAAAATTACAAACCTTTAACACTTCATATAACATTCTATACAAATGAATGGAAGATTAAGATTCATAATGCTGACCCAAAAAAAGTTTGAATAGAGATATTAATAATGGTGATGAATCATATAAGTAGTTCATAAATAATAGACTAGGATGATTATTCTGATCAAACATTATCATAATATCAAAGCAAGTAAGCAGAAATAAACTAATGAAGATAGAAATGCAAACTATGTTTGCTCAAAAAGATACACAGTCTTGTTCCAAGAAAAAGATCAGCAGTTCTGTTTCAAGGTAGGTATAATATGGATTCTTCAAATCAAGAAAACCAAAAAAAATTTATATGAAAAATAACTACGACTACTTTACTGCTGCTAGCTCATAATTCTGGAGCAAGGTAACCATTTCATATCTTAATATTAAAAGAATTCATGAAAAATAAAATAAAATAGAATAGACCTGAGAATGATGATATTATTATGAAATCAGGTATAAAATCTTGATTAAAATAAAATTTACCTAAGCCTTGTACATTTTTTCCCTCAAACTACATGATTGAGACAGACAGCCCAATAAAGAAGAACACTACGCATTCACAAAACATCAAAGAAAATCTTTTGAGAAAAATTGGAAACCTTGAAAGAACTTCGAGACTAAAATGACATATAAGGCTTTTTCAATAAATTGAGGATATCAGATTAAATATTTTTGTAGAAAGCACGGAAAGTATAAATAAATTAATCAAGAGCAACATGTGAACAAAGATGACTCGAGTATTCAAGTATCAAAGCAAACAGAAAAAGAAGTCTGGTAAGCAAGCATATAAACAAGTTATGAAGCTTGATTGGGTGATGGAAATGAGTTGAAATGTTATGTTTTTTTTAACAACATGCAAGTATGAGTATGGATACGTCATCTTAAATTAAAGCAAGACAATTGGAATTTACTTGGATATCATTAGGATCCTATGTAAGGCTTGTTTAGATATTATTAAAAATGTGCAGGCTAAATATGAATTAGTTGAATGTCTTCATGTTTTAATTTATTGACTTCTAAAAAAAGAAAGTTTACTTCAATTTCCCAAAACAAAAAATATCTATATAGTAGAAAATCATACCGGTGGTCCATTCATACAGCGTCCCATTCAAAACAGGATCTTAGAACTTGAACTTCTAGTTGGTAAAATATCATTTCAACATCTCACCATAAAATGAGAGTGTCTTCTACTTAAAAATTGCTCTACTTTTTAATCATCGTGAACATCAGCAGTTATTAATCTAAACATCGGAAATAGAGATGATACATATCCCTTAATAATGCTCTTGCCCATCCAACTGAAAAGTAAATGATGGATGAAATGGTTTGAATAGAAAATTAATCAAGAAATATGGTACAATTTTTTCAGCCTAACTAAACATAAATTCTTTTTTATTTTAGAAAATTATTAATGGTGATATAATCTACATATTTCTAAGAAAAATAACAGCTTAAGCCAACGATAATGTTTGTAATCTGTTTTTAAAGCAAAAGCAAATAGTCCAGATGAATGTTATACACAAAAACAGCCGCTTCATAATCAGGGGTAATGCTGCAACCCCTCCCAAGTCCCAGACTTTGCATTTGTGGGAGATTCTTACATTAGGTGTAGCCTACACTTCTATAAACAAAACTTGCATCATAGAAAACTATATGAAACCCAATAAATAAGAATTCAAATTTCATAACTTACCATTATAATTAAACAAATGGCATTGTACATGTCAATCGAAACTCTAAAATTTCTTTTAAAACCAAAATTATATGTAAAACATGGATATTTACCCTTAAATGCTAATTAAACCGAAAAAAACTCCCACTATAACATCCATAGCATTTCGTAAGCCCGTCCACTCGTCCATCAATAATTGAACTCCAATAAATCCAATCACCATTTTTCATTAATAAAAAGAATCACATACTTTTTTTATATTTTTGGGACTTCGCATGAATTGCATCGCAAAGGTCTTGAGCACAAGACTTTGTGAAGCGAGCCAAAAAACCCAACTATTAAATAAAGGAGGGTATAAACAAAAAATTTATACTATACAAATAACTTAATATATTGGTTGATAACTTAGGCTCTCAATAATAAGGTCTTGAACGAGGCCTTACATATGCTATGTGTGAATTTTTCATTATATTCACTTAATTTTTTTTTTAAAAAGCACTGTACAAACTACAATAAGGTTGCAAATAAAAGAGAACAAGAATAGAGAATACAAAGGAAAAGCCATACCGGTATCCTGTCCTCGTACTTCCTCATAATTCTCGCAGACTCCTCCTTTCTTGTCACTGTCAAACCAATACACTTCAAATAGAAAACAGAGATAATTTCAAAAAAAAAAAAAAGGAACAGATAAAAATCTTAATTAAAAGAAAAAGTTAGATCAAGAATCATCTATAGACAAGGACTACAAACCCAAGCTGTGTTCTTTCTTATAAGAGCCGCTACATCCCTTCTCGGCCATCTCCACTGCTACAATTGCCAATCGCAAACAGAACCGCTTAGCTCAAAAACCTATCAACCTAATAACATAATCCCTAAAAATCTTTCATAAACAACAAATCATCAGGAAATACAAACGAACCAATTAAGAGCCGCCAAGAACGCAATCAAGAATCTCCGCGGCTTTCAGTTGCCCGGAACGAGAAGAAATGTTTGGAAAAGAGAGAAGAGAGCAAGTAAAAAGGTAAAGCAGAAAGGTAGGTTATTGGTTTTGTTGAGAGTTATTTATGGATAGATGATGAAGCAGAAGACGCGATCGAAGTATAAGAACTGAAAAAAAACAGAAGACGAGCCTTGAACGATTTGGTTACTTCTGAAAGCTCAGATTATCTAATGTTTTCGTCCATCTCACTGCTTGCTTCCGCCATTACAACTAAAAGTTATAACCATCACGATTTCAATCCAGCTCCGGCGGATTTCAGCCGTCTGATATGCTACTCTTTTCATATTTTTTATTTATATCAATTTTAATTTTGATTTAAATTTTAAAAAATATTTACATGAAGTCAGGGATATTTTTCATAAATGTTTGATTTAATTGTGCAAATAATATATATTTCGAATAAAGAATTCTTTTTTAAACTTATGTCAATTTTAATTAAATCAAATCAATACATCTAAACGATTGGATTCTATTTACAAAAAAAAATGAAACTCATAATTGTTGAACTTCATTAGCCTGTCGTATGTTCATGTTTTGATGATTATATTCATTATTGGTTATACAAAGTACTAATCAAGTTATGTGTGCAAGAAACTTATTTTTAATCTAATGTTGCATAAAGCACACAGGTGAAATATTCAATACAAAGGAATTCTTGAGCCTAAAAAGTTAAAAGTGAAGAAAATTCGTTGGCAATATTAAGAACAAGAAATAGAGTATGTATCAACTTATAATTATATGTTTTATATTTTTAGTCTTTTGTATGCTAGGCATGAAGTGGGCTGAACAAAAACACATAAGGGATATTGTAAAATTAAATAGAGTTAATTAAGCATTTGATTTTCTGACCTAATCATACGATACAATTTACTTCATATTGTACGATATGTATGGCAATCTTATAAATTCTGAAAATCAAATGAGATAAATTAAAATTAGAATTTTCATAACTAATCATATAGTACGATGTATGTCATACTAGAAGATCAGCTATTCAAATTCAAATTCAAATTAAGTATTGAAATCCTGAATTTGCTAAAAATAGGTAAATTCAAAATTTGGACTATTCATACTAGATGAACATGTTCATGTTGGCTTTATGTGCCACATGACCTATTCTAGTAATTTTGATGATAACAACGTATGCTTTGGTGTTTTAATTTTTGTGTTAAATATTTCATATGCTTTAGTTTGATGGATATGAAAATGAATGCTTATATGTGATGTGCTTTGAACAACCCAGGTTAATTTAAATTTGACCTTGTAAGAGCTCAAGATGAACCAAAATGGATAGCTTGAAGATTTTTATATTATCTTGAGTATCTTAAAGGTCCATAGATATATACTTGCAAGGTTTGGTTTGTTCATAACTTTATGTATCTATTTATATGCTTTACATATTATTAATTAAGAATAATAAGCTTAATTTAGAAATTAGTAAAATTCCTTAATTAAATAAATTTTATAAGCTTCATATATTACATAAAATTTATCAAATATGAAGAGATACATAATTAGGCCAATTAAATGTAAAAAGCCTACATGGTTACAATTTTATTAAGTATTCATTTTGACTTGACTTATTTTATAAAAATTTATTTATATGCAAATTATTTTATCTAAATTAAATCATATCTTTATATTTGATATTTAATGTATTATTAAATAAATTAAAATATGCAATTATTTTATTTTAATAACAATGATACTATAATGTCTGTATTATAGATTTCTTTTCATTCTACTGGATTCCTTAGTTATCGTAGATATAAATTCATAAGTTATATGACCCACTTTGGAGCTAAATTGAATTTATAAAAGTTTTTCAAATATTACCCAATTTTAATAATATAAGCTGGGTAGCCATTTTTTACCTTATTTTGGATGTATATGAAGATTTATTTATTTTTTCATATGACTAGCCATTTTCTATGAAAGTTCAAATGAGGTTGCTAACAATGCACAAGCTAATGATATTAAAACTCAAATGTAATTTTTCTTTTGTTTTGATTTTGTAGAAAACACAAATATGAAATTTTTTGAGATTATTTTCTTTTGTTTTTTTTTTCTCATAAAAATTAATCAAAAACAATCACAATGCTTTCAACCTAGATTTGCAAGAATATAACATGCAGAAAATTAAAAATATGAAAAAAGTACAAGAAGAAAAAGAAATAAGCACATAATAAATTTTACAATGGCTTAGTCAAAATTTGACCTACATCCACTCCCTGGAGTCCTCTCCAAGTATCGCACTAAATCTTTAGTGACTCTCCTTTTGCCCCTACAGTAAGGCAGAGAAGCCTTTACATGATCACTTCTACCCTTCTATGGTGTGGCTGGGAATTGGAATCCTTTCACCCTTCTGGTGAGGTAGAGAATCATAATCTTTTTCACCCTTAGGTGAGGCAGAGAACCAAAATCCTTTTCACCCTCCGAGTGAGGTAGAGAACTTGAATCACTTTTATCATCAATTGTAAAACCCTTTCTTGGTGATTTCTCTGTCACCTTGAAATTCAATCAATTGACCTCTAAATCATGGCCTATCAATTACATATTGATTAGGAATGTCCTTAGGTACAACCCTTCAAATTTGAGTCCATTCTGAGGTCTCTAACCCCAGAAACTAAATTTATTTCCAAAGGTTATAAAACTTTCAAATATTTATGACCTATGCCACTGGACTTGCCACTTAGTAAAAATTGACATTGGGACCTTCCCCAAAGCCTTTGACCATGTCCATACCTTTTCTTATGGCATGTTGATAAGTAAATCACATTTTTTTGGATCCACTTTGACTCAGAATTGACCAGAGGTCAAAATGACCAAAAAGTTCTTTTAGGGCAATTTTGGACTTTTCCCCAAAACTCAACATATCTCAACTTTTGAAACCTATCCCAATGAATCCTAAATATCATTAGGGACACATTGAACTCAAACCCACCCTTTGGTTTCATATGGTTGATCAAGTCAACCATGGTTGACCAAAATGTCCCTTAAGGATTCAAATGGCCATTTCAAACCAAATGAACTCTTATTGATTTGAAACCACTTCCATTGATTTCATATGATCAATTTGAACTCAATGGACCCAACCCTTAACCCTAGGTCAACTTGGTTAACCAAGTCAACCAAGTTTGACTAAACCATCCATACACCTTTAACCTCTTCAAACCCATTGACCAAGGCTTTGCCAAGCCAATTCAAACCCTTAGGTTGATTCATTAGGTCCCTAGGAATATCCTTTTGAAGGCCCAAGACTTAGGCCCACTTGGGTTAGCCACATGGCTTGACCCAAGTGTCCAAAGAGAGGTCTCTCATGAGCCAAATTTCTTTCAAAGCCAAATGAAATCAAACCACTAGTTGCATTGGGTCCCTCATGACCCAATGCACCTACCCTAGTTGACCCAGCCCTTGGGTCAACTTAGGATGAGAATTGGGTTAGCCTAAAGTGGTCAAAAACACTTTGAGTTGAGTCATTTCCCAACCTAAACCTCTCCAAGACAAACCAAAACCTCCATTGGGTGGCCCTAGGTTCAACACACCTACCCTAGTTAGCCCAACCCTTGTGTTAACTTGGGTCAACCTTTAGGCTAGCTCAAAGTGGTTAAAACCACTTTGACCCCAGCCATCTTCTACCACAGACCCGATTAGACCCAATTAGCACTTGCATTGGGTAGCCCTTGACTCAACCTACCTCCCCCATCAATCTCGCTACCTGGCTTGACCCAGGTTGCACCAAACCTGACCCAAACCATATATGTTTAGGTCAACTAGAGCTATATCACTAAATTGGGCTTCACCATGGTAAGCCATTCCCTCAATCAAGCTCACTAGACTCCCAGCAAACTTTCCACCTTATCCTGGCCCAACCAGAGGTTGCCAGTAGCTGGAGCAAACAAATTGGAGCTCCGGTGGTCCCCTCTATCTTGGGCCTTATCTAAAGCCTTCTAGAGCCAGGTTCATCTGCTTCGAAGCTCATGAGTCTCAGAGAGGATGTGCCCTCACACTTGGTAGTCATCCAATGGCTTGACCAAGTCATCCCAACCATCCAAGGCTGGGCAATGGCTTGAATAGGGCACCCTTAGTTAGAGCGCCTGATTCACATCTAAGCTTTCAAAATTCTTCACTAGAGCTTTCCAAGTTTTCCTCTCTCATTCCCCAGCTTAGCCCTCTTCTGCTATCAGTTTGAGCTAGCTTCGATGAAATTCGTTCACGTCCTACTTGAAGTCCCATCTCCAGCGATCCTCCGATCTTAACGCCTGAAGGAGAAGTGTTCGCCATCCCTCCCTGAAGCTTCTTGATTGAAAAAACCATTCGTTGGGGCATTCTATACAGTGAGAACTCTGACACGAACTCCCTAGATAGCTAAGTTGGTCAAGTATGAAAGAAACTTTCAATCCAACAAAATTCCACCATTAGATTGAAAGCTTCAGCCATCCTGATCCTCTCTACAATTTTGTGAGAGTTCATTGGCGGGATTGCTCAGATCATGCTAGAGAAGCCATACGGTTGCGGAGATATGCGTGAGGTTGAAGACGTAATTAGAGCTATTGATATCAATCAACGTCTTTGATTATATCCCACAGTCTTGGGTTGCTTTAAATCTCAACTATTTGATCCTTCATCGTACAACCTGGGTTTAATCGACATTATCCAGTCAGTTGCTAATCATTGCCCCACCAATTGGAAGGTGCCGTGTGGAAAGTGCACATTTGACTAGGTAATTAGGTAATTAATTTCACAAAAAATTTATTGATCTTCAAAAATTAATATTTCCCAATTCACTTATCCAAATTAAGAGTTCTTAGGCTCTTTGGAAAGATCTCAAGGAGATCTTTAAAAGCCCTATGGTCTCAAGTTGTGATTTTGTATGAAACTTAGTTAATTATAGTAATTATCCTAGGGATTTTTTATACTTTTCTAATGAAATTGAACTCACCATAACTTGAGACTTTGGGAAATTGAATTTGGGCATGTCTTTGGCATAACTAAATTATCTTTCCCATGTTTAAATTATCTGAGGGCATGTTTGAGTCAATTTGAACTTAGGGGTTTTAGTTTGACCCCTAAATTCAAATTAGTCTAATGATCTTTCCAATCGGATTTAGGTTTTATGATTTGGGGTGTTGATTGTACTTAGGATAGGGAGTTTAGAGCCACTGATTTCATCCCCTCCCTGCCTTAGGTAGCGAGTTAGGATTTTTTTAAGGTAACCCTATGGCTACCTTAGGTGGTTTGGTTAACCACCTTAGGGGATTCAATTTGTGCCAAAATTCTGTGGGCTTGGGCCTTGGGTATAGGTGAACTCATGAAAGTGGAGCCCATTTGGTCCACCAACTAGCGAACCCAAAATCATCCCTTAGATTTGACCTAGAGCTGTAATTGAATCATAATTAATTCATGTAAATTCTAAAAATTTTTATAAGGTTTCTAAATGTTCATAATTAAACCCCTAATCCAAAAAAATTAAAAGCCCTATTATTATACCTTTAATTTAATATTAATTTAATTTTTAAGGAAAATCTATAATTAATTAATTTAATTAATTAAAAATAATTAAAAATTCTAAAAAAATTCTAAAACACTTGGACACATCCCTTTAGGAAATTTCTGACCTTTGGGGGTGATTTCAAAGAGTTTGTGATTGATTTGGATCAAAACTCTAAAACCCTCTCAAATTAAATAATTTTAAAAATTTCAGAAATACTTAAACTTTATAAAATCATAAGTAATTCCAAAAAAAATTAAATTAATCAAATTTAATGTCATTCAACTCCAATTAAAATCTAGTATTTTATAAAAATGTCAAATCTTCAAATTTTAGTAAAAGTAAAAAAGACAACCTTCGGGTTAATTGTAGTTTAAAACTAGGTCAAAATTAAAAAAAATCATAACTTAATGTAGAAAATTCTAAATTGAGCAAACTTAGAGTCTAATTACTCATCTTAAGGTCTAATTTTTAGAAAAAAATATTAAAACTCTAGAAATCATTTTAATTTTAAAAGTCAATTTTTGGTCCATTTAATTTAATGAATTAAATAATTCAAATAACTCCAAAATTCAATAATTCATTCAAAATTCTAGAAATTTTAATTCAATCATTCAAACCAGCAACCAACACATTTAATTAAAATTTCTTAATCCTTAACTCATAACTAATTAAATAACCTAATATATATTGATTACTATTGGGTAACCTGGGCCTACGAGGCTATTAGCTTAGCCCCAAAGAAGATAAAATAAACTTCATGACCCTGGTGAGCAACAAAGGTAGTTACCATTTAACAATTAAAATATACCTAAAACAAACTTTAATACATTAATATTTAAACTTAAATATAAAATTCCCTTTCAACCTTTAACAAACCTGAAAACTAGTTAACTTCAACAAATTGCCCAATTTAGGATATACCGAAGCCACACAGCCTACCTCATACACTTTAGATGATTTTTGCTAGGACAACCAACTTTAGATCTAGGCTAGTTGGTATTTACTTTCTTGCTACTTTTGTGCTAGGTTTTTCATAGTTTTTACTGCAAGCTACTTGTTAAATTAGTTGATTGATGTGAGTGTTTATTTAAATTTTATAATATATGGATTGATGTGATGAGCAATTAGATTAACCTTAGGTTAGGAGTGATCTGATTCTTTAGATAATTTTATATAGGTGGCCATGCTTGCACAGGGCTATATAAAAAGGGGATTAAATTTAATAATTATTATAACTGCTATAGGTACTTCAGCTGCTTAGCCCCTAAATAAAGAAGAGCATGGCCAAGTGTTATTTATTTTATTTATTATAATTATATAACTATTTGGGATGTATTTTATTTTTAATTGCTTAGGATAACCTTGTAGGAGAGTTTAGATTTTTATTTTGTTTACTATGTAATTTGATTCAAAGTTAAGATTTGTGAAAGTTAGTCTTTAAGTTAAGATATATAAATCCAAAGTTGGATTCCAAAGAGGAAAGGACATCCCTTAGGGGAGAGTACTTTTCCATTTAGAAGGTTAAATTTGGATTATTTTAATACCTAAAGAAAAAAAAAACATCCTCTTAGAGGGAGAGTTTTCTATTTCATTTGGGAATCTAGATATGATGAATCCAAGGAGCCTGAAGAAGAAAAGGATAAAGAGTTGAAGACAAAGAGTATCCCACTCAAAGTCACTTGTGTCTGTCCTAGGATTAAAATCTAAGTTTTTTGTCAGTGGTGCCTGGCCACTTTTAATTTTCATAAATTCTTGGTTATAATAAATAAGCATTTTCCCATGGACATTTAATTTATTTAATTAATTTGATTATTGGATTGATGCTTTAATTTAATTGTAATTAGGATTGCCTTCTTTTCTTAGTTTTTTTGGTGATTTGCATGTCATATTTTAATTTGGCCTGGAATTTAATCAGAGGCTCATGAGGGCACGTATAAATACTTTTTTACTTAAATTTAAATAAAAACTTTTAGGATAATATAAAAACTCTAATAATCTAAGAAGTAAGCTCGGGACCACTGTGAGTTTACATAAATATATTTTTACTTTCTCCTCCTTATTAGGCAACTCCCTGCCTACAGATTCTGGCAGACCACCTGACCTATGAGGGTATATATCTATCAAGAGGATGTTGTGCAATCTCTAGAATAAAATTATTTTTTAAGCCATTCTAAAACTGCTTCATATAAATTTATGCATTTCATCAAGTCAACTGGTATGCATCGCATTATAAATCAATTGAATGAGTCTAAAATTTTAATTGCATTTAATTCAAGTATTTTCATCCAACATTAAGTCAAGGGACCAATTAGGATTTGCTCTAGATATTAATCCTAATTCTCAAAAACTTTAATTAATAACAACTCACCACTCTTTCATAAAAATGATCGAATTTATGAATTTTAATTGACTAGGTGGTTACTGGCTCCCCAATTTAGGCTGGGGTAAGACCATATCTTGTACTGTATTAGCGAGGTTTGGGTCACTATTATTTAGTACCTAATTTAGCTTTAGGTTTTGAGGTAGGTCTAGGCCTTAAGCCTCAACTTTTAGGAATATAATCCCAAATTTCTAATAAAATGACTAACTCAAATTAAAACATGTCTCCAAATTAAAATTTAAAGCACAACACATAAGATAGGCTGTTTCTGGAGTGTTTCTGAATCTCAAAACACCCCTACCCTTCCTTCCTTGAACTCTAGAAATAACTGTTCAAATTTTGAACCAATCTAAATTGAAGTTACAAATTCACCTCCTTTGACATCATTGTTTGAGAATCCCCAAATAGAATTTCTGCTATTATTTTAATCGAGAGTACTCATAGGGTATTCAACCTTCCTACGATGTAATTAACTAGCTAGCAAGAAATTTAGAGCCCACATTTACTTTTTCAAAAATTGATTTCAAACTCTATTAATCTTCTTTGGAAAAATTAAAATCCAATGATGATCATTAGTGTTACATTCGAATAATTGATAACAGACAATATTTTCTACCCTTGGGAGGATATATCCTTTGCTATCACAATTCTGAGTATGAAATTAATGATCTCTCATCTAGACTATTATAGTTAGATGCTTGATAGAACATCATATTAACCCTTTGAGGTTATATGTCATTCTTTCTTGAATTTGATAGTTGTAGTAAGGATGAAACTTTTAGTTTCATTATCTGAACCCGTTAAGGAATGATATCTTTACCTCCTGAGGTAATATATTATTCATAATGATGTGTTCAACTTTGAGTCTGTAATTCACCAAGGGTTATGAATTAATTAAAAATTTTAAAGAAATAGGGTAATGTCCAAAGGCTTTAGAGTTTAGATTTGAACACTAGATTATAGGGTTTAGAGTCTTAAGCTGGATTTATATTTGGATTTAATTTTGGATTGAGGTTTTTGGTTGATTAAAAAGTTCATGATTTTAAAATTTCCAAATCTTTGATAATCATTAGGTGTTTATCAAAGGTGATTATCAAATGACTAATTTCGGTTTCAATGATTGAATTACCATACCAAAGCACAGTGGGGAACTATATTTAATCTTTGAAATGGAATTTAAGAAATTAAAAATAAAGTCTAAACCTTTGATTTAGGGTTCTGATCTAAAAAATAAGAGGTCCACTATGGTCATTATGAATGATTGAGATTAAACATCATGTTTTCCTCTGAATCCAAATAGAAAAGGTCCTAAATTCCTCAAATTATTCACTTTTATTTGAAAAAAAAATTTACCCTGGTGAATCTAGAATGATCATCCATAATTATAAGTCCTAATATTTTACCTCCTAAACTCGTTGTGCTTATAGGTCCAAATAAATCCCTATGATGATATTTTAGTGGTCTAATTGTTACTTTAGTTTTGATAGGATAATATGATTATTTTATTTGGTTTTCTATTTGACATGTATCACACAGATGATATTTAGAGAATTCTAACTTAGGGATGCCTCTAACCAAATCAAGCTGAGTGATTCTCCTAAGTGTTTTCATACTTACAAGACATAGTCTCGTATACCATAGCCAAAATTCTTCTATAGAAGTTTTTAAACAACAAATATTATTTGATGTATCACTACACTTCAAATCAAGCTTATAAATGTTGTTCATTCTCATTCCTTTTAAAATAATTTTCCCATTTAACGTAATTAAGCATTTATTAGGAAGAAATTTAATATTTAAACCTTTATCACATAATTAGCTAATGCTTAATATATTATATTTTAAACCTTTGACTAGTAAAATAATTTTTAGTAATAAATCCTTCAATTTTTCCAATAATACCTATACCTACTACCTTTATAGTAGTATTATCTCCAAAGTGACTTTACCTCCACTCCTGGCCTCTAGTGTGATAAATTTTTTTAGATTTCCAATAATGTGCCATAAGCATCCATTGTCTAGGTACCACATGCTCTCAGTAAACCTCTTATGAGAGCATACCTCATTATTGTCAGAGTTTCCAATGATATCTTTTGCCATTAAGTATAGGTTGGTTTCATCCTCTTCTACATCCATTCCTAATGACTCAGAGTCTGAGTTTTCCCAAAAGGACTTTTAAAGCTTATGTTTGTCCTTTCTTTGCATAGACTTTATCCACACCCTTATCCTTAGCTGGATGACTCTTAGTGTTTGGGCAGTTGGAATGGATGTGTCCTGTCATTTTATATTCAAAGAAAAATACATGAGTAGAAAACATTTTAATTTAGTAATTTTACTTTTATGCTTATTAAAGTGGCACTTTTGGTTAAGATTCAAGAAGCTTTTAAATTGTTTAGTCATAAATGTTATGTCATTATTTTCATCTGCACCAGAAGTATTACTTTTTATATTGTCATCCTATAGCACTATTATTCGCTCTTTCTTTCATTCACTTTCATCTACATGTCTTTGACTCACCTTTTCCTCATAGGAAATTAGAGAGTCAAGAAGATTATCAATTCAGTAAGCATTTAAGTCCTTAGATTCAAAAATAGTAGTGTCTTTTTCATCCCAAGATTTAGGGAGGCAACATATGATTTTATTGACTATTTCAGATTAGGAATTTCTCTAGCCAATACATGTAATGATGTTATAGTTTTAGTAAACCTACTATAAATGTTAGAAATTTTTTCACTTGGTTACATGTGAAAGAGTTCATATTCTTGTAATAGTAAGTTCACGCATGACTGTTGGACTTCATTATTGCCTTTATATGTAATGCAAAGTCTAACCAAAATTTATTTCCCACTAGTGCAATTAGAAACACTCATATAACCCTTTGATTTTAATTCACAGATAAAATATTTTAAATAATTTTGCATTTAATTATGTTAAACCTAGATCTTTCATAGACCAATCAGTAAATGGATTCTCCACTTTTTCTCCATTCACAATGCAAAAAGGTAAAGTATAGTCAGCCTGAATCATGTGTTACATTAAAAAATTAATTGATTACAAAAATGTAGATGTACTAATTTTTTGAAAATTGAAATGAATGTTATCAAACAAAGGTGGTCGGGTAATAAATTACCCTTCCGAGCTATTATGACTGCAAAAATGTTCCATTGGATCAACTCAAGGTGTTTAAAGAAAAAAAAAATTTAAAACCCACTCTAATACCAAATAAAAGTGCAAATATCACACCTAGAGAGGTTTAATTAGCTCATTTAAAAACTTTTTGGAGTTTAAAAATCTTTTTCTTAAAAAAAAAATAAATCTTAAAATATCCAGAAGCATTAAAAGTTTAATTAAAACTTCAAACGAGAACTCACAAGTATATATATATTTTTTATAATTGTAGAAAATAGATATTAATTTTTGTATTTATTCTTTGCTAATTTTTAAAACAAAGATCAACAAAAAATAATTGCCAAAATTTTCTTTTGTTTATGTAATCAAAATTAAACTAGAGTGCAGTAAAGTAAATTGCCAGTAAAGTAAACTGTAAGAAAAGTATGAAAATGTAAACCAAGGTTTATAGTGGTTCGATTAAATTAACCTAATTCAAAAAAACATAAATTTGATAGTGGGATTTTATCAGAATAGTTGATTATATAGTACAATGTATGATTATATAGTACACTTAGTTATTTTCTAATTTTAATTAATCTTGTTTATTTAAATATTTAAATTAATTTATATTTGAACAGTTCATACAATATGATTTGGATCATACAGTATGATTAATAAAAAAATTAAATATTTAATTTTTCACATCCCATTGTGTGTGTATGGTTGCTAAGCTAACATATACCTATTATAGAAATTGACTCAAGAAAAAAAAAATCAACTCTTTCAAACATGAATTGACTTATACACTATCATAGCACTATCTTGAGTTGATTCTTCAATTTTTTGCTTAGTGTATGCTATACCTGAGATGATTAGTTACGGAAAAAAAAATCCAATATAAAATGCAAGAATAAGCAAATAAACATCCAATAATATTTGTAAACATCAAAACATATGGATGGCCTCTCGGATTACAACACTAAAAAGGTTAATAATATTCTTAGATGCCTACTTGAATCTTTGGATGCCATGGTGGTGGTAATCTCAAAATCAAAAGATTTGAATGTTTATTCTATTGATAATGTTCTTGGTTCCTTTATTATATAAAAATAGTAAATTTCCCAATGAACTATAGACACAGGAGAAAAGTGAGAAGACAGTTCCTCCGAAGGTTGATGATTCAAAAATAAGTAAATCCAATTAAGGTGGAAAGGTTGATATTGTCTTCATGATTAGATAATTCAATAAGTTTTTGTAGAAAAAAATAAAGGAGGCACCCTAAAAGTGGAGAAAAGGTAAAAGTTAAATAAGATTTCCATTGATCTTATCTATTTTGAGTACATAAAGTTAGGTCACATAAAGTCCAACTTTCTCAATTTGAAAGCATAACTATCAAAGGAAAAGGACGAGGATAAAAATGATCATAAGAAAAATAAAAGAAAATCTCAAAGAGCCTTATTGGTGAATTCAAATTTTAGTCATCTGAAATTGAGGTAGAAGAAGAAATCAACAACTTGTACTTAATAGATAAAGATAGTTCAAGTGATATGGACAATGATCAGGTATGTGATTTTGCTTATGAAGAGGTACTTTCTTTTTCTGAATAATTACATGATAATTATAGGAAGTTAAATAAAAAGTTATCACACATTATATAGTAGCATAGTTCACTTGTAGAAGACATTTTGATTTGATTACTAAGTTTACATGTTTGAAGGTGAGCATATTGCATTAATTGATAAAACATATAATTTTGACTAGTGAAGATATGAGGCTTAAAAGAAGATTAAAAGATGACAAGCACATGCATATTGAACTAGAGATTGCATGAAACATATTAAATGATGAAGTATTACATTTGCAAGAAAGTTAGTATACTGTATATGCCAAGTTGGGCATAGTGTCTAGTGCAAATGATTACCATAGGAAGAAAGTCATGGAGCATAAAAAAATTGCACCTACATTATCACTTGCCCATAAGTAACCTGTAAGAAATTTCATGCATCACCCCCTCTTAGAAGAGAGTCCCCCTAATTTTGACTAGTTTATTCATTTCTAGGGGTAAAGTGTTTCTCTTGTAACATGATAGGAGTCATTTCATGTGTGTGTCCTCACAAAGTCCACTTTAGTACACAGTATGTCTTGAGGCCTAAGACTTGATCTATATAACATAGAACGAATTCATCTCATTTCTTGAAGGGACCAAAACTCACTTGGGTCCCTAATATTATAACTTAATTTGTTTTGCATAGGTACCTGCACAAGGGGTCCAGTGAAGGAACGTGGTACCTAGATAGTAGATGCTAGTGCCATATGATAGGATATATAATAAAATTCATCATGTTGGAGTCCAAGTGTGGAGGATAAGAGACCATATGAGATAGTACTACATGAAGAGTAATTTAACCATGAGCTATAGGTAAAGCTAATGGCTTTACTAATGAAAAGGTATTATGAGTAGAAGATTTAAATTATAATTTACTTCATATTAGCCAGTTATGTGATAAGGGATTTGATGTGAAATTTTTTTCTATTAAATGCTTGATTTTACTTGATGGTAAGGCTATTTTGCAAGGTTTATAATGAATAATGTTTATATGATTGACTTAAAGTGTCTAAATGAGTCCAACAACATGCTCTAATTAAAATCCCCTATAGATAAGGCTTTATTATGGCACAAGAGACTGGGTCATGCAAGTACGGGGATAATTAAAAAGATGAGTCACTTAGAACTAATTAGAGGAGAAACAAAATTAGAATTCTTTAATGAGCACCTTTGTGATGCATGTTAACTAGGGAAACAAGTTAAGTCCTCATTTCACTCAGTTAAGCAGATTACCACCCATAGGCCACTTGAGATACTACATATGGACCTATGTGGACTCGTTAATACCATAAGTTTAGGAGAAATATCACATGGGTTTATTATTGTAGACAATTTCACTTAGGTCACTTAGATTATATTTATAGCAAATAAAAGTAATTCAATTGAAGAGTTTAGGGTATTCTTAACCTACATTCAGAGGAAATTATAATGCACCATGTGGGAAAATAAAACCACATTTCTTTGGTGTGCCATTCAGATTTTGTGATCAAATACTATATTGAGAATAACATACCATATTGGGAGATTAACATGCTATTCTATAATGGATTCAAGGACAAAATAGAGTTTTATTTTTTTTTGAAGAGTGCATGAAGCAAATGCATTGAAAAGAGATAAAGAAATTACAGACTAATGGCATCACATTCCTCCTTTAACAACTTATAAAAGGAGGGAGGAATGTTCTCCAACCAAACTTCATCCCACAAAAAACTTCCATGAAGAGCATAGTTAGCACATAAGTCCGCTAACTTATTACAATCCCTATGTACCTAATTAAAAATAACAAGATCAAACTCTTTAATGAAAGACAAGAAATCATGCTATTGTTCTGAAATCGGATTGTTCCTTCTTTTGTAGCCTTCTTGCAAGCTTTTAATCACATTTGCATTATATCCTTCAAATATAATACCTTTGAATTGTAATTTCCACTCTTTAAGAATAGCTTTTAAGGAGAAGAAAGCCTCCATTTCCAAACGAGAGATATCCCAGTGAACATTCTGCAGTCCAAATGCTGTCATAAATCTCCCTTTGTGATCCCGTACCACCACCCCTATTCCAGCCGAATAAGAATTTAACAAGGCAGCATCAACATTTATCTTTATCCAATCAGGTGGAGGAGGATGCCAAGGTTTTGAAGACAACCGAAGAGGTTGATTAGCATCCCACAGGCCCGAATTCTTTCCCTTGTCCAGAGAAATGGAAGCTACTCCTAGCGCCTCAGCCGCAATCCATGTGTTTCTATCCTCCTTGCCTTGATGAGTAAGTCTGTTCCTGGACTTCCAGCAAAGGAAAATCATAGAGCAATATAAATTAGCAATGAACTTCTGTGTAGAAGCATTCCAATCCAACCAGCTACAACATTCCTCAAAATTTCCAAAGATTGATAAAGGGAACCCCCATCGATTCAGAATACCAATAATTTGAATCAGCTTAGAGCAAGACACTGCTACATGTCCAATGTCCTCCTTTTTCCTGCACCCCAAAGGACAGAAGTTCCCCACTCTTAATCTTCTATCTTCTAGGAATTTGAAAGTGGGGATAACCTTATGATATAAGCGCCACCAGAAAGCTTCCACTTTGGAATTTAAATTTAATTTCCTGATCCAAGGCCAGTATAGCGTTCTCAGCAAATCTTTATTCACGTGTTTAGAAACCATGGTAGAAATTATTTTGCAAGTCTTTAGATACAACAGCTTTGCTTGGTCCTTAACTCAATCAAGATCAATGTGAATGTTACATATCAATCTCATTAAATCCTCCCCAACCATATGAATAAGCTTGTCAACATCCCACTTCCCATTAGTAATAAACTGATCCACAGTAAACTCTTTGGTAATTGAATTAGAGATAAAACTAGACCATTTGTTTAGTGGTTTATCCAGGATCCAAACATCCTCTAGCACATTGACATTTATACCATTGGAGATCTTCCATCTTACTATTGATCTGAGAGCTTTGGCGCCACTTAAGATGATCCTCCAAGCAGAAGACCCGATCTTTTTGACTTTAGAATTCCAGCAAGGCATCCCATACTTCGACTCCAATACGTAATGCACCAGAGAATCATTGTCATTGATATACTTCCACGCAATATTTGCTCTTAAAGCCTCTACCTTTTTAACCGAAGAGTGTAGACCACGCCCCCCTACCTGGATGGAGCTGCATAAGGCATCCCAACAGACATAATGCATTCCATGATCACTGCCATTCTTGTGCCAAATGAAATTCCTACATGCCTTATCAATTTCTGCCAAGATACCAGTCGTGATTAAAGCATGAGTAGAATGAAACACCAGTATTGCCAGAATAACAGATTTAGTAAGGGTAATTCTACCAGGTAACGAAATAAATTTTCTTCCCCAAGTGTTTAATTTACTCATAACCTTCTCCAATAAGAAGTAGAAGTCCGAAGCTACTAATCTTCTCAAGGCTATTTTGACACCCAAGTAAACAAACTCTTTTACAGGTTTGAAACCCATAATCCAAGCAATGGCCTTTTTTTCCCTCCTTTTCACCACTTTTCCAAAAATCAAAGAAGATTTAGACAAGTTAATCTTCTGCCCCGTCCATTGACAATAGTCACTAAGAATTCTCTTAATCCTCTTAACCAATTTTACATTAGCTTCAGAGAAAATTAAAATGTCATCTACATAAAGCAGATGAGAGATCCTTAGAGAATTAGGATTAATTTTGATCCAATCACATTCTCTTCCTGGATGAAAGCATTAGAAAGCAACTGAGAACAAAGAACAAAAAGGAATGGTGAAAGTGGACAACCTTGACGAAATCCACTATGAGCAGATATCCAATTAGAAGAATTCCCATTGATAAGAACAGAAAATTTTGGATTTTCCACACACTCCATAATTAGATTGGAAAAATGAATAGGGATGCCAAAATACTTTAAGACCTGACCAAGTGTTTTCCAAGACATGCTATCATAAGCCTGTTCCATATCTATCTTGAAAGCAACCAACCCTTTAGAAGCTACAGAGTATCTAAATTTATGAAAGATCTCTTAAGAAACTAACAACTGATAAGAGAGAGATCGACCCTTAATAAAGGCCACTTGATTAATAGAAATCAATTTAGGAAGGATTGGATCCATTCGGTTTAGCAGAATTTTAGCAGCAAGCTTATAAATAGTTTTGTAAAGACTTATAGGCCTGAAATCTGCAAGAATAATTGGGTTATTAACCTTTGGAATGAGCCGGGCTTGAGTATCTTTCCAATTATCCACCATAATACCCGTGTCAAAAAATCTTTTTAATGCATCCCAAATATCAAGTCTAATTATGGGCCAATAGGTTTTAACAAAATAATTTGAAATACCATCAATGCCAGGTGATATACCTCCACCAAAATCATTGACCACTTTGATTGCTTCTCCCATGGAAAGCTCCTCATTGAGAATATCTTTATCGTTGGCATTCAGCATACCTCTTGGAGACGGCTAGCCATCTAAAGAGCACGATCTATCCTTCCATTTAGATGCAAAGAAATTGTAAAAAATCTGCTCAATCAGATTTTGTTCCTCCACAATCACACCATGGTCATCCTTAATCTTGAAAATATGATTCGCATTCCTTTTAGCACTAGCAAAAGAGTGGAAAAAATTAGTATTTAAATCACCTTCCTTGATCCATTGCACATTAGCCCGTTGCTTCCACCATGTGTTTAGCTGATCTAGAATAATGTTTAACTCATTAACCTTTGCCCTGAGAATGAGAATCATCTCCGCACGTAAAATTCCACCAAAAGCTTCCTCCATTTGAAGTTGCAGAATCTCCTCTATAAGATTTCTTTCTTCTGCTGTAGGTTATCCAGCTTAGCTTTGCTCCAATAGTAAAGAGCTTTCAATGACCTCCTAAATTTAATGCTTAGAATGCCAGCATTTCCAGCTTCAATTCTCCTGTTCCACACCTTTCTAACAATGCCCGAAGAAGCATAGTGAGAAGCCCAAGTGTCTTCAAACTTGATATTAAAATCTGATTTCAAAGGATGATTACTAATTTTCAATACAATTGGGCAATGATCCGTAGCCACTCTTGGAAGGTGACGAACAACCAAGAATCTAGAAGACTTAATAGCCACTGTGTTAACAAAACACCTATCCAACCTTTCTAGAATACGAGCTCCCCCCAACTTATTGTTGCACCAAGTAAACGAGGGTCCCATAAACTCCACTTCATGGAGGTCATTAGAAGTAACAAAATATTTCATCTCCATCGGTCCTTGTGAAAATGAAAATTTTTTTCCACCCTTTTTCTCACTCCTAGAAAGAATGTAGTTAAAATCACCACCCAAAACCGATTGTAGCTCTTTAGAAGCAAATTCCTCCAAACTTTTCCACAATTCCCTCCTTGTATACAAGTTTTTATTCCCATATATAGTAGAAATCCTCCGAACTTCCTTGTTATGAAATTCCAAATCTCCAATTACACATTGGGAGATTACACATTGAAAGGAAGAATACAAGGTAGTAAATGAAGCAACCTTAATATTCCAAAGCACCAAAATTCCTCCTGAAAGTCCATCAGAAGGAAAATGAAAAAAATTCCAATCCTCACTAATAAGCAAATTGATGTCCTTTCTATCCATAGAAGATACTTTTGTTTCCAATAAACCAACAAACATAACACCATTATTCTTTACAAACTCTTTAAGGTATAGAGAAGCATGGATTTTCCTTGCTCCTCTACAATTCCAAAAGGCTATGGAATTCATTGATTGGTAGGGGAGTTAACCCCAACACCCATACTTCTATTTCCCACATCAACCTTTCTATTTCTAGTCATAAGCTTAATTGGCCCAAGCATTTTTAGCTCCTTACCCAATTTCCTTTTGACTGTGTTAGAACCAATTTTACTGGTGTCCTCCTCCCTATCCAAGCCAAGCTGGATTGATAAGTTAGCTTTGTTTTTTCTTACAACTAACTCATCAGCAACCACCACCTCATTGTTGCTTTCATCTTCTAAATTAGTAAGAATCTCAAACTTATTATTTGTTGAATTCCCCACCAAATGAGCAGAGTGACAACCAACTCTTGATTTAATTTCAGCTTCAGGTGCACCTTCCCATTGATCTGTAATTAATTCACCCTCTTCCACCTCTTTATCCATAGTAGAAGCAACAACATTAGGACCTTCATCTAGTATGACAGGTACATTTGGAATCAATTTTTGAATAATTTCCTCATTGCCATCCTCCTTCTTGTCATTATTTCGAGAAACAGCTACTCTCTATTTCTTTACAGGAGCCGGTTTACCATTAAATTTAAATTGAGGTTGGTCCTTAGAACCCACCACATTCCTTTTTTTCCCATATCTGACATGGATCCACGGTCCATAACCATGCTACCCACTGTTCTCCTGGCTCATTCCATCAGAAACTTGTTGTTCCTTATCAGCAACCTCAACTGTTGAAGACTTCATGACTTCGTTCACCACTCCTTTATTTTGAGGATAGCTCTTTTCTAGGTGACCAATTTTTCCACACTTATAGCAAAGTTTAAAGATCTTCTCATATTAAAGTTTTTGGAAGAATGTGGCTGAATCTCCCTCCACCCAAATGCCTAGAGGAAGTTGCTTATCCAGCTCAATCCTCACACACACTCTAGCAAATTCTCTCCTATTCCATTGGAACATGTTTCCATCCAAAAGAAAAGGCTTCCCCACCTGAGAAGCAATTCTACAAATGTTTATATCATCCCAGCACTACAATGGTAGATTGGGTAATCTAATCCATACAGGTGCAGATAAGCCCTTCAAAGAATCCGGAGAAAAATTAGGAGACCACCTATCAATCCCAATTATATGACCTTTAACAAACCAAGGTCCTTCCGATAAAATCAATTCCAGGACTGAATCCTCCTCACAGGAACGGAGAATCCAATCTCCTCCCAACATTGTGAGTTGAAACCTCCCAAAGCCACTCCATTGCCTCCTCAACTCCTGATTAATAACAAAGAAAGGAACATTGTCACCAAAGACTTTGATAATTAAAGCCTTCTCCAATTTCTTAGAATTCTCCATCACATTCCCCATATGCAGTTTCACAGCTCTTCCATCAGCTGACAGAAACAAACCCAGATCTAATTTATCAACTCTAACATGGCTCTTTCTACTCCAGGCATTTGGATAAGAACTATCCATCTTATTGAAAGCTATAGGCGGTACAACCTAGTTACAAACTTGCTTGAGACCATTCAGTTCTCCAGAAACATAATTTTTATCCTCTGTCAGATCATTGATTTGAGCAGAAACAGATTCGTCAATAGCCAAGGGTTTCATTGTTTCAGTTCCAACCACAATATGATCCCGTATAGGTGTATCTCCAGTCGACAGTTTCTCATCATTAACACAATCATCTTTGTTAATGCAAGTCATGGCTTTCGCATTTATCACGCTGTCGCTAATGACAGGGATTGCATTTGAAGAACCAAATCGATTAACAAAGATTTTCATGTTGGATGAAGAGGCTTCACGGTCATTTAATGGAGAAAAAACTGGAGAGACAGGATCCTTTGATTTTTTCCAATCATGAACTGTAACAATAACTTTACCCTTACCATCAACAACACTCACCTTATCCTGATGAACGAAAGCTCCTTCTTTGATAATTAAGGCTCCCTTGGAAGCCTTATGATGCGACTCAGAAACATCACAATTATAAGAAGAAAGATGATTGTCAAATCTGCCTACCTTCGACGTCCCACCAGAAGACGGTCGGCGAGCATCCATCCGGCTTCACGACGGGCTGAGCCGGCGAAACCACCAGACTCCTGGTTTCCCGCCGTGAATCCCTTAACAAAAATTTCAAAATAAGTTAGACCTTCTCTCTCTAGAAACCAGACCTTCTCTCTCTACAAAATAGAGTTTTAGAAAATATCATTTTTTCTGATTAAATAATTAAAAGAATAACATATCATCTCAAGAGATAAAGATGAGATTCTTTAAAAAGTATTTGAAAAGAGAAATGGGGTTTTGAGATCTTGACCATCCTGCAATCAAACATAATGATCAAAATAAAATATTATCTTTGAATATGAACAAAAAATTCTATAAAGGATTTGAAAGTAAGAATATGTTTTGAAAAAAGTAACATTTCCAGAATCAAAGATAACAAGGAGAATATTGTAACATTTGAAAAAAAAAATAACCACACTCTATAAGGAAATTCGAAGTAGAAATGAGTTTTAGAATAACCTTCTACATTCCTAGACATTTCCCCTTATTTTATAAGATTAAAATAGGGTTTATTTTAATTTAGAGATACTAATTCCCACAAAGGCAAGCCCTTATGGATAATTATATCCTAAGAAGGGTATCGTAAGAAAACTCTCAATTAGAGTAGTGATTCATATTCTTTGATTACAAAGTTTAAGACAATGGTAGAACTAGGGATTTGTTAAAGGGTAACTCAATATTTAGTAGTTCTTATCGTGTCCCGGGAGAAAATTAGAGGGCACTAGATTATGAGAGATACAAAAGTAAAATCTATCTATCCTATGTTAGGCTTTATGATTTAAGATGAATGTTTAATGTTTAAGTTAGACTTTTATTAGAAATGTGGGATTATTTCCAAAAAGGTGAGGACTTATGATATTGGATTTTCCTTAGAACCTAGAACAATAGTGAATCACTACAAAGTAGTGATTTGATCCTAGTCTGATGATATGTAAAATAAAGAATTATGCCTTATATCTTTGACTCTTAATATGAGCTTTAGGAATGCCCGATACCTTTGGTCTTATATTCCTACCTAGAATAGGAATCCCAGCTAAAACTCCACCTTAACATTTCAAAACCATGATCCATGTCTTATTTAAGTGCAAGATGGGTGAGGTGTTATTATTGCTTAGGTTTTGTGATGTAGGGCCAACATCTGAGAATTCTAAATAGCCTTTAAACATAAATGGTGTATTTTCATTCTAAAGCTAAAATGAAATTATAATTTATATATTTTATTTAGTCTCTAATGTAATGCATGCTAATTAACTCTATGCAATAATCAAAATATAAAATTTTAAAAGGCTTAAAAAATAGATTTTATCATAAAAGAGTAAAACTCCCCTAAGTTAAAACTAAACCTTAATAGGTTAGGTGGTTTGCTTCTACCTGCAAGCAGGGAGGTGCTTAAAGACAGAGAAGAAAAATTTTAATATGCATTATGAAACCCCAAGCAATTGTCGGCTTTCTTTCTAGATCGATTATCTTACTCTTTTGTAGTACCTAAATTTTATTATTTAGTTATGAGTAGAAGATATTTTTTTTATTCCTATGAGCCTAAGCATAAAACCAGGAAGATATAACATGCAAAAAAAGCCTAGAAAACACAAAAGGTTTAGTATGCACAAAATGTAAGCACACCGTAGCATGAATAAATAAATAAAGTATAATGTCTAATATAGTAATTGGCACTTAATACAAATTAGGGTCTGCAGAAAGTAAAGGTGGTCAGGCTCTACCACTAACAATCTTGATTTCTATTTGTATGAATTACACAAGTTTTTATTCAAAATAAATTGGTCTATTTATTGGCTATTGAGTCTCTTGCAATCAACCATCTATTAGAAAGGCTTCCTAAAGAAAGAAATCTCCTAAAAAAAAGGTGGTTTCTTTATTGTTGGTTCATTTATCCATAAATAAACAAACCAATTTTATAAAGACTTTCACATCTTATATCAAATTAGATTTTAAAAAATAAAAAGAATCTAAGTATACTCCCTACATGGTTAGTATAAAAAGTTATATATAATCATCAAAGAGAACACCACATTTGCTTATATTTGAGTAACCTATAGATAGGCCATACTTTTAATAATTAAGGGGGCTAAGGAAACATAAGGACCTACATAAAGTGAAACAATTTTAAAATTTCATATTTTAGCCACCCTTTATAACTCTACATAAGCATGACCACCTACATAAGAATAGGTTAGTATTATATCATCCAAATCATTCATAACCTAGGATAATCTAAAATTACCATAACAGATCATAAAATCATAAAAAAAATGTGGATCTTCTGGCCACAACAATCAGCATCGCACATTAACCAGGATGAAAATAGATTTCACAACCATAAAAACAAACATTAATTCACAAATTATCCAAACAATAATCGTAACCTCAAGCTAGAGTCAATTTTCCTAATAAACCATTTTTTGTGTGTGCTAAGCTGTGTGGTTTAATGGTCTTATTAAGTTTTATGATTTCATTTTTTTAAACATATATTTATTGGTTGGAGGTCTAAGTAGTTTTTTTTTTAAGTTTAAGCTGAAATGTGTTTAATGTTATATTAGAATCTTAATTGGGTTTAATTGTGATTTAAGTTTTCAAGAATACATTATCCCATGGATTTAAAGTGTAATGAATCCAAAAGCTAATATATCCGAATTCCTAAGATTTTGTGGGTGCTTTTCCTAAAAGGGGAAAGTAAACACATATGGCATTCAATTAATGTTAATGTTATTAAGCTAAGAATTAATTCCATTAAGACGTGTTGTATAAGTTTAAAAATAATTTGATGTAAATATACTTCATGTATTATGATCTTTTGTTGTATTAAAAGTTATGTTTAAATGTAGTCCTAAAATGTGTTATGTTAAGCTAAATTATGCATTAAGCATATATTAAACATTTTCAACTAATTAATTTTAATTTTATTCATCCAAGGACAACCTATTATTGCATGAAGTTCGACTAATAATTTGACTGATTAACCTATTAATTCATGAAGTTCGATTAATAGTTTATTACCTTTAAGCACCTTTTTATGGCAAAGGTCTTAAGAGCATATGAATTCAGTGATATTTTAGACATTGGTCAAGGATAACCTATATTAGATTCAAACCAAATTTAAAATCATTTGGAGTCATATTAAATTTTTTATGATTTTTCCAATTTAATTATGAATTATTGTTAAAACATATATAAAGTTGGCTTAGGAGTGTAATTGAAGTGTGTAATTAATTTTCTTAGTTTCTAGGGTTCATTAAAAATCTAATGAAATTTATTATAATTTTTATTATTTTTGTTGAAAAAGTAGTGAATTTTTAAATTTTCAAGTGAATGTATATATTTTTTGGTTAAAACCCACTAACGGGCTTACGCGTTAATATAAATGTAAAATTACAATCCTTAAAAGGGATCTTTAGCTCAGAAGAGATACATTAAAAAGAAATGAAATATTAAGAGCCTTAGATCCTATTTAAGTACAAGTACAAAAAAACCTAAGAACATTCTTGGGTGGCTAGGAGCCAACACCAAAAAAAAAGGAGATAAAAAAAATCTTTCAGTTCGATCATCTTACAAAAAAGGCATTCATGTAAAAGGCTAAAGATATCCACTATACCTATAAATTGAGAAATATGCAAAACAAGATGACATAGAACCATAGATATATAAAGGAAATGTAAAAAGATAAGGTAGGTATAACAACAACAGAGATAACCCAAAGATAGAAAATAAGAAAATACAACCTGAACATCAATACTAGGAGCAGCAACATAGCTAAGGGAACTAACAAAGGATCTGGAGAGCCCCAAGAAGACAAAAAATGACACAACAGAAGGAAAGAGACCAGGATATAGAGTAAACAAACAAAGGATAAGCAGAAAAAATGATCCCTAATCAAGCAAATAAACTAACATCTCCTCTCAACCAAAAAAAGTGGAGCATAACATTTCAAAACCTAGCCCAAGAAATATATAAAACCAAGATGGACATAAGAAAAAATAGCAACAAAGGAAATAGCACAGAAAGGCCTCAAGCAGAACTAGAAGAATAACTTAAGGCACAACCAGATGTATTTTTTTTTAAGTTAAAACCCGAGGGGCCTACGCGTTAGTATCCCAAAAAATTTTTACATGTTCTTAAAGGATTCAGATGCTCCCTTTTACTTAACGAGCTACAATTAAAAAGTGAAAAAAATCCTAATGAGCCTATGAACCCAATTACTTTTAATATTTAAAAAATAAAAAGTTTAATTGGGGGCCTGTTTGTTTTGGGTGATTTAATTTTTTAAATTTCAATCTTAAAATCGAACAGATCATTACAAATAATATATTACCCTGGGAGGCAAAAATATCATTCCCTAATGGGTTCAATTTATAGGATTGAAAGTTCATTCTGATTATCATAGTCAAATTTGAGAAAGCACTATATATTACCTCGAAGGGTTAAAATGATCGTTCAATCAGGCATTTAATAATGATAATTTGGATGAAATATCATTAACTTCATAATCAAAGTTACGATAATAATTGATATGTCTTTTTAAGGAAAGAAGATTTCAATCATTTTTGATCCTTTGAAAATGACGATAATAATTGTTGATTTTGGCTTAAATTTTCTCGAAGATAATTAATTGAGATTTTGAAAAATTAATTTTAAAAATTTATCTGGGTTACTAAATCTCCTACGAGTGCAAGCCCTCGTGGTTAATTTTATCATAGGAAACCAGAATTCCCTGTAAATACTTTTGATTAAAATAATAATAAAAAATTTATTTTTGAGATTTCAAAGTTTGATATCAAGGGAGGTGAGGATTGGAAATTCAACTAGGACTGGATCAAGGTGAGCACTTATTTTTGGAGGCCAAAGGAAGAAAGGTAGAAGGTATTTTAAGATTTTGAATCCCTTCAAAAATATCCCAGCCTGTCCTAGTTGTTGGGCTTGGATTTAGATTGAAAGAGATTTTTATAATTTAAATTGTCAATTTTATTAGAAGGTTGGGATTAAATTCCTAGAGATTGAGGTCTTATAGCCTGAGCTTCCCTCAGAACCTAAGTCTAAATTGGGTACTAAAAACCAGTAACTTGATCCTAGCTAATGCAATGTAGGATCTGGACTTACCCTAGCCTGGATTGGGGAGCCAGCTAAACCACCTAAGCATTTCAAAACCATGTGTTCGGTCATTTAATATAGAGTGGTTGGGATGTTATTTAAGATAAGTTTTTAAGAATAGGGCTGACATCTAGAGCAGTCCTTAATTGGCCCTTTGACTTATGTTGGGTAGTATGAAGCTTAAAGTAAATGAAATTAACTTTTTAGACTCATTTAAATTTATTTTTAACGTAATGCATGCTAGTTGACTCGATAAATACTTAAAATTATATATGAAACAATTTTAAAAAGAAGGCTTAAAAATAAGTTTTTCCCTAGATATTGTACATATTCCCCTGACAGATCTGCACCCTCATAGGCCAAGTGGTCTACCAAAATCGTAGGTCGGGAGGTGCTTAAGAAAAGTAAAGAATAATGCTGTAAATATGTTATGAGAACTCCCAGTGGACTCGAGCTTACTTCTTAAAATGTTAGATTTCTATGTGAGCTTAAAATTTTTAATTTTATTTAAGTAAAAAAATTTTAACATTCCCTCGCGAGACTCCGATTGAATTCCAGGCTAAAATAAACATCGACTCGCAAGAGCTTCAAAAAACAACTAAAAGTATGTAATCCTATATCAGAATTAGCATCAAATAATCAATTGGATAATTAGTTAAATAAATAAAACACCTATAGGCAAGTGCATTTTAATATTTCAACCCAGGGTCTACAGAAAGTAAAGTGGCCGGGTACAACTAACAACAACGCAAATTCTACTCCTAAGACTCAGGTGAATTTGAGAATG
The DNA here is from genome assembly GCA_019925795.1 of Dendrobium chrysotoxum. Classification (NCBI taxonomy): domain Eukaryota; kingdom Viridiplantae; phylum Streptophyta; class Magnoliopsida; order Asparagales; family Orchidaceae; genus Dendrobium; species Dendrobium chrysotoxum. The sequence goes on along the minus strand of CM034298.1, from coordinate 26,784,244 downwards.
GGATTCTTCTCGATCTCTACTTATTCGTCCTTCTACGAACTTCTGGAATCCTTTGGGTCTGGATATCGAAATGAAAAGAAACTCCCCTCGAAAGGGGTATTTCTTTTCCCTTTGGATATTTAAAATTATTGTAATTTAGTCTTCTAAATAGAGGATAACTCTCCCCTAAGAGATATTCTCTCCTCTTTGGAATCTAAGTTGAATACTTATATATCCCCTCTCAAGTATCACTTTGATTTACAACTCAATAAATTTGAATTACATTTAATGAAAATTGAAAATCTAGACTCGAATAACCTGTAGGGTTATCCTAAATAATTATATTTAATTCATCCCAAGCAGTTAATATAATGAAATTTAAAATGCTCAAACTAGTCACACTTGGCTATGCACTTTTGAACTTTTAAAGAAGGACTTAGCATTCTAGAGCACATACAAAATTTTGATTAATTTAAATTTAACTTTACCCCTTTAATTTCAATGCCCTGTATGAGCATAACCACATGCATAAGATTGTATTAGCATTTAAATCACCCTAATCGGAAGGGTGAATCTAACGTCCATCAAATACATCACATAATGCAAAAATTAAATAGACAATCACAGTAATATTAACAACCAACATGCAGTGAAGGCTTAAAAAACTCGTTACATAGTAGAATAGTAAATACCGGCCTAGCCTAGATCTAGAAGTGGTGCCCTAGCAAATCATCTAGTGTGTGTAGTAAGCTATATGGTTTGGATATATCTTATATCGGGTAATTAGTTTAAGTTGTCTAAGTTTAGATTTGTTGAAGTTTGGAGGGAAAATTTGGTTAGAGTTCAAATATTAATGTGTTAAAGTTTATTTTAAAATGCATTTTTATTGTTGATTAATTAAATGAATAAAGCATTCTTAGGACATATTTTAATAATTAGATTAGTTGCTGATTTTAAAAGTTTGAATTAATTTAAATTTTCTATCAACCAGTTTATGATGTTGTGCCACCAGGCTCGAGGAACATAGCCTCCTTAAGACACATAGCCCTGCAGCCTAGAGTAGTCCATCCTAAAAACTTAGTTGATATAATTAGATTAATAATTTTATGTTTGATTGGATAATTAATAATTAATTAATTTTAAGTTTTAACACTCCATTGAATCCATTTGTAGCATTGTGCCACTAGGCTCGAGGAATAAACCTCCTTAGAACACGTAGCCACACACCCCACAGCCCAGAGTAGTCCAGCTTAAAAAATTCATCTTTAGAGTGGTTGTTGTGTATTAAAGGGTTTGTTGAGTAATTTTAATATTGACTTAATATTTTTTGGAATTTAAAATTTATTATCAAATTTTGGAATTTTCTAGATTAATTTTAATGTATTAATTAGGTGGTCAAAATTAGACTTTTATATTCAGAGAAATTTCTAAAGTTTTGGTATTTTTGTTAAATATTAGACCTTTTGATGAGTATTTAGACTTTGAGTTTGTTAGAATTATATTTTTCTATAATTAGTTATGAATTTTTAAAATTTCAGTTAAAATTTGAACGGAAGTTGACAAAAAAGTTAACTTTTTGACTTTAAGTATTTTTGATGATCTAATATTTTTGATAAATATTAGCCCTTATATGGAGTATTATACCTTTGAGTTTGCTCAATTTTTAATTTTCTATAATTAATTACAATGTTTCAAAGTTTTTGTATTTAGATGAATTATTTAATTTGTTTAATTAAGGGCCTTTTAGTGATTTTGCTCCAAATATACTCCTAACTCCTTGAAATTAACTCCAAAGGTTAGGAATGACCAAAGGAGAGATTCCTAAGTGTTTGGGATTTTATGGAATTTTTAATTTTTTTTAATTAATTAAATTAATTAAATATTAATTTTACTTAAAATTAAATTATTCTCAGAATTGAAGTTAAATTAAAATGATTTTAATTTTTTTTATTAAGGATTGAATTCTAATTGATTTGGTATATTACTTGAAATTTTTGGATTTAATTTGAATTAATTATAATTTTTCAAAGTTTGGTTAATTAATGGATTTTTTAAATTACTTAATTATTGAGGTTTTGATTATTTTGATCCAAACTTACTCTAAACTGCATAGAATCACTCCCAAATGTCAGAGATGACCCATAGGAGTGCATTCAAGAGTCTAGAATTTATTTGGGATTTTTAATAATTTTTAATTATTTTAATTAATTAATTATTAATTTTATCTAAAGCTTAAATTAAAGTTAAACTAGAAGTCAGTGATAGGGATTTTATTTTTCCTAAATAGAGAGTCTAGCTCTGGTTAGTTTAATATATTATTTGTAATTTTTTGATTTAATTTTGATTTATTATATTTTTGAAGTTTTTGAGTCCTAAAAAGGGCTAATTTTTGACTTGCTTAATTTTTTGAACTAATGACCTCCAAATCTAGTGAGATTTGGACCTAAAGTGTAAAATATTACTAAGCTTAATGTTCAAAAGTTTCACCCCTATTAGATATGTGTAAAATTTTTTAGAATTTTTCTAAGTTCACTAGACCTTTTCCTTAATTATTTTCCCTAGGTGTCTCTAGTGATTAAATGGGTTTGAAATTTTGGTCACCTAACCCTAGGCATATGCAAGCATACCACAACAACCAATTCTATTAATTTAGAGAGTTATGAATTTTCAAAGTTTTGGGTCTAAAATGGACCCATTACATTGTAAATTCATCCCATAGCAATCTTTTGAGCATCTGGACCAAGAAAAAATGCAGAGAATGCCTAAGATACTCAAAAATATTTCACCAAAATATTGGCTCAATTTGACCACAGGATTGCTAAAAAATTACTAAAACTAGATTTTAAACAATCTCAAATAACTCAAAAATCAGTCATTCAAACACTTTGATTTTAATTTTAAAAAATAGTAGGGCTCATTACCTTTCTAATGAGCCTAAGAACACCCAATTTGTTAAAAAATTGAATTTTCTATAAATTTTTGAAGTTTTGACTGCTTAAATTAATTTTTTAAATCAATTTAATTAAAAAAATTTGGCGGCACGTGCCTTTTTGACTGGGGTGACGTGGCTACATCTGCACCATCCGATCATGCAGAAGGAATGATTGGATGGCTCTAGTTCATCTAAAGCAGTTTAGTTCAAAATGAACTAAAACTTTAAACAGTCATAACTTTCAAAATACTCATCCAAATTGGATGAAATTTGAAACATAGGTTTATGGCAACATAATCTTCCAACACATAGGTTTATGGCTTCATGTATTGTTGATTTTCTTTAGTTTCAAATTAAATTTTGAGAGAAAAGTTGCGATAACTTAAAATCTAGTGGGTGGATTTTGATGTTCTTAGACTTGTTGGAATGATAATTGAATTCTCTACAACTTTGCTGAAGATGTCAAGAGCTTTTAATGGCTGGATGTAAATCTGCTATTAAAATTTTCTTTTCTCTCTCTTTCTCTCTCGCTTTTCAAATTCGGCTCTCAAGCTTTGCAACAACCATTTGACGGGCTGGAGGGGCCTTAATTATAAATGAAGAAGTTGGAGGATCATTGGAATAGGATAGATATTGCTAGAATTAAAGATTTTGGATGGTAGGGGATAAAGCCAAGTTTTTTTTGAGTTAAATGGGAATTATTCTCCCACTTTAATGATTACATGCTCTTGATTGGGAGAGATAGGAAGCTTAGCGTGGTGCCAAGTACCCCTATCATCCTCCCAAATGCATGAGGATATGGAGTTATTAAGAAAATTTGACTTACCAAGGTGGCAAAGCCACCTAAGCATTCCCTTTGACCATTTTTGAATATTTTGACTAGTCAAACTAGTCAATATGCTTATGTGGCATGGGAGAAAGTCTTATGAGCTGGTTTGATTAATTTAAATATGGCTTGAGATTAAGGACTCAAGATTTGGATGTATATGTGTGTATGGAAAGAGGTTTGACTAAATTTTGGCAAGTTTGACTTGGTGATTTAGTCAAGCTAGCTAGGGTTTAATCCAAAATAAAATTTGGAAATGTTTGGACCATGATTGGGATAGCTTTTGAAATTAATTTGAGGGTTTAAATGATTTGATTTGGTCATAGGAGTTGATTTGGCTCATTTAACCCTTAAAGGGTTATTTGGTCAACCTAGGTTGACTTAGTCAATCAGGTCGACCCAAGGCTAGGATTTGGGTCCAATGCACTCTTAATGATATTTAGGATGTAATGGAGGAGATTCCTAGGTTTGGTTTGAAAGAATTATATTGGAATTTTAAGAAAACTCCAAAATTATCCTTAAGGGGCATTTTGGTCATTTTGACCCTTGGTTAACTAAGGGTCAAAATGAGTCCAACAAAATATACTATAATGTTGAACATATGATAATCAAGGGCTTGAATGTGATTAAAGGGTTTGGAGAGGGCTCCAAGGTCAAAATCCACTAGGTAGCAGGTCTAATGGTATAGGCCATAAATATTTGAAGGTTTTATAGCCTTTGGATTTCAATCCAATTTCTGGGGTTAGAGATCTCATATTGAGCTCAAATTTAGGGGTAGATCCTAGAGATAGGCCTAATCAATATGTAATTGATATATCATGAATCGGCAATCATTTGATAGGGGTTTAAAATGTTTGAAAATTCACTCGAAAAGGCTTTCAGGATATGACCTTTGAACCTTGAATTTTAATTTTTAATCTTGATTTGATTTGGATTAATCTAAGATTTGGGTAGATCCTAGGATTTGGATTGGTCCTAGTGACCTCATATAATAATGAGGTCAACAAATAGACCCCCAATATATGTAACTGAATGAAGTTCTATTACACATATTGGCGTTGACTAAATTGAAAAGCTAAAACTAAAATTTTGATTCTCAGGAAAAGTAGAAAGCTATTCCTAAAGAATCAAGTTTGAATTTATATTAGGGTAGTGTTATGAGGGGCATACTCAATAACTAGTAGATCTGATCCTGAGGAAGGATAGAACCTATCCTTATGGAAAAGAAGATCAAATTTTTGAATTTTAAGTTTGAAACTAGGATGGTGCCATAGAGGGTGTACTCCATCATTAGTGGGTGATCATGCGAGGAGGAAACATGCTCCATATAAAGGATTAAATCGAGATTTCAAAACTAGGATAGTACCATAGTGGGTGTACTCCATCCTTAGTGGGTGATCATTATTGTGAATCTAGTTTCAAGGACTATGATTATGATGATAGCAAACCTTTTCGATTATGTTTGAGGACTAATATTTCAGGTTCACAAGCTCAATTGCAATTCAAGCCAGCTCAAGATCAAGTCAGTCCATTTGTGGTTTCAGGTTCAATGTAAATTTTTCATCTTTTTTGAGTCAAGTGTCATGTAACGGATCCCCAAGCTTAGTAACCTTGCATACACACTCTCACGGGGAGAGTTTTAGTAAGTTGGAGTTTCTGTTCATTTTTTGTTCATATTATCCTGGATGATATTCATATTATCCTGGATGATTCAGTGAAAATAGAAATCCCAATTAGGGTGACCATGTTAAGTCGGTTCGATTAAACAGATCGTCCTGGACGATACACCCATCGTACAGGACGATATGCTCAAATTAGAAATTCTCAGCTGCTAGATTAAGTTAGGCAAGTTTTTATTTTTAGAGATTTGGTCTAATCATCCCTAAAAATATGTACATCATCCTCGATGATCCATTACAATCATGCCTAAATTAGTCTAGTGATTAAGGAAATTAATTAAGGTTTTATTGATTCGATTATATCATCCCAGACGATCGCAAGATCATCTTGGATGATCTATTAGAAATCCTGACCGTCTAGTGCATTTCATCTGTATGCCCCAAAGTATCCTCTGGACGATATTCTCAATTTTGAACTAATTATATAGGATGATAGAGATATCATCCTGGACGATCAAGTCATTTTGAAATCGTCCAGCAGGTTTTGGCTTTACTACCTAGGCTGTGTGTCGTATGAAATTGGGCACTTTTGAACTAATTGTATAGGATGATAGAGATATCATCCTGGACGATTAAGTCATTTTGAGACCTTCCAGTATAAGTTTCCTTGGATGACCAGAGTTGTCCTCTGGATGATATTCCTGAGTTACACTAATAATCCCGGATGATCGCAAAATCATCCCAAATGATCTGAAGAAAGTTTATCTTCTACTCATCTAGAGGAACCAGATCATCCAGCCTAATATGAGTGATTTTACACTGATCGTATAGGATGATCAATAGATCATCTTGGATGATCTTTGACAATAAGTTGTAATTTAGGGCCATTTTTGAGCCCTTCTATTTAAGATCTTTTTCTAGAACAAGAAAGATCTTTTGCCACCTTCTGTGCCAGAGAGAACCTTGAGAGGAGAGAGAGAGAGAGAGAGAGAGAGAGAGAGAGAGAGAGAGATTGGGAGAGAGAGAGAGAGAGGATATTGTGAGGGGGAGTTTGTGAGGTGTTCACAAAGGTTGCTCCAAGCAAGGATCTGAGTCGTCTTCTCCGGTCATCATCTCTTGTCTTATTGGTGTCTCTATGGTAGGATTGTCTGCAAGAAGATCTAGGTTCTCTGCCTACTTTAGGAGAAAGCAAAAGGAGTTCAGGTTCTCTGCTTGCTTTAGGAGAAAGCAAAAGAAGTCCAGGTTCTCTACCTGCTTTAGGAGAAAGAAAAAGGAGTCCAGGTTCTCTGCCTCATCAAGTTGGTGGAAAGGAGCTTTGTACAGTCTTCTCCCCCTTGCTGTGGGAGTAGAAGGAGAGTCACTTAGTGTTAGTGCAATACCTAGAGGGGAGGCTCTGGGGAGTGGATGTAGGTCAAGTTGACCAAACCACTATAAAATCTGGTGTGTTCTTTCTTATTATCTTCAGCATTTATTTTTCTGTTGATGATCGTGTGATTGTTATTATTACTCTGTTATTTTTGAACATCTACACATCATCACGAAACTGTAATTATTTTAAAACATTTAAAAGATTTTTCTAAATCATTTTTGCTCGTGAAATTTTAAAATAACCAATTCACCCCCCTGTTGGTTAGCCTTGGGACTAGTTCACAAGGGCTTAACATCCCTAATAAACTTTCAATCAACTAGGGAGAAAACTTGCTCCACATAGAGGATTAAATCAAAATTTCAAAACTAGCATAGTATCACAGAGGGTGTACTCCATCACTAGTAGGTGATCATGTAGGGAGGAAACTTACTCCACACAGAGGATTGAATCAAAATTTTAAAATTAGGATGGTACCATAGAGGGTATACTCCATCACTAGTTCGTGATCAAGTGGGGAGGAAACTTGCTTCACACAGAAGATTGAATCAAAATTTCAAAACTAGGATGGTACCACGAAGGGTGTACTCCATCACTAGTGGATGATCATGTGGAAAGAAAACTTACTCTACATAGAGGAATGAATCAAAATTTAAAATTTGAAACAAGGATGGTGATACATAGGGTGTGTTCCATCATTAGTGGGTCTAATTCTAAGGAAAGAAAGCACGGTGACTCACACCTATCCTTAAACATTAGAAGGTGACTGAACTATGATGGGGCCTAGTAAGCTTAAATCTACCATTAGTTAGTCAAGATCCTAGGAGGTACTCACACCTACTCTTAAAAGGTCAAATTTCTTTTGGGTTTTCAATGACTAACTTAGCTAGAAAGCACAGGGACTCACATTTAACTAAGGGTTCTAGCCAAGGAGATAGTTTATCTAAACCTCTAAAGATTTTGACAAAAACTATCTGACCTGATTTAATTCTAATATTAAGGAGAGGAAGCATGGGGACTCACACCTATCCACCATGACTTAGTCAAGTTCCTAGGTTGTAGGAAGCACAGGGACTCACACCTACTCCTAAAAGGTCAAATTTATTTTGGGTTTTTAATGACTAACCTAGTTAGAAAGAATGGGGACTCACATCTAACCAGGGGGATCAGTTAAAGAGATATTCTACCTAAATCTCTAAAGATTTTGGCAAAAACTATCTGACTCGAATTTGATTTTTGGATGCTAGGATGGAGCCAGGAAGGGCTTGCTCCACCACTAACCGATCTAATCATAAGAGAAGGAAGTACGGGGACTCACACCTATCCTTAACAAAAGGAGAATGAGATTCTAAAATTTAAATGAAATTGATTCAACTTGATTCAAAATTTAAACATTTTATTGATTGAAAGATCAAGCTATATTAAGCATAGTATTTCTTAAGGAATTGCCCTTTTACAAGTAATATCGGGTGATTTCCTTTACATGCCACTAGCTGATACGAGCCTCCTTCATAGGCTGTTTCTACAATAAAGGGTCCTTCCCAAGTTGGTTCAAACTTCCCACCGATCTTTCAATAAGCTAAGATAGGCCTCGGAAGAACCAAGACCAAGTCTCCTATTAGGAAGGATCTAGGTCTCACTAACTTATCATAAGCTTGAACCATTTGAGCTTTATACAACTCTAAGTTTTGTTGAGCTTGGAGATGTCATTCTTCAAGGCCTTCAAGCTCTTCTAACCAGAGTTGAACATTTTGTTATGTTATTATTTGGTTCTGAATCACAATCCTAAGTGAAAAGATTTGAACTTGCAGAGGGAGTACGGCCTCAGATCCATGCACTAATACAAATCATGTGGATTGGGTTGGGGTCCTATAAGTGGTCCGGTAGGCCCACAAGGCTTCCACCAACATCTCATCTCAGTGACATTTATTATTATCAAGTGTCTTTTTGATGATTTACACCAAAGTTTTATTGAAGGCCTCAGCCAAACCATTAGCTCTGGGATAATAGATTGTCGAGTATCTTCAATCAATATTATGGCGCTTTATAAAATTATTGAGTTTCATAGACCTGAAAGTGGACCATTATCAAATATGATTCTACAGGGTACACAAAATCGATATACGATATGGTCTCGAAGGAATTTTATAACATGGTGTGCTATTATATTTCATAGGGGAACTGCTTCTACCCATTTTAAAAAGTAATCAGTCGCTGCTAAAATAAAATGATGACCATTTAAAGAAGGAGGGTCAATAGGCCCGATAAGATCCTTACCCTAGCTTTTGAAGGGCCACGAAGCTATCACGAGATGTAACACGTTAGGCGGCTGATATAAAATTACACCATGTATCTAGCATTGATGAAAATATTTTGTAATTTTCATATAATCATCAATCATTGTTGGCCAGTGTTACAAATAAAAAATTCTCAGCCGCCAGATCAAAAATTCTCAGCAGCCAGATCAAGTTAGGCAAGTTTTTATTTTAAGATATTTGGTCTGATAGTCCCGAATGATACATGTATCGTCCTGGATGATCCAGTATAATCATGCCTAAATTAGTCTGGTAATTAAAGAAAGCAATTAATACTTGATTGATACGATCATATCATCCTGGACGATCTCAGGATCGTCCTAGACGAACATGATCGTCTAGTGTGTTTTCAACTGTACGTCCAGAGCGGTGCTCAGGACGATTTGGGCACACTTTGAACTAATCATACAGGACGATATACATATCTTCCTGGACGATCAAGTCATTTTTAGGTCGTCCAGCACAAGTTTCTCTGGACGACCCGAGAGGTCTTTTGGACGAAATTCCTTAATTTACACTAATCATCCCGGACGATCGCAGAATCGTACAGGATGATATGAACAACTTTTTCTACTGATCGTCCAGAAGAGCCAGATCCTCCAGGCTGAAGCAGTTATATTTGAACTGATTGTACAGGATGATCTATCGATCGTCCTGGATGATCTTAGTCGACCAGTTCAGATTTAGTGCAAATTTTTAGCCCTCCTATAAAAGATATTTTTCTTTCAACAAGAACTATCTTTTGCCACTTTTCTTTCCAGAGAAACCCTAGAGAGAGAGAGAGTTTGGGAGAGAGAGAGGATCTTGTGAGGGGTTCACGAAGGTTGCTCCAAGCAAGGATCAGAGTCATCTTCTCCGCTCGTCGTCTTTCGTCGTGTTGGTGTTCTTTGTGAGAGGATGTATCGCAAGAAGATCCGCGGTTCTCTGCCCACTTGAAGAGGAAGTGAAAGGAGTCCGAGGTTCTCTGCCTACTTCAGGAGGAAGCAAAAGGAGGTTGGGTTCTCTACCTCACCGTGTCGGTGGAAAGGAGGTTTTTGTACAGGCTTCTCTGCCTTTTTGTGGGAGCAAAAGGAGAGACACTTTGAGTTAGTGCAATACCCGGAGGGGAGGCTCCAGGGAGTGGACGTAGGTCAAGTTGACCGAACCACTATAAAATTCTGGTGTGTTCTTTCTGATTACTTTCTGCACTTTAGTTTTTCTGTGATTATCTGCTTAGGTGAAATTTATGTTTAATCTTTTCGTTTGAGTATTTACTTGTTTCTGCTGCATATCATAGAAAAGATTTTTGCTGTTGCTCTCAAATTTTTAAATAACCAATTCAACCCCCCTCTTGGTTAGCCTCGGGACTAGTTCATCAGGGCTGAACATCCCTATCGAACTTTTAGCCAGTAGTAACCAAGTCTTTTGATTTTCAATTTCATCATAGGACCCAATTGATGAGCACCATACTATATAGTATGGACTTTGTTAATGATCTTTAGGGCTTCTCATTTGTCTAAACAATGGAGCCACATCCAATCAAATGATCGATGGTACAACATATTGTTGACTAATGTATATAATAATGCATGTTTCTTGATCCGACTAACTAGTGATTTGTCATATAAAAGTTTGCCTTCTATAAGGTAATCAATTAGTGGTTGTCTCCAATCACTTTCTTCATCAATTACTGAAGAAGCCAAAAGGACTTAGGGAGATTATTTATTGATGTACTCTAAATCTATAGGAGACAGAGTCTTTTAACCATGAACTTCTATAGGAATAGTCTTCTTCTGGACATGCAAATTCCTTTGCAAGCTTTGCTAGGGCATCCTCTAAAGAATTACTTTCATGAGGAATCCTATACATAGTTACAATTGGAATTTATTCGAGTAAGTGCGTGGTGTATTGGTAATATTTCAGGAGTTTAGGATTTAAAACCTTATATGTCCCTACAATTTGGTTGATCACCAGTTGAGAATCACTAAAGATTTTATTCTCTTTAATCTCCATCAAAATTACAAGTTCTAAACCAGTTATCAGAGCTTCATATGTAGCCTCATTGTTTGTGTAAGGCTTTAATAAGTGGTAAAAAAAATGTATCATTCCCTTATTTGGTGTTATGAAAATCAAACCAATTTTAGCTTTTTTGAAAATAGTAGATTGATGTGTATTACCCCACTGGGAGGAAGCTGCACCATTAAATACATTTCCCAGACTTAATTATTAGATTCCTTAAAACTCATTATTTATTTGTCAAGTAAATCATCATATATGGGAGATTCTGCCAGAATGCGTGTGCTGCAAGGATGTTGGTAACAACCTATCCTTTCACAGCATGTAGGGGAATGAAAGTGATTTCGAATTGAAGTAATATCATAGACCAATGAGCTAAACATCCTGTCAACGAAGGCCGGGTCATAAGATATTATGAGGGATTAATACAAGAAATAAAATTGACTTGATGAGAAAGCATATAGTGCCTTAATTTTTGTCCTATAAAAACTAAGGAAAGATAATGTTTCTCGATTGCAGGGTATCAGATTTCTATTGGAAGAAGTCTACGACTTAGGTAATAGAGAGCATTCTCTTTCCCCTCGTAATTGACTTGAGCTAGAAGGGCCCCGAGAGATTCGTCGAGGGTTGCAGTGTAAAGAATTAAGGTTTTCCCTGAAATAGAGGCTACCAAAACTGGCGAATTTGTCAGGTATTATCTAATATTTTAAAAAGTTGATTGATGTTTCTCATCCTAAATGAATTTGACATCCTTCTTAGCAAGGACAAAGAATGGTTGACATATTCCAGATAAATTTGAAATAAACCTTCTTATATATGCCAATTTGCCTTGGAGTGATCTCAATTGAGTTTAGGTGGCATATTTAAGATGGCTTCTTTTTAGCTGGATCAATTTTGATTCTGCAGTGCCTCACTACAAAACCTAAAAATTTTCCTGAAGTAATGCCAAAAGTGCATTTTAAGGGATTCATCTTTAGGTTATAGCGGTGTAACCATTTGAAGATGATTCTTAAGTCATAAAGATGTGCCTCTTTTACTCTACTCTTGATAACTAAATCATCTATGTAGCATTCGACTTGATTATGGATTAAGACATCAAAAATATGAGTCATAGCCCACTGGTAGGTTACATCGACATTTTTAAGGCAAAATGGCGTCAATTATAACAAAAGATTCCTATAGGACTTCTGAATGCAGTGTTTCTCTCATCTTCAGTGGCCATCTCGATTTTGTTATATCCAGATAAGCCATCCATAAAGGAGAAAAAACATGCGAGGAGGCGATGTCCACCATAAGTTTTGGTTTTAGTAAAGGAAATTCATCATTGGGACATGCCTTATTCAGCTCTCTATAGTTAACATAGACTCGAATTTGATCATTTTTCTTTCGAACTGGTATGACACTGGCTACCCAAGAAGGATATTGTTCCTCTTAGATAAATCCAGCCTTGATCAATTTCTTGACTTCAAAAATGACTTATTGTTCGTTTTCCAGACTTATACGTCGTGGAGCTTACTTAACAGGAATGACATCATGTCTAATTCCATGTTTATGGACAACCACATCAGCAGGCAAACCTGGCATTTCATTGTATGTCCAAATAAAGCAATCCTTAAACTCAGAGAGAAGTTGAATTAGATCCTCAGACTTATCCTTACTCAATAAAGAACTTATGAAGGTGGGGCGAGGGTCATCTTCTGTTCCAATATTGATTTCCTTAAGTTCATCAACTATCAATTTAATTTTATCCTCAAATTCAGGGAGTGCATCACGAACTTGAAGGTTATCAAAATCATCTAAAGTCTTTAAACAAAATTAATCGAGTAAATTAGTAAATTTAGTAGGGACATTTTAAGATTCTGGATGAATAGTTATCATTAAACAATATTCATCGTCCTCAAATGAACTAACGGTACCAAAGCCGTCACCACTTGCCCAATTTTTATTGATTTTTGAATTCCAAATATTTTCATGGTATCTAGCTTGAACCTTAGTCCATTGACTAGGAGTAAAACCTTTAGAAATATGAGCTTTGATACCAGCAGGAAAGTAGCTAAAAGGTAATTCCATTAATTTATTAAAATCTGCCTCATCAAGGGTTACATCATCTTCATTCCTTGAAGAGGAGGAGCCAGGAAAGAACTTTTGGACTTTCCTTATTTCTCCATCTAGATTAGGGGCATCCTTAATCACTAACCCTGAGACGTTGTCAGTGGACAGTGGGGTTAAGGTTAAGGATTCAACTGCCATATTGGGCTTTCATAAAGAGTTAATTCAGGCTCGTCACTTTGCACTTTTGAATTATTATCTTCATGGTCACTATCCTGATTTGAGGTGAGATCAAATTTCAGAGGAGGATTTATTTTTTAATAATCAAAAGCAATTCTAGCACCCCTTTTTCTTGATTCTTCATCAGAACTTAATTCTAGTTTGATGTACATTGGGAGATTTCTTTTTTCAACTGAAGTATGACCTCGACCACATGCTATTTGGGCCATTCTTCCACCTCACTGAGGTAGACTATTCGGGGGCCAAAAAACCATGCCGTTGATGTCATCTTTACTACTTGATTTTGGTCTTTTTTGAATTTCAACTTTATTTTCTTTTTGAATTGCTTTTGATTTTGAAATCTCTGCTTTTTTCCTCTTTAATATTAATCTTACCATAGAATAGATGGTGAACCCTTTCAGTGCGTAATATGCAACATCTTTGTAGATCCCAATCTCATGAATAGAAAATGATTACATATAAACCTTAATTTCATACTCAATGCCAACTCGTTGGTACTTGATGCATTAGTGTAGGGTAGATGCAACCATCCTGTACTCATTATATAAAAGATGTGTCTGAATTAATTATATGAAAATTTTCCTCTATTTTTAATTCTCCTATCTCTAGAAGAAGGGTAATTGAACCTAAAGCCTTCTCGCCCTTTTTGTTAGACCCACGAAGCACTAACTTGTCGATTGTGAGCTTGCTAGTATCTACTCTAAGGTATGCAAGAGTTTTTATGTTCATCACATTAACCGATGCACCAAGATCAATGAAAGCTCTAGATAACTTAAACTTGCCTACATTTACGATGATGTAAAGTCAGCGATTATGATTGGTAGTTCCTAGGAGTAGATCCTCATCAGAAAAGATTACTCCTGGGATTTCCTTAAAATACAAAGCTTCTTCTTCAGAAGTTGAAGCTAACTGAGCTAAGCAAAACTCTGGGTTGAGAAGTACTTTAATTAAGGATTCCCTTATATCCTTAGAGAGGATAAGGGCATCGTAGATGCTTAACTTAGCATGCAACTTCTTAAGATGAGCTAAGACGTTATAATTAACTTTTGGAACATCAAGACTATGATATGGTAGATTTGAAAGAGGATTTGACTGTTGAGTAGTGATTTGAATTGGATCATCGAAAATAACTTGCTTTTCTTTTTCCTGATGAAGAAGCCTAGGGGGTAAGACCTTACCACGTCGCAGTTGCCTCTGAAGGATAAAGTGTAGTAGGGTCTACAATATCTTTAGGCAATTATTTTTCATTTTTTGAATGGGAATCTAAATCTGAAATGTCTATCATGATGGGACTCTTTTGAAAGTTAATTTAAGGGGTGGCACCATCTGATAAGACTTCAGATTCATTTCCCCCTTGAGATGTCAAATCTTGGGAATTGAATTTTTGAGGGTCTTGGTTGATCTCAGCTAAGCTTTTATTGTTATCAGCAGAAGTATTATTTTAAATAGTATTCTCAATATTAATCATCAAAATATTTACAAAAGGATTATTCTTTTTTTTTTTAATTTTTAACCCTTTGCCTTTGATGGGGCAAAGTAAAAGTTATATAACATGAAAGGGGAGAGTGATTTTGAGCCACTATCAGCCATTCATACACATCTCTCATCACAAGATTTTTTCTATACAAAAGTGTCATTTTTTTTATTCTTTTTATTTACGGTAGTTCCTATAACTACTGGAGAGGAAATTATCCCAATGTCCTCCTGCAAAGCCTCTAGGTCAACCTTCTAGATCTGGCTATGGGCTCTCAGCGGTAAGTGTTGAGAAAGATGAGTCGATGTTTTAAAAGCCCAGGATAGTGCTATATCCCAACCATCTTCAATTACAAGAGAAAGAGTAGAGTTTTTACCTAAAATAGACTTGACAGATCCCTGACCCGGCTCGATCAGGTACTCCTTTAGAATTATAATATTACCTTGTTAAAAATTCTTTTCAATCCAGTCTTTAGAGAAAAAGCAATCTTCGAATGCATGGCCCAACATGCGAAAATTGGGGCAAAAAATTAGGATCATTTTTTTTATTTGCCTCTTTCGGCTTCTTGGCCTCTGGAAATCGAAAATCTAGTTCATTAAGAAGACTCTTGAAAATTTTTCTTACTGATTTCTTTTTGAATGGATAAGGATGAGCCAATCTTCCTTTCAAAGAAATTGGGTAGGGCTCTATAATAGACTGAGGAGTTACCTAAAATGGTTGAGGATTTTGGATTTGTGGGGGTGGAGGATGACTGGACTGAGGAATAGCAGGTTTCTTACCTTTGTCCACTGTAGACACCATCGCATCTCTCTTTTCAAAAGATTTTACTGGCTTATTGGTGTTCTTCTCTTCTGAAGCCTCTATTAGGAATGACATTTTGGAAGACTCTTCCTGTAAATTATTGGCTTTATTGAGAAATTTTTCAAAAGTTTTAATAGTGAATCCCTTAAATAGAAAAGTAATAGGCCAATGGATATTCTTTATAAGAATTTCCACTACATGTTGCTCTTGCAATTAAGGTTCACATTTCGTTGAGAGATTTTGCCATCTCAAGATGTAGTCAGCCAAAGACTCTCCTAGTTTTTGTTTCTCAACTACGAATCACCAACAGTTACTCTTTACTGAGCTCCTGAGAATCTCTTTAAGAATAGACCCTCAAGCTCTGTAAATATTTTCACTGAACCATTTGGTAGATCTACGTACCACTTAAAAGCAATAGCAGAAAGACTACTGACAAATTGTCAAAATAACAGAGAATCAGACCCTCCTACATTGTAGCAGCTTGTAGGAAAGTGGGCCAAATGCTGTCTTGGATTTTTATACCACTAAAATCCTTAAAGGAAGGTGGCACAAAGCCCTTTGGATAAGGAACTTGGTCATATTCTTTGGGGTAGGGCCTACCCTTTGAAATAGACATAGTTCCTTGAGAGTGAGCTAAGGACTCCCTTACTGGCATCTTAACCATCTATTTGATATCTCTCTGAGGTTGAGCTAGGGGAACTGGGAGAACTATAGGTTGAACATGCTTAATTATTGGTTGAATAGGGGAAATTGGTACTAGCTCAGGAATTTTTAAACAAACTTCTAGCAGTCTTTTCTGATCAACTACTGATTGAACTACAAGTTGTGGTGGGTCAGACTGGATTGTTAGGTTTTAATTGACTGGTCCTATATTTCCTTAATGTGCAAGGACATCTCAATAATCTGTGTTTTTAGATTTTTGATATATTGGCCATCATCTCTAACCTTTTCAGATTCATCTAACCCAAGAGTTGTTGAACTCTCTTCCTTATTACAACGGTGCTTTGAAGACTTATCGTCCTTGGATGACGCTCAAGTATCAACCATGTAAATCTTTTCTGCTGACACTTCTTCTAAAAATAAATCATCTATTTCTGGATTGAAGGCTTTGATCTCCTTCTTTTTGAGAATTTCACGGATATCCTAGGATACTTAATTGACTGATATGCTGTCAATTGCTTTTGAGTCAATCAGTAAATATCCTTTAAATTCAAATACTTGGTTATGTTCTTCTCCTTCCAACTTAGAGAGGATCTGTTCAACTTTAATATCCTCTTGTATAACTATTTCTGATACTAGCTGGTATAGCATCTCTTCATCAATATCTGAAACTATCCCCTCCCCTTTAACTATCCCAAGGTCGGTAGTCGTAAGGGTGGCATCCATAATAGGTAGAGGGACATCCACCACAATTAGTGATAAAGGAGTTTGGAGAGTTAAAGTTCCAATATCAATAAGGGTAGAGTCCTTGCTTTCCTAAACAGGGAGCCTAAGGACATCAACTAGTGGTGGATCAAAACTATCATGAATCTATATCTCTACAGATTTACTTAACTTCTTTGGTACGTAGTGTTTCAGGTGACATGAGCCTCTAGCCCTTTATTTTTACTGATTTTAATTCTTTAATAACCTCTTTAGATTTGGCTATCACAGGGGCCAACTTAGAAAATCTTCAAGGAGGGACCGGTGATCTACCTCTATGAGAGTGACCCCTACCAGATCCCATAAAATCTATTTCCTCCATCTGAAAGTTCATTAGGGATGTTAAGCCCTTGTGAACTAGTCCTAAGGCTAACCAAGAGGGGGGGGGGGGGGGTGAATTGGTTATTTTAAAAATTCGTGAGCAAAAATGATTCAGAAATATCTTTTTGAACGTTTTAAAATAATTACAGTTTCCTGATGATGTGCAGATGTTCAAGAATAATAGAATAATAATCACAATTACACGATCATCAACAGAAAAACAAATGTGAAAGATAATCAGAAAGAACATACCAGATTTTATAGTGGTTTGATCAACTTGACCTACGTCCACTCCTTGGAGCCTCTCCTTCGGGTATTGCACTAACACTAAGTGACTCTCCTTCTGCTCCCACAGTAAGACAGAGAAGCCTTTATAAAACTCCTTTCCACCAACCTGGTGAGGCAGAGTACCTGGACTCCTTTCAGTTCCTCCTGAAGCAGGCAGAGAACCTGGATCTTCTTACGGACGATCCTACCACAGAGACACCAACAAGACAAGAGACGATGATCGGAGAAGATGACTTAGATCCTTACTTGGAGAAACCTTTGTGAACCCCTCACAAACTCCCCCTCACAATATCCTCTCTCTCTCCCAAGCTCTCTCTCACTCTCTCAAGGTTCTCTCTGGCAAGGAAGGTGGCAAAAGAATTCAACGATTGAACAAAAGAGATCTTAAATAGGAGGGCTAAAAAATTTCCCTAAAATTCAATTTGATGATTCTGTTTGTACAGTATGATCCAACATAGTACAATACGATCAGTTCAAAAATAGTTTCATCCAGTATGAATGCAAATGACTAGTTAACAAATTTTACGAACATTGTACAGTACGATCCATAGCTCATACTGGATGATCCTTTTATTTTCAACTGTTCCTATGGGATGACCCATGGGACAAACAAAATCGTCTCTGTTCATCATCCCGTACTGTACTCTTCATACAGTACGATTAATTCATTTTCAGAACATTGTCTTGTATAATATAAATATCGTCTGGGATGATCAGTAAAAAAAAATTGTGGTTTTATTTGGTATGATATATGGGATGAGCAAAATCATCTCTATTTATTGTAAAGTATGATTTACATCGTACAATATGATCAAGTGTAATTAGGAAACCATAATTTAATTGCCTAATTACGAGGAATAATTTTGGCAAGATTTAAAATGTTTGTACAGTACGATCGTAATCGTACAGTACGATTAGTTCAAAAAATCAAAATTCAAAACTTACCAAAATAGTCCTAGCAGCTATGGTTTTCATGTTGAAATGAATCGTACAGTACGATATGGATCATATAGTATGATTAGTTTATAAACCTAATCATATGAAATTAGCCATTAAGCTTGGGTTTAAATGGTAGATCGTATAGTAAAATTAGAAATCGTACAATACGATTTTGTAAAAAAAAATTTAATATAAGTAAAAATTTTTTAGCTCTCCCCCTATGAGTGTGTGTAAGGTTACTTAGCTTGGAGATCCATCACATTACACTTGACTCAAGAGAAATGAAAAAGTATATTGAACCTGAAACAGAAAATAAACTGACTTGATTTTAAGCTGGCATGGATTGCAATTAATCCTGTAAACCTGAAAGGTTAGACACTCAACCAGAAAGAAAAAGGTTTGCTATCATCAAAATCATAGTCCTTGAATCCACATTCACAACAATCTCCCCCTTTTTGATGATGACAAATATTTATTAGTAATTCCAAATTCAATAAATAAATATGGTGAACATTTATGATTCAAAACACTGAACAATTGAACATTGATAATTCAAAATACTGAACTGAATATTTACAATTACTCACAACATAAACTACTCCCCCTTTTGACATCTCAAAAAGGGAAAATACAACCTAAATACAGAAGAAGAAAAATAGTATAAAAATAACACAAAATATCAGCCAAAGCAAACATACTAGTAAAAAGGGAAATCGCCCAAGATGATGTGACCCACAATGAAAAAGGAAGAAAGAAAAAAATGAAGAATGGAGAGGAATGATCAGGGATCCCAAAGCACAAAAAAAAGAAAAAGCAAAATCAAATCAAATACAAAGTAAAAATTGAAACGAAAAAATAAATATTTTTTTTGAATCGATCCGCTCAAGTGCATCAGAATTTCCCTTAATTTTCAATTCAAAAGCCAATAAGAAGAAAATTGACAACACTGAAATCCAGAAAAATTTAAAAAATCAACTTTCATAACTCTTATCTTGGACACCTTACAGGTTCAAATTCCTTTCAAATAAAAGTCTATTTTAGAAGAAAAGAAATTAGATTTGAAAAGAGATCCTTTCAAGCCTCGTTCAAAAAAATATATCCAATAAAATAGTATTACAAAGTAAGGAATCAGAAATCATGATTTTTAATCTCAAGCTTTTGAAAGTATGAAGTGGCGCAAGGATTTTTCTAAGACATTTAAATATTTGAAAGAGAAGAAAGCTTATTTCTTTGTGGGCTCATTTTGTGCCTATTTTATAATATATTTGGCACACTTTGCGCATCTTTTGATTTTTTGATACACTTTGTGTATCTTTCTAATTTTTGGCGTCATTGCGCATCTTTTCATTTTTGGCCCATTTTGTGCCCCCTCTTTTTTTTTGTTTTTGCAAGCTTGCTTCCTTTTATAATCATTAAAGAATCTCAGTTGTGAAATTACCCTCCAAATATAAGAGAAGACAAAAACTCACTCTCTATAATAAGGAGGAGTAATTCATAGAATAAAATCATACTCTATATGATAAGTGCAATCACCTGATTAAGAAAAGCATAACAATGATTCAAAGCTTTGAAAATACTATTCATATGAGGTAGATTACTGTAGGAAGATAAAATAGATCTCTATTTCAAAAGCTAACTTTTTAATTTTAAAAAAGAATTTTATCCAAAAGAAATAATACACCATTAAAGGAGTTAGAGGAAGAGAAATAATTATAAACGTTTCTTTCCTTTAATAGATTTAGAGGAGTCAATTACTGCTTACAAGCTTCCAAACAAAAATAAGGCAAAACTCTCAGTCAGAAATTCAGTTTATCAGCAGTAGTGAGCAGTGATCTGATTTATAAGAAAAGTAGTAAATCAAGAATAAGTAGGAAATTGCATGAAAATAAATACTCAAATCAGCAAAATAACAACAATAAAAAAATCAACAGAGAATAAAAACACACAAAAAATAGATAATCAAATCAAATAAAAACACAAGATAAAAAAACTAAAAAATAGAAACTTCAGAAATTAGTAATCGTCAGATTCAAGCACTTCTGTCAATCACACCCAGTTTGGTCCTTAAAATACTGACTGAGTCAAAGGCCAGTGGTTTAGTAAAGATGTTAGCCTATTGATTTTCAGTTGCTACATGGTGTAGCTCAATGTCCCATTTTGTAATAAGGTCCCTAATGAAGTGATGCCTTATGTCAATGTATTTGGTTCTTGAAGTTGGATAGGATTCTTAGAGATGCAGATGGCACTAGTGTTATCACATAGAACTGAAATTGTACCAAAAGGTAATCTTAGATCCAGAATTATTGCTTCAACTAAAGGACTTGAGCCACACAACTTCCTAAGGTAATATACTTAGCTTCAGTAGTAAAAAGTGCTACAAAATTTTGTTTTCTATTGGATCAGGAGACTAAAGACTGTCCTATGAATTGACATGTTCCTGAAGTACTCTTTCTATCCACCCTACACCCCACAAAATTAGAATCAGAATATCCATTAATCTCAGAAGAAGTGCTGTACCTAGGATACCAGATTCCTAAGTTTGGGGTCCCTAAGAGATATCTGAGGATTCTCTTAACTGCAGTCAGGTGGGATTCCTTAGGATCAGCTTGAAACCTAGCACAAAGACAAACACTAAACATAATATCTGGTCACCTCGCAGTCAGGTAAAATAATGATCCAATTATTCTTCTAAACTTCTTCTGATCAATAAATTTTCCATTTGAATTCTTGTCTAACTGGACACTAGAACTCATGGGAGTGTTTATTGGCTTGGCTTTATCCATTTCATATTTTTTCAAGATGTCCTTAGTATACTTTGATTGATTGATAAAAGTTTCATCATCCATTTTCCTTATGCTAAATCCTAAAAAATAAGACAATTCTCCCATCATACACATCTCAAACTCCTTACTCATTATTTTAAAAAAATCATCACATAAGTTTTTATCAGAAGATCCAAAAATTATATCATCAATATAGATCTGGACAATGAGTAAATCATCTCCTACTTTCCTCAGAAAAAGTGTGGTGTCTACACTCCCCTTAACAAACTCTTTTTCTAATAGGAATGTGCTAAACCTCTCATACCAAGCTCTGGGTTCCTGTTTCAATTCATATAAGGCCTTTTCAATTTGTAAACATGATTAAGATATTGGGAACTCTCAAAACTTGGGGGTTGCTCTACAAAGACATATTCCTTTATTACCCTATTTAAAAAGGCACTCTTAACATCCATTTGAAAAAGCTTAAATCTCTTATAACAAGTAAAGGCTAGTGGCACTCTAATGCCTTCCAATCTAGCTATAGGGGCAAAGGTCTCCTCAAAATCAATCACTTCTATTTGGTTATACCCCTTAGCCACCAATCTTGCCTTAGTCCTAACCACCACACCAGAATCGTTTATCTTATTCTTAAAGACCCATTTGGTTCCCACTACACTTTGATTCTTTGGTCTTTCTGCTAACTCCCAAACATCATTCCTTATAAATTGGTTCAATTCCTCTTGCATAGTTAAGATCCAAAATTCATCAGAAAGGGCTTGATTGATGTTGGTGGATTCAGTCATTGAGATAAAGGCAGAATGGTTTACTTCCTTTATAAGTCCATGCCTTGTTCTAACACCTTTAAAAGGGTCTCTTAAGATCAGTTCTTTAGGATGACTCGAAGAATATCTCCAATCTCTAGGAAAAGTGTTTTAAGGTTCTACCCTTTCCTCTAGATTTGCATTTTTTACTGCTTAGGTAATCTCTCCTATTTCCTCTTCTTCCTCAGCTGTAGACTCTTTAGGATCAGATTCATCAAACACTATATAAGTAGTCTCCTCCACAACCAATGTCCTCTTATTAAACACTCTAATGGATTTCCTAACACTTGAATATCCTAAGAACACTCCCTCATCAGATTTTGGGTCAAATTTTCCTAAGGATGATTTCCCATTGTTAAGAATAAAAACTTTACAGCCAAAGATATGGAGGTGGGACAAGTTTGGAGTTCTATCCTTAATGATCTCATAGGGTGTCTTATTCAGTTTGGATCTAACATTCACCCTATTCAGCACATAATAGGTTGTGTTCACCACTTCTACCCAAAAGTATTTTTGAAGTGAATACTCAGAAAGCATGGCTCTAGCGGCTTCCACTAAGGTTTTGTTCTTCTGTTCAGCTACCCCGTTCTGCTGAGGGGTCCTAGGAGCTAAAAAGTTGTGGTTAATCCCTTGCTCCTCACAGAAGGTTCCACATCTCACACTTTCAAACTCCCCATCATAATCACTATGGATGGTCAAGATCTCACAACCTAAGTTCTTCTGAATCCAAGTGGAGAAAGATTTAAATTCATCAAATGACTTAGACTTATGTGAAAGAAATCTAATCCAAATGAATCTCGAGTAATCATCAACAAATACAAATTTATAGACTTTTTCCCCTAAGCTGGCAGTACTAATGGGTCCAAAGAGATCCATGTGAAGGACTTCTGAAGGTCTAAAGGTGCTGATGTCCTTAATGGAGTGGAAAGAGGATTTGACTTGCTTTCCTAGCTGACATGCATCACACAGGTGGTCCTTAGTGAAATTAAGCTTGGGGACACCTCTAACTAAGTCTTTTTGGGTGACTCTTCTGAGGGTTTTTATGCTGGCATGACATAATCTCCTGTTCCATAACTAAGACTCATCAGCTACAGTTTTTAAGCAAAATGAAGCAGCAAATTTAATATTATTTAAATCAAGCATGTTGATGTTGTTGATCCTCTTGTCCTGCAAAATAATGTTATTATTTAAGCTTATTGCATGTGTTTTCCAGGAACTTGATGCTAAACCCTTTGTCATTGAGTTGACTGATGCTGAGTAGGTTGTATTTCAGTCCATCTATAAGCAAAATATTTCAATCAAAAGATTCTTGGAGTTTTCAATTATACCTTCACCTACCACTTTCCTGTTGGTGTTGTCTCCAAGAGTGACCTTAACTCTAGCCCTGGCCTCTAGTGAAATGAATTGTTTTGCATCTCCTGTCATATGTCTTGAGCATCCGTTGTTTAGGTATCACATGCTCTCACGAGGACTTATGTGAGAGCAACCCTACTAAATCATCAAACATCAGATTTAGGAACCCAAATAGATTTGGGTTACTTCTTATGTGCTGTGATGTGAAGCAAATAATTTGGGCCTCCACCCCCAATGTGTACTACTGTGAACAGTACAGGTGTGAGAGATAAGTCCTAACATGCCACAAGAAAAACATGTAAGCCAGAAAAAGGGTTAACTAATCTATGTAGGTGATAGTGCCTCTTCCTAGGTTTGGATGATACATGCTTGGATGATTTTAAATGAGATTCTTCAAAAGATGGTGGTTTGTAAAATTGTGCAAATGTAGGTGGTGTTTCATTTTTCTCAAATGCACTAATTTTTACATTTAGAAATTCAGTTTTCTTTTTGAGATTTGTAATTTCAAATTTCAAATAATGCTCATCATTATCTAAATCAGAAGCACGAGATTCTAATTTCTTAAATGCAACTTCTAATTTAACATGCGATGCTTTTAATGAATCATGCTCAATAATAAAATCAAAATACTTTTTATTCAACTCATCAAATTCATCAAGTAATGACATGTGATTGCTATTAAGTGTAGAATGATCCTTAATCAAAACTTCATGCTCTTTTTCCCCGTTTAAGAATTCCAATTTTAGGCTAGCATGTGTTTTCTTAAGTTTCCTATATGATGAATGGATTTTTTCAGAAACTTTAAGTAATTTATTGTAGGTTAGCTCACATACATCTTCTTGGTTAGATTGACCAGGATGATCATCGGCCATCAAACAAAAGTTTGTAGTCTCCTTCTCAGCTTCAGACTTAGAGGAGTTAGATGTAGAATCCTCCTAGAAAGCCTTTTGGATCTTCTTCTTATTCTTCCTAAACTTGGGTTTCTCCTCACCCTTCTCCATGCTTGGGTGAGCCTTAAGTGTAGGACAATCAGCCTTTATATGTCTAGGCTTCCTGCATTCAAAACAAACTGTATCAAAAGAACCTTTAAAATTTCTACTACTCTTACCTTTGTTCCATTTTTAAAAGTTCTTGTGTTTCTTTCTTAGAAAGCTATTGAATTTCCTAGTGATTAAGGAAACATCATCGGTATTAGACCCAGAAGAATTAGTGTCAGTATCATTGGCCTTCAGCACCATAGTTTTCTCCTTCTTCTTCTCACCTGCATCAATTTGTCATTGGTTTACTCCTTGCTCGTAAGCAATGAGTGACCCAAGTAGTTATCAATAGAATAAGTATTCAAATCTTTGGATTTAATAATTGCAGTAATTTTTGCATCACAAGAAGAAGGCAAACATTTCAGAATTTTGTTCACTTTTTCATAGTTAGCGAGTTCTCTTCCTAAAGCATGTAGAGAAGTGATAATTTGAGTAAACCTAGTGTACATTTCAGATATGGACTCACTAGGTTTCATGCAAAAGAGTTCATAGTCATGAAGTAGTATGTTTAACCTGGACTGTTTAACTTCAGATGCACTTTCATAGGTAATACATAATCTATCCCAAATTTCTTTACCGGTCGTTCAAATAGAGATATGCATGTAATCCTCAGATTTTAAAGCACAGAAAAAATAGTTTAAGCATTTTGTATTCAGTTGTGCTAAATCATGATCATCAAAGGTCCATTCGATAAAAGGAAGTTCAGTTTTAATACCATTAACAAGTCTAAAAGGTGCTTCATAACCATCTTTAACAACCATCCACATGTGATAATCAATAGATTTCAAAAAGGTGGACATGTGAGTTTTCCAAAAATCAAAAGGTATGTTGTCAAACAAAGGTGGACGAGTAATGGAATAGCCTTCAGCAGTGTTTCTATTACCAAAGTTAGCTATAAATCAAATTCAAAACTAGACTTTATGAATCCCGCTCTGATATCACTTGAAAGTTTATTAGGGATGTTTAGCCCTTGTGAACTAGTCCTGAGGCTAACCAAGAGGGGGGGGGGGTGAATTGGTTATTTTAAAAATTCATGAGCAAAAATGATTTAGAAATTTTTTTTGAATGTTTTAAAATAATTATAATTTTGTGATGATGTGCAGATGTTCAATAATAACAGAATAATAATCACAATCACAGGATCATCAATAGAAAAATAAATGCAGAAGATAATTAGAAAGAACACACCAGATTTTATAGTGGTTCAGTCAACTTGACCTACATCCACTCCCCGGAGCCTCCCCTCGGGGTATTGCACTAACGCTAAGTGACTCTCCTTCTGCTCCCACAGTAAGGCGGAGAAACCTATACAAAACTCCTTTCCACCAACCCAGTGAGGTAGAGAACCTGGACTCCTTTCGCTTCCTCCTAAAGCAGGCAGAGAACCTAGAGTCCTTTTGCTTCCTCCTGAAGTAGGCAGAGAACCTAGATCTTCTTGTAGATAATCCTACTACAGAGATACCAACAAGATAAGAGATGACGATCGGAGAAGATGACTCAGATCCTTGCTTGGAGCAACATTTGTGAACACCTCACAAACTCCCCCTCATAAGATCCTCTCTCTCTCTCTCTACCAAGCTCTCTCTCTCTCTCTCAAGGTTCTCTCTAGCAAAGATGGTGACAAAAGATCACAACAATTGAACAAAAGAGATCTTAAATAGGAGGGCTCAAAAATTGCCCTAAAATTCAATTTGATGATTCTATTTGTATAGTACAATCCAATATCGTATAGTACGATCAATTCAAAATTAGTCTCATTCAGTTTGAATGCAAACGACCAGTCCATAAATTTTACGAACATTGTACAGTATGATCCATAGCTCGTACTGGACGATCATTTTATTTTCAACTATTCGTACGGGCAACCCATGGGGCGAACAAATCATCTCTGTTCATTGTCTCGCACTGTACTCTTCATACAGTATAAATAGTTCATTTTTAGAACATCATCATGTATGATGTAAATATTATCCGGGACGATCAGTACAAAAAATTATGGTTTCATCTGGTATGATATATGGGACAAACAAAATTGTCTCTGTTCATCGTACAGTACAATTTATATCATATAGTACGATCAAGTGTGATTAGGAAACCATAATTTAATTGCCTGATTATGGGGGGATAATTTTGGCAAGATTTAAAATATTTGTACAGTACGATCGTAATCGCACAGTACGATTAGTTCAAAAAATCAAAATTCAAAACTTACCAAAATAGTCCTAGTGGATAGGGTTTTCATGTTGAAACAAATCATAGAGTATGATATGGATCGTACAATATAATTAGTTTATAAATCTAATCATCCTAAATTAGCCGTTAACCCTATGTTTAAATGGCAGATCGTACAATACGATTAAAAATCATACAGTATGATTTTATAAAAAAAAAATAATTTAAGTAAAAAATTTTTAGCTTTCCCCCTGTGTGTGTGTTTAAGTTTAGTTAGCTTGGAGATTCGTTACATTACACTTGACTCAAGAAAAATGAAAAAGAACATTGAACCTGAAACACAAACAGACTGACTCGATCTTGAGCTAGCTTGAATTACAATTGATCCTGTGAACCTGAAAGGTAAGGCACTCAACCAGAAACAAAAAAGGTTTGTTATCATCAAAATCATATTTCATGAATCCAGATTCGCAACACCATCTTTACAGACAGGAGGTGAGGCACTCAGTGATAGGCTGTTTAAACAAATTTTTGTTCCTCTATACTGGCTGAGGAGTTAAGTTTCTTACTTCAGACTTCTCTTCCTTAAAAACTTCCTTCTCAAGTTTATGCGAGATCACTCTTTTCAGGTGTCACATGTATTATTCTTTAGTTTGGCCAACTTGGGCAGCATAAGTATGGATGATGTTTCTTAACATTCTAGCCTTCAAAATTTGCTTCTCCTTAAAAGTCCTCTTGACACTATAATCCATTGGGCATGGTGGAGATTTAGCTATCCTAGTAGTTCTCTCCTCCCCTACAACAGCTATGAGGGGGTAGAAATGGCTGTCTTTCAAAAATGGGGAAGAGCCAGGAATAGGCAGCTCCTCGACAACCTCAGGTTCAACTTTAGTTAAGGCCTTCTGCTCGGCCATCTTCCTTAACTTGGAGATCTTCTTTCTAAACCGTCTCAAATAAATTTTCTTATCATTCTTGCTACCAAAGAGTGCTCCAGTACTAGAAGATCCCTTTTCAAACACAGAACTGACTTCAGTATCAGCAATGGCTTTTTATTTCTTATTCTCCTGAGTAGAGGGTATAGTAGGTATAAGGGTGATAGCTGCCTCCATTTTAAGAATGGGGGGAACATCAGTCCCCCCCCGTACTGCTAGCTCGACCACAAGAGCATCCTTATCACTTTTAGTAGTGAGGTCAACAATTGTGTTTTCATTAATAGATAACTTCAGGGAGTTAAATCCCATTCCAAATTGGATTGTGCTAGTGTGAATCAGTTCTTCAATATAGAGGTCTTGGTGAATAGAAAAAACCAACTTTCTGGCCATTGTAGAGGGTTGATTTATCTGAGATTTGAAAAGAGAAGATTTGAATTAAAATCTTAAATTTGAAATTTGAAAAGAAGATTATATTTTATTATGTATATCGAATTATAAGAATTATTATTCAATATGCAATAATAAAATATAGAAGTTAACTTTTGAAGAAAATTTGAATTTTTGTTACATATGTTTTATTACAAGAGTATGTTGCAGAAAACATATAGCAGTGGCAATTCGGATTTGATTTGAATATTTTTGAAAATAAGGTTGAATTTTGAAAGTTTTTGAAGATTTAGAATTAGATCTCCTCTGAATTTCGAAACTCAACATGTTGAATGTAGACTCAACATGAAAGTTTACAAATTTAGGGGAAATTAGGGGTTTCAGCTCAACTCTTTTACCTTGTTGATTGACTTAGGGGTAAAAATGTCAGAGTCAAGATTTGAGAAAATTGAAATTTGAAGTTGATTTTGGAAAGGATTGAATTTGTATTATTGTTAAACTACAGGAAAGTGTTGTCGGAAAACATATGACGATTGAAACTGTATTCTTTTGGAAGGAGATTTATAAATATGGTAGCATCTCCCCTTTTTTTTGAAACTTAATACATTGAATTCATATTCAACATAGAGGTTCACAAACTTTAGGGGAAAGACTCTAAGAAGTTGACTATACTCTTTCACCCCAACAAATTATATAGGACTAGAATATTGAAAATCAACTTTGTCGAAGGGATCGAGGTTTTGAATTGAGTTTTAAAAAGAAGTTTGTATTCTATCACACGTACTAAACTATAAGACTTATAGTTTGATATGTAATGACAAAATATAGAAATCAATAGGGATTTGAAAAAGATTGACTTTAGCTAGAAAATCAAAGCTTTGATTCTAAAGTTAAAGGATCTTCTATTATAAAACTTAGCATGCTATTTATTGATTTATGCATGTGGGTTTCTAACATCTATAGTAAGCTTTTGAGGGGTTTGGCTTAACTCCTTCGCTCTACCAATGAACTTGGAGGCAAAATGTCAAATCCAAACTTTGACAGAGGTTTCTTACAATCACCTCTCTTTTAACATATCTTATTAATATTAGCCATAATCACCAAAGGGAGAAATGGGTATAGGGACCAATGGAGATAAAGGTAGTAAAAACTACCGATATATTAAAATTTATATCGCTATTAAAGATGGAGAGAGAAATTCCCCAGTGGAGTCACCATTTTTTGTTGTTTGTTTAAAAAGATATTATTTTGAAAAGATTAATTATATTTGGGTGATTTTATTTCTTAAATTTCAATATTGAAATCAAACACATCATTATGAATAATATATTACCCTGGGAGGCAAAAATATTGTTCCCTAATGGGTTCAATTTACAGGATTAAAAGTTCATCCTAATTATCGTAGTCAAATTCGGGAAAGCACTATATATTACCTCGAAAGGTTAAAATGATAGTTCAATTAGGTATTTAACTATGATAATTTGGATGAAATATCATTACTTCATAATCAAAGTTATGATAATAATTAATATATCTTTCTAAAGAAAGAAGATATCAATCATTATTGATCCTTTGAAAATGACGATAATAATTATTGATTTTGGCTTAAATTTTTTTGAAGATAATTAATTGAGATTTTGAAACATTAATTTTAAAAATTTATCTGGGTTACTAAATCTCCTACAAGTGCAAGCCCTTATAGTTAATTACATTGTAGGAAATCAAGATTTCCTATAAATACTCTCAATTAAAATAGCGGTAAAAATTTTAATTTTGAGATTTAAATGTTTGATATCAAGGGAGGTGAGGATTAAAAATTCAACTGGGACTGGATCAAGGTGAGCACTTATTTCTGGAGGCCAAAGGAAGAAATGTAGAAGGTGTTTTAAGATTCTAAATCACTTCAAAAATACCTCAGCCTATCCTAAGTGTTGGGCTTGGATTTAGATTGAAAGAGATTTTTTTTAATTTAAATTATTAATTTTATTAGAAGGTTGGGATTAAATTCCAAGAGATTAAGGTCTTATAAGTTAATCCTACCTCAGAACCTAAGTCTAAATTGGGTACTGGAAACTAGTAACTCAATCCTAGTTAATGAAATGTAGGATCTGGACTTACCCAGGTCTGGATTGGGGAGCCAGCTAAACTACCTAAGCGCTTCAAAACTATATGTCTGGTTATTTAATATAGAGTGGTGGGGATGTTATTTAAGATATGTTTTTAAGAATAGGGCCGACTGTAAATTCTCAAAAGGTTGTTAAACCTAAGTCAATTATCCCAAGGCTAACCAAGAAGGGGGTGAATTGGTAATTTTAAAAATTTCTTGGTTATTTAAAAAATTGATTAATTAATTTTAAAAATAATATTAACTTTTCTAAAAATAATTTTTTAACCATAGAAAAATAAAAAAAATGCAAAAAAAAAAAAATGTGGTAAAAAAGTAAAGAATAGAAAACATCAGATTTTATAGTGGTCAGTCCAACAAGACATACATCCACTCTCTAGAGACTCCTTCTGCATGTATTTCACTAAACACTAGTGTCTCTCCTTTAGCCCCCACAACAAGGTGGAGAAGCCCTTACAACAACCTTTCTTCCACCAACCCGGTGCTACAGAGAACCGTCATCCTTTTTCACCCTCCTGATGAAGGTAGAGAACCCACCATCCTTTTTTACCCTTCTGGTGATGGTAGAGTACCAATCACTCTTTTACTCCCTCTAGGTGTCAGCAGAGTACCAAGTGTCCTTTCACACCCTCCAGGTGTCGGTAGAGTACCATATCTCCTTCTAAAAAACTTCTCTCAAAATCCTTCAAGGAAGTAGGGAAGAACTATGAAGAACTAGCAAGAGATCCTCACTATTTGGCACCTTTATGAATCCTCTCATAAATCCCTCT
Source organism: Dendrobium chrysotoxum (assembly GCA_019925795.1). Lineage (NCBI taxonomy): Eukaryota > Viridiplantae > Streptophyta > Magnoliopsida > Asparagales > Orchidaceae > Dendrobium > Dendrobium chrysotoxum. The sequence goes on along the minus strand of CM034298.1, from coordinate 26,753,319 downwards.
TAGAAGATCTCTCACTCTCTACTTTCAAAACACTCTCCAAAACACACTCCTTGGCACACTCAACAGAATTTTCGAAGTAAGCATATTCTAGGCAGTTAGTTTTTAGGACCCTTATATACAAATGATAAGGAAAACTATCAAAAAACTGAAAATTTCAAGTTTAACAGACTTGATCGTAAAATATGATCGTACTTTATACATATGAACAATTCAAAAATTCCATGTACGATCTTGTATGAACCACATTTCATACTTTATAAATGTCTGTACGAAATTACATCGTACTATATGAATAGTTCAAAAAATAAACAATTCGTCCTATACAAACCTGTACGTAATTGATTTCATACTCTATAAATGTTTGTATGAAATGACATCGTACTATACAAATAATTCAAAAAATGAATGATTTGTCCTGTATAAACTAGTACGAATATGATTTTGTACTCTATAAATGTCTGTACGAAATGAAATCATACTGTATGAATAGTTTAAAAATGAACAGGTTCGTTCGGTATGATCCAGTACGAAGCTTATTTCCTACTCTAGAAAGTGATGTATGAAATCCATTTCATAAAGTACAATTAGTACTTAGAAAATTATCAATTCCAGATCCATTTAACTTCCTTCTAGAGGAACTAATAAGTTAAATCATCCAGTATGATACATTATCATACAGTATGATTAGTTTTAAAATAATTCCTTAGTGTGTGTGCACGGTTACCCAATTACAAACACACTCTCTAAAAAATTATATATAAAAACTATGGACTCCAATTATAATATTCCCTAATCTAATCTATCTTGAAATCTTCAGCAGTCTGGAGTATGATTTCCTAGAAATATTAGTACATACAAAAAAAAAAAAAACACAAACAAAATTTCCAACACACGTTAGGAGAAACAGAAAAAAAAAACAATAAGATTTTGGTATCATCAAAAACACACATGATATAAAACATAGTTATTAAAACTAATTTGTAACAATCTTCCCCTTTTTGATGATGGTAAAATAATTATTGTTAAAGTGAACACTTAAGATCAATTTTCTCCTAAGCTCCCCTTAAATGAATAATCTCCCCCTAAATGAATGACTAGTTTAAAATAAGGGATTCAAATGAAGTGGAAAACTAAAATTTTTTTTAATAAAAAATATGCAAACACTAAAAAAAAAAATAACATCAAACAAAAATTTCAAACAAAAATTACACAAGAAATAAAACAAGCATCAAACAATCCAACATCACACAATAACTTCAAACAATATCTAATGACTCCCCCTTTTGACAATAACAAAAAGGGAAGTACTTCTTGAATGAATGAGTATCTATGGATAAATCAATGAAGTTGATGAAGAAAAAATTTTTAAAGTAATTGCAAGATATAATATTCACTTCCTAATCTTAAAAAGAGAAAATTCAAATTTTAAATCAAAGAACAACTTGAAAAAGAAAGGTCAACTAGGTTCACTATTTATTCTAGATATATCAAATAAAATAATTATTGCAGAAAAGATGAAATAAAGATTTATTATTTTTGAATCAATAGTGAAAATTTTTGTCAATTAAGTGGATATGTAAGACAGATAGATGATAAAAGAAAGAAAAGTACCAATTGGTGATATTGCGCATCGCGCATCTTTTCAATAGTTTGTGCCACACTTTGTGCATCTTTTAGTTTGGGCTAATTTTATGCCTTTTTTGACTTTAACAAACATTGCGCATCTTTTGAGAAAGTGGCACATTTTATGCATCTTTTCAAGTTTAGCACTTTGTGCATATTTTTACATTCTTTGTCTTTCCAATATCAACAAATCTAAAATACAGAATCCACTAATTAACAAAAAAATAATATTGAAAAGAAAATGATATAAAAAATTAGACATGTAATTTGCAACAATCTTCTATAAGAATATGAAATTGATCTTCTAATCTTCATTCAGTCATAATTTAATTTAAAATATTAAGAGATTAAATTTTACAAGGAAATTAAATTATAGAGCAATTACAATTAAAAACCCATTCTAAAAATCAATCATAAAAGATTTGAATCCAAAAACATAATCAATCCAGGAATTAAAATATAAAGCTATAACAAAACATCATTCCGTCTTTTCATTTAAAAAAAATATCTAATACAAAGATCATCACCCATAAACTAAAGAAAAACAACATCATTCAGGACTAACACCTGAAGTCACTGGAATCATAGAACATCAACACTAAAACATCTCAAAAGAATAACTACTCACAAGCAACTCAATTACTAGAGCAACACAAAAGAAAATACACAAACATCAAAAGATCACCACTAAAACTCTGAAGGTCCCTGGTCAGGAGGCGGCTGAGGGCTGAATGCCGTGAAGTAGCTGCTGATCGTAGCTACACTAGTATTTATATAGTCAAATTGGCCATGAATCTAACCCATGTCTTCTTGATACCTAGAATCTTGCTAATTTAAATGATTCTCAATTTGATTAAAGTGTTGATCAAAGTGAGTTTCAATCTTATCAAAGCGCTGGAACATTTCTTGATAGAAGTTCTGGTCGGGTCCAGGTGTAGGTGCTGGTGCTGGAGCAGAGGCTCCTTCTCCCTCTGAATCATGTCCCCCTGATCCTTGATCCTAACTAAATAGAGCTCTAAAAGAGGCATTGGTAAAGAAAATAGGTAATTCAGTGGGGGGATCAGGATGGACTAGGTTGTATTTCTTCTCCAAAACATAAGTCACTAGATATCCTAAAGCCACATTTTTCTTTCTCTTACTATGAGGATGTCCAATATCAGAAAGAGTGTGGAGGTAGTCCATGATTAATTGGGCTTCATTAATAGGAGTTTCGGTCATAATTAGGTATGTGACGGTGGATAAGAGAGGAGTTATATTTATATGATCACCAGCTTTTTGAATTATGGAGGTTCTCAAAACATGCTGGATGATCCTAGCATTCTGGTTTAACGTATAGACTCGAGGAAGATGACTAACTTGTTCAACACCTTTAAGAGTTAGATTTACATCCATCTAATCATATTCTGCCCTCAAGGTCATGGTATGGGCCCTAATTCCTACAGTCCTAAGATGCAAATAGTTTACTAGATCCTTCTTAGTTATTTCTACATATTGCTTGAGGATATATGAGGTAATTCTGGTGTGGTCTTGATCTATCTTCATATTAGCCAAAAAAAATTGAAAGGTTTTATGATTAAAGGCATAAATCAAGGTAAGAATGAAGGAAAGTTGGGTTGAGTCAAATAGTGGCATGACAAAAAAATTTAAATTGCTTTGAATGAAAATTCTAGATGGGGTTATCTTAGAAAAACTAAACATTTCAAATGCCTCCTCATTTTCTCTAGTCAGAAAGTTGTCATCCATAGCAATTTTAGAAGAATTCCCCTAGAGAGTAATGCATGTTTGCTACTACTGCTAGCCATTTTGCTATTTAAACCGAAAAGGTTTGGAGATTGAAGGTGATTGTGATTAAAAACCATCAAATGCCTTTCTATATAAAGAAAAACCATCTATCATATAGTATGAAAAATGGATCGTACGTATGATTTTAAAATCATATGGGAAGAATAGAAACAGCCTAAAAATGAAATGGCTTTTCATAAACTGCCCTTCCCAAGGCATTGAAACACAGACTTCTGACTAACTTAACGTACAGGCAAACACGTGTTCGCACGGGATGATCAGAATATTAAAGATCATTTTTATGACGGTTGGGTTTGTCCTTATCTGAAATTGACAAGATGGATTGTACATACGAAATACGATTTCATACATACGATTAGACAAAATAACTGAAAATGTTTGGAAACCATCCCAAATCGTACAGATGAAACTACAGATATCGTACAATATGATGATATGATCATACAGTATGATCAATTATGAAAAAACTAAGTTTCATTACCTCAACTCAAAAACCTATCATTTTCAACCTACAGAATTTGTATAGTACGAAATAATTTCTTACAGTGTGAAATAAACACTTAAATCAAAATATAATAAAAAAAAATCCTTTTCAAAACCAATCATTTTAAAATTGATGGCATGCAAAATTTTCAAAAACAATGCAAATAATAAAACACTAAATAGAAGAACAAACAAAAATAAAACATAATAAAAACACACAATCATACAAAATATAACAAAGAAACACTGAAACTAAACAAACACTTATTCGCACAACAACTCAAGTTTGTAGAATTTCAATTTAGGCATTAAGACCAATTACTCCTATCCTTGTTCTTAAAATGCTAAATGTGTCAAAAGTTAGTGATTTTGTGAAAATGTCTGCAAGTTAGTTTTTTGTGGTAATGTGATGTAATTCAATCTCTCCCTTAGCTATATGATCTCTGATAAAGTGATGCCTTATGCCTATATGCTTGGTTCTAGAATGTTGAATAGGATTATTTGAAATGCATATGACAGTAGTATTATAACAAAAAATTGGAATTATGCCAATGGAAAATCCTAAGTCAATCAATTGAATAGGATTCATTGAAATGCATACTTCAAATGACTGAGAAATATTTATTCCTCACTTTGGTTTATACTAAAACTAAGAAAGTAACTCAAGTCTCCCACCAAACTCAGTTCAAATTCATTACACATTATTTTTAAAAATTCATCACAAACTATTTTATCAGTCAATCCAAACAAGATATCATCAACTTATATTTGAATAATGAGTATGTCATCTCCTATCTTTTTTAAAATGAGAGTGGTGTCCACACTTCCTTTAATAAATGATCTCTTTAACTGGAAAGTGCTTAACCTCTTATACCAAGCCTTAGGTGCCTATTTCAGTCCATACAATGCCTTTTTCAATTTAAAAACATGATTAGGGAATTTAGAATTTTCAAAACATGAAGGTTGCTCAACATAAACATCCTCTTGTATCACCCCATTCAGAAAGACACTTTTAACATCTAGTTGATATAATTTAAAACATTTAAAATAGGCAAAGACTAAAAAAACCCTAATTGCTTCATGTCTGACTATAGGGGCAAAAGTTTCTTCAAAATCAATCCCTTCTATTTAATTATACCCCTTGGCCATAAACCTAGCCTTGTTTCTAACCACAACTCCTGAATCATTCATTTTATTTTTAAACACCAACTTAGTTCCAACAACACTTTGCTCCTTAGGCCTTTCAATCAACTCCCAAACATCATTTCTTACAAATTGATTTAATTTTTCTTGCATGGCTAAAATCCAAAATTCATCCAAAAGTGCTTAATTTATATTAGTGGGTTCAATCATCGATATAAAAGTAGAATGATTCATATCTTTACTAATTCCATACATAGTCTTAACACCCTCACTAGGTTCACCTAAAATTAATTCTTTAGGGTGACTCTTAGAAAATTTCCATTCTCTAAGCAAAGGGTTTTTCATCTCAACCTTTTCTTTCAAGTTTGTCTTTTCAATTTCTTGGGAGATATTTTCAATATTTTCAATATGATCTTCTTCCAATCTTGGCTCTTCCAAAATGCCAGATTCATCAAAAACTACATGTGTGGTCTCCTTAACTATCAAAGCTCTTCTATTAAACACCCTATATGATTTTCCAACACTAGAATATCTAAGAAAATTCCTTCATCAGATTTGGATTAAATTTTCCTAAAGGAGTTTTACCATTATTATGAATGAACACCTTGCATCTAAAAATATGTAAATGTGAAAGATTAGGTATTCTCCCCTTAAGAAGTTCATAGGGTGTCTTATTCAACTTGGATCTAATATTCACCCTATTCAGAACATAACAAGCTGTACTAACCACTTCAGCCTAAAAATATTTTGGAAGTGAGTATTCTGCTAACATGGCTCTAATGGCTTCTATCAATATTCTATTCTTCCTTTTGACTATCCCATTCTGTTGAGGGATCCTAGGTGCTGAAAAATTATGATCAATTTCTTTCTCTTTACAAAAATCTGCAAATTATTTATTTTTAAATTCTCCTCCATGATTACTTTGAATTGAAATAATTTCACACCCTAACTTTCTCTAAATCTAAGTATAAAAAGTTTTAAATTCATCAAATGATTTACTCTTATGTGATAAGAGATTAACCCAAGTGAATCTAGAAAGGTCATCAACTATCACAAATGCAAAAACTTTACCTCCTAAACTTACAGTGCTAACCAGTCTGAAAAGATCCATATGAATGATTTCTAATTATTTACTAGTCCTAAGATCCTTAATGGAATGAAAAGAGGACTTCACTTATTTACCTAATTAATATACATCATATAGGTGATCCTTAGTAAAGTCTAGTTTAGGTATTCCTCTAACCAATTCTTTTTAGGTAATTTTCTTTAAATTTTTCATACTTGCGTGACAAAGTCTCCTATGCTATAATAATGATTCATTAGTTATTATTTTGAGACAAAAGGCATTAGAAGATTTAATAACATTCAAATCAAGAATGTACATATTATATACCCTAATTCCATGTAAAACATCAGTTCCATTTTGGCTTATTATGTAGCTAGTGGGAAAAACTTTTACACTATACCCCTTATCACATAGCTGACTAATACTCAACAGGTTATGCTTTAAGCCATCTACTAATAAGATATTTTTAATAAAAAAATTGTTCAAATTTCTAATTATACCTGTACCTATCACTTTCCTGGTGGTATTGTCTCCCAGTGTAACCTTGCCTCCATTCCTGATTTCCAGCGATATGATTTGAGTTGTATCTCCAGTCATATGCTTCGAACATCTGTTGTTCAGGTAAGAAATTCTCTCACGAGGTCTTGTATGAGAGCATTTCTCTTCTTGATCTAACTGATAAAGCTTATCGGCTATTAAACATAAGTTAGTGACTTCCTCCTCTGCTTCTGTTTCTGAGGAATCTGAAGCTGAATCCGCCTAAAATGCTTTCTGCAATCTCTTCTTACTCTTCTTCACATTTATTTTCTCCTCGGCCTTCTCCTTGTTAGGATTAGCTTTGAGATTTTGGAAATTAGATTTGATGTGTCCTGGCTTCCAATATTCATAACAAATTACTTCATTAGAAGCCTTAACATTTTTATGAAACTTACCCTTATTTCACTGTTGACGTCTCCTTTACTTCCTTCTCAGAAAACTTTTGTGTTGCATCATCATAAGGGAAATATCTTCTTCATCCTCACGTTATGACTGATCACTCTCTGAGTCATCCACTTTCAATGTAATATTTTTCTCCTTTTGCTTGTCTCCTGCATGAATCTGTCTTTGGGTCACTCCTTGGTCGTAAGCAATTAGCGATCCAAGAAGATTGTTAATAAAATAAACATTTAAGTTTTTTAATTCGGTTATAGTAGTTATCTTTACATCATAAGTAGTAGGCAAAGAATGAAGAATTTTATTTACTTTTTCAGCATTCGTTAGTTCTCTACCTAAAGTATGCAATGAGGTGAGTATCTGTGTAAAATGAGCATACATGTCACTAATTGACTCATTCAGTTTCATGCAAAAGAGTTCTTAATCATGTAATAAAATGTTCAATCAAGATTATTTCATCTCATTTGTTCCTTTATATGTGATGCAAAGTCTATCCCATATTTCTTTTTTAGATTTACAGGTTGAAACATGCATATAGTCCTTAGATTTAAGTGTACAAAAAAAAAAAACTATTTAAACATTTAGCATTTAACTAAGCTAGGTCTCTTTTTTCTACTGTCCAGTTAGTGAATGGTGTTTCAATTATAATGCCATCTACAAGTCTAGTTTGTCTAATGTAGCCTTCCTGTACTAAAATTCACGTGCGATAGTCAAGCAATTGATGAAAAGTAGACATTCGTGTTTTTCAAAAATTGAAAGGGGTGTCATTAAACAATGGGGGTCTTGTGACTGAATATCCTTTGGATGTGTTATAGTTTCCAAAAGTAGCCATGATCATTTCAAAAAGTTGTCTAAACCTTAAATTTTAAAAGTAAGCTCTGATATAACTTATAAATTCTTAGTAGGTTGTTAAACCTAAGTTAATTATCTCGAGGCTAACCAAGAGGGGGGGGGGGGGGTGAATTCGTAATTTATAAATTTTTTTGGTTATGTAAAAATTTGATTAATTAATTTTAAACATAATACTAAATTTTCTGAAAATAATTTTTCAACCACAAAAGAAATAATAGAAGATGCAGAAAATAAAAATGCGATAAAAAAGTAAAGAACAGAAAACACTAGATTTTATAGTGGTTCGGTCCAAGAAGACCTATGTCCACTCCCTGGAGACTCCTTCTCTAGGTATTACACTAAATACTTGTGTCTCTCCTTTAGCCCCCACAGCAAGGTGAAGAAGCCCTTACAATAATCTCTCTTCTACCAACCTAGTGCGGTAGAGAACCGTCATCCTTTTTCACCCTCCTGATGAAGGCAGAGAACCCACCGTCCTTTCTCACCCTCCTGGTGATGGAAGAGTACCAATCATCTTTTCACACCCTCCAGGTGTCGGTAGAGTACCAAACATCCTTTCAAACCCTCCAAATGTCGGTAGAGTACCAAATCTCCTTCTAAAAAGCTTCTCTCAAAAGCCTTCAAGGAAGTAGGGAAGAACTATGAAGAACTAGTAAGAGATCCTCACTATTGGGCACCATTGTGAATCCCCTCACAAATCCCTCGTACAGGATCTCTCTCTCTCTCCACTTCAGTGTATGTGTGCATGGTTACCCAATTACAATCACACTCTCTAAAAAAAATATATAAAAAGTACAGACTCTAATTACAATATTCCCTAATCAAATCTATCTTGAAGTCTTCGGCAGTATGGAGTATGATTTTCCTGAAATATTAGTACACAAAAAAAATACAAATAATATTTCCAACACATGTTAGGAGAAACAAAAATCAAATAATAATATTTTGGTATCATCAAAAACATACATGATATAAAACATAGTTATGAAAACTAATTTGCAACACCGACATCTAGAGCGGTCCTTAATTAGCCCTTTGACTTATGTTGGGTAGTATGAAGCTTAAAGATAAATCCAATTAAGTTTTTAGACTCATTTAAATTTATTTCTAATGCAATGCATGATAGTTGACTTGATAAATACTTAAAATCATATATAAAGTAGTTTTAAAAAGGCTTAAAAATAGGTTTTTCCCTAGAAATTGCACAGATATTTCTTGACAGATCTGCATCCTCATAGGCTATGTGGTTTGCTAGAACCTACAGGCGGGAAGGTGCTAACAAAAAGAAAGAATAATATAGAAAATATATTATGAGAACTCCTGACAGACCCGAGCTTACTTCTTAAAATGTTAGATTTCTATGCGAGCTAAAAAATTTTAATTTTATTTAAGTAAAAGAATTTAACATTCCCGCACAAGCTTTCGATTGAATTCTAGGCTAAAATAAAGATCGACATGTGAGAGCTCCAAAAAACTACTAAAAGTGTGCAATCCTATATCGTAGTGAGCATCAAAAAATTAATTGGATAATTAATTAAATAAATAAAATGTCTATAGGCAAGTGCCTTTTAATATTACAACCAAGGGTCTGTAGCAAATAAAGTGGTTGGGTACAACTCACAATATATTTTTTGGATTATTTTTAATGTATTAATTAAGGGGTCAAAATTAGACTTATATATTTAAAAAGATTTATAAAGTTTTGGTATTTTTGTTAAATATTAGACCTTTCAATGAGTAATTAGACTTTGTGTTTATTGGAATTGGATTTTTTTTTAACTAGTTATGAATTTTTGAAGTTTTAGTTGAAATTTGAACTAAAGTTGACCAAAAAGTTAAAATTTTGATTTTAAGTGATTTTTGATGATCTAATATTTTTGATAAATATTAAACCTTACATGGAGTAATATGCCTTTGAGTTTGCTCAATTTGGAGTTTTCTACAATTAATTCTGATTTTTCAAAGTTTTTATATTTAGATGAATTATTTAATTTATTTAATTAAGGGCCTTTTAGTGATTTTGCTCCAAATAAACTCGTAACTCCCTGAAATTAAATCCAAAGGTCAGGAATGACCTAACGAGAGATTCTTAAGTGTTTGGAAATTTTATGGAATTTTTAATTATTTTTAATAATTAAATTAATTAAATAAGAATTTTTACTTAAAATTAAATTATTTTCAAAATTGAAGTCAAATTAAAGTGATTTTAATTTTCTTTGATTATGGATTGAATTCTGATTGATTTTATATATTATTTGAAAATTTTGGATTTAATTTAAATTAATTATGATTTTTTAAACTTTTGTTAATTAATAGATTTTTTAAATTACTTAATTATAGAATTTTTGATTATTTTGATCCAAACTTATTTTAAACTACGTAGAATCACTCCTTAAGGTCAGAGATGACCCATAAGAGTGTTTTCAGGAGTTTAAATTTTTTTGGGATTTTTTATAATTTTTAATTATTTTATTTTATTAATTATTTTTTTCACTAAAACTTAAATTAAAGTTAAACTAAAAGTCCAGTGATATTGATTTTATTTTTTCTAAATGGAGAGACTAGCTTTGGTCAGTTTGATATATTATTTATGGTTTTTGAATTTAATTTTGAATTATTACATTTTTTTGAAGTTTTAGAGTCATAAAAAGGGCTGATTTTTGACTTGCTTAATTTTTTAACCTAATGACATCCAAATCTAGTGAAATTTGGACATAAGGTCTAAAATGTTACTAAGTTCAATGTTCTAAGTTTAACCCCAATTGGATGTGTGTATAGTTTCTTAGAATTTTTCTAAGTTCACTACACCTTTTCATTAATTATTTTTCCTAGGTGTCTCTAGTGTTCAAATGGGTTTAAAATTTTGGTCACCTAGCCCTAGGATATATTTAAGCATACCACAGCAATCATATAACTTAATTCTTTTAATTTGGAGAGTTTCGAATTTTCAAAATTTTGGGTTCAAAATGGACCCGTTGCCTTATAAATTAATCCCACAGTAATCCATTGAGCATCTAAACGTAAAAAAAATATAGGGAGTGCCTAAGATACTCAAAATCATTTCATCAAAATTTGGATTCAATTTGACCACTGGATAGCAAAATAATTACTAAAAATAGATTTAAAAAAATATTAAATAACTCACAATCACGTCATCTAAATACTTCGATTTTAATTTTAATAAATAGTAAGGCTCTAGACCTTTCCAACAAGCATAAGAACACTGAATTTGGTGGAAAATTAGATTTTTTATGTATTTTAGAAGTTCTAACTGCTTAAATTAATTAAAAAAATTTAGCTGCATGTGCTTTCTTGACTGGGGTGACGTGGCTTCATCTGTGCCGTCCGATCATGCAAAAGGAATGATCGGATGGCTCTGGTACATCTAGAGCTATTTAGATTAAAATGAACTAAAACTTTAAGCAATCATAACTTTCAAAATACTCATCTAAATTGGATGAAATTTGAAGCAAATGTTTATGGCAACATAGTCTTCCAATACTTAAAGTTTGGAGGCTTCATGTGTTGTAGATTTTCTGTAATTTTAAATTGAATTTTAAGAGAAAAGTTGCTATAACTTCTAATCCAGTGGGTGGATTTTGATGTTCTTAGGCTTGTTGGAAAGATAATTGAATTCTCTACAACTTTGCTAAAGACCTCAAGAAACTTTTAATGGCTAGATTTAAATCTTCTATTAAAATTCTCTTTTCTCTCTCTTTCTTTCTCTCTCTTCTCAAATTAGGCTCTCAAGCTTTATAACAATCATTTGAAGGGCTGAAGGGGGTCTTATTTATAAATAGAGAAGCTAGGGGAAGGTTGTAATAAGAAAGATTATGTTGGAATTAAAGATTTTGGATGGTAGGGGATAAAGCTAAGTTTTTTTTTGAGTTAAATGGGAATTATCCTCCCACTCTAATGATTACATGCTATTGATTGAGAGAGAGAGGAAGCTTAGGGTGCTTCCAAGTACCCCTATCAGCCTCCTAAATGCATGAGGATATGGAGTTATTAAGAAAATTTGACTTGCCAAGGTGGCAAAGCCACCTAAGCAATCCCTTTGACCATTTTTGAATATTTTACATAGTCAAACTAGTCAATATGCTTATGTTGCCTGGTAAAAGGTCTTATGAGCTGGTTTAATTAATTTAAATATGGCGTGAGATTAAGGACTCAAGATTTGGCTATATATGTGTGCATAGAAAGAGGTTTGACTAAATTATGGCAAGTTTGACTCGGTGATTTAGTCAAGCTTGCTAAGGTTTAATCCAAAATAAAGTTTGTGTTACAAATCTGGTTTCAAAAAGTATAGTTTTGATGATGACAAACATGTTTGTATTCTGTTTGGCTTGGCTAACCCATTTCAGGTACAAAAGATCAAAAGCAACTCAAGCCAACTCAAGATCAGGTCCAAGTGTGTCTAAATGTAATGTTTTCCTTTTCTTGAGTCAAATGTAATGTAACTGATCCCCTAGCTAAGTAACCTTGCACACACACACTCAGGGGGAGAGCTTGAGTGAATTAGAGTGTTTGTTCAATTTTTGTTCAGAATGTCCTGGACGATATTCACATCATCCTGGACGATCAAGTGAAAATAGAAACCCTAATTAGGGTGACCAAGTTAAGTCTGTCTTATTAAGCCGATCGTCCTGGATGATAGATCCATTGTACGGAATGATAGGCTCAAATCAGAAATTCTCAGCCGCTAGATCAAGTTAGGCAAGTTTTATTTTTAGAGATTTAATATGATCGTCCCGGACGATACGTGTATCATCCTGGATAATCCAGTACAATCATGTCTAAATTAGTCTAGTGATTAAGGAAAGCACTTAATATTTAATTGATATGATCATATCATCCGGGACGATCGCAAGATCGTCTGGGACAATCGCAAGATCATCTGGGATGATCATGATCGTCTAATGTGTTTCACCTGTACGTCTAGAGCGGTGATCAAGATGATTTTGGCACTTTTTGAACTAATCATACAGGATGATATCAATATTATCCTAGATGATCAAGTTATTTTTAGGTCATCCAGCACAAGTTCCTCTGGATGACCAGAGCGGTCTTCTGGATGAAATTCTTAAATTTACACTAATCATCCTGGATGATCGTAGAATCGTACGGGACGATCTGAATAATTTTTCTACTAATCGTCCAGAAGAGCCAGATCGTCCAGGCTGAAATAGGTGATTTTGAACTAATCGTACAGGACGATCTATCGATCATCCTGGACGATATTGGCTGAGCATTTGAGATTTAGGGCAAATTTTGAGCCCTCCTATAAAAGATCTTTTTCTTCCAATAAGAAAAATCTTTTGCCACTTTAATTTATAGAGAAACCCTAGAGAGAGAGAGTTTGGGAGAGAGAGAGAGAGGATCTTGTGAGGGGGAGTTTGTGAGGGATTCACAAAGGTTACTCCAAGCAAGGATCAGAGTCATCTTCTCTGTTCGTCGTCTCTCATACTGTCGGTGTTCTCTGTGGGAGGATCATTCGCAAGAAGATTCAGGTTCTCTGCCCGCTTCAGGAGGAAGTGAAACGAGTTCAGGTTCTCTGCCTGCTTCAAGAGGAAGCGAAAGGATTCCGGGTTCTCTGCCCACTTTAGGAGGAAGTAAAAGGAGTTCAAGTTCTCTGCCTCACCGGGTTGGTGGAAAGGAGTTTTATACAGACTTCTCTGCCTTGCTGTGGGAGCAGAAGCAGAGTCACTTTTGTGTTAGAGCAATACCCGAAGGGGAGGCTCCGGGGAGTGGACGTAGGACAAGTTGATCGAACCACTATAAAATTTGGTGTGTTCTTTCTGATTATTTTCTACACTTTATTTTTTAGTTATTATCTACTTGGGTGAAATCTGTGGTTGATCTTTTCATTTATGTGTTTACTTATTTCCGCTGCAAATCATCGAAAAGATTTTCCTATTGCTCTAGAAGTTTTTTAAATAACCAATTCACCCCCCCTCTTGGTTAGCCTCGGGACTAGTTCATCAGGGCTTAACATCCCTATCAAACTTTCAATTTGGAATTGTTTGGACCATGATTGGGATAGCTTTTGGAATTAATTTGAGGGTTTAAATGATTTGATTTGGTCATAGGGGTTGATTTGGCTCATTTAACCCTTAAAGGGTTATTTGGTCAACCTAGGTTGACTAGGTCAACCAGGTTGACCCAGGGCTAGGGTTTGGGTCCAATGCACTCCTAATGATATTTAGGATGCATTGGAGGAGATTCCCAGGTTTGGTTTGAAAAAGATTATATTAGAATTTCAAGAAAACACCAAAATTGCCCTTAAGGGGCATTTTGATCATTTTGACTCCTGGTCAACTAAGGGTCAAAATATATCCACCAAAATATAGTTTAATGTTCAAGATATGAAAATCAAGGGTCTGAATGTGATTAAAGGGTTTGGAGAGGGCTCCATGGTTAAAATCCACTGGGTAGCAGGTCCAGTGGCATAGGCCATAAAATTTGAAGGTTTTATAGCCTTTGGATTTCAATCCAATTTATGGGGTTAGAGATCTCAGATTGAGCTCAAATTTGGGGGTTAAATCTTAGAGACATGACTAAGTAATATGTAATTGTCAGATCATGAATCAGCGATCATTTGACTAGGATTTGAAATGTTTGAAAATTCACTAAAAAAAGATTTCAGGATAGGACCTTTGAACCTTGAATTTTAATTTGAAACCTGGATTTCATTTCGATTGATCTAAGATCTGGGTAGATCTTAGGATTTGGATTGGTCCTAGTGACCTCATGTAATAATGAGGTCAACAGGGCCAGAAGCCACAACCCAAAAATGATCCACCTTAATCCAAGCTGGAAGCACAAAATGCATGAGTTGTTAAAACTACAAAAAAGTGATACTAATAATACACAAATATAATGATAGACCTAAGGAGCCTTCTCAGAGCAAGGCTTGATAAACCACCTGCAGAAAACATAGCCATAAAAAAAAGTAGGATTATTGATATATAATAAGAGCACTTGATGGCCTTTAAGAGATCAGCCAAATAACACTTCGCAAAGAGGATAAAAACCCAAATAGAACTAATGGAGATAGAAATGCAGCTAATCAGAGAAGTGTCAACCAATAGGTAGAATTATAATAGATAAGGCTAAGCAAGATAGCCTCTTAATAGAACCCCTTCAACCCCAATCTCACTCATTAGAACCCAAGCCTCATCAAAACCAAAATTTAATATATGCTCAATACCACGAAAACCCCCCATAAACTTTCTAAAACTAATAAAATTAGGTAATAGATAATTTTCAACACAATAAAAATAAATTGATACATAAACGAAATTATCACCAAAGGGGCCACAAATAGTTCCAATGTAGAACAACACAACACTTGCAATAGAGGAAATTATAATCGGAGCAAATCACAACACTAATTACCACCTGATGCCAATGGTAAAACAAATCAAATTTCCATAAACCAACCACCAAACACCTAATTAATACAATAATAAAAAATAGAAGGACCATACCAACAATGCAGGAAATAACCACCAAGAAAATCACCCCAACTGAGCAGCTAAATAAAACAAAATTACCCAAAAACCCAAAGAAAGCCACCAGTCAGATATTTGTTAAATAAGGCAAACTAGAATGATCTAAATTAGTCAAACCTTTTAATATATAAGGTAGGTTAGGCCTAGTAAACTCAGATATGCCCAATAAATTATAGCCATGCTTAGCTAGCTAATCAGCACTCATATTGCATTCACAAAATATATGAGATATAGAGAAATTGATGAGGGAAAGCCTCTTCATAATCTCCATAATCAAATAGAAATTCTTAGCATTGTGTTTCTTACTATCCTTATTATAATGAATAAAAAGCAAAAAATCAACGTCAATCCAAACATAAGTAATGCCTAAAGAAAGACAAAGATTAATACCATATGTCAGTGCTATGGAGGTTAGCACTTTTGTACCTGTTGTGAGTGTTATACTAGTTTGAAGATAAAGAAGAAGTGCACAGGAGTTCGTACTGTTTAGTCGAGTCATTTCTATCCTTATTATCTAATTTTACTTTTATTTTATTTAGTGAAGTATAGATATTTATTATGTTTAATTTTATCACCATGTGTGGCTAAACTCTTTTATTTTAATTTATGATAATTTAAGAACCATGGTTTTCATAGACTAGGTTAGTTATTTTATAAATTGCTGAACA
This sequence comes from Dendrobium chrysotoxum, assembly GCA_019925795.1. Lineage (NCBI taxonomy): Eukaryota > Viridiplantae > Streptophyta > Magnoliopsida > Asparagales > Orchidaceae > Dendrobium > Dendrobium chrysotoxum. Next base: position 26,737,234 of record CM034298.1, on the reverse strand, counting down.
TTATTATTAATTTCTCCAAGCATCATTTAGTTTTTTTATAGGCTATGCATAAAATTAAAACCTAGTGTGATCAAGAGCATTGATGGAGGAGTCAAAGAATAGTTAGAGGTTTGAAAATATAATTTTTCCATACATAGACATATGGTGGATATGATTACGAGGCCTTAAAGAGATTGCAAAACTATAGTGGAGAGGAATCTTAGCTAATACTCAAACTAGCTCGATAGAGATTAGGAGTACTTATGCTCTAATTGAAAGGGACATTAGAAATAAATCTCTCTATTGCAGGCATGTGTTTTTAAATACATTGGAACAAAAATTTAAAATTATTATCTTTATCTTTTATAATTGTTGCTTTTTTTACTTTACATTGCATCACCCTTTTTAATTATCCTACAAGACAAATATGCTAATTTTTAAAAGTAGTAATAGAGTGATATTAGGATAATTCCAATCGTCTTGGGAATGATATTAATCTCATCACTTATATTACACGACACGACACATGCATATGCATAGAAAAGAATGACACCTTAGAATAGTAATAAAAATTAGTGGACTAAGTACTGTGTGGAATTTACCTTATCAAGTTTTTAGCGTAGTTACTAGAGATTGAAGTTAATTAGGCTTTCTTGCATTCTGTATTACTGAATAAATTATTAATTTACTGTTGTCATAATATTTTATTTTACCTTTTTTATGTTGTCTCTATTTTTATTTTGTTGAAAAAGTTGAATTGTTACTTTCTTAATTTTTAAAGGTTTAGTGTTTAAAAATTTCTTTATTGTGTTGCTTACTATTGCATGCATAGTAAAGAATAACAAGTAAACGTTTTATTTGATGTTGAAATTGAGAAGACTTAAAAATTAGAATAGAAAAAATATTTGAAAAAAATTTAAAAATGGTGGAGTAAATTTAAGAGGATTATCAACCTAATTAGCTTAAGCAATATGCTAATCAAATGGTTGAAAACATTCACAAAAGCATGAATAAACCTATTATTTAGGCTAATAATTTTATCCTGAAACCTATAATAATTCAATTGGTACAAAATTCTTAGCTTGGGGGAACCCCTATAAAAGATCCTAACTTGAATAAAGCTAGTTAATACAATAGTGTATCTGACGATGCCGTTTGGCTTAGGTTATTTCCATTTTTATTGAGAGATAAAATGAAAAATGTGGTCAAATTCATTTCCCCGAGGCTTAATCGCTACCTAGAATGACTTAGCTCATAAAGTTTTGGCTAAGTACTTTGCCCCATCTTAGACTGCTAAAGTTAGAAATGATATCACTTCAATACCCATATAGTTAGTGAATCCATTTATTATGCTTGGGAAAGAATTAAATAACTACTTAGGAAGTGTCAGCACCATCCATTACCTGATTGGCTCATACTTCAAACTTTTTTATAATAGATTATGTTGTTCTCTTAGATCCAAGCATGAAGACTCTTAAGAATATTACCCAAAAAAAATCTAGTTAGAGGCATACCTAAGTTATACTTCACTAAGGACCACCTATATGATGCCTGCCAACTAGGAAAATAAGTTAAGTCTTTATTTCATTTAATTAGGGACATCAACACCTCTAGGCCACTAGAAATTCTTCATATGGACCTATTTGGACCAAGTAGTACAACTAACCAAGGAGGAAAGACATATGGTTTATAATTGTAGATGACTATTTTAGATTCACTTGGGTTAGATTTATTGTGCAAAAGAGTGAATCATCTTAGGAATTTAGAATCTTCTCCAACTAGATACAAAGAAAACTAGGATGTAAAATTTTAACCATTCATAGCGATCATGCTGGAGAGTTTGAAAATGAAAGGTTTGAATCTTTCTTCCAAGAGATAGGGATAGAATATAACTTCTCTACCCCTATGACCCCTCAATAGAATAAAATAGCTGAAAGAAAAAATAAAACTCTGGTAGAAGCTACTTGGGCCATGCTAGCTGAATATTTTCTCTCTAGATACTTCTGGGCAGAAGTAGTCAATACTGCTTGTTATATTTAAAATAGGTTAAATTTTAGATCCAAATTAAATAAAATACCCTATAAGCTCTTTAGTGTAAGACACCCCACCTTTCTCACTTGTACTTTTTTGGGTGTAAATGCTTTATCCTAAATAATAAGAAAATTATATCCCAAGTTTGATGAAGGTGTCTTCTTAGGTTAATCATTTGTAGCTAAGGCCTATAAATCTTTACTAAGAGGACCTTTATAGTTAAAGAGTCTACCCATGTGGTGTTTGATGAGTTAGATAGGACCTCTAAAAGCTAAACTAGAAGAAGAAAAAGTAGAGGTCATTCAAGGGGTAGAAACTATTGACCTAGTAGATAGAGTAGAACCTCAGGTTCCCCTGCCTAGAGAATGGATATACTCATCAAGTCATCCTAAAGAACTGATCTTCGGAGACCCATCTGAAGGTTTTAGAATTAGGCATGGACTTAGGAAGAAGGTTAGTCATTCTACATTTATTTTTATGATAGAACCAACCAACATAAATTAAGCCCCAGCTGATAAATTTTGGATCCTAATAATGTAGGAAGAGCTAAATCAATTTGTTTGAAATGATGTATAGGAACTATTCAAAAGGCCTAAGGACTAGAGTGTTGTTGAAACAAAGTGGCTTTTTAGAACTAAAATGAATGACTCTGAAATAATAGTGAGATATAAGGCCATATTAGTAGCTAAGGGGTATAATCAGATTGAAGGAATAGATTTTAAGAAAACCTTTGCTCCTATAGCTAGACTAGAAGCCATTAGGGTGCTAGCTATTTAGTTAAAGATTCTATACGTAACTCCTTGGGATGAATGAAATCTCTTAAGATCGTCTAGTATGATACTAATCATACTGTATGATTTGACCCCCTTTTTCCTGATCAGTCATCTAGGTGATTTAAATTAAATTAATCATAATGTATGATCACCAATCATACTATACGATCACGAATCATACTATATGATCTATCGTAAATCTATAAATTGAAGGATTTTTTTAAGGTTTCAATCCACTTAATTCCTTTTTCCTTCAAATTCCTACCCTCATAACCTTGAATTCTCTAATGGCCGGTCGAAGCAAACGTGGTCGTATGACCCAAGGGAGCTCTTCCCCTCATAACCTAAGTTGTTGCGACTCAAACTTACAAGTTTATATTTTTGATGATAACAAATCTTATGGCTCACATCTTTATGTCTCATAGTATTTTTATTCTATACTTATTTATGTGTATACTAACATTTCAGGAACATCATGCACCATCCAATGAAGAATTAAAGCACAAGATTAGGTAGAATATGTTATGATGTAAAAAGTTTTTAATATTTATTGATGTAATTTTTGATTTCTTGAGTCAAGTCCTGTAAAGGTGTTTGCTTGCTTGGTGACCGTGCACACACACACTCAAGGAAGTGAAATCTAGTCAAAATTAGAAGTTTAATATTTAAACTAATTATACTAGATGATTTCTATCATTTAGGATGATCCTTTATGATCTTGACAAATAGCCGCCAATGATAATTTAGGCAAGAATTTAAGATTCAAATTTTGTTCTAATTATCCTAGACGATCAAAATTATCCTAGACAATCAATGCAAATCATGCCTAAATTTATCTTATGATTAAGGGACTAATTATGGTTAACTTATTCAATCAGATCATCATGGAGGATCTGTATATCATACTGGATAATTTGTTCAAAATTTATACTGATTATCCTGGACTATCTCGAGATCGTCCAGGACTATCAAGTCAAATTCACACATTATCTTGGATGATCCTGAGATCGTACTGGATAATTCTTGGTGGTAGAATTAAGTTTTTAGGGTTTTCTTAAGCCCTCTATTTAAGCACATCGTCCAGGATGATCTTTATCGCCAGAATTTATTTTTAGGGTTTTTCAATGCCCTCTATTTAAGCTTTCTCCAAAGATATTATAAGTGTCTTTGGCAGTCATTGAGGCTTCATTTCTTTGGAGAAAACTTGAAGAGAGAGTCTTGAAATGGAGAGAGGAAAGGGTGAGTTTGAGAGAGGGAGAAGATCCTTGGAGGGGATTTTAAGGGAGTGTGGAGGGGGTTTCATACGGTTGCTCCTGCAAACTTGTACATTAGTACCATCAGATTCAAGGTTTATCTTGAGAGAAGTTTTGGGAAGAAAAAGATCTCTTTGGTGTCAAGACCAGGTTCTCTGCCTCTCTAGGAGGGTGAAAAGAATTTCAGTTTCTTTGCCACATCGAGGGAGGTGAAGAGATTTTGTAAGGGCTTCTCCGCCTAGCTTTGGGGGCTAAAGGAGAGTAAATAAAAGTTTAGTGTAATACATAGAATGGGAGGTTTGGGAGTGGATGTAGGTCTAGTTGGACTAAACCACTAAAAATCTGGTGTGATCTTTCCTTTTATTATTTTCATATTTTAATTTTTTACACTTTATTTTTATTGCAATTAACAGTATGGGTGAAATATCTAAATTAACTTTTTTTTATTGACTTAATTCATTTTTGCTACAAGATAGAAAAAGATTTATCTTTTGTTTAAAGAAGTTTTTAAAATATCCAATTCACCCCCCCTTTTGGTTAGCCTCGGGACAAGCTCTTTAGAGTTTAACACCCCTCATTAACTTTCAAGTGGTATCAAAGAGGGATTCAAAATTTAAGTTTTTGAAAACTTTTGAATTTTGATCAATGGCTAATTTTAGAAATCATAATATTGCGAAAGGATATTCAATCACCTGATCACCATTATTTAAAAACATTTCTTTTGATTTTTAGAAAATTCGCATGCCTACTTTCTAGTAATCAATTGATTATTGAATGTGGCATATGGTTTAAACTGGTTATTCTGTACCATCATATATTATAGATGTAATCAAAAATAATATTTCTTTTTCTGAATGGAGTAAAGTAGATCAGATCAATGCTCAATTGATTGCTAATTATTTAACCTATTTTTCTGTGCTTTAAATTTTTATGATTGCATGATAATATCTACATGTACTACTGGCAAAGAAACTTCGGATAAACTATGCATTACATATGAAGGAACTAGTGAAGTTAAGCAATCTAAGTTGAATCTTCTAACGCATGATTATGAAATTTTTAGCATAAAATCTTATGCAACAATCTTAAACATGTATACTAGGTTTACTCAAATTGTGACATAATTACATACTTTAGGTAAAGAATTTTCAAACTTTGAAAAGATCAATAAAATTCTACATTGTCTATTGGATAGTTTGATGCCAAACTCGTTGTTATTTGTGATCAAAAAATTTGAATGATTATACTATTGATAATCTGATTAGTTCACTCATTGCATATGAGTAAACTATGAGTTAAAGACTTATGGATGCATGTAAAATGATAGTACTAAATGCTGAAGACATGAATGAAAGTGGCTTAGTAGAGATGAAAGTGAAGAATTAGCATCAGTAACGAGCAAATTGGAAGGTCTATTAAAGCACAAGTATAAGCATCAACAAAAGTGGAACAAAGATAAAAATGGTAAGAATGCTAAGATTTCTTCTGACGTTATTTGCTCTGGATGTAGGAAACCTGGACATATGAAAAATACTTTCCCTAATTTGAAAACTCTTCTTGCAAAGGAAAAGGGTAAAGCCAAGCAAGGTGTAAAAAGGGAAAATAATGAAAAGTAAAAAAATCTCCTGGACAGACCTAGCTTCTTAATCATCAAATAAGGAGCAAGATGATGTTTAAAGCTTTATTTGTATGTTTATTTATTTTTGTTATTTTTATGTGCATGTATTTTATTATTCATTATATATTTTTTTATTTTATGTGTTTTCTCAATGTTTTATTTCTCTTTTTATTTTTATATTTTTTTTAGTCTCCATGTTGTTTGTGTAGTTTCTCTGATCAATACACATACATCACATTTTATTTTGTATACGCCTTAGAAAATTAAATCATTTTTTAAAGATTATTTTTTCTAAAAATAAAAAATTTACCTCCTATTTTCTTAAAATTTTATGTAAGTTATGGTTGACTTCTCTAAAATAAGTCAAAGGAAGGAAACTCATGATTTTGTCTCTCTATCTCATTTCTTTAATAAGGCTATTTCACTTTTGATTCAAAATCGTCATCAAAATTTTGAAATTGAACTTTTTCATCTTCCTACATTTTCTCTATCTCATAGGGATCTTTAGCAAGTTGTTGAATACACTTCCTTATTTTCTTAATCAAGCTGTTTATTTTTGTCACTAGATTGGGTTTATTTTAGTCTTTAAAATGGCAGAAAGGAAGCATATTTGTGAAAAAAAGGAGGCATAAAATGAGCCCAAAGTTGAAAAGATGTGCAATATCGTCAAAATGAAAAGATACATAAAGTGTATTAAAAATCAAATGATGTATAATGATGACAAAATTAAAAGATACATAAAGTGTATTAAAAATTAAAAGATATGCAAAGTGCGCCAAAAACTAATAAAGATGCACAAAATGAGCCCATAATGAGTTAGCTTACCTTTCTTCTACTTCTTAAATCTTAAGAAAACCCTTATATCTATTGATATTTTCGATATTTGAGTTTAAAAAACATGACTTTTGATTCACCTTTTTGCCTTAATCTTCTATTAGATATCTCTCATGCAAGGAGTTTTGAAAAGATTATTATTTCCTTCTCTAATTTGTTTCTTGATTTAGATGTTGGCTTAAAAAGTTTCTGAACCATTTAAGAAACTTGAGCTTGGATTAACAATTTCTAAATCTCTAACCTTTCTGGGTTATGCGTGGTCAATATATGTCTTACTAAACTTTTGAATAAAATTAAGAGATAACTTTCTCATTCCAAGAAATTTTTTGATATTTCAAACTGATTCTTCTAAAACATCACCTTCACCAGATCAGGGACCATTTGTTCTTTTAGTCTATTTTTTCTATTTTTTTCTATGCTCCTCTTCTTTTTGATAATGTCAAAAGGGGAGAAAGTACTATTATATCTTTATTGTATTTGAACAAACTATTATTTTTGTATTGTATTTGTTTTGTTTATCTTTTTATCTAATTATTTATTTTATTTTAAAATAAAAATTAAAAAAATTAGAAAAAAAAAGAAAACAAATTTTGTTTTCCCTTATTTTTAAAATTTTTATCTTAGTAAGGGGGAGATTAGGAGAACATACTTCTAGTTTGTAAATTCACCAGTAATATTTGCCATTATCAAAAAGGAGGAGATTGTTGCGACTCGAACTCATAAGTTTATATTTTTTATGATAACAAATATTATGGCTCACATTTTTATGTCTTATAGTATTTTTATTCTATACTTGTTTGTGTGTATACTAACATTTCAGGAACACCATGCACTCTCCAACGAAGAATCAGAGCTCAAGATTAGGTAGAATAGGTAATGCTGTAAAGTGTTTGTAATATTCATTGATGTAATTTTTAATTTCTTGAGTCAAGTCCTGTAAAGGTGTTTGCTAGCTTAGTGACCATGCACACACACACTCAAGGAAGTGAGATATAGTCAAAATTAGAATTTCAATTTTTGAACTAATCATATTGGAAGATTTTTATTGTCCAAGATGATCCTTTATAATCTTGAGAAATAGTCGCCAATGATAATTTAGGCAAGAATTTAAGATTCAAATTTTGTTCTAATCATCCTGGACGATCAGTACAAATTATGCCTAAATTAATCTTGTGATTAAGGGACTAATTATGGTTAAATTATTCAATTAGATTGTCCTAGATGATCTGTATATTATACTAGATATTTTGTTCAAAATTTATACTAATCATCCTGGACTATCCTGAGATCGTCCGGGACTATCAGGTCAAACTCTTCACATCGTCCTGGATGATCCTGAGATCGTACTAGGTGATTCTTGGCAACAGAATTCAGTTTTTAGGGTTTTCAAATGCCCTTTATTTAAGCATATCATCCTAGATGATCCTACGATCGTCTTGGATGATTTTTTCCTCCAGAATTTATTTTTAGGGTTTTTTAAAGCCCTCTATTTAAGCTTTCTCCAAAGATATTATAAGTGTCTTTAACAGCCATTGAGGCTTCAATTTTTGGAGAAAACTTGAATAGAGAGCCTTGAAAGAGAGAGAGAGAGAGAGGAAAAGGTGGAGTTTTAGAGAGGGAGAAGATCCTTGGAGGGTATTTCAAGGGAGTGTGGAGGGGATTTTACACGGTTGCTCCGGCAAGCTTGCATATTAGTACCATCAAATTGAAGATTTATCTTGAGGGAAGTTTTGGGAAGAAGAAGATCTCTTTGGTGTCAAAGGACCAGGTTCTCTGTCTCACTAGGAGGGTGAAAAGGATTTCAGGTTCTCTGCCACACTGGAGGAGGTGAAAGAGATTTTGTAAGGGCTTCTTTGCCTAGCTGTGGGGGCTAAAGGAGAGTCACTAAAGGCTTAGTGCAATACCTAGAATGGGAGGTTGTAGGGAGTCGATGTAGGTCAGGTTGGACCAAATCAGTATAAATCTGGTGTGTTCTTTAAAAGTTCGATAGGGATGTTAAGCCCTTGCGAACTGATCCCGAGGCTAACCAAGAGGGGGGGGGGGGTTGAATTGGGTATTTTAAAAATTCATTAGCAAAAAATGAATTTAAGAAAATCATTTTGAATATTTTAAAATAATTCAATTTTATGATGGTTTGCAGATGTTTAATGATGACCAAATAATAATCAAAATCACATAATTATCAATAGAAAAATAAGTGCAGAAAATAATCAAAAAGAACACACCAAATTTATAGTGATTTGGTCTACTTGACCTACATCCAGTCACCGGAGCCTCCCCTATGGGTATTACACTAATACTAAGTGACTCTCCTTCTGCTCCCACAGGAAGGCAGAGAAGCTTGTACAAAAACTCCTCTCCACCAACCCGGTTAGGTAGAGAACCTGAACTCCTTTCGCTTCCTCCTAAAGCAAGCACAAAACCTAGACTCCTTTTGCTTCCTCCTGAAGCAGGCAGAGAACCTAGACTCCTTTCGCTTCCTCCTGAAGCAAGCAGAGAACCCGGATCTTCTTGCAGACGATCCTACCATAGAGACACCAACAAGACAAGAGACTACGACCTGAGAAGATGACTCAGATCCTTCTTTGGAGGAACCTTTATGAACACCTCACAAACTCCCCCTCACAAGATCCTCTCTCTCTCCCAAGCTCTCTCTCTCTCTCTCTCAATGTTCTCCCTGGTAAGGAAAGTGGCAAAAGATCTTTCTTGTTGGAAGAAAAAGATCTTAAATAGTAGGGCTCAAGAATTGCCCTAAATTTTAACTGGTAGACAAATATCATCCAGGACGATCGACGGATCATCCTGTACGATCAGTACAAAATCACACATATCAGCCTGGACGATCTGGTTTCTCTGAACAATTAGAAGACAAAATTTGTTCATATCATCCTAGACGATCCTGCAATCGTCTGAGACGATAAGTTCAACTTGGAAAATCATCATGCATATTGTTTGGATCATCCAGGGCAACTGATGCTGGATGATCAAAAATGGCTTGATCGACCGAGTCGATATCACGATTGTCCTGTAAGATTAGTTTAAAAATGACCAAAATCATCCTGCACATTATTCGGATCATCCAGGTGAAATGCTCTAGATGGTCAGGATTTTGTATGTATCGTCCAAGATGATATTATGATCGTCTAGGATGATATGATTATATCAATCAAATATTAATTACTTTCCTTAATAACTAGACTAATTTAGGCATGATTGTAAAGGATCATCCAGGCCGATATATGTATCATCCGAGACGATCAGACCAAATCTCTAAAAATAAAAACTTTCCTAACTTAATCTGGAGGCTAAGAATTTTTGATTTGAGCATATCATCCTGTATGATGTGTCTATCATTCAGGATAATCTTCTTAGTCAAAATGACTTAATATGGTCTCCCTAATTAGGGTTTCTATTTTCACTGGATCGTCCTGGACGATGCGAACAAAATTTGAAACAAAAACTCTAACTCACTAAAACTCTCCCCCTGAGTGTGTGTGTCCAAGGTTACTTAGCTAGGGGATCAATTACATTACATTTGACTCAAGAAAGGGAAAAGTGTACATTGGACCTGAACTACACAACAAACTGACTCGATCTTGGGTTGGCTTGAATTGCATTTGATCTTTTGTACCTGAGATGTTAGACAATCAAAATAGAACATAAAAATCTTTATTATCATCAAAATTATACTTCTTAAATCCAGATTTGCAACAATCTCCCCCTTTTTGATGATGGCAAATATTTATTCAAAAGTTTCAAATAAAGCAGATAGGAGTAATCAATGCACATACGAGAGAAGATTTATCATTGCAAATTTTACTAATCATTGACAAACAGTAACACTAAATATAACAAAAGAAATAACTACAACATAATAACAACAAAAGAAACTACTAGTAACTCAAAAAACCACTCCCCCTTTTGACATCACAAAAAGGAGGAAGAAAAAGTAAAACAAAACAAACTAGAAACATTACAACATAGAAAACTAATAAAGAGGCGGATCCTGATCTGAAGATCAGGGATCCCAAAAACACACAATGAAAAGTAAAAACAAAAACAAAAGAAAACTAAGAAAAATAAAAACGAGAAAATAACAGTAAGAACAATCAATTTTTTTTGAACCGATCAGCTCCAGTAAAACAGAATTTTTCTTGATTTTCAATACAAATGCCAAAGAAAAAAATCGACATCGCTGAAATCCAAAAAAATTAGAAAATTGACTTTCGTAACTCCTACCTCGGACATCTTACGGGTTCAAATTCCTTTCAAACAAAAGTCTGATTCAGAAGAGAAGAAAATAGATTCAAAAAGAGATCCTTTCAAGCCTCATTCTAGAAAATATCTGATAAAATAGTGTTGCAAAGTAAGGAATTAGAAATCATGATTTTCAATCTCAAGCTTTTGAACATACTAAGTGGCGCATGGATTTTTCTAAGATATTTAAAGATCTAAAAGGGAAGAAAGCTTATTTCTTTGTGGGATCATTTTATGCCTCTTTTTTAATTTATTTGGCATACTTTACGCATCTTTTGATTTTTGATACACTTTGTGTATCTTTCTAATCTGTGGCGTCATTGTGCATCTTTTCAGTTTTGGGCTCATTTTGTGCTTTTTTCATTTTGGCGCTCTTTGCGCATCTTTTACATGCTTGCTTCCATTCATAATCGTTAAAGAATCTTATTTGTGAAATTACCTTCCAGATATAAGAGAAGACATCACTCACTCTCTATAATAAGGAGGAGTAATTCACAGAACAAAAATTATAAATCATATGATAAGTGTAATCACCTGATTAAGAAAAATATAAAAATGATTCAAAGTTTGTAAAATACTATTCATATGAGGTAGATTACTGTAGGAAGATAAAATAGATCTTTATTTCAAAAATCAACTTTTTAATTTTGAAGAATATTTTTATCCAAAAGAAATAATACACTATTAAAAGAGTTAGAGGAAGAGAAACAAACATCAACTTTTTTCCCTTTAACAGATCCAGAGAAGCCAATCACTGCTTACAAGCTTTCAAACAAAAATCAGGCAAAACTCTCAGTTAGAAATCCAATTTATTAGTAATAGTGAGTAGTGATCTGATTCAGAAGAAAAAATAGTAAACCAAGAACAAGTTGAAAATCACATCAAATTAAATACTCAAATCAAGAAAAATAATAATAAATAGGAAAAACAACTAGGAAACAGATAATCAAATAAAGAGAAAATCAGCAGAGAATAAAAAATAATAGAAAACAAATAATCAAATAAAAATCTAACAGAAATAAAATGAAAAATAGAAAACTCAGAAATCATCAGTCATCAGAATTATTCATTTATGTCAATCGCACCCAATCTGGTCCTCAAAATACTGAATGAGTCAAAGGCCAGTGGTTTAATAAAGATGTCAGCAAGTTAATTTTCAGTTGCTACATGGTGTAGCTCAATGCCCCCTTTTTTAACATGGTCCCTAATGAAGTGATGCCTTATGTCAATGTGTTTGGTTCTTGAATGTTGGATAGGATTCTTAGAGATGTAGATAGCACTAGTGTTATCACATAGAACTAAAATTGTGCCAACAGGTAATCCTAAATCCAAAACTTATTGCTTCAACCAAAGGACTTGGGCCACACAACATTCTAAGGCAATGTACTCAACTTCAGTAGTAGAAAGTGCAATTGAGTTCTATTTTCTACTGAACCAGGAGATTAAAGACTATCTTATGAATTGGCAAGTTCAAGTAGTGCTCTTTCTATCCACCCTACATCCTGCAAAATTAGAATTAGAATATCCAATAATCTTAAAAGAAGTGTAGTGCCTAGGATACCAGATTCCTAGGTTTGGGGTCCTAAGAGATATCTAAAGATTCTCTTAACTGCAGTCAGGTGGGACTCTTTAGGATCAGCTTGAAACCTAGCACAAAGATAAACACTAAATATGATATCAAGTCGGCTAGCAGTCAGGTAAAGTAGTGATCCTATAATTCCTCTACACTTCTTCAGATCAACAAATTTTCTATTTAAATCCTTATTTAACTGAACAGATGAACTCATGGGAGTGCTGATTGGCTTGGCTTTATCCATTTCATATTTCTATAAAATGTCCTTAGTATATTTTGATTAATTCAAAAGGTTCCATCATCCATCTGCCTTATGCTAAACCCCAAAAAGTAGGATAATTCTCCCATCATACTTATCTCAAACTCTTTACTCATTATTTTAGAAAAATCATCACATAAGTTTTTATCAGAAGATCCAAAAAGTATATCATCAACATAGATCTGGACAATGAGTAAATCATCTCCTACTTTCCTCAGAAAAAGGGTGGTGTCTACGCTCCCCTTACCAAACTCTCTTTCTAATAGGAATGTGCTAAGCCTATCATACAAAGCTCTGGGTGCTTGTTTCAATCCATATAAGGCCTTTTTTAATTTGTAAACATGATTAGGATATTGGGAACTCTTAAAGCCTGGGAGTTGCTCTATAAAGACATCTTCCTTTATTACTCCATTCAAAAAGGCACTCTTGACATCCATTTGAAAGAGCTTAAATCCCTTATAATAGGAAAAGGCTAGTAGCACTCTAATGGCTTCCAACCTAGCTACAGGGGCAAAGGTCTCCTCAAAATCAATTCCTTCTATTTGGTTGTACCCCTTAGCCACCAATCTTACCTTATTCCTAACCACCACACCAGAATCATTCATCTTATTCTTAAAAACCCATTTGGTTCCCACAACACTTTGATTCTTAGGTCTTTATACTAACTCCCAAACATCATTCCTTACAAATTGGTTCAATTCCTCATGCATAACTAAGATCTAAAATTCATCAGAAAGGGCTTTATTGATGTTGGTGGGTTCAGTCATTGAGATAAAGGCATAATGATTTACTTCCTTCCTAAGTCTAAGCCTAGTTCTAACACCTTCAGAAGGGTCTCCTAAGATTAGTTATTTAGGATGACTCGAAGAATAACTCCAATCTCTTGGAAAAGTGTTTTGAGGTTCTACCCTTTCTTCCAGATTTGCTTTTTTAACTCCTTGAGTAATCTCTCCTACATCTTCTTCTTCCTCAACTCTAGACTCCTTAGGATCAAATTTATCAAACACCTCATGAGTTGTCTCCTCCGCCACCAAAGTCCTCTTATTAATCACCCTAAAGAATTTCCCCACACTAAAATAGCCTAAGAACACTCGATCAGATTTGGGGTCAAATTTTCCTAAGGATGATTTCCCATTATTCAGAATGAAAACCTTACAGCCAAAGACATGGAGGTAGGACAGGTTTGGAGTTCTACCCTTAATGATCTCATAAGGTGTCTTATTCAAATTGGATCTAACATTCACCCTATTTACTACATAACAGGCAGTATTCACCGCTTCAGCCCAAAAGTATTTTGGAAGTGAATACTCGGCATGCATGGATCTAGCGGCTTCTACTAAGGTCCTGTTCATCCTTTCAGCTACTCCATTCTACTGAGGGGTCCTAGGAGCTGAAAAGTTGTGGCTAATCTCTTGCTCCTCATAGAATATTGAAAATCTCATATTTTTAAACTCTCCACCATGATCACTATGAATAGTCAAGATCTTACAGCCTAACTTCTTCTAAATCAAAGTGGAGAAAGATTTAAATTCATTAAATGACTCAGATTTATATGACAAAAATATAATCCAAGTGAATCTCGAGTAATCATCAATAATCACAAGTCATAGACTTTCTCCCCTAAGCTGGCAGTGCTAATGGGTCCAAAGAGATCCATGTGAAGGGCTTCTAAAGGTCTAGAGGTGCTGATGTCCTTAAGGGAGTGGAAAGAGGATTGGAAAGAGGATTGGACTTACTTCCCTAATTGACAGGCATCACACAGGTAGTCCTTAGTGAATTTAAGCTTGGGGACACCTCTAACTAAGTCCTTTAAGGGTTTTCATACTGGCATGACATAATCTCTTGTGCCACAACTAAGACTCATCAGTAGCAGTTTTCATGCAAAATGAAGCAGCATATTCAATATTATTTAAATCAAGCATGTAGACATTATTGATCCTCTTAGCTTATAAAATAGTGTTATTATTTAAGCTTATAATGTAAGTATTTGCCAAGAACTTGATACTGAACCCTTTGTCACAGAGCTAACTGATGCTAAGCAAGTTGTGCTTCAATCTATCTACAAGCAAAATATTTTCAATCAAAAGGTTCTTGGAGTTTTCGATTATACTTGCACCTACCACTTTCCTGGTGGTATTGTCTCCAAGAGTGACCTTACCTCCAGCCCTGGCCTCCAGCAAAATGAATTGATCTATATCTCCAGTCATATGTCTTGAATATCCGCTGTCCAGGTACCACATGCTCTCATGAGGTCTTGTGCGAATGCAACCCTACAAAATTATCAAATGTCATATTTAGGAACCCAAACAAGTTTGGGTTCCTTCTTACGAAAAGAAGAGTGCAATGCATGTGTGCTGTGCTGTGAAGCATGCAATTTGGGCCTCCACACCCAATATGTACTATGGTGAACAATGTAGGTGTGAGAGATATGTCTTAACATACCAAAAGAAAAATATCTAATTCCAGGAAAAGGGTTAACTAATCTACGTGGGTGATAGTGCCTCTTCTTAGGTTTGAATGAAACATGCTTTGATGATTTTGAATGAGATTCTTCAAAAGGTGGAGGTGCATAAAATTATGCAAAAGTATGGGTGTTTCATTTTTCTCATATGCACTAATTTTCACACTTAGAAATTCATTTTCCTTCTTGAGACTTGTAATTTCAAATAATGCTCACTACTATCTAAATTAGATGCATGAGCTTCTAATTCCTTAAATACAATTTCTAATTCAACATGTGATGCTTTTAATGAATCATGCTCTATTATCAATTCAGAATGCTTTTTATTCAACTCATCAAATTCATCAAGTAATGACATGTGATTGCTATCAAGCGTAGAATTATCTTTATTCAAAATTTTATGCTCTTTTTCCAAGTTTAAGAATTCTAATTTTAGGCTAGCATGCATTTTCTTAAGTTTCCTATATGATGAATGGATTTTTTTAGAAATTTCAAGTAATTGATCGTAGGTTAGCTCACATACCTCTTCTTGGTTAGACTGACCAGGATGATCTTCTGCCATCAAACACAAGTTTGTAGTCTCCTCTTCAGCTTCAGTCTCAGAGGAGTTAGATGTTGAATCCACCTAGAAAGCCTTTTAAATCTTCTTCTTATCCTTTCTGAACTTGAGTTTCTCTTACCCTTCTCCTTGGTTGGGTGAGCCTTAAGTGTAGGACAATCAGCCTTTATATGTCCAGTCTTCCTACATTCAAAACAAACAGTATCAGATGAACCTTTGAAATTTCTTCTACTCTTACCTTGTTCCACTTCTGAAAGTTCTTATTTTTCTTCCTTAGAAAGCTTTTGAATTGCCTAGTGATTAAGGCAACATCATCACTATCAGACTCGAAAGAATCAGTGTTAGTATCATTGGCCATCAACGCCACAGTTTTCTCCTTCTTCTTCTCACATGCATCAATTTGTCGTTGGTTCACTCCTTGCTCGTGAGCAATGAGTGACCCAAATAAGTTATTAATAGAATAAGTATTCAAATATTTGGATTCAGTAATTGTAGTTATCATGGCATCATAAGAAGAAGGCAAACATCTCAAAATTTTGTTAACTTTCTCATAATTAGTAAGCTCTCATCCTAAGGCATACAGGGTGGTAACAATTTGAGTGAACCTAGTATACATTTTAGAAATGTATTTAGTAGGTTTCATATGAAAAAATTCATAGTCATGAAGTAAGATGTTCAATCTAGATTGCTTAACCTCATATATACCTTTATAAGTAATGGATAATCTATCCCAGATTTCTTTACTAGTAGTGCAAGTAGAGACATGCATGTAATCCTCAGATTTTAGTACATAGAAAAAATAGTTCAAGCATTTTGCATTCAGTTGTGCCAAATCACGATCATCAAATGTCCATTCAGTAAAAGGAAGTTCAGTTTTAACGCCATTAACAAGTCTAAATGGTGCTTTATAACCATCTTTAACAAGTATCCACATGCGATAATCAATAGGTTATAAAAAGGTGGACATGCGAGTTTTTCAAAAATCAAAAGGTATGTTATCAAACAATGGTGGTCGTATAATTGAATAACCTTCAGCAGTATTATAATTACTAAAGTTAGCCATGGATCAAAATTCAAAAGTTTTTAAACTTAATTTTTGAATCCCGCCTTGTTACCACTTGAAAGTTTGTTAGGGATGTTAAGCCCTTGTGAATTGGTCCCGAGGCTAACCAAGATGGGGGTGAATTGATTATTTTAAAAATTCATTAGCAAATAATGATTTAAAAAAAAATCTTTTTGAATGTTTTAAAATAATTTCATTTTCGCAATGTTTGTAGATGTTTAATTATGACCAAATAATAATCACAATCAAATAATCATCAACAGAAAAATAAGTGTAAAAAATAATCAGAAAGAACACATCAAATTTTATAGGTGTTTGGTCAACTTGACCTACATCCACTCCCCAGAGCCTCCCCTCCGGGCATTGCACTAACACTAAGTGACTCTCCTTCTGCTCCCACAGCAAGGCGAAGAAATCTGTACAAAAACTACTTTCCACAAACCCGGTGAGGCAGAGAACCTGAACTTCTTTCTCTTCCTCTTGAAGCAGGCAGAGAACCTAGACTCCTTTCACTTCCTCCTGAGAACTTGGACTCCTTTAGCTTCCTCCCAAAGTAGGCAGAGAATCTAGATCTTCTTGCAGACGATCCCACCACAGAGACACCAACAAGAAAAAAAATGACGACCAGAGAAGACAACACAGAGCCTTGCTTAGAGTAATCTTTATGAACACCTCACAAACCCCCCCTCACAAGATCCTCTCTCTCTCTCTCCCAAGCTCTCTCTCTCTCTCTCTCAAGGTTCTCTCTATTAAGGAAAGTGGAACAAGCTCTTTCTTGTTGGAAGAAGAGATCTTAAATAGTAGGGCTCAAGAATTGCCATAAATTTCAACTGGTCGAAAAATATCATCTAGGATGATCAGCGGATCGTCCTGAATAATCAGTACAAAATCACACATATCAGCCTGGACGATCTAGTTTTTTTGGATGATTAGAAGACAATATTTGTTTATATCATCCTGGACGATCCTGCGATCGTCTGGGATGATAAGTTTAACTCGGGAAAATTGCCTTGCATATTATTCGAATCATCCAGGGCAACTGATGCTGGACGATAAAAAATGACTTGATCGGCCGGCACGATATCACGATTGTCCCGTATGATTAGTTCAAAAAAGACCAAAATCATCCTGCACATTATTCAGATCATCCAGGTGAAATGCTCTGGATGGTCAGGATTTTGCATGTATCATCCAGGATGATATTGCGATCATCCAGGATGATATGATCGTATCAATCAAATATTAATTACTTTCCTTAATCACTAGACTAATTTAGGCATGATTGTAAAGGATCATCCAGGCTGATATACATCTCATCCGGGATGATCAGACTAAATCTCTAAAAATAAAAACTTGCCTAACTTAATCTGACAGCTGATAATTTTTGATTTGAGCATATCGTCCTGTACGATGTGTCTATCATCCAAGATGATCTGCTTAGTCAAAATGACTTAACATGGTCACCCTAATTAGGTTTCTATTTTCACTGGATCATCCAGGATGATATGAATATTATCTAGAACAATGCGAACAAAATTTGAAATAAAAACTCTAAGTCACTAAAACTCTCCCCTTGAGTGTGTGTGTGTGTGCAAGGTTACTTAGCTAGGGGATCAATTACATTACATTTGTCTCAAGAAAGGGAAAAGTGTATATTGGACCTGAACTACACAACAGACTGACTCGATCTTGGGCTGGCTTGAATTACATTTGATATTTCGTACCTGAGATGTAAGCCAATCAAAATAGAACACAAAAATATTTATTATCATCAAAATTATACTCCTTAAATCCAGATTTGCAACATTCTTTCCTTTTATTATTTTTGCTTTTAATTTTTTACACTTTATTTTTATCGCGATTAACTTCTTAGGTAAAATCTCTGATTTATCTTTTTATTTTTAATTTAATTCATTTTTGTTGCAAGATAAAAAAAGATTTATCTTTTGGTTAAAGAAGTTTTTAAAATATCTAATTCACCCCCCTCTTGGTTAGCCTCAGGACTAGTTTTTTAGGGTTTAACACCCCTCATGAACTTTCATAAGTGATGATCTATTCTAATCTACTGCTGATGAAGCAATATATTATAAATATAAAGAGGCTAGCATCACGCCCTCAAGGATGCTCAATCAACATGCACTCAATTTCTAGGTGATGAGCCTTTTTTACAGTGCCTCTCTCCAATTCCTTCTCACCCTTACACTTCCCTTCCACTTTGAACTTCTGTATGAATTTCTAACTAACCTTAGGATTAATGCCGATGCCTCAATTATGACCTCCTACATATTTCACTGCCAAGTAGAAATTATAAAAGGGGACATAGGATAATTCATCAAACTTTCCACCATGGGACCTAAACCCCAATCCTTGCTTCTAAAACTAACTATGATTGGAGTATAGTAAATCTCACTATCTAAAATGTAGCCTTAAAGAATCACTAACCTTTAGTCCATTCCCTAAACCAAAATACAAGAGTTATCCATCATGTTCTTTGTACCTTAGTTATACCTAAAGCTGGAGATCATATAAATATCACTGAATTGCTTTTCTTAGTCACATATTTCATAATGTCGGATACCCAATTCAATAAAACTTAAATGCTCATTGATTATATTCAAAACCTGACTCCTATTTGACTCACCTCAACTAAAAGGAAATAAAATACTTCCCTAGGTTATATCATTACCTACATCTTAAAAAAGAAATACGAACTCACCTACCCTACACCTCCCAACAATACTCTTATCTTCTATACGGATGCTTCCTTTTATATTCTTTTTCATCAGGGGCAAGAGCACGATGAACGTAATTTTGATGAAGAAGGGGGTGCTGCTCCTGCAGCTGCACCAGCACCAGTGGCACTATAACCAGCACCAGCACCTCACTTTTATCCCTATGATGAGATGGTACAAAGATTTGATTGCCTAGAGTCTAGCCTGGACTTACACATTAAGGAACAACAACAATAATATGAGATAGACATGGCATGATTTAGGGAATAATTCTCCTAAATCCAATAATAATGCTTTTTAATTCACAACTACTTCCAGCCACCTCCACCAACACCCCTTGATCAGGGATCTTTTTTATTTTAGTTTTTTTTTCTTTTGTGTGATGTACTTTCTATTTTTCAAGTTTTATAGTTTTCTTTCCTGTTGTTAGTGTTCCTCCTCTTTTTGGCGATGTCAAAAGGTGGAGTATGTGTTTGGTGTTATGTTTGCATTTATTTAATAACATTTTATTTATATTTTTTATCATTTATTATTCTATTTTATTGTATTAAATTAAAAAAATCTCTTTTAAAATAAAAAAAACTAATAAAAGGGCCAACCCCTATTTTTTAAAAATTTATCACCTAGTCAGGGGAGTTTACGATCAATTTATTTTGAGACCGTCTAGCATAAGTTGCTTTAGATGACCTGAGCTATCCTTTGGACAATATTCCTATTTTTTACTAATCATCCTGGATGATTATAGAATCGTCCCAGATGATAGGAACAAATTTTGTTTTCTAATCGCCCAGAGGAACCAGATCATCCAGGCTGATATTAGTGATTTTGTACTAATCGTATAGGATGATCGCCCGATTGTCCTGGATGATATTTGATGACCAGTTGAAATTTAGGATAATTTTTGAGCCCTACTATTTAAGATCTCTTATCTTCTATCATGGTGATCTTTTACCACTGTCCTTTCCTATGAGAGACTTGAGAAGGAGAGAGAGAGAGCTTGGGATAGAGAGAGAAGATCTTGTAAGGGGGAGTTTGTGAGGGGTTCACAAATGTTGCTCCAAGCAATGATCTGAGTCATCTTCTTCGATCGTCGTCTCTTATCCTTGGTGTCTCTGTGGAAGGATTGTCTGCAAGAAGATCAAGGTTCTCTGCCTGCTTTAGGTGGAAGTAAAAGGAGTCCAGGTTCTCTGCCTGCTTCAGGAGGAAGTGAAAGGAGTTCGGGTTCTCTGCCTCAGTAGGTTGGTGGAAAGGAGTCTTGTACAGGCTTTTCTGTCTTGTTGTGGGAGCAGAAGGAGAGTCACTTAGTGTTACTGCAATACCCAGAGGGGAGGCTCCAGGGATTAGACTTAGGTCAAGTTGACCAAACCACTATAAAATCTGGTGTGTTCTCTCTAATTATATTTTACACTTATTTTTTATTGAAGATTCTGTGATTGTGATTATTATTTTATTATTGTTGAACATTTGAACATCATCGCAAAACTCTAAACATTTTAAAACATTCAAAAAGATTTTTTAATTCTTTTTTGCCCATGAATTTTTAAAATAACCAATTCACCCCCCCTCTTGGTTAGCCTCGGGCTTGTTTATTAGGGCTTAACATCCTTAACGAACATTCAAGTGGTATCAAAGCGGGATTCATAAAATCTAGTTTTAAAAACTTTTGAATTTGATCCATAGCTAACTTTGGTAATAGAAATACTGGTGAAGGTTATTCCATTACTCGTCCACCTTTATTTGATAACCTACTATTTGATTTCTGGAAAACTCACATGTCCACCTTTTTATAATCAATAAATTATAATATGTGGATGCTTGTTAAAGATGGTTATGATGCACCTTATAGAATTGTTAATGATGTTAAAACTGAACTTCCTTTTGCTGAATGGATCTTTGATGATCGTGATTTAACACAATTGAATGTAAAATGTTTAAACTGCTTTTTCTGTGCACTGAAATCTAAAGATTACATGTGTGTCTCTACCTGCACTACTGGTAAAGAAATCTGGGATAAATTGTGTATCACTTATGAGGGCACAACTGAAGTTAAATAGTCCAGATTGAATATTCTATTTCATGACTACGAACTCTTTTGCATGAAACCTAGTGAGTCAATATCTAAAATGTACACTTGGTTCACTCAAATTGTCACCTCCCTACATACCTTAGGAAGAGAAATCACCAACTATGAAAAAGTTAACAAAATCTTGAGATGTTTTCCCTCTTCCTATGATGCCAAGATAACTGTGATTACTAAATCCAAGGATTTGAATGTTTATTCTATTGATAACTTACTTGGATCACTCATTGCTTACAAGCAAGGAGTGAACCAAAGACAACTTGATGTAGGCGAGAAGAAGAAGGAGAAAACTGTGGCACTGAAGGCCAATGACACTGATTCTGATACTTCCGGGTCTGAAAGTGATGATGTTGCCTTAATCACTAAGCAATTCAAAAGCTTTCTAAGGAAGATGCACAAGAACTTCCAGAAGTAGAACAAAGGTAAGAGTAGAAGAAATTTTAAAGGTTCTTCTGATATAGTTTGTTTTGAATGTAGAAAGCCTAGACATATAAAGGTTGATTGTCCTACACTTAAGGCTCACCTAAGTATGGAGAAGGGTAAGGAGAAACCCAAGTTCTGAAAGGATAAGAAGAAGATCCAAAAGGCTTTCTAGGCAGATTCTACATCTGACTCCTCTAAGACTGAAGCTAAAGAGGAGACTACAAACCTGTGTCTGATGGCGGATGAACATCATGGTCATTCTGACCAAGAAGTGATATGTGAGCTAACCTATGATTAATTACTTGAAGTTTCTAAAAAAATCCATTCATTATATAAGAAACTTAAGAAAACACATGCTAGCCTAAAATTGAAATTCTTAAACTTGGAAAAAGACCATAAAGTTTTGATTAAGGATTATTCTACACTTCATAGCAACCACCTTTCATTACTTGATGAATTTGATGAATTAAATAAAAATCATTCTGAATTGATTGTCGAGCATGATTCACTGAAAACATTCCATGTTAAATTAGAAGCTGTATTTAAGAAATTAGAATCTCATGCATCTGATTTAGATAGTAATGAGCATTATTTGAAATTTAAAATTACAAGTATCAAAAAGAAAATGAATTTCTAAGTGTAAAAATTAGTGCATTTGAGAATAATGAAACACCTCCTATATTTGTATAATTTTACAAGCCTCCATTACTTAAAGGATCACATTTAAAATAATCAAAATATGCATCATTCAAACCTAGGAAGAGGCACTATCACCCCCGTAGGTTAGTTAATACTTTTCCTAGTGTTAAATGTTTCTCATGTGGCATGTTATGACATATCTCTCACACCTGCATTGTTCACTATAGT
This sequence comes from Dendrobium chrysotoxum, assembly GCA_019925795.1. Classification (NCBI taxonomy): domain Eukaryota; kingdom Viridiplantae; phylum Streptophyta; class Magnoliopsida; order Asparagales; family Orchidaceae; genus Dendrobium; species Dendrobium chrysotoxum. Next base: position 26,714,472 of record CM034298.1, on the reverse strand, counting down.
ACACATTGGGTGTGGAGGCTCAAATTACATGTTTCATAGCATAACACACAAGCATTGCATTCTTCTTTTCATAAGAAGGAACCCAAACCTATTTAGGTTCCTAAATCTAACATTTGATAAATTTGTAGGTGTGCTCTCACATAAGTCTTCATGAGAGCAAGTGGTACATAGATAACGGATGCTCAAGACATATGACTGGAGATGCAAAATAATTAATTTTGCTGGAGGCTAGGGCTGGAGGCAAGGTCACTCTTGGAGACAACACCACTAGGAAAATGATAGGCACAGGTATAATCAGAAACTCCACGAACCTTTTAATTGAAAATATTTTGCTTCAGATGGACTGAAACACAACCTGCTCAGCATCAATCAACTCTATGACAAAGGATTCAACATCAAGTTCCTGGCAAGCACATGCATTATAAGCTTAAATAATAACATTATTTTGTAGGGCAAGAGGATTAACAATGTCTATATGCTTGATTTAAATAATATTAAATGTGCATTTTTATTTTGCTTAAAAATTACTACTGATGAGTCTTGGTTGTGGCACAAGAGATTATGTCATGCCAGCATGAAAACCCTTAGAAGAGTCATCTAAAAGGACTTAGTTAGAGGTTTCCCTGAGCTTAAGTTCACTAAGGACCACTTGTGTGATGCCTGTTAGCTAGGGAAGCAAGTCCAATCCTCTTTTCACTCCACTAAGGACATCAACACCTTTAGACCTTTAAAAGTCCTTCACATGGATCTCTTTGGACCCGTTAGCACTGCCAGCTTAGGGGGAAAAGTCTATGAATTTATGATTGTCGATGATTACTCGAGGTTCACTTGGATTAGATTTAGGTCACATAGATCTGAGTTATTTGATGAATTTAAATCTTTCTCCACTTGGTTTCAGAAAAAGTTAGGTTGTGAGATTTTGACCATCCATAGTGATCATGGTGGGGAGTTTGAAAATGAGAAATTTGGAACCTCCATGAGGATCAAGTGATTAGCTGTAACTTTTCAGCTCCTAGGACCCCTCAATGGAACGGGGTAGCTGAACAGGAGAATATAACCTTAGTGGAAGCCGCTAGAGCCATGCTTGCTGAGTATTCACTTCCAAAGTACTTTTGGGCAGAAGCGATAAACACAGCCTATTATGTGTAGAATAGGGTGAATGTTAGATCCAATCTGACTAAGATACCCTATGAGATCATTAAGGGTGGAACTCCAAACCTGTCCCACCTCCTTGTCTTTGGTTGTAAGGTTTTCATTCTAAATAATGGGAAATCATCCTTAGGAAAATTCACCCCAAATATGATGAAGGAGTGTTCTTAGGATATTCAAGTGTGGGGAAATCCTTTAGGGTGTTTAATAAAAGGACTTTGGTTGTGGATGAGATAACTCATGTGGTGTTTGATGAATCTGATCCTAAGGAGTCTAGAGTTGAGGAAGAAAAAGAAGTAAGAGAGATTACCTAAGGAGTTGAAAATACAAATCTAAAGGAAAGGGTAGAACCTCAAAACACTTTGCCTAGAGATTGGAGATATTCTTTGAGTCATCCTAAAGAGATGATCTTAGGAGACCCTTCTGAAAGTGTTAGAACTAAGCATGGACTTAGGAAGGAAGTAAACCATTCTGCATTTATCTCAGTGATTGAACCCACCAACATCAATCAAGCCCTTTTTGATGAATTTTAGATCTTAGCTATGCTAGAAGAACTTAATCAATTTGTGAGGAATGATATTTGGGAGTTAGTAGAAAGACCTAAAAATTAAAATGTAGTGGGAACAAATGGGTCTTTAAGAATAAAATGAATGATTCTGGTGTGGTGGTTAGGATTAAGGCAAGATTGGTGGCTAAGAGGTACAACCAAATAGAATGGATTGATTTTGAGGAGACCTTTTCCCCTATAGCTAGATTGAAAGCCATTAGAGTGCTACTAGCCTTTTCCTGTTATAAGGGATTTAAGCTTTTTCAAATGGATGTCAGGAGTGCCTTTTTAAATGGGGTAATAAAGGAAGATGTCTTTGTAGAGAACCCCCCAGGTTTTAAGAGTTCCCAATATCCTAATCATATTTACAAATTAAAAAAGGCCTTATATGGATTGAAACAGGCACCCAGAGCTTATTATGAGAGGCTTAGCACATTCCTATTAGAAAGAGAGTTTGTTAAGGGGAGCGTAGACAACACCCTTTTTCTGAGGAAAGTATGGGATGATTTACTCATTGTCCAGATCTATGTTGATGATAAACTTTTCTGATCTTCTGATAAAAACCTATGTGATGATTTTTCTAAAATAATGAGCAAGGAGTTTGAGATGAGTATGATGGGAGAATTATCCTACTTTTTGGGGTTTAGCATAAGGCAAATGGATGATGGAACTTTTATCAATCAATCAAAGTATATTAAGGACATCTTGAAGAAATATGAAATGGATAAAGCCAAGCAAATAAACACTCCCATGAGTTCTACTGTCCAGTTAAACAAGGATCCAAATGGAAAATCTGTTGATCAGAAGAAGTTTAGAGGAATATTTGGATCTTTGTGCTAGGTTTCAAGATGATCCTAAGGAATCCCACCTGACTGCAGTTAAGAGAATCCTCAGATATCTTTTAAGGACCCCAACCTTGGGAATTTAGTATCCAAGGTACAGCACTTCTTTTGAGATTATTAGATATTCTAATTTTAATTTTGCAGGGACGTGCCAATTCATAGGATAGTCTTTAGTCTCCTAGTCCAAAAGAAAATAAAATTCTATAGCAATTTCCACTACTGAAGCTGAGTACATTACCTTAGGAAGTTGTGTGGCCCGAGTCCTTTGGTTGAAGCAACAAGTTCTAGATCTTGATTACCTGTTGGCATAATTTATATTCTATGTGATAACACTAGTGCCATCTACATCTCTAAGAATCCTATCCAACATTCAAGAAACAAACACATTGACATAAGATATAGCTTCATTAGGGACCATGTTAAAAAAGGGGACATTAAGCTACACAATGTAGTAACTGAAAATCAACTGGCTGACATCTTTACAAAACCACTGGCCTTTGACTCATTCAACATTTTAAGGACTAGATTGGGTGTGATTGATATAAATGCATGAATTTGATTATTGTTGATTTCTAAATTTTTTTGCTTTTCATTTTACTTTTAGTTTATTATTTAATTTGATTATTTATTTCTCTTTAGATTGTTTGTTTTCCTGCTAATTTTCGGTTGCTGATTTTCATGTGTTTATTTTTCTTCTTTTTATTTATTATTTATTTTTTTTGGAATCAGATCCCTGCTCATTACTGCTGATAAACTAGATTTCTGACTAAGAGTTTTGCCTTATTTTTGTTTGGAAGCTTATAACCAGTGATTGACACCTCTGAATTTATTAAAGGGAAGAAATATTGATGATTATTTCTCTTCATCTAACTTTTTTAATGGTGTATTATTTCTTTTGGATAAAATCTTCTTCAAAATTAAAAAGCTGGTTTTTAAAATAGAGATCTATTTTATCTTTCTACAGTAATCTACCTCATATGAATAGTATTTTCAAAGCTTTGAATAATTATTATGCTTTTCTTAATCAGGTGATTACACTTATCATATAGAGTATGATTTTGTTCTGTGAGTTAATCCTCCTTATTGAAGAGAGTGAGTTTTATCTACTCTTATGTCTGCAAGGTAATTCCACAACTGAGATTATTTAGAGGTTATGAAAAGAAGCAAGCTTGCAAAAAAAGAGGCATAAAATGAGCCCAAAGCTGAAAAGATGTGCAATGTCGTCAAATTGAAAAGATATACAAAGTGTATGAAAAATCAAAAGATACATAAAGAGTGCCTAATAAATTAAAAAAGATGCACAAAATGAGCCCACAAAGAAATAAGCTTTCTTCCCTTTTGGATCTTTAAATATCTTAGAGAAATCCATGCGCCACTTCATACTTTCAAAAGCTTGAGATGGAAAATCATGATTTCTTATTCCTTACTTTGCAATACCATTCTATCAGATATTTTTCTGGAATGAGGCTTGAAAGAATCTCTTTTTAAATCTAATTTCTTTTCTTTTGAGTTAGACTTTTATTTGGAAGGAATTTTAACCTGTAAGGTGTCCGAGGTAAGAGTTACGAAAATCATTTTTCAACTTTTTTGGATTTTAGTGTCATTATTTTTCTTCTTACTAGCTTTTGAATTGAAACTCAAGGAAAAGTTTGTTTCAGCCACCACCACCTCCTCCATCTGATCAGGATCCCCCTTTCTACTAGTTTGTCTTTTTTTGATGTTTTGTGTTATTTTTTGTATTATTTTCTTTTCTTCTGTATTTATTTTATGTTTTTCCTTTTTGAGATATCAAAAGAGGGAGTAGTTTATGTTGTGGGTCATTGTAAATATTCAGTTCAGTACTTTGAATTATCAATGTTTAAATGATTAATGTTTTGGATCATAATTATTCACAATGTTTATTTACTGGTTTTGGAATTACTAACAGATTGTTATGAATATGGATTCAAGGACTATGATTTTGATGATAACAAACCTTTTCATTTATGTTTAAGTGTCTATCATTTTAGGTACATAAGATCAATTATAATTCAAGCCAACTCAAGATCAAGTCAGTCTGGTTGTGTTTTTAAGTTCAATGTAATTTTTCATTTTTTTGAGTCAAGTATAATGTAACGGATCCCCAAGCTAAGTAACATTGCACACACACACTCAGACAGAAAGTTTTAGTGAGTTAGAGTTTTTGTTCAAATTTTGCTAAAATCATCCTGAATGATATTCACATCATCCTAGATGATCCATTAAAAATAAAAACCCTAATTAGGGCGACCATGCTAAGTCGATCTGATTAAGCAGATCGTCTTGGATGATACACCAATCGTATATGATGATATACTAAAATTAGAAATTCTCAGCCGCCAGATTAAGTTAGGGAAGTTTTTATTTTTAGAGATTTGGTCTAATCATCCCAGATGATATGTGTATCATCCTGGATGATCCATTACAATCATGCCTAAATTAGTTAGGTGATTAAGGAAAGTAATTAAGGTTTGAGTGATTCGATCATATCATCCTAGATGATTGCAAGATTGTTCTGTATGATCCATTAAAAATCTTGACCGTCTAGTGTATTTCACCTAGATGACCCAAACAATCCTCTGGATGATATTCTTGATTTTGCACTAATCATACAAGATGATATAAAAATCATCCCGGATGATCAGGTCATTTTGACATCGTCTAGCATGGGTTGGTTGTACAACCCGAATAATGTGAAGGATGATATTGGCATTTTTGAACTAATCATATAGGACGATATCGATATCGTATGGGACGATCAAGTTATTTTGAGATCATCTAGCAGAAGTTGCCCTAGACAACCTGAGCTGTCCTCTGGATGATATTCTTGTTTTACACTAATCATCTCGAACGATCGCAGAATCATCCCGGATGATAGAAACAAATTTTGTCTTCTGATCATGTAGAGGAACCACATCATCCAGGATGATATGAGTGATTTTATACTAATCATATAGCACGATCACCCGATCATCCTGGATGATATTTGACGACCAGTTGAAATTTAAGATAATTTTTGAGCCCTACTATTTAAGATCTCTTATTTTCTATTGTGGTGATCTTTTGTCGCTGTCCTTTCCTATGAGAGACTTGAGAAGGAGAGAGAGAGAGCTTGGGAGAGAGAGCGAGAAGATCTTGTGAGGGGTTCACAAAGGTTGCTCCATACAAGGATCTGAGTCGTCTTCACCGATTGTCGTTTCTTGTCCTTAGTGTCACTGTGGAAGGATCGTCTGCAAGAAGATCAAGATTTTCTACTAGATTTAGGAGGATGTAAAAAGAGTCAAGGTTTTTTTCCTTATTCAGGAGGAAACGAAAGGCGTCTGAGTTCTTTGCCTCATCGGGTTGGTGGAAAGGAGTTTCGTACAGGCTTGTCCACCTTACTGTGGGAGTAAAAGGAGAGTCACTTAATGTTAGTGCAATACCCGGAGGGGAGGCTCCGGGGAGTGGATATAGGTCAAGTTGATCGAACCACTATAAAATCTGCTGTATTCTTTCTGATTATTTTCCGCACTTATTTTTCTATTGATGATTATGTGATTGTGATTATTATTTTGTTATTGTTAAACATCTGCACATCATCACGAAACTGTACAACAACAACAACATCAAGCCTTTATCCCACTACGTGGGGTCGGCTACATGAATCCTTTTTCTCCATTGTGTCCTATTAAAAGTCAAATTCTCATTTAAATCTAATAAAGAAAGATCATTTCTAATATTTTCTAACCAAGTCTTTTTAGGTCTACCTCTACCTTTCTTAACATAAGTCAAATCTAAGACCTCTACTTTCCTAACCGGGTCATCGGGAGGCCGCCGTTTTACGTGACAATTTTTTAAATCATTTTTGCTCATGATTTTTTAAAATAACCAATTCACCCCCCCTCTTGGTTAGCCTCCGGCTTGTTCATAAGGGCTTAACATCCCTAACGAACTTTCACATGGCTACCTGCATAAATTGAATTAGTATAAATCATTCCTAACCTATGGGTAGATCTAACGTACAATCAAATTAAATTATAGAGTGCAGGAAGTAAATAAACAATCACATCAATATCATTTACTTAAATTTAATAACCAGCATGTAGTAAAAACCATAAAAAATCTGGCACATATAAGTAATAGAAAAGTAAACACTGGCCTAGCCTAAGACTAGAATTGGTTGTCTTAGCAAATCATCTAAAGTGTGTGTAGAGGTTGTGTGGTTTGGATATGTCCTAAGCGGGGCAATTAGTTAAAGTTGTTTGATGTTCTGGTTGGTTGAAAGACTTAAGGGAATTTTTAATTAAAGTTTAAATATTAATAAATTAAAATTTTAGGATATATTTTAAAGTGTTGATTGGATACCACCTTTTTTGCTCACTGAGGCTGTGAATTTTATTTCACCTTCCTTAGGGCTAATTTAATAGCCTCGTAGGCTTAGGTTACCCACTGGTACCCGATATAGTTAAGTAATTTGATTTGATTAAAGTTTAAAAATTAATTAATTTTAATTAAATTTGATTTATTGATAATTTTTAAATTTGAATTTATTTAAAATTACTATCAATTAATTCGTGGCATTGTACCACCAGGCTCGAGGAACAAAGCCTCCTTAGGACACGTAGCCCCGCAGCCTGGAGTAGTCCAGCCTATAAACTTGATTGATATAATTTGATTAAGAATTTTAGTTTTAGTTAAATCATTAACAATCTGTTAATTTTAAAGTTTAAACAATCCTTTGAATCTATTCATGGTGTTGTGCCACCAGGCTCGAGGAATAAAGCCTCCTCAGGACACATAGCCCCGCAACCTGGAGTAGTCCAACCTAAAAACTTCATCTTGAGAGTGGTTTTTGTGTATTAAGGGATTGGTTGAATGATTTAAACATTAACTTAACATTTTTTGAATTTAAAATCAATTATCAAATCTCAGAATTTTTTGGATTATTTTAATATTTTAATTAAGGGGTCAAAAATTCACTTTTTAATTAAGCTTGATTTCTAAAAAGTTAGTATTTTATTAAAATATTAGACCTTAATACGATAAGTTATATTATATTTGGATACTGTATTTAGGGTTTAGGGTTTAGAGTAAGCATGCTGTATTTGGATTTTTTCATATTTTATTGTGAAGGTTTGAAGTTTTTGACTTGAATTTGACTTAAGTTTGACCAAAAGTTGACTTTTTTAAATTTGAATGATTTCTAGAAATTTGACTTTTTTAATAAATATTAGACTTTCATATGAGTTGAATGCCTTTGACTTTGACTAATTTGGAGTTTTCTTGAATTAGTTATGAATTTTGAAAGTTTGATCATTTATTGTAATTATTTAATTAGTTTAATTAAGAGGCTTTAATGATTTGAGTCCAAATGAACTCCAAACTTTAAGGAGGGATTATCAAGTATTTGAGAATTTTTTTGGAATTTTTTAATTATTTTAATTAATTAATTTAATTAAATATTTAATTTCACTAAAAATTAGATTTTTCTTAAAATTGATGTCAAATTACAATGATTTTAATTTTTATTGATTAAGGGTTGATTTCTGGTAAGTTAGAGGTATTATTTGTAATTTTTGGTTTTAAAATTGATTTATTAGAATTTTGGGAGGTTTTAAGGCTTAATTAAAGCTTAATCTTGATTAAATGAATTAGAGGGCTTAATGACTTCAAAATTTAGTGAAAATTTTTCTTAAGGCTGTATGTGTCACTAAGTTTAAATGGTCAAGATTTGAAGTCAAGAGGATATATATCCTAATTAGTACAAATTTTCTAAATTCTCTAAACATGTCCTTAATTTTTGTCTTTAATGATGTCACTAAGTTAATTGGGTTTAAATCAATGTTTCTAACCCTCAAACATACATGTATGCATTAGCATCACTCACAATGAATTCCTAAATCTACGTTATCCCTAAACTAGGTGGTGTGTGTATCCTACACATGCAAAGTGATAAAACATGATTTAATTAATTAAATGATTAATTAATGACTAATTATCAAAATAATTATTCATTAATTAATCACCATTCCCCACAAATTCTATTCAAATACACTTAATCTAGGTTTAGAATTTCATCGGATCTCTCAAATATTCAAAGATTTAAATATATATAACTTTAAAATAGCTTTAATATATATATATATATATATATACATACATATATGTAAAACTATATTAGAATATAGATTTTAAAATAAAATAATTAAAAATATTATAAAAATAATTTTCAAATGATTTGAGAGATCCTCAGATTTTTTAAAATTTATTTAAAAATAAACTTTTAATTTTTAAAATACTTAATATAATATTTAATTAAATATTAGTTAAATATTAAAGTAATTAAATAATTAAGATTATTTAAAATAAATTATGTTTTAAATCTCAAAATTAATTTTAATTTAAAATATTTAAAATTTTGAAAGTTTTGATATATTTTTTATATTTTTTTGAGTTAATTTGAATTTTATTTGAATTCTTAAGGCTTGAGGTAATTAAGTATATTTAAGATGATTTAAAATTATTTATTATTTAAAATAGCTCTTAAATTGAATTAAATTAATTCTTGAATGTTTATGGAATTTTGAAATTATTTAAAATAATTTTTTTAAAAATTAAATTTATTTGAATTTAATTTTTATTAAATATCAACTAAAACTTAAATATTTAATTAATTAAAAATATAATTTAAAATATACCTTAAATTGATTAAATTTCAAACTAAAATATTTTGAAAATAATTTTTTAGTTATTAAAATATTTTAAAATAGGTTCTTAAATAATTTAAACAAATTTAAATATTTAATTAATTAAACATTGATTAATTAGTTAATAAATAAACAATGCAATTTAATTAAATGATATTAAATAGTATGAATTAGAATCTGATTTTCAAATAAGCAAATGATTAAAACATTTACCTGAAAATTAAAAATTAATTTAAAAAAAATTAAAATTTAATAAAATATTTTAATCATTTCTATTTAAATTTTAATTTAAAATAATTAAAATTTGATATTTAAAATAATTCAAAATATATATTTAATATCTTAAATTAATAATAATTTAAATTAAAGTAATAATTTTTTTTGAAAATATTGATATAAAATATAATAATTTTGTATTTAAAAATATTTTTTATGATTTTTTGAAGAAATATAGGTTAAAAAAGATTTGAAATTAAAGTTTAAAATAATTTTTAGTAACTGGCGGCGCGGATGCGATATGGCAGGCCGCAATTGGCTGCTTCAAACCATGGAGGCGACGGCAGCAATCATCGACAATGATTGCAACGTCGCGCAATCATTTCTATATGATTGAGATAATGGCAGGACCCACGCACAAACAACTTAAATGAGTTAGCACGCATTGAGGTCCATTGGATCACCTGCTGTCTCGTATGGACGGTTGTGATCTCGCCGAATGGAGATTAGAACAACCACACAGACCACGCAGTTAGAAGATACGATGGAATGGCACGATCAGAGCCATTGATCTCAAGATCATCAGCTCAAATAACATGTAGTTCATGCACCAGTGAACTAAGTCCTAAAATCCATTTTTTTGGCTCGTGTGTTTGATCCAATTAACCAAATCAAGTCAAATTTTAAACCTAGATTAAGTTGAAGAATAGAAAACATGGAGAGTATGTTTGATAGCTTAAAAACACTATTTAAAAATCTATTTAATGTTAATTTTTTTAAGCTAGGGTTAGGTATTTACCTTGATTCAATCGATGGAATGCGATGATTTTGATTTTTCTGAGCTTGTAGATTATCCTCGTAACTTTCCCTAGTTGAAGTCACAGCTGGAGGATCTATGGATCGAAAATGAATTGAGCTTAGACATATTTGGAGTTTGAATGGCTGGAGGACCGTCACCGGTGAGCTCCTAATGGCTGGGTTTCACTTGGAAGGTGAGGAGTATCTTGGGAGCTCAAACAAAAAGAAAACTCCCTTGGAGAGCTTGAGTGTGGAGAGAGATTGATAGATGATGAATGAGAGCTCAAAATAGAGTATTGCCCTATTCAAGTTTCTCCAGATCAAATGGAGGGTTAGGATTGATTGAGTGGACTCTCTGATGGCTGCCAAGTGTCCCAGGAGTTATTAGGGGCAGAGGAATCAAATAACTAAAGGACATCCTACATGGAAAGTCCTTTTTGTCCTATCTAAGCATGTGGAATTGATAGCAGCCCTTTGATCCTAATCTAAGGGCTAGGAAATGACTTAAGAAGACTCTCGAAAGAGTCTAGGTAGCTCGAGGGATTTAAATTAAAGTGGAGAGGAATTAAAATGGAGATTTTGAACATTTAATTAACATTTGACCAGTCATTGATTGGTTTTACCAGTCAATGGTCCATTAAGGCTGAGGTGGCAAGTTAGAGAATGTTTGGGTGCTGGGATGATAGGTTGGAGGGGTTTAATGGCTAGGGATGAGGCTTGAAGGCATGGAAGGGAGTTTAAGCTAGTTTGACCATCTCTAAAGGTGTTGACTTGGTCAAAATAACCATAGATTGATTCATAACATATTCAAATGTATTTAGGACATACATTGAAATGATATTGAATGCATGAAAACATTAGTTTAATGATATAGCTTGATTTGACCCAAGTAGGTCAAATTGGGCTAGACTTAAGTCATAGTTGATCAAGTCAACTGATGATTGGATCAAAGACCCAATAGTGTCTAAATCACTAGGGAAAGTGATCAGAGAAGTTTAAAGGAGTTTTGAATGAATTTGAGGTTTGATTCAAAATAAAAAAGCTTAAGGGTTTAAACTGGTCAACCTAGGTTGACTTGGTCAACCAGGTTGACCTAGGGTCAAGATTTGGGCTGGACAAGTTTAAAATGACATTCTGAGACTGTTGGAGGTGACCCTAGGGTCTGGGGAGATCAATTAGGTCAAAATACCTATTTAGGCCCTTAATGGGCCTTTAGGTCAACCTAGTATGACTTAGTCAACTAGGTTGACCTAGGGTCTAGGTTTGAGTCCAAAAGCTTTAGTTCAATATTTGAAACTTGTTGGAAGTGGTTGCATTTAATTTGGAGATCATTTGATCTAAGGTGACTATTCATACCCTTAAGGGGTATTTTTGTCATTTTGATCTCTGTTCAACTAGGGGTCAAAGTGAGTCCAAAAAAAAATAGTTTAATGTTAAATGAGTCATAATCAAGGGTTTGGAAGTGATTGGAGGCTTTGGAGAAAGCTCCAAGGTCAAAATCCACTGGGTGATAGGTCCAGTAGCATAGGCCGTAAATTTTTGAAGGTTTTACAGCCTCTGGAAATAAATTTAATTTTTAGGGTTAGAGACCTCAGAATGAGCTCAAATTTGGAGGGTTGCCTCTAGAGACATGTCCCATCAGTATACAACTGATGGACTCTAAATCAGAGGTCATTTGACTGGGGTTTATGGTGTTCAAAAATCTATTAAAAAAGACTTTCAGGACTTAGACCTTTGGCCTTAGATTTTAGCCTAAATTTCTAGATTTAAACTGAACTTTAGATTTGAATAATGGAATTTGAGTTACCCAAGTCAATTATAATCATTAGGATGATTACGAATTATTGGATAAAATTAATGCTAGATTAGAAGACTAGATCAAAGTTTGAGCTAGGCTTGAAGTCTGGATTAGTCTAGAATTTGGATAGGTTTGAAGTCTAGCTTGATCTTAATGATTATATAGGTCTAGGAATTAGATAGATCTTAGGGTCCAGATTAATCTAGGGTCTAAATAGATTTAAGGTTCAAGCAGGTTTTAAGGTCTAAGAAGATTATAGGATCTGGAGTCTAAAAGAATCCTAGGGTCTGGGAGGGTCCTAGGGTCTAAACACTTGAAGTATCCTAAGGTTTAGAGACCCTAAGGTCTGGGCTCTAGAAGAATCCTAGGACCTAAGTAGATCATAAGGTCTAGATTTTAAAAGGTTCCTAGTGTCTAGAATAGGTCCTAAGGTCCTGGATGGGTTTGCAGATTGAATCTAGATTGATCTATAATCTAGATTAATTCGAGGCTAAAATTATATTGTGATCTGGATTAATTTGAGTTATGAATAGGTTAACTTAAGGTCTTGGTTGATCTAAAACTTGAATAGATCTGGAGTCAGGATTGATTTGAATCTAGATTGATATAGATTCTGAGCAGATCCTAGGGTCTGAAATCTAGGATCTAGGTAAATCTTAAGAATTGAAATCTAGGAGAATTCTAGAGTCTTGAAGTCCTAGGGTTTAGGGCCTAGAAGGATCATAAAAGCTAGATAAATCCAAAGGTTTGGAGTCTAGGAAGAATCCATGGGTCTAGAGTAGATCTCAGGGTTTAGAGTCTAGGAAGAATCCTAAGGTCTAGAGTAGATCTTAGGGTCTGGAGTCTAGGAGGATCCTAGAATTTAGATTAGTCAAGGGGTTAGATTGATCTAAGATCAGAATTGATCCTAGGGTCTGGATTAATCTGAGATCTGGATTGGGTCTTAATGATCTCATACAAAAATGAAGTCAATAATTATACGATCAATTATTCTGAATATCATTTTAACGGCTAATTGAATCATTAATTATAATGAATTGATCATAATATATAATGCTTGTCATACTATATGATTTGTTTTGATCTATAAACCCTAGTCGCCAGATAAATTAAGTAAGAAATTCAAAAAATTATTTTTAAACTAATTATATTGTATGACATTTTGAAATCTTACTTAAAGTTAATTAAATATTACATTTTAAAACCATAGTTAGTCAATTAAATCATGGTTAATTAATTATAGCAGATCATATTGTATGACCTTGATCGTACCATACGATTAATAGAGAAAAAAATTTGGTCGTCCCAAAGATTATACCAAACAAAATCATGATTTTTGAACTAATCATACTAAACGATGTTTACATCATACTGGATGACCTATTAGAAATCAACTAACTATATTATATGATGAGAACAGTATGGTATAATTGACAAAGACAAATTTCAATCATCCCAAAAATCATCCCGTATGAATACAGAGAAATTAAACAGATCATACTGGATGACCTTATGATTATACTATACAATTTGTTTGCAAAATTTAAAAAGTTCATCTAAATGACTACATGCATCATACTGGACGGGTCTAGTTCTTGAACTGATTGTACTATATAAATATAGATCATATTGTATGAACAGTGATGGCTAACTTGAATTTTTAGGGATTTTTGAAGACTAATGCATAAGCAATATTTTAATAATCTTTTTAAAAAGAGAGAGAAGTTTTTGACTGTTGAAAAAACTCTGAGAGAGAAGGTTCCTTAAGAGCTCTTAGGTGAGAGAGGAAGAAGAAGGTGTGGTTGAGCATGAGAGAGAAGTAGTGTGAGGGGTTCACATGGTTGCTTCAGGCTAGCTTGCACCTTGATTCCTCCTATGGGTAGGTGAGTCTTGAAGTTTCTCTTAGGAGAGAGCCTTCAAGGTCAAGCCCTCTACATTCTCTGCCTTCTCTAGGAGTGAGAAAAAGGAGTTGTGGTTCTCTGTATTCTCTAGGAGAGAGAAAAAGGAGCTGAGGTTCTTTTCTATCTCCAGGAAGGAGAAAAAGGAGTTGAGGTTCTCTGCCTTCTCCAAGAGTGAGAAAAAAAATTAAAGATTCGCAGCCATCACCAAAAGGGTGACATAGCTTTTGGTACTCTATCGTATTAGGGATTAGTGAAAGGGATTCTATAAGGGCTTCTGAGCCTTACTGTGGGGACAAAAGGAGAGTCACTTAGTTCTAGTATAATACCCAAAGTGGAGGACTCTAGGGAGTGGACGTAGGTCAAGGTTGATCGAACCACTATAAAAATTTTTGATGTGCTTTTTCTTTTTCACATTTACTTTTCTATGAATTTATTTTTCAATTATCTGTATATTTAGTTTACTGCATGAATTATAATATTTACAACCAACTGTAATTAGAATAGGTTGTGTCTTGAAAAAAGAATGATTCATATGTATTGAAAATTATTTTAAATTTTTAATTGCTTCTGCACGATTTCGAGTAAATTGTTTGGATTAGTTTTAAAATCATTTTCTGAAAAAAAATACTTTTGTATTTCTATTGAGTAATCTTTAAATTACCAATTCACCCCCTTCTCTTGGTATGCCTCGAGCTTGTTCATTGAGGTCTCACAACCTCTTTGAACTTTCTTCACTAACACTTGCAATTTGGGGTTAGGTATCGATAAGTTCTTTATAACAAAATAATCAACTATAATAGTTAAAATCTAAATAATAAAATCCAAACATATATAATATAAACTTCAATTAAAATTCCCATCTAGCCTTTAATAAACAAACATTAATAATACATGCAACTTAAACACTATACCCTTATAGGACATATTAGAGCTATACAACCTCTTTCACACACTTATATGGTTTGCTAGGGCAACCAACTCTAGCCTAGGTTAGGCTAGTGGTGTGAATTGCTTGCCATGTGCTTTGCTTGGAGATCACTTTTTGTCTGTTTATTTATATTTTTGCACTCTAAATGTTATACATTTAATTTCTACTGGTGCATTTGGGCTCTTTAAGGATTACATTAGAAGCATTAGGATATTACAAAACTATTAAACTTTATATTAAATATGCTAATGCTTTCTTTTTTTAGTTCTTTATTTTCCTGTAAGAATTAGTAGAATGTACCTAAGAAATGTAATGTGTATATACAAGAGTCTATAAAAAGTAGATTTGTATATAGATCGAGTTATACTGTGTCGAGAGTTGTGAATAATCATATATACCATCTTATAAACTCCAAAAAATGATATCCCTTCCTTTGGGGGATAATCTCTTTTACAATTTAATAAAAGACTTGGAGCATGAAGACTTTTAAGTAGGTGCATCTGATTCTACATATATGGTAGGCTTAGAATCCAAGTTCTATAGAGTTAGAGTTTGTTGTAAATTTTATAATGAATCAATAAAAATAATTCCTTTATTTTATGCACAGCTCTCTTTTATTTATAGTGCATACTTGCATTACATCATATGGAATTGCATAAGTAGGTAGAATTTTTTAGGTTTTCCTTAGTATATGTTTTTTAGACTTAGTAGAAACACATATACTAGTTCTTGGATGATACAATATCAGACAATGTATACACGAACACCTTTACCTTGACAAGCATACATACATGCATTTTATGTTTTATAATGTACAGAAGCCCAACACTCAAGCCTACTATATGGTAGTAGGGTCCTCTTGCACCTAGAGGATGCTGTATTATTCCTGTTGGTATAAGGTTGTTATGCTGCCAAAATTTCTTCAAAGTTTTGGTGGTTAGAAAATTAAGTTACGTTAATTTATTAAGAAAAAAGTTAGATTTCTTAGTGAGTCATCTCGATAGTGTCACTTGAACATAAAGTGAATATTCATCTTGAGTCACTAATTTGGAGTCTGATTTATAACTTCAAACTCTTAGGGTAGAGCTACCTTTATCCTACATTTCATTTAGGATGATTGCTTATGAAATAGGTTGTTAGCTGTTTGCTTATTCCAAGAAGGCATAAGCCTAGATGTATCTGCACACCTTCTATTCATACTAAATTATATATATATATATATATATATATATATTCACCTAACTAATGCAATTTTGATGAAGAGATACCCCAAACTCTCAATTCTTTTACTTAACACTAATTTTTTAAAAATTTAAGTCCTAGATTTTCTAAAAAAAATTTGGTAGAGTAATGACCTTAATTTCATAGTGAATAATAGAACAACTCTATAACATAATGGGTCTGCCCTTTCTATTATCATAGGCTTGTGTGATTTGGTTTAGTCTATGTTGTAGAAATTTAAAATGCATGTATGTATGCATGTTAGGGTAAATGTGTTTATTTATATGGTATCACTACAGTATCATCCAAGAATTAGCATACTTGTTCCTACAAAGTTTGAAACATGCACAATAAAAAAACCAATGAAAAGGTTACCCTCTAATATAAATCTACCACCCATATGAATGCTATGCATGTAACATGAAGAAGTTTGAAACAACAGTATAGAAATAAACTTTTATTCATTTATTTTAGAGTAGAATACAAACTAAGGTCTGCTAAAAAGTAAGGTGTCCAAGCTCCATGATAAAAGCCCTAGATTTTTACTCATATAAATGTAGGTTTAAATGTATTTACATTTTGTCTTCTAGCTGCATGACTCCTATAGGATTCCAAAAGATAATGCTTCTTAAAGGAGGATAAAGCATTTCCTTTTGGAGCCCTATGTGTATAAGCAAATACCTTTAACCTTTTTCAATTTTTTTTATAACTTGATCTTGATACATTCTAGACACTTTACTTTTGATATTTGACCTTTACATTTACATTCTAAAGACTCTATATTGTAAGAAGAAATTATAAGAAGGGAATAAAAGTTCAATATAATCCTATATATAACTACATGTTTACCTTCCAAAAGGAATCAAGCATATCTATAAAAGGCTTCCATTTGTTAAAAAATCATTAAAGACTTATAAATTTAATACATTTATCACCTACATCGTAATAAAAAAAAATGCATAGAGATCTTCTTAATTTAGTTTAAGTATTTATTAAGTGAATTGATGTAACATTAAGCTTAAGTTGTTTAGTTTAGCTTACTTTAGTTTAGGTGAGGTAAATTGAGTAATTTGTATTAATTTTAATGTTTTAAATTTGATTTAAAGCTATCTGGATTTAGTTTATTTTATTTAATTTATTTATTATTTATTATTATTTTTTTAATTCCTTCCTTTTAGAAGGAAATTGGGTTAGGTTTTGATTAATCAAATCAATCTCAAATGTTCAAGTGATTAATACCGTTGGATTGGAATAACCCATTGATTAATCGCTAAAAAATTGAGATTAATTGGATTAATATTTAATTTTATATTAATTTAACTAATTAATTATTAATAATTGATGAATTTTAATTGAAATTGAAGATTGATTTAAAATTTTCTTGATTGTAGATTTAATTTAGCATTATTTGAGTTTATATTTGGTTTTTATGTTTTTTATTTAATTATGAATTTTGGAAATTTCAGTTCCAAATAGGGTTGATTTTAGGGTTTTTGATTTATCTAACCTAATTAACTCCAATTAACGTGAAATTATTTCTTAGGGTTCATCATATAACTAAGTTTACTAGATTTGAGTTTCATCCTATTGGATATATAGAGAATTTCTTAGAATTTGTCAAAGTTCACTAGACCAAACCCTAAATTGAACTCAGGATTGTTGAGACTTTAGATAAAACTAAGAAAATTATGGAATAAAGGATATATCCCATAGTTTCACTAAAGCAAATTTCAAGTCAATTGGACATGTATTTATGGAGTTATTAAAGAAAATCAATGGGAACCCAAGCCCAAATTACTCTCAAAATATTCATCAAATTTATTCAATATTATTCTTAAATAAATAGCTCTCCTTCTTAAATCCATAGAGCTATTATATGTAAGATTTAGCTCAGTGGATGATTTATGGTGAATTTTTAAAGTTTCTAGAAATTTTATTCATTTAAATAATCATTGGCACGATGGCACAATCATTGACGACAAAGGTTAGCACAAATAACAAACTGATTGGTCTGCCAAAATAATGGCAGTCTCACTTAACCACATCAACTTTGATCTACATAGTTGATCGCATGTGGTTTCAATCTAATATCCAAGATCTAGTCAAATTGGTAATGGTCCATCCTACAATTTGAAATGGGCAGATCGAATGATCGACCTGATAAAATTTGGGCTATCCAAATTTCTTTTCTTCCTCAAAATAGATTTTTTTAATGAAATTACTTTTGCTTATTATGGATTATTTAATAAACCAAACTTCATGATACCTTCGTGGATTATTTATAATCATTTATACTTTATCATATGAATTTGAGAGCTTCATATAGCCAATTATAAATGTTATTTCAAACCCTAGATATAAGATTAGGGTTAGGAAAAATACCTTTATAGAATGGATCTTAGGGGCTTTTTAATGGCTTGTTCTCCTCCTTAGAGCTTGAAGAACAACTTCTATGAAGGAACCACAGTTGGAGGATGTTTGGATTAGAGGTTTTAAAGTCTTGGAGGATGAAGCTCTAGTTCACTCTTAGAACTCCTATCCAATAAGCTTTGAAGGTCTAAAAAGAGTTAGGAAGTGAAGAGGGATTGTCTAGGAGTTAAATCAAAGCAATAACATCTCTAGAGAGGCTCCAGATAGGAAGTATTGCTTGAATGAGAGTTTCATAAGTTTGCCTTATTCCAAGCTATGGAGGTAAATCCAAGGGCTGAGATGGCTCAAAGCATTTTCCTGGATGAATACTAAGTGTCCAATGTGGGTAGGGAGTAAAAGAGCAACCTAGAAAGTTTGAAAGTGATGGGTTATCTCATTTATAGGGAGGGGACCACTATCTTACTTTAGGTTAAACTAAGGACTCAAGCTAGTTTAGGAGTGGTTAGGCTTTTAATGGAAAAGATTTAAGTTCTCAAAACTAGATGGCAAATCATGCCTAAGTGATTTCCATATGGATTTTACCAATTTGAAGAATTTAAGTTTTTTGACTAGTCCACAGGTCAAAATAAACTAAGATGGACTCGATGGAGTCCTTGGTGGTTATTTGGGTTGAATGTATGAGGTTTAATGCATTAGGTTTAAAGTTTAAATTTGGAAACTAATTTTACATGAATTTGACCTATTTTAACAAGGTTGACAAAGTCAACTTGATCAAAAAGGTCTCCCATGGTTTTGAATGGTCAAAAGCATGAAAATATTTGAATTTTAAAGGTTTGGTGAAATTGGGTATGATTGAATTTGTGTATTGGACCTAAACAAGTCAAGTTTGACTAATTGAAGGAAAAGTTGACCAAGTCAACTATTAATTGGGCTAGGTTGGCCAAACATGTTCAATCCATGAAGAGTTATATTTAAAATGATTTGGCAAAGTTCAAAGGGGAATTTGGATTGTAATAGTTCAATCAAGGGGTTTAATTAATTGGGCTTGGTTGAGCTAACTTAATTGGGTCAAATAGGTTAGGCACTAGGTTAGAGAAATAATGTTAAAGATTTAAATATGTGAAGATCTAAATGGTGAGATTTAAACAATGATTAAAGTTAAAGAGTTAGTGTGCTGTAGAGAGTAATGCACTGATCAAATTGATTCAAGTTTAGGATTTGAATGTTTATATGACCTCATATAGAAATAAGCTCAATAGGGACTCACACATAGCTAAAGAAACTAGAGGGTATCTTGTAAGAAAAGGAAGCCAGCATATGGGGGTTCGCCCCCAATCTTGTATGGTTTGAATTGAACTAAGATGGTACCTAAAAGGTGTTCTGCTACACTAGTTTATCCTAATCTTAAGGAGAGGAAGCTGGAGTGTGTGGATGCACACTTGACCTTAAAAGACTAAAGGGTCAGGCCTAGGAAGAGGATGATAATATATGAGGACTCATACCTAATCATATGAGCTTAACATTGTGAGACTAGTTCTAGAGAAAGTATGCCAACATGTGGGGACTCACCTATCACAAGAAACTAGTAGATCAGTTTTAGGAAAAAAGATGTCGGTGTGTGGGGACTCACACCTAACTGAAAGAGCTATGTAATGTCATCTATAGGATCTTGCTTGACAAACATACACTTAAAAGACTATATGTTAGAGGATCTTTATTTATGGGAAAGGATGCCAGCATATGGCGACCCACACTAGACCCTTGGGAAAGTTGGATGACTAAGGAATGGTTTGGATACCTATACCAAATACCACACTAGAAAAGGGATTTGAAGACCCATGCACTTGCTAATGATACCTATATTTCAAAGATTGCATGATATTTGATTTTTAAGTTTTAAATTATCATCTCTATTAAGGAACTAATGTGAATAACCTATAAATGTTCTGCTAGGGATCATAAGCTTGTGTTTATCATTTCATTGAGGAGAGGGGAAAGATGGAAATGGTTTTTTTTGTTTTAAAGGTGATTTTTCATAAGATTAATTTTGTGCAACTTACAAAGTTACTTATTATTACAATAAGTTACTTATTGTTACAATCTGGCAGCCCAACCTTGTGTTTTGATGATTATCTACTTATTACTACATATTATTTTTGATATTTATTTTATGCATAACTAATCTTTAAGGTAATAGCATACACAAAGAAAGACTGAAGATTCAAGCTCAAGACTGCGTTGTGAGTGTGTAACTTAAATTATGTAATGAAAGTCTGTACTTTTACCTTTTCTTAGGTTAATGCATGTAAAAAGATGTATGCTAGCTTAGTGATCATGCACACACTATAAGGAGAGTGAAAAAATAAATGTGTTAATTTTTTTATTAAATCATATTATACAATCTTAATTATACTGTATGATCAGTTGAAATAAAATTAAGAAAAATGTTTAATTTAAATAACAAAATATATTTGAATTATAACTACTTATACAATATGACCACCACACCATACTGGAGGATTAGCTATAACAAGAACCCTGCCATTGAATCTAATTAACTAACCAAATTGAATTTTGATATTTGTCTTGTTTGTATAATACGATCTTCTAAATTAATCCATAAATATGTTAAATAATTAAGTAATCAAATTAGATCTTAATTGATTACATATCATACTATATGATCATAGATTATATTGAACAAATCTTTTTTGGAGTCTCTGGATAAAGTTTGGATCATCTAATACAATCATAATATTGTACTATAGGACTCACTCGAAAACTCTCTAGTTGACATTTCATTTATTCAATATGATCTAATCATTGATTTAAACTAATTGTATTGCACTAAATTCATTCAGACAGTACGATCGGTAAAGAAATTAAATTAATCATTCTATACACCTATTCATCATACACAGCTATAGTGGGATGGTTGAATTAATCATATTGTACTATCCATAGATCGCATTGTATAAATAGTGTCAATAGAATTAAAAATTAGGGTTTTTAAAAGCATTTTATTTAAACTTCCCTTATTTCAGTTGAGAAAGACTTTAGCAGTTGGAGAGTGTGAGTTTTAAGTTTGATATAGGATGTTAAGCCTAAGTGAACTATCCCTAGACATACTGAAAGAGGGGGGGGGGGGGGGTGAGGGAATTTGTGAATTTAAAAAATTAGCTACTTACTTCAAAATGCAACACTTATATTTTTGAATTATTTTTCAATAATTTGAAAATAATCAACTACTATTACTTAAGGTAGAAGCAATTATCATTATCAAAAATTGAAATAATAATTATGATTTTCTAAATAATAGAGCAAATCATTTATCACTAATTTTCACCAAGCAGTTATCACTGAAAATTAAATGCAAAAAAGTAAAATATAAAAAATAAGAAATTAGACAAAATACACCATAGATTTATTGTGGTTCGGTCAAACATTATACTTCATCCACTCCCCGGAGTCCTCTCTAGGTATTACACTAAACCTTTAGTAGCTCTCCTGTAGCCCCCATTGCTAAGCCCAAAAGCCCTTATAAAATTTCTTCCACGAACCTAGTGCTGTAGAGGACCGTAATGCTTTTCACCCTTTTGATAAGGAAGATAACCTGAAATCCTTTTTCACCCTCCTAGTGAAGGTAGGGAACCTGAAATTCTTTTTCACTCTCCTGTTGAAGGTAGGGAACCTGGAATCCTTTTTTACCCTCCTGGTAAAGGTAGAGAACCTAGAATCACTTTCACCTTGCCCTTTGCAACAGAGTAGCTGGGTCCTTTAATACCAAGAAGGTCTTCTTCACAAAGCTTCCCTCAAGACAAACCTTGACACAAGGAGGAACTCAGGTGCAAGTTAGCTGAAGCGACAGTATGGAACTCTATTTCACTCTCCCTTGCAACCCACAAGGATCTTCTCCCTATCTCACAAACTCCTTTTCTCTACCAAGTTCTAGGCTCACTCTTTAAGCTTTCTTCAGAGGAAAACACTTAATAAATGCCCAAAAGACTCTTAAAATGTCATATGAGAAAGCTTAAATAGAGGGATTCAAAAATCCCTAAAAACTTAATTCTGTCAACTCTGATCATACAGTATGATCCCAGATCGTATAGTACAATTAGTTCATAATATCCTTGTTAGTACTATATGAAGAGTAACATGCAATACAATCATTTTAAGTATTTGTGCTGATTATCCAATATAATGTAAGCATCATCCGGTATGATTAGTTCAATTGAGTTGGATTATTGTCCCGTATGACAGGTGATGATAAAATATCATCCCGTATGATAGGCGATGATAAAATATCATCCCATGCATAGAGTGGGTCATACAATATGACTTATCCATTCGTACAGTATGATATAACTAAATAATTAATCCAAATTTAATCCCTAATTATAGGATTAATTTAGACAAGATTTGATTATATCATACAGTATAATACCTATTATACGGTATGATTAATACATATTTTTAATATCAAAATATTGCCTAAATTATGATTGGCATCTTAGATCTTAATTTCAATCAATTATCTTATATAATATGAATCATACAATACGATTAGTTTAAATGGCTTTAATTATCCCAATTAGTCTTTTTAGTGATTATCTAAATATTTGAGCGTACAATATGATATGGATCATACAGTGTGATTAGTTTAGAAAACTTACACTTCTATTTTTTCTCCTATCATACTACCCTGAGTTTGTGTGTGCAAAATAACTAGGCTAGCATACATCCTTATAGGACTTCACTCAAGAAATCAAAAAATAATAAATAAAAATATTACAAACTCTTTCAATATATCCTATTATATCCAATCTTGAGCTTTGAATCTTCATTGAATAGTGCATGATGTACATAAAATATTAGTACACACAAAAAATAAATATGCACTACAAACATAAGGAGACATAAAGATGCAATCAGGAATGTTTATTATCATCAATAACATAAACTCGGGAGCCTAAGTTGCAAACAGAGTATTCTATAAGCAAGGGTCTGGAGAGAAATTTTAAAGCAAAGGGAAGAGAGGTGAAGTTGTGAGAGAGGGAGAAGAGCCTTATGGGTGAAAGGGAGTGTGAGAGGGTCTTTTCACACAGTTTCTCCTGCCAACATCCAGCTTGTTCCACCATTTGTTAAAGTCTTATTTAGAGGGAAACTTTGTGAAGAAACCCTTAGTGTCAAAGGGAAACCAGCTACTCCATTGCCCCAAGGAAGCTGAAAGGGATTCATCTGCTCTACCACATTGGAAAATGTGAAAGAGATTTGGGCTACTCTGCCTCACCAGAAGGGTAAAAGGTATTCAGGCTTCATCGCCTTACCAAGAGGGTGAAAGCAATTTTGGTTCTCTGTCGCACCAAGGGTGGGAGCAATTTTGTAAGCGCTTATTTGCCTTACCAAGGGGGCTAAAGAAGTGTCACTAAAGTGTTTAGTGCAATACCTAGAGAGTAGGACTCCAAGGAGTGGATGCAGGTCAAGTTGTTCAAACCATTATAAAGTTATAGTGTGCTTATTCATTTTCTTTATGCACTTTATTTTCTAGGATTTATTTACTTGTACATTTACTTTTTATAATTTGGTTTGTGTTGGTGATTATTGTGATATTAGATTTTTTGTTGATTAAGTTTATTTCTTCATTGAAAGAGAATTAAAAAATTAGGAAAATAAAATGACAAAAAAGTGTTAATTATTTTCTGATAAAATAAAAAATAAAAAATAAGTATTTGGTTATTAATTGCTTCCATATTGAAAATTTTGATTTTAATTTTAAGTTTGAGAAATTGGTTTTAATTTCAAAAAGGATTTTTAAAAACGATTTCTAAAAAACCAATTCACCCCACCTCTTAGTGTTCCATTCAATAGTTCGAGTGGTTTCAAAGCCATCCTTTGAACTTTCAATTGGTATTAGAAAAGGTTCTCTAAAAGTTTTTATTTAAAAACATTGTGATAGATCCAATGGTACACTTTGGAAATCAAAATACCATTAAGGATTATTTAATAATCTATCCACCACTTTTTGATAATATTCCTTTTGACTTTTAAAATTTCCATATATCAACCTTTGTATAATCAATTGACTTTAAAATGTGGTAGATAAAATAAGTTGGTTACTCTATTCCTTCTAATATTGTTAGTGCTATTAAAATAGAATTTCCATTTAATAAATGAGGCATAAAGGATAGAGATTTAGACCAACTGAATGCGAAATATTTAATTTATTTTTTCTGTGCACATAAATAAAAAAAACTATATGAGAGTTTCTACTTGCACTACTTGTAAAGAAATTTGGGGTAGACTTTGCATCATATATGAAAGTAAAAGTAAAGTAAAAAAATTCTCACTTAAGTTTGTTGTTGCATGAATGTGAACTCTTCCATCTTAAACCTAAAAAACTATATCTGACATGCACACTAGGTTTACCAAAATAGTAACTTCATTACATGCTTTATGAAGAGAACTCTAAAATTATGAGAAAGTTAATAAAATTCGATGTTCCTAATTCATTCAATGCATAAGTCATCATAGTATAGAACTTAGGTGCAAGTTAGCCGGAGCAACAATATAAAACTCTATCTCACACTCCCTTGCAACCCAAAAGGATCTTCTCCCTATCTCACAAACTCCACCCTTTCTCTCCCAAGTTCTAGGCTCTCTCTTCAAGCTTTCTTCAGAGGAAAACACTCAATAAATGACGAAAAGACTCTTATAAGGTCTCATGAGAAAGCTAAAATATAGGGATTCAAAAATCCCTAAAAACTTAATTATGTCAACTCTGACTGTACAGTATGATCCCAGATCATATGGTATAATTAGTTCATAATATCCTTGTTAGTACTATACGAAGAGTAAAGTGCAATAAAATCATTTCAAGTATTTGTCCTGATTGTCTAGTATGATGTAAGCATCATCCAGTAGTATTAGTTCAATCAAATTAGATTATCATCCTATATGATAGGTAACGATAAAATATCACCCTGTATGATAGGCAATGATAAAATATCATCCCATACAAAGATTGGGTCATATAGTATGACTTGTCTAATCATACAGTATGATCTGACTGAATAATTAATCCAAATTCAATCCCTAATTATAGGATTAATTTTGACTAGATTTGATTATATCATATAATATAATACCTATTATATGTTATGATTAATACACATTTTGAATATCAGATATTGCCTAAATTTTGATTGGCATCTGATATCTTGATTTCAACTAATTATCCAATATGATATAGATCGTACAATATGATTAGTTTAAATGGCTTTAATTATCCCAATTAGCCATTTTAGTTATTTTTTAAATAGTTGAGCGTATAGTATGATATGGATCATATAGTTTGATTAGATTAGAAAACTTACACTTCTACTTTTTCTCCTATCACACTACCTTAAGTGTGTGTGTGCACTGTCACTAGGCTAGTATACATCCTTACAGGACTTCACTTAAGAAATCAAAAAATAATAAATAAAAATTACAGACTCTTTCAATATATCTTATTATAACCAATCTTGAGCCTTGAATCTTCATTGAATATTTCATGATGTACTTGAAATATTACTACACACAAAAAATAAATATGCACTACAAACACAAGGAGACATAAAGATGCAATCAGTAATGTTTGTTATCATCAATAACATAAACTCGGGAGCCTGAGTTGCAACAGAGTCTTCTATAATCAAGGGTTTGGAGAGAAAGTTTAAAGAAAAGGGGAGAGAGATGAAGTTTTGTAAGAGGGAGAAGAGCCTTGTGGGTGAAAGGGAGTGTGAGAGGGTGTTTTCACATAGTTTCTCCAACTGACATCCATTATGTTCCAGCATTTGTTAAAGTCTTATTTTGAGGGAAACTTTGTGAAGAAGCACTTTGTGTCAAAGGAAAATTAGCTACTCCATCGCTCCAAGGAAGGTGAAAGGGATTTAGCTACTCTACTATATTGGGAAAGGTGAAAGAGATTTGGGCTGCACTACCTCACCAGATGGGTGAAAGGGATTCAGTCTTTGTCACCTTACTAGGAGGGTGAAAGCAATTTTGGTTCTCATTCGCACCAAGGGCAGAAGCAATTTTGTAAGCACTTATTTGCCTTACAAAGGGGGCTAAAGAAGTGTCACTAAAGTGTTTAATGTAATACCTAGAGAGGAGGACTCCAGGGAGTGGATGTAGGTCAAGTTGTTTCGAACCACTAGAAAGTTCTGGTGTGCTTTTCTTTATGCACTTTATTTTCTAAGATTTATTTACTTATTCATTTACTTTTATAATTTGGTTTGTGTTGGTGATTATTGTGATATTAGATTTTTGTTTGATTATGTTTATTTCTTAGTTGAAAAAGAATTAAAAAAATTAAGAAAATAAAAATAACAAAAAGTGTTAATTATTTCCTTATAAATAAAAAATAAAAAATAAGTATTTGGTTATTAATTGTTTCCATATTGAAAATTTTGATTTTAATTTTAAGTTTGAGAAATTGGTTTTAATTTCAAAAAGGATTTTTAAAAACGATTTCTAAAAAACCAATTCACCCCCCCTCTTAGTGTTCCATTCAATAGTTCAAGTGGTTTCGAAGCCATCCTTTGAACTTTCAATTGGTATTAGAAAAGGTTCTCTAAATTTTTTATTTAAAAACATTGTGATAGATCCAATGGTACACTTTGGAAATCAAAATACCATTAATGATTATTTATTAATCTATCCACCACTTTTTGATAATATTCCTTTTGACTTTTAAAATATCTATATGTCAACCTTTGTATAATCAATTAACTTTAAAATGTGGTAGATGAAATAAGTTGGTTACTCTATTCCTTCTCATATTGTTCATGGTGTTAAAATAGAAATTCCATTTACTCAATGAGGTATAGAGGATAGAGATTTAGCCCAACTAAATGCAAAATATTTAAATTATTTTTTCTGTGCACCTAAATGAAAAGAAACTATATGAGAGATTCTACTTGCACTACTTTTAAAAAAAATTGGGGTAGACTTTGCATCATATATGACGGTACAAATAAAGTAAAAAATTCTTACTTAAATTTATTATTGCATGAATATGAACTCTTCTACCATAAACCTAAAAAAACTATGTCTAACATGCACCCTAGGTTTACTAAAATAGTAACTTCATTACTTGATGTAGCAAGAGAACTCTCAAATTATGAGAAAGTTAATAAGACTCTACGTTCCAAATTTGTTCAATGCAAAAGTCATCACTATTTTTGCATAAATATTTAAACGCATATTCTATTAAAAATTTATTGGGCTTTATCAAGATGCCAGCTTAGTAGCACATGATTCTCTTTTTTTAAATGCCACAATGTAATAATTTCTTACACCTTGGCACCATTTTTTGCACTTGGGTACCGCAGCACTCGAATGTCAACAATGCCACATCGTTGTATTTTTAACTTTCAAGGGATACATTATATTAGTGAAGAGATGTGACTGCTCACTAAGTCACCGATCCACATAAGCAAGCACCATGGAGCTACAAAAGTTTCAGTGCTGAGGCATTAATACATTTCAAGGGCATTGCAACGCCACACTTTCAAGCACCACATCACTAGATGCCTTTTATATTATCTGATAAATACTTATTAAGTTATGTTTGTAAGGGAGTTTAATTAGATGCATAAAATTCAATATTTCATAGAGTACTTCTCCAGTTCTCTCTTAGAGTAAAATTTAAGGGAGGTTAGGGAAGTAAAAGATACAATCATTTTAAGTATTTAGCTTATTTTTCTTGAAGCAACTCAATAACTTAAGGGAGAAAGAGTGTAAAGGAGATGCTTTGATCCTTTCTGGTGATATTACTATCTTGTATTTTTATTCTTCCATGAGATTATTAAAAATGAGTTTGTTTGTTATTTATTCTATGTCTGATTAATTCTCTTATTTTGGATTGATGATATAAAGTGCAAGTTAAGTACTGAGGAAGACTCTTATTCTATAATGTTAAATGATGCTTTCAATATGGTCCTGTTCTTAATTTAATGTGTATAGTGATCATATTTGTACTTAAAATATAGTGATGTATAGCTTTGATAGAGGAATAAAAGAATAACTAAGAATATTGAGATAAGATATTTACATCACTAGATATTGAGAAAGTGATGGTTTCAGATACCAATTGTCCACTTCTAGTGATAGAGAGGGAAGGTGCAGATTTTAAATTTTCAGCTTTGCGGTTTTTCCGTCTGATTCTTCGGTAGATCATTCGGATATGGCGGCGGGAAGCCACCGGCCATCTATGCCTTCGTCGAAGAGTTCTGATCGTTGGCGTCTTCATTCTGGAAGGGATCTTGAAGAGGATATTGTTCGTCGTCCAGGGAAAAAGGTGAGTTGATCATCTCAAATAGGTGAGTTGATCATCAAGGTAAGGCTTTTCTAGTCGAAGGTAAGGGAAAGAAGATTGCTTCAAGTGGTAATTGTATGGTTACTGGTTCTACGATTTTCAATAATTTCTCTCTTGATCCAGGGGCATCCTCTTCGGGTATGAAGATTTTTGTGAATCATTTTTGGAATTCAAATTCAATCTCTGTCCCTGATAGTAAGATAAATGTGAATTCTCTTAGTTCAGTTAGCAAAGGTCTTCATTCCACTATTAAGTTGCCTGTAGCTTCAGAGAGTTGTGGTGTTTCACCGGCGGGCATAGCTTGTCCAGTAAGTAGGGAAAATCTTGTGAATAACACTTCTGATTTGTTGGAAGTGAGGAATTGTGTTTCAGCTGATTTGGGTGGTTGTGTGGAGAATCCTGCTAATCCTGTCCGAGCAGAGGTCAAGCCACAGAGGAATAATTTTGGATTGGGAGATAAAAATATAGAGTTTGTGGACAAGGTATCTGATGGTTTGCCTAAGTAACTATGGATTGTATGCTAATCCTTGGAGTACTAAACCTTATATTAAGTTAAACATCAGGGAAGAGGATTTGGTTTTGTCTAAGGATGGTAAGGCAGTTAAGTTATGCAAAGATATGGAAATTTTGAATGCTAATAGGTTGTGAAATTCCTTGGTGATTAAAGTTTTTGGAAAAGAAATGCCATCTCATTTGGTTGCGTGGGAGGTGAGGTGGCAATGGAGTCAGTTTGGTAATTTCCACTTTACTACTCTTGGAAAGGGCTAGTTTTTGTGTTCTTTTAATTCCAATGAACTGATGGAGGCTGTTCTCTCTACTGGCCCCTGGTTTGTGAATGGACACATAATTGGTATGGAAAAGTGGACACCAGATTTTTTACCATTATCTATGAAGGGTTTGACTTCTCCAATTTGGGTTAGGATGCCACACCTTCCTCTTCATTGTTGGGATGAAAAGAATATAGCAAGGATTGCATCTATGATTGGTAAACCACTTATGTTGGATGGAAATTTGTTTCAACGGGGGAGACGAGAGTTTGCAAGAATTTGTGTAAGGGTGAAGATTGACCAATGTCTACCTTTAGGAGTTTTGGTGGATAGTATATCGGGAAGATTTTTTCAAAAAGTGGAATGTGAAAAAATTTCATCTTTTCGTTTCCAATGTGGGTTGATTGGCCATGTGAAATTGGAATGTAATAAGGAGTGTGCTCTTCCTAAGGAGAAGGAGGGAGTTAGCAATGATGGTGGGGAGGAGGTTGTTGTGGAGGAGGAGGTTGGGAGGTTGAACTTTACTTCTTATGGTCCCTGGGTTTTTATTAACTTTAAGAAAGGAAGAAGCGGTGGCCAGCATAGAGATTTTGTTAAGGCCTCTAATTTAAACTTGGTAAAGAAAATTAGTCTCCCTGATCATGTATTAAACCCGGTTCAGAAGGTAGATCATTTAATTCTAGAGAAGGAGCATGTTGTCCAAGATAAGGAAGAGCTTTATAAGTCTAATGGTGGAAATGGTATGGTTAATAATAGTATGGAGGAGGTTGGTGTGAAGGTGGCTCCTACTCAACCTGCTATAAATGTGAGAAGTCTGAAAGCAAATGAAGTCTTTCTGGTGACTTTTGAAGGTGAGAATGAGGAGGTAGTTCCTGTTTGTGGTTCTAGAGCTGCTGTTAATATAGACACAGCTATCTCGGGTTGTGTACTAGACAAGGTGGGTAAGTTTTTCGATTCTCCTGGTTTGCTTAATTCTGAATGTAAGCGTGAAGCTGGTCTAGATTTTTCAGTAAAGGAAGATGTTGGGATCGGAAGGGATGCTTGTGAACTCAAGCAGGTCCTACTGGATTGCTTGCGAACTCAGGTATTCCCTATCCTAAATCTGGTGGTATACTTAATAAGGAACTTAGTTCCTTGGGTAAAGGCAACAATGAAGTTGTGGATGAGACCCATGGCGCAGTAAGTGGGTCTATGCAAAGGGAAGATGTCTGTTTGATTGATACGTATGGTAGTAAAACCAACCTGGTCCTGGAGCAGAGTGGGAGACTAGAGGATAAGATTTTGGAGGTGAATGGTAAATTGCATTCTGAGATAGATTTGGAAGCTAACAATCAAAACATTAAACAACCTTTTCTAGCCTGCTCTAAAAACTCTGAGGAAAATAATAGATTCAAGCTATTGGAGAATAGTAATGGGGAAGAGGAAATGTGTAACAATGTAGTGGTGAATGGGGAAAATGAGTTAGAAGAAGGTGATTTAGTAAATCTGACTCAAGATGTTGGGAAGTCTGAATTTCCTTTGGATGGAAATTCTTCTGATCGTGTGAAGTTTAAACTTCAGAAGGAACTGAAGTCTCTTGGCAAGACAAATTGTATGTCTCGAACGAGGAAGCCAGATTTAAGAAAGAAAGAATTTAGTGGGAGCATTCCCATTAGGATTCTTAAATGACGTCAATAGCTTTTTGGAATTGAAGGGGGCTAGGAAGATTGAAGCCTCTTGCTACTTAAAGGAATTTGTGAAGGAATTTGATACATTTTTTATTGGGCTTGTGGAGACAAAGATCACTTCTTTGGACAGATTTGAATTTGAGAAGTTCCTTGGCGGTGTTTGGGACTTCTTTCTGTATCCTTCGAATGGGTTATCTGGAGGAATTATGGTGTGTTGGAGAACAGATGTTTGTTCATATTCAATTTATTCGGCTACTGCACAAGCTATAATTAGTAATGTTGATATTGTTAACAAAGGGATATAGAGGATTGCTACGGTTTATGGGAGCACTGATGTCATTCAAAGGAAATGTTTATGGAATAGCCTGGAAGTTCTATCTTGTTCTAAACTACCTTCCGTGGTGGGTGGAGATTTTAATTGCATCTTATCTGAAGATGACAAAAAAGGTGGAAAAAAATTTCTCTTTCTCAAGGTTCTATTGATATGCTATCCTTTATGAGAAATGGTGATTTTTATGAGGTGGGGATTGTTGGCCCGAAGTTTACTTGGTGTAATAACAAAATTGGTACAACTCATATTTGGGAGAGGCTGGCTTGTTGTATTATCAATTCAGCTTCTTTAAATAATTTACAACTTACTGATGTTAGACATCTTCCCAGAATTGCCTCAGATCATTGTCCCATACTGATGAATTTGTTTTCAGCAAAGATTCGTATAAGAAAAACAATTAAATTTGAAGATGTGTGGATTTCCTATCCGGCTTCATTTTCTGTTGTCTCTCAATCTTGGAATAAGAAGTGCAAAGGTGATGTGGTTAGTATTCTTTCTTGTAAATTCCAAAGAACTTTAAAGTCTTTATTTTTCTGGAGCAAGGCTAAACATATAGAGCTGAATGAATCTAAAGATCTATTGAAAAAGGAAATTCTTGATTTACAAATGGACGAAGCGGAGCTTGGTGGCCTCTCGGTTGGTAAGCTTTCCTTATTAAAATCCAAGGTTAATGAATTTAATTCTTCTTTGGGCTGCTTCTCTACATGGTGGAAGCAAAGGTCGAAGGTGAAGTGGATGGAATCGGGTGATGCCAATTCAAAGTTTTTCCATGCGTATGCGATGGCTAGAAGGAATGGGAAGTGGATCAATCAAGTGAAGGACTCTAATGGAGTGTTAATTGAAGACCAGGATTTGTTAAAATTAGTGTTTCTTCAGTTCCTTAAAAATATGTGGAGGGCTCGGAAGGTGGTCCTGGACGGGTGGCCAACTGCTACGTTGGTGCTTCAAGAGAATGACAAATTTTGGCTGGAAAAGGAGTTCACTAAAGAGGAGCTGGAGCTGGTGGTTCTTCAGTTGGAAAGTAATATAGCGCCTGGATTGGATGGAGTAACAAATTCATTCATTAAGGCGTATTGGTCCATTATCAAAGATGAAGTGTGGTTAGCCGTAAATTCATTTTTTTCATCTTGGAAGATGTGTTCGAAGTGGAAAGAAACCTCTGTTGTGCTTATTCCTAAAGTTAAAAAATCCTAAGCTAACATCTTATTTTTGGCGGATTAGCTTGTGTTTGACCGTTTATAAGTTGGTGGCTAAGATGTTGCTTAATATGATGAGTAGTTACATTCCAAAAGTTAGTTCTTTGGAGCAGTCTGCTTTTGTGAAGGGTAGATCCTTATCAGACCATATTCTTATTGCTCAAGAGGTTTTTCATAAGTTCAGATTCTCTAAATCTAAGAAGGGATTTGTGGCCATCAAATTGGACATGGAACAGGCTTATGATAGTATGAGTTGGTTGACTCTTATACAGGTGTTGGAACGTATTGATTTCCTTGGAAGTTTGCCTCTCTTTTGTTGGAATGCGTGGAAAAACCAATGTTTTCTATCAAACTGAATGGGGAAAACTCTGAGTGGACTGAAGCTGGAAGTGGTTTTAGGAAAGGCTGTCCACTATCTCCCTTTCTTTTCATTTTGTGTTGTCAGTTGTTGTCAGATACATTTTCCTGTAGAGGCAGAAATATTGGACTCAAGGTAGCATCTAACTCTCCAAGGATTTCTCACTTACACTAAGCAGTTGATATCATTGTCTTTTCTGAAGCTAACCTTCGAAATGTAAGGAAGGTGAAGAAGATTGTTGGGAATTTTTGTAAGTGGTCTGGGCAAAAAATTAACTTCCAAAAATCAGCCATGTTATTTGGGAAGATGGTAAAGAAGAATAAGGTGAGAAAGCTTTCTAAAGAAATGGGAGTTAGGGTGGTCAATGAGATAGAGTATTTAGATGTGAAGATTTCTTTAAGAAGGTCGGTTTTTACTAATTTTCAAAAACTATTGGAGAAAGCAGCGAGTAGATTAAATGTTTGGGGTAATAGATTTATTTCGCTTGCGGGAATACGGTTATTCTTTCTATCCCCATCTACTTGACAACTCACTCTCTTGTTCCTTTGGGGATTTTGAGGGAGTTGGATAGAATGTGCAGAGATTTCTTATGGAATAAGTTTGATGGTGGAAAAGGACTTCATTATGTTGCTTGGGAGGTTTTGTGTCTGCCGAAGAGGAGAGGTGGGCGTGGACTGAATTCGATTGTGGGCAGGGTTAGCTCGTTGAGAGCTAGATTGACTTGGAACTTTCTATCTAAAACTGATTCTTTGCCCAGAAGTATTTTGGTTCCTAAATATGGTGCAGATGTGTTTTATACTGATCCAAAGAAGGGGGCGTCATCTACATGGAAGATTATAATGTAAGGCGTGAGTGCTCTATGGCCTCTGGTTCGTTGGAAGATCAAGAATGGCATTGATATAAACATTTATAAATATGTGTGGATTATGGATAAATGCATTGAAAGATGGCCTACTTTCATGGTCAATTTGGATGAGGAGTTAGAAAGCCTTGCTTGTTACATCAAAGATGGCAAATGCGATGAAGTAAAGTTAAAAGAGATATTTGGTCAACATCTAGTAGAGCTCGTCTTATCAATTCCAGTTTATTCAGGAGAGCACAAAGACTCTTTGGAATTGCTTTATATAGGGACGAGGAAGACTATTTCTGCATTAGTCTTGGAGAATTTGCATAATGAAGGTAATGAAATTGATTGTTAGACCTGGATTAATAAGCTTAAGCTAAGGCCTGCGGTGGAAATGTTCTGGTGGAGTCTGGGGAAAAATGCTATTCCTACAAATAGTTATCTTTCATATAGAAGATTGCTGGATGTTGATTGTTGTCGTCAGGGATGCTGTGAAGTTGAAAATTCAGACCACATTGCAGCTAGATGTATGAAGATTGTTCAAGTTGTTCAATTGCTTAGCAGCTGGGGATTTCATATTCCTTCAGTTGGCTCATTTGAAGAAGGTATTAATGTTCTAAAACACCTTGCAAAATATAATCCATTTTCTGGAAATCTCTTTTGTTCTGCTGTACATGGATGCTGGAAGAGTAGAAACAAGTTTATTCATGGGAAACCGGAGGATACTTTAGCCTTCATAGCAACTAACTGTGTGAGTCTTGCTATGGCTTCTTTTCGTAAAAGCATTAATTGTGAGAACTGGGATGCTAATAAGCTTCATCAGTTGTTTCGTCATTCTTGGCATCCCCCACCTCCCAATTGGATCAAAGCTCATGTGGATGCTTCTCTGTTGAGTTCGAACGAAGCAAGTATAGGTGGAGTATTCTTTGACTCAAAAGGAAGATTCTTGGGGGGAATTTGGAGTTAGTTTGGTTCATTCGGATAGCCCACAAGTTGAAGTTCAAGCTATTCTATCATTGAGAAATTTTATTCAAGAATGGATGCTAGAAGGTAATGGAATTATCATTGAAGGAGATAACTGTAATCTTATCAGGTTGTTTCAAAGGGTGTTGACGGAAAAAAAAGAAGACAATGAGAAGATTTTGAGCTATGAAGAGTTACTTTTTCTTAATGACTTTAAAGAAGTTTTATTTCTTTATGTGAATAGAGAATGTAATAAGTTAGCAGACATGTGTGCTAACTATGTTCTTATTTCTGATTTCAATTGGGATGTAATTACTGCTAATAATGTTCCTCCTTCCTTTATTTCTTTGTTAAAGGAGGAATGTGATAATTGCTCATAGGCTGTATCTGGTTTTTAATAAAATTTCTACCTCGTGCATCTTCTCAAAAAAAAAAAAAAAAACTAGACATAGGATGTAAAATGTTCTAGGATCTTAAGGAGATAGTATAACTATAGGAGGACAGCATGTTGCAAATCTAATTTTAGTGATGACAAACATGTTTCTAGTGTGTTTTGCTTGGCTAACCCGTTTCAGGCACAAAAGATCACGAGCAACTCAAGCCAACTCAAGATCGGGTCTAAGTGTGTCTAAGTGTACTATTTTCCTTTTCTTGAGTCAATTGTAATGTAACTGATCCCCTAGCTAAGTAACCTTGCACACACACACACTCAGGGGGAGAGCTTGAGTGAATTAGAGTTTCTATTCAAGTTTTTGTTCAGATCGTCCTGGACGATATTCACATCGTCCTGGACGATCAAGTAAAAATAGGAACCCTAATTAGGGAGACCAAGTTAAGTGTGTCTGATTAAGCAGATCGTCCTGGACGATCATTACATCGTACGGGACGATAGGCTCAAATTATAAATTCTCAGCCGCCAGATCAAGTTTGGCAAGTTTTTATTTTAAGATATTTGGTCTGATCATCCTGGACGATACGTGTATCGTCCTGGACGATCCAGTACAATCATGCCTAAATTAGTCTGGTAATTAAGAAAAGCAATTAATAGTTGACTGATACGATCATATCATCCTAGACGATCGCAGGATCGTCCTAGACGAACATGATCGTCTAGTGTATTTCAGCTGTATGTCCAGAGCGATGCTCAGGATGATTTGGGCAGATTTTGAACTAATCGTACAGGACGATATCCTGATCGTCCTGGACGATCAAGTCATTTTTGGGTCATCCTGCACAAGTTTCTCTGGACGACTCGAGCAATTTTCTGGATGAAATTCCTAAATTTACACTAATCATCCCGGACGATCGCAGAATCATACGGGACGATCTGAATAATTTTTTTCTACTGATCGTCCAGAAGAGCCAGATCATCCAGGTTGAAGAAGCTGATTTTGAACTGATCGTCCTGGATAATCTTAGCCGACCAGTTGAGATTTAGGGCAAATTTTGAGCCGTCCTATAAAAGATCTTTTTCTATCAACAAGAAAAATTGTTTACCACTTTCCTTTCCAGAGAAACTCTAGAGAGAGAGCGAGTTTGGGAGAGAGAGAGAGGATCTTGTGAGGGAGAGTTTGTGAGGGGTTCACGAAGGTTTCTCCAAGCAAGCATCAGAGTCGTCTTCTCCGCTCGTCGTCTTTCGTCGTGTTGGTGTTCTTTCTGAGAGGATCGTTCGCAAGAAGATCCGGGTTTCTCTGCCTGCTTCAGGAGGAAGCGAAAGGAGTCCGAGGTTCTCTGCCTGCTTTAGGAGGAAGCAAAAGGAGGTTGGGTTCTCTGCCTCATCGTGTCGGTGGAAAGGAGGTTTTTGTACAGGCTTCTCCGCCTTGCTGTGGGAGCAAAAGGAGAGACACTTTGAGTTAGTGCAATACCTGGCGGGGAGGCTCCGGGGAGTGGACATAGGTCAAGTTGACCGAACCACTATAAAAATCAGGTGTGTTCTTTCTGATTACTTTCTGCACTTTAGTTTTTCTGTGATTATCTGCTTGGGTGAAATTTGTGTTTAATCTTTTCGTTTGAGTATTTACTTGTTTTTGCTGCATATCATAGAAAAGATTTTTGCTGTTGCACTTGAATTTTTAAATAACCAATTCACCCCCCCGCCTCTTGGTTAGCCTCGGGACTTGTTCATCAGGCCTTAACATCCCTCTCGAACTTTCACAGCATATATTCTTTTTATCCCTACAAGCTCGATAGAGATCTAGGGATGTATATGCTCTTAATCACATTTATAATTAAGAGTCTCATTAGGAAAGATATGAAATTTACACTCATCAATCGAAAACACTTAAATTAAAAATTGTATATAATATTTTATTATTTTATTCAGTGATAAGATCTCCATAATTATTTTTTTTATTTCAGTAGGATAATTATTGTAACTTGAGAAAACAGTTGTAGTTTGTTGCAAGTAAGCATTCTTCCCGATGGGTTCAACACTCTACTCTATCTTTTTTATTACTTAATTCAGCACGTATACTTGCATATATAAAGTGGGGTTTTATTAATTTAATATCAATAAAAATTTAAGTATTGTTTAGGGGTGATAGAGCCCAAGACTTCTATACAATTCAAAAGTTCACTCTACAACCCCCATCAAGTTTTTGGCTCAATTGCCAGAGAAGCATTTTGTTTTTTGTAATTTTAGTTATATTGTCAAATTAATCATATAGTTAGACTTGTATCTTTTTTTTTGCATATTTATGTTATTATGCTTTATAAGCATAGAAAGAAACCTTTGTTATTTGGCACTGAAATAGAAATAACCCTTTCATAAATTTGAAAAAACCAAAAAGATTATAAAAATGGTTGAACCTATACTAGATTAAGATCATTCTAGACCTCTTATGGGTTATGTGAACCCTTTAGTAGATGGAATTCATCAGAATGTTAATAAGCAATCCATCCAATCTAATAATTTGAATTAAAACTTGTCCTAATTTAAATGGTTCAAAATTTTATTTTGGGGAACTCCTTTAAAGATCCAAATTTATACTTAGCCAGCTTCTTAGAAATTTATGCAACATTTAAGTATAATGGTGTTAGTGTTGATGCTTTTAGACTTAGATTTTTCCCATCTTCTCTAAGAGAAAAAGATGTGATTAAATTTTTTGCCCCCAGGCTCTATAACCACTTGGAACGAGTTGGCTCATAAGTTTCTTGCTAAGTATTTCCCACCTTTAAAGGTTGCCAAACTTAGAAATGATATCACTTCTTTTATCGAGTTTAAAGGAGAATTAAATTATGAGAGTTGGGAGAGATTTAAAGAAATGCTTAATAAATGCCCTCACTGTGCTTTACTTAATTGGTTGGTTATTCAAATATTTTATAATCGATTAATAGGATCTCTTAGAGCAATCCTAGATGTTGCAGCTCAAGGATCAATAAGATCTTAGCCATTTTAGGAAGCATATGAATTAATAGTGGAAATGGCTACTAATAACTTCTAGTGGCTTATAGATAGGGTTAATCTTAGAAGAGTAGTAAGAATATATGAATTTGATGCCTTGTAAATTTTATAGTAATTTCTAAGAAGTTGAGCATAATAAGAGAATATATAGAATTAGGAATTGAATTATCTATGCCATTAGAGGATCAAATTCTAATTTAAAATAGTAATGTGCAAGGGATTAAAAATATTAATTTTATTATAAGATAAAATAATCCCTACTCCAATACATATAATCCAGGTTAGAGGAACCATCCTAATTTTAATTAGTTAAATAATATTACTTGTAACAAATAATGGAACTTATGAAAATTGAGTAAACTGGAACAATCCTCAACACCCTACTATTAATCCTAAACCTGTATATATTCAAGGATTTAATCAAAGAAATCAGTTTGGAAGTAGAAAATCATCATTAAAAGATGTAATATTATAGTTAGAGACTGAATTGAAAAATCAAGCTACTTAAATTAAAATTTGAAAACGTAATTGGTTAGCTTGCAATTTCAGTCAGTAGTATACCTCTTGGATCATTGCCTAGTAATACTAAAGCTAACCCAAAACAAAAGAGAAATAATCCTAGAGAAAATCATTTAATGAATGGCAGCAATATACTCCAGTTAAATTAATAAATTTAGCCAAGTTTGACTGAAGACTATAAACTTAACACTATATGAGAGGTAACCCATATTTAGTATTAGTGTGTTATATTAAATTATTTGAATTTAAATGAGTTATGTTACATATGTTATTGTTCTTAACATGTGTTGCATTTTGTTTTATTTTGATAATTGAAGTTATGATCTAAATTTAGTAAATAATTAATGAGCCGAAACTTAGTTGAGAATTACAGAGTTAAATATTTTGATGTTGTTGTGCTACTCTCCTATGCACCATAATTTTTAAAAGTAAGCACTGCAGCGCTAATCCTTAGATAATGCTCATTTTGAACCACTATTTTCTTGGATAATTGGTGCCATGGAGCTAATCATTTGAGTTCCACAGTGCCTAACATTCAAGTCGAAAGAAAAAGTGGTTCTGCCAATTCAAAAGGAGAATTGTATGATCAAAACTTTAATTATGAAACTTTGGTAAGCAACACAATATTGATAACTAACACCACGATGCCATTATACCACCATTATTTATTCATTAACATCATCGTGGTAGTTACTAATGCAAATGCTTCTATGCTTAGTCGTGTCAAACACCTTATTGGTGGCCAATTCCAAAATGATGCTATAATTTCTAAAAACTAGTGCCATTATGCAATATGGCATGGATCACTACAACGCCTATCAGTTTGACCAATTTATAATCTTGAGCATATTTAAGCACCACGACACCATTTCTCGCAGCACCTTAGCATTTAGTTGAGTTATAAATTGAGGGTATAATTTTTAGTTCATTCACAGCTTATCATTTCCTTCAATCTCCTCTTCTTTGCAATCCTCTCAATATCGATGGCTCTTAAAATGTTTGGAAAGAAGAGGGTTTCATCTTCCTTTACTAAGAACATATTCATTTATGTTGCTGTAGAATCCAAGTTCGCCAATTTAGTTGTGACTAAAAAACTGATTCCCGAGAGGGGTTTTCAGAATCTAAGCCATCCTATCATGCAGATTATTATGAATAGGGTTGGGAAATTTTTTGTAAAGAACCATATGTTGCCATTATAATTGCGGTCAGAGAATTTTTTGGTAATGGAAAAGAGGCAGTAGATAACAAATTCTATGTTAAGGGTAAGTAGGTCCCTTTCAATTCTATAGCAATTAATAAAATTTTTAAACTTAGAAATTTTTGATTTAATGAACACACTGCCTTTATTAGGACAGCTATAAATCCTCAAGATATCCTGAATATTATATGTGGACCTTGTAGTGGAGCAAATTAAAGAATAAGAGAAAACAAAAATATCAATTTCCCTCCTACTCACCTAACCCAAACCACTAAAGCCTTACACTATTTTATTTCACTCCATTTATTATCTAGCTGTAATATTAGTGAAGTTACTCATGATTATGCCCTTTTGAACAATGATATTCAAATGGGATATTCCATTGATGTAGGGAAACTTATTTTCTTCCCTCTTCTGTACATCATTTGGGGTACAACTTCGATTAAGTTAGGGAACCCTATTGTGAATCTGGTTTCAAGGACTGTGATTTTGATGATAGCTAACACTTTCATGTCTGTTTAAGTGACTAATATTTAAGGTTCACAAGACCAATTACAAATTCATGCCAGCCCAAGATCGAGTCAGTCTATTTTGTAGTTCAGGTTCAATATACTTTTTACATCTTTATTGAGTCAAATGTAATATAAAGGATCCCCCAACTAAGAAACCTTGCACACACACTCAGGGGGAGAGTTTTAGTGAGTTAGAGTTTCTATTTCAAATTTTGTTCATATCATCCAGGACGATATTCATATCATCCTAGATGATCTGGTGAAAATAGAAATCCTAATTAGGGTGACCATGTTAAGTCGGTTTGATTAAGCAGATCGTCCTTACAGGATGATAGGCTTAAATCAAAAATTCTCAACAGCCAGATTAAGTTAGGTAAGTTTTTATTTTTAGAGATTTGGTCTGATCATTCTGAACGATATGTGTATCGTCCTAGACGATCCTTTACAATCATGCCTAAATTAGTCTGGTGATTAAAGAAAGTAATTAATATTTGATTGATATGTTCATGTCATCCTGGATGATCACAATATCATCCTGGATGATACATGCAAAATCTTGACCATCCAAAGCAGTTCACCTAGACGACCCGAGAAATGTGCTGATGATATTCCCAATTTTTAACTAATCGTACGGGACAATCGAGATATCTTCCCGGACGATCAAGTCATTTTGAGATCGTCTAGCATCTTTTGGTTATAAGACCCGAGCTATGTGCAGGATGATATTATCATTTTTGAACTAATTATACTGGACGATATAGATATTATCCTGGACGATCAAGTCATTTTGAGATCGTCCAGCATAAGTTGCCCTGGATGACCCGAGCTATCTTCTAGACAAAATTCTTGATTTACACTAATCGTCCTGGATGATCGCAGAATCGTACGGGACAATCAGAACAAATTTTGTCTACTAATCATCCAGAGAAACCAGATTGTCCAGGCTGATACATGTGATTTTGTATTGATCGTATAGGACAATCGACCGATCATCCTGGACGATCTTTGACGACTAGTTGAGCTTTAGGACAATTTTTTTGCCCTCCTATTTAAGATCTTTTTCTTTCAACAAGAAAGAACTTTTGCCACCTTCCTTTCCAGATTGAACCTTGAAAGAGAGAGAGAGAGAGAGAGAGAGAGAGAGAGAGCTTAGGAGAGAGAGAGGATCTTGTGAGGGGGAGTTTGTGAGGGATTCACAAATGTTGCTCCAAGCAAGGATCTGAGTCATCTTCTCCGGTTGTCGTCTCTTATCTTGTTGGTGTCTTTATGGGAGGATCATCCACAAGAAGATCCAGGTTCTCTACCTGCTTCTGGAGGAAGCGAAAGGAGTCTAGGTTCTCAGCCTGCTTCAGGAGGAAGCGAAAGGAGTCCAGGTTCTCTGCTTGCTTTAGGAGGAAGTGAAAGGAGTCCAGGTTCTCTGCCTCACCTAGTTTGTGGAAAGGAGTTTTGTACAGGCTTCTCTGCCTTATTGTGGGAGCAGAAGGAGAGTCACTTAGTGTTAGTGCAATACCCAGAGGGGAGGCTCTGGGGAGTGGACATAGGTCAAGTTGACTGAATCACTATAAAATATGCTGTGTCTTTCTGATTATCTTCAGCATTTATTTTTCTATTGATGATCGTGTGATTGTGATTATTATTCTAATATTTTTGAACATTTACACATAATTAAAAAATTGTAATTATTTTTTAAAAACATCCAAAAGATTTTTCTAAATTATTTTGCTAAAGAATTTTAAAATAACCAATTCACCCCCCCTCTTGGTTAGCCTCAGGACTAGTTCATAAGGGCTTAACATCCCTAACAAACTTTCAAGTGGTATCTGAGCGTGATTCAAAAATTAAGTTTAAAAACTTTTGAATTTTGATCCGTGGCTAACTTTGGTAAGCGTAATACTGCTGAAGGTTATTCAATTACATGACCACCATTATTTGATAACATACCTTTTGATTTTTGAAAAACTCGCATGTCCACCTTTTTATAATCTATAGATTATCGTATGTGGATGCTTATTAAAGATGGCTATGAAGTACCTTGTAGACTTATTAATAATGTTAAAAGTGAACTGTCTTTTGTTGAATGGACTTTTGATGATCGGGACTTAGCCTAATTGAATGTAAAGTGCATGAACTATTTTTTTTATGCTTTGAGATCTGAGGATTACATGCGTGTGTCTACTTGCACTACTGGTAAAGAAATCTGGGATAGACTATGCATTACTTACGAAGGTACATTTGAAGTTAAGCAATCTAGATTGAACTTCTTACTTCACGACTACGAACTCTTTCGCATGAAATACAGTGAATCAATTTCTAAAATGTATACTAGGTTTACTCAAATTGTCACCTCTCTATATGCTTTACAAAGAGAACTCACTAACTATGAAAAAGTGAACAAATTTATGAGATGCTTGCCTTCTTCTTATGATGCTAAGATAACTATAATTACTGAATCCAAAGATTTGAATGCCTATTCTATTAATAACTTACTTGGATCACTCATTGCTTATGAGCAAGGGGTGAACCAAAAACAGCTTGATGTAGGCGAGAAGAAGAAAGAGAAGACTGTAGCCATGAAGTCTAATGATTCTGATTCTAGCTCTTCAGGATCTGATGATGATGACGTTGCCTTAATCATCAGGTAATTCAAAAGCTTTCTGAGGAAGAAACACAAGAACTATTAGAAGTAGAATAAAGGTAATAATAATAAAAATTTTAAAGGTTCTTCTGATACAGTTTATTTTGAATGCAGGAAGCCAGGGCATATAAAAGCTGATTGTCCTAGACTTAAGGCTCACCCAATCAAGTAGAAGGGTAAGGAGAAACCCAAGTTCAGGAAGGACAAGAAAAGGATTCAAAAGGCTTTCTAGGTGGATTCTGTATCCGACTCCTCTAAGACTGAAGCTGAAGAGGAAGTTACAAACTTATGTTTGATGGCTGGTGAGCATCTTGGTCAGTCCGACCAAAAAGAGGTATTTGAACTGACCTACGATCAATTATTTGATATTTCTGAAAAAATCCATTCATCATATAGGAAGCTTAAGAAAACTCATGCTAGCCTGAAATTGGAATTTCTGAATTTACAAAAAGAGCATAAAATTTTGATTAAAGATCATTCTACACTTCATAGCAATCACTTGTCATTACTTGATGAATTTGATGAGTTGAATAAAAAGCATTCTTATTTGATTATTGAGCATGATTCATTAAAATCATCGCATGTTGAATTAGAAGCTGAATTTAAGAAATTAGAATCACATGCATCTGATTTAGATAGTGATAAGCATTATTTGAAATTTAAAATTACATGTCTCAAGAAAGAAAATAAATTTCTAAGTGTAAAAATTAGTTCATATGAGA
This sequence comes from Dendrobium chrysotoxum, assembly GCA_019925795.1. Taxonomy (NCBI): domain Eukaryota; kingdom Viridiplantae; phylum Streptophyta; class Magnoliopsida; order Asparagales; family Orchidaceae; genus Dendrobium; species Dendrobium chrysotoxum. The sequence continues at coordinate 26,670,523 of CM034298.1, read as the reverse complement.
ATAATGAAACATCTCCTACTTTTGCACAATTTTATGCACATCCACCTTTTGAAGAATCTCATTCAAAATCATCAAAGTATGTTTCATTCAAACCTAGGAAGAGGCACTATCACCCACGTAAATTAGTTAACTCTTTTTCTGGCGCTAGATGTTTTTCTTGTGGCATGTTAGGACATATCTCTCACACCTGCACTGTTCACCATAGTACACATTGGGTGTGGAGGCCTAAATTGTATGCTTCATAGCACAGCACACATGCATTGCATTGTTCTTTTCATAAGAAGGAACTCAAACTTGTTTGGGTTCCTAAATCTGACATTTGATGATTTTATAGGTGTGCTCTTATAAAAGGCCTCGTGAGAGCATGTGGTACCTGGACAACGAATGTTCAAGACATATGACTAGAGATGTAAATTAATTCATTTCACTGGAGGCCAGGGCTGGAGATAAGGTTACACTTGGAGATAACACCACCAGAAGGGTGGTAGGAGCAGGTATAATTGGTGATTCAAAAAAATTTCATTATTGATAATATTTTGCTTGTAGATGGATTGAAACACAACTTGCTCAGTATCAGTCAACTCTGTGATAAATGATACAATATAAAGTTCCTGCCAACTTGCTACATTATAAGCTTAAATGACAAAATTATTTTGCAGGAAAAAAGGATCAACAATGTCTACATGCTGGATGTAAGCTACTTTAAAGCTAATGTTTTAATTTGCTTAAAAATTGCTAGTGATGAGTCTTGGCTGTGGAATAGGAGGTAATATCATGCCAGTATGAAAACCCTTAGAAGAGTCACCCAAAAAGACTTAGTTAGAGGTTTCCCCAAGCTTAAGTTCACTAAGGACCACCTGTGTGGTGCCTGTCAACTAAGAAGCAAGTCCAATCCTTTTTCCACTCCATTAAGGACATCAGCACCTCTAGACCTTTAGAAGTCCTTCATATGGATCACTTTGGACCCATTAGCACTGCCAGCTTATGGGGAAAAGTCTATAGATTTGTGATTGTTGATGACTACTCGAGGTTCACTTGGATTAGATTTCTATCACATAAGTCTGAGTTATTTGATGAATTTAAATCCTTCTCCACTTGGATTTAGAAGAAGTTAGGTTGTGAGATCATGACCATCCATAGTGATTATGGTGGAGAATTTGAAAATATGAAATTTGGAACATTCTATGAGGAGAAAGGGATTTGTGATTTATGATTGTTGATGACTACGCGAGGTTCACTTGGATTAGATTAGCCATAACGTTTTAGCTCCTAGGACTCCTCAGCAGAACGGGGTAGCTAAAAGGAAGAACAGGTCCTTAGTGGAAGTCGCTAGAGCCATATTTACTGAGTATTCACTTCCAAAATACTTTTGGGCTGAAGCGGTGAACACTGCCTGTTATGTGCTGAATAGGGTTAATGTTAGATCCAATCTAAATAAGATACCTTATGAGATCATTAAGGGTAGAACTCCAAACCTGTCCCACCTCCATGCCTTTAGCTATAAGGTTTTCATTTTAAATAATGGGAAATCATCCTTAGGAAAATTTGACCCCAAATCTGATGAAGGAGTGTTCTTAGGCTATTCTAGTGTGGGGAAATCCTTCAGGGTGTTTAATAAGAGGACTTTGGTGGTGGAGGAGACTACTCATGTGGTGTTTAATGAATCTAATCCCAAGGAGACTAGAGTTGAGGAAGAAGAAGATGTAGGAGAGATTATCCAAGGAGTTGAAAATACAAATTTGGGGGAAAGGGTAGAACCTCAAAACACTTTGCCTAGAGATTGGAGATATTCTTTGAGTCATCCTAAAGAACTGATCTTGGGAGACCTTCTGAAGGTGTTAGAACTAGGCATGGACTTAGGAAGGAAGTAAATCATTCTGCCTTTATCTCAATGACTGAACCCACCAACATTAATAAAGCCCTTTCTGATGAATTTTGGATGTTAGTTATGCAAGAGGAATTGAATCAATTTGTAAGGAATGAAGGTTGAGAGTTAGTAGAAAGACCTAAGAATCAATGTATAGTGGGAACCAAATGGGTCTTTAAGAATAAGGTGAATGATTCTTGTGTGGTGGTTAGGAATAAGACAAGATTGGTGGCTAAGAGGTACAACCAAATAGAAGGGATTAATTTTGAGGAGACCTTTGCCCTTATAGCTAGATTTGAAGCCATTAGAGTGCTACTAGCATTTGCTTGTTATAAGGGATTTAAGCTTTTTCAAATGGATGTCAAGAGTGCCTTTTTGAATTGGGTAATAAAGGAAAACGTCTTTGTAGAGCACCCCCCAGGCTTTGAGAGTTCCCAATATTCTAATCATGTTTATAAATTAAAAAAGACCTTATATAGATTAAAACAGGCACCCAGAGCTTGGTATGAGAGGCTTAGCACATTCCTATTAGAAAGAGAGTTTGTTAAGGGAAGCGTAGACACCACTCTTTTTCTGAGAAAAGTAGGAGATGATTTACTCATTATCCAGATCTATGTTGATGATATACTTTTTGGATCTTCTGATAAAAACTTATGTGATGATTTTTCTAAAATAATGAGTAAGGAGTTTGAGATGAGTATAATTGGAGAGTTCTCGTACTTTTTAGGGTTTAGTATAAGGCAGATGGATGATGAAACCTTTTTGAATCAATCAAAATACACTAAGGATATTTTGAAGAAATATGAAATGGACAAAGCCAAGCCAATCAACACTCCCATGAGTTCATCTGTTCAGTTAGATAAGGATTCAAATAGAAAATCTATTGATTAGAAGAAGTATAGAGGAATTATAGGATCATTATTTTACCTGACTGCTAGCCAACCTGATATCATGTTTAGTGTTTGTCTTTGTATTATGTTTCAAGCTGATCCTAAGCAATCCCACCGGACTGCAGTCAAGAGAATCCTCAGATATCTTTTAGGGACCCCAACCTTAGGAATCTGGTATCCTAGGTATGACACTTCTTTTGAGATTATTGGATATTCTGATACTAATTTTGTAGGGTGTAGGATGGATAGAAAGAGCACTTTAGGAACTTGCCAATTCATAGGACAGTCTTTGGTCTCCTGGTCCAGTAGAAAAAAATTTTTGTAGCACTTTCACTGCTGAAGCTGAGTATATTGCCTTAGAAAGTTGGGTGGCCCAAGTCTGGTTAAAGCAACAAATTCTAGATTTAGGATTACTTGTTGGCACAATTTCAGTTCTTTGTGATAACACCAGTTCCATCTGCATTTTTAAGAATCCAATCTAATATTCTAGAACCAAACACATTGACATAAGGCATCACTTCATTAGGGACCATGTTAAAAAAGGGGACATTCAGCTACACCATGTAGCAACTAAAAATCAATTGGCTGACATCTTTACTAAACCACTGGCCTTTGACTCATTCAGCATTTTGAGGACCAGATTGGGTGTGATTGACATAAATGCATGAATTTGATGATTGCTAATTTCTGAATTTCTTATTTTTTATTTTATTTCTGTTAGTTTTTTGTTTAATTTGATTATCTATTTTTGGTTTATTTGTATTCTCTGATGATTTTCTTTCTATTGATTGTTGCTCTTCTGAATTGAGTATTTATTTTGATGTGATTTTCTACTTTTTCTTGATCTACTACTTTTCCTCTAAATCAGATCACTACTCACTACTACTGATAGACTGGATTTCTACCTAAGAGTTTTGCCTTATTGTTTTTGTTTGAAAGCTTGCAAGCAGTGGCTGACTCCTCTGAATCTGTTAAAGAGAAGAAACATTGATGATTGTTTTTCTTCCTCTAACTCATTTAATGGTGTATTATTTCTTTTGAATAAAAATCTTCTTCAAAATTAAAAAGTGGGTTTTTGAATTAGAGATTTATTTTATCCTTCTACAGTAATCTACCTCATATAAATAGTGTTTTCAAAGCTTTGAATCATTGATATGTTTTTCTTAATCAAGTGATTACACTTATCATATGTAGTATGATTTTGTTTTATGAATTACACTTTCTTATTATAGAGAGTGAGTTTTGTCTTCTCTTATGTTTGGAAAATAATTTCACAGCTGAGATTCTTTAATGATTATGAAAGGAAGCAAGCTTGCAAAAAAACTAAAGAGAGCCACAAAAAGGGCCAAAAATGAAAAGATGCGCAATGATGCCAAAAATTGAAAAGATACACAAAGTGTATCAAAAATCAAAGGATGCTCAAAGTGCACCAAATAAATTAAAAAAGAGGTACAAAATGAGCCCACAAAGAAATAAGCTTTCTTCCCTTTCAGATCTTTAAATATCTTAAAAAATTTCATGCGCCACTTAATATTTTCAAAAGCTTGAGATTGAAAATCATGATTTCTGATTCCTTACTTCGTTATACTATTTTATCAGATATTTTTCTAGAATAAGGCTTGAAAGGATCTCTTTTCAAATCTAATTTCTTCTCTTCTGAATTAGACTTTTATTTGAAAGGAATTTGAACCTGTAAGGTGTCCGAGGTAGGAGTTACGAAAATTGATTTTCCAACTTTTCTGAATTTTAGCGTCATCGATTTTCTTCTTATTGGCTTTTGAATCAAAACTCAAGAGAAAATTCTGATTTATTGGAGCTGATCGATTCGAAAAAAAAAATCTTTTGATGTTTCTGGAATTCATCCTTTTGGATGTTTTTCTTGTGTTGGGTATGTACTGTATTTTGTGTTTCTATATGTTGTTTTCCCTTTTTGAGATGTCAAAAGGGAGAGTAATAGTTTGTGTTCTAGTTTATGTTCTGGGTCAGCTCAGTGTTCTTGTATTATTCACCTATTATTTATTTACTGATTTTGACATTACTAACAAATGTTTGCCATCATCAAAAAGGGGGAGATTGTTGCGAATCTAGTTTCAAGGATTGTGATTTTGATGATAGCAAACACTTTCATGTCTGTTTAAGTGACTAATATTTCAGGTTCACAGGATCAATTACAAATTCAAGCCAGCCCAAGATCGAGTCAGACTATTTTGTAGTTCAGGTCCAATGTACTTTATTCATCTTTATTGAGTCAAATGTAATGCAAAGGATCCCCCAGCTAAGTAACCTTGCACACACACACTCAGGGGGAGATTTTTAGTGAGTTAGAGTTTCTATTTCAAATTTTATTTATATCATCCTGGATGATATTCATATCATCCTCGACGATCTAGTGAAAATAGAAACCCTTATTAGGGTGACCATATTAAGTCGGTTTGATTAAGCAGATCATCCTGGATGATATACCCATCATACAGGATGATAGGCTCAAATCAAAAATTCTCAACCACTAGATTAAGTTAGGCAAGTTTTTATTTTTAGAGATTTGGACTAATCATCCCGAATGATACGTGTATCATCCTAAATTATTCTTTACAATCATACCTAAATTAGTCAGGTGATTAAGGAAAGTAATTAATATTTGATTGATACGATCATATCGTCCTGGACGATCGCAATATCGTCATGGACAATACATGCAAAATCCTGACCGTCCAGAGCACTTCACCTGGATGACCCGAGAAATGTGCTGGACGATATTCTCAATTTTGAACTAATCATACAGGATGATCGAGATATCATCCCAGATGATCAAGTCATTTTGAGATCATCCAGCATGTTTTGGCTGTACGACTCGAGCTGTGTGCAGGATGATATTATTATTTTTGAACTAATCATACCAGACGATTTAGATATCATCCTGGATGATCAAGTCATTTGGAGATTGTCCAGTATAAGTTACCCTGGACGACCCGAGCTATCTTCTAAATGAAATTCCTGATTTACAGTAATCATCCTGGAGGATCGTAGAATCATACGGGAAGATTGGAACAAATTTTGTCTACTAATAATCCAGAGAAACCAGATCATCCAGGCTGATACATGTGATTTTGTACTGATTGTACAGGACAATCGACCGATCGTCCTGGACGATCTTTGACGACCAGTTGGGATTTAGGGCAAATTTTTTGCCCTCATATTTAAGATCTTTTTCTTTCAACAAGAAAGATCTTTTGCCACCTTCCTTTCCAGAGAGAACCTTGAGAGAGAGAGAGAGAGAGTGCTTGGAAGAGAGAGAGAGGATCTTGTAAGGGGGAGTTTGTGAGGGATTTATAAAGGTTTCTCCAAGCAAGGATCTGAGTCGTCTTCTCTGGTCATCATCTCTTGTCTTGTTGGTGTATCTATGGGAGGATCGTCCGCAAGAAGATCCAGGCTCTCTGCCTGCTTCAGGAGGAAGCGAAAGGATTCCAGGTTCTCTGCCTACTTTAGGAGGAAGAGAAGGGAGTCTAGGTTCTCTGCCTCACCAAGTTGGTGGAAAGGAGTTTTGTATAGGCTTCTCCGCCTTGCTGTGGGAGTAGAAGAAGAGTCACTTAGTGTTAGTGCAATACCCAGAGGGGAGGCTCCGGGGAGTGGACGTAGGTCAAGTTGACTGAACCACTATAAATACTGGTGTGTTCTTTCTGATTATATTCTACATTTATTTTTCTATTGATGATCGTGTGATTATGATTATTATCTGATATTATTGAACATCTGCACATCATTGTGCAATTGTAATTATTTTTTAAAAATATCCAAAAGATTTTTCTAAATTTTTTTGCTCATAAATTTTTAAAATAACCAATTCATCTCCCCTCTTGGTTAGCCTTGGGACTAGTTCACAAGGGCTTAACATCCCTAACAAACTTTCAAAGCCTTCTTCAATTTACGCTTTATGTGTTGTAGTAGGTGTAAGGGGGGAGCAAACAAAACAAAAATTATTCCCCATGGTATCCCTTACAAAAAGAAAAATTTAGGATTTTAAACAATCTGAGAAGGAGGAGGATGAAGGAGACCTTAGTGAAACTAGGGTGTTTTGGAGGCCTCATAGTAGCAACAGTAGTAGAAGTGCTAGAACTCTTCAAAGTTTGGCAGGTCAGGTGGCTGAACTAAGAGGGAAGATGGAAAAAGTGGCTCAATTCTATTAGGAATCAAAAGATTGATAGCTTGAGAAGAGGATGAGGATGGCTACAGTATGGATCATCAGGAAAAGCATTATAGATACACTGCTGAATTTAATGATGCTTTTGTAGGAATGTTTAGAAGTAATCCTTTTGTGGAGCATCCTAATTAGCTTTAATTTCCATTTGCACCTTCTTATTATCCTTTTGTTTGGAAGCTTGATGATAGAGGCCATAACGATGATGATGATGTTGAGGAGGAGGAAGACCTAGATTTTACTAGTTAGATGTTGTTCTTATTTGGCTTGAGGAGAGAGAGAGAGAGAGAGAGAGAGAGAGAGAGAGAGAGAGAGATTGAATGCTACTTTTGTTGTGTAACATATTTTTACTTTTATTCTTTTTCATTTATTTACCTTGGGGGTAACTTAGTGACATGATTGAGTGATATTGTTGTATTAGCCCGATAATAAATTGTGGTCTTGATAGCCACTAAATGTGTGATGGTGCTTATAACACTAGTTATCTTATATATTATATTAGCTTATTTTATATCACATGTTTAGTACCTTTGTATCATCATATAAAAATATGTGAATTTATTAATGTTTATGTATTCTTTTAATTAAATTTGATTAAATTCCCTTTATACTTACATTTTCATATTGCCTTCCATTAAAATCGGTATAATCTGATTATTTATTTAACCTTAATAAAAATGATAATTAAAAATTATGTAAATTTAGGATAAAATAAAATTCAAGATCATAGTTCAAATGAACACTACATTTTAATCACTGTAACACTCGAATGTAATAGTTCCATGGCATTGCATGTAACTTATCCACAATAATAAGCGCTTCTACTATCTAAGTAATAAATCTATATTAGCAAGCATTGCGGTGGTGCAAAAAGTTTCAGTTTTGAGGTTATAATTCACTTCAAGGGCATCATGGCAGCATGCTTTCATGCGCAACAGAACCAAAATCCTTTTTGTGTTATCACATGAATAGTTGTGATTTTTATTGGAGAGTTCATACACTTTTGTAAAATCCAATATTTTTTAGAGTGCTTCTCTAGTATCCTCTTAGAGTAAAATCTAAAGGAGGCTTAGGAAGTACAAGATACAATCATTTGTGGTATTTATCCTATGTTTCTTGAAGCAACTTTGTAAGTTAAGGGAGATAGAGTGTATAGGAGGTACTTTGATCATTTCTAGTGATATCACTTTCTTATATTTTCATTCTTTAACGAGTTTATTGAAAATGAGTTTGTTTGTTATTTATTATATGTCTAGCTAATTCTCTTATTTTGGATTGATGTTGTAAAGTGCATGTTATGTACTAATCAAGACTCTTATTCTATAATATTAAATGATGTTTTTAATATTATATCACTCTTAATTTAATGCACGTAATGGGCATATATGTTGTTAAAATACAGTGTGATGTATAGCCTTAATGGAGGAATGCAAGAATAATTAGGAATATTGAAATATAATATTTGCATTCCTAGACATATGATATAAAATATTATAGGTTCTTAAGGAGGTACTATAATTAAAGGAGGTTATTAGTTATCATTTTCGCCCCTATAAGCTCGATAAAGATCTAAGGCTTTATATGCTCTGAATCACATCTATATGTAAGAGTTCTATTAGGAAAGATATGAAATTTATGCTCATCAATCCAAAACACTAAAATTAAATATTGTATCTAATATGTTTATTATTTTATTTAGTAATAGAATTTGCATAATTATCATTTTTATTTCAATTGAATAATTTTTGCAATTTGAGTAAATAGTAGTAATTTGTTGTAAGTAAGCATACTTCCTCATGGGTTTGACACTCTACTATACCACTTTATTATTTGATTCGGTTTATATACTTACATATATTAAGTGAGATTTTATTAATTTTATATTAAAGAAAATATAAGCATTATTTAGGGGTAATAGAGCCCTAGACTTTTAAATAATTCAAAAGTTCACTCCATAGCCCCCATTAATGAGCATATTGAGTTATAGGAAGCATTCAAGGAACTAGAGACACTTATAATAGAACTAGATAGTAGTGAACATGCATTAAAATTTGAAGTGGCTAGTTATAAAAGTTTAAATGCTTATTTATAAAAGAAAATAAAAGCACTTAAAAAGAACACACCCAAGACTGCACATTAAGTGGATCCACAGCCTAGGACACAAGATGGATCATATCCTTAGGAAGAAGCATTACCCCTCACACTACTGAACCTATTTCATGGGCTTAGGTGTTACTCTTATGGAATGTTAGGACATATTACAAGCACTTGCACTATATACTCTACAACACATCTAGTTTGGAGGCCCAAAGTATTATCATCACAACATATCAAATATAACATTCGTAGATAGAAGCATAACATGGCACCCAAGATTACTTGGGTTCCAAAATCTGATCTTTGAACGAATTAATAGAATTTCTCTCACAAGACTACCAGTGAGTGCATGTGATACCTAGATAGTGGCTGCTCGAGACACCTAACTAGACACTTAAAAGATTTTATCATGTTTGAGGTCAGTAGTGGAGGCAGGGTAACTTTGGGTGACAACACTGCTAGGAAAGTGGTAGGTTCAGGTATAATCAGTAAAACTAATGGCATTGTTATTGAAAATATAATTTTAGTGTAAGGGTTAAATCATAATCTATTAGCATTAGCTAATTATGCGAGAAAGATTTTGATGCGGAATTTCTTTTAAATAAATTTGATTATTTTAAATGGAAAACCATTTTAGAAGGTAAAAGAAATAGTAATATTTATATGCTTAATTTGGGTTGCATTGATATTTTTGATAATCTTTGTTACTTAAAAACTATTATGGATGAATTATGGCTATGGCATAGGTGACTATATCATACTAGTATGAAGACCCTTAGGGTGATTACCTAGTACGATCTAGTTATAGGCTATCCCAAACTAAATTTCTCTAAGGATCACCTATGTGATGCCAATAAGTTAAGAAAGCAAAGTAGGTCATCATTTTATTACATTAAGAATATTATTACCTCTAGACCACTAGAGATTCTACACATGATTGATTTGGACCCATTAGTATAACCAGTGTAACCAGTCTAGGTGATAAGAGGTTTGGCTTTATGATTGTAGATGACTACTCCAGATTCGCTTGGGTTAGATTCTTAGCATAAAATAGTGAGTCACTTAATGAGTTTAAGATTTTCTCCAATTGAATTCTGAGGAAGTTAGGGTGTTTGATTTTTATAATTCATAGTGATCATAGTGGAGAGTTTACAACTAGAATATTAACAACAACAATCCTTTATCCCACTATGTAGGGTCAGCTACATAAATCCTTTTTCTCCATTGTGTCTTGTTAAGAGTCAAATTATCATCTAAATCTAACAAAGAAAGGTTATTTCTAATATTTTCTAACTAAGTATTTTTAGTTCTACCTCTACATTTCTTGATAAAAGTCAAATTTAATACATCTACTTTCCTAATTTGGTCATCGGAAGGCCATCATTTTATGTGACAAAACCACTAAGGTGACTCTCTCTAATATTATCTTCCTCATCTCTCCAACACCTAACTTAATATTATACTTCTCTTTTAATGACCAATATTCTACACCATAAAACATTGCATGTCTCACAACCATATTATAGAATTTTACCTTAAGTTTCAAAGGGAATTTTCTATCACAAATGCATTCCTCCACTTTAATCATCTAACTTGAATTACACTAATAATATCCCCATCTATTTCACCATCTCTCTGAATAGTATACCCAAGATATCTTGAATGTGTACTATTATTAATTACTTAAATGTTTAAAGTCATAATCTCCTGCTAGATCTATTATTACTAAAATTACACTCCATATTCAGTTTTAGGTTTACTCAAATGAAACCGGTTAGACTCTAAGGTTGGCCTCCATAATTCAAGTTTACCTTAAACCCCCTCTCTGATCTAATCAACAAGAAGAATATCTTTAACAAAATCCATACACCAAGCTACAACCTCTTGCAAATGTTTAGTGAGAACATACATGACTAAAGCAAAATTGATATGGGCTTAAGGCTTATACTTGATGTAATCTAACTAAAATAGGAAAACACTTAGTTAAACTACCTTATGTTTGAGCAGAAGTAACAACTCCTGCATACATATCCTTTATGACTTGAATACATGCCTTATTAACCCTTCTCTTATATAAACTCTACATAACACTTCTCTTGGAACTTTATTATATGCTTTCTCTAAATCAATAAAAATTGTTACAAATCAGGTTTTGATGATGACAAACATGTTTCCAGTGTGTTTTACTTGGCTAACCCGTTTCAGGCACAGAAGATCACGAACAAATCAAGGCAACTCAAGATCGGGTCCAAGTGTGTCCAATGTATGAGTTTTCTTTTTATTGAGTCAATTGTAATGTAACTGATCCCCTAGCTAAGTAACCTTGCACACACACACTCAGGGGGAGAGCTTGAGTGAGTTAGAGTTTCTGTTCATTTTTTGTTCAGATCATCCTGGACGATATTCACATCGTCCTGGACGATCCAGTAAAAATAGAAACCCTAATTAGGGCGACCAAGTTAAAAGGGTCTGATTAAGCAGATCATCCTGGATGATATTGGGATCGTACAGGACGATATGCTCAAATCAGAAATTCTCAGCCGCCAGATCAAGTTAAGCAAGTTTTATTTTAAGTTATTTGGTCTGATCGTCCCGGACGATACATGTATCGTCCTGAATGATTCAGTACAATCATGCCTAAATTAGTCTGGTAATTAAGGAAAGCAATTAATATTTAATTGATACGATCATATCATCCTGGATGATCACAGGATCGTCCTGGACGATCATGATCGTCTAGTGCATTTCAGTTGTACGTCCTGAACTGTGTTCAGGATGATTTGGGCACTTTTTGAACTAATCGTACAGACCGATGTCCCTATCATCCTGGACGATCAAGTCATTTTTTGGTCGTCCATCACAGGTTTCTCTGGACGACCCGAACTGTCTTTTGGACGATATTTCATGATTTATACTAATCGTCCCGGACGATCGCAGGATCCTACGGGACGATATGATCAATTTTCTCTACTGATCGTCCAGAAGAGCGAGATCGTCCTGGCTGAATCAGCTGAATTTTAACTGATCGTACAGGATGATCTACCGATCGTCCTGGACGATCTTGGCCGACCAGTTAAGATTTAGGGCAAATTTTAAGCCCTCTTACAAAAGAAATTTTTCTTGAAACAAGAAAAATCTTTTCTACCACCTTCCTTCCCAGAGAAACCCTAGAGAGAGAGAGAGAGTTGGGAGAGAGAGAGGATCTTGTGAGGGGGAGTTAGTGAGGGATTCACTAAGGTTACTCCAAGCACGGATCAGAGTAATCTTCTCTGCTCGTCGTCTTTTGTCTAGTCAGTGCTCGTTGTGGGAGGATCGTTCGCAAGAAGATCTGGGGTTCTCTGCCCGCTTCAGGTGGAAGCAAAAGGAGTTCGAAGGTTCTCTACCTGCTTCAGGAGGAAGCGATTGGAGGTCGGGTTCTCTGCCTCACTATGTGGTGAAAAGGAGGTTTTGTACAGGCTTCTCCGCCTTGCTGTGGGAGCAAAAGGAGAGACACTTTTTGTTTAGTGCAATACCCGGAGGGGAGGCTCCGGGGAGTGGACATAGGTCAAGTTGACCGAATCACTATAAAATCTGGTTTGCTTTTCTGATTCTATTCTGCACTTTACTTTTCTATTATTAACTGCGTGGGTGAATATCTGAGATTGATCTTTTCGTTCTTGTTTACTGGTTTCCGCTGCTAAGTATCGAAAAGGTTTTTCATTATTGTTGTAAAATTTTTAAATAACCAATTCACCACCCCCCCTCTTGGTTAGCCTCGGGACTAGTTTACTAGGGCTAAACATCCCTTTCGAACTTTCAAGTGGTATCAGAGATGGATTCATAAAATCAAGTTTTGAAAAACTTTTGAATTTGATCCATGGCTAACTGAAACAATCTTAATACTGCTGAAAGCTATTCTATTACAAGACCACCATTGTTTGACAATATTCCTTTTGATTTTTGAAAAACATGCATGTCCACTTTTCTGCAATCTATTGATTATCGTTTGTGGATGTTAGTTAAGGATGGTTATGAAGCACCACATAGACTTGTCAATGGCATTAAAACTGAACTCCCATTTGCAGATTTAACTTTTGATGATCATGACTTAGCATAGTTAAATGCAAAATGTTTGAACTGTTTCTTTTGTGCTTTAAAATCTGAAGACTATATGCATGTTTCTACTTGTACAACATGTAAAGAAATCTGGGATAGATTGTGTATAATATATAAAGGTACAACTGAGGTCAAACAGTCTAGGTTAAATATCTTGTTGCATGATTATGAACTTTTTCGCATGAAACCTAGTGAGATGATTTCAAAAATGTACACAAGATTCACTCAAATCGTTACCTCTTTGCATGCTCTAGGAAGAGAACTAACTAATTACGAAAGAGTGAATAACATTTTTAGATGTTTGCCTTCTTCATACGATGCTAAGATTACTGCGATCATGGAATCTAAAGATTTAAATACTTATTCTATTGACAGCTTACTTGGATCACTCATTACTTACGAGCAAGGGGTGAACCAAAGATAACTTTATGCAGGTGAATGAAAGAAGGAGAAGACAGTGGCACTAAAGGCCAAAGATTTAGATGATAGCACTTCCGGGTCTGATAGTGATGATGCTGCCTTGATCACAAGGCAGTTCAAGAGCTTTCTAAAGAAGAAGAATAAGAATTTTCACAAGTGGAACAAAGGTAAGACCAGTAGAAATTTTAAAGCTTCATCAGAATCTATTTGTTTTGAATGCAGGAAGCCTGACACATAAAGGCGGATTGTCCTACACTCAAGGCTCACCCAAGCAAGGAGAAGGGTGAGGAGAAACCAAAGTTCAGAAAGGATAAGAAGCGGATACAAAAGGCGTTATGGACAGACTTTGCATCTGACTCCTCTGAGACTGAAGCTGAAGAGGAGGAAACAAACTTGTGTATGATGGCTGATGATCACCCTTGTCAGTCGGACCAGGAAGAGGTATGCGAGCTTACTTACGATTAATTATTTGAAGTATCTGAAAAAATTCATGCATCATATAGGAAGCTTAAGAAAACCCATGCTAGTTTGAAATTGGACTATTTGACTTTACAAAAAGAGCATGATGTTCTGATTAAGGATTATTCCACTGTTGATAGCAATCACATGTCTTTGCTTGATGAGTTTGATGAATTAAATAAAAAATTTTCTGATTTAGTTACTTTGCATGATTCATTGAAAACCACTCATGTTGATTTGGAGAGAGCTTTCAAAGAACTGGATACTATGGCATGTGAAGTAGAAAGTAGCAATGGTGCTTTAAAATTTAAAATTGCAAGTTTAAAGAAAGAGAATGAATTCTTAAAAGTGAAAATTGCTGCTTTTGAAAAGAACAAAAGACCACCTACTTTTGAAGAGTTTTATGCACCGCCACCTTTTGAAAAATCTGTTGCAAGTTCATCAAAGCATGTTTCATACACTTCTAGGAAGAGGCACTATCACTCACGACGCTTAGTTAATCCTTTTCCTGGTGTTAGATATTTTTCATGTGGCATGTTAGGACACATTTCCCACACATGTACTGTTCACCATAGTACACATTGGGTGTGGAGGCCCAAACTGCTTGTTTCACAGCACAACACGGATGCATTACATTCTTCTTTTCATAAGAAGGAACCCAAACCTGTTTGGGTTCCTAAGACTGACGTTTGATGATTTTGTAGGTGTGCTCTCACACAAGACCTCATGAGAGCATGTGGTACCTGGACAGCGGATGTTCTAGACATATGACTGGAGATGTAAATCAGTTCATTTTGCTGGAGGCCAGAGCTGGAGGTAAGGTTACACTTGGAGACAACACCACCAGGAAGGTGGTAGGATCAGGTATAATTGGTGATTCAAAGAATTTTATGATTGACAATGTTTAGCTTGTAGATGGACTGAAACACAATTTGCTGAGCATCAGTCAACTTTGTGACAAATGATACAACATCAAATTCCTACCCACTAGCTGCATTTTAAGCTTAAATGATAAAGTTGTTTTGTAGGGGAAAAGGATCAACAACGTCTACAAGCTGGATGTAAGTTGCATTAAATCTGAGAATTTAATTTGCTTAAAAAATGCTGCTGATGAGTCTTGGTTATGGCATAGGAAATTGTGTCATGCCAGTATGAAAACCCTTAGGAGAGTCACCCAAAAGGACTTAGTTAGAGGTGTTCCCAAGCTTAAGTTCACTAAGGATCTCCTGTGTGATGCCTGTCAGTTAGGGAAGCAAGTCCAGTCCTCCTTTCACTCTGTTAAGGACATTAACACCTCTAGACATTTAGAAGTTCTTCACATGTACCTTTTTGGACCCATTAGCATTGTCAGCTTAGGGGGGAGAGTCTATGGTTTTGTGATTGTAGATGATTATTCGAGGTTTACTTGGGTGAAGTTTTTGTCACATAAATCTGAGTCATTTGATGAGTTTAGATCTTTCTCTACTTGGATTCAGAAGAAGTTAGGATATGAGATTATTACCATCTATAGTGATCATGGAGGGGAATTTAAAAATGAAAGATTTGGAAGTTTTTGTGAGGAGCAAGGGATTAGTCATAATTTTTCAGCTCCTAGGACCCCTCAACAGAACGGGGTAGCTGAAAGGAAGAACAGGACCTTAGTGGAAGCCGCTAGAGCCATGCTTGCCAAGTATTCACTTCCAAAATACTTTTGGGCTGAAGCGGTGAACACTGCCTGTTATGTGCTGAATAGGGTAATTGTGAGAGTCAAACTGAACAAGACACCTTATGAGATCATTAAGGGTAGAACTCCAAATCTGTCCCACCTCCATATCTTTGGCTGTAAGGTTTTCTTTCTGAACAACGGGGAGTCACCCTTACGAAAATTTGACCCCAAATCTGATGAAGGAGTATTCTTAGGATATTCAAGTGTGGGGAAATCCTTTAGGGTGTTCAATAAGAGGACTTTGGTCGTGGAAGTAACAACCCATGTAGTGTTTGATGAATCTGATCCTAAGGAGTCTAGATCTGAAGTAGAAGATGAAGAGATTGTTGAGGTTAGCCAAGGGGTTGGAAATACAAATCTGGAGGAAAGGGTAGAACCTCAAACCACTTTGCCTAGAGATTAGAGATACTCTTCGAGTCATCCTAAAGAACTGATCTTAGGAGACCCTTCTGAAGGTGTTAAAACTAGGCATGGACTTAGGAAGGAAGTAAACTATTCTACCTTTATTTCAATGACTAAACCCACCAACATCAATCAAGCCTTGTCGGATGAGTTTTAGATTTTAGCTATGCAGGAAGAATCGAATCAATTTGTAAGGAATGATGTTTGGGAGTTAGTAGAAAGACCTAGAAATCAAAGTATTGTGAGAACCAAGTGGGTCTTTAAGAATAAGATGAATGATTCTGGTGTGGTGGTTAGGAATAAGGCAAGATTGGTGGCTAAGGGGTATAATAAGATAGAAGGGATTGATTTTGAGGAGACTTTTTCCCCTATAGCTAGACTGTAAGCCATTAGGGTGCTACTAGCCTTTGCCTGTTATAAGGGATTTAAGCTGTTTCAAATGGATGTCAAGAGTGCCTTTTTGAATGAGGTGATAAAAGAGGACATTTTTTGTAGAACAACCTCCAGGTTTTGAGAGTTCCCAATATCCAAATCATGTTTATAAATTAAAAAAGGCCTTATATGTATTGAAACAGGCACCCAGAGCTTGGTATGAGAGGCTTAGAAGAGAGTTTGTTAAGGGGAGCGTAGACCACTCTTTTTCTGAGGAGATTAGGAGATGACTTACTCATTGTCCAGATTTATCTTGATGATATAATTTTTGGATCTTCTGATAAGTACTTATGTGATGAGTTTTCTAAAATAAAGAGTAAGGAGTTTGAGATGAGTATGATGGGAGAATTGTCCTACTTTTTGGGATTTAGCATAAGGCAATCGGATAATGGAACCTTTCTCAATCAGTCTAAATACACTAAGGACATTTTGAAGAAATATGAAAGGGACAAAGCCAAGCCAATCAATACTCCCATGAGCTCCTCTGTTCAGTTAGATAAGGATTCAAGTGGAAAATCTGTTGATGAGAAGAAGTATAGAGGAATAATAGGATCACTGCTTTACCTGACTACTAGCCGACCTGATATCATGTTTAGTGTCTGTCTTTGTGCTAGGTTTCAGGCTGATCCTAAAGAGTCCCGCCTGACTACTATTAAAAGAATTCTTAGATATCTTTTAGAGACCCCAAACCTAGGAATCTGGTACCCTAGACACAACACTTCTTTTGAGATCATTGGATATTCTGATTCTGACTTTGCGGGGTGTAGGGTAGATAGAAAGAGCACTTCTGGAACTTGTCAATTCATAGGACAGTCTCTAGTCTCCTGGTCCAGTAGAAAACAGAACTCAGTTGCACTTTCCACTGCTGAAGCTGAGTATATTACCTTAGGGAGTTGTGTGGCCCAAATTCTTTGGTTAAAGCAACAAGTTTTGGATTTAGGTTTACCTGTTGGCACAATTTCTATTCTGTGTGATAATACTAGTGCCATTTGTATCTCTAAGCATCCAATCCAACATTCTAGGACCAAACACATTGACATAAGGCATCACTTCATTAGAGACCATGTTACAAAAGGGGACATTGAGCTACATCATGTAGCAACTGAAAATCAGCTGGCTGACATATTCACTAAACCACTGGCCTTTGACTCATTCAACATTTTGAGAACCAGATTAGGAGTGATTGATATAAATGCTTGATTCTGATGACTACTGATTTCTGATTATTTTGATTGTTATTCTGTTTTCTGGTAGTCAGTTTTTGGTTTTGATTTGATTATTTTCTTTTAGTAGGTTTTATTTCTTTTGCTGATTTCTGTGTTAGCCTTGTTGTTAGTTTGATTTAAATATTTACTTCAATGTGATTTTCTATCTATTTTATTCACTGGTTCATCTCTTACACTTACTATTTTATGCTTTTTAAAGTCTGATCACTGCTCACTACTTCTGATAATCTGAAATTCTGCTGGGAGTTTTACCTTATTTTTGTTTGGAAGCTGGTAAGCAGTGATTGACTCCACTGGATCTGTTAAAGGGAAGAAATATAGATGATTATTTCTCTTCCTCTAACTCCTTTGCTGGTGTATTGTTTCTTTTGGATAAAACATCCTCTTCAAAAGTAAAATTTAAGTTTTTGAAATAGAGATTTAATTTATCTTCTTACAGTAATCTACCTCATATCAATAGTGTTTTCAAAGTCTTGAGTTAATATTTTAATTTTCTAAACCAAGTGATTGCATTTATCATATGACGTCTGGCTTTTATTTTGTAAATTACTCTTCCTTATCGTGGAGAGCATCTCCTATATCTGGAAGGTAATTTCATAGCTGAGACTATTTAATGATTATGAAAAGAAGAAAGCTTACAAAAGATGCGCAGTGCACCAAATCAATTGAGAAAGAGGCACAAAATGAGCCCAAAGCTGAAAAGTTATGAAATGTCGCCAACTAAAAGATACACAAAGTGTATCAGAAATGAAAAGATGCGCAAAGCGCCAAATAAATTGAAAAAGAGGCATAAAATGAGCCCAATCAAGCTTTCTTTCCTTTCAGATCGTTAAAGGTCTTAGAAAAATTCGTGCGCCACTTAATACTTTCAAGAGCTTGTGTTTGAAAATCTTGATTTCTGATTTTTTACTTTGTCACACTATTATATCAGATATTTTTCTGGAACGAGGCTTGAAAAGATCTCTTTTCGAATCTAATTTCTTTTCTTCTGAATTGGATGTTTTGTTTGAAAGAGATTTGCATCGATAAGGTCCCTGAGGTGGGAGTTACGAAAGTCAATTTTTCTAACTTTTTCTGGATTTCGACGCTGTCAATCGTCTTCTTATTGGTTTTTGGATCTAAAATCAAGGAAAAATTCTGATTTACGCGAGCAGCTTGATAAAAAAAAAGGTCCTTTTATGTGTTGTTGCTGTGAGTTTTATTCATTTTTGTTTTGTTTTAATTTCGTGACTGTATTTTTGGGATCCTGATCTGTCACCTCCATCCTCTATCTTTTTCTATTTTCTTCACATCGTCCTGGACGATCTCAACATTGTCTTGGATGATTCATTCAAAATCGTCCCCACACTGCTCCTGCTGCTGAAAAAGTCCAATTATTGGTGATCGTCCTGGACGATCCTTATATCATCCTGGACGATATGACCCATATCTTCCTGATCTGATCAAACGGCTAACATTGCACCAATTATTGTACATCATCCTGGATGATCCACTTCATCGTCCTTGATGATCCACGTGTCAGCCGCTGGAGGATTGGAATTCGGCCTGTCCGACACACTTATTGCACATCGTCCGGGACGATCCACCTAATTGTCCTGGACGATACCTTTTCGTCAACGGTCGTCCAACCTGACTCCTCGGGAAGATCGCCTGTGTTTAATCATCCTGGATGATCTCTGATCATCCTGGATGATCGGACCACTTTTTTGACCAATCGACCAGGACGTCATAAATGCCCATATCGTCCCGGACGATGTCGCGATCGTACGGGACGATCGGGCCATTTTCTATATAAACAATAGTTTTCTTAAGGATTTTCCACACCTTTTCTTCCAATCTCCTTCTACTTCCCTACACTTTTAATTTCTAATGGCTTGTGGAAAACATTCCCGTCAAAAGGGTGCCAGTTCCTTCCGGGGATCTGTTGATCCTCGCTTCCCCAATGCAGCCGATCAGGCTGCCTACGAGCGATATTGTGAAGTGGGGATCACACCGTCGAAAATTGTAAATCCCCGCACTCTTACTTATCCTGTCCTTGACCTCTTCGCCCACACCTCCCTCACCTTCATCATGACTCTCGCCTTTTCTTTTAGCTTGGAACTTCTTCGTGTTTTCTTTGCCAACTTGCAAATTTCGGCTGATTATTCCACCCTCCGCTCTTATGTAAATCAACGACCCGTCGAACTCACTTACCAGGACTTCCATAAGATTTTCCAACTTTTCTTCACTAGCGACAAACTCCACACCCTTATCACCGACCCGGACTATGATTGGAGTGTCGCCAACCATTTCCTTCGCAATACAAATGCCCCTTATCATGATAATGCCTGCACTACACTTCTTAAGGACGCCCAGACTATTCAGCATGTTCTTCGTTCCTCCGTCATTCTGAAGATGGGGGATCGAATTCACATCACCCCACTTCTGTCCTAGACCACCTACTACATCCTGACCCAGAGGGAATTTAATGCCACCGACCTTATTATCCGGTACCTCGAGCACCTCACCACTATTCAGGATCCAGGTCATCGCCGTCGTCCAAATCTAGCCATAGGACATATCATTACCTATGCCCTTGAAACCAAATATGACCTACAATATCCTGCAGCTCCAGATGTTCCTCCTTCCTTCCTCACCAATAATGCCTTCCACGTCCTCCACAGCACCTAACTACATCCGGAGCCCGCCCCGGATGTTGAGGAAGAGGAGGAAGAGGCCATTCCAGTTCCTGCTGCACCAGATGCACCTGCTCCTCTTCGCATTGCCTCTCCCTTTGACCACCTGGTGCAGCGCTTCGATCAGTGGGAGGCCAGATTTGACTCCTATGTGGCCACCTAGGAGCAGCGGCACGCCGAGGACATCCAGCGCTTCACGGACTATGTTGCACTGCAGCAACTGCAGCATGACCAGGACATTGCCTGGATCAGTGCCCACTTTTAGGCGATTCACAACTACTTCAACACACCACCGCCACCTCCTCCTTCCGATCAGGATCCGCCTCTGTTCTAGTTTTCTGTTTTGTAGTTGTTTTATTTTATGTTTTGTACTTATATTTCCGTCTTCTATTTTACCCTCCTCCTTTTTGTGATGTTAAAAGGGGGAGTTAGTTGTAGTCGTTTCAGTTTTTGTTATGTGTTATGTTTCCTATATTGATTTAGTTGTTAAATGAAAATTTGAAAAAAAAATTGTTTTTCGATCTCCGAGTTATCCTTATTTTCAAACTACTGTACAATTATTTGCCATCATCAAAAAGGGGGAGATTGTTGCAAATTTGGTTTTGATGATGACAAACATGTTTCCGGTGTGTTTTGCTTGGCTAACCCGTTTCAGGCACAGAAGATCACGAGCAAATTAAGCCAACTCAAGATCAGGTCCAAGTGTGTCCAATGTATGATTTTTCTTTTTATTGAGTCAATTATAATGTAACTGATCCCCTAGCTAAGTAACCTTGCACGCACACACTCAGGGGGAGAGCTTGAGTGAGTTAGAGTTTCTGTTCATTTTTTGTTCAGATCGTCCTGGACGATATTCACATCATCCTGGACGATCTAGTAAAAACAGAAACCCTAATTAGGGCGACCAAGTTAAAAGGGTCTGATTAAGCAGATCGTCCTGGACAATATTGGGATCGTACAGGACGATATGCTTAAATTAGAAATTCTCAGCCGCCAGATCAAGTTAGGCAAGTTTTATTTTAAGTTATTTGGTCTGATCGTCCCGGACGATACATGTATCATCCTAGACTATTCAGTATAATCATGCTTAAATTAGTCTGGTAATTAAGGAAAGCAATTAATATTTAATTGATACGATCATATCGTCCTGGACGATCGCCGGATCGTCCCGGACGATCATGATCGTCTAGTGCATTTCAGCTGTACGTTCCGAACTGTGTTCAGGATGATTTGGGCACTTTTTAAACTAATCGTACAGGTCGATGTCCCTATCATCCTGAATGATCAAGTCATTTTTTGGTCGTCCAACACAGGTTTCTCTAGACGACCCGAACTGTCTTCTGGATGATATTCCATGATTTACACTAATCGTCCCGGACGATCGCAGGATCGTACGGGACGATATGATCAATTTTCTCTACTGATCGTCCAGAAGAGCCAGATCGTCCAGGCTGAACTAGCTAAATTTTAACTGATCGTACAGGACGATCTACCGATCATCCTGGACGATCTTGGCCGACCAGTTGAGATTTAGGGCAAATTTTAAGCCCTCCTATAAAAGAAATTTTTCTTGAAATAAGAAAAATCTTTTTTTCCACCTTCCTTCTTAGAGAAACCCTAGAGAGAGAGAGAGTTGGGAGAGAGAGAGAGAGGATCTTGTGAGGGGGAGTTAGTGAGGGATTCACTAAGGTTACTCCAAGCACGGATAAGAGTCGTCTTCTCCGCTCGTCGTCTTTCATCTAGTCAGTGTTCGTTGTGGGAGGATCGTTCGCAAGAAGATCCGGGGTTCTCTGCCCACTTTAGGTGGAAGCAAAAGGAGTTTGAAGGTTCTCTGCCTGCTTCAGGAGGAAGCGAAAGGAGGTCGGGTTCTCTGGCACACCGTGTGGTGAAAAGGAGGTTTTGTACAGGCTTCTCTGCCTTGCTGTGGGAGTAAAAGGAGAGACACTTTTTGTTTAGTGCAATACCCGGAGGGGAGGCTCCGGGGAGTGGATGTAGGTCAAGTTGACCGAACCACTATAAAATCTGGTTTGCTTTTCTGATTCTGTTCTGCATTTTACTTTTCTATTATTAACTGCGTGGGTGAATATCTGAGATTGATCTTTTTATTCTTGTTTACTGGTTTCCACTACTAAGTATCGAAAAGGTTTTTCATTATTGTTGTGAAATTTTTAAATAACCAATTCACCCCCCCTCTTGGTTAGCCTCGGGACTAGTTCACTAGGGCTTAACATCCCTTTCAAACTTTCAAAAATCGTATGTAGATCCTCCTTATTCTCTCTTTACTTCTCCATCAAACCTCTAAATAAATGCATGGATTCCATAGTAGACCTTCCTGGCATGAATCTAAATTGATTTTGAGAAACATTAGTGTAATGCCGCAACCTATACTCCATAATTCTCTCCCATAGTTTTAATACATAACACATTAACCTAATTCCTCTATACATCATACAATCTTGTGTATCAAGGATTTGCTGGGTCCAACTCATTCCAAATGATGTATTAGACTTATTGGAGTAGATTTTTTGCATTAATGAGGCTTGGATACTTAAGATGCATGTGTAATGGCTAAAGGGGCCTTTTGGTCAACCTAGGTTGACTTGGTCAAATAGGCTTGGCCATGGCTTGTTTTTATGATCAATGCATTCTAAATCATATTTAAAATGTGTTGGAGGAGGTTTCAAGATTTTGTTTGATTGAGCCATGTTGAAGTATAAGGAAAATTTTATTTTAGGAGGTTTTGGGGTTTAGGTTTAAGTGGCTTTATGGACAACCATGGTCAAACAAAATTTACCAAGGGTAAAATGTTGGATTGATGCATCATACTAATTATAATGATCATGGTAAATTGATTTAGGGAGGCTTCCAATTTCAATTTCCATAAGATGACATGTCCAGTGGCATTGGCTATAAATATTTGAAGGTTTTGTAGCCTTGGGAAATACTTTGAGTTTAAGGGGTTAGAGGGCTTGGAATGATTCCAAAATGTTGTAGTTGACCCAAGTGAGACATCTAATCAATATTTAAGTGACTAATCATAAATCTAAGGACATTTGATTGGGTTTTGAGGTCATTAAAAATTCTCAAAAAATAGGATATGGACTAAGGGGTTTTGGGTTTTGTTTTGAGCATTCGATTATGATGTCTTAAATTTTCATTAGATTTATATAGTAGATTTGGTATGAATTTGATTTGATCAATGATTTAAAATATTTTTTGTACTGGAAATGCTCATATTATTGATAATCATTGATGATTATCAATGATTTAATAGATGATCAGGTAACAATCACTAGTGAGTATCTAATGGGGGATTTAAATTTTGATCTTACTTTGCTTTATGAAGTTTATTGTAGGTCAATGATTAAAGGTGGTTTTGATTTTGAAATATTCATATCACCAAAACTCATTTCCTGACTATCAAGTGGTTGATTAGATGATCAACTAACAATCAAGGGTCACTATCATTTGATGATTTTGGGTTAATGTTATGATCACTTTACTAAAGCACACAGATGAATTTGATTTGAAGTTTAAACTAGAGGTCAATGTTTTGTATATGGAGATTAGGTTTTGATTTTGGGAATTAACCTCACTCAAAAAAGAGGTGAATAAATATTCCCCCATTGGGTGTGCTAAACTTAAAAAGTAAATTACATATATTGGCGTTAACTGAGGCGATCAATAGAATCAAAGGAAATTTTAATTATTAGGGAGTAAAAAGAAATGATCCTAAATAGGGATTTGAAATTTTCCCCACGTTGGTGCCTAAAAAGCATTATCCATTACTAGTACATTTGATTTTAATTTGAATTAGGATGGTGCCCCAAATGGCTTGCTTCACCACTAGTTAATGACCATAAGGAAAGGTAGCCAGTATGTAGTGACTTATACCTAACCTTACAAAATTAGAATTTAAATTTGAGTGCTGTCATGAGGGTCTTCCTCTACCACTAGCAAATAATAAAAATAAAAAAGCATGTACATGGTGTTATACCTAATATTAGAGGATCAAGATTTAAACTAAAGTGGTGCCACATGGGGCTTACTCCACCACAAAAAAAATTAATTAGAGAACTACTATGAAGGGTTTGCTCCTCCACTAGAGGATATAACTAGAATGGTGCCACGATGGGCTTATTTCATTATTAGAAGTTTATTATAAGAAATGGAAGCATGTATGTGAGGACTTACACCTATTCTTAGAGGATTAGAATTTAAACTAGAGTGGTGCCTTGAGTGTTGCTCCAGTACTTATAGATAAACATAAGAAAAGGAAGCATTTATGTGGAGATGTACACCTATCTTAGAGGACCAAGGTTTAAAATAGAGTGGCGCCATGAGGGGCTTGCTCTACTACTAAAAGATTTAATTATGGTAATACCTTAAGGGGCTTGCTCTACTACTATAATAATTAACTAGGATGGTGTTATGATGGGCTTGCTCCATCACTAGTGAATGATCGTAAGGAAAGAATGTCTGTTCATGGGGACTTACAACTATCCTTAGAGGATCAAAATTTTAACTAGAGTGGTGCCACGAGGATCTTACTCCACTACTAGCTGATTTAACTTAGGTAGTGTTATTGGGGACTTGCTCTATAACTAGAGGATTTGACTAGGATGGTTCTATAAGGGGCTTGCTCCACCCCTAGTGGATGATCATAAGGAATGAAAACCTGTATGTGGGGACTTACACTTATCCTTAGTGGATCAAAATTTAAATTAGAGTGGTGTTACGAGGGGCTTACTTCACAACTAATACATTTAATTAGGATTCTGCCA
This sequence comes from Dendrobium chrysotoxum, assembly GCA_019925795.1. Lineage (NCBI taxonomy): Eukaryota > Viridiplantae > Streptophyta > Magnoliopsida > Asparagales > Orchidaceae > Dendrobium > Dendrobium chrysotoxum. The sequence goes on along the minus strand of CM034298.1, from coordinate 26,645,276 downwards.
TGAAGGGCATGTTCTACCACTATCAAATCTGACTATAAGGATGCCACAAGGGTCTTGCTCCATTACTAACTTATGATTAAATAGAAAGGAATTCTATATGTGAGGACTTACACCAATCCTTAGATAAGTAAAAATTAAATTAGAGTAATGACAAGAGGGGCTTGCTCCACTACTAGTAGATTTAACTAGGGTAGTGTATGAAGGGCTTGCACTATGACCAGTGGGTCTTGAATGAGCATATATGATGCCATGAAAAATGGGCTTATACCTGACAATACTTTTTAGGGAGATGGATCCCAAATGAGAGACAACTCCTAAACGAGAATATTTATATGGTTAAGCCATAAAAATACAAAAATAAAATAAACTACGAGGGATTTTACACCATTTATTTAAGGATATAGTTTAATAATGTTTGGGGGTTTTAAAACCTATAAACCTTAATATAAATCTCAAACACTGTCACACCTTCTAGACCAATTTCCTTTCCAAAATTTCAATACATTCAAGAACTATATAGAAATAATGGTGAGTAAACATTTTCAATTATTTTGAAATATTATCTACTCACAACATCACTGGAGATATCATCCATTTATAGATAACATTAGAAGATCTCCTTTAAAATTAATTAACTAATAAGATCTTCCTTGGTATACTTTCTCTACCATGAATGGACCATCTCAAGATGGTTCAAATTTAATGTTTATCTTTCAATCAGCTAAGATGGGTCTTTGTAAAACTAAGACCAAATCTCCTACTTGAAAAGTTCATGGGTGAACCAACTTGTTATGTGCTTGAATCATTTTAGCTTTGCATTACTCAAGGTTCTGTTGAGCCTGAAGACACATTCCTTCTAAACCTTTGAGTTCTTCTAATCTGAGTGGTTCATTTTGTTCTTTTATGAATTTGTAACTGATGGATATATGCAATGAAGGTAGATATACCTCCAAATGGAGAATAGCCTATGCTCCAAAGATTAGAGCAAATGATAAATATTAAGTAGAAATTCTATATGTGGTTCCATATGCACTCAAAGTGTCTCTTTGAGTATTGCACTATCACTATAGTGTCTCTCCTTTGCTCCCTCAACAAAGAAAATAAGCCCTTACACAATTCACTTCCACCAAACCCGGTGTGGCAGAGAGCCAGAGCTTTGTCACCCGCATGGTGACGACAGCAGACCTTTATTCTTTTTCTCCCTCTTGGAGAAGGCAGAGAACCTCAAACTCATTTCTCACCCTCCTGGTGATGGCAGAGAACTAAGAACTCCTTTCTCACCCTCCTGGTGATGGTAGAGAACCACATCCTTGGGCTAAAGAATTTCTTCCCAGAGTCACCGAAGAAACCTAGACAAACACTTGGAGGAATAAGGCAAGACACTTTCTTAGAGCAACCATATAAAACCCTCACACTACTTCCCCCTCACACATAATCACTTTCTCTTCTTCCCAAAGCTCTCCTAGATCTTCTTCACAAGCTCCCTCTCAGGAACACTTAGTAGCCAAAGACTTGAAACAAGTCCAATGAGAGAGATTAAATACAAGGCCTCATAAGAAGCCCTAAAATTTAATTATATGACTCTGATCGTTAACGATCATGGATCATCCAGTACGATTAGGTAAAAGTACTTCTATTAGTACTATATAAAAAGTTAGATGATGCACGATCAATTAAAAGAATTGAGTTGATTATCCATAATGATTTAGACCATCATCCAGTACGATTAGTTCAAATGACTTGGATTATCATCCCGTATGATTGGCGATGATAAATTATCATCCCATACAGGAATCAAGTCGTATAGTACATTGGTCTAATCATCCTGTATGATTTTGTCTGTATCAATTAATAAAAAATTATCCCCTAATCATAAGATTAATTTAGGAAAGATTTAGTTACATAATATCGTAGATACCTATCGTATAATATGATTAACACAAAATTTGAATTTCCAAATATTGCCTAAATTTATGATAGGTTGCTCGGATTTTAATTTCAACTGATAATATTGTGTGATCTTTATCATACAATATAATTAGTTTAACTTATATTAATTATCATAATTAATCATTTTATTAATTTTCTTTTTAGCTGATTGTACAGTAAGATATAGATCTTATAGTATGAATAGTTTAAAAAATTCAACTTCTGATGTTATCACTAACTCACTCCTTTGAGTGTATGTGTGCTTGGTCACCAAGCTTAGTATCCACTAAATACATGATTTGACTCTAAAAAAGTAAAAATACATAAGAATTGAAAATAATGTCATTTCATGATAAACTTAACCCTAATATACCAAATTTTGAGCTGATCAAACTTGTAAGTATACAGTGGACCTGAAATGTTAGTGCACTAAAAAAATAGATATGTAATAATTGCAATTAGTAAGAGATAGCATAACAAAAAATCTAATAATATTTGTTATCATCAAAATCATAGGACTTGTGTCAAAATTTATAATAATCTCTCCCTTTTTGATGATGACAAACATTATTGGTAAAAAACTCAAATATATTTTTGCTATTTCCTAAAGTCCCCATTATTAGGTGAATTTTTCAAAAATAAGGAGGGATTTTTTTATGTTTTTATAAAGAAAATAATGCATAAGGAAAGAACAAACAAATATTAAGAAATGAATAGAAAAAATAGTGAATTAACCATTCCAACACAGAGTATACCCTACCAATAGCAAACAACTAATCCTCCTTTTGACATCACAAAAAGGAGAAAACTGCTACACAAAGACACCAAAAAAAAAAACATACATCACAAAGTAAAGACAAAAAAATAATACAGACCCAAGGACTAAATCAAAGAATAAACTAGAAGTATGAAGAGTCCTCATAAGGTGGAGGTGGTGGTTGGAAGAATATATGGATTGAAGAAAATTACTCTCCAAACCAATCCATATTATTTTCATGCTATTAGTGCTAATGTGCTACATAATTATCAAAGCAAGCCATATTATTTTCATGTTATTGTTGCTACTCTGTGACGTATGTGTCAAAATGAGCCCCCCATTGGTCAAACTTGTAAACTAACATATTGTACTAAGATTGCTGGTGGATAGGTGCTAATGTTGGAACTTATGCTAGTGCTTGTCCTCCCCCTATGTCCTCTGGATCAGGGTCACAATAATGAACATTGCAATGATGGGGATTGTGAAGGATGTGGAGAGAGCTATTGGAATAGAAAGTTGGGGGATTATTTGGTGATGCAGGGAATTAGAAGTTGTATTTGAATTCTAGGACCAAGGCAATTATGTGACCTAAGGTATGATTTGGCTTTCTTTTATATTTAGGATCTCTAATGCAGGTTAGATTCTCAAGATATCGAATGATTAGATTAGCTTCGTTGAAATTTATCCTAGCCATTATGAAGTAAGTAGTCATGGATAAAAGAGGTGTGATATCAATTCGATCCCTAGCTTTGGAATTATTGAGTTAAAAAAGATATGCTAGATGATTCTAGCATCTTACACTAAGGTATCGACATATGGGATGTGGTATCTAACATTTGATTCCTTAAGGGTAGCATTTGTAAGGGTCAAATCATAGTTAGTGTTTGAAGTTATATAGTGAACTTTTTTTTCTAGTTGTTAAAATGTAGAGGAATTCATGAAAATCTTGATAGATAATTTTAACATGCCTCCTATTAAAGTAAGATTGGAGGGTAGTACCCTTACTGTTAATACGAAGACTAGCAAAGAATTCAAAAAGGGTTTCAAAATTGAACAGGTAAGCAAGAGTGAGATAGAACAGGAGAGAGGTGCTTGTAAAAAGATTGAGTACTTTGAAGTTTAGAACTTCCTGATTTATGATTTTGGATGGTGTGATCCTAGTAGTTTTATAGCGATTGTAATCTTCTTCATCAGCAGCTTAGGCAAACTAAGGATCCACGGGACATCAAGAGGAACTTTGACTAGAACTCGTGAACACTTTGCTCCAGCTATTTCAAGGATTGAGATCTTAGAGAGAAGGGATTTCCCTTTCATTAAATAGATGAATTATATCATACAGTACAGTAGACACTTCATAGAGTACAATCAAGTACAATCAATTTCATCAAGTCTGATCAGTCAAAAAGGTTGTCTTATTGTACAGTACAATTAGAATCATACTGGATGATTAGAGAGAAGACATTCATCCTGAGGCTTTAGCCTGGACAATCATTGACTGGTCAGATCTTCCTGTATGAATAAGTATTTATATAGTAAAATACTATATTAAATATCATACTGGTCAAATTTAAGTCCACAAATATCTGATACCACATTTATCATACAATATGAAGTAGGTGTTACATTATGATCTCTAATGTTTGATCAATCAAAGCCATTAGATGTGTTGTGAGTAGCGATTTTATGTTTTTGTGAATGTCGTATAGCACGATATGGAATTATATAATACGATGTAAAAAATTCATAAAATGGTTTGTGATGATCAGGAATTCTTCATTAAAAAAAAATAAAATAAATAGTGCCAACATGACGTGTAAGATCTAAGATTTATTATTTAGGCTATAGACTTGTGCAACACAACTCCCTACAGTTACATATTCTGCTTCAACAGTAGATAGGGCTATAGGGTTTTGTTTTCTACTGGACCAAGAGAATAAAGATTATCCTACAAATTGATATGTTCTAAGGGTGCTTTTCTTATCAACACTACATCCTGTGAAGTCTGAATCAGAATATCCTATAATTTCAAAAGAAGTATTATATCTAGGATACCAGATTCCTAAGTTTAAGGATCCAAGAAGATATCTAAGAATTTTTTTAACAACACTCATATCGGATTCTTTGGGAACAGCCTGAAATATAGTACAAAGACAAACACTAAATATAATATCAGGTCTACTGTAGTCAAGTAAAGGAGTGATCTAATTATCCCTCTATACTTCTTCTGATTAACTAATTTTTCATTTGGATCCTTATCTAACTGAATAGTAAATCTCATGGGAGTATTTATTACGTTAGCTTTATAAATTTCATATTTCTTAAGAATATCCTTAATATATTTTGATTTACTAAGAAAGATTCCAGTATCCTTCTGCTTCATACTAAATCAAAGAAAATAGTTTAGCTCTCCCATCATGCTCATCTCAAACTTGTCACTCATAGTTTTTGAGAATTTATCACAAATATTTTTATTTGTAGATCGAAATAGTATATCATCAACATAGATTTAAACTATGAGTAGGTCTTCCCCTTCTTTCTTTAGGAATAGGGTGGTCACTACACTACCCTTAGCAAATGCTCTATCTAGAAGGAATGTACTCAGCCTTTCATACCAAGCTCTAGGTGCTTACTTCAACCCATATAAAGCCTTCTTTTGTTTGAATACATGATTAATAAATTTAGAGTTCTCAAAATTAGGGGGTTGCTCCACATATTCATCCTCTTTAATTACCCCATTTAGAAAGACACTTTTAACATCCATTTTTGCTTGAATCCCCTAAAGCAAACAAAGTCTAAGAACACTCTAATGGATTTTAATCTAGTTACTGGGGCAAGAGTTTCTTCAAATTTGATCCCTTCAATTTGATTGTACCCCATAGCTACTAATCTAGCCTTATTTCTCACTACTATGCCAGAGTCATTCATTTTATTCTTAAAAACCCATTTAGTTCCTACAATACTTGTCTTTAGGTCTGCTTACTAACTCCAAAACAATATTCCTAACAAACTGATTCTACTATTCTTGAATTACTAGGATTCATAATTCATCAAATAAGTCTTGATCTATATTAGTGGGTTCTATCATAGAGATAAATGCAAAGTGACTAACCTCCTTCTTAAGTCCACGCCTAGTTCTTACTCCTTCAGATGGGTCTCCTAAGATCAGTTCTTTAGGATGAATAGATGAGTATCTCCATTCCCTAGGCAAGGGTTCCTAATGTTCTACTCTATCTCCTAGGTTAATTGGTTCTCCCCCTTGAATTATCTCTACTTCTTCTTCCAGTTTAGATTCAGAAGTCCTATCTGATTCATTAAACACAACATGGGTAGACTCTTCTACTACCAAAGTCCTCTTATTGAAGATTCTATATCCTTTACCAATAGATGAATAACCTAAGGAGAATCCTTCATTAGACTTTGGATCAAATTTCCCTAAGAGTGATTTTCCATTTATCAGGATAAAACATCCACATCCAAAGACATGTAAATTAGAAAGATTGGGTGTCCTACCCTTAAAGAGTTCATAAGGTGTCTTATTTAATTTGGATCTAACATTCACCCAATTTAAAATATAATAAGCAGTATTTACTGCTTCTGCCCTGAAGTATCTAAGGAGAGAATATTCAGCTATCTTGACCGTAGCAGCTTTTATCAAAGTTTTATTGTTCCTTTCAGCTATTTCATTCTTCTGAGAGATCCTAGGGGTAGAGTGGTTATGTTATATCCTTATAGCTTGATAAAAAGATTCAGATCTCTCATTTTCAAACTCTCCACCATAATTACTATGAATGGTTGATATTTCACATCCTAATTTTCTTCGTATCCAGGTGGAGAAGGTTCTAAACTCCTCAAACAATTCACTTTTTTATGATAGAAATCTAACCCAAGTGAATCTAGAATAATCATCAATGATTACAAATCCATATAACTTCAGGCTTGCAGTACTAATGGGTCCAAATAGGTCCTTATGGAAAATTTCTAGTGGCCTAGAGGTGTTAATGTCCTTAATTGAATGGAATGATGACTTAATTAGTTTTCCTAGTTGGCAGGCTTCACAAAGGTCGTCCTTAGTGAAATCTAACTTAGGTTTGCCTCTAATTAGGATTTTTTGGGTAATATTCCTAGGAGTTTTCAGGCTTAAATGACATAGTCTCCTATGCCATAGTCAGGTTTCATCAATTATAGTTCTCAAAAATATGGAATTAGAATATTCAACATAGTTCAAATCAAGCAAATAAATGTTATTAACCCTTTTCCTTCAAAGGCAAATTTTCCATTTAAGCTAATCATGCATTTTGTAGATAAAAAATTATATATCAAAACCCTTATTACACAATTGATTGATCCTTAGTAGGTTATATTTTAGGCCATTAACTAATAAAAAGTTTTTAATTATAAAATTTTTATAATTGCTATTTATACCTAAGCCAACCACTTTTCTAGTGATGTTGCCCCCTAGTGTGACATTGCTTCTTGTCCTGGCCTCCAGTGTGATGAAGTGCTTTAAATCATTAGTCATGGGCCTCGAGCATCCACTGTCTAGGTACTACATGCTCTCACTAGGTCTTTTATGAGAACCCTACTAAGTAATTAAACATTAGATTTAGGAACCCAAGTGAGTTTGGGTTCCACCTTATGAATTGATGAATGAGATGTTTGCATGCTATACTGTGATGTAAGTAGTTTTGGCCTCCACACTAGATGTGTCCTATAATGGATAGTGCAAGTGCAGGCTATGTAACTAGCATGCCATAAGAGTAACACCTAACACTAGGAAAATGATTCATTAATCTATGTGGGTTATGGTTCCTCTTCCAAGGGGTATATGATGAATGCTGTGATGAGTTATGCCACTGTGCCAATATAGGTGATGATCTATTATTTTGAAGTGCAATGAGTTTTGCTTTTAGGAATTCATTAACCCTTTCAAAGCTTGCCACTTCTAATTTTAATGCATGCTCACTACTATCTAATTGACATGCATGTGCTTCTAATTCTTTAAATGATCCTTCCAATTCAATATATTTTGACATCAAGAATTCATGTGCTGTATTTAGGTTAACATGTTTCTTGTTTAATGCATCAGATTTATCAAGTAAAGTCATGTGATCATTATCTAAAGTAGAATGTTCAGTTATTAAACTACTATGCTCTTTTTGTAGATTAAAAAAGTTAGTGTTTAAGCTAGCATGCATCTTCTTAAGTTTCTTATATGAATGATGAATTTTTTCAAAAATAACAAATAATTCATCATAGGAAAATTAACATACCTCATCTTGATCTGAAGATCAAGATTATCATTAGCCATAAGACACAGGTTTGTTACCTCCTTCTCTACTTCTTATTTTGATGATTTTGAGGCAGAGTCAGCCCAAAATGCCTTCTATTTCCTTTACTTCCCCTTCCTAAATTTCCCCTTTTATTTACCCTTCTCCTTGACCGGGTGAGTCTTCAGGTTGGGGAAATCTATTTCGAGATGACCTATTTTCCTGCATTAAAAGCATATTGTGTCAGATTATTTTTTAACATTTATATTACTTTTTTTCCTTTATTCCATTATTGTTGATGATGCTTTTTCTTTTTCTTTAAGAAACTTTTGAATTATCAGGTCATTAACATAATGTCGTCATCCTCCTCCACTACAGAGCTGTCACTATCTGGGTTATTTGCTTTTAGAGCTACAGTCTTCTCCTTATTCTTATCACCTGCATCATTTTGTCTTTGATTCATGCCTTACTCATAGGTAATGAGTAATCCAAGCAAATTATCAGTAGAATAAAAATTTAAATATTTTGATTAAAAAATCACAGTAACTTTAGCATCATATGTACTAGTTAGGCAATATAAAATTTTATTGACTTTTCAGAATTAGATAGTTCTCTACCCAATACATGCATGGATGTTATTATCTATGTGAACATAAAGTACATTTTTTATATTGATTCTCTAGGTTTCATGCAAAAAAGTTTGTAATCATAAAGCAAAATATTTAATCTAGACTTTTTTACTTCTTTAATTCCTTCATATGTAATGCACACTCTATCCCAAATTTCCTTCCCCATAGTATAGGTAAATACACGCATGTAGTCCTCAGATTTCAAATCATAAAAAAAATTATTTAGACATTTAGCATTTAATTGAGCAAATTCTCTATCCTCTTGACTCTATTTAGTATAAGGAATATCAGTTTTCAAACTATTAATAATATGTGAATGTACAGAATAACTAGATTGAATCATATGCAACATCCTAAAATTAATGGATTATAGAAATATAGACATACAAATTTTCCATAAATCAAATTATATATTCTCAAATAATGGTGGATGAGTAATAAAGTAACCTTCTATGGTGTTCCTATTTTTGAAATATGCCATTGATCATTTTCCTCTAGATTTTCTAAAATACTATTTTTGAGTACCTCTCTAATACCAATTGAAAGTTTGATAAAGATGTTAAGCGTAAATGAACTTGTCCCTAGGTACACCAAGACGGGGGTGAATTGGTGAGTTTAAGAACTAATTGCTTACTTCAAAAATAAAAATGATATTTTTTAATTTTTCAGTATTTGAAAAATAAGTTATAATTATCACTTAATGCTAAAGTAAAAAGAATTTACCAAAACATCAAAATAATGATGATGATATTCTAATCAGCTAAATGAAGCATTGATTATGATTTCAGCCAAGCAGTTATCATAGAATTAAAATGCAAAAAGTAAAAGTGCGAGAATAAAAAATCAGAATGAACACAATAGATACTTATAGTGATTTGGTCAAATAATAACTTACATCCACTCCCCAAAGTCCTCCACTCTGAGTATTGCTGAACTATCACTATAGTGTCTTTCCTTTTATCCCTTCAGAAAGGTGCAGAAGCACTTACTCAAATCACTTACACCAAACCCAGTGCGGCAAAGATACAGAATCTTTGTTACCCTCCTGGTGACTAAAGCGGACCTTCAATATTTTTCTCCCTTTAGGAGAAGGCAAAGAACCTCAAAGTCTTTTCTCACCCTCATGGTGATAGCAGAGAACCACCACTACAGAAAAAATAGCTATTACCGGCAGACAAAATCCACCAGTAAAGTAAAAAGTGCGACGAAAATTGTAGGTTTCCGGCGGATTACCGGCGAAAATTGCTCCGACGGTAAAACGCGCATCGGAAAAAACATTCCGTCGTATTTTTTTCGCCGGAAACATTTCCAGCGGATGTTCCGGCGGATAACCAGCGGATATATTTGACAAACCGACGCCTTTTCTGTGGCAGTGTTCCGGCGTAATAACCGTCGAAAATACCGGCGGAAATGTTCCGTCGAAAATTCTGGCGGATATTCCATCGCAATAAAAGCGATGTCTAGTCTTACCGTTGGACATTACCATCGAAAAATCCATCGGAAGTTCCGTCGCATATTCGGCCGGAACGTTCGTCATATCGTATTTCTGTCAAAGTTACCGGCGGATAATCCACCGGAAACCTGTCGCAGAAAAAAAAACCTTCCTCACTTTGAAAAGTGATTTCCACATTTAAACCTGCATTAAAAAAATTACAACAACATATATATTCCACAAAATCAACAATTACACAAACCAAAAGAGCATCAACCAAATAAGGAATTCTTAAACATGTATAAATAAACATATATAAGAAAAGTGTCATAAACAAATAACTAAACATGTTCAAACAGAAAACAGATAAATTTGTCCAAAAAACCCATAAAAATATATGTTCACATCAGTTAAATAGATTAATAATGTCTACTCTGATTCAGTTTCATCCTCAGCTGTACTTCTACCACTACTCATCTGCTCCCTCATCTTTCTCATTTCTTCTAACATTTGAGCTTGCTGCTGCTGTATCTACATCTGCTGCTGCTGCATTTACATCTGCCAATAAGCTTGTGTTTTCCATACATGTTCTAGCTCGGCTATTGGGTATATAAAGATTCCTGGGTAGTAGATGAAAAACTACCCCACTAGATGACTTCCTTAAATATGGAGGCATCTGCTTCTGATGGATGTGTAATAAACCCTTCCTGTGAGATATGTTCTTTATGCCATCTCATATGTTCATCAGATCTCATTGATGCATATAATCATTGTAGTCTAGGAATTATGGGTAAGTAAAATAACCTGCTGGCTGCTACATCATTCAGCTTTCTTTTTGTGATAGATTTTAGTTTAAATCTCGGTGCGTTGCAATGATGGCATGCAATCTCTGATTGGAAATCTTTGTAGAATAACATGCAACAATTGACACAACAATCTATCTTTTTGTATGTCAAACCAAGCTTCGAAACTAACTTCTTAGTCTGATATAAATCTGTGGGAATTCTGTTATCTGCTGGATTGGTTTCTTTAAGTAGTCCAATAAATTGATTAAAACAATCACGGGGGACATTATATTCTGCCTTGATACTTAACATCTTAAGAGCAACGGATAACTCTGAGTGAGTGGTGCAACCTATCCATATTGGTTATTAGGAAGCATGCAATAAATCATAAAAATTTTATGCTTCTTTATTAGGTGACTCTTCTGTATATTGCTCAAATTGTGCTCCACTTGCATCATGAATTAAGTCCTCAAGATTAGGTATTATATGTTCTTCATCATCTCTAGTAGCACTTATCGATGGGCAGCATCGAGAATCCAAATGTGGTTCATACTCACCATGAGAAGTCCAATACCAGTAATCTGGCATGAAACCTCGACGATATAGATCAACAGTTACGTCATCTGGGCTATAGTGCACCTGATTTTTGTGTTTAGAACATGGGCAACGAAACTTCCCATCTGAGATGAAGCTGGGTAGTTGAGAAACTGTCTGAATAAAAATATGCACCCCTCTAATGAACTCATCAGTTAATGTCTTCCGTCCTTGCACCAATCGATTATACATCCAACTTCTTTGAGTTTTGATATCCATAATATATAGCCTACATATAATATTGACAATAAGGATATAAGTTATAATTACTTGCCAAAATAGTTACATACCATTTGTAAAAAGATAGCAAGGTAGTCCTATATAGGTTTGATGGAGAAATATAGAGAGAATAAAGATGATCTACATTTGATACTAAAGGTACAACCACTCATCCACCTGAGCATCCTCATTTCTGCAACGCTGAACTTCGAATTATGCTACTCTTTTATTAGCCAACATTCGGCACCATAAAGCATTACAGGTCCTTTTCACATCATTAGGCGTGCGGTACCGAGCTTGGTACCGAGCGCGGTACCACTCTGTACCGACAGTAGTACCGCTCGGTACCGCTTGGTACCGATCGGTACCGCTATCCGAACAATAGAATTTTCCCTTAAGTTTGAGGGGTACTTTTCTATCACACAATAAACCTGATGCATTCTTCCACTTCAAACATCCAACCAACGTAAATTTTGCTGATAATATCCCCATCTATTTCACCATCACTCTGAATAATATTGCCAAGATATCTAAAATGTGTATTCTTATTAATGACTTGATCATCCAATGTGACAATCCCCTCACTAGCTCTATTACGACTAAAATTGCACTCCATATATTCTATTTTAGATCTACTCATGCGAAAACCTTTAGACTCTAAGGTAGAACTATCTGGCATGAATCCAAATTAATTTTGAGAAACATTAGCATCACACCACAACCTACGCTCCATAACTCACTCTCACAGTTTTAGAGCATGACACATTAACTTAGTTCCTCTATAATTCACACAATCTTGTGCATCACATTTACTCAAATGAAAGGTTTTAGACTCTAAGGTTGGCCTACATAAATCAAGTTTACCTTCAACTCCCTCTCTAGTCTTATCAACAAGAAGAATATCATCAACAAAAAGCATACACCAATGTACATCCTCTTGCAAATGTCTAGTGAGAACATCCATGACTAAACCTAACAAAAAAAAATGTGAAAAGGAGAAAGTTACCTAAACAGAAACCAAGCTCCCGGCGTGTGCGACCAACGTCAACGGAGCGAAGTAGATCTACGTCCAAGCATAAAACTTTGTCAAATTAGGGCGAACTGGCAGGAGGAAACGGAGCGTTCGAAAGGGAGAAAGTTACCTACAAAGCCATAGCCGTGCGTCGTCGACGGAGGATCTCACGTGAGCGAGCGAGCGAGGGACCAACGAGCGAGGGAGGGAGGTCATCGACGGAATTTGAGGGCTAGGTCATCGTCGAACGAGCTCGATCGAGGGAGGGAGGGATGTCGTCGACGGAGATCGAGGGCTAGCGTGCGTCGTTGGTAGCGAAGACCTAAACAGAATGAGCTGAAGTCGAGGGCACGGGGTCGATATACTGAGATTATCGGCGTATTTTTCAGCGGAAGTATTACCGGCGGATAATCCGCCGGTAATACTTCGTCGGGTTTTAATTAACCGGCGGTAAATCCGCCGGAATAGCCATCGGTAATTACAGGTGGAATATGAGTCGGTATATGGAAAAAACCGTTGAACTTTCCGCGGTTTCACCGTCGGAAACGTACCGATGGTATTTCCGCCGGAAAAGATGCCGTAAATTTACCGGCGGTTTAATCCGCCGGAAATTCCATCGTTGATTCCGTCGTAAATATTTCCGTCGGTATTTCATTTTTTTCCTGTAGTGCACAAACTCCTTTCTCACCCTCCTGGTAATGATAGAAAACCACATCCTTGGGCTAAATAATTTCTTCCTAGAGCCACCCAAGAAATATAGATAGACACTTGGAGGAACAAGGTAAGACACTTGCTTAGAGCAATTATGTTAACCCTCACACTACATCTCCCTCACACATAAGCACTCCCTCTTCTTCCCAATGCTTTCCTAGACCTCCTTCTCAAAGATCCCTCTCAAGAACACTCAGCTGCCAAAAACTTTAAATAAGCTTAATGAGAGAGATTAAATACAATACTTCATAAGAAGCCCTAAAATTAAATTTTGTGACTTTTATCATACAGTATGATCATAGATCATCCAATATAATTAGTTAAAAGTACTTCTATTAGTACGATACAAAGTGCTAGATACTATACAATCAGTTCAAAGAATTGAGCTAATCGTGTAGATCTTTGTCCAATATGATTAGTTTAGATGACTTGGATTATCATCCTATTTAATTAGCAATGATAAATTATCATCCCTTATAAGAATCAGATAATATAATATGATTGGTCAATCATCCTGTACAATCTGTCTGGATCAATTAATCCAAAATAGTCCCTTAATCACATGATTAAAATAGGTAAGATTTAATTACATCATACCATACGATACCTATCATACAATACAATTAGTACAAAATTTGAATTTTCAAATATTACCTAAATTTATGATTGGCGGCTGGGACCTTATTTCAACTTATCATCTTATATGATCTTCATCGTATAGTATGATTAGTTTAACTTATATTAATTATCATAATTAGCCATTTTAATGATTTTTTGTTTAGCTAATCATAGAGAATGCTATGGATTATACAGTATAATTAGTTCAGAAACTTCAACTACTGATATTGTCACTAACTTACTCCCTCCCTTGAGTGCATGTGTGCACACCAAGCTTAGTTTCTACCAAATACATGATTTGACCAAAAAATGTTAAAATACATAAGAATTAAAAATATAGACATTTCACGACAAACTTAATCATAGTCTACCCAGTCTTGAGCTAATCAAACTTGTAGGTGTACAATGGACCTGAAATATTAGTTTATACGGAAAATAAATATCCAATAATAGCAATTCAAGACTTTTAACAACTTGATGATCGACATAACATTCCACCTGATGGTGGATAAGTTCATGAAAAATCATCATCATTGCTTACTAGTAGGTTTCTCTTACATTATTTAATCCAAATGGCATAACTTTATAGCAATAGACTCCTATTAGCATTCTAAATATTATATTCTTTTTATCTTTAGGAGCCATTTCAATTTGGCTGTATCCAGATGAATCATCAATAGAGGAAAATATTGCATGCAAGGAAGCAATATCAGCCATGAGTTTTGGTATATGGAATAGAAACTCATTTATGGGATAGGGTTTGTTCAAATCTCCAAAGTCAATGCAGACAGAAATCTAATCATTCTTCTTCTTAACATGAATAATACTTGCTAACTGTGTTGGATATTCTCTTCCATGATGAAGCTAACATCAATTAGTTTCTTTACATCACTTATCACTTATTGTTTAATGTCAAGTCCCATCCGTCATGGCATTTATTTGATAGAAACTATTACTGATTAAATTTTAATTGTGAACTACTATATCTGGAGATAATTCAGGCAATTCTTCATAAGTGCATAGAAAATCGTCTTTGATTTCTCTAAGTAACTTGATCATTTTCTTTGCCTTATCCTCTTTCAAGAAAGAGCTTATGAAAATTGGACGTGCTCTTCTTCACTACAAAGATTTATTTCTTTTAAATAATCAATTATGGATTTAATCTCATCTTCAAGTTCTAGAGGAGCATCCCTTACTTGAAAATCATCCAAATCATTGGAGGTTTTTAAATAGAGTTCATTAAAAGCTTTAATATTTGCTAAAATGAGACTACCAGACTCTAGATTATTTGATATGACTAAGAAATATTTGATATGCGACATCATTGGAAGTTTTTAAACATTAATTAGTGAAGCTGACACCTGATATTGATGAGTATTTATAGTATTTTGTATTCTATAGGTGTTAGACTCATTGAGCTTTACCTTTAGTCCAATTTGATGATGTTAAGCATTACTTACAAAATTTTTTTACACAATTTGAGTACCAATCAAAAGGAAGTTCTATTATCTCATCCATGAATGGATCATAGGGGATTACATTTATTTCTAGGGTTTTACTAGTAGAAGGTAGAAAGGTATTGGCTTTAGAATTTAAGTTTAAAGGAAAAGTGGCTTTCACCTGTAACCTATTTACATCATTTAGGGATATTTGGGTTAAGGTAATGTTTTCCACATACTTCTTTCATCTCTTCATAGAAGATATATGCAAATTATCTTCCCTAGCAATTTGTACCCTCTATTCATCACTATTAACTTCTATAGAAATTTTGAACTTTGGCTGCCTTATAAAGTTCCTATATTTTACAGCCCGTGAATTTTTCTCAATTACATAGGATTTTTTCTCTGAACTGGATTCCAAATTGATTTGTATTACAGGTGCCTTTATTTGTATATATATTTTTTCATTTTCTATCACTATTCAATTTTTCCATTCTCAACCTTTTCCTCTAGATCATTGAGCCATTTTGCCACCTCTTTGAGAAAGAGGGATAAGTGAATAACTAATATTGTGTTTGAGATCAGACTAATTTTTTATCTCTTTTCTTCTTTTTTTTCTTTTTCTTTCTTTTCTTTTACTTCTACTTTAGCTAGCTTAAAATTTTTAGAGAAGATAGTCTGCTTCTTATGCAGATAGTATGAAGTGTGTTTGCATATACCAACTTCCTAAATTAAAAATAGTTACAAGTCATCATTAATACAGTGCTTTACTCCATCATGAGAGTATTTAATACACTGATGAAGGGTGGAAGACACCATTCTATATTCATATAGCTAGGGTCTACCAAAGAGTGCATTAAAATAAGTCTTAGAGTCTATTATAAAGAATTTGGCTTCAATTTTCAAGGTTTCTACTTCTAAAAAAAGGGTTTTGGAACCCAAAGCTCTCTCACCTTTTTCATTGAATCCTTACAACTTCATATTTTTGGAAATGAGTTTATGTGCATTCACTTTTAAGAATGAAAGAGTTCTAAGAGTCATGATTTTGATCGATGCTCCCTGATAAATATAGACATGATATAGCTTCAAATTGTATATATTTACTTAAATATGTAATGGATGATTATGATCTACTATTCCAAAGAGAAAATCATCATTTGAGAATGTGATTTCTGGATCTTCTTTACAACCTAATACTTCTTTAGGCTATGTTGATGCTAACTAAGGCA
The DNA here is from genome assembly GCA_019925795.1 of Dendrobium chrysotoxum. NCBI lineage: Eukaryota > Viridiplantae > Streptophyta > Magnoliopsida > Asparagales > Orchidaceae > Dendrobium > Dendrobium chrysotoxum. The sequence goes on along the minus strand of CM034298.1, from coordinate 26,628,655 downwards.
TACAGATCTTTGGATCGAGTAAAGATTTAAACAAAGCTTCCCTCATTTTCTTAAAATGAATCAAAGTATCATTAAAAATTTGTTTCATAGGTAGTTTTTTGAGATGTGCTAAAACATTATAATCAACTTTAGGAATATTTGAACTAGCTACATTTGGATTGGGTTGAACTAGTTTGAAGACTCTAGATTATTGATAATTTATTTTCTTTTTTTAGTTGCATATGCTGATGGGTAACACTTAACCATTGTACAAGTTTATTTGAACTATCACTTATGGGAAGAGATAATTGGTTCATTTAATTCTAAATCACTCTTCATTTTTAAAACTTCATCTGATGAATTATAAGAATCTAACATCTTAATTTCTATATATTTTTTTATTTAAATTGTTTTTGGGGAAACCCATAGAAGGTGCTTATGTGTTAATTAAAATAAAAATTATAAGGTCCTTAAAAGAGACCTCGAGCATACTACTGCTCCAAAGAGATACAAAAAAAGGCAAAAAAGATCCTACGAGCTCAAGGTCTCTACTAAGCACAAGTTCTTATTTTTGTAGTGATTCCCCTATCCTTAATATACAGGGTGATCCTATTTATAACCCTATATATTAAGGATAGGGAATCACTATCAAAGAATATTAAAGATATTCTTTTAAATTTGTCTAAGTTTATTTTTGGTTCTATAGAGTTATTTAAGTTGCACTATTTATGTCACTGATTATTTTATCATCTCCAAATATAGAAAAATATACACTGAATCATTCTTCATTACTTTTTTCACCACAGTGGGATAAAATAGAATTCATACACTGTATGGGGTATAAGATCTTCCACTTTCCCATTCAAAGAAACTACAACTTTACTATTTACATCATTGATTTTATTTTTTGGGTTTCTCATCCTAAACCACTAGAGACTTACCAGTTGTCATCTTACTAAGTTCTTTAATCAAAAGTTTATTATGTACTTTTTCTCATGAGTTGCTAGATCAACTTGGAGGGGACTCTTTACTCCTTGAGATACCTAAGTAGAAGAATGATAAAGTTTACTTAAAATCCTCTTAGAAGATTAGAATAAAGCTATATCCTAATCATTATTAGATTTTAAATTTGAGACAGATACGAAAGGCTAACCAATTATGCATTTAGTAGAAACTTTACCAAAATTAGCTAACTACTCCTTGGGCACCACAACTAATCCAACTATAATGTTTTTTTGGTCCATTCTTTGAAGGTTGGACAACCTTCAATCTCATAATTGGTCATTTGATGATATGGGAAATAACTAGGTTGCTCCACTTTACCCACATCTTTAGGCTGAAGAGTGTATATAATCTAGACTTTTGCCTGTCTAGAGTGGGCTAGTAGCTAACAATTCTAAACACAATCAATCACCATTTGATTACAGAATTAGATAGAATTTATCCTAAGAATTAAGGAATGTTATTAGAAAACTTTATTAAGGGCTTTATAATATGTATATGTTTGTTCAATGAAAGGATGCATTGATAATAATATAATTATTTAATAATAATTTCTCATAGTATAACCTAGGGTCTTTTTTAAAGTAAATGTGGCTAGGTTTAACCAATAAATAATCCTGGATTTTTATGCCTATAATTTTTTTCAAGTATGATTATTTATTTATTTTTTGAAATCTTCGGGCTTCAGGATCTTCTATAGAATTTCAAAAGATAATGATCTTCGAGGAAAGAAGAATCATATCCTTTTGAAACTTACAAATGTATATAAGCAACCATCTTTAAATCTTTTAAAACTCTTGACACTGTACAACTCAATCTATCTATATAAGAATCTAAAGCATTTATATTTACACATTTCTTTGCATTTACATTTTCATTATTTCCTAGGTACATTCTACTGCATGAATATAAAAGAGCAATATAAAAGATGCACATATACAATGTTGTGTGAGTGTATACAAGAAATATAACATTGCCTTAGATCCTACCCCTACCATGAATAATATGATGTGCACTATTATAAATATAAACATGACATCAAGAGTACATAAAGTAAAAATACCAAACAAGAGTTCCCTCTAGGCAAGGCACTCCAAATAACTCAAATGCAGTGAAATAACTTGTAGCCTTGTGAGTTCGAGTTACCTAACAATCATCTTATTATTTATCTTTAATTTTTCTTACTATTGTTCATTAAATTTGATTCATTGAGTTAATCATTTAATTAATTTTTGATGATTTATTGAATTTTCATATTAATTTAAATAATTAAGTCTGACTAAACATTGACTTTTTTATTTATATTGAAATATGGAAGTTTTATATTTTTCATAAATACTAAACTCAATTATGAGTTCAATGCCTTTAAGTTAGTATAATTTGGAGTTTTTTGGAATTATTTATGATCTTTAAAACTTTAGCCATTTGAATGAATTAATTAATTCAAGTAATTATGGGATTTTAGATTGAAGCCCTAAATCAACTCCAAACCTCTTGAAAATTTTCCAAGTATCACTAATGGCTCCTAAGGATAATTACAAATGTTTGGAACCATTTAGTGATTTTTATTATTTCTTATTTATTTAATTTAATTAATTAATAATTTTATTTATTTTAAATTACTTTTTATTTTTAATGAATTTCAAGATGATTTTAATTTTTCTGTATTTAACATTTAATTTTGAGCATCATGAAGCTTATAATGTGTTTTGATCATTTTATTTAGATTTATTATTAATTAATGAAAATCTTTGCTCAGTTATATATGTCAAACTTTCATTCAGTAATTAACTGACCAAATGCATTAAAATTTAAAATGTAGGTTCATCTAAATGTGTGCTACAAACTACCTGAATTTGGATTCTTCAAAGCCTTCTTAGGTGTCACGATCAATCCCCCAAGGTAAATAGATCTATACCTTTGGGGATTTAATTTGGAAAATCTACTAATTGGAATGGGGTAAAATCACTGGCATTCTAGCCCTTATATAAACATCAATAAACCACATCGATTTCATGCCCTAATTATGTGTTTATTAAGAGCAATGAATTTCCAAAGTTTTTGTTTGTTTTACCTATATTTTATTCATTTTGCAAGATTCATGGTCATGGTATTAACGAATGTTTTTGGAAACACCCCACCTTCGCAAAGAAAAGGATTTTGTGAAAACATCTAGTGGGTAGGAGGTCATTTTGATAAGTGTTTTAATTCTATTATTGATTGAACACTCTGCGCTCTGGCTTTTAAGGCGATTTTTGGGCGATTTAGGGTTCCTCTTCGGCTGCTTGATTTGTGCCCTCCTAGATGGTTTTCTTCCTCGTTTGTGATTGTTTTTAGGTTCTGTTGTTTCTTTGTTGCATTTGCTTCACTTATTTTAAGATTTCCTTTCCTTTTGGTGCTGGGCGATGATGACTCCATATGTCATCGATACCATCATCGTTGCTTTCTGAGGGGAAATCTCATTCTTTCAAAGATGTGGTTGCTGGTTCTTCATCTACTACACATAAATTCAACTTGGTTCAATCATCTTTTAAGGATTTCCCTACTCTTCTGCTTGAGGATTCTATTATTTATCTGTTAGCAGCTCCTTATGCTTTGAGGTTGGTTGGTAAATTTATTCTAAGACGCTTAAATCTGGATGTTATACGAACATTTTTCTTTAACCTAAAGCTTTTTAGCTCATTTCATACTGGTTTACTTGATCAACGTCATGTTGCCATCCAACTTTCTAATGATCTCGAATATAGCTGCATATTTGCTAGCAGATCGTATTATATACAAGCTTGTCAAATGTGGTTGCTTAAATGGACTCATGATTTTGACGTTAGGTAGGAATCTCTGATTGCTCCAGTCTGGATCTCTTTTCCTAACTTGAGACTTCATTTTTTTAATCATCAAATTCTTTTTGGTTTAGCGTCTATCTTTGGTCATCCGTTGCAGATGGATCAAGCCACAGCTTTTGTGTCAAGGCCTTCTGTGGCTCGGGTTTTGGTTGAATTGGATGTTTCTAAGAAACATCCTCACAAGATATGGATTGGATCTGAGGTGAAGGGTTATTTCCAAAAGTTGAGTTTGAAAATTTACTTATATTTTGTTCATTTTTCAGGAAGCATGGTCATGGTATTAATGAATGTTTTTGAAAGCACCCCCACCTTCACAAAGAAAAGGATTCTGTGAAACAATCTAGTGGAGAGGAGATCATTTTGATTCCTCAGGAAGTTGCTCTTCATAATCTAGTGCCTTTAGAGGGGAATACCTCCAATCTAACACAAACTATTGATGGGGTGCCGTCGGTTTCAACTTTGGATGGTTTCCACCCTACTGTTATCAATACTGAACCTTTGAATCATGATCAGGGAGTTGGTGATAAAACTGCTTCTAATTCTCTTGTTGAATGTGACAACATTATAGCCCAAACTTTAACTAACATTGTTATTCAAAATCATATTAATGTTGAATCTTCTAGTCTTTGCATGACTAACAAAGAATTAGGTGATTTGAATGGTAATTATCCTCCTAACACTATTCCTATTGAATAGGAAACGGAAATTGAAGTTAATGCTGACATTCTAGTGCCACATAGATAATGTGAGAGGAATGACAACATGGTGGAGGAAGGTGTTGTTGGTTCTGTGGAGGTTGCCCACTCTCTGGGAGAAGGTTTTAAAGATCTAGTTTGGAGGAGTAAAGGTATTATGGAGGATGATGGTATGTTTATGGAGGATGAATGTCCTCAACAGAATATTATATTTAGTAAGTCTCCTGCTACTTCTTATTACAATAGCGATGCTTTTACTGATAGTGAGGATTGGGGCATTGTTGCTAAATGTTTTCCTAAGGATGATATTGATACTAGTTTTCATAACGCTCAAAGTAAAAGAGGTAGGAAAAAAAAGCAGTTTATAATGCAACCTCATAGAACTACTCTCTCACACACTTCCCATTAAGTTTGTTTTTTTATGTTTAACTCTATTATTTGGAATGTGAGTGGGATTGGTTGTCCTTCCTCTAGAATTCATGTGAAGAATTTATGTCACATGCATAATGTCTCTATTCTTGTTTTACTTGAGCCCCTTATTTCTTCTTGTTTTACTTGAGCCTCGTAGAACTACTATGGATTTTTTTTCTGGTAACTTTATTCCTATGTTTTTTACTTCTACTTCATTGTGCCTATTCCTAAAACAAAAGCTTTCAACACTTGGAATGATTTTAGACCTATCAGTCTTTGTACCTTTTTAAATAAGTTGATTTCCAAGATTACCATGAATCATCTTACTCCTCTTTTACCTAGAATTATCTCTAATTCTCATATGGGTTTTGTGAACAGTAGGGTTATTATACATAATATTTTGTTGGCTCAAGAATTCTGTTATGATTTGGATGTCAAAGTGAGAAGGGGGAATCTGATTTTAAAGCTTGATATTGCCAAGGCTTATGACAATATTGACTGGTCCTTTATTTATCATATATTGGAGTTATTTGGCTTGAACTCTATTTTTATTAATCTTATTAAGAACTGTATTGAAGGTGTTTATTTCTCTATTATTGTGAATGGTTCTACTAATGATTTCTTTAAATCTTCTCATGATTTAAGGCAGGGGGACCATATTTCTCCTGCTATTTTTATTATTGCTGCTGATTCTTTATCTAGAGGCTTAACCAATCTTTTTGAGAATAATCCTAGTCTTTACTTTAGAACTTTGGATGTTTTCCCATTTCTCATTTATGTTTTATGGATGATTTTATTATTTTTACCAATGCTTCTACCAATAGAATTCCAAAACTTATGGAGTTTTTTAATCAATTTAAGATGGTCAGTGGTTTATCTTTCAACAAAAATAAAAGTTATTTTATTCCTTCAAAGATCATTCATGATAATCCTATTTTAGCTATTAAAGATTTAACTGGTTTAACCCATGGTAATTTTCCCATTAAGTATCTAGGTGCCCTCTTTATAAAGGTAGAAAGAAAACCTTTCTCTTTGATGATCTTATTACCTCTACTCAAATTAAACTTTTAAGTTGGGATTCTAAAATTCTGAGCTTTGGTGGTAGAATTACTCTTATTAAAAGTGTCTTATGCTTGCTTCTGGTTTATAGTTTTCAAACTATTTTTCCAACTTAAGAAGTTTGTAATTGGGTGCATAAACTTATTAATAATTTTTTTGGAAAGGTACTTCTTTAATTCCAAAATTGCTTGGGCGGCCAGGGATAAATGTTGTGGTGTTCTAGCTGAAGGGGTTTGAGGTTGTAAGAATATGTATGACTTGGCTCTAGCTTTCTCTTTTATGCTTTGGTATAATTTTTGTGCTAAAGCGAGCCTTTGGGCTAATTTTATGTCTTCCAGATACTATGTTGGCAAACATCCTACTACTTGTTACTCTAAGCAGGGTAATTCTAAAGGTGGCAAAGGTTTTGCAAGGTTATATGGAAGGTTGAGCCTTACATCTCTTGGGGCCTTGGTGATGGTAATGCTTTCTTTTGGCAAGATTGTTGGTTAGGTAATCAATCTCTTCATAATATCTTGAATTAGTCTTCTATTGCTTCGACTAAGGTTAAGTCTTTCTTTACGAATAATTGTTGGGATTATGAGAAACTTACTAATGTTGTGCCTGAGTTTATTATTCCTTAAATCCTTAACTTGCTTATTAATACTGATGCTAAGGATGTTATCTTATTTGATTTATCTAATGATACTGGTTTTCACCTAAATAAAGCTTGGCAATTTTTAAGAACTCATAAGAATAGTGGTAATATTTTTTCTTTCATTTGGCATAGGACTATTCCTACTACTGTGTCTATCTATATTTGGAGAATTCTGCATAAATTTATTCCCACGGATGATAATCTCACCAATAAAGGTTTTATGTTTCCTTCCAAGTGTCAATGTTGTTATCACATTGAGAATATGCATCATGTTTTTATTTCTGTCCTAGTTGCTGTCAAAACCTGGATTTATTTTGATGATTTGTTTCAATTAAATTACTTTAATGCCCTTTTGTCTCTTAATTCTATGCTTAAGGCTTGGTTCATCAACTCTAGAGGGCACATCCGTATTGTTATTCCTTCCCTCATTCTTTGGTTCCTTTGGTTGGAGAGGAATAATTCTCTCTTCGATGGTGTTCGGATGAATCATCAGAAGGTTATTCAAAAGGTTAAAGATAAGGTTTTGTCTCTTTGTGCTGTTAATTTTCTCTCTTTGAAGAACTTTAAAAATTATTATTTTATTGGTGCTAAATTAAGCCTTAATTTGGAGGGGTTACCGCTTTTTTTAAAGGACAATATTATCAATTGGTTCAAACCTCCCATTAATTTTTTTAAATTAAATGTTGCGGGTACTAGCAATGGCTATTTGATGGGCTTTGGTGGTACTATCAGGGACAGTAATGGTAATCTTGTTGTGGCTTTTGTTGGTCCTGTCCCGAGGGGCAATAATGCTATCGCTATCACTATGGCTATTCTTTATGGTCTTAAGATTTGTATCTATGTTAATCTTACTAACATTCTTATTGAGATGGATTATGAATATGATTTCAGAATTTTTAATGTTGTGGAGGATATGTGTTGCACTCCTCATCTTTTTTATTAGGTTAAAAAATGAAGAGTCTTTTGATTTTTATGAACTATTCTTTTCATCATATTTGTAAGGATGGTAATGCTTGTGCCTCTTGGCTATCTAATTGGGATTTTACTGGGGCCACCACTCCTGGTATTCTTAAAGGCTTACTTCGATTGGATGAGCTTGGTCTCCCCTATGTTAATGTTTAATTGGGGTCTTTGGTGGTGGTTCTTTTGGTTGCCCTGATGTGATTTTGGTTGCTGGGGGTTTCCTTTCTGGTTTCTGTTTATTTGTGGGGGTGCTGGGTTGTGTTTCCTCGGGTGGCTTTTCTGGATGCGTCATCCTATCTGGTTTTCTTTTGCCCTTTTGTGATATTTCAGGTCTAGGTTGTGGTTTCGTTGGGGCCTCTTAGGGTTCTCTGTGCTATTTTTGTTTTTCTGCTGGCATCTCCCTGTGTTTCTCAATGTAGTTATTGTCTTGTTGGATATAGACTTGAGCTCTGATTGCACTAGTGATGATGCTGATGGTATTTCCCATTGTTGTTCTCCTACCTTCAGGTTGCGTTATTGGCTGACTGGGGGTATTCGTGGGAGTCAGGTTGGTTGTTTGGGCTGTCTGGCCTATGTTATTATTTTACTGGTTCCCTATCTGATTTGGTTGTTCTGTTATGATACCGGGATGATGGTTTGGCTCTTGTATCACCTTGTGCTGATAGGCCTCATGCTAGATTTCTGTGATTTTTGGGTGGTTAGGTCCTGTTCTGCTCGTAGCCTTTAGCTCTGCTGTTCCGGGCCCTTTTTGCGGTGGTTGCTATTTGCTCCTTAGGGTTGGACTGAGTGGCTTGTGGATTACCTTATGAGGTCGGTGTTCTATTTTTATCCTAAGCCTTATCAGTCTCTATCCTTTTCTTTTGGTTATCCTGCTGGTAGGTTGCCTTGGTTATTTAGTGATTGGTTGAATCCCTACACTATTACCTATCTTCTTGTTCGTTTGTTTTCTTCTTAGCTGCCTGGATTGGATAGAATTTATTTATACTTTTGTTACATCTATTTTATGCATTACCCTATTTTGCAGAATTCTCTTTTTGCAGGTGTTCATAGTATATTAATTTTTGGCGAGAAGCTGGATCTGGCTGTCTTTTTTTGGTCCACTTTTCCTTTTTGGGTGCTTGCTCTTGTGCACCGTAGAATGTTCCCAACATTTCTTATACTTTTCTTTAGCAAGGACATCTGGCTCTTAGGATTTTTCTTTTGCTTTCTTTTTGTAGCTCATTCGAGCATTAGTGAACTTGAGGGCCCTTTAAGGACCTTGTACTAATTTTTTTGATATTAACATGTAGGCCCCGCTGAAGGTTTTCCCCAAAAAAAAAATGAATTACCAAAGTTTTGGGTTAAATTATGGCCCATAACTTTGGAAATTCAATTAACATAATTCCAATGATCATTATAGCATAAGAAAATTAGGGTATGTAGATCACATACCCTAGTTTGCTCTATCAAAATTGAGCTCAATTGGACCCCTAATTATGGAGTTATTAATGAAAATTAGTAGAATTGAAAACCTCAATTACTCTCTCCATAGAGATCAAAATGCTTTGAAATTATTTTCAACCTAAAATTTAGCTCAAGATGGTTTTGATGAGCCTAAGAACTTAAAATTTTGATAATATATAGAATTATGGAAACTTTTTAAAGTTCTAGGGCATTTCTTAAAATAAAAATCTATTTATTTATTTATTTTAATGACATGACTATCATTTTCAATGACTGTGTGATGGCACAATAATTGTTAATGATTGCATGGTGGCACTTGATAGGTGTAGACCAATCGATGGGTTGAACAAATTCATAAATTACATCAACACAATTATGGGTCATTGGATGGATGCAATATGGGATTAATGGATAGTATTTCATCCATCTAGCACTCAAAGTCAAATGGATCAAAGGGTCCATCTAACTGAATTTAAGCCATTCAATTGAAATGAACAACTATGATGAACCCTATCCATGCAAGAAGGAAATTGAGGCATTTGGGAGAAGATTCAGTTCTTTTTGCATACTGATTTCAATGCCATGAAATTTGAAATATAGCTTCCGAACACTCAGATGAAGAGTATGGAAGTGTTTGGAAGCTTTTAAAGTTATTTTATAAAAAGTTATTTAGACTTGAAGCTTTAAACTTGGGTTAGATAAATACCTCAATCTAGTGGATAGATCTTCTTTATTTTGGATCCAGGGACTCATATAGACTCCCTCTTGATCTTCCTTCAAGACCTCAAGGTCTAAAAAGCTTTAAATGGAGAGTTGTCTAGTTTGGAAATTTTCCTCTTAGATCTTTCTTGGAACACCTCACTTAATGACTTCTAGAGCTACAGGGGTTGGGGAAGGCTATAGAGGACATGAGAGAGCTATATGAGGCTAATGGAATGCAAAGAATCAACCTCTATTTAGAGAAAAAAATGGGGGTATTTAAAAGAGAGAGAATAAGGGATCTGAAGATCAAATTCTATCATGTGGGCTTCGAAAATTCGGCCCCGGCCTCCGCCCGCTTTGCTTTCTTATGGGGGAGTTTTAACGAATTAAGTTCTGGGGTAAATTTTGGAAGGCAGATGGGTTTGTAGATAAGACACTACCCAGAGATTTCTCCCTCATTTTGCGAGGACTTTATGATCTGAGTTCTGGTTTCCTATAGGCGCAAGCCCTATAGTTAATTACCCCTCCCGATCACGAGAGAGAACTTTTGATTAAGGCTAGTCGTCAATCAGATACGTAAGAAATACACGTTATGTGGCATATAGTACCAGCATGGATTAGGTGTAGGAAATTTGAAGATTTGACATTTAAAATTGGAAATTTCACCATCTTGCACTTAAAGTGGATGGTGGGGGAATGGATGATGGACCCGATCAAGATCCCATGGTTCCGTCATCCCGGGCCATCGTGGCCCCTGGTCTACTTAGTCAGAGGAGGAAGTCGACCCAACTTGACAGAAGGATCCTTATCAGCAGCCATGGGTTGCTTCGTCCAAGGGTACCTTGTAGACCTGGAGTGGGTATTTGCTTAAGGGGACAAATTTGAATCCACCTTAGCTAATAGAGGGCTTTGTGCCCTATCGATCATACCCTATTTATTCATGTCTAAAGAATTTGATGCCATTGGGGAGCATACGGGCTCTAGCCATAACCATAATATAATGGTGCCATTTGGCGACGACCACCTGGTTCAAAGGGCTCCGAGTCATAACTGTTTATCCTGCAGTGCCAATTGGCGGTGAAACTGTCGGTTAGAGGACTCATACCACATCCTTGTTGGCAGGAGATTACTTGAGAATGGATCCTAGTGATATTTTTAACCAGGCATTAGCTCTTTGTGAGCTACAGTTATTTTCAGATTTGTCCACCTCGGCAAACTGTTGCGGAGAGTGGATGGATTTTTCTTTAAGTGTTTGATGGATTTATTCCAATTTTAAATATTTTGGAGTTTGGGACTTTGGGATTGTTTGGAGTTTGGAGTTTTGGATTTTGTGGGAGTTTGGGTGGTATTTTGAAATATTTGAAATGGACCCTTCCGATTGATATTTTCATTCAACACGGCCATCATTGGGATGCATGAGATCATTTATATTTTATTGATTGGACCCTGTCGACTATATCTACTGGTCGGTAGAGGATCGAGTTTCGTAGGCTTTGGACCTTTGTTAGTGAATTCTCTTGATTATAGGCCTTGAAGGCCTAATATGAACTATAAAATAAATATCCCGATCGATCTCGCAACCGCATATTTATTTAATGGTTTGAGCCGTGTCGAGTCCTATCTACCTGTATAGGAGGATCGGGCTCAAACTGGAATTCACTTATTGACCCACGCAGTATCCCTAGACATCATGTGTGTACCAACAACACGCTCGCCAGGGCCCATGTGGGTTTATTATATATCCCCTTTTGTGTACCTATGTGTATACAAATTAAAGTGCACATGCGGGGGACATTTTATACATTTAACGCTGCTCAGTTGTGCAAGAAAACCCTCGCTTGAATGCAGCCTTGGATTTGGAAGCTCGTAGACGCCTTCTGTCTGCTTATACGAGTGTTGCAGATCCAGTGGCGTAGTATCATACGATCTCCACTACTGTTGTTGGTAGGCAGGTAGATGTGTAAGAGTCTTCTGCAGTAGCTTGTAGGAGCTCGTATTTGCCATAATCTCTCTGTATATCTGCTTGTGAGTGGTATGTTAAATGTAGGACCATTGCTCATCAAGGATTTGCAAGTCTCGATAACCTTATCCAACTCGATGTTCGAAACCTGGTTGGATTGAGATTCACTCAATTCATAATGATTTGATCTAGCTTTCTCTTCGTAGAGCCCACGTGTGGACTCAATGCTCACTACCTTGAACTAATAGTTGTAGTGATGGAGAATACATCAGATTCTCCAGGAAAATTTTGTAAGATATTCATTTCCAAATAATTTTTATATCCCTTGAGCTGATTGGGACAGTTGTTGAATTTCTCTTTACGTCTATGGCAAACTTGTTGTATACATTTCAAGCTTTTTTCACATACACCGAGTTATCTTGTATATTGTATGTCTAACTTCTCTTTCATAGGGGACAGACATGTACACTTGTCACATTATTATTGCCAACAATTTGGGTGATTATCATTGACTTCTGTATTCTTCACACTTTGTAAATATATCAGCTATTCAGACTTTACCTATGATTGTACCACGACAACACTTGTGGATAGGTCATATATAGTACGCACACCAAGTTTAACACCCATACTTGTTGTAATTAGTACTCATGCTAGCATGACGACCTTTGGCATTTAGTAGAGAATACTTTTAACTACTTTGCTCATATGAACTTCCTTATCCTCCATAGTCTCCACCATTGGTTGCTTCTAAGATTTTATACACTTGGTTGTATACTGACGTTGACGGCATAGTGGCTTATTTATTGCACATCTTTCACATACATATCATTCATGAATGTATCCTCTTGTTTATTACTTATAGTTGTCCAACACATTCCTTTGAGGGTATCTTTCATCTTGTATGAGATCATGACACACATTATTTCTGCTCTCCATTGCTTGTTTGTGGTTGTCCTATTGATTTCTTATCGCCAATGAAAGATTCACCATATGCATCACAAATCTTTTGTTGTTTGATGTGTTTGCTTGCAAGTCGGCATGAGTGTTGTGCACTAATCATTATCATTTATAGTGCGCTATGGACCTTAGGATGCTTTGCTTGAAATCAAATTACTCATTCTCTTTAGCTTCATTGCTTATGGGATGGCAAACATAAGCACTTCACTCTCTTTGAAAATAGTTTGCACTTTGTATAGTGATTTTTGTTCATTGATGTTTGTTTGGATTATCAAGTCATTGATAAGCACTTCTATATTTCCAATATGATCATGCGTTTGGTTCTCCAAAACTCGTTCATTCGAGTCTAAGTTCATAAATCCTTGTACTCAGATTAAATTTGGGTTTCCTTTCCCTTGCATATGATGGTATTATTTGCATTTAGATTGATTCATCATTATTTGTTTAAATTCAAATTCATTTAAGCTTGATTTATAGTTCATTTAGATTCAAATCAAGTATAAGCAAATTGTTCGATCAAGTCCTTTTGCATTGTTAAAATAAAAGTCCCTTGTATTCGTTTAATTTTTTTTAAATTGTTCAAGTCATATTTGAGTTCCTCTCACTTAGTGTTCAAAACAAGTCCCCTGCTGTTCATAATTTGTTCAAGTCCTTGTCTTTTTCAGACAAAATTTTGGCAGCCTCCCGGCGTCTCCCCTGTTTAGGGGAAAAACTACCCCACCACGTGCAATAAAGCACGTCCATGGTAGGTGTCCTTAGACACCTCGGTCGTGGTCTTCATTCCTACCACGCGGAATAAAGTGCGTGCATGGGGTCTTTGACGGTACCTATTTCAAAAGAAGAGCAGTTGTTTCCCCGCAGGTACAGAACCGTGAACGGGTACTTAAAATTATCCCCACCACGCTAAGAAAAGCGTGCATAAGGCTTACCCGCCTCGCCATAGGTGTCGCACTGGGTTCCCTTCCCACCACGCGTAATAAAGAGCGTGTATAGGCGGTTTGCCGACTCAACATGAACGTCGAGGATGGGACTTTAAGTGATCACCCGCCTCATCGTAGGCGCCGCACCGGGGTTCCATCCCACCACGCGCAATAAAGCGCGTGCATAGGTGGTTTTCCAGTGCACCGCAAACGACAAGGGTGAGCTCTCAGAGTTTTAAGGTTAAGAGGTTATACCTTGGCGACCGGCGGTGGAGGCTCGTGGCACGAGGCAAGAGGAGAGCCCCTTTTGCATTTTTTTATTTATTATTAATTATAATCAATCATAATAATTAATATAATTAATTATAACAAATAATAATTAATTAGAATTAATTATAATTAATTATTATTTAATGATTAATCAATTACGATTAATTAAAATTAATCTTACTTAATTACAATTAATGCTAATTAATTAAAATTAGTTAATATTAATTACTAATTAATTACAATCAATTAATAATTACTCGTAATTAGGATTAGGATTATCGGACTACAAGATTTATATGACATTTGAACAGGATTTATGTGAAATTTGAGCATGATTCTTCCTAAACCCTTAAGTTCTCATTTCCTTCTCTTCGGCAAGATTTGCTGGACTTGGCCAAAGAAGCGCATGAGAGGGTAGAAAGTTACCTTCACAGAGAGAAGCTCCCGTAGTTGCTTCCATTCAAAAAGTCGTAACTTTCGCTCCTATAGGAAGAAATGCCGGAGAAAGAGCGAAGTCGGCCAGCAATAAAGAAGGAAGGTTGGTTTCTCCCTCTCTTTCTCTCTCTCTCTCTCTCTCTCTCTCTCTCTCTCTCTCTCTCTCTCTCTCTCTCTATGCTCGAGAAGCCCCTAGAAGGGCTCGACTAGGGGAGTAGGTAGGATCAGGAGGTTCTTGGCCAGGTTTAGGGCAAGAGGCGGTCGGGTTACGTGCCAATAGGGACGGACGGCTTGTTGAAGTGGAGGCTGCAGGCGTCAGTCTGGAGTCGGGCTGAGCAGAGGCGGATCGGAGATCGGGTAGGGAAGGAGGATTTCTGCTAGGTTTTAGGGAGGAAGAAGTCGTGTGGAGGCTGGGATTTAGGCGAAGGGGGTGGCGGGGTTCATCGAGTTGTGAACTGGAGAGCGAGGGGGAGATCGGTTTGCTTTTAAAGGGGATTCAGAGCAGCGATCGGGGAGATCTCCGCACGCGAGTATGGGTTGCTGACATTCGGCACTGTTTGCTGAGGGGGCAGGCACTGTAGCTACGGCGGACGCGATTCGAGCCAGATTTTAGTATGGGTTGTGACAGGTAATCATTTTTTAGGCATTTTTTTTCTTTTTGGCTGCATTGTTGAGGTCAACATATCCACATCAGCCAGACCCAACCACCATTTTTGTTATAGACTATCCAATAGGATGCAAAGGAAGATTCTAAAGAGTTTGAGTTTACATAGATAGCAGGCTAGTTAGTTATGATTGAACCCATGTGGCACATGGGTTATTTTTCAAGATTCTTTACATATCAGCCATCCATGTTGAAAGGGCAACTTATGGCATACATAATGGAGGTTCTAAAATGTAATTAAATACTCCATAGGATTCAATTTTGTCTAGGTTACTAAAGGGCTTAGAAATTTGGTTTTCTTAGTTTAGTTTAGGCATATTGATTGACCCAAGTAAACCCATAGGCTGAGTTGACTAGGTTTCACGCAATGGATCAATAAACACGTATTATAAGTATTTATGTAATTTAATTTGAGAAGGATTAGATATTGGTTCAAGAAAACCCCTTTAGGTTCACTTAGTAGGGGAAACTTTTTTTGATGACCCTAAGGGGTCCAATGGATAGTCCACATGGGTTAATTATGTTTAGAAAAGTTTGGAGTATTGAATTTGAATTTTTAAAGGGTTTATGCATGTTTTGTTTAACCATGGTTAACTTGGTCAACCAGAATAAACCAAGGGTTGGGTCCAACCAGTTCAAAATGACATTTTAGACTTGTTAGAGGTGATTTCATATAATGGGTAGGTCATTGATTTGAAATGCACATTTAAATGCTCAAGGGACCTTCTGGTTAACTAGGTTAACTTAGTCAACCAATGATGACCATGAGTTAGGATTTGGTCCAACTTATTTCAAATGATGGTTTGAGTTTATTGAAGATGGTCTTAAGGTTTGGTGAAGTCTCATTGCATTAAATGCAAGTTTGAATACTAAAGGGTTCATTTGATCAACCACAGTTAACTTGTTCAACTAGGTTGACAATGAGTTAGTGTTGGGTCTAACTAATTCGAAATGATATTTTGGACATGTTGGAGTAGATTTTATGCAATGGTGATGCTTTGATGCATGAGATGCAAGTTTAAAGGCTAAAGGGGACTTTTGGTCAACTATGGTTGACCATGACTTGCATTTTGGTTCAATGCATTCCAAATCATATTTGGGATGTGTTGTAGGAGGTTTCAAGGTTTTGGTTTGATTGACCCATGTTAAAGTTCAAGAAAAATTCAATTTTAGGAGGTTTTGATGTTTAGGTTTAAGTGCCTTTATGGTCAAATATGGTCAACAAAAGTTCACTAAGGGTTCAATGATGGTTCAATGAATCATTCTAATGATAATGATCATTCTCAATAGATTTTTGGTGGCTTCAAAGGTCAATTTCCACGATGACATGTCCAGTGTCAGAGACTATAAATATTTGAATGTTTTGTAGCCTTGCTGCATGCTTTATGTTTGTTAGGTTAGAGGGATTTGAATGCTTCGAAACTTATGTGGTAGACCCTAGGGACATATCTAATCAATATTCAAGTGAGTAATCATGATTCCAAGGTCATTTGGTTTGGTTTTGAGGTGATTGCAAATTCTCCAAAAATAGGTTATGGACCAAGGGGTTTTGGGTTTGGTTTTGAGCATAGGATTTTGATGTTTGGATTTTCATTAGATTTAGACAATGGATTTTTTGTGGAATTGATTTGAACAATAACTTGGAGGAGCTTTGTATTTGAAATTCTCATATCATTGAAAATCATTGATTATTGTTAATGATCAAACAATTGATCGAATAATAATCACTAATGATGATCAAATGGAGGATTTAAAGTTTGATCTTCCTTGGGATTGTGAAGTTGATTGTGTTAGCATTGTTAGCTTTGGTGTAGGCCACTTTGATTTTGATTATAACAAAGACATGTTTGGTCTGGCTAATATTTCAAATTTAGTGTTTAGGTCTTCATAAATGATCAAGACAAATAATGGAGGAAGCTGCTTAAAGCTTGGGTGTAGACTGGCTTTGGGGTACTTTTTCTTGTAAAAACTTAACAATGATTTAATCATAATAAATATGCTCACTAATTAAATGATTTCATGCAAATTTCATTTCACATCATCATTCATTCGATAACTCTTTTTATCTTGACGTGAAACTAGGTTTATTTTTGGTAAGTTTGCTAGCAAGTTCAATTTGTGCTTACCATTTTTTTGGCATGTCTCATGACTTCATGTGATTTCAATTTTCATAATTTATCATTTCACAATATTTATTTTTGGAATTTGCACTTTGATTTTTATAATTTTAAAATTTCAAAAACATTCCTAAAATAACTCAATTAAAATTTTATGTTTTGTGCCACTTTCATTTCCTTCATTTGGATTAATATTTTGTTGAGCTTGTCTCTGTTAATTAATTATTAATTAAATTAATTAAGCCTCTAGTGTTTAATTAAGTCTTCCTCCCATGCCAAAATTTAAATCCCTCCTGAAGGTTGTAATTTTACAAAATACCTCCTAAAGGATTTTTTTTTCGAAAAGACCATCTATTAAATGCCTTTAAATATATTTTTTATTATTTTATTTAATTCAAAATTATTTTCAAATATCACAAGTCTTTTTGATCAACTAGTTGAGATTTTTAGGATAAATGTTTTAGATATAGCTTTTATAGCTTAAATCCATTTATAATTTTATTTGAGAATCATTTTGAATTTTTTTATTGACATATAATCATAATCTTATTTGTGATTGAAATCACATTTTTCTAGAATTTGTAAAGATCAAATTCTATTGGATTTTCTATGTTATTGAGTTAACTAGTTGAGATTTTTATAGTGAAAATATTTGGAGACTTATTTTATTTCACATATGGAAATTTTACTAAATATTTTTATGAGATTTACTTGTTATATCTTTTTCATATTTTTAGTGATTTAAATCATACACTTCCAGATCCTTTTGATTTTTAAGTATTAATTTTTGTTGGTTCTTTAAGTTTATGCTTGGTATGTTGTGTATACTAGTCACATAAATCTTGATTTGAAAAGCTTGTGAAATCCTTTTGACTATTTAATTTATAAATTAAATCTTAGATCATTTAATGATTCAAAATTATTATTATATTCTTAACATGAAATCTAAAAGATTTTTATAGTGGACATCTTTTCATAAAATTTTTTTATTGTATACCGTTTTATTTTAGTGACTTGTTGTGGAACTTGACTTTGCTGTTTGTTTTAATAACCTTTGGTTTTTATTACATATTTCTCTATCACCTAAGGTACATCTAAACATATTATTCTAGAAATTTAAAGTTATATAAATAGCACTCATTGGTCTGAATATTGTGTAAGACTAGTTGCCTTTGGCTTAAGTGTGATTTTCAACTAGTCTTGTCATATCTTTTGAATTATTATGAATTTAACTCTCAAATAATTTTTTTATTGTTCTATGTTACTATCATCGTAACACCTATTTCATAAAATTTTCCACAACATTTATTTTAAAAAATAGCATACATATTTGAAGTACATATAATATTTCATGCCCACATACCTAGTCTTTGAAAATTATTTTAATAGTTGTTTGCTTGCATTTCTCTTTATGAATTTATTTAGAACCATCATTTCATCATTTTTTCATCTTCATATAATATAAAATTAGAGAGTAAATTCACTTACTCCTGGATTTCTTCTCAATACAAATGAACTCAAAAACTCTGAAGTAATCTATCTTTTGGTAGGTAAAGAGACTAATGTAAACCAAAAAAATCCCTGAAGCAGTACAATCTTTAATCAAAGAATATGCAGACATAACTCCTGAAAATTTACCTAATTCCTTACCTCCATTGAGAGATATCCAACACCACATTGACCTTGTACCCAGAGCAAACTTTCCCCACCTGTTTCACTATTGTATGAGTCCTACTAAATATGAAGAACTATGCAAACAAGTAACTGAACTCTTAACTAATGGATTAATCAAAGAAAGCATGAGTCCATGTGCCGTCCCAGCCTTACTTACACCCAAAAAAGATGAAACTTGGAGAATGTGTATTAATAGTTGAGCTATAAATAAAATAATCATCAAGTATTGGTTTTATATCCCAAGACTTGACGATATGCTCGACATGCTTAGCAGTGCCAAAATTTTCTCTAAGATTGACTTATGAAGTGGATATCACAAAATTCGAGTATGACCCGGTGATGAGAGGAAAACAGCTTTAAAACTAAGGAAGGTCTCTATGAATGGTTAGTTATGCCCTTTAGCTTTTTTAAAAACACCTAGTACGTTTATGCAAACCATGAACCATATCTTACATCCCTTCATTGAAAAAATTGTTGTGATTTTTTTTAATGACATCCTGATTTTTAGTACTTGTCCCAACGACCATCTTGAACTTGTGAAGCAAGTCCTCCAAATCTTAAGAGAACGAAGTTTGTACATCAACTTAAAAAAATGCTCTGTCATGACTTATAGTTTGACTTTCCTTGGATACATTGTCTTGACAGATGGTATTAAAGTAGACCCCATTAAAATAGAAGCGATTCGAATTTGGCAGACTCCGAAAAATATTAGTGAAACTAGAGAATTTGGAGACTCTGAAGTAATTTTTTGTGATAATATTTTTATGTAGGCTTGTGAGCAATTTCTTGAAAGCTATTTCTTTATGTGATCTAAATTGTTACCCTTTTTTTACCTTTCTTTTATCACTTATATTATTGTTGTGAGGTTCTCGCCATTGTATGAGGTAGTTTTTCCTGGTGTTAGGAAGATATGAATGTTGTAACCTTTTGGGTTGTTAGTTAAATCCTTGTTCGGGGTTAGATTAGGTGTGGAGTAGGCCAGTTTTAGTTTCTGGGTTGAACCACCTAAAAATTATGTGTTCTCTTTATTATGATTTGATTTGTTATTTATGTTGTACTAATATCATTAATTTTTCTATAAATTAAAATTAGATTTTTTTTAGAAAATTGCCACTCTAATTAGTGGATAACCTAATTCCCCCCTCTTTGGTTACCATAATGTTTATTAATTGGTATCAGAGCCTTAGCTCTTTCTTAGATTACAACCCAAGAGCTTAGATCCTTCCCTAGCTATGGCAATCAACTTTCCCAATGGTCGACTACCTTAGGGACAGTCTACATACTGTCCACCACTCCCTGATACGGTTCCTTTTGATTATTGGAAGAACCATATCAGCACTTTCTTGCATGGTTAGGACTGTAGAATGTGAATTATGCTAACACATCTATATCATACGCACACACAAAAGATTTACATGGTAAAATTGTTGATAAACCTTTTTTTTAGTGAACTCACCTCGAGTATGTGTTAGATGAATTGAATGATAGATCTTGTAATACTTTGCATTATGCTTTACTTCCTGATGATTACATTAGAATTTCCATGCTTGCTTCTTCTTAAGAAATTTGGGACAAATTTATTATTACTTATGAAGGAACGATTGAAGTAAGAGATGCCCTCATAAATAGACTTACACATGAGTATGAACTCTTTTAAATGTAGCCTTCCGAAACTTTTTTTTTGCGAAAAACCCACAGCGGAGACTATGCATTCATAAAAAAATTGTTACAAAGTCCTTAAAGGGTCCTCCAGCTCACTAATGCTCTGGGAGCTACAAAAAAAACCAAAATAAAACCTAAGAGCCCAAGTTCCCTAGTAATCACAAGTACAAAATTGCCTAGGTACAATATAGGGTGGTAAGTGGTCATCACCCAAAAATAAGAAAAGATTAACATTATATCATTGGGTCCAATCTTTTCATCCCAAAATTGTGAAGCCAAAAAACCTGCAATATACAATACCTGCAAGAGGATAGTCACAAAAGGAAAAACCATGCATTTGAAATAGATAATAACCCAATTTTCTATTATCCTAAAAATCATAATCATCAACAAATATATGAAGACAATGAAATACCATATATCAAGAATAATAATGAAAATACCAATAAGATTCGCCAGAAACATTTTCTCAAGCCACGGCCAGCTTAAGGGGTCCAACAAGCAATATAATATCAAGCAATCTATCCATAAATAATTGATGAACTCAACCAATAGGCATCCAACATACTGACTAGAAAAATCATAGAAACCATAACGATTAGTAAAATAATCCCTAAACATATTATGATTACCAAAATTCTAGCAAAATAGGCCCATCCATAACATCAGAAAAAGATCTAAAAAAAAGAAAATAACTAGAAAACCCCAAATTTTTGGGGTAATAAAGATCCACCGCCATGTATTTAAGCTATAAAACCAGCTAGCCATCACATGAAAATTGCTAATGAGCCAGCTAATGCTACCCTCAGAAATATACAAATAATCACATCCAGGCTACAAAACACTCTGATGAGGTTCAATTGAAAAGTACTACAAACACCATAATTTCGAAAAAGTGAAGGCCACCAGCAACTAAAAAATAGCTCAATCCAACCACTATAAGGATTAAAATAACTACAATTACAAACAAACCAAAATATGCTTACCAAAACCTTAATATAGTAACTGGAGAAAAATTGATAGCCTAATAAATAAAATAAACCATGGGTAGTGACCAACCAGCTCAAGAGTGTAGTATCATGTAAATCTTAAAGCCAACATACTAACTACCACTCAAATCTGATCCTACTCCAAACTAAAAGGGGAGCAGAGCAAGACAAAAAACTCAAAAAAGGATAATGTTGAATCCCAACACCCCAATTACCTATGTTTCCCAAAACCCAGCATACATTATTCGAAAGGAGGTTCCAAAGAAGAATGGAAAACCATAATATCCAACTGTTGTTCAGCCAGGACAACCAATGGTATAATCAACAAAGATCATGCCAGACCAAACACCAAACCACCAACTAATACCCACCACTCCCAATCCGGGAAGGAAGAGGACAAGATGAGCAACAGTTAATATACAGCCATAATTAAACATATTCCAGTCACTGCTAGCCATAGTCACAACCCGAACAGCACAAACATAAGGAACAATAAAACCTGATTGAATACACGGAGCATAAATTCCAAAGATCAAAAAATCATTCATATCACAAAACCAAAAGCACTCAAAAAATGAAAACCAGAGCCAAGTATTCAGTTCTAACAAAGGGGAAATTAAGTTTATCTAGTCTGATAAGGCCTTTGAGGAAGGCTGGAAAAGAAGGGTAGGATAAATTAGTAAGAAATTACAGATTGCAGCCATAATTTGCTAACCAATCAGCAGACGCATTTTCTTCTCTACGAATGTGAGAAATATTATCATAAAAAAAAATCAATAGTTGTTTGATTTCCCTTGCTAAATTGAATAGATTCGGGTTGCAAATTATATTACCATTCTCTTTTAAATAGTGGAGACAATGCATAGCATCCACTTCAATCTAAATGTTGCTAATACCAAGAGAAAGGCATAATTTTAAACCATTAAGTATTGCAGAAAGTTTAGTAAAATCAACAGAGCATTTTGAAAGCAGACCTGCATAAGCCATCATAAAATTACCCTGAAAATCTCTAATGATACCACCACACCCATAAACATTATATTTGACAGAACCATTACAATTGAGTTTAAAAGTGTTATAAGATGGTTTATACAGATGAATAATATTGGAACCGCCATTGACATACATATCTTTAATAACAATCCCAAATTCTTTAGCAATGAAAGAGTAACCTCTAAACATTTTAACAGTCAAAAGATTTACATTAAATAGATTAAAGATCTTATCTTTAATATTCCTATTTATATGATTGTGATCCATAACAACATTATTGAAAAAGGAATTATTGTGAGCAAACAAAAGATACCACAAAATAATGGGTGGAATGACATTCCTAATATTACTTTTAGGACTAGTAAACCAAAGATTTAAGATATCCTTAATGCTAATATTACCACAAAAATGATTAACCTTGAAAATATCATCAAAATATATCCAAATTTTAGAAGCAATAGGGCTAAATATAAAGGCATGATGCATATTTTCCAAATGAAAACTACATTGGCATTTTGAAGGTAAAATAAAACCTCTTTTATTTAAATTATCATCGGCAGGAACATATTTATGTAAAACTCCCCAAGTAAAAATAGTAATTGTAGTCGGGATACTTTTATGCCATAACATACAAAAAATTTTAGAAAAAGATTTCTTAGTTCTGAAAACATTCCAAGCATCCTTGAGTCTAAAAATGCCATTACTAGCTATGTTACATAATAATATATCATCAGCATCTAAATTTAACGAAATTTGAAAAATAAGAGATATAAGTGATTCAGGAACCACATCAAAAAGCTTAGAATAATCCCAAATATTATTAGTAATAATATAATTCACCTTGGTAACTGTAGTAGAAAAGGAATTGAGCATTTGATCTATAGAGGTCATACCCAACCAATGATCTTGCCAGAAAAATAGGTTAGCCCGACCAAGGCCCCATTTTATATGAGGCTCCTCATCCCATTTTATATTGCAAAGTCTTTTCCAAACTCTAGAATCACCCTTATTATTAGTGCACAAGGTAGGATGCTTTCCCACACAATATGTAGTAGTCATGTATTTGGCCCATAGATTAGACTTAACACAAAAATTAAACCATAATTTGAAAGAAAATGCATGGGATAAATCAACCATGTTCTTACATCCTAACGCACCTTCATCTAACACACCAAAATAGTTGCTCCAAGTAGTCTAGAGAATTTTGGAATTGGATCTGTTACCTTTCCAAAAAAAATTATTCATTAACTTTTCAAGTCTATCGCACATAGCCAAAGTAGGCTGAATAGTTTGAAAAATATATATAGGATGGGATCATAAGACACTCTTGATTAAAATTAATCTCCAACCAAAACTGAGGCAGTTAAACTCCCAAGAGTTAAGCCTTTTTTGCATAGATGTGATTAAATCATCAAACATGAAAGATTTTTTTGCGGCCCTTAAAAAGGGGAACCCCTAGATACTATAAAGGTAACGAGCCTTGAATAAAACCAGTACGATCTTTGATAGCATTAATCCAATCCACAGGCATGTTCTTAGTAGCAATAAAATAACACTTTTTTTTATTCAGAGTAAGGCCACTTCTAATCTCAAAATCAAGAAGAAATCTTGTAAGAACATTAATCATATTCAAAGAAACATTAGATAAAATACTAATATGTATACTAAATTCATGAATATCATTAATACTTCACATTCTCTTGGAAAAATAATCAACAATCAAGAACTAGTTTATAAAATTTCTCTAAACATAATACTTTTAAGGCTAAATATAACTTCCCAAAAAGGCCTAATTATCTAAGGAGAGCTTGGAATGTAAGCAGTATTGTACTCACTTCCTCTCGTGGAGGTTCCCTTAGCCTCAATTTCACTTTTATTACACATATTTTATCTTTCCCTCTGAAACATGTAAAACCTTTCCCTCTCATCTTTCTCTCTTTCATTATATATATATATATATATATATATAATAGTAATATTTATAACCATTTCAGTTTATATGTTCCCTAATACTGGCACCTTAGATCAATTTGAAGAGCTAAAAAATAATGTAAGCAACTAATAGAAAATTGGATACTATTGATCAAATTTTTTGGGTTTCAAAATATGTAATTTGGTTTAAACACACATATCTACCTATTCCTCTAGATTCTTAGTTCCAATTAAGATGAGTATTTATAAAGATCATACCTTGTGTGATGTGATGTTTTACCCATGGACATAGCACATATCCTACTAGGTCAACCCTTGCTTTATGATGAAGATGTGATTCATTATCTTTGAGAAAATACATATTCATTCAATGTTAAGAATAGGACTATCAAGCTACCCCCAGTAAAACCATAAGAGAATTTGGCTTTACTCCACCATAAAAAATCTCTTTTGACCTAAAACTTGTGACTACACATAAGAACATAACCATACTACAACTTATAACTGTTGATCCTTCCACTTCCCCCTTACCCTCAACCCAGGACAAGTTCTTGATTGATTTACCTTCTCCTATTAGGATCCATATTTAAAATTTAATGTTTAAAAGGTCAAGAAAAGAATTTTACTTATATTTCAGTCTATACTAAAAGTTACTAGGCACAACCATGAGGGGGGATTAGCATAATTTAAGAACATCTTTCCCATGTAATTATAATAATTTGTAGCCAAAATAAGCTAATTAATAAACTAATATTTTTTATTTTAAAATTTCTTTTCAAAATAGTTTTGAGAATAATAAAGTTGAATAAAAAAACTTTAATAGAAAATTTTTGATTAAGTACATAAAAAATTATTATTATTATATTTTACTTTATTTTAAAGATTAAATTTATTTGTAACAATAGTAGATCTAAGAAGAAAATTAAAAATGCATGAAATAAAGTAAATTGAAAAGAAGAAGAATACAAATCAAACTTTTATAGTGGTTTGATCTGATCTATGGATCATATGATTTATTCAAAGAAGTTGGCATAGGGAACTAGACCATCCCGTCTGAGTTAGGCTCATTCAAACAAGCTCTCTATTTTTCTGGACTATATGGTTATGATAATACAATATAATCTTCACAAGGCTGGTGACTTAGAAAATTGGATTATGAAAAAGTACCAATCAAATCATACAGTATGATGTAAATAATATAATATAATTTTAATAAAAAAGTCATGTATTTTAATTAACTTTATTTAACTTGAACCTTTCCACGTTCATATGTGTGATCATACTATCTACTTTATGCTTAAGGTATATGAAAACTCAAGAAAGTAAAAATAAAAATAAAATTACAAATTGACACACTTTTTGATTCTTGGTCTTGTGATTCTAGCATATCATCTTCATGTTCAATTCTTTGGTCTTCATCAAGTCCTCATCTTGAATCTGTTACTTATGTGCTCCTTATATTTTAAGATTTAAAACTAACTTCCTACACACAAAGTTCAAAATCTGATTAGTATAATCAATAATGTTTATAATCATTAAAACTTTTGTGTACTCTAGGCTCATAGGTTTCAACAATATCCCTCTTTTTTATTATGCACAAAATTTTTATTTGTAGAGAAAAAAATCATTAAATAGTTTAAACATTTTTCTCCCGCTAAATTGATGCTTGCAAAAATATAATATGAGAAAAAATATTAATAATTAACCTTTTTAATTATTTTATTTTTTAAAAATTTTGAGATACTATATAAAAAATAAAAAATAACAACACAAAAATAGATTTTATCATTTATATAAAAGAAAAACAAACATAGGGGGAACCAAACTACAAACTCCTTCTATTTTTGAAATAACCAAAAAGATGAGAAATTAAAAAATAAATAAAATGTTCAAGAAGGAAACATAAAGAAAAATAGATAAGAACTCAATAACCAGAAGGTCCCTAATTAGGTGGCGGAGGAGGAGGCTAAAAGTAGTTATGGAGGAGTGAGAATTATTCCAAGATCCACTCTTGATCCTCATAATGCTAGTACTGCAGCTCTTCTTGTCTTGCATTAGACTCCTAAATATATGTGTCTACCTTGATCTCGAAGACATAAAAAAATGTTTTACCCATAGTTTTATGCAATTTCAATAATTCCCCCTTTTTTTTTTAGTGTGCTAAACTTGCCAATATGAAGGGGTTTTGGAAAGATATCAGATAATTGGTTCTCAGTGTTTATGAATTGAACATTATATACCTTTTAATCACATGGTCTCTAATGAAGTGATGCTTAATGTTGATTTGCTTAGTCCTTTAGTGTTAAGTTATGGTTTAGTGAGACATATAGAACACATATGATGGCATATTATTTGAATTATATCAAATTTAAATCCAACATTAAGAAGTTATTACTTTAGCCATAACACTTAAGTAATACAACTTCTATAGTTATATATATAACCTTTATAGTGGACAGAGCTACAAAATTTTGCTTTATACTGGACTAGGCTAGTAGGGATTATCCTATAAACCAATATGTTTTTCAAGTTCTCTTTTAATCTATTTTGTAGCCCAAAGAATCTTGATTTAAGTATTCTATTAATTAAAATGTGACGCTATTCTTAGGATACCATATACTTAGATTTGGTGAGCCTATAAGATATCTAAAGATTCTCTCAACTACAATCGCATGGTATTCCTTAGGGTTTTCTAAACCTTAACATATAAGCAAATTCTAAACATAATATCAAGCCTACTTGCATTCAAATAATGTAATGAGCCTATCATTCTTTTATACTATCTTTGATCAACTTGTTTTCTAATATGACTTTTACCTAATTGGATAGCTAGGCTCATGGGTGTATACATACTCTAACATCCTTCCATATCAATTTTCTTAATAATTTTCTTAGTATAATTCATCTGTCTTAGGAAGGTCCCATCTTTCTTTTGCTTTATGCTAAACCCTAAAAATATATTTCAGCTTACCCATCATGATCATCTTAAACTCAGTGTTCATTATGGATGAAACACATTGCATAATTCATCATTTATGGATTCAAAAAGTAGTTCATGAACATAAATTTGCACTAATAAAATGTTTTCACTTATCCTTTTTATGAATTTTATTATATATACTATGCCTTTTATGAAAAAAATTACTAATAAAAAAGTACTAAGCCTGTCATACCACTCTCTTGGTGCCTATTTTATTTCAAAAAAAGGCCTTTTTGAGCATATAAACATGATTTGGAAATGTTGTAGTATCAAACCAAGGGGATTTCTCTACATAGGCATCCTCGTTTTTTATTCCATTAAATAATGCACTTTTCATATCCATTTGGTGCAATTAGAATCCTTAAGCAAATTCTACTAGTACTTGGATGGTTTCTAACCTACCTCTAATGTAAATGTTTTTTCAAAGTCTATACCCTCCATTATATTATATCCTTTTGCAACTAACCAAGCTTTATTCCTAACCAAAGACCTAGTGTCACTAATTTTATTTTTAAAAACCCATTTCATTTTTTGAAACCCTGCTAAGTCGGTCAAGGCACTAAGTCCCGCAAATACTTTATTATATATTTGTTTAATTCATCTAGCATTACTATGATCTAATATTCATCTTTTAAGGCTTGATCTACATTCATGGGCTCTACCATATAAATGAATGCAGTGTGGCTAAATTCTTTTCAAATTCCATGCCTAGTCCTAACACTTTTGGCTGGGTCTCTTATGATCAGCTATATTGGATGACTAGAAGAATTTATTCTCTCACTAGGCAGGGATTCTAGAGTTTTACCAATATATTCTTATGTTCTCAACTTTAATAGTGATGTCACATTCTTCTTCTTCTTTTCCAACTTAAGAAACTATATCAATCTCATAAAATATGGCATGGGTTGACTCTTCTTCCACTAACGTTCATTTATTAAACATCCTACTGGCTTTACCTATTAATGAATATCCTAAAAATCCCACCCCATCAGATTCTGCATCAAATTTTATCATATCTAATTTTCCAATATTCAATAAAAATTATTTGCATTCAAAAACATATAAATGGGAAAGATTTGGTGTCCTATCATTCAAAAGTTCATAAAGGGTTTTATTTAACTTAGATCCAATTTTCATGCCATTAAGACATAACATGTAGTGTTTACAGCTTTAACCCATATATATTTTGATAAAATATACTCATTTAGCATTGCCCTAGTAGCTTCACTTAATATTATGTTCCTTATTTAAGCAATCTCATTCTATTGGGGGTTCTAGACATTGAAAAGTTGTGCTCTATTCCTATCTCCTAATAGAAGACTTCCAATTATACATTCTCAAATTCTCCTCCATGGTCACTATGGATGGTGGAGATCAAGAATAAAGTTTTCCTTCGAATCCATGCAAAAAAAGATTGTAAAGTCATTAAAGGAATCACTCTTATTAGCCATAAATTTTACCCAAGTGAATCTTGTGTAGTCATCTACTTTTACAAAACCATAAGATTTTCCATTAAAACTTATAGTACTCGTTGGTTCAAATAAATACATATGTAATATCTCCAATGATTTATTAGTGGTAATATCTTTAACTAAGCAAAAGAAAGTCCTAACTTGCTTACCTACCTATCAGGTATCATAAAGGTGTTCTATAGTTAATTCTCACTTAGTTATTCCCCTTACTAATTTTGATTGAGTAATCCTTCTAATGGTTCTCATGCTAGCATGACAAAGTCTCCTATGCCACAAATATGACTTATCCAAAGTTTTCTTCAAACATTATACCTCACTAGCTTCATTAATCCTATTTAGGTTAATCATCTAAACATTATTTACTCTAAGACCTTTCAAAATAGTTTTATTATAAAGAAAAAGAAAGCATTTATCATAGTATAATTTTACATCAAAATATTTGTCACACAGTTAGAAAATTCTAAGTAAATTATGTTTGAGTCCATGTACTAAATGCCCTTTCTCAATAATAAAACTATTTTTCTTTCCAACTACTTTAATCCAATGATGTTCAATGTAGTATTATTATCTTTGAGTGCCACTCTTCCTCCACTCCAAGATTCTAGTGAGTTGAACTTGTTCATATCTCATATCATGTACCTCGAGCACCCATTATGTAAGTACCACATAGCTTCACTAGACCCCTTATGAAGGGATACCCATATAACATACTAAGATGACATTTTTGGAACCCAAAAAAGCTTGGGCCTCAAAGTGTGAGATAATACAAGCATGCTATATTTTTCTATTGAGGACTTAGGCATCTAGACAAACTAGGTGCTATGGTGAACTCTGAGTGTGCAGACTTTTCCCATGTGTCCTACCAAGTTATAAGAGAAATATTTAATGCTGAGAATTAATGAGCTAGTTGATGTAATGATTGATTTTTCTTATAGAATGGAGATAAATGTGGTGCTATCCTAGGTGGTGTGTTCGTAGATCCTTATGCAACAGCTTTAAATTCATTGATATCTCACATCGAACCTTCTTGCACTTTTATAAATGTTTAATTTCATATATGCTTCATGTTCACTATCTTGTAAATGTAGGACCTCTTTTTTTAATGTTTTATATGCATGTTCTAAGTCAACATGCATTTGTGTTTTGTCCTTCAAGTTATTTTCCAAGCTTTTTGAGTCCTCTTCTAAACTCGAGTACAAATCTAGTGATGCAATATGCTCAATTTTTAAACAAGTAAAATTCTTAACCAAATATGAGTTCTCATCATCTAATGCATCATGCTTATGTTTTAAATAAGATAATTTTCTTTTTTAGATTTTTATAACTAGAATGCAATTATTCAGAGAAAATGAGCAAATGATTATAATTAAATTTGCATTCCTATCTATCCTTTTGCATTAAACATAAATTTTAACAACCTCTTCAATTTTAGTTTCTGAAGAGTCTGATTCTGAGTTGGCCAAAAAGTCATTCTGATTTCTTCATTTGTTCCTTTTAGCATCATTTCCTTCCTTAACCATTTCTTTAGTTAGTTGGTTATTCAGATTTGGACAGTCTGATCTTATATTTAAAACCTTTCTTCATACTTTCATAACACACAATATTAACAAAAATCTTATTTAATTTATTAATTTTACATTTTTACTATTCCTTTGGTTGCTTCTTCTTATTTCTTAGAAATTTTATGAATTATCTTATCGTGAAAATTTCATGAATTGTCTTATCGTTAGCATAATCTCCTCATTTCCAACTCCTTTTGAGTTACTACTATCTGAGTCATCATTTTTTTTATTGGAGTAATCTTGCTCATTCTTTTATCTCTATTATCTATAGTTATTTAGCTAATCTTTTGCTCATATGCAGTCAAATAACTAAGCAAGTTATTAATAGATTAAGTATTTAGATCTTTTGACTATGATATTGTAATTTCCTTAACATCCCAAGACTCTAGTAAGAAACATTGGATTTCATTGACTTTTTTAGAATTTGATTTTTTTTTTTTTCACAAAGCATGAAGAGAAGTCATGATCTTTGTAATCTAGTGTACATACGAGAGATAGATTAATTTCTTTGCACTCTAAACAATTTATAATCATGCAATAAGATATTTAAGTGAGGTTGTCTAACTTCACTAGTTCCTTCATAGGTAATACACAATCTATCACAAATCTATTTTCCAATGCTAAAATTTGAAACTCTCATATAATCTTTAGATTTAATTGCATAAAAGAAATAGTTCAAATATTTAGAATTTAAGTGTGCATACTCCCTATATTCTATGTTCCATTTAAGAGAAGGTATTTCAATCTTCATGCCATTCACTATTCTATGTTGTGGTGAATATCTGACTTGAATTAAATTTAACATCTTATACTCTATGGATTAAAAGAATATAGGCATGCTGATTTTTACTAAAGTCAAAGGGAATGTTCTCAAAAAGTGGTTGACATGTCATAGAATACCCTTCTATCATCTTTTGATTCCCTAACTATGTCATATATGAATATACTTAAGATGTGGAAACTAAATAATTAAGTGCCGCACTCACATAGCTGTTGAAAGTGACTAAGCTTGGCAGAAAGCGGCGCAGGGCGGGGGCGGGGGTTGCGGGGGGGGGGGGGGGGGGGGAATCATCTTAATTTAAGAATTTCTTTTTAAATAATTAACTACAATTTATAATGGAAATAAATTAATTGATAATATCTATTTTTAATTTTTAAAATTAATTTGAGAGCAATAAAGTTGAACAAAAAAATTTTAATTGAAAAACTTGGATTCAACACATAAAAGATTATTATTATTATTATTATTATTATTATTATTATTATTATTATTATATTATTATTATTATTATTATTATTATTATTATTACTCTTATTATTATTATTATTATTATTATTATTATTATTATTATTATTATTATTATTATTATTATTACTATTATTTGTTTTGTTTAGAAATCAAATTCACTTACAACAATAATATATCTAAGTAGAAAATTAAAAATTCAAGAAATAAAGTAAAGCAAAAAAGAAAAGGAATGCGAACTAAATTTTATTATAGTTTGGTCAACCTAAATTACAACCAATCCTCAAAGTTCTCTCTCTAGGAATTCCACTATCTACTCACTCCTAATAAGGAAAAGAGACCTTTTGCCTTCACACGGACTGGAGAAAGTTCCCCTCATTTTTTGTATGAGGTCAAAACCTTAAAATCAAAGTTTCAATCATGGTCTTTAGATCCTTGAATTCCATTCAAAACTTATATCAAATTCCTAATTATGCTTTAGCATAGTGTTCAATCATTAAAACTCTAAATTAGTCATCTAAAAATCACTAGTGTTTGCCATTTGATGAAAAACTCAATCACTCACAAATAATATATGATTATCATTGATTCAAGTATTTTAAAATCATAAATCTTACCCCAATCACTCTTAAATAGTTCCTAAATTGAATCCTCAATAAGAACTCTTCTTTAATTCCTTATCTCCCTAGTGCATTATCTAGTGATTTCTGGTGAAGTTTTATTGAGCTCAGCGAGCCCAAATTGGCAAAAATCCAAGATAGGATCTAATGCTTCTCAGGCCCTACAACTTGAATTAAGATTGTTCCTAGAGAAGAGATGAACTCAACCCTATCAAAATTCATCCTTAATTATCCCTCAGATCGAGGTAGGATCTAAACTAGAGCTCCATTTGTATTGGTCTCACTCAAGTGAAAGAGAAATGGTCAGTCTAATAAGATCTGATTGTTGGATTGAACCATTATGAGTAAATTAGTTCCCTAATAAAATTTAACAAGATCCTACGATTTGATCTTCTAGATATTGAGGAAAATCATTCATGATTGATAAAGATTATAGGAGCTTAAAGTTCAATTTTGAGTAGTCATTTTTTACCAAAGGCACTTATTCATATTTGATCCCATGCACTGATCCTGTATTTTCGGTCTTTAACTAAGAACCATTATATCTCAGATTAAATGGATATTAGTTAAATGCATGAGTCTCCATTTTTCCAATAATTGCCCCCCACCTAATTAGATAGAACCATGTGTAATAGTGCCACGTAGTTAGCTGGCTGATTGTGCAAATAAAATAATTAAAACTATAAAATTTGTTTGATCTTTAAAATTTAATAACGACTCACACTCTTGTCCAAATTAGTTATTTTTATGCTCTATGGATTTTTCTTGAGGTATTTTGAAAGGCCTATGATTTTAGAGATAAATTCCTAAAGCATTAAAATCAATTTTAAAAGTACACTCTCGAGTATTATTGGAATTATTGACTAAATATAAAATATCTTGAGCTCAAATTTGGATGAGATAAGTTTTGAAAATTTTCTAGCATTCCCAAAATTTCTCATATCAATTTGAAGTCTCTAAGGGCTTTAATTTAGTAAATAAAGTTCATAGATCAAGTTATTACTTATGGTTTTCATTTGCACTAAACACAAATCCATAAAGAATTAGGGCATGATGTGGTGTGGTTTGTTAGTATAGTGTATAAGGGTTAGTTAGCCATTAATTTCAGCCCAATCAATGGCCTAGATAGACTAAAATGAATGATAGAAATATACAAAATATGTGATACATATAACAAACTATAACACCAAGTACAAGATAATTAGTGCATAAAGCACAACTCCAAATACATTGGCTCTCATGGCCATAACTCCAATCATCCTAAACACAACAATAATCCGTCTAAAAAAATGATTAAAAATAGGGGTAGCATTCACATATATATTAAAATACATAGAAAATGACCACTCCTTATATGCATATTAAGATTTTTCTCATTCTAATTCTTCTCATCCATAATGTTTTAATCTATGACCAATAACCTTGAAAATATGAAAAGTTTATTTATCTTGAATCCTTATAACACCATTAAGATTTATTCTAATGATGGTAAAAGAGCTAGTCCACACAAAGTTTTCCATTATGATATTTCTTCCTATAATCAAAAAGCAAAACATGTTGACCAGGATAAAATTCATGATCTAAAACTCTGTATGCATGCATCTTCTTCATTTTTGCATTATTGATTTTTATATCTTCATAAACTTTATTTTTGAATTCATAAAGTTTATCAACAATTACATAAATCAAGATGCTTAGAATAAAGAAGGAATCTTCAATCTTTAAGCATACTTCACTTCCTTTTAAGGATGAATGCTTTCATTTCTTTCCACTCATTACTTTAAAACTCTAAAAAAGGAAGGAAGACACTACCAAATACTATACTTAACATGGATTGATATGGACAATGAATTAAATTTATAAATTACACTTTTTATAAATTTTAGAATAGCAAAAGTGGAAAAATTTTAATTTTAAACTACTATGTTACAAAACAAGCACAGTGCTGAGGCGCTATACATGGCACTGCGACGTTCCCTTCACTCTTTCGAATATATTTTTTGAATAAAGCCTACCACTACTAAACCTAATCTACCAATCACACAAAAAATAAAAATCTGGGTTGCCTCCCTTGCAATGCTAAGTTTATAGTCTTCAGCCAGACTTACTTAGATTTATTATTTTGACT
The DNA here is from genome assembly GCA_019925795.1 of Dendrobium chrysotoxum. Lineage (NCBI taxonomy): Eukaryota > Viridiplantae > Streptophyta > Magnoliopsida > Asparagales > Orchidaceae > Dendrobium > Dendrobium chrysotoxum. The sequence goes on along the minus strand of CM034298.1, from coordinate 26,594,337 downwards.
AGGTATATTGCTACCAATACTCCAATGATTATCACTTGGATAATTTTGTTTTACTTCTAGATTAACTTCAGTATTGCTGGGCAATGATCCAAGAGGTCTAATACTAACTAAAATTATAAGATGACTTGATTGGGTTTCCAAATTTTTAATAGAAGCATCTTGATTTTGTAATTAAATTTCTAACTACGCCAAACTGATTGCTTTGATTAAATCCTGGACAATATGTAAGTCTTGGATTAATAGTAGGTTGTTGGGGATTATTCAAATTTATTCCTTGATTATTTTGACAAGAATTCTATTGAATGTTCCCAGCAATATTATTTAGCAAATTAAAATTTGGATGGTTCCTCCAACCTATATTATATATATTAGAGTAAGGATTGTTTTGTTTTTCAATCAAATTAATTTTTTTAATCCCTTGTACATTATTATTTTCAATTGAATTTTGATCCTCCAATTTCATAGTTAATTTAGTTCTGAATTCTACATTTTCTCTTATTGTGCTTAACTACTTAGAAATTACTATAACTTGTGCACTCAAAATTGACAAAGAATCATATTTATATATTCATGTTACTCTCTTAGGATTTACCCTATTAGCAGGCCACTAGAAATTATTCATAGCTATTTTCTCTATTAATTTATATGCTTCCTCAAATGGCTTAAATATTAAAGATCCTCCAGCTACAACATTTATTATTTCTTACAAATACATTATAAAATATTTGAATAACCAACCAATTAGGTAAAGCATGGTGAGGGCATTTCCTGTGCAATTCCTTAAATATCTCTCAACTCTCATAAATTGATTCTCCTTCAAACTAGGTAAAATAAGTTATATCATTTCTAAGTTTAGCATTCTTTGAACGTGGGAAATACTTAGCAAGAAACATATGAGCTAACTCATTCCATATGGTTATAGGGCCTGAGGGTAAAGAATTTGACCGCATCTTTACTTTTTCTCTTAGAAAAAAAAGGAAAATATAAGTCTAATATCATCATCACTATCACTATTAATTTCATGTTTTTAAATTTCTACAAAATTGGCTAAGTTTAAATTGGGATCTTTAACAAGAGTTCACCCAAATTTGGAATTTTTAACCATTTGAATTATGACAGGTTTTAATTAAAAATTATTAGCTTGGATTGTAGGTCTATTAATGCTCTGATGAATTCCGTCTACTAAGGGTTTGCATAATCCCTAAGAGGTCTAGATTGATCTTGATCTAATACAAGTTCATCCATCTTCACTAACTTTTTGGTTTTTAGCATTTTTTAAAGGGTTCTTTCTATTTTAGTGTCAAACAATAATAGTTCCATTTCATGTCTATAAAGCATGCAACTGTGAATACACAATCAACAACTAAAATAAATAAAAATAAAAAAATGCAAGTAGATTTAATTATACAATCCATTTAACAATATAGTTAAAATTTGCTAAAAGTAAAATACTTTCCTGGCAATGGCGCCAAAAACTTGATGGGGGTTGTGGAGTGAACTTTGTTATTGTATAAAAATCTAGAGCTCTATCACTTCCAAACAATGCTTTGATTTTCTTTGATATAAATAATAACAAACCCACTTAATATATATAAGTATATATGCCAAATAAAGTAATAAAGTAATCGAGTAGAGTGTCAAACCCACAAGGAATTTTGCTTACTTACAACAAACTTCTATTGTTTACTCTAATTATAATAATTATCCAACTAAAATAAAAATGATATTTTTGGAGATTCTATCACTAAATAAAATAGCAAAATATTTGATATAATATTTAATTAAATTGTTTTGGATTGATGTATATAAATTACATATCTTTTCTAATGAGACTCTTCAAAGTAATGTGATTCAAAGCATACACATCCCTAGATCTCTGTCGAGCTTGTAGGGGTAAAAATGGTATCTGCTGACCTCCTAGAGTTATACTATCTCTTTAAGAGCCTAGAAAAATTTTCATCCTATATATAAACATGCAAACATCGTATCTTAATACTGCTAGTTATTCTTACATTTCTTTATTGAGGCTATACATCACACTAAATTTAATTACACATATGAAAACTATATGCATTAAATAAAGAGCTAGATAATATCAAAAGTATCTTTTGGTAGTGATAGAACAAGAGTCATTATTAGTACTTATATACTCTTTTATCATCATTCCAACATAAGAGAATTAGCCAAACATAGAATGAATAACTAGTAAACTCATTTTCATTAAACTCACGAAAGAATAAAAAATATAAGATAGTGATATCACTAGGACGAATCAAGTATTTCCTCTATACTCCTTCACCCTTTAACATAAAGTGTTTCTTCAAGAAACATATGCTAAACATTCCAAATGATTGTATCTTTTGCTTCCCTAGCCTCCTTAGATTTTACTAAGAGGGAACTAGAGAAGTACTCTAAAACATACTAAATTTACACAAGCGAACAAAATCTTTTATAAACATAACATCATAACTATTTATAGAAAAATATAGAAAAGTAACCGGCAATGCGATGCTTTAATTAATGATGTCACACTGCCCCTGAAGTGAACCAGTGCCTCGATAATCAAGGTTTTACACCACCAGCTGACCTTGACCGATTATTTGGTGAACAGTTCATCTCTTCATTGATATAATGTGGATCTTGGAAGGTACAACTATATAGTTGTGGCACTAAGAATTGTTGAGTGTTATAGTGCTCAAGTGTAAAAATGGTGCCAAAGCATGAGAAATTATGGTGCCACAACATTTGGAAAAAGAGAATCTGGAGTCTCCAAGCTAACTTTTTTACTCTTCGGCACTAATAATACTACGATGCAATCTGTGTTGCTTCCGCAACGGTTGGAAATAGAGAACTCGATGCTATTATGTTAGAATTTGAGCAACTTGGTGGTACTGAAATAAGCATTGCAGTGTTATTTCATCTGACGCCGTGGTATTGTTAACTACTTAGAATTTTTTGTACTCTTTAGTTTTTCCTGCATAAACAAAAACAAAATAAAACTTTTTCACTAGAAATAAAAGACATAAATAGTATGTAATTTACACTTATCAGTTATGCATGATTTAGTAATTAAATTGTCTCCATTTAACCCTACTTCCAGCCGCCGCCACCACCTCATCATGGTCCCTCCTATGAGTAGTGAATGATGTGATGTGTAGTTTGATCTTTATAGTGTGTTTGTATTTTCTTTTTTTTTCTTTTTGGTTTGATCTATATTATTCTATTTAGTTCTCAATTTTTGTGATGTCAAAAGAGGTGTAAGGAGTTTATTTATTGTATTAATTGTTTTGCATTAGTGTAGTTTGTGTTACTTATTATTAGTTCTTCTTGTGACTTTGTTTTGCTTTTTTTGCTATTTTCTCGTTAAAAAAATTTAATTAAAAAAAGTGTTTCTCCCTCTTTTTAGAGGGATCACTTAATTTGGGGTGGGGGGCGGGGCGGGGGGGAGTGGGGGGGGGGGGGGGGCACTTAGCACGAAATTAAAATTAATTTGTAATTTCAACCAATAATATTTGTCATCATTAAAAAATAGGTAGAATGTTATAATTCAGGAGTCTGACATTATATTTTGATGAATACGAATACTATGGAGTAATTATTGAGTTTATCTTACTTTATGTTGTATATAATTTTTTCTGTGCATCACTAATATTTTAGGTTCAACATTTACAAAGCATCGTTAGAGAATTAGAGCTGAAAAAATGTTGTATAGGATAGAATTGTTCAAAGAGTCTATAATTTATTTTTTTGTAGTCAACATATGTAAAAGGTTTTAGGTTAGTTTAGCAACTATACACACACATAAGTGGGAGAAAAAAATATTTTAATTTTTTTGTTTATCATACTATATAACCCAGATCATACTATACAATTAGCTCAAAAATAAATTAAATAAAATTTTTAATTTAAATGAGAAAAATAAAATTTGAGTTATAACTAATTGTATTATATGAATTGAAAGTTCAATTGAGGTTGTTAAATCTAGCCGAGGGGGTGAATTGTGTTTTAAATATTTCTTTTTGAAAGTTACTTCCTTGAAAAAACTTAATATCGAATTAAAAAGTTCAATCAGAGGTTAATCTAATAATGCGAAAGCCAATAATACTAAAGCTCTAACATAAATTTTTCTTTTGTGTTGATTTTTTAGAAAACACACAAATGAATTTTTTTTAAGACATTATTTTCTTTTGTATATTTTTTCTCACAAAAATTAATCCAAAACAATCATAAAGCTTTCAACTAATATTTGAAAGAATATAATGTGTAGGAAATAAAAAATGCAAAAAAATAAAATGCAAGAGGAAAAAAGGAACGAGCACACCAAAAATTTTATGGTGGTTCAGTTAAAACATGACCTACATCCATTCCATGGAGTCTTCTTTGGGTATTGCACTAAACCTTTAGTGACTATCTTTTTGCCCCCCCCCCCCCCCCCCCCCATAGCAAGGAAAGGAAGCCATTATAAAATCTCTTCCACCAACCCTATGTGGCAGAGTACCAAAATTTTTTTCACCCTCCTTATGAGGCTAAAAACTAATCCATTTCACCCTCCCAGTGAGGCAGAGAACTTAATAATCTTTGGCCTTGAAGACTTTCTCCTCAAATCTTCCCTCAAGATCAACTAAGACACTTGGATGAACTTAGGTAGAAGCTTGCTTGGAGAAACCGTGATACAACTCGGGCTTCCGAGTTCATGGTTTTAATGATAACAAATATTGCTGATTCTATCTTTATTTCTCTTAGTTTTTATATTGTATATTTGTTATTGTGTGTACTAAAATTTTAGGTACATCATGCACCAGTCAATGAAGATTTAGGGCTCAAGATTACGTAGAATAGGGCAAGCTAAAAGAAACTATAAAATTCATTTATGTATTTTTTAATTTCTTGAGTCAAGGCCTGTAAGGGTGTATGCTAGACTGGTGATTGTGCACATACACACTAAAGGGAGTGACATAGTGAGAAAAATTAGAAGAGAAAATTTCTAAACTAACATACTATAAGATATGTATTGCACTATTCGATGAGTTATTCAGAAAAATTATTAAATAGACTAATTATGATAATTTATGCTTTTTGAACTAATTATACTAGATGATCTTAATCATACAGGATGATTAGTTGAAATCATGGATTTACTCACTAATTATTTTTAGGCAATACTTTGAAGTACAAATTATGTACTAATCATACTATACCATAGGTCTCATACTGTACGAGGTTATAAAATCTTGCTAAAATTAATCCTATAATTAGGGATCAAATTTAGATTAATTTATCCAGTGAGATCGTACTTTACCCGATTGTATAAATTGTATAATATGACCTGATTCCTGCAGGGGATGATAATTTATCTTCGCCAATCGTACAGGATCATAATCCAATTTGATTGTTCTAATCGTACTGGACGATTAGCTCAAATACCTGAACTGATCATATAGCTTATTATTATTTGTACAGTACTAATAAGAATACATTGAACTAATCATATTGTATGATATAAGATCATACTGGATGATTAGAGATGACAATTTAATTTATAGGGTTTCTTGAAGAACTCTATTTAAGCTTTATTATAAGACTTTGTAAGAGTCCTCTTGCCATTCATTGAGTTGTTCCTTCTGAAAGCTTGAAGAGAAAGCCTTGAGCTAAGGAGAGAAAGGGTAGAGTTTGAGAGAGGGAGAAGATCCTTGTGGGTTTCAAGGGAGTGTGAGAGGGGTTCATACAGTTGCTTTGGTGAACTTGCACCTGAGTTCCTCCATGCATCAAGGTTTGCCTTGAGGGAAGTTTTGGGGAAGAAGATCTCTTTAGTGACAAAGGACCCGGCTACTCCGCCACACCAGGGAAGGTGAAAGTGATTGCAAGGTTCTCTGCCTCACTAGGAGGGTGAAAATAATTCCAGGTTCTCTGCCTTACTAGGTGGGTGAAAAGAATTCCTAGTTCTCTGGATCACCAGGAGGATGAAAAGGATTATAGTCTTCTATCGCAGTAGGTTAGTAGAAGATATTTTATAAGGGCTTCTCTTCCTATCTGTGGGCATAGAGGAGAGACACTATAACGAAAATGCAATACTCAAAGAGGAGGACTACGGGGAGTGGACGTAGGTCATGGTTTGACTGAACAGCTATAAATCTCTAGTGTGTTTGTTTTGATTTTTATTTTTTGCACTTTATTTTTCTGCATTTTTATTTTTTACTAACTACTTGGTGCAAACTATGATTAATGCTTCATTCTATTTATTAGAATATCATCATCACTATTAGTTCTTCTCACATGGTAATTAGCTTCCGCATCAAAGTGAAAGTATTGATTTTGTATTAGTGTGCTTAGGGACATGTTTGCTTAGGCTTAACATCCTTATCAAACTTTCAAATTGCATAAAATCCTCTCTCACACAACTTCACCCTCACACACAACTTCGCCAATCGTACAGGATCATAATCCAATTTGATTGTTCTAATCGTACTGGACGATTAGCTCAAATACCTGAACTGATCATATAGCTTATTATTATTTGTACAGTACTAATAAGAATACATTGAACTAATCATATTGTATGATATAAGATCATATTGGATGATTAGAGATGACAATTTAATTTATAGGGTTTCTTGAAGAACTCTATTTAAGCTTTATTATAAGACTTTGTAAGAGTCCTCTTGCCATTCATTGAGTTGTTCCTTCTGAAAGCTTGAAGAGAAAGCCTTGAGCTAAGGAGAGAAAGGGTAGAGTTTGAGAGAGGGAGAAGATCCTTGTGGGTTTCAAGGGAGTGTGATGAAAGTTCGAAAGGGATGTTAAGCCCTACTGAACTAGTCCCGAGGCTAACCAAGAGGGGGGGTGAATTGGTTATTTAAAAATTTCACGATAACAACAAAATCTTTTCGATACTTAGCAGCGGAAACAAGTAAACAATAACGAAAAGATCAACCAACGATAATCACCCAAGCAGTTTATATTGAAAAGTAAAATGCAAAACTGAATCAGAAAAGCAAACCAGATTTTATAGTGGTTCGGTCAACTTGACCTACGTCCACTCCCCGGAGCCTCCCCTCCGGGTATTGCACTAAACGAAAGTGACTCTCCTTTTGCTCCCACAGCAAGGCGGAGAAGCCTGTACAAAACACCTCCTTTTCACCACACGGTGAGGCAGAGAACCCGACCTCCTTTCGCTTCCTCCTGAAGCGGGCAGAGAACCCACGAACTCCTTTCGCTTCCTCCTGAAGCGGGCAGAGAACCCACGAACTCCTTTCGCTTCCTCCTGAAGTGGGCAGAGAACCCGGATCTTCTTGCGAACGATCCTCCCACGAAGAACACCGACTAGACGACAGACGACGAGCGGAGAAGACGACTCTGATCCGTGCTTGGAGCAACCTTAGTGAATCCCTCACTAACTCCCCCTCACAAGATCTCTTCTCTCTCTCCCAACTCTCTCTCTCTCTAGGATTTCTCAGGGAAGGAAAGCAGCAAAAAGATTTTTCCAAATCTAGGAAAAAGTTCTTTTAAAGGAGGGCTTAAAATTTGCCCTAAATCTCAACTTGTCGGCCAAGATCGTCCAGGACGATCGGTAGATCGTCCTGTACGATCAGTTTAAATTCAGCTGTTTCAGCCTGGACGATCTGGCTCTTCTGGACGATCAGTAGAAAAAGTTGTTCATATCGTCCCGTACGATCCTGCGATCGTCCGGGACGATTAGTTCAAATTGAAGGAAATCGTCCAGAAGACAGTTCGGGTCGTCCAGAGAAAACTACGCTGGACGACCAAAAAATGACTTGATCGTCCCGGACGATAGGGTAATCGTCCGGTACGATTAGTTCAAAAAGGCCCCAAATCGTCCTGTACATAGTTCTGGACGTACAGCTGAAATGCACAAGACGATCACGATCGTCCGGGACGATCCTGTGATCGTCCAGGACGATGTGATCGTATCAATTAAACATTAATTGCTTTCCTTAATTACCAGACTAATTTAGGCATGATTGTAGTGAATCGTCCAGGACGATACACGTATCGTCCGGGACGATCAGACCAAAATACTTAAAATAAAACTTGCCTAACTTAATCTGGCGGCTGAGAATTTCTGATTTGGGCATATCGTCCCGTACGATCCATGGATCGTCCAGGACGATCTGCTTAATCAGACCCTCTTAACTTAGTCGCCCTAATTAGGGTTTCTGTTTTAACTGGATCGTCCAGGACGATGTGGATATCGTCCAGGACGATCTGAACAAAATTTCAACAGAAACTCTAATTCACTCAATCTCTCTCCCTGAGTGTGTGTGTGCAAGGTTACTTAGCTAGGGAATCAGTTACATTACAATTGACTCAATAAAAGGAAAAATCATACATTTGACACACTTGGACCCGATCTTGAGTTGGCTTGAGTAGCTTGCGGTCTTTTGTGCCTGAAACTGATTAGCCAAGAAAAACACACTGGAAACATATTTGTCATCATCAAAACCAGATTTGCAACAATCTCCCCCTTTTTGATGATGGCAAACATTTGTAAAGTAGTCTGAAAATAAAATGAAACTAAGAAATCAAACAAAACAAACATTTTTTTTTTAAATTTTCATTTAACAGCTCAAACAATACAGACAACATGAAAACGAAACATAGAAACAGACACGACACGACTACAACTGACTCCCCCTTTTGACATCATAAAAAGGAGGAGGGAGAAACATAAACACGGAAATAAAACATAAAATAAAACAAATACAGAACAACAACACGACAGAAAACTAAAACTGAGGCGGATCCTGATCGGAAGGAGGTGGCGGTGGAGGGTAGAAGTAATGGTGAATGGCCTGAAAGTGAGCTCCAAACCAGGCCATGTCCTGGTCGTGCTGCTGCTGCTGCTGTGCAGCATAGTCCGCGAAGCGTTGGAGGTCCTCGTTGTGCTGCTGCTCCTGGGCAACCACGTAGGAGTCAAAACGGGCCTCCCACTGGTCGAAGCGCTGCACCAGGTGGTCAAGGGGAGAGGCAATGCGAAGGGGTGCAGGTGCCTCTGGTGCAGCAGGAACTGGAGCAGCCTCTTCCTCTTCTTCCTCAACATCTGGGGCAGGTTCCGGATGTAGGCGGGTGCTGTGTAGGACGTGGAATGAGTTGTTTGTGAAGAAGGAAGGAGGGACATCAGGAGGGACAGGATACTGAAGGTCATATTTTGTCTCTAAGGCATAGTGAATGAGATGACCTAAAGCTAGATTTGGGCGACGCCTGTGGCCCGGATCTCTAATGGTGGTGAGATGTTCTATGTATCGGATGATCAGATCAGAGGCATTAAATTCTCGACGGGCCATGATGTAGTAGGTGGTCAAGGACAGGAGCGGGGTAATGTGAATCCGATCCCCCGCCTTTGGAATGACGGAGGAACGAAGGACGTGCTGAATGGTCCGGGCGTCCTTGACAAGGGAAGTGCAAGCATTGTCGTGATAGGGTGCGTTGGTATTGCGAAGAAAGTGATTGGCGACACTCCAATCATAGTCAGGATCGGTGATGATCGTGTGGATCTTGTCGCCAGTGATAGACAAGTTGAGGATATTGTGAAAATCGTGGGTCGTGAGTTCCACGGGGCGTTGATTTACGTAGGAGCGAAGAGTGGAATAGTCCGCGGAAATGCGCAAGTTGGCAAAGAAGATGCGAAGGAGTTCCAGATTGAAGGGAAAGGCTAAGGTCAGAATGAAGGTGAGGGAGGTGTGTGCGAACAAGTCTAAAACGGGATACGTGAGGGTGCGTGGATTGACAATCTTGGAGTGCGTGATACCTACATTACGATAGCATTCGAAAGCCGCCTGATCGGCGGCATTCGGGAAGCGAGGATCTACATGTCCCCGGGACGAACTGGCCCCCTTTTGACGAGATCTTTTGCCACCAGCCATTAGGAAACCAGAGAGGAGGAAAGGAGAAGGAAAGTGGAGAAAAAACGGTGTGAAAAACATGAAGAAAACCGCTGTTTAAATAGAAAACGGGCGGATCGTCCCGTACGATCGCGGGATCGTCCGGGACGATGTGGTCATTTATGACGTTCTGGACGATTGGTCAAAAAGGCGGTCCGATCGTCCAGGACGATCAGAGATCGTCCAGGACGATTAGACACAGGCGATCGTCCCGAGGAGTCAGGCTGGACGACCGTTGACGAAAAGTATCGTCCCGGACGATTAGGTGGATCGTCCAGGACGATATGCAATAAATACGTCGGACGGGCCGAATTCCAATCGTCCAGTGGCTGACATGTGGATCGTCCAGGACGATAAGGTGGATCGTCCAGGACGATGGGCAATAATTGGTGCAATGTCAGCCGTTTGATCGTATCAGGAAGATATGGCTCATATCGTCCAGGACGATGTAAATCTCGTCCCGGACGATCACCAATAATTGGTGTAGTTTCAGCAGCAGGAGCAGTGGGAATGATTTTGAATGAATCGTCTAGGACGATTTTTTGGATCATCCAGGACGAAGAGGATCGTCCAGGACGATAGGTGTATCGTCCAGGACGATGTGAAGAAAAGCAGAAAAGAATGGAGGATGAAGATGATCGATCAGGGTCCAAAAAACACAATCATGAAGTCAAAAAATAAAAAGACGAATAAAACTTACGTAAAAAAAAACACATAGAAGCATTTTTTTTTTTTTTTTTTTTTTTGATTAAACTGCTATTAGAAAATCAGAATTTTTCCTTGACTTTAGATTCGAAAACCAATGACAGGACGATTGACAGCGCTGAAATCCAAAAAAGGTTGGAAATAATCAACATTCGTAGCGCCGACCCCGGGCACCTTATCGATGCAAACCCCTTTCAAAACAAAAATCCGATTCAGAATAAAAGACATTAGATTTGAAAAGAAATCCTTTCAAGCCTCGTTCCAGAAAAATATTTGATATAATAGTGTTACAAAGTAAAAAATCAGAAATCAGGATTTTCAAGACTCAAGCTTTTGAAAATATTAAGTGGCGCACAGATTTTTCTAAGACATTTAATAATCTGAAAGGAAAGAAAGCTTGTGTTGGGCTCATTTTGTGCCTCTTTTGCAACTTGGTTGGCGCTTTGCGCATCTTTTGATTTTTGATACACTTTGTGTATCCAATTTGGCAATTTCGCATCTTTTCAGTGTTGGGCTCATTTTATGCCTCTTTTTCAAATTAACTGGCGCACTGCGCATCTTTTATAAGCTTTCTCCTTTTCATAATCATTAAAGAGTCTCAGCTGTGAGATTATCTTCCAGACATAGGAGATGACTCTCCGCAGTAAGGAAGAACGATTCACAAAACAAAACCCATACAACACATGATAAATGCAATCACTTGGTTTAGAAAATCAAACTAATGACTCAAGACTTTGAAAAACACTATTGATATGAGGCAGATTACTGTAGGAAGATAAAATAATCTCTATTTCAAAAACTAACATTTTAATTTTGAAAAGGATTTTTATTCAAAAGAAACTATACACCAGTAAAGGAGTTAGAGGAAGAGAAACAATTATCAATGTTTCTTCCCTTTGACAGATTCAGCGAAGTCAATCACTGCTTATCAGCTTCCAAACCAAAACAAGGTAAAAACTCTCAATCAAAATTCAGATCACCAGAAGTAGTGAGCGGTGATCAGATCTTGAAAAGCATAAAAAAAAATAGGTAGAAAATCATAACAAAGTAAATACTCAAATCAAACTAACAAAAAAGGTAACACAGAAATCAGCAGAAGAAATAAAATCAATTGAAAGCAAATAATCAAACCAAACCTAACTAACAGAAATCAGAAATCACAATACAAAGACTAACTAACAGAAATCAGAATACCAATTATAACAATCATAAATCAGCAGTCATCAGAATCAAGCATTTATATCAATCACTCCTAATCTGGTTCTCAAAATGCTGAATGAGTCAAAGGCCAGTGGTTTAGTGAATATGTCAGCCAGCTGATTTTCAGTTGCTACTTGATGTAGCTCAATGTCCCCTTTTGTAACATGGTCCCTAATGAAGTGATGCCTAATGTCAATGTGTTTGGTCCTAGAATGTTGGATTGGATTCTTAGAGATACAGATGGCACTGGTATTATCACACAGAACAGAAATTGTGCCAACGGGTACTCCTAAATCCAAGACTTGTTGTTTCAACCACAGAACTTGGGCCACACAACTTCCTAAGGCAATGTACTCAGCTTCAGCAGTGGAAAGTGCAACTGAGTTCTGTTTTCTACTGGACCAGGAGACTAATGACTGTCCTATGAATTGACAAGTCCCAGAGGTACTCTTCCTATCCACCCTACACCCCGCAAAGTCAGAGTCAGAATATCCAATGATCTCAAAAGAGGTGCTGTGCCTAGGGTACCAAATTCCTAGGTTTGGGGTCCCTAAAAGATATCTAAGAATTCTCTTAACAGCAGTCAGGTGGGACTCTTTAGGATCAGCCTGAAACCTAGCACAAAGACAGACACTAAACATGATATCGGGTCGGCTAGCAGTCAGGTACAGCAGTGAACCTATTATCCCTCTATACTTCTTCTGATCAACAGATTTTCCATTTGAATCCTTATCTAACTGAACTGAGGAGGGCATGGGAGTATTGATTGGCTTGGCTTTGTCCATTTCATATTTCTTCAAAATGTCCTTAGTATATTTTGATTGATTGAGAAAAGTTCCATCATCCATTTGCCTTATGCTAAACCCCAAAAAGTAGGACAATTCTCCCATCATACTCATCTCAAACTCTTTACTCATTGTTTTGGAAAACTCTTCACATAAGTATTTATCAGAAGATCCAAAAATTATATCATCAACATAGATCTGGACAATGAGTAAGTCATCTCCTAATCTCCTCAGAAAAAGGGTGGTGTCTACGCTCCCCTTAACAAACTCTCTTTCTAACAGGAATGTGCTAAGCCTCTCATACCAAGCTCTGGGTGCCTGTTTCAATCCATATAAAGCCTTTTTTAATTTATAGACATGACTTGGATATTGGGAACTCTCAAAACCTGGGGGTTGTTCTACAAAAACATCTTCTTTAATTACCCCATTTAAAAAGGCACTCTTGACATCCATTTGAAACAGCTTAAATCCCTTATAACAGGCAAAGGCTAGTAGCACTCTAATGGCTTCCAATCGAGCTACAGGGGCAAAAGTTTCCTCAAAATCTATCCCTTCTATCTGATTATACCCCTTAGCCACCAATCTTGCCTTATTTCTCACCACCACACCAGAATCATTCATCTTATTCTTAAAGACCCACTTGGTTCCCACAATACTTTGATTTTTAGGTCTTTCTACTAACTCCCAAACATCATTCCTTACAAATTGATTCAATTCTTCCTGCATAGCTAAAATCCAAAATTCATCCGACAGGGCTTGATTGATGTTGGTGGGTTCAGTCATTGAGATAAAGGCAGAATGGTTTACTTCCTTCCTAAGTCCATGCCTAGTCCTAACACCTTCAGAAGGGTCTCCTAAGATCAGTTCTTTAGGATGACTCGAAGAATATCTCCAATCTCTAGGCAATGGGGTTTGAGGTTCTACCCTTTCCTCCAAATTTGTATTTCCAACTCCTTGGGTAACCTCAACAATCTCTTCATCTTCTACTTCAGATCTAGACTCCTTAGGATCAGATTCATCAAACACTACATGGGTTGTTTCTTCCACCACCAAAGTCCTCCTATTGAACACCCTAAAGGATTTCCCCACACTTGAATATCCTAAGAACACTCCTTCATCAGATTTGGGGTCAAATTTTCCTAAGGGTGACTTCCCGTTGTTCAGAATGAAAACCTTACAGCCAAAGACATGGAGGTGGGACAGATTTGGAGTTCTACCCTTAATGATCTCATAAGGTGTCTTGTTCAGTTTGACTCTCACATTCACCCTATTCAGCACATAACAGGCAGTGTTCACCGCTTCAGCCCAAAAGTATTTTGGAAGTGAATACTCGGCAAGCATGGCTCTAGCGGCTTCCACTAAGGTCCTGTTCTTCCTTTCAGCTACCCCGTTCTGCTGAGGGGTCCTAGGAGCTGAAAAATTGTGACTAATCCCATGATTCTCACAAAAACTTCCAAATCTTTCATTTTCAAACTCCCCTCCGTGATCACTATGGATGGTAATAATCTCACATCCTAACTTCTTCTGAATCCAAGTAGAGAAAGATCTAAACTCATCAAATGACTCAGATTTGTGTGACAAAAACTTAACCCAAGTGAACCTTGAATAATCATCAACAATCACAAAACCATAGACTCTCCCCCCTAAGCTGGCAGTGCTAATGGGTCCAAAGAGGTCCATGTGAAGAACTTCTAAAGGTCTAGAGGTGCTAATGTCCTTAACAGAGTGAAAAGAGGACTGGACTTGCTTCCCCAACTGACAGGCATCACACAGGTGATCCTTAGTGAACTTAAGCTTGGGCACACCTCTAACTAAGTCCTTTTGGGTGACTCTCCTAAGGGTTTTCATACTGGCATGACACAATCTCCTATGCCATAACCAAGACTCATCAGCAGCAGTTTTTAAGCAAATTGAATTATCAGATTTAATGCTACTTACATCCAGCTTGTAGACGTTGTTGATCCTTTGCCCCTGCAAAACAACTTCATCATTTAAGCTTAAAATGCAGCCAGTGGGCAGGAATTTGATGCTGTATCCCTTGTCGCAGAGTTGACTGATGCTCAGCAGGTTGTGTTTCAGTCCATCTACAAGCAAAACATTATCAATCATAAAGTTCTTTGAATCACCAATTATACCTGTGCCTACCACCTTCCTGGTGGTGTTATCTCCAAGTGTAACCTTGCCTCCAGCTCTGGCCTCCAGCGAAATGAACTGATTTGCATCTCCAGTCATATGTCTAGAACATCCGCTGTCCAGGTACCACATGCTCTCACGAGGTCTTGTGTGAGAGCACACCTACAAAATCATCAAATGTCAGTCTTAGGAACCCAAACAGGTTTGGGTTCCTTCTTATGAAAAGAAGAATGCGATGCATGTGTGCTGTGCTGTGCAACAGGCAGTTTGGGTCTCCACACCCAATGTGTACTACGGTGAACAGTACAAGTGTGTGATATGTGTCCTAACATGCCACATGAAAAACATCTAACACCAGGAAAAGGATTAACTAAACGTCGTGAGTGATAGTGCCTCTTCCTAGTAGTGTATGAAACATGCTTTGAAGAACTTGCAACAGAATTTTTAAAAGGTGGCGGTGCATAAAATTGTTCAAAAGTAGGCGGTGTTTTGTTATTTTCAAAAGAACTGATTTTCACTTTCAAAAACTCAATGTGTTTGTTTAAACTTCCAATTTCAAACGTTTTTGCACTATCAGTACTTTCTAACTCAGATGCCAAATCATTCACTTTCTTAAAAGCAAGTTCTAATTCAACATGCGCTGTTTTTAACAAGTTATGCTCAACAATTAAATCAGAATGTTTTTTATTCAGTTCATCAAACTCATCTAGTAAAGACATGTGATTGCTATCAATGGTGGAATGATCCTTAATCAACACTTCATGCTCTTTTTGCAAAGTCAGATAATCTAGTTTCAAACTAGCATGGGTTTTCTTAAGCTTCCTATACGATGTATGAATCTTTTCAGAAACTTCAAATAACTGATCGTAAGTAAGCTCACATACCTCTTCCTGGTCGGACTGACCAGGGTGATCATCAGCCATCAGACACAAGTTTGTTTCCTCCTCTTCAGCTTCAGTCTCAGAAGAGTCAGATGCAGAGTCTGCCCAGAATGCCTTCTGAATCCGCTTCTTGTCCTTTCTGAACTTTGGTTTCTCCTCACCCTTCTCCTTGCTTGAGTGAGCTTTAAGTGTTGGACAATCAGCCTTAATGTGTCCGGGCTTCCTGCATTCAAAACAAACCGATTCAGATAAACCCTTAAAGTTTTTATTGAACTTACCCTTGTTCCACTTCTGATGGTTCTTCTGTTTCTTCCTTAGAAAGCTTTTGAATTGCCTTGTGATTAAGGCAACATCATCGCTATCAGACCCGGAAGTGCTAGCATCTGAATCTTTGGCCTTTAGTGCCACTGTCTTCTCTTTCTTGCGTTCACCTGCATCAAGTTGCCTTTGGTTCACCCCTTGCTCGTAAGCAATGAGTGATCCAAGTAAGCTGTCAATAGAGTAAGTATTTAAATCTTTGGATTCAGTAATAGCAGTAATCTTAGCATCATAAGAAGCAGGCAAACATCTAAGAATCTTGTTCACTCTTTCGTAGTTGGTAAGTTCTCTACCTAAAGCATGCAAAGAGGTAACAATCTGAGTGAACCTTGTGTACATTTCTGAAATAGTCTCACTAGGTTTCATGCGAAAAAGTTTGTAATCATGTAACAAGATGTTTAACCTAGACTGTTTGACTTCAGTTGTACCTTCATATGTTATACATAATCTATCCCAAATCTCTTTTCCCGTTGTACAAGTAGAAACACGCATATAGTCCTCAGATTTTAAAGCACAAAAGAAACAGTTCAAACATTTGGCATTTAACTGTGCTAAATCACGATCATCAAATGTCCAATCAGCAAACGGCAATTCAGTTTTCACATTGTTAACCATTCGAAAAGGTGGTTCGTATCCGTCCTTAACTAACATCCACATGCGATAATCAATAGACTGAAGAAAAGTAGACATGCGTGTTTTCCAAAAATCAAATGGAATGTTATCAAACAACGGTGGTCTAGTTATAGAATAACCTTCAGCAGTATTACGATTGTTACAGTTAGCCATTGGATCAAATTCAAAAGTTTTTAAACAGAAATTTTGAATCCCGCTCTGATACCACTTGAAAGTTCGAAAGGGATGTTAAGCCCTACTGAACTAGTCCCGAGGCTAACCAAGAGGGGGGGTGAATTGGTTATTTAAAAATTTCACGATAACAACAAAATCTTTTCGATACTTAGCAGCGGAAACAAGTAAACAATAACGAAAAGATCAACCAACGATAATCACCCAAGCAGTTTATATTGAAAAGTAAAATGCAAAACTGAATCAGAAAAGCAAACCAGATTTTATAGTGGTTCGGTCAACTTGACCTACGTCCACTCCCCGGAGCCTCCCCTCCGGGTATTGCACTAAACGAAAGTGACTCTCCTTTTGCTCCCACAGCAAGGCGGAGAAGCCTGTACAAAACACCTCCTTTTCACCACACGGTGAGGCAGAGAACCCGACCTCCTTTCGCTTCCTCCTGAAGCGGGCAGAGAACCCACGAACTCCTTTCGCTTCCTCCTGAAGCGGGCAGAGAACCCACGAACTCCTTTCGCTTCCTCCTGAAGCGGGCAGAGAACCCGGATCTTCTTGCGAATGATCCTCCCACGAAGAACACCGACTAGACGACAGACGACGAGCGGAGAAGACGACTCTGATCCGTGCTTGGAGCAACCTTAGTGAATCCCTCACTAACTCCCCCTCACAAGATCTCTTCTCTCTCTCCCAACTCTCTCTCTCTCTAGGATTTCTCAGGGAAGGAAAGCAGCAAAAAGATTTTTCCAAATCTAGGAAAAAGTTCTTTTAAAGGAGGGCTTAAAATTTGCCCTAAATCTCAACTTGTCGGCCAAGATCGTCCAGGACGATCGGTAGATCGTCCTGTACGATCAGTTTAAATTCAGCTGTTTCAGCCTGGACGATCTGGCTCTTCTGGACGATCAGTAGAAAAAGTTGTTCATATCGTCCCGTACGATCCTGCGATCGTCCGGGACGATTAGTTCAAATTGAAGGAAATCGTCCAGAAGACAGTTCGGGTCGTCCAGAGAAAACTACGCTGGACGACCAAAAAATGACTTGATCGTCCCGGACGATAGGGTAATCGTCCGGTACGATTAGTTCAAAAAGGCCCCAAATCGTCCTGTACATAGTTCTGGACGTACAGCTGAAATGCACAAGATGATCACGATCGTCCGGGACGATCCTGCGATCGTCCAGGACGATGTGATCGTATCAATTAAACATTAATTGCTTTCCTTAATTACCAGACTAATTTAGGCATGATTGTAGTGAATCGTCCAGGACGATACACGTATCGTCCGGGACGATCAGACCAAAATACTTAAAATAAAACTTGCCTAACTTAATCTGGCGGCTGAGAATTTCTGATTTGGGCATATCGTCCCGTACGATCCATGGATCGTCCAGGACGATCTGCTTAATCAGACCCTCTTAACTTAGTCGCCCTAATTAGGGTTTCTGTTTTAACTGGATCGTCCAGGACGATGTGGATATCGTCCAGGACGATCTGAACAAAATTTCAACAGAAACTCTAATTCACTCAATCTCTCTCCCTGAGTGTGTGTGTGCAAGGTTACTTAGCTAGGGAATCAGTTACATTACAATTGACTCAATAAAAGGAAAAATCATACATTTGACACACTTGGACCCGATCTTGAGTTGGCTTGAGTAGCTTGCGGTCTTTTGTGCCTGAAACTGATTAGCCAAGAAAAACACACTGGAAACATGTTTGTCATCATCAAAACCAGATTTGCAACATGTGAGAGGGGTTCATACAGTTGCTTTGGTGAACTTGCACCTGAGTTCCTCCATGCATCAAGGTTTGCCTTGAGGGAAGTTTTGGGGAAGAAGATCTCTTAAGTGACAAAGGACCCGGCTACTCCGCCACACCAGGGAAGGTGAAAGTGATTGCAAGGTTCTCTGCCTCACTAGGAGGGTGAAAATAATTCCAGGTTCTCTGCCTTACCAGGTGGGTGAAAAGAATTCCTAGTTCTCTGGATCACCAGGAGGATGAAAAGGATTATAGTCTTCTATCGCAGTAGGTTAGTAGAAGATATTTTATAAGGGCTTCTCTTCCTATCTGTGGGCATAGAGGAGAGACACTATAACGAAAATGCAATACTCAAAGAGGAGGACTACGGGGAGTGGACGTAGGTCATGGTTTGACTGAACAGCTATAAATCTCTAGTGTGTTTGTTTTGATTTTTATTTTTTGCACTTTATTTTTTTGCATTTTTATTTTTTACTAACTACTTGGTGCAAACTATGATTAATGCTTCATTCTATTTATTAGAATATCATCATCACTATTAGTTCTTCTCACATGGTAATTAGCTTCCGCATCAAAGTGAAAGTATTGATTTTGTATTAGTGTGCTTAGGGACATGTTTGCTTAGGATTAACATCCTTATCAAACTTTCAAATTGCATAAAATCCTCTCTCACACAACTTCACCCTCACACACAACTTCCCCCCCCCCCCTTCTCTCCGAACTCCAAGATCTCTCATTAAGATAAAGTGCTCATAAAGAACTCTAAAAATTTTCCCAACAGTTAAAATACATGCAAAAATGAAATAAGAATGGTTTAAGTACAAATCTCCAAGAAACTTTGTAATGTTTAATTCTACTATCAAAGTTTGTACAATATGATCTAATGATCATACACTATGATTAGTTAAATCGGTCCTTTAATATGGTACGATGACAATTTCCCTACACGATTAGTCCAAAGGTTTTTAACTAATTTTCCAGTATAATCATAGCCATATAGTATGATTAGTTTAATCAAAAAACAGATCATCTTGGGCGATGCCTGCCAATTAAATATAGTCTTGGCCAATGCTTAGTTTGTACAGCATGAACCTAATGTCTCATAGTACAATCATTAATCATAATTAATCTTTGATTTGATTGCTTAATTTCATGGAATAAATTAGGAAAAATTATTAAATATTATACATGACGACTGGTATCATACTATATAAATAGACCAATGTTCAATTTTCATAATATTGCCTAAAATATGTTTGATGGCAGCATTTCCTGATTACAACTTATCAATAAGTACGAAGTGGTGTTCGTATGGTACAATTAGTTCTATTTTAATATAATAATTATTTTTTAAATAAAATATTTTAATTAATTTTTATTTCAACAGATCGTACAGTAAGATCAATGATCTTACAACATGTTTTATAAAAAATTAAAATATTTTTATTTTCACTTCCCCTCTGTGCACGGCAGCTAAGCTAACATTCAAATTTCATTATATAGACTCAAGATGAAAAAAATATAGACTCTTGCATACATCAATCCAACACTACTCAGTCTTCTGCCTTGATCCATTGAGTGTGCTTAGTGTAAGTTTGTATCTGAAATGTTAGTGCAAATCAAAATATATCCAATAATAACAAGTAAGAGAATGTTATTAAACTCCACTAATGTTTGTAATCATCAATCAAAGTCTCAGGCTCCCAGATTGCTACAATCTCATCCTTTTCTATGATAGCAAATATAATTGGTTAAATTATAAGTTAATTTCATTTTTCTTCTAATTTATAGAAGTGATCTAAATATTTTTTCTGATCTATTATTTTTCAATCAACATCCTTATCTAATAGAATGGTTATGAAGCTTGGTGTATTTAATAATTTAACACCTTCCTTATCATATTTTTTTCAAAAGATTCTTAATATATTTAGCCTAACTAAGAAATGTACCATCTTCACTTTGCTTTGCACTAAATCTAAGAAAATATGTTGGCACTCCCATCATACTCATTTCAAACTCACTACTCATAATTTCTGAGAATTTATTATAGAGGTTTTGTTTTATAGATCCAAACATTATATCATTGAAAAAGATTTGAACTATGAGTAAATCATCTCTTATTTTCTTAAGGAATAGGGTGGTATCTACACTATCCATAATAAATGACCCATCTAGGAGAAGCATACTAAGCCTTTTGTACTATGTCCTAGGTGCTTGCTTCAGCCCATATAAAGGATTTTTAAAGTTTATACACATGGTTGGGAAAATAAGAATTTTCAAAATATGGGGGTTCCTCTACATAGACATCTTCCTCAATAATCCCATTTAGAAATCAATCTTTATATCAATCTAATATAACTTGAACCCTCTAAGGCATGCAAAAGCTAGTAGTACTATAATGATTTCTAAACTAGCTATAGGGGTAAAAGTCTTCTCAAAATCAATACCTTCTATTTTATTATACCCCATAGCCACTAATCTAGCATTAATTTCTATCATAACCCTAGTATCATTCAACTTATTCTTGAATATCCATTTGGTGTTTGTTATACTTTGGTCCTTAGGTCTGCTCACCAATTCCCATACATCAATTCTAACGAATTTGTTTAACTCTTCTTGTATAGCTAGAATTCAAAAATAATCAGTCATGGCCAGATCTATATTTTTTGGTTCTACCATAGAGATAAATGCAATATGACTAACTTCTTTTCTAAGGCCTTGCCTAATTTTAACCCCTACTGATGGATCTCCTAAGATAAGATCCATAGGGTGACTAGATGAGTATCTTCATTCTCTAAATAAAGGATCATGAGGTTCTTCTCTATCACCTAGGTCAATAACCTCTACTCCATGGGTAATTTATACTTCCTTATCTTCTTCTAACCTAAGCTCAGCAATTCTATCTAATTCATAAAATATAACATGGGTATATTCCTATATAACTAACGTTCTTTTGTTGAAGACCCTATCAGAATCACCTTCTGAGGAATAACTAAAGAAGAATCCTTCATGTGATTTTGAATCAAACTTTCCTAGAGAATATTTACCATATATAAAGATAAAACACATACACCTAAATATAAGCAATTGAGAAAGATTAGGTGTCCTACCCTTAAGAAACTCATAAGATGTCTTATTTAGCTTGGATCTAATATTCACCCTATTTAGCACATATCAAGAAGTATTTATTACTTCTGGCCAAATATATCTAGAAAGATTATACTCTTCTAACATTTCCCTAGTATCTTTTAATAACATCCTATTATTTATTTAAATTAATATGTTCAGTTGATAAGTAATAGGGGCTAAAAATTTATGTTCAATAAAAAATTCCTTATAAAGTGATTCAAATCTCTTATTCTCAAATTCTCTAACATGATCAATATGAACTATGAAAATCATAACTCCTAACTTCCACTAAATCCAAGTGGAAAATACTTTAAATACATCAAAAGACTCACTTTTATGTGCTAAAAATCTAACCCAAGTGAATATTTAGAAATCAACCACTATCACAAATCCGAAACTTTTACCACCTAAGCTGGCTATACTAATGTGACCAAACAAATACATTTGTAAGATTTCTAGTGGTTGAGCAGTGGCCATATCCTTAATGGAATGAAAAGATGACATAGTCTTTTTTCCTATTTGACAGGCATCATAGAGATAATCCTTAGAAAAGTTTAGTTTGGGTATGCCTCCAACTAGGTTTTTCTGGTAATCTTCCTAAGGTTTTTCATATTTGAATGGCATGGTCGCCTATGTCATAACCATAATTTATCAATAATTATTCTAAAATAATTATTATCTAAATTATTAATATTAGATAGATCAAGCATATAAACATTATTTATCCTTTCCACTAAAACTAATCATGCATTTGCTAGAAAAAAAAATTTATATCAAAACCCTTTCACAAAGTTGGCTAATGCTAAGTAAATTGTGTTTTAAGCCATCTACTAAAAGTGTATTTTTAATAATAAAGATATTTGATTTTCTAATTGTACCTAAGCCCACCACTTTCCTATTGTTGTTGTCACCTAGTGTTACCTTACCTCCACTCCTGGCTTCTAGTGTTAAGAACTTCTTTATATCTCCCATCATATGCCTTGAGCAGTCGCTATCCAGGTACCATATGCTCTCGCTAAGCCTTTTATGAGATCATTCCTCATCCTGATAGGAGTTAACAATTGAGTCATTAGCCATTAAAAATAAATTTTTTAACTCCTCTTCAAGTTCTTACTTAAATGAGTTTGAGGTTGAGTCTTCCTAGAAGGCTTTTTTTATCCTTCTGCTTATCGTATTTGAAGTCAGATTTTTTTCTCCCTTCTCCTTAGTTGGTTATATTTTGAGGTTGGGGTAATTAGACCTGAAGTGTCCTGGCTTCCTGCACTCAAATAAATAACATTAGATTAACTTTATGAAATTTATCAATTTTACCATTACCCTTTTCAAAATGATGCTTTTTTTTGCCTTTAGAAGGTTTTGAATTATCTCATCATCAGGGCTATGTCATTATCTTCAATTGATTTAAATTTGTTGCTATCTAAGTCATCGACCATCAGTGCCATGGGCTTTCCCTTTCATTTGTCACATATATCCTGTAATCATTGGCTAACATTTTGCTCATAAGCAATGAGAGAGCTTAGCAAATTATTAATAGAGTAAACATTTAAATCTTTTGATTCAAAAATAGTGGTGACTTTTGCATCAAAGCTTCAGTCAAATAATAATGTATTTTAGTAACCTTTCTAGATTTGATAATTCCCTTCCTGGAGCATATATAGATATCACTATTTTTATAAAACTAGTATACATATCAGAAATTAATTTGCTAGGTTTAATGTGGAAGAGTTCATACTCATGCAATAAAAGGTTTGAATGGAATTTTTTGACTTCTTTGGTTCCTTTATAAGTGATGCACAGTCTATTCAAAATTTCCTTCCAAGTTGTGTAAGTAGATAATCTCATGTAATCCTTATATTTAAGTCCACAAAAAAATGATTCAAATAATTGGCATTAAGTTTACTAAGTCTCATTCTTCTAAACTCCATTCAGTGAAAGGAATATCAGTTTTAATCCCATTAACTATACATGATGGTAAAGAATAACCAGATTGAATCATATGCCACATTTCAAATTTAACAGATTGTAAAAAGATTGACAATCTTATTTTCCAAAAATTAAATAAAATATTATCGATTAAGGGTGGACGAGTAATTGAATAACCCTTCATAGTATTCCTATTCTGAAAGTGTCAAAGATCTTTTCTTAAGGATTCTAAATTACTAATTCAGAGACCTGCTCTAATACCAATTGAAAGTATAATCAATGTTAATAAACCTAGTTGAAATGGCCAAGGCACTCCAAGAGGGGGGTGAATTGGTGTTTTAAATTTTTTTTTCAAAATAAATTCCTATAAAAACATAATATTAAATTCAAAAGTACATTAGGAGGTTGATCTAATAATGTGAAAGCTAATGATATAAAAACTCTATTGCAAATTTTATATTATTTTGATTTTATAGAAAATATAACTATGAAATTCTTTTAGATATTATTTTCTTTTGTTCTCACAAAAATTAATCCAAAAAAATCATAATACTTTCAACCTAGATTTTCAAGAATATAACATGTAGGAAATAAAAAATATGAAAAATAAAAGGCAAGAAAAAAAGGAACGAGCACAATAGAAATTTATAGTGGATTAACAAAACTTTACCTACATCCAAACTTTAGAGTTCTCCTCTTTGGATATTGCACTAAACCAATAAAAGCCCTTATAAAATCTCTTCCACCAACCTAGAGTGATAGAGTACCAAAATCCTTTTCACCCACCTGTTGAGGCAGAGAACCAAAATCCTTTTCACCCACCTGGTGAGGTAGAGAACCTAACAATCTTTGGCCTTGAAGATTTTATCCTTGGAGCTTCCCATAAGATTAATGAAGATACATTGAGGAACTTAGGAAAAAGCTTACTTAGAGCAACCACATGAAATCCTCTCTCACATGACTTCTCCCTCACATACAACTTCTCCACCTTTCTCTCCAAATACCAAGATCTCTCAAGAAGACAAAGCCCTCACAAAGAACTCTCTCAAAAATTTCCCAACAACCAAAGGACATATAAAAATGAAATAAGAATTGTTTAAATACATGTCTCCAAGAAAAACCCAAATATTCAATTCTACCATTTCACTTTATATAGTACTATCTGATGATCATATAATATGATTAGTTAAATCGACCCTTGAGTATTGTATTATGGAAATTTCCCTATATGATCAATCTAAAGGTTTTTAATTGATCATCCATTATGATCGTAGAGTCAAACAGTATAATTAATTCAATCAAATAATATATCATCCTAGGTGATGCCTGGTGATTAAATATCATCCTTGTCATTACTCGGTTCGTTCAATGTAAATCTTAAATCTTATAGTATGATAGTAAATCATAATTAATCTTTGATTCGATAACTTAATTTTAGGGATTAAATTAGGAAAGATTGGTAAATATCATACATGATAATAGGCATTATACTATACGAATATATCAACTTTTTATTTTCAAAATATTGCCTAAAATATGATTGGCGAGGATGTTTCTTGATTATAACTGATCATCTAGTATGAAGTGGTATTCATAATGTAGAATTATTTATATTTCTAGATAACAATTTTTATTTAAATAAAATATTTTAATTAATTTTTGTTTCAATAGATTGTACAGTATGATTTATAGAAAAGTTAAAATATCATCATCTTCACTCTCTCTGTGTGTGTGCATGGCAACTAAGTTAACATTCACCTTTTTCATTATACAAACTCAAGAAATAATAAAATTATTAACTCTTACCTACATTAATCCTATATTACCCAATCTTGAGCCTTAATCTTTTAACTATGCTTGGTGTATATTTGAACCTGAAATGTTAGTCCACACCAAAAAATATATGTAATAATAACAAGTAAGAGAATTTAAGTAAACTCCACTAATATTTGCAATCATCAAAATAAAGTTACGAGCTCTAAGATTGCAACATGAATATCATATCACATAAGGAAATCAACTATTATCAGAAACCCCACCGTTGAATCCAACTTATTTAAAATAGGCAAATTTAAATTTCAAAAATTAAATTATTCATGCTATTCAAATATATTCCTACTGTGTGATATTTTATAATACTGCCAAATCTAAGTCAAGTAATTAAGGTATCAAATTGAATATGAATTAATTATAGATCATATTGGATGATCGTTATCGTAAAATATAAATTACTGGAAACACTCACTGGATGAACCTTAATTCATCCTGTATGATCTGATGTTTAATATAACCTAATTATATAGTATGATTTCAAATCATACTGGATTATATATGATGGTGTTGAACTAATCATAATGGATGATCCTAAAAATTATACTCTATAAATAGAATTGGCATAATTGAATTATTAGTTTTTTGGAAGCCAACTATTTAAACCCTCTTAATAACCTAAGAAGAAGTCTTTTGGCCATTATAGGAGTGTTTCTTCTTAAGAGAGTTTGAAGAGATGGCATTAAGCAAATAAAACGAAAGGGTGACGTTGTGTGAGAGGGAGAAGATCCTTGTGGGTTTCATGGGAGTGTGGAAATGGTTTCAAATAGTTGCTCTAACTAACTTACACTTGAGTTCCTCCATTATGAGTGTTTATCTTGAGGGAAGCTCTACAAAGAATCCTTTGGTGTCAAAGAAAACCTATTACTCTGTCACACTGAGGAGGTGAATGGGATTTTAGTTACTCTGTTGCATTAGGAATGTGAAAGTGATTTGGGAAACTTTGCTACACCAAGGAAGTGATAACAATTTTGGTTCTCTATCTCACCAAAGAGGTGAAAGAGATTTTGGATCTCTTCCAGATCAAGAAGGTGAAAGGAATTTTTGCTTTCCACCACATTGAGGAGGTGTAAGGGATTTTGCCTACTCCACCACACCAAGTTGGTGAAAGAGATTTCATAAGGGTTTCTTTTCCTAGTTGAGGGAGATGAAGGAGAGTCACTATTATTTAGTGTAATACCTATGGAGTTGGACTTTAGGGGGTGGTGTTGGTCACATTGACTAAACCACTATAAAATTCTCATTTGCTTTCCTTTATCTTAAACATTTACTTTATATAATTTTTAGTTTCCTACATATCTTATTTTGTGTAATTTAGTTTGTGTTTGGCTATCATTATGATATAAAGATAATTTTTGTTGATCAAAGTTGATTTTTGTGTTTTAAAAAATAGAAAACAAAAAGAATAAAAATTATTATTTTCTTTTTTAGAGAATCAAAATAAAAAATATTAGAATTTTCTTTTGGCTGACATTTTGAATTGTGATCGCTTCTACATTGAATTTAATTTTTTCTTTTAATTCAAAAGTTTTGAATTTATTTTAAATACCACTTCACCCCCTCTTGGTATATCATTTCATAGTTCAATTGGTTTCACAACAAATTGTTGAACTTTCAACAATGAAAGTAGAATGCTATACATAAACATAAATGGCTGCAATACAGATGCATGAAGGCTAGTAAAAAAATTCTAATTAACAACAAGAGCTAAAGTAGTTATGTGTATATGACATCAAGAGTTCAAAAAGTAAACAATTAAATAACAATACCCTCCATACAATGTATTTACATAAAATCACACAAAACCACCAACCTAGCCTTGGCTAGAGTGGGTTGGCCTATCAAACCATCTAAAGTTTGTGTAAAAGTTGTGTGGCTTTAATATTTCTTAGGTTTTCTTGTTTTATTTTAACATATTTATGATTTACATTTACCTATTTTAAAGGTTAAAGGGTATCTATCTAAATTTAAATTTTATTATTTTAATGTTCATCGCAACAGTCAAACAGTTGGCACTATAGCTTTATCAAGTGAACTAGAACCTCAACACTATTAGGCTTACTCCACTATGATGCTATGCTAAAGAAACACAATGACAACCCAAGTGGAAGAGGGGGAAATTGAGTTGTACACAAAAGAGTGGTAATTTTAAGATAATTTAATTTTAATTTATAGAAAAATCATTGATGTTAATGAGACAGTTATTCATCAAAATAAATTGTAAGAGAGAGTGCAAAAATAAAAAAAGAACACACATAGACTTTTATGTGGTTTGTCCTCCCACTGGCCTATGTCCATGCCTAGTCCAACCCCTGATTAGGATTCAACTAACAACGAAAAGGTTACAACAACTTTATTTTCCTAACACCAGATAGAAAAGACATCACAAGATGGTGTGAACCTCACAGCATGGTAACAAAAGAAATAAATAAAATCAAGTTAAGTTACTGGTTGAACAATGTAGCCCTCATAAGGAATATACATAGCTCTCACAAACCCCACATAAAATTATGATTAATAATAACTAAAAAAGTATGTTTGCTCAGTAATTTTAATGTATACGAGAGTGTAAATGTGATATAAAAATATTTTTATATGATTTTACAAAGATAAAATATAAGCAAACTGCATTAATGTAATTTTAAAAGGACTAGCTAGTTTAAGCAATATATGATATGAATACTTATGGAAGAGTGTTATTTTGTAATATAATTTTTGTTGGATTTTAATATGATTAATATACTAAGAACAAAACTAATTACTTCAAATTTATCTAAAATTTTCACTCAAAATTATATACCAAGGCTAGTAAAAACACACAAAAATTAAAGGCAACTAGTCTCACTTAAAATTGAAATCAAAGTGAGTTATTTTTGTAATTTTAAAAATATTAGGTAGTATGATAATAATCAACACAATTGCCTTATATAACTATATGAAAGTTTATCCAAAGGTGCTCCAATCAAAGATTAAAAAAAATGTTTCACAAAAAGTCCATTATACCTCAAGGATGAGGCATAAACAAGTTTATATTGGGAAGATGTTTATAATGAAAAAATTTCGAATTTTTCTAGAAATTAAGATGAATGATAGTTATTGTAGATAAAATGATGAAAATATTTTTTTATATCACATAAATTAAAGTACTAAAAATTTAACAAGGAAAATCAAAACATGGTCATAAATAGAGTGTAGACGAGGTAATCCAGTTTTCAAAAAATAAGGCAACAAAAGAAATCCTTTTAGTTTTAATAAAATATGAAAATATAAATTAAAATACTAATTATAATGAGAATTAAAAAATGAATATATCACACAATAATATTTGAAGTGAACTTACCAAGGTAATGAAAACTAGTTGCAAAAATTAGCACTTGAAAAATCAAAATTAGTTAACAACGCAACTTGTGATTATGCAAGGTATTTTTGGATTTTTGTATAGGAAAAATGTATGAAATGAGAGATCACAAAAAAAAAACATATAAAATATAAAGTTTTTTTAGGTGATAATCCAATAAAAAAAAAAGTTTATGTAAGAGTACCAAAGATCTTGAATCATGTAACCTACAATAGTTTCAAATGTCTTTCCCCAAGAAGAATGATTTCATCACCAAAGAAAATTGAAGTAGATGAAGTTAATGAAATTTAATTTATTGGAGATCCAAGAGAATCATAGGTGTCTTGCTTTTTTGTTTCCTCCAAGAGAAGATGAAAGCAATTTTTCCAAGTGGTGAGAAGGGCTTGAAAATTTTGGCTACCATTAAAGGTTAGGGATAAATTTTAAATTATTGTAATTTGACATATTAAAATTATTTGAGCAAAATTTTATTAGGAACTAATTCAAATTGATGACCTTGATTTAATCAAATTAAATTAAGAATTAATTTGAATTAATTAAGGAATCAAGTGGGCCCCAAGAATTAAACACTTCATCTTATAAGGAAGTTGATATGGGGCTAACCACATGCATTAGGAAGTTTCCAAATAAACTTCCACCTTGAAGATTTCGGCCAAACCAAAGAAAAAAGAGAGCGTGTCTAAGTAATTATGGAAAAGAAAATTTAATTAATGTATAATATGACATTAGCCAAAGAGATATATATAGAAAGTGAGTAATATATGGAAAGTGAGTTTTATATGTAAAGTTTCTCTTTTCTTTTAAAATTTTACAATGCATGATTTTTGAATTTTGCATCATAAAGCACGCTAAAGTGTATATCTTTGAGTGTCATGAAGTTAAAATTCATTCATAAAACCTGCCATAAATAGAATGCAAAGTACAAAATGAGCAAGAAAGCATACATTGCCATGAAAGATGCTAGTTTGAAATAAAGGTTAAGTGAAGTTTATAATGCATGATCATGTGAATTATTTATGCATGAATTAATTTTATTGTGAGCCCATTTATTGTGATTATGTCATTGTAAGTGTTTACATGAATATTAATAATGAGAACCCTATCTTCACATCAGCTTTAAAGGCTTCTTTCATGATTTAGCTCAATAACCTGTGAAGACATAAAACACTAAAATGAAGACATTAGATAAATTAAACATTTGTTTGTTATTATAAAAATATAATTGCTTAATTCCAAGTCTCATGGGGCTAGAAATCTGTAGTGCAAATTTGGTCCCAAGTCCTGTGATTTTGATGATAACAAACATTATTGGATTTCTTATTGTGCTATCTCTAGTTAATTGCTATTATTGCATATCTATTTTTCCTATGCACTAACATTTCAGGTCCACCGTACACTTGTAAGTTTGATTAGCTCATGATTGGGTATACTAGGGTTAAGTATGTCATGAAGAGTCTATATTTTCAATTCTTATGTATTTTTATATTTCCTAAGTCAAATCATGTATTTGGTGGACACTAAGATTGGTAACCATGCACACCCATACTAAAGGGAGTGAGTTAGTGACAATATCAGAAGTTGGATTTTCTGAACTAATTCTACTATATGATCCATATTATACTTTACAATCAACAAATTAAAAAATAATTAAAATGGCTAATTATGATAATTAGTGCAAGATGAACTAATCATATTATACAATGTATATTATTAGGATGATTAGTTGAAATCAGGATCCCAACCACCAATCGCAATTTAGGTAATTTTTTGAAATTCAAATTTTATACTGATCATAAAGGAGGATAGGTTTCATACTATATTATGTAATTAAATCTTGTCGAAATTAATCCTATGATTCAGGAATGAATTTGAATTAATTGATCCAGCCATATCGTACAAGATGATTTGACCAATCATATTGCACGACCCGATTCCTATATAGGATAATAATTTAATCATTGCCAATCATACGGGATGATAATCTAATTCATTTATATTAATTATATTAGATGATAATCAAAATCATCCAAAATGAGCAACTCAACTCTTTGAACTGATTGTACAGCACCAAGCTCTTCATACAGTACAAACAAGAGTACTTTAAACTAATCTTATTGGATTATCTAGGATCGTACTGTACGATCAGTATTGCCATAATAGAATTTAGGGCTTTGCGAGCTCTTATATTTAATCTCTACCATTGACTTATTTCAAAGTCTTTGGCTGCTTAGTATTCTTGAGAGGGAGCTTTAAGAAGAAGATCTAGTAGAGCTTTAGGAAGAATAAGGAGAGCTTATGTGTGAGGGAGTAGTGTGAGGGGATCACATGGTTGCTTTATGTAAGTGTCTTGCCTTATTCCTCCAAATATCTATCTAGGTTTCTTACGTAGATCTGGGGAGAAATTCTGAAAGTTTATGAGGGTTGTTAAACCATAAAGAACTAGTCCCGAGGCTGACCAAGAGGGGGGGTAAATTGGTTATTTAAAAATTTATTTAACAAAATGAGAAATTAAAATCTTTTAGAAATATTTTTGAATATTTTAAAAATAAACAACTTGTGTGAAAGTTGATAACAAAAATTAGAGTTTTAACACACAAATCAAATCACAAAAAATATGGAAATTAAATGCAAAAGAATAAATAAAAAAATACACTAGATTTCTAGTGATTCAGTTAACTTGACCTACATCCACTCCCCAGAAAACTTCTTTCCAGGTATTACACTAAAATAATAGTGACTCTCCTTTTGCTCCCATAGTAAGGTGGAGAAGCCCTTACAAAATCTTTCCACCAACCCAATGAGGAAGAGGACCTTGAATCCTTTTACTCCCTCTTGAAGTAGGCAAAGAACCTGAAAATCCTTTTTCACCCTCCTGGTGAGAGTAGAGAACTCAAGAATCCTTTTACTCCCTCCTGGAGAAAGCAGAGAACCTGTAAATCCTTTTACTCACTCTTGGAGTAGGCAAACAACTTGAATCTGATGCTGATGAAGATCTCCCTCAGAGCCACAAAAGAACTAGGACAGCAGCTTGAAGAAGATGTTGAACACCTTACTTGGAGCAACCTTTGTGAATCCCTCACAACTCCCCTTCATAAGGATCTCTCTCTCTCTCAATCTCTCCCTCTCCCTTTTTTATGCTCTCTCAGGTCAACTCCACAGTAAAAGATTAACTCAAGTGTTAATACAATTGCTTAAAAAGGGGGCTTTAGAAAACCCTAAATTTAAAGAAATCCATCTTCTATTTGTACAGTACGATACACGTATCATATAATATGATTAGTGTAACTTAGAATCGTTCAATGAGATCATCCAGACAAACTATATAATTTTTTAAACAAATCATACAGTATGATAAAAAAATCATATGGTATGATCTTCAAAATTTTCTTTTGTTCATTCGAGATGATGTTTGGGATGACCAACTTCATACTCTATTAGTTATACAGTATGATTCAAATCGTACAGTATGATTAGTTAAAAATTCATATCTTTCATATGGTATGATTTCTGGGATGAGCAATTTTGTACATTGTCAATTATATAGCACGATATAAATTGTATGGTACAATCGATCACAATAATTATCCCTGATTTGATTTCCTGATATTATGGGGTTAATTAGGAAATAATTTTAATTAAGGCATACAGCACAAGCTAAATTGTACGGTATGATTAGCATATTTAGACCCCTGGCAGCTAGCATTTTGACAGAGTTATATAGATCGTATAGTACGAATTAAAATCATACAGTATGATATACATATCGTATAGTACGAACACAAATTATACACTATGATTTACTTAAAAAGAAAAACTCTCTGAAAAACCTGTATTAAATCTCCACCTGTGTGTGTGCAAGGTTACTCAGCAAAGATATTCACCCAATTACAAGATATGACTCAAGAAAGGGAAAAATATAGAATGAAATGAAAATTGACTTTAACCCTAGTCTACCTAATCTTGAGCTGATCCGAATTGCTAAAGAACGGTGAACCGTAATCCTGAAATGTTAGTGTACACAACACAAAACAACATATCACTGAAATGGGAGGAAGCAGTAACATGAATAATAATATTTATTATCATCAAAATCATAGTACTTGAATCAGATTTGCAACAATCTCCCACTTTTTAATGATGGCAAATATTATTGTTTAGGATATTCAAATAATCAGTTTCCTCTAAACCTAAGTAACAAACAAAGAAATAATTAACAAACTAAGAACTAATCAACAAACAAAACTCTCCCCCTTTAGACATCATAAAAAGAGAGAAACAATAAACTGAAGAAAAATAGGAAATACAAATAGATATAGAAATAAAAACAGGATCAAAAAATACACAGACTCAAAAAGACTAGCAGCCCAAAAAAAAGAAACATATAAGAACTCTGTTAACTTTTATAGGCATTTTCAAAAAGTAATAAACTTACTCTATCAATAGAAAAAGCTCAAATAAGGCAAGAGTTAACTGTAATATAACAAAAGAATTTTGATTCTAAAGTTTGTAAACCCAGCTTCGAATCTTCATGGGCTAAAGTCCATTATTTAAATAAACATCTAAGTTTGAAAGTAGAATTAGATATGAAAACTTAAACTTTTAGACTGGTAGCATGAAATATATAGAATATTACTATAAAAGTGGTGAATGAAGAACAAAGATTTTCCAAAATCAAGTATTAATCATATTATTAAACACAGGAATTTTCTAAGACTTAAAGGTTTACCAGAAAGAGAAGTTAATTTATGTTCGGCTCATTTTATGTCTCTTTTATCAGTTTTATGCATTCATTATGCATCTTTTGTTTTTGATACACTTAGTGCATCTTTTACTTTTGACGTCATTGCGCATCTTTTGATTTTGGGCACATTTTATGCCTCTTTTGAATTTTTTTTTTTTTACAAATTGCTTCCTTTCTAAAGCTTTAAGAATCTTAGTTGTAAGATTATCTTCCAAAGAAAAGAGAAGAATAACTCACTCTCTTATATAGTGAGGAATAGTCTACAAACCTAACCCAAGTTTTCTAATAGGAATAAAAACTTGATGTATAAAATAATGAATTTCATTAATCAAATTATAAAATATATCCATTATATAAGAACATGTAGGAGAGAGATTAAGTTTTCATTTTAACCAACTTAATTCCAATTCGATTTAGATTTTTAAGTATACATAAGGAATTATCATGCAAGGAAAATAAGAGGGGATATGTAAATTCATGAATTTCTATCGTGTTAGTTTAAAAATGTCAGCAATTACCTATTTAAACATTTTCAGTAAGAACAAAAGTATGTTTACACAAACAGAAAACAATATTGTTCAGTCTAAGTTAGGTCATACAATATGATCTAACTCGTATAGTATGAGTTCATTCATATAATACGATCTAAGTAGTATAGTACGAGTTTCATCCTACAGTATGATTTAAGTCGTACAGTACGATCAATAGAAAAAATATTTTCTTTAATTACATAATTCTCAAGTAAAGAGCACATATGAAATCAAAAAGCACAGAGCGAGCTAGAAAGAATTGCCACTTCAAAGTGAAAATAAAATTACCTTCATTATTATTATTATTATTATTATTAAGAAAAATAATTGAAATAAAAATAGGAAAAACACATAATAAGGACTGAAAGGAAATTTCATAAAACAAAACTAGGTAAAAACACAGAAGCATAAAAAAAGGAAAATATATCACAATAAAAACTAAATAAAACAAGTATAGAGGTGAATCCTAATCATGAGGCGGAGGTGGAGTTGGTTGGAAGAATTGGCTAAAACTGTTATACTGCTGCTAGATGGTGGTGAACTGGTGTTGAATATTTCCAAATTGTTCCCTAAACCAACCCATATCATTATTATGTTGGATTTATTGTTGGTCTAGGCAAGTCTCCAGTTTGTCAAATCTCTAAATTAACTCTTCATCAGGGTATGGGTGAAAAGTAGCTGCAGGTGCATGTTCAGCTGCAGGGGTAGCTCCTCCTTCAACAAAAGAGGGTCTTTAGGCTCTTGTTCTCTATGAAAAATCATTCGAAAGAAGGCATCCATGAAAAAGATTAGAGTATAGTCAAGTGGAACTGGATATGTGATATTGTACTTTTTATCCAAGACATATCCAATCACATGTCTTAAGGTGATGTTTTTCTTTCACCTAGTGGTTGGGAGTTAAATGAAAATGAAGCTTTGTATATAGTTAATTAGCATTTGAGCTTCATCCATTTGGGTGTTTGACATTATGTAGTAGGTGACAATTGATAACTAGGGAGTCATGTTTATCAGATCTCCAACTTTAGGAGTAATAGATGTTTCCTGCATGAAGTCTGATCATACTATATGATTAGACAAACTTTTTGACCACCCGTCTGGCCAAACAGATTGCTCTCAATTGTCCCATATGATCCCATGATCGTACGAAATGATCCACTAAATTTTCTATTTAAATATCCCAATTCCTTTGAAATATTCACACAACCTTTCAAATCCTCTCTTTTTACATTCCAATCTTTGCAATGGCTGGTGGTAAGCGTAGTCGACAAACCCAGGGTGCTTCCTCCTCTCGTAACCCTATCGACAATCACTTTCTGATGGCTTCTGATAAAGCTGCCCATTATAAATACAAAGAAGCTATGGTCACACCTTCCAGGCTTCTCAATCAGTAGGCCCTCAGCTTCTCAGTAATGAACCTCTTTAACTCTACTACACTTTAATTTCTTCCGACCTTGGCCTATCCCTTCCATTCTGAATTCTTTATGAATTCCTCACAAACCATAGGATTAGTGGGGATGCGATAGTAATGTCCTCCCGAGTATGCTGCCAAAATGTAGAAATCACCAAAGAAGATGTAGGAGTTCACCTTCAACTAAACACCCAAGGGAAAAGATCTCTTGAGTTCATGGAGTTCATCCTGAGGAGTCAGGCAGTATAGCCTTTGACTGATAGGTTCATACCATACAAACAGATGTTCGTACCATACGATTAATAATAAACGTCATACTAGAAGAAGTTAATTCATCCAGAGACACATGTATCATACCATATGGAATGGTATTCGTACAGTATGATTGTTAATCATAAATACAATCTTGACCATCCATTAAGCCAATAGCAGAGATCAAGGCAGTGCTTTACAGCTCATATAGTATGATGTAAGTTATAGAGTATGATGTAGTTCATACAGTATGATGTAGGTCATACAGTACGATATTAGATGAAATTTTTACATGCGGGAAAAGATAGTGAGGTTCAGTGATGTGGTTTGTCAGATAATTAAGATTTAAACATGCAACACGATAGAAAAAGCAAATAGATCCAATAGCACAAAAATGAAAAAATTAGCAAAAATAAAAATAAAATAAATAAAATAATAAAATAAATAAAAATACAAGATAATAAAAATAGAAAGCATAACAAACGTAAATAATGACGCACTAATAAGTAAAAAGAATAGAAATAGAAGGTGTTAATATCTATCAATTACACCTAATCTGGTTCTTAAGGTGCTAAAGGTTTTAAAAGCCAATAATTTTGTAAAGATATCAGCAAGTTGATTTTTAGTGGCTACATGGTGTTGCTCTATGTCTCCTTTGGTAATATGGACAGTATTGAAATGTTACCTTATGTCAATGTGTTTGGTCCTAGAGTGTTGGATTGGAATCGTTTAGAAAATAGATGGCACTAGTGTTAACACATAGGATTGGAATTATTCCTAGAGGTAGTCCTAAATCTAGAATTTATTTCCTTAACCAAAGGACCTAGGCCATATAACTTCCTAAAGCTTTATACTCAACTTCAGTAGTGGACATTGCAACTGAGTTCTATTTTCTACTAGACAATGATACTAAGGATTATCCTATGAATTAACATTTCCCAGAAGTACTTTTCTATCAACTCAACATCCTGCAAAATTTGAATCAGAATATCCTATGATTTCAAAAGAGGTGCTATGCCTAGGATACAAGATTCCTAATTCTTGGGTCCCTAAGAGATATCTAAGAATTCTCTTAATAATAGTTAAGTGGGACTCTTTTGGATCAGCCTGAAATCTAGCATAAAGATAAACATTAAACATGATCTCAGGTCTGCTAGTAGTCAAGTAAAAAAGTGATCTAATTATTCCTCTGAATTTCTTTTAATCAATTGATTTTCCATTTGAATCTTTATCTAACTAAATAGTAGAACTCATGGGAGTGTTGATTGGCTTGGCCTTATTCATTTCATTTTTCTTAAGGATATCCTTAATGTATTTTGTTTGAATAAGAAAAGTTTCATCATCCTTCTGCCTTATGTTAAATCCAAGAAAGTAGATTAGTTCTCCCATCATACTTATTTCAAACTCCTTACTCATTATTTTTGAAAATTCTTCACATAGAGTTTTATCAAAAGTTTCAAACAGAATATTATCAACATAAATTTGGATAGTTGGTAGTTCATCTCCTACCTTTTTTAGAAATAGGGTGGTGTCTATGCTCCCCTTAACAAAGATTCTTTCTACTAGAAATGTGCTTAGCCTTTCATACCATGCACTAGGTGCTTGTTTTAGTTGATATAAGACCTTCTTAAATTTTAACACATGATTAGAAAACTATGAATTTTCAAAGCCTAGGGGTTGTTCAACATACACATCTTCTTATATCACCTCATTTAGAAATGCACTCTTAACATCCATTTGTTACATTTTGAATCCCTTAAAACAAGTAAAGGTAAGTAGCATCCTAATGGCTTCTAATCTAGCTATAGGGGCAAAAGTCTTTTTAAAGTCAATTCCTTCTATTTGGTTATACCCCTTAGCCACTAATCCTACCTTATTCCTTACCACAACACTAGAATCATTCATTTTATTTTTGAAAACCCACTTAGTTCATACCACACTATGGTCCTTAGGTCTTTCAACTAGCTCCCACACTTCATTCCTTACAAATTAATTTAATTCATCTTGCATTGCTAGGATCCATAATTCAATAGATAGGGTAGGTTGGTGGGTTCAGTTATTGAAATGAAGGCAGAGTGGTTTACTTCTTTCTTAACTCCATGCCTAGTTCTAACACCTTTTGATGGGTCTCCTAAGATCAGTTCTTTAGGATGACTTAAAGAATATCTCTATTCTCTAGGCAATATATTTTTAGGTTCTACCCTTTCCTCTAGATTTGTAGATTCTAATCCTTGGGTGACTTCTACAACCTCTTCTTCTTCGACCCTAGACCCTCCAGAATTATTAGATTCATCAAATACAACATGAGTGGTCTCCTTAACTACCCGTATTCTTTTATTAAAAACTCTATAGAATTTCCCAACACTTGAGTAACATAAGATTTTGGGTTATACTTTCCTAGTTGAGACTTCCCATTATTCAGAATAAATACTTTGCATCCAAAGATATGAAGGTGAGAGAGGTTGGGTATCCTACCCCTTCAGGATTTCAAAGGGTGTCTTATTCAGTTTGGATCTAATATTCATCATATTCAAAACATAACAAGTTGTATTCACCGCTTCTACCCAAAGTATTTAGGAAGTAAGTATTTAGCTAACATGACTCTAGTGACTTTTACTAGGGTCCTATTCTTTCTTTTAGCTGCCCCGTTCTGCTAAGGGGTCCTAGAAGCTAAAAAATTGTGATCTATCCCTTGCTCTTTATAGAAAGATTCAAATTTTTTATTCTTAAATTCTCCACCATGGTCAATATGAATGGTTATAATTTTACAACCTATCTTCCTATGAATTCAAGTGTAAAAAGTCTTCCCAGGTGAACCTCAAATAATCATCAATAATCACATACCCAAAGACTTTCCCTCCTAGGCTTGTAGAGCAGGAAGGTCCAAAGAGATCCATGTGAAGGACCTTTAAGGATTTGCTAGTGGTAATGTCTTTGATTGAGGGGATGGAGGATTTAACTTGCTTTCCTAACAGACAGGCATCACACAGGTGGTCCTTAGTGAACTATAGTTTGGGGATACCTCTCACTAAGTCTTTTTGGGTGATCTTCCTAAGGCTTTTCATGCTTGCATGACACAATTTTCTATACCATAACTAAGATTCATCAGCAATTATTTTTATGCAAAATAAAAAGCATATTCATTTTTTTTAAATCAAGCATGTAGACATTGTTAATCCTTTTTTCCTACAAAATAATGTTATAATCTAAGCTTATAATGCAGCTAATTGATAGAAATTTTATGCTGAAGCCTTTATCATAGAGCTGGCTGATGCTGAGCAGATTATGTTTCAAGCCATCTACAAGTAAACATTTTTAATGAAGAAATTTTTTGAATTGCCAATGATACTTATGCCCACCACTCTCCTGGTGGTGTTATCTCTAAGTGTTACCTTGCCTACTGCCCTGGCCTCCCGTGAAATGAATTATTTTGATCTCAAGTCATATGATTTGAACATTTGCTGTCCAGGTACTACATGCTCTCATGAGGCTTTTTATGAGAGCACCCCTACAAAATCATTAGATGTCAAATTTGGGAACCCAAATAGGTTTGGGTCCCATTTTATTAAAGGAAGAATAAAATGCATACATGCTATGTTGTGAATTTTGAACTTTAGTTCTCCACACCAAATGTGTTCTACGATGAATGGTGCAAATATGGGAGATATATCTTAGCATGCCACAAGAACAACATCTAACACTAAGAAAAGGGTTTACTAATCAATATGGGTTATGGTGCCGCTTTCTAAGTTTGAATGATGCATGCTTTATTGATGGTTTATGAAATTGTTCCAATATAGGTGATTTTTGATTTTCCTCGAAACCAGTTAATTCAGCTTCTTAAAATTTATTTGTACTTTCAAGAATTGAATTTTATATTTTTAATACTTGTTCCCTACTATCTAAATTAGATGCAAAAGTATCTAAGTACTTGTATTCATTTTCTAATTCAACATGTAATATTTTCAAGGAATCATACTCTTTAGTTAAATCAAGATGCTTTTTATTTAAAGAGTCAAATTCATCTAACAATGTCATGTGATTGTTATATTGAGTGGAATGATCTTTCCTTAGGATTTCATGCCCTTTCTGCAGATTTAAAAAATCAACAATGAGGCTAGCATGTAATTTCCTTAGCTTCTTATATGAATAATGAATTTTTTCAAAAACTTCAAGTAATTGGTTATAGGTAAGCTCACATACCTCTTCTTGATCAGAGTGATTAAGATTATCATCAATCATTAAGAACAGGTTTATTACCTCATTTTCTACTTCAGTTTCAGAGGAGTCTAATGTTGAGTCCACCCATAAAGCCTTTTGGGTTCTTTGCTTTCCCTTCTTGAACTTAGGTTTTTCTTTACCCTTGTCCTTACTTGGGTGAGCTTTAAGAGTTTGGCAATCAGAATTCAGATGCCCTAGCTTCATGCATTCAAAACAAATAACTTCAGAAGAAACTTTAAAATTTTTATTATTTTTACCTTTGATCCATTTCTAATGATGCTGAAGCTCTTGAATTGCATAGTTATTAAAGTAATGTCATCATTTTCAGAACAAATTAGCCTTTAAGGCTACATTTTTCTCCTTTTTCTTCTCACCTATATCAAGTTGCCTTTGGTTCACTCCTTGCTCGTAAGCCATAAGTGATCCAAGTAAGTTATCAATTGAATAAATATTCAGATCCTTAGATTCAATAATAGAAGTAATTTTTGCATCAAAGGAAGTAGGTAAAGATCTCATAAGCTTATTAACTTTTTCATAATTTGTGAGTTCTCTTCCAAAGGTATGTAGGGATGTAATAATTTGTGTAAACATAGTATATATTTTAGAAATACATTCATTAGATTTCACACAAAATAGTTCATAATCATGTAGTAAAATATTCATCCTAGATTATTTAACTTCATTTATACCTTCATATGTTATGCAAAATTTGACCCAAATTTCCTTGCCAGTAGAATAAGTGGAAATACGCATATAATCTTCATATTTTAAGGCACAAAAAAAATAGCTCAAATATTCAGTTGTGCTGGATCTTTATCATCAGTAGTCCATTCAACAAAAAGAATTTTAGTTTTAACACCATTAACTAATCTAAAAGGAGAAGAATAACCTTCCTTAACTAGCATCCACATGCGATTATCAATTGATTGTAAAAGGTGGACATGCGAGTTTTTCAAAAATCAAAAGGAATATTATCAAATAGAGGTATTCAAGTAATTGAATAGCCTTCTGTAGTGTTATGATTACCAAAGTTAGTATTGGATCTTAATTCAAAAGTTTTCTAAAACTTGATCTTATGAATCCCTCTTTGATACCACTTAAAAGTTCATGAGGGTTGCTAAACCCTAAAGAATTAGTCCCGAGACTAACCAAGAGGGGGCTGAATTAGTTATTTAAAAATTTCTTTAACAAAATGAGAAATTAAAATCTTTTAGAAATCATTTTAAATATTTTAAAAATAAATAACTTGTGTAGAAGTAGATAAAAAAATTAGATCTTTCAACCACATATCAAATCACAAAAATGTGGAAATTAAATATAAAAAAATAAATAGAAATAACACACAAGATTTAAAGTGGTTCAGTTAACTTGACCTTTGTCCACTCCCTAGAAACCTCCTTTCTAGTAGTGACTCTTTTTTTTCTCGCATAAAATGGCAGAGAAGCCCTTACAAAATCTTTCTACCGACCCGGTGAGGCAGAGATCCTTGAATCCTTTTACTCCCTCCTGAATTAGGCAAAGAACCTGGAAATTCTTTTTCACCCTCTTGGTGAGGGTAGAGAAGCTGAGAATCCTTTTACTCCCTCCTAGAGTAGGCAAAGAACTTGTAAATCCTTTTACTCCCTATTGAAGTAGGTAGAAAACATGGATCTAATGCTAATGAAGATCTCCCTCAAAGCCACCAAGGAACAAGGATAGTTGTTTGAAGAATAATGAACTCCTTGCTTGGAGCAACCTTTATGAATCTCTCACAACTACCCCTCAAAAGGATCTCTCTCTCTCTCTCTCAAGCTCTCCCTCCTCCTTCTCTAAGCTCTCTCAAGTAAACTCAATAGTAAAAGATTAACTCAAGGGTTAATACAATTGCTTAAAAAGGGGGCTTCAAAAAACCCTAAATTTTAAGAAATCTATTTTTTATTCGTATGGTATGATACACTAATCATACAGAACAATCAATGTAATTTAGAAATATTTAGCGAGTTCATCCAAATGAACTGTATAATTTTTTAAATAAATTATACAGTACGATAAAAATGTCGTATGGTATGATCTTCAGAATTTTCTGTTCATTTGGGATGATGCTTGGTATGACCAACTTCATACTCTATCAGTCATATAGTACGATCCAAATTATATAGTATGATCAATTCAAAAATTCATGTCTTTTGTATGGTATGATTTCTGGCATGACCAATTTTGTATATTATCAATCATACAGTACGATATAAATCATACGGTATGATCGATCATAATAATTGTCCTTGATTTGATTACCTGATACCATGGGGTTAATTAGGAAATAATTTTAATTAAGGTGTACAGTAAAAACTAAGTCATACAGTATGATCAGCATATTTAGACCCCTAGCAACTAGGGTTTTGACAGAGTTATATAGATCATACAGTACGAATTAAAAATGTATAGTACCATACATATATCATACAGTATGAAGACTAATCATACAGTATGATTTACATAAAAAGGAAAACTCTCTCAGAAACTTTTTTCTCTCCCCCTGTGTGTGTGCAAGGTTACTTAGCAAAGATATCCACCTAATTAAAAAACACAACTCAAGAAAGGGAAAATTACAGAATATAATGAAAACTTACTTTAACCCTAGTCTGCCCCATCTTGAGCTGATTCAAATTACAAATAAATGGTGGACTATAATCCTGAAATGTTAGTACACACAACACAAAACAGTATGTCATAAAAATGGGAAGAACTAGTAACAAGAATAATAATATTTGTTATCATCAAAATCATAGTACTTGAATCAGATTTGTAATAAATTCTTTAGCTCAAGGACATGGTTCTCTACAATCACTAGGAGGGTGAAAGGAGTTCAAGGTACTCTATATTCTCCAAGAGAAAAAAAAGATTAAAGGTCTGCTGCCATTGCTTGAAGGGTGATAAAGCTTCTGGCTGTCTGCTGCACTGTGTTTGGTTAAAGGGATATATGTAAGGGCATGTATGCTTTGTTATGGGGGCGAAAGGAGAGACACTATAGTGATAGTGCAATACGCAGAGTGTAGGACTCCAGGAAGTGGACGTAGGTCATTATTTGACCAAGCCACTACAATTCTATGGTGTGTTTGTTCTAATGTTTACTTTTTGCATTTTACTTTTTGCACTTTAATTTCGTTATAACTGCTTATTGAAAATTGTACTCAATGCTTAGCTTTACTGATTGGAATTTTATCATTATTTTTTTTTATATTTTGATAAATTCATCTTGCTTTTACACTAAGTGATTATTACGAATTATTTTTCAAATATTAAAAATATCCAAAAATATTATTTTTATTTTTTAAATTAAGCAATTAGTTTTTAAATTCACCAATTCGCCCCCATCTTCGTGTGCCTAGGGGCAAGTACACTTAAGCTTAACATCCTTATCAAACTTTCAATTGGTATCAGAGTTGTACTCCAAAATAATATTTTGAAAAACCTAGAGAAAAATGATCCATTACACATTTCAGAGATAGGAACACCATAGAAGGTTACTCTATTACTCGTTCATGTTTGTTTGACAATATACTGTTTGATTTTTGGAGAATACGCATATCTACTTTCTTGCAATCTATCAATTTTTGCATGTGGTTTTTAGTACAAGAGGGTTATTCTGCACCATCTCATTTTATCAATGGCATTAAAACTAAGTTACCGTTTAATGAATGGTGCAATGAGGATAGAGACTTAGCTAATTTGAATGTAAAATATTTGAACTATTTTTTCTGTGCTCTTAAGTTAAAAGATTATATGAGATTCTCTACCTATACCACTAGTAAGGAATTTTGGGAAAAACTATGTATCACATATGAGGGAACCAATGAGGCTAAAAAACCTAGGCTGAGCATTCTATTGCATGATTATGAGCTCTTTTGCATGAAACCTAGTGAAACCATTTCGAACATGTACACTAGGTTTACGCATATCATAACATCTTTGCATACTTTAGGGAAATAACTTTCCAACTCTGAGAAAGTAAATAAAATTCTTAGATGTTTGCCTAGTAACTATGATGCTAAGGTTACCGCCATTTGTGAATTAAATGATCTTAACATTTATTCTATAGATAACTTGTTAGGCTCACTCATTGCCTATGAATAAGGTGTGAGTCAAAGATTATTGGATGCAAGAGATAAGAAGAAGGACAAAGTAGTAGCACTAAAAACAAATGAGTAAAAAAATGACAGCTCTGTAGCTGAAGGAGATGATGACATAGCACTGATGACATGATAATTTAAAAGCTTCCTAAGAAAAAAAATAAAAGCATCATCAGCAGTGGAATAAAGGTAAATCAAATAAGAATTCTAAGGCTTCTTTTAATGTTATTTTTTTTTAATGTAGGAAGCTGTGGCACTTGAGGATGAATTTCCCCAACCTAAAAGCTTACCCAATCAAAGAGAAGGGTGAAGAAAGGACAAAGTTCAAAAAGGGTTATTCTACACCATCTCATTTTATCAATGGCATTAAAACTGAGTTACCATTTAATGAATGGAGCAATGATAATAGAGACTTAGCTCAATTGAATGCAAATGTTTGAACTATTTTTTTTATGCTCTTAAGTCTGAAGATTATATGAGAGTCTCTGCATGTATCACTGGCAAGAAAATCTAGAAAAAATTGTTTATCACATATAAGGGAACCAATAAGGTTAAACACTTTAGGCTAATCATTCTATTACATGATTATGAACTCTTTTGCATGAAAGCTAGCAAAACCATTTCAGACATGTACACTAGGTTTACACATATCATACCATCTTTGCATGCTTTAGGGAGAGAACTTTCCAACTTTGAGAAAGTAAAAAAAATTCTTAGATGTTTGCCTAGTAACTATGATGCTAAGGTTACTACCATTTGTGAATAAAAAAAACTTAACATTTATTCTAAAGATAATTTGTTAGGCTCATTCATTGCCTATGAGCAAGGTGTGAGTCAAAGATTGTAAGATGCAGGAGACAAGAAATAGGACAAAGTGGTAACACTAAAAGTAAATGAGTTAAAAAGTGATAGCTCTGTAGCCGAAGGAGATTACGGCATATTACTGATGATATGGCAATTTAAAAGCTTCCTAAGAAGAAAATAAAAGCGTCATCAACAGTGG
The DNA here is from genome assembly GCA_019925795.1 of Dendrobium chrysotoxum. NCBI lineage: Eukaryota > Viridiplantae > Streptophyta > Magnoliopsida > Asparagales > Orchidaceae > Dendrobium > Dendrobium chrysotoxum. The sequence continues at coordinate 26,549,364 of CM034298.1, read as the reverse complement.
AATTAAGGTAAATCAAATAAGAATTCTAATACTTCATCTAATATTATTTGTTTCGAATGTAGGAAGCCAGGGCACTTGAGGATGGATTGCCCCAACCTAAATGCTCACTCGATTAAGGTGAAAGGTGAAGCAAGGATAAAGCTCAAAAAGGGTAAGCAATAGACTCAGAAGTCATTTTGGGTAGACTCCGCTTTAGAATCATCCAAAATAAAAGTGAAAGAGGAGGAAACCAATCAGTGCCTCATGGTAAATAATAATCTTGATTATTTTGATCAAGAGGACTTATGGCAGCTTTCTTATAATGAGTTATTTAAAGTTTCAATAAAAATTCACAATTCATATAAGAAGCTCAAGAAAATGTATGCTAGTTTAACCAATGACTTTACTACTTTTTAAAAAGAGCATACTTGCTTGATAAATTAGCATTCTAGCTTAGATAGCAATCACATGTCTTTACTTGATGAGTTTGATCCATTAAATAAGAAGCATGTTAAACTAATTACTACACATGAATCCTTGATGAAAAAGCATATCAAAGTAGAAAAATCATTTAAGGAGTTAGAAATAATTGCAGGTGATTTGGATAGTGATGAGTATGCATTGAAAATGGAAATATCCATTCTAAAAGTATAAATGAATTCCTAGAAGAAAAAATAAATGCACTTAAAGATAAAAAGCCATCACCCACTCTAGTAAAGTGAAAACCTTTATCACAACATGCATCATTTAACCCTAGGAAGAGGCACCATAACCCATATAGATTGGTGAACACTTTTCCTGGTATTAGGTGTTACTCTTGTGGCATGCTTGGTCACACAGCTTGCTCTTATACCATCTACTATAGGACACATCTAGTGTGGAGGCCAAAACTACTTGCATCACAGTATTACATGTAAACATCTCATTCAATAAAGCATAAGGTGGAACCCAAACTCACTTAGGTTTATAAATCAAATGTTTAATGACTTTATAGGGAAGCTCTCACAAAATACCTAATGAGAGCATGTGGTATTTGGACTGCGGACACTCAAGTCTCATAACTAGGGGTTTGAAGTAGTTCATCACCCTGGAGGTCAGATCAGGAGGCAAGATCACACTAGGGGACAACACCACTAGGAGAGTGGTTGGCTTAGGTATAATTAGCAATTCCAAAAAATTTATCATTAATAATATTTTATTAGTTGATGGCCTAAAGTATAACCTACTGAGCATTAGTCAATTTTGTCACAAGGGTTTTGATATATAATTTTTATCTATAAAATGCATGATTAGCTTAAATGGAAAATTTGTTTTAGAAGGAAGAAGGGTTAATAACATTTATATGCTTGATTTGAATTGCATTAAATATTTTGATTCCTTATGTTTGAAAACTATTATTAATGATTCCTAGCTATGGCATAAGAGACTATGTCATGCAAGCATGAAAACTCTTAGGAAGATTACTCAAAAAATCTAGTTAGAGGCATACCTAAGTTATACTTTACTAAGGACCACCTATGTGATGTTTGTCAGCTAGCAAAATAAGTTAAGTCTTCATTTCACTCAATTAAGAACATCAACACCTCTAGGCCACTAGAAACACTCCATATAAACATATATAGACCCATTTGTATTGCATGCCTAGGAGGAAAATTATATGGATTTGTAATTATAGATGACTATTCTAGATTCACTTGGGTTACATTCCTAGCACAAAAAAGTGAATTGTTTAAGAAATTTAGATCCTTCTCTACATGGATACAAAGAAAATCAGTGTGTGAAATTTTAACAATTTATGGAGATCATGGTGAAGAGTTTGAGAATCTTTCTGTCAATAGATAGGGATAGAAGATAACTTCTCTACCTTTGTACCCGTTAGTAGAATGGAATAGCTTTGAGAAAAAATAAAACTTTCGTAGAAGCTACTAGGGCCATGCTAGTTGAATACTCTCTCCCTAGATACTTCTGGGTAGAAGTAGTAAATAATGCTAATTATGTTTTAAATAGGGCGAATATTAGATCAAAGATAAATAAGACACCCTATGAAGTCCTTAAGGGTAGGACACTCAATCTTTCTAACTTACAAGTCTTTGGGTGTTGAGTTTTTTGTACTGATTAATGGTAAATCACTCCTAAGAACATTTGATCCCAAGTCTGATGAAGGAGTCATCTTAGTTTATTCATCTATAGGTAAGGCCTATAAAATCTTTAGTAAGAGGACCTTAGTTATAGAAGAATCTACCAATATTGTGTTTGATAAATCAGATGGGACCTTTAAATCTAAACTAGAAGAAGAAGAAGTAAAGGTAATTCAAGGGGTAAAAGCCATTGACTTGGGAGATAGAGTAGAACCTCAGGTACCCTTGCCTAAAGAATGGAGATACTCTTCTAGTTATGCTAAGGAACTAATCTTAGGAGACTAATCTGAAGGTGTTAGAACTAGGCAAGGAAGTAGGAAAGAGGCTAGTCATTCTTCATTTATCTCCAAGATAGAACCCACCAACATTGATCAAGCCCTAGCTGATGAATTCTAAATCTTAGCATTACAAAAAGAATTGAATCAATTTATTAGGAATAATGTTTGGGAGTTTGTGAGTAGACCTAAAGGCCAGAGTATTGTAAGAAGCAAATGGGCTTTAAGAATAAAATGAATGACTTTGGCATAGTATTAAGAAATAATGCTAGATTAGTAGCTAAGGAGTAAAATCAGATTGAAGTGATTGACTATGAAGAGACTTTTTCCCGGTCGCTAGACTAGAAGCCATTAGAGTACTCTTAGTCTTGGCTTACTTTAAAGGATTTAAGCTATTCAAATGGATGTTAAAAGTGCTTTCTTAAATGGGGTAATTAAAGAGGATGTATATATTTAGCAACCCCCAGGTTTTGAGAACTCTAAATTCCCAAATCTTGTATTCAAACTAAAGAAGGCTTTGTATGGGTTAAATCAATCACCTAGAGCATAGTATGAAAGGCTAAGCACATTCCTTTTAGATAGAGACTTTGTTAAGGGTAGTGTAGACACCTCCTTATTCCTAAAGAAAGAAGGAGTAAACCTACACACAGTATAAATCTATGTTGATAATATATTGTTTGGATCTACAAATAAAACTTCTTGTGATAAATTCTCTAAAATTATGAGTAAGAAGTTTGAGATGAGCATGATGGGAAAGCTAAACTACTTTCTTGTACTTAGTGTGATGCAGAAGGATGATGGAACTTTCCTTAGTCAATTAAAATACATCAAAGACATCCTTAAGAAATATAAAACAGATAACACTAAGGCAATAAACACTCCCATGAGCTCTACTGTTCAGTTAGACGAGGACCCAAATAGAAAATATGTTGATCTAAAGAAGTATAGAGGGATAATCATATCACTCCTTTACTTGATTGCTAGTAGACCTGACATCATGTTTAGTTTTTATCTCTATGCTAGATTTCAGGCTGATCCCAAAGAATCCTACATGACTGCTGTTAAAAGAATTCTTACATATCTTCTTGGAACCTAAAACTGTAATTTGGTATCCTAGACATAGTACTTCTTTAGAGATCATAGGATATTCTAATTCATTCTTTATAGGTTGTAAGGTTGATAGGAAAAGCACCTCTGGAATATGCAAATTCATAGGGCATTCTTTAGTCTCCTGGTTTAGTAGAAAATAAAACTACATAGTCCTATCTACTGCTGAAGTAGAATATATATTGGTAGGAAGTTGTGTTTCACAAGTCATATAGCTTAAATAATAAATCTTAGGTCTTGGACTACCTATAAGCACCATTCAAATCATGTGTGATAACATTAGTGCCATTTATATATCAAAGAATTATATCCAACATTCACCAAACATATAGACATTAGGCACCATTTCATTAGAAACTATGTGACAAATGGGGATATAGAGCAACATTATGTAGCAAATGAAAATCAATTGGAAGATATATTTATAAAATCCCTAGCTTTTGAAACCTTTAGCATCTTAAGGACTAGACTAGGTGTTATAGATATTCATGCTTGAATTAGTATGCTTTAAAAATTAGAAAAATAAATATTTATATATCTTTCTTTTGAATTTGGTTTATGATTGTTCATATTATTGCTGTTTTTGTAAAAGAAAATTTGAAAATAAAAAAAAAATAAATAAATGTTGTTGTGTGCTTTTTCTTTTAAATTTGTTTTATAATGGTTTGTATTATTTCTTTTTTTTTTGTGATTTATTTTATGTTTTTTTATGGAGCTTTCCTAATCATCACACACCAATTTCTGAATTTTTCTCATATTGCATTATATGATTTCACATTGTATTGTACATTCTTCATAAAAATAGTAAATCATTGATCACAACACATCTAACAACTAATATTCATCAATTATTGGTGATCGTACTATACAAACACCTACCTCATATTATAGATACACATGGAAATGGAAATTGGACAAATTGAATTTAGTTAGTATGATATTTAATATCATATCATATTGTATAAACACTTGTTCGTACAGGACAATCTAACTAGTCAACGATCATCTAGGTCGATGCCTCGGGATGAATGTATTCTCACTAATCATCTTGTATGATTCTAATCATAATCTATGATAAGACCACCTTTTTAACTGATCAAAATGAACAAAATTGAATGCACTCGATTGTACTATATGATGTCTCTATCATACTGTATGATATAGTCATTCTATTTAAGGAAAGAAAATTCAATGCTTTTCTTCACTCAACTCATTTCACTCTTCTTACCTCCTCCCTAAAGATCTTGTCCTTTGAAATGGCTAGAGGAAAGTGTTCATGAGCTCTAATTAGAAGTTCTTCTCGACAACCTGTTGATCCTCAGTTTGATAAAGCCTCTGATTAAGAGGCTTATAATTAGTACAAAACTATCAAGATCACTCCTTCCAAGATTGTCAACCAAGAAGTTTTAAACTTACAGGTGCTCTCTCTCTGTCTTTGCTCGCACCACTCTTCAATTTATTCTCACACTTACCTACCCATTTAATTATGAACTTCTTTTTAAATTTTTTGCTAGTCACTAAATTAATAGTGAGGGCACAACCCTCCAATCTTATGTAAATAGGAGGCCTGTCGAAATCACCTACCAAGATTTCATGAATTTCTCCACCTTTCCACAACTGGCAAAAAAGTTCACCTTCTAGCTTCAATTCCTAACTATGATTGGACCCTTGAGAACACTACCCTTATGGAATCAAATCTTAGATACCACATCACACATGTCAATACCTTAGTGCAAGATGCTAGAATCATCCATCATATTCTTCACAACTCTATAATTCCAAAAGATAGGGATTGAATTAACATCACACCTCTTCTATCCAAGAGATAGATTTCAATGTAGGTGATCTAATCATTCGATATCTTGAGCATCTAACTAGCATTCGAGATCCTAGACATAAAAGAAAGCCAAATCTTACCTTAGGTCACATAATTTCTTTCATCCTTGAATCCAAATACAACTTCTAATTCCCTGCACCGCCAGATCACCTTCCAATTTATATTCCAATACCTTTTTCCATGTCCTTCATAGTGCTCATCGATGAAATGTTTTCTATGTAGATGATAAGCAAGTGGAAGTAGAGGGTGGTATAGCACCAACACCAGCACTAGTTCCAGGACCAACATCTATCCACCAGTAGTCTCAGTACGATATGCTGGTTTAGAGGTTTGACTAGAGGGAAGCTCAGTTTGACTCCTACATAGCAGAGCAGCAACAACAGCATGATAATAATATGGCTCTCTTTGATAACTACATAGCACAGTAGCAGGAACAGCACGATAATGATATAGCTTGGTTTGGGGAGCTATTTGCTTTAATCCATCAATTCTTCCAACCACCACCATGACCACCTCCACCTTATCAGGATTCTTCACACTTTTAGTTTGCTTTATATTTTCATCCTTGTGACTGTATTATTTTTACCTCTATGCTTTGTGATGTATGTTTTTCATTTTAGTGTCTTAGTTTAGCATTTTTCTCCTTTTTGTGATGTCAAAAGGGGGAGTAGTTTATTATTGGTAGTTTGTACTCTATATTGGAATGATTAATCTTTTATTTTCCTACTATTTGTATGCTCTTTACTTATGCATTCTTTTCCTTATAAAAATAAAAAAAACCTCCCTATTTTTTGAAAAATTCACCTAGTAAGGGGGAGTTTAGGAAATAGAAAAAATATATTTGAGATATTTACCAATAATGTTTGCCATCATTAAAAAGTGGAAGATTGTTGCAAATATGGATCCAAGTTCTATGATTTTGATGAAAAATTACATTATTAATTTCTTACTGTGCTATCTCCTTTAATTGTTATTATCGCATATCTATTTTTCCTATGCACTAACATTTCAGGTCCACAGTACTAAAAGGATTACTTTGAACTAACCATACTGGATGATTCAGGATTGTATTATATAATTATTATCACCAGAATTGAATTTCGGGCTTTTCGTGAGGCCTTATATCTAATCTCTCTCATTGAGTTATTTTAAAGACTTTGGCTGCTGAGTGTTCTTGAGAGGGAGCTTTGAGAAAAAGATCTATGAGAGTTTTGGGAAGAAGAAGGAAAGTTTATGTGTGTGGGAGAAGTAGTGTGAGGGGATCACATAGTTTCTCCATGCAAGTGTCTTGCCTGATTCCTCCAAGTGTCTGTCTAGGATTCATGGGTGGCTCCAGGGAGAAATTCTTCAAGGTACTTTGCCTTCTCCAGGAGGGAGAAAAAGATTAAAGGTCTGCTGCCATCGCCTGGAGGGTGACAAAGCTTCTAGCTCTCTACTGCACTGGGTTTGGTGGAAAGTATTTGTGTAAAAGCTTCTTCACCTTACTCTGGGGGAAAAAGGAGAGACACTATAGTGATAGTGCAATACTCGGAGTGGAGGACTCTGGAGAGTGGAAGTATGTCATTTTTTGATTGAACCACTATAAATCCCTGGTGTGTTTGTTCTGATTTCTATTTTTTGCATTTTACTTTTTCATCTTAATTTCATTATAACTGCTTGGTGAAAATTATACTCAATACTTAGCTCTACTGATTAGAATTTCATCATCATTATTTTCATGTTTTGATAAATTCATCTGCTTCTATACTAAGTGACAATTGCTACTTATTCTTCAAACATTGAAAAAATCCAAAAATATTATCTTTGTTTTTTAAATTAAGCATTTAGTTTTTAAATTCACTAATTCACCCCCCTCTTGGTGTACCTAGGGACAAGTTCACTTAGGATTAACATACTTTTCAAACTTTCAATCTTCCCCTTTTTTATGATGATATACTACTATTTGTTGGGGTCATAGAATGAAGGTGCAAGAAGTTCTTCGGTATTGCATATAAAAAAATATTTTACAAGTAATGCGCAGAATGTTTTTATAATTAAGGTCAAAATAAAAATACAAGTTATTAAAAAACTCCCAAGTGAAAGAAAACACCCTAATTCTTTTCATGTGACAAAATAAGAAACCAAGGCTAAATATGATAGAAATCAAACAAGTAAATATTTTGTCCCCCTTTGTTAACATCAAAAGATAATAAAATCATAAAATTAATGAGATCAAAATCAAATGTAACGATCCAACATTCCAAGCATTCGATGTAAAGTATAAATTTTATCTTATTGTAAGGGTTTTGTAAAAGTATCAACAATCTAAAAAATAACAGAAAAAAACTCAATACATATATCACATTTACAAACATGATCATGAATGAAGTGATGCCTCACTTCAATGTGTTTGATTCATGAGTGTTGGATTAGATCCTTTGTTAAGATAGCAATAGTATTATCACACTTAACAGGGATGTGTTCTCCATGAATGCAAGAATCACAAACAGAATCATTACTAAATTTAATTTTTGTAATCCATAACCGAGTTTAATTTTGATAATTTATTTGGTCTATTTGTGTCAATATGACATAGTCTCTTACGTCATAGCCACATATCATCAAAATCCACATATCATTATTATTTCTTTGAAAACATACTAAATCAAAATCAATAGATAATCATTATAAATTAATAAGATAAATATTCTTAAATATTTTTGCAGCAAAATTAACTTTTTTTATTTTCTTTAAAAGAACAAAAATAAGTATGAAATGAAATAAAAAATTTGCTATCACAAAGTTGGCTAATAGATATCAATTTATATTTTAAACCATCAATATGAAAAAAGCTTTATTTAATGTAAAGAAAGAACTATTGACACTTTCAATGATGATGATATTTCCTTTAGCATTATAACCATATTGTACATGTCCATCACAATGATTCTTAAATTCTTTAAATTTAGCTTTATCTAGAATCGTATGCCTTGATAATCCACTATCCAAGTACCAAATACCTTCTTTAATTTTGCTATGAAGGCATTCCTGCACAACTCAAACATAGGTTAACTTTGGGAACCAAATTAGATTTGGGTCCACTATTATGAGAGTAAATTGGTGCAAAAATGTAAGATGTAGAAATGCTAGAAGTAGAAGGTAAACATGAGTTGGTCACCAAACAAATATTGATTTTCTTCTAACATTTTTCCTTTTAGATAAGCAATCAAAAGAAATATCACCCTTTTCATCACAAGCATTACGCAAGATATTAGTTCAAGCATGAGATCTAGTAGCATGAGTTCTATCATAAAGAGTATTTTTATATTTATTCCTATACATGCTAGTGGGGTAAACATGAGATAATGTTTCTAATCTAGCTTTAAGAATCGTCTGTTTACTTTCAATTAAGCTAGCATTTGTCATATTATTAGCAAATGATAAGTTTTCATCATTTAAAATACAATAATTGAGAGTCATGTTGCTTATTCAATTTATCAAGAGACTTATATTTTTTATTCAATTTTTTGCAACAAATTAATAAGTCATAATATTCTTCATCAAGCTCATCAATGGATATTTCATCACATACCCCTTGACAACCTGAAGAGTCCTCTTTTTGGCATCAGACATAGATTAACTTCCTCTTCAAAACTTGCTTCACTAGATTCCTCACTTTCTGGATTAGCTCAAAGTACCTTCTTGTTTCTCTTGATGTGCTTTTTATCCTTACTTTTGTCTTGCTACTTATCTTTCTTTTTATGCTTATATTTAAGCTTGGGATATTCACCTCACATGCACTTTAGCTTATTCCAGTTGAAGGAAAAAATAGAACCTATAGAATATTGTTTCCTATCAAAAGGCTTATGAATTTTGGACTTTTTATACCTTAGATTATTCTTCCTTAAGAAGTTTCCAAACTTCTTTGTGAGCATAGCCACATTATCAGATTCTAGTTCATATGTTGATGATGAAGAGTCTTCACTTGATTCTTCAACTAGAAGAGCTAGAGTCTTCTTGTTCTCCTTTCTTAAACTTACATCCTTGCCATCCTTTTATGCAATTACCTATTCATACATTGTCAATCGGCAAGTAGTGGATCAAGTGCATAATTAGTCAAATCCTTGTATTCCAAAATAAAAGTTACTATACCATCCCCTTCTCTAGGTAAATAATGCAAAATTTTGTAAACAAGTTCTTGATTACTATATATTTTTCCTAAAGAGTGATGAGCATTGTTGATTTGTATGAGCCTTATATACATGTCAGATATGCATGTAAAAGATAACATTCTACATAGTTCATAATAATGCATAATTCTATTGATATGAGCATCATTAACTTCACTAGTGCCTTCATAAGTAATAAGCTATTTATTGTAGATGTCTTTAGTAGTAGATAACATGGAAGTATGTATATAGTCATCTGGCAATAAACCATAATGTAAAGTATTACATGCTCTAGCATTCAATTCATCTAACACATGCTTAAGGTGAGTCCACTCATTAAAAGGATTATCAATAATCTTATAATTTAGTTCTTTAGTTGGTGTATGATATGGGCGTGTAAGCATATTCCACATTATTGAATCTTGACCACACAAAAGAGTGCTAATATGGTTCTTCTAATAATAAAATGGAATAGTGTCAAGGATTGGTGGTCAGTGAGTGGATAATCCCTCAGGTAGTGCACATTTGGGAAAATTGAGTGCCATATATGTGGCATGGATCTTACTCTAGGGTTTTAATCTAGAGAAGAGCTGAGGCTCTGATACCAATTGAGAAACACAGTGGCAACCAATGAGGTAGGGGGGGGGGTTGAATTGGGTTGTACATAAAAGATCAATAATTTAAAAATTATTTAATTTTATTTTGTAGAAAAACTAGTGATGTGAATGAGATAGTTATTAAAAAGAATAAATTGCAAGAGAGAGAGAGAGAGAGAGCAAAAAGAGAAAAGAACACATAAGATTTTTATGTGGTTTGGTCCCCTACTGGCTTACATCCAAGCTTAGTCCAACCTCATACTTGATTCAACTAACAAAAAAAAGGTTACAACTACTGTATCTTTCTAACACTAAGAATAAACTACCTCAGGTGATGGTGAGAACCTCAAAACAAGGTTACAATCAGAAACAATGAAAATAAAGTCAAGTAACATCTAGATACAATTTAACTTTCATAAGGAATATAATATATAGCTCTCACAAACCTCACAAAAAATAAAGATTAATCACAACTAAAAAATGTGTTTTCTCATTATTTTTTATGAATATGAGTGTGCAAAGGTGATACACAAATATTTTTATATGATTTTACAAATATAAAACGTAAGCAAACTAGCAACAATGCAGTTTTACAAATACTAGCTAGTTTAAGCAAGATATGATATGAATGCTTATAGAAGAGTGTGTTGTTTTGTGAAAAAAAATTTCTTGAATTAAAATGATAAAATATCATGAGAAGAGAAACTAATTAATTCAAATTTTTCCAAAATTGTCACTCAAAAAAATAAAAAAATATGCCAAGACTAGTTGAAAAACACACATAAAACATAGGCAACTGGACTCTCTTAAAATTATAAGAAAAGTTAATTATTTCGATAATTTTAAAACTCTAGAGTAATATGATAATAATGACCACAAATATATGTTATATAAATATTTATGTTTTTCTAAAGTGACCCAATCAAAGATTATAAATAATGTTTCACAACAAATCCAATATGCCTGAAGGATGAGTCACAAATAAGTTTTGGTTGGAAAGATGTCTATAATGAAAATATTTTAATTTTAGACTTATGTAAACAACAAAGAATTATAGATAAACTATATCAAATTATTAAAACATTATTTTAAATCACAAAAATTAAATAAATAAAAGTTGAACAAGGCAAATCAAAACAAGGTAACAAATAGGGTGTAGACTAGGTAACCTAGTTTTCGCCAAAAATGCCACAAAGGAAAATCTTTTTATTTTATAAAATACTAAAATAATGACTTAAAATACTAATTATTATAAAAATTCTATAGAATAGATATCACACAATAATATTTGAAGTAATGGTACCAAAGTGAAGAAAACTAGTTACAAAAACTAGCACTTGAAAATTCAAAACAATTTAACAACACAACTTGTGGTTATGCAAGATTATTTTTTATTTGTGCATCAGACAAATGTATGAGATGAGATATCACACTAAAACCATATAAAATATTAAGTTTTATAATCATATATTACATTTAAAATAAAAGTTTATGCAAGACTACCAAAGATCTTGAATCAATGAACCTACAACATTTTCAAATGCCTTTCTACTAGTAATCTCAAAAAAGAATGATTTAACTACCAATGAAAATTGAAGTAGATGAATTTTATGACCTTTTAGTTTCTGGATATCCAAAAGGAGAAGAGGTGGCTAGCTTACCTTCAATAGAAGATGAAAGCGATTTTTCTAAGAAGAGAGAAGAGCTTGAAAATTTCATCCACCATTAAAGATTAGGGCTGAATTTTAAATTTTATTAATTTGATACATTGAAAAAAATTTGGGGGTAAACATAATTAGTAAAAAATTCAAATTGATTCCCTTGATTTAATAAAATTAAATCTAACTTAATATGAATTAATTAGAGAATGAAGTAGGCCCCAAGAATTAAACATTTCATTTTATAAGGAAGTTAATATGGGGCCTGCCACATGCATTAGGAGGTTTTCTAATCAACCTCCACCATGAATATTTTGGCCAAACCAAGGGAAAAAGGAGGGGAGTTAAGTAATTATGCAAGAAGAAAATTAATTAATATATAATATGACATTAGCCAAAGAGAGATATATGGAAAGAGAGTTATATATAAAAAGTGAATTATATATGAAAAGTGAGTTATATATGGAAAGTTTCCCTTTTTTTATAAAAATTTTGCAAGGGATGATTTTTCAATTTTGCATCATGAAGCATTCTAGAGTGTAAATTTTTGAGTGTCATCAATTTATAACTCTATCATAAAACTTACCATAAATAGAATGCAAAGCACAAAATGAGCAAGAGAGCGCATATTGCCATGAATGAAGCTAGTTTCAAATAAACGTTAAAATGTAGTTGCTAATGCATGATAATGTGAATGATTTATGCATGGATTAATTTTATTTATGGGCATATTTATTTTGATTAATTCATTGTAACTATTTACATAGATATTAATACCCTATATCCTATCTTCACATCAACATGAGAAACTTTTTTCAGTATTTAGCTCAATCACATGTGAAGACCTGAAACAATGAAATGAAGGCATTAGATATATCAAACATGTGTTTTTATCATCAAAATCTAATGGGCGAACTCCAAGGCTCATGGGGCTAACATTACTCACTCAATGCGTATGTTGGTTGAATTGGCACATCGCTTGGCTAAATCGGTGCTACTGCATCTATTATTAGTTGCTTCAGTGTAATGCTAAAAACGTTGAGTGCTGGGGTGCTTGAATGTAAAATCAAGCATTATGATGCTTTGATGATTGATGCTTCGACATTCAAATTCCTGAGACTCAGGTGTTATAAAGGGAATTTTTGATGTTACGGTGCTATGTAGCACTACATCACTGACCTTAGCTTCGCTAGGGTACCAAATTTTTTTTTTGTAAATTTTAGAGTATTCAATGCTGCAATGTTTGAATTAGGTGTCGGGGCATTGAGGATGAAAAAACGGCTTTGCTTAAATTAAGGTAGCTGTGGCGTTGGATTAACACTTGAGAATTTTTGGCTTGTCCTCAAATTTTTTGTACAAGATAAGCTAAAACATGACATTTTTACTAAATTTTAAGGTAAGAAATTGTACAAAACTTATACTTAATAAATTCCCCCCATCTTAAAGTCTTATTTGTCCTTAAATAGTGGTGAAAACACCTATAGATTAACTTAATAGCCAAAGTAAAAATTGGTATTTAAAATTAGTAAAATGTAAGATAATACATCACAGTCTATAGGTAATTTGGAATGATCAAAGTTACAATTCTAATTTTAAAGGTCATAATAATTATCCCAATCAGTAACTCTTGTTATTATTTGCATTAAACCTCTCTACTCTAAATGTAGGTGTAAAATTGACTTCTGATTTCAAAAATGAATAATATATTACTTAGGGATTATTTATGCTTGTAGTTAATTAGAAGTTCATTAGTGCATAATCATATATATTAGTTCACTTACCTTATCCTATTTTATTTAAGTATTCAGTTGATTTTGGACTTGGCTTCAACAAATACCAATTTTATATGGTACTCATATTTTTCTGTTATCCAATTTCCTCTAATGATTTTTCATATTTTTCACTTTTTCATACTTGCAAAATTCATATTTAATGATTTTGAATTTCAGTTTCACTTTCATTCTCCCACAAACCTAATTGATTTTATGTAACGATTTAGTAAGATCATTAATTTCATATTTTAATTTATTATGATCTTCCTAATTTATGCTTACCATTTATTTTCCCTAAACTAAAATACTCATCCTTCAACAAAGTAGTCAGCCCATTATTATGTAGTTTCTAAATTCAAAATAAGTCAAATATTTAAGTGATCTCCCTTAGTTAATTATTATACTTTTCAAATTATAAATTACTATGCTTTGTTCATGCAAATTATTATCTAAGGTTTTATTATTATCTTGAATTTATATTTTTTTTAATTAAAATTTTAATTTTGGCTAAATAAATAATCAAAGTGTAAGTGCTAGGTAGAGGATAATTTTTAAGATTTTATAGATGAAAAATTAAATTAAATATAAATAACATAACAAAATAATGTATAAAACAAGTAAACAAAGACTATGACCAAATAAGAATTACATAACACATAAGAAATTCAAAACATGAAACACAGTTGGGTTGCCTCCCATCAATGCTAAGCTTACAGTCTTCAGCCATACTTGCCTAGAATTATCACTTTGGCTGTAGTGATTCACCACCGCTTCTCAAGTGGTCTACACTAAGATCCTTCCCTTTCCCCTTTAGATTAATTTTAGTATTGCCACGCAAAGTTCCATGAGGTCTACTACTAAAACAAATTGTAAGCTGTCCAAATTAATTTTCTAAGTTTTTTATTGAAGTAGTCTGACTTTGTAATTGGGTTCCTAACTAAATAATGATCTCTTCCAAAGGTGATTTCGTCTATATGAATTGATTATTTTTCTTAACACTTGGGGGACATGAATGTCTAGGATTTACTACATGTTGCTAAGGATTATTCCAATTTTCTTCTTAATTGAATTGACTTGCATTCCACTAATTAATACCACCAATATTATTATTTCATCAGCTAAAATTAGGGTGGTTCCACCAACCAAGATTATAAGTATTAGAATAAGGATTATTTTATCTTCCAATTAAATTTACATTCTCAATCACTTGAGCCTTATTATCATCAATAGAATTTAAATCATCTTCTTCCAATTAAATAGATGATCTTGATCCTGAAGTAACTCTAATAATATCTAGTTTCTTAGAAATTGCAACTACTTGGGTAGTTAAAATAGGTAATGCATCAAATTCATAAACACCAGGTACATTCTTAGAATTCATCCTATTAGAAGGACACTAAAAATTTTTTGCATTCATTTTCTCAATTAAATCATAGGCTTCCTCAAATGGCTTAAACATTAAAGATCTTTTAGCTATTGCATTTATAATCGACCTAAGGGATCCTAACAATCCATTATAGAAATTATTAATAACCAACCAATCAGGTAAAGCATGATGAGGGCATTTCCTATGCATTTTCATAAATCTCTCACAACTTTCATAAATTAACTCTCCTTTAAACAAGCTAAAAGATGTGATATCATTCCAAAGCTTGGCAATTTTTGAGGTGGGAAATACTTTGCAAGGAATTTATGTTACAACCTATTCCAAGTGGTTATAGAGGTTGGGGGAAAAGAATTTAACCACATCTTAGCTTTATCCCTTAGAGAAAATGGAAATAAATGAAGCCTAATGACATCATCAGTAACACCATTATACTTGACTGTAATGCAGATTTCTATCAAGCTAGCTAAGTGTAGGTTGGGATCCTCAATAGGGCTTCCCCCAAACTATGAATTTTGAACCATTATACTTAAATTCTAGAGGGGTTGGTACTGTAATCTCTTAATAAGGCGTCGAGGCTTTAAGGAGGAAAATGTTGCAGTGCTTGAATTGAGGGCGCTTTGGTACTAGATTAACAATTATGAATTTTTGGCTTTTCTTGAGATTTTCGATACAACATCAAGTAGAACACCACATTTTCACTAAATTTAAAGGTAAGAAGCTAAACTAAATTTACACTTAATGGGTTTATACCACTAAACTCATGTTTAATGGAAAGTTCATTGGCCCAATTTATTCCCAAATAACTCAAAGGATGAACATGGCTCTAAATCTTCGAAACTTACCTTTTCTCTCCTCATCTTCACTTCTTCCCTCTTCCTTTCTTTCTCTAAGCTGGTAACAACTCCATGCAAAATAAAGAAATAATGTGGTTTTTTATATTAATAAAGCATAACATTGTAGTGATAATTTTCCCACAGTCATATTATTCCAAAGGGAAAATTTTTTATCTTCAAACAGAGAGCTTGGCATGGTAGTGCCCATAGTAGGAGCCAAAGTGGCACTTTCCAAAATATAGTGTCATAGTGCCACTTTTCGTAGTTGTAGTGCTTCCCAAAGAGAGAAGTCAACACCATGGTGTAAACATCATAACACTGAAGTGCCCCAACAAAAAATTTGAATTGCAAAAAAATTCCTACCAAGTTCATTTTTGTTTACTATAGGTAATGTAACTACTGTAGAAGTGTGCATTACCATAAAAATCAGGAAGTATGTTAAATAATTTAACAGAAATAAGGGATTTCTTAATATCTTTTTTAATAATAAAATATCCCTAGAGTAGTTCTAAGAATAAAAAGTATAAAGTGTAAGCCAACATTCAACTCTTATTTATTATCTTACAAGTAGAATAGCATGTAAAAAGATATTTGAAGAGAGTTAATGATAACTTTTGGTTTCTAATGTATTTTGGCAATAGAAAGGAGTGCATTATAGTAAAGTATATTCTCTATAGTATAACCAACTAAGACCATTTCCTATCCTTACTACTTAAATAAATATCCTCCTTAAAGAAGAAAATCCATGTTCTTCACTATTTTGATATGATAATGAAATTTCCTTACTCTTTAGAGCCTTAGAACCTAAAAAACTCTTTTAAGTTGATCTAACTCATATGAATAATGAATGGAAGGAACTTAACAATTAGGGAAAAATATGTAGATTATGGGGGATAAGGCAAAGCTCTAAGGAGGGAAGGAGCAGCAAAAGAAGGAAGGGCGGGAAGTAGTTTAGATGAATTATATAAGATTCTATCAAAGAGAAACCATATGAGGATAGGGATTTTGTGAGTAAAGTTATATAAATGTTATGAAGCTAGAAAGGGGAAGGTAGAGATGAGTAAGTAAAGTAGCCCATTGATGAGTTTTGAAAGTAAGAAAGAACCCTACATGATTAGAAGATTCAAGGAATGGATGACGGTGGGAGCGATTACTAGCATCGAGGAAAAGAGGCAGAATATAGGTTAACATAAAACCTGATATGTGCTTCTTAACTTTTTAACCTAGGTGTAATTTATTAGAATAACAAAAGAGAGTTATGAGAACCTAAAAGGATATAGAGAGAAGGAAGAGAATGCTTTTGAAACTAATAAATAGAAATAATACAAATTATAGTAATAAATATGAAGAGTTAGATTGATAAGATCTAAGAATAACAAAAGAAACAAATATCCAAGGATATAGAGTACGGATGGGAATGCTTTAGAAATTAAGATCAAGAAATAAGAATCATAACATTAATCATTACGAGTTATATTGAAGAGGATCCAATACCAATTAATGAAGTACATGGACATTGTTGATCCTAATGAAAAATTAGAAATAAATAGTGAAATACTAATATGAACTTAAGTAAAATAGACAAAATAATTATTATAATATCTCATTTTTATATTATGCTCACCTCAAAGTCTCATGAGAATTTTTATAGTAAAGATTGGGATCAAACTCAAGTCCTTGATAAATATTTTGGAGATCCTACAAACTTAACAAGATGATAGCATCTACAAATCTAGTATTTGAGAATTAGAGTATGTACCCCCACTACCTTAGGTTCACTACACTGAGTTACAATATCAATTTTATAACATGACTTTATAGTTATTATTTTTTAGGACTATACTCTTAAGATATTAAAAAAACATGTACAAACATAGAGAATGAAGAAAAAGACATAATTAAAGATCAATGTACAACAACACGAGAATTAAATAAAGTTTAACCTAATTGAAGGGCATGTTCTATTTTAGCCACTTGAAATTTATTATGAATGACAGTGGAGAATTACACTCCTAATCATTAAAAATATTTAAAAATTCCGCCGAATGCTTTATATGATTATTTGCACTAGTTTTAATTATCCTAATTATTCATGACTTGGTTTTAAAAGAACAAGCAAAATGTATACAAACATAAATTCCTTCTTCAAAAAATTTAGTCAAGGAGTTTGCCAAAAACTTATCATGTAATCATCCCTAACAATTGGAGAAAATTGTAATGGAAATTTTAAAATTACTACTTTTTCTAAAGTAGGCACATTATATGTTAAAAGTTTATAATATTGATTAAGAATTATGATATTGAATACTCTAAAGTTTAATTTAAGTATTCATAATATTAATTTTTGGAGAATTTGTGTTATAGTAATTATGTTAGATTTTTAAAAAACTCTCATACATACATACATATATATATATATATATATATATATATATATATATATATATATATTAAGATTGGGCCTTAACTCCTACCCAACAATTTGGATCTATATAATTTGAAATTTTTTAAGAAATGTAATTGCATTTTAGTTCATAATTTTGTATTAGATATTTTGTTTCAATATAAATAATTAAAAATTTGCTTTTCTTAAAAATAGGAACAAATGGATTGGATTTTTTTCCATTAACTCAACATCTAATCATACTGAATGAAATGACAAAATAATCAATTTATAAAAAAAAATTATCTATTCATCTTAAAATACACATCCTCTCCTTCTAATAATTCAAAATTCTTTTTTTTTGGGTGGTAGTGAATTGATTATTGATTAATAATAAAATATAGGAATAGAGATTGATGAGTTAAGCTAGGATGTTGTCTTTTGTCTCCTCATGGAAGCTCTCTTCCGTTGTGCTTCACCATTTTTCATATTAAAACTCCCCACAATTTACAACCTATGCCCTTGGGTTTCCTCCCCTCATAAACTACTCAAATCCCACTAAAATTTTCATATCATTAGTATACATCCTATACTTCAATAAATCAAAGTTTATTTGGGGTTTTCCTAATCAAAATTTTTTATATCCACTCATCTCTAATTGTATTTCCTATTTGGTATTTTAGTTTTACTATCCATCTCTAGTCAATAAATAATGTCAAAAAATATAACAACTAAACAAAAAATATAACAAATTCTAAATTAGTGTTTTAAAAAACTTTTTTTAAAATCCCTTTAGAAATTTAAACAACCAAATTCAAACTTTAAAATCAACATATGATTTTTTATGTGTAAGCGATTAACAATACAAATACATATAATTTTTATTTTTGATTTTGTAAGAAAATAATTAATAAATTTCTATTTTTCTATCATTATTCTAGAATTTATTTTTTTTCAAAAAAATATTAAATCTCCAAATAATTACAATGATAATAATGGTCAAAGTAGATTTGTAGAAATTAAAATTACAAGAAAGTAAAATGTAAGAAAGTGAAGTGTGGAAAACAAAACAGGCACACTAGAATTTTATAGTGGTTCAATCAACCTTTCCTACGTGCAGGCCCTGGATTCCTCCTCTCTAGGTATTGCACTAAACAGATAATGACTCTTCTTTACCCCCTTTGGGAAGGTAGATAAGCCCTTACACAATCACTTCCACCAACCCAATATAGCAGAGTAGTCAAATCATTTAACCAACCTAGTTTGGTGTAGTAGTTGAATCCTTTTCACCAACCCGATGCAGTGTCCCGAATACCTTTCACCCTCCTGGTGAGGGAAAGTAGCCCAATCACTATCACCTTCATTGGTGGCCCTTTGACAATAAGAGCTTCTTCGTGGAGTTTCCTACAAGATAACCCTTGACTCATGGAGGAACATAGGTGGATGTTGGCTGGAGCAACCATGCAAAAACTCCCTCTCACACTCCCTTGCACCCACAAGGATCTTCTTCCTCTCTCACAACTTCACTTCTCTCTCCCTATCATAATGATCTCTCTTCAAACCCTTGCTTATAGAAGACTCACACTCTCAGACTGCCAGAGACTCATACAAAGTCTATCTAAAATGCTTAAATAGTGGGCTTATAAAAACCTTAATTTTTCAATTATATTGACTTTGTTCGTACAATAAGATCAATAGATCATATAGTAGGATATGTTTAACTACCCCATTATAGTACTGTTTGATGAATAGGAGTATATGACTATCAAATTAATTTCTTATCTGATTGTACTGGATGAATGAATAGTAGTATAGTATAATTAGTTTAATGATCAGATCATACAAGATGAACCAAATGTCATCCAGAGAGCCCTTTGGTGATTTATACAATATGATTTTATAAACATACTAGATGATCCAAAATTCATCCAGAAACTCCTCTGGTGAGTCGTACAATATGATCTATGATTATACAGCTCAATTTGTAATTAATTTTGATCCATTTTTATTCCTTAATTAACTGGCCTAATTAAACAATAATTTAAAAGAACACATAGTACGAAAAGATTTATATAGTACAAGTAGTTCAAATTTTAAATTTCAAATTTTACCTTTTCTAAGTTAGATTTGACGGAGGGGTTTTAGTTATAGTTGATCGTCTAGTACAATAATGTGTTCATACTGCACGTTAGTCATAATTTAATTTTATCTTTTTATTTAAATTAAATAGTTTAATTAATTTATATTTCAACTATTAATATAGTACGATCTAAATCATATAGTATAATCAATAAAAAAATTAAAATATTTATTTTTCACTCTCCTTGTATGTGTTCATGGTTGTTAAGATGACATACACATTTTTATATATATTGATTCAAGAAAAATAAAATTATAGGCTCTTTCAAACAAATCTAACCTATGCAACCCATTCTTGAGCTCTAATTCCCTATTGTTCCTTGGTCTATGCTGTTACAAGAAAGGTTAGTAGTGCGCAAAACAAATATCTAAAATATCATGTAGGAATAAGTAAATAATCATTCAATAAAGAGTTCATTGCCTTTGAGTTTGCTCAATTTGAAGTTTTTTAAAATTAGTTATGAATTATTGAAGTTTGGTGATTTAATAGATTTATTTGATTATTTAATTAGAATCATTTTCTTATTTTTATACCAAATCAACTCCTAACCTCCTGAAATCTTCCCCAAATGTCAAAAAAAGGCATTTGGAGATGTTTCAAGTGTTTAAAATTATTTTGTCATTTTTTATATATTTTTTTATTTTTATTTTAATTAATTAGTGAATTTCTTAATTTTTGAAATTAATTAAATTTTTGATGAATCTAATGAGTCTTTTATTTTTTCATCTATTAAGCTCTTAATTCTAAGAATCTTGATATATTATTTATATTTTGTACTTAAAATAAATTTATTACAAATCTTCAAAAATACTTGATCAAATATGTACATAAATCCTGCGTTTACTAAATGATAGACCAAATGACTTCCAAATACAAAGAAATTTGAAACATAGCTACATTAGTACATATGCTTCAAACCAACTAGATTTGGGCGCATGAAACTCCCCTTAAATTAAAATCAATCACCAAAGATAAATACATCAACAGCTTTGGTTATTTATTTTAGGAACTACACATACTGGAATTGGATAAAATCAATGGCAAACTAAGCTTGATATACATATAAACACACCACAGAGAAATGAAAATCAAATTCCAAGTGCATCAATATTTATAAATTTTCAAAGTTAAGGGTCCAAAATAGACCAATAAACTTGAAATTTCAAATCATAGAAAATTTGATCAAACCATGATCTAAGAAAATTAGGGAAGGTCAAGGATGCACCCTAATATACATCATCCAAACTTGAGATCAATTTGACCATTATATCTTGAGAAATTCACGAAAACTTGAAAATTAACATCTCTAATTTTCATAAAATCCACTTGTCAAATACTCTTGAAACTATTTTTAATAAATTGTAGAAGTCAAGAGCTTTCCAACATGCCTAAGAACACTCTAGTTAGATTTAAAATGGATTTTATAAGATTTTTAAAATTTTTAATCATCTAATTGAATATTTAATTCATTTTTATAGATTTTTAACTACCAGCCCAATCATTGCCACACTACACATGGTCTAACATGTGGCCTGACGCATGGCAGGATGCGTGTTAAACCCACAGTATCCAATTATCAATCTCAACACATGGATTGGACCATTAGATCAACTGTGGAGTGAATAGATAGTCCCAATGCAACGTCATCACCTATAATCCAAACTGTGTAGTACATTTTTTAGCCCCAAGTTTGTCTGGTATGTGCGGCTTAATCTGGGCCATTCGATCAGCTGATCGAACAGCTCAGAGTGAATAAGTTTATTAAGTTCAAATTTTAACTAAACATTAAATGTTTATAAGTTTTGATCCAACCATCCAAATTTCATAAAATTTGAAACAAAGGATCATGGCAACCTAATCATGCAATGCATGGAATTTGGAGGCTCTATGCATTGAGTGAAAGTACGAGATGCGCCAAGAGGGGGGGTGAATTGGTATTTTAAAAATTTAACCCTACACAAGAGTTCTAATTTTTTGTATTTTCAAAACATAATTTAACGACTAATGTGCGGAAGCAAATACAACGTTCACAACGATGAAATTGATAGTTCAATTTTAGATTTTACACCACAATATTTAAATACTGATTTTTCACCAAGCAATTAAAACGCACAAATTTAAAGCATGAAAAGTAAAGTACGGTAAACAAGAAAAAACACACCAGAGATTTTTATAGTGGTTCGGTCACTTGACCTACGTCCACTCCCCGGAGTCCTCTACTCTGGGATTTGCACTAGTAAAAGTTGACTCTCCTTTTGCCCCCACAGCAAGGCGGAGAAGCCTTTACAATACTCACTTTCACCTCCCTCAGTGCGGCGGAATACCAAACGCTATGTCACCCTCCTGGTGACGGCAGCGTACCTTCTCCTTTTTCTCCCTCCTGGAGATGGCAGAGTACCTTGGCGATGTTGATCTTGAAGTGACTCTTCCCTCGAGAACTTTCTTGAAGCTTCCAAAGCGACAAGAATGAGCAAAGCATGCAGCTAGCTTGGAGCCACCGTGTGATCCCCTCACACTACTTCTCCCTCACGCTCAAGCTCACCTTCACCTTCCTCTCTCAAGCTCTAGATCTCTCCAAAAACTTCTCTCTACCGAATCCCCTTCTTTTTCCTTCAAGCCTCTCACAGCAAAAGGATTGATCAACAACTCCCTAAAGAAATTTTTAAGTTGTTTTTATATCAGGCTTCAGAAAACCCTAAAAGTTTCAACTTTTGCGTTTCTGTTCGTACAGTACGATTTATAATCGTACAGTACGATCAGTTCAATTACAGCTCCGTCAAGTACGAGTACAGACGAACAGGTATCGAATTTTATTCATATCGTACTGTACGATATGTATATCATACAGGATGATACTATTGATTCGTACTGTTCGTACGGGACGAACTGTGGGACGAACCTCGGGACGAAAGAACTCGTCTCTGTCAGTCATCCAGCACTCATTGAATCGTATAGTATGAATAGTGTTTTTCATGATATCGTCCTGTACGATAAGAATATCGTCCAGGATGAATAGTATAAAAATTCTTGGGATCGTCTGATACGATCGCTGGGACGAAGGAAATCGTCTCTGACAATCGTCCAGCACTTCACCAGTCATACAGTACGATCAGTTCATTTCTTGATATTGTCCTGTACGATATGAATATCGTCCAAGACGAACAGAATAAAAAACCTTGGTTTCGTCTGGTACAATCTCTGGGACGAATGAAATCATCTCTGTAAGTCGTACAGTACGATATATGATCGTACAGTACGATCGACATAAAAAATAGAAACCAACGTTTATTTCTTGATTAGGGAGATAATTTTGGCAAGTTTTAATTAATCGTATAGTACAAACAATATCGTACAGTACGATCAGTTCAGAAAATCAAATTCAAAAAACTTACCAAACTTATTCTGGCGGCTAGGGTTTCACAATTACATATTATCATACAGTACGATATGGATCGTACAGTACGATAAGTTTATAAACTTAATCATTCGAAAATTAGCCGTTAGCCTGAGTATTTTTAATTAATCGTACAGTACGATCCAAGGTCGTACAGTACGATGTGCTTAAAAAAAATTAATCATTTAAAAAAAATTCTCCCCCTGTGTGTGTGCATGGTTGCTCCTTTCACATGCATGCTTCTGTGGCAGACTCAAAAAAAAATAAAAATAAAGAAATAAAAATTACAGACTCTTCAACATCCTATTATACCCGGTTTGAGTCTCCAGCAATCTTTAGCAGTGTACATCTGACCTGAAATGTTAGTGCTCATATACAAAGATTAAACATTTGTAATCTAACGGAAGTCTATATTTACTCAGTAAGTATTAGTTGTCACCATCAAAATTAAGTGCTCGGGATCCTGGATTTCAACAATCTCCCCCTTTTTGATGGTGTTAAATAATATTTTCTGATGGACAGATGTTCTGACTTCTTTAGCTCCCCCTTAGAAGAGTAGCTTATTAATTTTTAAATAGGAGGAGAAGAAACAGTTTTTTTTTTTAATTATAACATAAATAAAATAACAAGATAGAAAAAAACAAATGTAGTGAGAACATAAACAACCAATAGCATTTAATAGTAAGCAAAAATATAATACAGAACACACAGAAAAGTCTCCCCCTTTTGACAGCACCAAAAAGGGAAGAAAAAGAAAAAATAAGTACACTGATAACAAACAGAAAACAGAAACATCTACAACAACCTAAAAATCTGGATCCTGATCCGGAGGTGGTGGTGGAGGGTCGGGAAACAGCTGGTGGTACTGATGAAGGGAGGCGAACTGGTGATCGATCGATGTGAAGCGCTCCCTAAACCATTTCATATCCGTGTCATGCTCCTGATGTTGCTGAGCAATGTGGGCATCCAACCGAGTCTCCAGACGATCAAGTCGTCAAATAATGTCGTCGTGAGGGTAGTCAGGAGGAGCAAGGCCAGGTGGTTGGATTGGTGGTGGCGGAGGTACGTCAGCAGGAGCAGCAGCCTCCTCATCATCAAACTCGAGATCGGCGGGAGCGGCCCCCCGATGGAATAAGATACGAAAGGAGGCATCCGAGTAGAAGATAGGAAGGTGATCAGGAGGGAGCAGATAATGAAGTTGGTATTTTGCATCTAGGATGTAGCCTATGACGTGCCCTCAAGCAAGGTTCAGTTTACGACGGGCACCGGGATATCGGAAGGCAGACAAGGAATGAATGTAGTCAAACACCATTTGGGCTTCATTGAATTTTATGCCAGACATAATGAGATAGGTGACGACAGAAAGTAGGGGAGTAATATGGATGCGATCTCCAGCTTTAGGTATAATAGATGTGCGTAGGACATGCTGGATAACACGGGCATTTTGATTTAAGGTTTGGACCAGGGGTAGGTGTTGATTGGAGGGGACACCTCTAAGGGTCATATTTACTGATGTCCAATCATAGTTGTGGGAGATCATGGATTGGGGACGAGGGCCGTCAGTGGACAGCCCGATGTGCTCAGCAATGTCGTTGACGGTGATAACGACATTCTGTTTACAGACATAAGATGTGAAGGTAGTGTTTTCAAGGTCGACTCGGATATTGGCAAAAAACTCAAACAAGAGTTTGGAGTGAAACAGAAAAGCAAGAGTGAGAAGGAATTGAAGGCTAGTGGAGGCGAACATATTCATCACCTCAAAATTTAGGGTGGCCTGATTGAGCATGCGGGATGGCGTGAACTTTGCCTCCTTGATTTTGATATACGCTTTCTCGTCCGCAGCGGAGAGAAAATGATCATCGAAGCGCCGAGAGGAGGAAGAGCTCCCGACGATCATTCGACCGTGCTTACTGGACCCAAACATTTTGGAAGAAAGGATTGGATGAATGATGAAATTCAGAGGGATGGAAAGGTGAGGAGAATTGGCAAAGAATCCCTCCCATTTTATAGAATCTGGGGGATATCGTACAGTACGATTAAGCATCGTACAGTACGATATGCGCAATAATGTCGTCTAGATGACTTTTCAGAAAAGTGAGTCAAATCGTACAGTACGATCAGTATCGTACTGTACGAACATGAGTGTAAGGCGTTCGTCCCAACGAGTCGTCTGAATGACTTTTTGACCAAAAGTGTTCGTACAGTACGAACAGGTGTTCGTATAGAATGATAGGCAATAATGTTCATACCCGCCGATTTAAATTCGTCCTAATCCGTTTGACACGTGGATCGTACAGTACGATTGGTATGTCATACCGTACGATGACCAATAATTAGTATCGTTCGGTACGAGTAGTGAATCATACAGTACGATAGGTATAAGACATGAAAGATCTGGACCGTGAATGGGAATGGATGGCTGAGATTGGAGTGATTTGAACCTTATCGTACAGTACGATAGTAGATCGTACAGTACGATTGTCAGAGAATATCAAAGTTTGTGAGCAACATGGGAAGAGGATCAGGAATCCAATTTTTTGTGTTTTTTTTTTTAACAAAACAAAACAACCACAAACCAAATTTTTTTGTTTTTTTGTTTTTATGTTACATTAGGCGTGAATGTCTGTGACACCTAATTTGGTTTGTAAAGTGCTAAATGTGTCATAACCTAATGGTTTTGTGAAAATGTCCGCCAATTGATCTTCAGTAGCAACGTGGTGCAGTTCAATATCTCCTTTGGCTACATGATCTCTAATGAAATGATGTCTAATGTCTATATGTTTGGTTCGTGAGTGTTGAATTGGATTTTTGGATATGCAAATAGTACTAGTGTTGTCACACATGATCGGAATGGTTCCTACAGGTAGTCCTAGATCTACAAGCTGTTGTTTTAACCACAACACTTGTGCAGCACAGCTACCTACCGCTATATATTCCGCTTCGGCTGTGGATAGGGCTACTGAATTTTGTTTCCTACTGGACCATGAAACTAATGATTGTCCAATGAATTGACAAGTGCCAGAAGTGCTTTTTCTTTCTACCCTACATCCTGCAAAGTCTGAATCTGAGTATCCTAAGATTTCAAAAGAAGTGCTGTGTCTAGGATACCAAATTCCTAAGTTCGGGGTGCCTAGAAGATATCTAAGAATTCTTTTGACAGCAGTCATGTGAGATTCTTTCAGGTCAGCTTGAAAACGGGCACAGAGTCACACACTAAATATTATGTCTGGTCTACTGGCAGTCAGATAGAGAAGCGATCCAATTATTCCCCTATACCTCTTTTGATCTACAGACTTCCCACTGGGATCTTTATCCAATTGAATATTAGAGCTCATGGGTGTATTCATAGCCTTAGCATTGTCCATTTCATATTTTTTCAAAATATCGTTGACGTACTTAGACTGGCTAAGAAACGTTCCACCTTCCGTTTGTTTTACACTAAATCCAAGGAAGTAACTAAGTTTGCCCATCATGCTCATTTCAAACTCGTCGCTCATTATTTTTGAAAATTCATTACATAGGTTTTTCTCCGTCGATCCAAACAATATGTCATCTACATAAATCTGAACAATGAGTACTTCAACTCCTACCTTCTTAAAAAATAAGGTGGTGTCCACACTACCCTTTACAAAGCCTCTATCTAGTAGGAACATACTAAGTCATTCATACCAGGCTCTAGGTGCTTGTTTTAACCCGTACAGTACCTTTTTCAGTTTGAACACATGGTTTGGAAATTGTGAGTTTTCAAACCCCGGAGGTTGCTCCACATACACATCTTCCTTGATTACTCCATTCAGGAAGGCACTCTTTACATCCATTTGATACAGCTTAAAATCCCTAAAACAAGCAAAAGCTAACAGTACCCTGATGGCTTCTAGTCTAGCTACCGGAGCAAAGGTTTCTTCAAAATCTATTCCTTCAATTTGGTTATACCCCTTCGCTACTAACCTAGCCTTGTTTCTTACTACTATTCCTGAGTCATTCATCTTATTTTTAAAGACCCACTTAGTTCCAACCACACTTTGCTCTTTAGGCCTTTTGACTAACTCCCATACATCATTCCTAACGAATTGGTTCAACTCTTCTTTCATTGCTAGGATCCAAAATTCATCTCCTAAGGCTTGATCTATACTCGTGGGTTCAATTATAGATATGAATGCAGAATGGCTAACCTCTTTCCTAAGTCCATGCCTAGTTTTTACCCCTTCTGATGGGTCTCCTAAGATCAGCTCTCTAGGATGACTAGAAGAAAATTTCTAATCTTTAAGCAGATGTTCCTGAGGTTCCGCTCTAGTCTCTAAGGTAATGGTTTCTACTCCCCGTATAACCTCAACTTCTTCTTCTTCATGATTAGGTTCAGATGTCTTATTGGATTCATCAAATACCACATGAGTGGACTCTTCTACTACTAGGGTTCTCTTATTGAATATTCTATAGGCTTTACCTACAGATGAGTAGCCTAGGAAAACCCCTTCATCAGATTTAGGATCGAACTTTCCTAAGGGTGACTTGCCATTGATTAGGATGAAGCATTTGCACCCGAAAACGTGTAAGTGGGAAAGATTGGGTGTCTTACCCTTAAGCAACTCATATGGTGTCTTATTAAGTTTGGATCTAACATTTACCCTATTTAATACATAGCATGCGGTATTTACTGCTTCTGCCCAAAAGTGTCTAGGGAGAGTGTATTCAGCTAACATAGCCCTAGCAGCTTCAACTAAAGTTCTATTCTTTCTTTCTGCTATTCCATTTTGCTGAGGAGTTCTAGGGGCAGAGAAATTATGTTCTATTCCAACCTCTTTACAAAAAGATTCAAATTTATCATTCTCAAATTCCCCACCGTGATCACTATGAATTGTTGAAATTACACATCCTAATTTCCTTTAAATCCAAGTGGAGAAAATTCTAAATTCTTCAAATGACTCACTCTTATGAGCTAGGAATTTCACCCAAGTAAACCTAGAGTAGTCATCTATTATTACAAACCCATACAACTTCCCTCCTAGGCTGGCTGTACTAACAGGTCCGAACAGGTCCATGTGGAGAGTTTCTAGTGGCCTAGTGGTGCTGATATCCTTGATTGCATGAAATGAAGATTTAACTTGTTTTCCTAATTGGCAAGCATCACAAAGATGGTCCTTAGTAAAGTCTAACTTTGGTATGCCTCTAACTAAGTCTTTCTGAGTGATGTTCCTAAGTGTTTTCATACTAGCATGGCATAGTCTCCTATGCCATAGCCAAGAGTCATCTGCTATTGTTTTCAGACACAAAGAGTTTGAGATTTCAATGCAGTTCAAGTCTAACATGTAAACATTGTTTATACGTTTTCCTTCTAACACAAGTGAATCATTTAAACTAATCATGCATTTGTTAGACAGAAATTTTATATCAAAGCCCTTGTCACATAGTTGACTTATACTTAAAAGATTGTGCTTTAAACCATCCACTAAAAGTACATTCTCAATAATTAAATTTTTAGTATTTCCAATGATACCTGAGCCCACCACTTTTCTGGTGGTGTTGTCTCCCAAAGTTACCTTGCCTCCTGACCTGGCCTCCAGTGTCACGAACTGCTTCATGTCTCCAGTCATGTGTCTCAAGCAGCCACTGTCCAGGTACCACATGCTCTCACTAGGTCTTTTGTGAGAGCATCCCTACAATGTCAATCATGGATTAGCTTTGGGAACCCAAGTGAGTTTGGGTTCCACATCATGCTTATATGAATAAAATGTATGCATGTTATGCTGTAATGAATGCGATTTTGGTCTCCACACTAGATGTGTCCTATAGTGAATTAAGCACGTGCGAGCTATGTGACCTAGCATGCCACAAGAATAACATCTAACACCTAGAAATGGGTTCACCAACCTACGAGGGTGGTAGTGCCTATTTCTGGGTTTGGATGATGCATGCCGTGCTGGTTTTGAATGAGATGATTCATATGGTGGAGGCTGAAAGAATTCAGCAAACGTGGGAGGTTTTTTGTTATTTTCGTATGCATGAAGTTTTTCATTTAAAAATTTGTTCTCTTGGTTAAGACTAGCATATTTGAATCTCAATGCATGCTCACTACTACTAAGTTCCCCTGATAGTTCTTCTAGTTCCTTAAATGCATTATCTAATTCAACATGTGATGATTTCAAGGTATCTTGTATAGTGGTTAACTCAATATGCTTCTTGTTTAATGCATCGTATTCATCAAGCAAAGACATATGATCTTTATCTAAGTCAGAAAAATTCTTTACTACACTAGCATGCTCCTTTTGTAAAGTACTAAACTCAGTATTAAGACTAACATGCTTTTTCTTCAATTTTCTATACGAGTCATGGTTTTTTCAGAAATAACAAGCAGTTCATCGTAAGACAGTTGGCATACCTCATCTTGATCTGATAGATCAAGATTATCATTAGTCATAAGACACAGATTCGTTACCTCCTCCTTTGCTTCTTCTTCCGATGATTCTGAGGCAGAGTCGGCCCAAAATGCTTTCTAAGTCTTAAATTTGCCCTTCTTGAACTTTGATCTTTCCTCACCCTTCTCCTTGGTTTGATGAGTTTTGATGTTGGGGCAATCAGCTCGGAGATGACCGGGTTTCCTGCACTCAAAGCAAATTGTTTCAGATGCAACCTTAGTATACTTTGAGTTCTTACCTTTGTTCCAATTGCTTTGATGATGGCGCTGCTTTCTTTTCAAAAAATTTTTGAACTGACGAGTCATCAAAGCTATGTCGTCATCTTCCTCCGCTGCTGAGCTGTCACTTTCAGAATTGTTTGCTTTTAAAGCCACTGCTCGCTCCTTTTTCTTTTCACCTGCATCACTTTGTCGTTGACTCACTCCTTGCTCGTAGGCAATGAGTGACCCAAGCAAATTATCAATAGAATAAACATTTAGGTCTTTTGACTCAGTTATTGCAGTGATTTTCACATCGTATGAGCTAGGCAAACATCACAGTATTTTGTTTACCTTTTTCGAGTTAGACAACTCCCTTCCTAAAGCATGCAGTGATGTTACAATCTGGGTGAATCGAGTGTACATGTCAGATATAGTTTCACTAGGTTTCATGCGGAATAGTTCGTAATCATGTAACAGTATGTTCAACCTAGATTGTTTGACCTCACTAGTTCCTTCGTACGTGATACACAGTTTGTCCCAAATTTGTTTACCAGTAGTACAAGTTGATACTCGCATATAGTCTTCTGATTTTAATACGTAAAAGAAACAATTTAGACATTTGGCATTTAGTTGTGCAAATTCTCTATCCTCAATGCTCCATTCATTAAATGACAGTTCAGTTTTAATTCCATTCAACATACGAAATGGTGCAGAATAACCTTCTTGGACTAACATCCACATGCGATAGTCTAAAGACTGTAAAAATGTTGACATGCGTATTTTCCAAAAATCAAATGGTATGTTGTCAAATAAAGGTGGACGAGTTATGGAATAACCCTCCGCAGTGTTACGGTTACCAAATTAAGCCATGGATCTTACGTTTCTAGGTTTTCTAAAACACTATTTTGAAACCCCGCTCTGATACCACTTGAAAGTATGAGATGCGCCAAGAGGGAGGGTGAATTGGTATTTTAAAAATTTAACCCTACACAAGAGTTCTAATTTTTTGTATTTTCAAAACATAATTTAACGACTAATGTGCGGAAGCAAATACAATGTTCACAACGATGAAATTGATAGTTCAATTTTAGATTTTACACCACAATATTTAAATACTGATTTTTCATCAAGCAATTAAAACGCATAAATTTAAAGCATGAAAAGTAAAGTACGGTAAACAGGAAAAAATACACCAGAGATTTTTATAGTGGTTCAGTCACTTGACCTACGTCCACTCCCCGGAGTCCTCTACTCCGGGATTTGCACTAGTAAAAGTTGACTCTCCTTTTGCCCCCACAGCAAGGCGGAGAAGCCTTTACAATACTCACTTTCACCTCCCTCGGTGCGGCGGAATACCAAACGCTATGTCACCCTCCTGGTGACAGCAGCGGACCTTCTCCTTTTTCTCCCTCCTGGAGATGGCAGAGTACCTTGGTGATGTTGATCTTGAAGTGACTCTTCCCTCGAGAACTTTCTTGAAGCTTCCAAAGCCACAAGAGGAGCAAAGCATGCAGCTAGCTTCGAGCCACCGTGTGATCCCCTCACACTACTTCTCCCTCACGCTAAAGCTCACCTTCACCTTCCTCTCTCAAGCTCTAGATCTCTCCAAAAACTTCTCTCTACCGAATCCCCTTCTTTTTCCTCCAAGCCTCTCACAGCAAAAGGATTGATCAACAACTCCCTAAAGAAATTTTTAAGTTATTTTTATATCAGGCTTCAGAAAACCCTAAAAGTTTCAACTTTTACGTTTCTGTTCGTACAGTACGATTTATAATCGTACAGTACGATCAGTTCAATTACAGCTCCATCCAGTACGAGTACAGACGAACAGGTATCGAATTTTATTCATATCGTACTGTACGATATGTATATCGTACAGGACGATACTGTTGATTCGTACTGTTCGTACGGGACGAACTGTGGGACGAACCTCGGGACGAAAGAACTCGTCTCTGTCAGTCATTCAGCACTCATTGAATCAGACAGTACGAATAGTATTTTTCATGATATCATCCTGTACGATAAGAATATTGTCCAGGACGAATAGTACAAAAATTCTTGGGATCGTCTGGTACGATCGCTGGGATGAAGGAAATCATCTCTGACAATCGTCCAGCACTTCACCAGTCGTACAGTATGATCAGTTCATTTCTTGATATCGTCCTGTACGATATGAATATCGTCCAGGACGAATAGAATAAAAAACCTTGGTTTCGTCTGGTACGATCTCTGGGATGAATGAAATCGTCTCTGCAAGTCGTACAGTACGATATATGATCGTACAGTACGATCGACATATAAAATAGAAACCAACGTTTATTTCCTGATTAGGGAGATAATTTTGGCAAGTTTTAATTAATCGTATAGTACGAATAGTATCGTACAGTACGATCAGTTCAGAAAATCAAATTCAAAAAACTTACCAAACTTATTCTGGCGGCTAGGGTTTCACAATTACATATTATCGTACAATACGATATGGATCATACAGTACGATAAGTTTGTAAACTTAATCATTCGAAAATTAGCCGTTAGCCTGAGTATTTTTAATTAATCGTACAGTACGATCCAAGGTCGTACAGTACGATGTGCTTAAAAAAAATTAATCATTTAAAAAAAATTCTCCCCCTTTGTGTGTGCATGGTTGCTCCTTTCACATGCATGCTTCTGTGGCAGACTCAAAAAAAAATAAAAATAAAGAAATAAAAATTACAGACTCTTTAACATCCTAGTCTACCCGGTTTGAGTCTCCAGCAATCTTTAGCAGTGTGCATCTGACCTGAAATGTTAGTACTCATATACAAAGATTAAACATTTGTAATCTAACGGAAGTCTATATTTACTCAGTAAGTATTAGTTGTCACCATCAAAATTAAGTGGTCGGGATCCTGGATTTCAACATTGAGATCTAGGAGAATTTGGAATTTGAAATGTAAACTTCAAATGGAGATGTCTCACTTACCTTCGATTAAATTTTGATGATCTTGAACTTGTTGGAAAGCTTGCGAGGCACTTTACAACTTCTTTGAAGATTTTAAGAGCGGAGTCTAGTAGGATCAAAAGTTAGATAGCAATTATCCTTTCTTTCTCTTTATTTCTCTTTCTTGATGATTTAGGAGTTTGTTGAACTATAGAAAGCATGGAGGAGCTATAAGAGAGCTAGGGAGGTTGCTAGGGAGTTGGGGAATCATAATGATTAACCCTTTTCCCTTGGGAAATGTGGGTATTTATAGAAGAGAGAATATAAGTCTGATGGCTAAGATATTGCCACCTAAGCCATGCCCCACCTCTAAATCAGTTAGGGACTGACCAATAGGATCTAAGAGAATGTTCTGGAGAGTTTGAAAGCACATGAATTATAATTAGGAAAGTATGGTTGAACTAATCATTAGAAAGAAGTTCTTTTAGGGAATCTTGCACCAAAGGTGCTTAAGTGGCAACACCTTGACATGGATTACTGTAAGAATGTTTCATAGTCTATTAAATGCATTGGTGATAAGTGTTAATAATTTTATATTATATGTGTTAATTGGTTGAATATAAAGCACTTTTTAGTTGTGTTTGTGTAATAAAATATAGAAAAAGGGCAAATTTTTTAGTATGGAACATCATCACGGCATCGAACATAATATTGTTGCAGTACCATCATTAACACCAACGAAGCACCCAAATATGGACATGGCTATCCCTAGTCTCTATTTGATAGTGCCACATCATTGGAGGAGTCATCTCCATAAAGCCAATAAACTATCCCAGGGCTGCAGCATTAAAGGAGTCATCATCGCAAAGCCCAATCTCTATTTGTACAGTGTCACAATGATAAATTCTAGCACCACAAAGTTTAGGGAGTACTACAAGGGTGTTACAATGCTCAACTGCCAGCTACATCACGGTGCTACAGCTATAATTATTCAGTCTATAATCTACCAGCGAAGTGATGTGTCAATTCATTAAATAGTAGGTCTATATTAATAAATGTCATAGTAGAGGAAACGCTTCTGTGCTGCGGCGTTAGATATTTTATGGGCATCGTTGTAAAAGTATCTCAAGCACTACAATGCCCAAATTCATTTTTTATATTTTTTTATAAATAGTTTGATTGTAATGTTAGTAGGGGAGTTCAATCACTTATTTAATTTCAGTCTTTAATGTGCTTCTCTAATTTTTCCTTAAGAGTGACAACTGAGGGAATTTAAAGAAGTACTAGATATATTCCATTAGAGTGTTTGACTTTTGCTTATGGAAGTAATTCTATAATTTTAAGGAGTAGTGTAGAGGAGATCATTAAACCATCTAGTGATATATTTTCTTTTCTACTTTTCTTATTTGTGCAATTAATGAAAATGAAAATGCTTCATTTATTCTTCATATCTGGTAAAATTCTCTAGTTTTTTATTGATGGTGTAAATGAAATATGGACTACTATTGAATTCCCTTCATAAATAATTTCATGATATTATTAATATAACAGGTCTTCATTTAATGCATATAGTAGTCATATGTGTAGTTAATATCCAGTGTAATATAGAGCCTAGGAATAGAAAAGTAGGCACAACCAGGTGCAAGATTGGTTTGATGCAAGTATAGGCATAGTGCTTCTCATGTATCAAATTTATATAGATAAATTATCATGAGGGAGTTTTAACAGTACATACTTTACTTACTCTTCTAAGATTTTTATAGGGCGATAGACTAAGGGAGTTTAGATGTGTATTGAGGTTAGAAGAGTTTAATCTGTCATTTATCTCTTCATGCTTAACTGAGTGATCAAAGATGCATATACTATGAAAGCATCAATATAAAAAAGAATCATTAAGAAATATATTAAATTTATGTTCTATCAATCCAAAATAATTTATCCAAATAGTGTTTCATTTAATTATTTTTTATTTTAAACTAAGTGATTAAATCTCCACCAAATCTTATTTTGATTGAGTAGAATAAATATTATAGTTGAAGTAGATAGTGCTAGTATTTACAAGTAAATATTCTTCCTCGTGGGATCGATATTCTACTCTATCACTATATTACTTTATGCAGCATGTATACTTGTGTATATTAAATGAGGTTTTTATAATTTTTAAAGAAAATCTAAGCATTTCTTAGGGATTGATAGAGCCCTGAATCATTTTCACAATTTTTTATGTTACACCACAGCCCCCATCAAGTTTTTTTGGGACCTTTTCTAGGGAAGAATTTATTTTATTTACAAATTTACTATATTATTAAATTAATTATATAATTAGTGCTACTATATTCTTTTATCCTTTTATTTTAATTTACTAATTTCTTATTATTGGTTGCATGCTTACAAGGCATAAGGGGAGGCATATTAAATTTTGATTCTAAAATTTAGATAACACTTTCTAAATTTAAAACCACCAAAAAGATTTTTAAGATAGCCAACCTTGTTTAAAGCTTATATCATTCTAGACATCTTAAAGATTTTTCAAACCCTTTAGTAGAAGGAATTCACCAAAGCATAAATAAACCCACCATCCAAGCAAATAATTTTGAATTAAAAACCTGTAATTATTCAGATGGTACAAAATTCTCAGTTTGAGGGAAAACCTATTGAAGACCCTAATTTATATTTAACAAGTTTCTTAGAAATTTGAGCAACATTTAAGTATAATAGGGTTAGTGATGAGGCCATTAGACTTGGATTGTTTCTATTTTCTCTAAGAGATAAGGCAAAAAATGTGGTTAGATTATTTACACCCATGTTCTATTACCATATTAAATGAGTTGGCCCACAAATTTTTAGGAGAGTATTTTTCACCTTCTAAGACTACCAAGCATAGAAATGGCATTACATCTTTTACTCAGTTAGATGGAGAATCTATTTATGAGAGTTTGGAGAGATTTAAGGAAATGGGTAGAAAGTACCCTCACCATGCCTTACTTGATTGGTTGATAATTCAAACTTTTTATAATGGATTGGTATAATCCATTAGAATAATAATTAATGCTGCAGTTCAAGGTTCTTTGATATCAAAGCCTTTTAAAGATGCTTATGAATTAATTAAAGAAATGGCAATAAATTATTTTTATTGGCCCGCTAATAGGGTGAATCCTAAGGGAGTTGCTGGAGTTTATGAAAATGATTCTTTATCTATTTTAACTGCTCAAGTTCTTGTTATTTCTAAGAATTTGTATGAATGGAAGAATTATAATAATCTTAAGAGTTCTAGCACCTCTGCACCAAGATATGTAGCACCGCAGCACTGCCCCATGGAATTTGAACAAATATATTATGGAAGGAATATGATGGAATGTAAAAGAATAATTAATCTAATGTTATTAAAAAAATTGAAGATCAAAAAGGGAAATTGGCTAAGTTAATTCATTATCAAAACTTTGTAGAACAATGTCATAATATACAACTTAGAAGTGGAAAAGGGTTAAGAGACCTGATAAAAAGAACAACTAACCCTAGGATAAGGATGAAAGAGAGGAATAGTAAGAAAGTAAGACCCCTCTTGAACAACCTAAACTTATTAAAGAACCTAAAAATGTTTATAAAATTTTTTTTTAGAGACCGCCACCTCCTTCCCTGAGAGGTTGATGAAAGTGAAAATAGGTTGTTAGACCTATTACTCACGTCCCTAGGCTAACCAAGAGGCGGGGGGGGGGGTGAATTGGTCCTTTTAAAAATTACTCTTGATATTTTGGAAAATTTTAAAGCTAATCGCACAGTATGATCTAACTTCGTACTATACGAACAAAGATAATTTTGCTCTTTCATTAAACACAGAAATTCAACCACAAAGAAAATAAACTGTGAAAAAATAGAAATGGAAAAAATAAACAGTGAACAAAAAATACCAGAATTTATAGTGGTTCGGTCAAACACGACCTACATCCACTCCCTAGAGACTCCTTCTCTAGGTATTGCACTAAACTCAAGTGTCTCTCCATTTGCCCCCACAGCAAGGTGGAGAAGCCCTTACAAACTCTCTTCCACCAACCTCGGTGCGGCAGAGAACCGTCCTCCTTTTCACCCTCCAAGTGCGGCAGAGAACCGTCATCCTTTTCACTCTCTAAGTACGACAGAGAACCATCGTCCTTTTCACCCTCCAACGGCGGCAGAGAAACAGAATCCTCTAGAACAATGCTCTTGCAAAAGTCTTCAAGGAACAAGGAAGATGCTTGAAGATCAAGTAAAAGAAATCCTCTCAATTGGATAATCTTGTGAATCCCCCATAATTCTCTCTTGAAAGATCTCTCAATACTCACTCCCAAATACTTTTCCTATCACTCTCGTTTCACTTTCCAAAAGAATTTTCGTAGAAGGATTTTTTCTTCAGTCAGTTTTGAGTCATTTTTATACTTGGGACTGGAAAAATCGTCCAAAAACTGAATTTTCAAGTTTAATCCGTGCCGATCATCCCGTACGATCGACGATCATACTGTACGAATAGTTCAAAATATTGAATAATCCGTCCCATACAAATAATGAGACGATTTGAATAGAGAGCTTCGTACGAACATATCATCCCATATGAACCTTTGGACGAATCGAACAGAGCGCTTCGTACAATCAGTTCATCCCGTACGAACACTTGGATGATTCGAACAAAGTGCTTCGTCCGAACTGTTCATCCCGTACGAACCCTTGGACGAATCGAACAAAGCGCTTCGTCCGAACTGTTCATCCTGTACGAACCCTTGGACGAACCCAATTTTGAGCAGTTTATATAATAAAAACTCATGTACGAATAATATTCATACTGTACGAACATGCCTTAGAAAAATTTGTTAGCAGATGGGTTCTTTCTGGAGGACATATTCTACAGATCATCCCGTACGATATCAAATCGTACTGTACGATCAGTTTAAAAAATTTAAACTTTTTACTCCCCCATTGTGTGTGTGTGCACAATTATCCAACTTACAATAACATTCTCTCAGACTCAAGAAAAAGAAAATTTACAGACTTCATTTACAGTGGACAAGTGAACTTGAAGTCTTTAGCAATGTAGAGTGTGAATTTCCTGAAAAATACTTTAGTACACACAACAAAACTCAAATAATTGTTAGGAGAAGAATAAAACAAACAATAAACTTTTGTAATCATCAAAAATAAAACTTGGATTAGAATTTTCTTGAACAAACAAATGTACCCAAATCATAACAATCTCCCCCTTTTTGATGATGGCAAAATAATTATTGTTTGGAAAAAAAATATCTCCTAAGCTCTCATCTCTCACTTTTGTCCACAAATATACGCTCCCCTCTAAAAAAAAATTGATCTCCTAAGCTCCCCCTAAACCCTAAATGACACAAGGGAATAAGAGGTTAGAGGATCTAACATGAAATACACAAGGGAAGAGATGTAAAAGCAAATACACACACACCAGCAAATACACAAGATAAGAAGCAAATGTACATGCACACATACACAAGAAGCAAATGTACAAGCACACATACATAAAAATAACAACACAAATAATACAACACTCCCCCTTTTGACAACAACAAAAAGGGAAGATACTCAAAAGAGTTGAGGATTTGAAAAATGTGAAAGAAATATTGACTACAATTTAAAAAACACATGCAGCAATAAAAACTTAAAAAGATTTAGATTGCATACAATAATGAGAAAAGTTGATCTATGATATTAAAGTATTAGACAGATTAAGTAACTACAACAATTGCACAGAAGATGAAATAAGATTACAAAAAAAAATCTAAATCAAAAGTGACAATCATTGATTGGTGAATTTGGAGATGATGTTAAAGGAAAGAATAATTAGCGACATTGCACATCTTTTTCATAATTTGGGCTAATTTTGTGCTTCTTGTCAAATTTGGCAACATTGCACATCTTTTATGGGATAACACACTTTGTGTGTTTCATTTGGCGATATTACGCATCTTTTATTGTATGACACATTTTGTGCATCTTTTCAAGCTTTGCTTTGAATGTAAGATTCTTTCCAACAACACTATCTCTTGATCACTTTTACAATAATGAACACTTTGATATAGAAATTTTAAGTAATATTAAGACATCAATTATATAATGATTTAGGCTAAGTAATGCAAGTCTAAATTAGGATAAAGTAAGATCTTCTAATCTAACACCAAATCATAATGAAATCTAAATATTTTGAGAATTTAATTTTATACACAGAGTTTTTTATTGTAATAAATTTT
This sequence comes from Dendrobium chrysotoxum, assembly GCA_019925795.1. Classification (NCBI taxonomy): domain Eukaryota; kingdom Viridiplantae; phylum Streptophyta; class Magnoliopsida; order Asparagales; family Orchidaceae; genus Dendrobium; species Dendrobium chrysotoxum. The sequence continues at coordinate 26,509,942 of CM034298.1, read as the reverse complement.
CTATTCATATTTTAGAAATCTAATCAACTAAGATCAAGTGAGTTAGTGTAGGAAAAATTTCCAGTTAAAATACACAAAAGATATGCACCAAAGCACTACAACATTGCTCATTCATAATGATTCAAGATACATCATAGAATAACTTATACAATAATCACAATAGCAAGTTTTCTAGAGCAGCACATAGAAAAAAGATAAACTTGCTAAAACTCTCATACATCTCATCAACAAACAAAACACATAACAAAGAATAGCAAAGACAAACTACAAACACATCCATCCAAGCCAAACAGAAGAAATACTAAAAATCAGAGGGACCCTGATCCGGAGGAGGTGGCTGATGGCCAAACAGCGCAAAGTAGCTGTTTAACGTAGCAATATTAGTGTTTACAGCATCAAACTGATCCCTAACCCAGACTTTATCCACATTGTACTATCATCTTGTCTCTTCAGATGTGCCTCCATGTCATCAAACCTTTGATCCATCCTCTCAAAACGTTGGATCATGTTTTGATAGAAATCCTGAGATGGTCCAGATGTAGTTGGGGGTGCAGCTGAAGGAGCAGAAGCAGAAGGAGGCTCATCATCTGAGCTGTTAGCAAAACCTTCTTTCCCAAATAACGCTCGAAAGGAAGCGTCAGTGAAGTACAGTGGGAGTTCAGAAGGACCAGATGGATGAATTAGGTTATATTTCTTCTATAGGATGTAGCACACAACATGTCCTAAAGCAATATTTTTCTTTCTTTTCACACTAGCCATACCAATATCAGAAAGATAGTAGATGTAGTCTAAGATTAATTGGGCTTCATCTATAGGTTATTCAGTCATAATAAGAAAGCTAGTTGAAGAAAGAAGTGGGGTCATATTAATCTGATCTCCTGCTTTTGGAATGATAGATGTCCTAAGCACATGCTGAATGATTTGTGCATTTTGGTTCAAGGAATCTACCTGGGAGGCATGGTTGGGTGTGGTTAAACTTCTAAGAACTTGGTTTACTTTCAGACCAACCATTTTCTGGTCTAGTGGAGAAGGAGTGAGCCCTAGTCCCATAGGTTCTCAGATGAAGATATTCCCCTAGATCCTCCTTAGTTATTACTACTTTTTGCTTAAGGACAACTGAAAAAATGATAGAGTAATTTCCATTAAAGGTCATATTGGCGAGGAAGACATGAAATAGATCCTTGTTATAAGCATAGATTAAAGTCAGCAGAAAAGATAGTTGGGTGGAGTCAAGAAAGGGGCATAACAGAAAAGTGAATATTTTCCTGCAATAGTATGCAGGAAGGAGTAACCTTAGACGCAGCATACCTAAGGTATGCTTCCTGATTGTCCTCAATTACAAAGTTCTCATCCCAATTCCTTCTAGATGCAGGACCCCTAGCAACACGAGCTCTTTTTCCACTGCCCGACATCTTCTCTCAAGGCTCTAAAAGGTTCTAGATAGAAATCCAAATGAAAGAAAATGACCTGTCTTTATATAGAAAAAACTTGGAATCATACAGTACGAATCCATTTCGTACAATATGAAAATGTTTTCATCCGGGACGAATAAAATTTCATCCAGGATGAACGAAAGTAGTCAAAATGAAACGGTTTTTTGTAAACTGCTCGTCCCGAGGCATCCTTTCGTACAGGCTTTTTGACTTCCTGATCATACAGACGATGACGTGTTTGTCCGGGATGATCAGAAAATTAAAGGTCGTTCAGGCGACAGTTAGGTTCATCCCTCGTGCGAAACGACATATGGATCGTACAGACAAATGACGTATTCGTACGTACGATCACCAATAATAACTGATACTAATCGTGTTTCCTCCCAATTTGTACAGATGAAGTATGTACGATGATGTAATCGTACAGTATGATAAGATATCATACAGTAGGAATAGACACAATAAACTCCCATCACTTCAAAACTTACATGCTTTCAACATTCAATCAAGGAATAAAAATACAACATAAATTTTATAATTTTTCCTTCCTTTTTTTTTAAAAAAAAATATAAAATACTAGAAAATAAAAACACATCCAATGAACAAACTAACAAATGCAGATAAAAGTACATTTATAGAATTTTCAATCAAGCATTAAGATCTATCACACCTAGCCTAGTCCTTAACATGCTAAATGTGTCAAAGGCTAATGGTTTTGTGAAAATATCTACAAGCTGGTCTTTAGTAGCGACATGATATAGTTCAATTTCCCTTTTCGCTATATGATCTCTTATAAAATGATGCCTTATGTCAATATGCTTGGTTCTAGAATATTGAATAGGATTCTTTGAAATACAAATGGCACTAGTGTTATCACAAAATATTGGAATGGTGCCAACTACAAATCCTAAGTCACTCAATTATTGTTTCAACCAAAGCACCTATGCTACACAACTCGCTAAGGCAATGTATTCTGCTTCAGCTGTAGAAAGTGCTACTGAATTTTGTTTTCTACTGGGCCAAGATACTAATGAATTTCCAATGAATTGACATGTCCCAGAAGTACTTTTCCTATCCACCCTATAGCCTACAAAATCTGAATCTGAGTATCCAATAATTTCAAAAGAAGAACTGTTCTTAGGATACCAAATTCCTAAATTTTGAGTTCCCAAAAGATATCTTAAGATCCTTTTTACTACTGACAAATTTGATTCTTTTGGATCAGCTTGAAATCTAGCACATAAGCAAACACTAAACATGATGTCAGGTTTGCTAGCAATCAAATAAAGCAAAGATCCAATTATTCCTCTAAACTTCTTTTGATCAACAGATTTTTCCTTAGGATCCTTATCTAATAGGACTGAGGAACTCATGGGTGTAGTTACTGGTTTAGCATTATCTATTTCATACTTTTTGAGGATTTCCTTAACATATTTAGATTGACAAAGAAAAGTTTCTTCCTCATTTTGCTTTATGCTAAAGCCAAGAAAATAACTCAAATTACCCATTAAACTCATCTCAAATTCACTACTCATTGTCTTTGAAAATTTATCACATAAAACTTTATCAATTGATCCAAAAATGATGTCATCTACATATATTTGAACAATGAGTATATCTTCTCCAATTCTTTTCAAAAATAGAGTGGTATCCACACTTCCTTTAACAAATGATCCGTTTAATAAGAAAGTGCTCAACCTCTCATACCATGCTCTAAGTGCCTGTTTTAGTCCATATAATGCCTTTTTCAATTCGAAAACATGATTAGAATATTTAGAATTTTCAAAGCCTGGAGGTTGCTCAACATAAACATCCTCTTCAATCACCCCATTTAAGAAGGCACTTTTAATATCCATTTGGTATAATATAAAATATTTAAAACATGCAAAGGCTAACAAAACTCTTATTGCTTCAAGTCTTGCTACAAGGGCAAAAGTCTCATCAAAATCAATTCCTTCAATTTGATTATACCCCTTAGCTACTAATCTAGCCTTATTTCTCACAACTACTCCTGAATCATTCATCTTGTTTTTGAACACCCACTTAGTCCCAACTATACTTTGATCTTTTTGCTTTTCAATTAACTCTCAAACATCATTCGTCTTAAACTAATTCAACCCCTCTTGCATAACCAAAATCCAAAATTCATCTAAAAGTGCTTGTTCTATATTAGTGGGTTCAATCATTGAAATAAACGCTGAATGATTTACTTCTTTTCTCAAATCATGCCTAGTCCTTACTCCATCACTTGGTTCTCCTAAAATAAACTCTTTAGGATGACTCCTTACAAATTTCCATTCTCTAGATAATTGGTTTTCATCTTCTTTTTCAACCCCTTCTTCAACTTTTTGATCTTCAAGTTTTTGGGTTAACACCTCAACCTCATCTTCATCCAACTTAGACCCTTTACTATCATAAGGTTCATCAAAACAATATATGTGGTCTCTTCAACTACCAATGTTCTCTTATTTAAAACTCTATAGGATTTTCCAACACTTAAATATCCTAAAAAGATTCTTTCATCTGATTTCAGAACAAATTTTCCTAGAAGAGTTTTGTCATTTTTATGAATGAACACTTTACATCCAAAAACATATAGATGCGAGGGGTTGGGACTCCTACCTTTAAGAAGTTCATAGGGTGTCTTATTCAATTTAGACCTTATATACACCCTATTCAATACATAGCATGTTGTACTAACTACTTCAGCCTAAAAATATTTAGGAAGTGAATATTCTGCCAACATGGCCCTAGCAGTTTCAACTAATGTCCTATTCTTTCTTTCTACAACTCCATTCTATTGAGGTGTCCTAGGAGCTGAGAAGTTGTGTTCAATTCCAAGAGATTTGTAAAAATCATTAAACATTTCATTTTCAAATTCTCCCCCATGATCACTTTGGATACTAACTATTTCAAAACCAAGTTTCCTCTGAATCCAAGTGGCAAAATCTCTAAACTCTTCAAATGATTCACTCTTATGATTCAAAAATCTAATCCAGGTGAATCTAGTATAGTCATCCACAATAACATACCCAAATCTTTTTCCTCCTAAACTTAAGGTACTAACATGTCCAAATAAATCCATGTGAAGGATTTCTAAGGGCTTGCTAGTCCTAATTTCCTTGATCGAGTTGAAAGAGGATCTCACTTGTTTTCCTAGTTGACATGCATCACACAAGTAATCTTTAGTAAAATCTAATTTGGGTACTCCTCTAACTAGTTGCTTTTGAGTGATTTTCCTAAGATTTTTCATGCTAGCATGACTAAGCCTTCTATGCCACAACCATGATTCATCAGATACAGTTTTCAAACATAAGGCAGTAGATGGTTTAACAGAATTAAAATCTAGCATGTAAATATTGTTAACCCTATCACCATTCAAAACAACAGTTCCATTTAGACTAATAACACAACTTGTAGGTAAAAACTTTATATGATAGCCCTTGTCACATAAAATACTCAATAGAATGTGTTTCAAACCTTCAACCAACAGTACATTCTCAATCACAATGTTTTTTGAATTTCTAATTATACCTGTACCTACCACTCTCTTGGTGGTATTATCTCCAAGTGTCACCTTGCCTCCGTTCCTGGCTTCCAGCGATATAAATTGATTTGTATCTCCAGTCATATACTTTGAACAGTCGCTATCCAGGTACCAAATACTCTCACGAGGTCTTGTGTGAGAGCGTTCCTGCAAAATGATCAAACGTTAGTCTTGGGAACCCAAACAAGTTTGGGTTCACCTCTTGACAATTTTAAACTAGATGCATGTGTGATATACTGTGATTTATGCACCTTAGGTCTCCACACTAAATGTGTTTTATACTTAAGTGTACATGTGTGGCAAATATGTCCTAAACTACCACAAGAAAAACACTTTATCCCTGGAAAGGGATTCACCAACCTATTCTTCCTAAAAATTTTCTTTTTAGATCTTGAGTCAGTAATCTTGTGGTAAGATTCATGAAACTCTTCAAGTTTAGGTGAATTTATATTTTCCTTAAGTGCTTTTATCTGAACTTTAAGATAAGCATTAGCACTTTCTAAAATCGAATTGTCAATTTTCAACTCATGCTCTCTAGAATTTGATTCATCCATAAAGGTCTTAAAATCATTTTCAAGTTCAGCATTTGATGATTTTATAAGATTATGCTGTTTGTTTAAATCATCATACTCATCCAACAAAGTCATGTGGTTGCTGTCAATTAATGCATGATCTTTCCTAAGGATCTCATAATCTTTTTGCAGTTCTATATAATCTAAATTTAACTTAGCGTGCAGTTTCCTAAGTTTCCTATATGCAGAGTGTATGTATTCAGAAACTTTAAGTAATTCTTCATAGCTTAAATCACATACCTCATCCTCATCTGAATGGTTGAGATTATCAGCCATTAAGCACAAATTGGTAACTTCCTCTTCTGGTGCTATTTCTAACGAATCTGAAGCTGAGTCCACCCAGAAAGCTCGTTGTACTCTCTTTTTACCCCTTTTGTCCTTTCGTTTCTCCTCGGTCTTCTCCTTGCTAGGATTTTTTTGAGATTGGGGTAATATATCTTGATGTGTCTTGGCTTTCTGCACTCATAGCAAATGACTTGATTAGAAGCCTTAACATTCTTCTGGAACTTACCTTTGTTCCAATGCTGGCATCTTCTCTGCTTCCTTTTTAGGAAACTTCTAAATTGCCTCGTCATCGGGGCAATATCCTCTTCGTCCTTAGGTAGTGACTGATGATTTTTAAAGTCGTCCACCTTTAAAGCAATATTCTTCTCCTTTCGGTTCTCACCTGCATCAATCTGTCTTTGAGTCACCGATTGCTCGTAAGCAATTAGTGATCCAAGAAGATTGTCCACAGAATAAACATTCAAATCTTTTGATTCTATTATTGCAGTTATCTTTGCATCATATGCAGGAGGTAAACAATGTAATATTTTGTTAACTTTTTTTGCAATCGTCAACTCCCTACCTAAAGCATGCAATGAAGTGGCTATGTGTATAAAACGAGGGTACATGTCAGAGATTGATTCATTCTGTTTCATGCGAAAAAGTTCATAGTCGTGCAAGAGAATGTTCAATCTAGTTTATTTCACTTCATTCGTACCTTCATATGTGATGCAAAGCCTATCCAAAATTTCCTTTCCTGATTTATAGGTAGACACACTCATGTAATCTTCTGACTTTAAAGCACAAAAGAAACTATTCAAACACTTAGCATTCAGTTGAGCTAATTCACGTTCTTCTACAGTCCAGTTTGCAAAAGGTGTTTGAACTCTTATTCCTTCTACAATCCTAGTAGGTTCAGTATAACCATCCTGAACTAACATCCACATGCGATAGTCAAGTGATTGCAGAAAAGTTAACAAGCGAGTTTTCCAAAAATCAAAAGGGATATTATCAAACAACGGTGGTCTAGTGATCGAGTATTCTTCCATAGTATTTCTATTTCCAAAATTAGCCATGATCGAAATTTCAAAAAGTATTTAAAATAGTTATTTTTGAAATTAGCTCTGATACCACTTGAAAGCACTAATAGGTTGTTAGACCTATTGCTACATCCCTAGGCTAACCAAGAGGGGAGGGTGAATTGGTCCTTTTAAAAATTACTCTTGATATTTTGGAAACTTTTAAAGCTAATCGTACAGTATGATCTAACTTCGTACTGTACGAACAAAGATAATTTTGCTCTTTCGTTAAACACAGAAATTCAACCACAAAGAAAATAAACTGCAGAAAAATAAAAATACAGAAAATAAACAGTGAACAGAAAATATCAGAATTTATAGTGGTTCAGTCAAACACAACCTACATCCACTCCCTAGAGACTCCTTCTCTAGGTATTGCACTAAACTCAAGTGTCTCTCCTTTTCCCTCACAGCAAGGCGGAGAAGCCTTTACAAACTCTCTTCCACCAACCTCGGTGCGGTAGAGAAACGTCATCCTTTTCACCCTCCAAGTGCGGTAGAGAACCGTTATCCTTTTCACTCTGTAAGTGTGGTAGTGAACCATCGTCCTTTTCACCCTCCAAGTACGGTAGAGAATCAGAATCCTCTCGAACAATGCTCTTCCAAAAGTCTTTAAGGACCTAGGAAGATGCTTGAAGATCAAGTAAAAAAAATCCTCTCAATTGGATAATCTTGTGAATCCCCTCACAATTCTCTCTTGAAAGATCTCTCAATACTCACTCCCAAACACTCTTCCTATCACTCTCCTTTCACTTCCCAAAAGAATTTTCACAGAAGGATTTTTTCGTCAGTCAGTTTTCAGTCATTTTTATACTTGGGACTGGAAAAACTATCCAAAAACTAAATTTTCAAGTTTAATCCGTACTGATCGTCCCGTACGATCGACGATCGTACTGTACAAATAGTTCAAAATATTGAATGATCTGTCCCGTATGAATAATGAGATGATTTGAACAGAGAGCTTCGTACGAACATATCGTCATGTACGAACCTTTGGACGAATTAAACAGAGAGCTTCGTATAATCAGTTCGTCCCGTATGAACACTTGGATGATTCGAACAGAGCGCTTCATCCGTACTGTTTGTCCCGTACGAACCCTTGGACAAATCGAACAGAGCGCTTCGTCCGAACTGTTCGTCCCATATGAACCCTTGGATCAATCGAATAGAGCGCTTCATCCGAACTGTTCAGCCCGTACGAACCCTTGGACAAACCCAATTTTGAGCAATTAGTACAGCAAAAACTCATGTACGAATAGTATTCATACTATACGAACATGCCTTAGAAATATTTTCTTAGCAGATGGGTTCTTTCTAGAGGACATATTCTACAGATCGTCCCGTACGATATCAAATCGTACTGTACGATCAGTTTAAAAATTTTAAACTTTTTACTCCCCCATTGTGTGTGTGTGCACAGTTATCTAACTTACAATAACACTCTCTCAGACTCAACAAAGAGAAAATTTACAGACTTCATTTACAGTGGACAAGTGAACTTGAAGTCTTCAGCAATCTAGAGTGTGAATTTCCTGAAAAATAATTTAGTACACACAACAAAACTCAAATAATTATTAGGAGAAGAATAAAACAAACAATAAATTTTTGTAATCATCAAAAACAAAACTTGGATTAGAATTTTCTTGAACAAATAAATATACCCAAATCATAACAGTTGATCAATAGAAATCTTAGCAAATAGTTCTCAAAGTTCATAGGAGTGTTTAAAAAATTAGCCATTAATATCCCCTTCTTTGAAGCTTTAGAACAAATACCCACTTATACTAAATTCATGAAGGATATTTTATGTAAGAAAAGGAAGATTTGTGATTACAAAATAGTGGCATTAATTGATGAATGTTGTGCCATTTAAGGATCCTTGGAGTTCTACCTTTCCTTTAACAATTGGAGATAAATTCTATGGGAGATCTTTAAGTGAATTAGGATCTAGTATTAACCTGATGCCTTTATCCATCTTTAAAGGGATAGATATAAGAGAAGTTCAACTTACTTCTGGTACTCTTTAATTGCCTGATAGATATTTTACTTATCCAAAAGGAGTAATAGAAGATGTTTTGATCAAGGTTGATAAGTTCATTTTCCTAGTTGATTTTATTATTTTAGACATGGAAGAAGATAGGAAAATACCTTTCATTTAAGGAAGACCTTTCTTAGCAATAGGGAAAGCTATGATTGATGTTCAAAAGGGAGAATGGCTAATGAGAATTCAAGACCAGGAGGTGATAATTTATATATTAAAATCTATAAAATTTCCATAAGAAAGGAAAGAAGATTGCTTTAGGGTGGATTTGGAGGATGTATTAGTAGAAGATCTCAAAGAAAAATTTTTGGAATGATAAGTGATTGAGGAAGAAGAAGATGAGAAAGAATTAAATACATCTAGTAGGCGCATTGAAATAAAATTTACAAAAGAAAGTTGAAACAAAGGGAATTTTGAATTGTGGGAAACTTCATCTTTAGGTAAAACTCTAAAAATATCTATTGAAGAGGCCCTAATTTTCAAAGTTAAAGATTTACCTTGTCATCATAAGTATGCATATTTGGGCAAAAATTTTACTCTTCCTATAAACATTTCTACAAATATAGAACAACATCAAGAAATTAAATTGAATAAGGTTTTAAGTAACTATAAAATAGCTTTTGGGTGGACTATTACTGACATTAAAGGAATTAATCCTTTCATTTGTATGCATAGAATCTTAATGGAAGAAAATTCTATACGTAAAGCTGATCATCAAAAAATTCTTAATCCTTCTATGAAAGATGTTGTTAAAAAAGATATTCTTATATGGTTAGATGATAGGATTATCTACCAAATTTTTTATAGTTCTTGGGTTAGCCCCATTCATTATGTTCCTAAAAAGGGAGGATTGACTATTATATGCCATGAACATATTGAATTAACACCCACTAAAGTTGTCACTGGTTGGAGGATTTGTATTGACTATAGGAAACTAAATAAAGTAATAATAAAATATCATTTTTCCTTTACCATTTCTTGATCAAATGCTTGATAGGTAGGAAGGGCATCCATTTTATTACTTTCTTGATGGATATTCTGCTTATCATCAAATACCTATTTCACTTGAGGATCAAGATAAGATTACTTTCACCAATCCCTATAGAACTTTTACTTTTAGGAGAATGCCTTTTGATTTATGTAATGCACTAGCTATTTTGTAAAGATACAAGATGTCTATTTTTTCAAACATAATAGAGCAGGGTATTGAAATATTAATGGATAATATTTTTGTATTTGGCACTACATGTAATTTATGTCTAGAACACTTAATTTATGTCTAGAACACTTTACTACTATTTTAAAACAATAAGTTGAAGCCAATTTAGTGCAAAATTGGAAAAAGAATAACAATTTATGGTAACTGAATACATTGTCTTAGGGCATACGATATCTAGGAAAGGATTAAAAGTAAACATTACAAAAATCCAGGTGATTAAAAAACATTCTCCACCCATTTCTATTAAGGGGATTAGATGCATCTTAGGACATGCTAATTTTTAAATAAGATTTATAAAAGATTTCTCTAAAATGTTTAAGCCTTTATGCCATTTGTTGAAGAAAGTCATTCATTTTATATTTGACTCTACATGTGATAAAGTTTTCAATACTCTAAAGCATCATTTGACTTCTTCTCCTATTATTATTACTGTTGATTGGTCTTTACCTTTTATAGTGATGTCTGATGCCAGTGATGTTGTTGTTGGTGCAGTTTAGTGGCAAAAGAGAGATAAGAAATTCTACATTATTTTCTATGGTATAAAAAATTTGAATTCTACACAATCTAATTATATAACCACAGAAAAATATTATTAGCTATAATTTTTGGTTTTGATATGTTTAGATCTTATTTTATTGGGACTAAGGTTATTGTTTACACTAATCATATTGCCATCAAATATCTTATGATAAAGAATAAAACCAAACTAAAACAAGTAGGTAGATTTTATTATTACAAGAAATTGATGTAAAATTTTTTTATAAAGGTAATGAGAATCAAACTACTGATCATCTATCTAGACTTGAACAACATGCATTAGTTGAGGTTAAAATTAATGTAAAATTCCCTAAAGAATAATTTTTTTCTCTCTAGGTAAACAAATCTCCAGGGTATGCTCGTCTTGTAAATTTCATTGTAAGTGGAATACTTGCTGATGAATTATCTACATCTTGAAAAAGCAAGTTTGTGTTTGATACCAAATCTTACTTTTGGGATGAACCCTATTTATTTAAATCTTGTAATGATCAAATTCATAAGAAGATGTGTTCCTAATGAGGAAATAAATTTTATTTTTAGTGAGATTCTAACTATGGGGGACATTTTTGATGATTTAGAAATGCTTCTAAAATCCTTCAAGCTAAATCTTATTGGCCTACCCTATTCAAGGATGTGAAGGAATACATAAAAATGCAAGAATTTATAAGAAAAGAGTTAAAAATTGGCATGATAAAAAACTTCTTAAGAAATAATTCACTCATGGTTAGGATGTTGTACTTTTAATTCTAGACTTAAGCAATTCATAGGGAAATTAAAATCTAAGTTGACAAGGACATTCACTCTCTTATAAATATTTCTCTATGAGACTATGGAAATACAAGATAAAAAAAAGCTTGCATATCTTTAAGGTAAATGGTCATAGATTTAAATACTATTGAGGAGGAGATATTGATCAATTATAAGAAATAACTGAAATGATTCTTTCTAAAAATTAATGATTGGTATAGTCTCGCTGAAGACTTTGAACTTAGCAATTCTAAGAGGCAACCTACGTATATGTGATGATAGTATCACCATGATTATATTAATAATATGTCATGGTTTATATTCAACGCATATTTTATGTGCTATTTATTACTCATATGAAAGCATGTGATTATAATATTTATTTATGTATTTATTTACATATTAGTAAATTTTTTTCATGCTAAAATTATTATCATTCTCCCATTACTTTTATACTCAGACTATTTAATTAATCTTTAAAAAATGATAATTAAAAATTATGAACAATTAGGATAATAATAAAACCCTAGATCTTAATTTAAATGAACCTTATTTATACTTCATAGGTTGGAAAAACTAATACATAACCCATTCAACCATTTGAGCTATTATACTAATTTGAATTTATAAGCTATACCTTTATGAATTTAACTTTTAAAAAATATAACATAAATAATTTTTCTTTAAAATTAGATATGAGTAGATTAAAATTTAAAATCATAGCTAACCTTACGATAGATTAGTAATCTCATCAAGTTCATGATTAAAATTATTAAGATTGTATGAGAATCCTAAAGCAGAAGGTGATATTCAAAATCATTAACAATATACTTCACAAAAGAAAAAAAAGAACTATAAATAGTTCTTAAAAAGAAAAGAAATAAAAAAAAAAGATAAGTACATTCAAAAATTGGTATCAGTGAAAGCTTAAGTTTTGAAATAAATTCTTGTACAAAAACTATAAAGGATAAGATGAAAAAGAGCTAATGTAGGGGATGGTGAACTAATGAAAGTATATTTTTAACTACAACCATATCCAATTATTAAAACTATATTATTCACTTCAACATTCAAAAGTTAATTATTAAATCTATAAACTATAATTTCAAATTAGATAAAAATAAGAATAATTGATTAAGTTTAACTATTGATATTTTTCTAAACTAGAAGTATAACTTTGATTCATTTTTACTAATTTTAAATAGTGATATATTATCCTATATTTTATTAATTTTAGATTGTCACTTTTTATTTTAGTTAATCACTTAATCAGAATTACAAACGTTTATTTGATTGGGACAAGCAAGAGTTTAAGCAGGGGATTTGATAAGTGCAAATAATTTTATGTTTTATGTGTTAATTTGTCGGTGAAAATGTGTTATTTTAGTGATGTTTATGTTGGAAATTATAGGAAATGGGTAAAAGTTTCAAGTATGTTATAGCGCCATAGCGTTAGACACAAAACTGTCACAGTACCATCATTAGCACCACCGGATCACCCAAATGTGGAGATGATGGTGCCCAATCTCTGTTTGATAGTGCCACATCATCTTAGGAGTCAACATTACAAAGCCCAACAAACTATCATAATGCCACAACATCAGAGGAGTTAGTGCTGTAAAGCCCAATCTCTATCTTTACAGCACCATGGCACCAAATTCTAGTGTTATTAAGTTAGGAGAGTGCCATGCGGATGTCACAGTGCTTAACCATCTGCAGCACTACAGCGCTACAGTTATAACTACTCAAGACATGATCTACTAGCGATGTGACATATCAACAAGTACCGAAGTGGAGGAAACCCTTCAACGTAATTGCAATAGTTCATTTTATGGGCACCGTAACATAAGTGTCTCGAGTGTCGTTGTGCTAGAATTTATTTCTATATTTTTCTATAAATAATTCCTTTTATAATGTTAGTAGGGGAGTTCAGTCACATGTTTAATTTCAATCTTTCTAATACTTCTCTAATTTTTCTTAGGAGTGACAACTAAGGGAATTCAGAGAAGTATTAGATACAATCTATTAGAGTATTTGTCTTGTGTTTGTGAAAGAAATTTTATAATTTTAAGGAGGAGTATAGAGGAGATCATTGAAATATTTATTGATATCATTTCTTTTATATTTTCTTTCTTTTGTTTAATTAAAGAAAATAAATATGCTTCACATGTTCTTCATATCTAGCTAAATTATCTTATTTTGTATTGATGGTGTAAATGAAATATGAAGTAATAATGAATTATCTTCATCATTAATTTAATGATATTGTTAATATATCAAGTCTTTATTTAATGCACATAGTGGTCATATATGTAGTTAATATCAGGTGTAATGTGAAGCCTAAGAACTAGAAAGCAAGACCAATCAGGTATGTTAGATTTGTTTGATGTAAGCATAGGCATAATGCTTATATGTATAAAACTTATAGAGATGAATTGTTATAAGGGTATTTTATTAATACTTATTTTACTTACTCTTCTAAGATTATTATAGACTGACAAACTATGGGAGTTTATGGTAGTATTGAGGTTGGAAGAGTTTAATCTGTCATTTGTCTCTTCATGATTGACTGAGTGATCGGTGATGCATATGCACTGAATAGCATCAATATAAAAAAGGATCATTAGGAAACATATTGAATTTACATTCTATCAATCCAAAATAATTTATCCAAATTATACTTCATTTAATTATTTTTTATTTTAAATTTAGTAATTGAATCTTCACCAAAACTTAATTTAATTTAGTAGGATAATTATTATAGTTGAAGTAGAAAATACTAGTATTTGAAAGTAAACATTCTTCTTCAGGGATCGATACTCTATTCTATCACTATTAAAAGTATGAGATGTGCCAAGAGGGGGGTAAATTGGTATTTTAAAAGTGAATCCTAAACACGAGTTCTAATTTATAAAAGATTTTTCAAATTTTTAAAATAATGATTTAACTAGTCAAATGTAGAAGCTAATGATTCATTCAAAATTACAACAGTGGTGATAAAATTTTAAATCTCATAATAGAAAAACTAAAATCAAAATTTTCACCAAGTAGTTAACACAGAAAATAAATGCAAGAAAAGTAAAATACGGATAATGGAAAAAGCACAGTAGAAATTTTTATAGTGGTCCGATCACTTGACCTACGTCCACTCCCCAAAGTCCTCCACTCTGAGAGTTTCACTATTAAAAGTTGACACTCCTTCTACTCCCACAACAATGCGGAGAAACCTTTATAAAACTCACTTTCACCTTCCCCTGTGTGGCAGAGTGCTAGACGCTATATCACTCTCCTGGTGACAGCAGTGGACCTTCTCCTTTTTCTCCCTCCTAGAGAAGGCAGAGAACCTTGAGGATGTTAACCTAGAAGCCTCTCTCCATAAAGAGCTTCCACAAGACTCATCAAGGCCACAGGAGGAGCAAGGGTGTAGCTAGCTCGAAGAAACCATGCGATCCCCTCACACTCTTTCTCCCTCACGCTCAAACTCACCTTCTCCCTCATCTCACAAATCTTAAATTTCTTCAAAAGCTCCCTTTCAAGAGTTTCTTCAGTTATCACGTTCCTCTCCTTCACTCTTTCTTACACTAATGTAAAGACTTGTTTTTATATTAGGCTTTAGAAAATTCTAATAATTTAATTTAGATAATCAGTGTTCGTACAGTATGATTATTTTAAAATTAATTTTGAATAGTATGAAGGACACGAACAGTTCACAAATTTTTAGCACATCGTATAGTACGATCACGAGATCGTACTTGATGATCATTTTATCTTCCATAGTTCATATGGGATGACAAAAAAAAATCTTATTAAATCATCCAGCACTGTACACTTCATATAGTATGACTAGTTTAATTCAATCCATCATCCTATATGATATAAATATCATTCAGGATGAATAGTTCAAAAAACGGTGGTTTCATTTAGTATGATCTCTGGGATGAAGAAATTTTATCTCTGTACTTCATACAATATGATGTACATCATATAGTATGAATGGTACTCATTAATAAACCATAATTTAATTTCCTGATTATGGGGGATATTTTGGAAAGATTTTAAATAATCGTAAAGTATAATTAAGATCATACAATACGATTAATTTAAAGATCAAATTTAAAATCTTACCTAAATTATGTTGGCAGCTAGGGTTTTTAGATCGAAATAAATCTTACAATATGATCATTATCATACAGTATAATTAGTTCATAAACTAATTATCTAGCATTAGCTGTTAAGCCTAAGTGTTGATGATAGATCGTATACTGTATAATTAAAAATCATACAGTATGATTTTCCTTAAAAAAACTTTAATCTTCAAAAAATAAGCTCTCCCCCTGTGTGTGTGCATGGTCACCCAATTTTCATACACTCTTTTATGGTAGATTCAAAAAATAAAAAATAAAGAAAATATAAAAATACAAATTCTTTTATGTCATATTCTATCCATTCTTGAGTCTCCAGCATTCTTGAGTGGTGTGTATCTTTACCTGAAATATTAGTGCTCATAGACAAAAAATAACATCTATATTTTTCAAGAAGAGCATAGTAATCCAGTCAATATTATTTGTCATCATCAAAATCAGATACTAGGGATCCTGAATTGTAATAATCTCTCCCTTTTTAATGATGTCAGATAACATTATCCGATAGGCAAGATAAATGTTATTTCTTCCTTAGCTCCCCCGCACTAGATGATGGATTTTAAAATATGGGAGGATTTTTAAACAAAATGTTTTTTAATTTTAAATTTTTATTTTTTTTTATTTTTTAAAAATATAAATAAAATATAACCTCACTAAAAGTAACACAACATAATAAAATAAACATATGTAGCTTAAAAATAATATAGCATACAAACAACAAGAACATAGAACTTCTCCCCCTTTTGACGTCACCAAAAGAAGAGTACACACAAATGGAGAAGTACAGAAGTACAAGACAAAGAAAGACATAACAAATAAGTAAAAGCTACTAGTAGTCTGGATCCTGATCAGGTGGTGGTGGTGGTGGCTGATAGTACTGATGGATGGATGCAAATTAATGATCTATCGAAGTGAATTGTTTACCTAGCCATCGTATGTCATCTTTGTATTATCATTATTGTTGATCAATGTGGTAGTCCAACCGAGTTTCAAGTCGATCGAGCCACTGAACAATATCGTCCTGGGGGGTAGGTAGGGTAGGCGCAGGTGGTGGTATCGATGGTGGTGGAGGTCCTGCTATAGAAGCAACTTCCCCTTCTTCATCAAAATTTAGATCAGCGTGCTCTAGCCCCTAATGGAAAAATAATATAGAATGAGGTGTCTGTGTGAAAGATAGGAAGATTATTAGGTGGAATAGGTTAGCTGAGTTAATATTTGGCTTCAAGGATGTATCCTATAATATGTCCTAAGGCAATATTTTGTTTACGTCGGGCACTGGGATATCGAATAGTAGACAGGTTATGAATGTAGTCTAAGATCATTTGGGCTTCATCAAAATTGGTGGATAACATAATTAAGTAAGTGACTACAGATAAAAGCAGGTAATATGTATGCGATTGCCAACTTTTAGTATAATAGATACTTGAAGAATGTGCTAGGTTATGCAAGCATGTTGAGTTAGAGTTTGGATAAGTGGTAGGTGTTGGTTTGTGGGAACATTCCTAAGCAGCATATTAACAGAGGTTCAATCAAAATTATTTGTGAGAAGAGACTTGGGATGAGGTCCTTTGGTAGAGAGTCTAATGTGTTCAGCTAGATCAACTTTAGTGATTTTGACATTTCATTTGCATACAAATGAGGTTAAGGTGGTGCATTCAAAATCTATCTAAAGATTTGTTAAAAATTTATATAGAAGTTTAGAGTGAAAAGGGAAGGCCGGGGTAAGAAGAAACTGGAGAGTGATGGAGGCAAAAAGGTTTATAACCTCAAAATTTAAGGTGGCTAGGTTTAGCATGCGAGACGGAGTGATCTTTACCTCTCTGAACTTATTTTAGGCTTTTTTATCTATGGCGAAGAGAAAATGATCGTCAGACTAATGAGAGGAAGAGGAGCACCCCTCGATCAGTCTACCATGTTTTCTTCCACCAGCCATTAGATAGAAATATTGAAGGGATGAGAGATTGAAGGAGGTTGATAGGGAGTTGAGCCAACCAAACCCTCCAATATATATTTTTTGAAAGTTCGTACAGTACGATAGGGATTCATACAGTATAATTAAGAAATTAATTCATGTAGATGACTTATTGGAAAAAGCAGTCAAATCATACAGTATGATCAGTATCGTACTGACGATCTTGAGAGATTTCGTTTGTCCCGAAGGATCGTCGGTATGACCTTTAACAAAAAGTATAGTACAGTATAAATGGGTGTTCGTAGAGTATGAAGAGTAACTATGATCACAAAAGCAAGTTTAAATTCATCCCAATCCAGTTTGATATGTGGATCGTACCGTACAAATACAGTAATCATACAGTACGATGATCAATAATTTCATACCAAACGGATTGTATGTGAGCGGTGTGTAAAACGTGGATCGTACAGTACGATATGTATATCAGTAAGCAAATCTAGACCATTGATGGAATAAAGGGCTGTGATTTATGGATTTGTAAAAATCATATAGTACGATAGTGTATCGTATAGTACAATATAAACAAAAGTTCAAGTTTTAGTGTCAGAAAGATGTGAGTGAGATGATCAGGAAACCTTTTTCTTTTTACAAAATAATAACACACAAAAATGAATACATGAATAAACACATGAGTTTTTTTAAAAAAAAAAGAAATATTTTTTTTTTGGATTAAGCATGAACATCTTTGACACCCAGTTTTGTCCTCAAGATGCTAAAGGTGTCATAAGCTAGTGGTTTTATGAATATGTCAACCAGTTGATCTCCGATTGCTATATGGTGCAGTTTGATGTCTCCCTTGGCTACATGGTCTCTTATAAAGTGATTCCTAATATCTATATGTATTGTGCGTGAGTGTTGAATTGGATTTTTAGATATGCAAATTGCACCAGTGTTGTCACACATAATTGGGATGGTTCCTATAAGTAGTCTAATATCTAAAAGTTATTATTTTAACTATAAGATTTGAGCAATATAACTTCCTACTGCTATATATTCTGCTTCAACCATAGAAAGGGCTACTGAATTTTATTTTCTACTGGACCAGGAAACTAAGGATTGTCCTATGAATTGATAGGTGCCAGAGGTGCTTTTTTTATCTACCCTACATCCCACAAAATTAGAATCTGAATACCCTAAGATTTTAAACATAGTGCTATGTCTAGGATACCAAATTCCTAAGTTTTGGGTGCCTAATAGACATTTAAGAATTCTCTTGATAGCAGTCATATGAGATTCTTTTGGGTCAGCCTGAAATCAGGTGCAGAGACAAACACTAAATAATATATCCAATCTACTGGCAGCTAAATAGAGGAGAGATCTAATTATTCCCTTATACTTCTTCTAGTCTACTGACTTTCCATTTTGATCTTTATCAAGTTGAATGGTAGAACTCATGGGAGTGTTCATGGCTGTGGCATTATCCATTTCATACTTATTCATAATATCCTTGATGTATTTAGATTGGATAAGGAATGTTCCATCTTTCATCTATTTTACACTGAATAGGAAGTAATTAAGTTCTCCTATCACGCTCATTTCAAACTCATCACTTATTATTTTGAAAATTCATCGCATATTCTCTGAAGATCCAAATAAGGTGTCATCTACATAAATTTAAACAATGAGTATCTCATCTTCTACCCTTTTTAAGAAGAGGGTGGTGTCCACATTATCCTTAACAAAGCCTCTATCTAGTAGGAATGTGCTAATTCTTTCATACCAGGCTCTAGGTGCTTTCTTTAACCCATATAATGCCTTTTTTCAATTTAAATATATAATTTAGAAATTGTGAGTTTTCAAATCTAGGGGGTTGCTCAACATAAACATCTTCTTTGATTACCCCATTTAGGAAAGTACTCTTAACATCCATTTGGTATAATTTAAAACCCTTGAAGCAAGCAAAGGCTAATAGTTCATTTATGGCTTCTAGTCTCTACAGGGGTAAAGGTTTCCTCAAAATTTATTCCCTTAATTTGGCTATACTCCTTAGCTACTAATCTGGCCTTATTTCTCACTACTATTTTAGAGTCATTCATCTTATTTTTAAAGACCCATTTTGTTCCAACCACACTTTATTCCTTAGGTCTCTTGACTAATTCCCACACATCATTCCTAACAAATTGGTTTAACTCTTCTTACATTGCTAGGATCTAGAATTCATCTCCTAAGGCTTGATCTATGTTGATGGGTTTAATCATGAAGATAAATGCAGAATGGCTAAGTTTCTTTCTAATTTTATGCCTAGTATTTACACCTTTAGATGGGTCTCCTAGGATCAACTCTCTAGGATGACTAGAAGAATATCTCCAATCTCTAGGCAATAGCTCCTGAGGTTCTACTCTATCTTCTATGGCAATGGTTTCTACCCCCTGAATGTCCTTGACTTCTTCTTCTTTAGGATTAGGTTCAGAGGTCTTATCTAATTCATCAAATACCATATGGGTAGACTCTTCTACTACTAGGGTCCCCTTATTAAAGATTCTTTAGGCTTTATCTATAGATGAATAGCCTAAGAAGATGCCTTCATCAGATTTAGGATCAAATTTTCAAGGGTAACTTACCATTAATTAACATAAAGCATTTACATCCAAAAATATATAAGTGAGAAAGATTAGGTGTTCTACCCTTAAGTAGTTCATAGGGTGTCATATTAAGTTTGGGTCTAACATTCACCCTATTTAAAACATAACAAGCAGTATTCATTACTTCTGCCCAAAAATATCTAGGGAGAGTGTATTCAGCTAACATTGCCCTTGCAGCTTTAACCATGGTTCTATTCTTTCTCTCAGCTATTCCATTCTACTGAGGGGTCGTAGGGCAGAGAAGTTATGTTCTATTCCTATCTCTTGATAGAACGATTCCAACCTAACATTCTCAAATTTTTCACTGTAATCACTATGGATTGTTAAGATTTCACATCCTGATTTCCTTTGAATCCAAGTGGAGAAGATTCTAATTTCTTCAAATAACTCACTCTTATGTGCTAAAAATTTTATCCAAGTAAATCTAGAGTAGTCATCCACTATTACAAATCCATAAGTTTTCCCTCCTAGGCTACCTATACTAATAGGTCAAAATAGGTCCATGTGAGGAATTTTTAGTGGCCTAGTGGTGTTGATATCCTTGATGGAATGAAATGATGATTTAACTTATTTTCCTAGTTGGCAGACATCACATAGGTGGTCCTCAGTGAAGTCTAACTTAGGTATGCCTCTAACTAGGTCTTTCTGAGTGATATTCCAAAGTGATTTCATGCTAGCATGACATAGTCTCCTATACCATAGCCAAGAGTCATCAACTATTTTTTTTAAACATAATGGGTTAAATTTTTAATGCAATTGAGGTCTAACATATAGACATTATTTATCTATTTTCCTTCTAACACAAGTTTATCGTTTGAGCTAATCATGCATTTGTTAGAAAGAAACTTTATGTCAAAACCCTTATCACACAGTTAACTAATACTTAATATATTGTTCTTTAAACCATCAACTAATAGAACATTTTTTAATTACAAAATTGTTAGAGTTTCCAATGATACCTGAGCCCACCACTTTCCTAGTTGTGTTGTCTCCTAAAGTCACCTTACCTCCTAACTTGGCCTCCAGTGTCATGAACTGCCCCATGTCTCCAGTCATATGTCTCGAGTAGCCACTATACTGGTACCACATGCTCTCACTAGGTCTTTTGTGAGAGCACCCCTATAATGTTAATTAAAGGTTAGTTTTGGAAACCCAAGTGAGTTTGGGTTTCTCTTTATGCATAAATGAATGAGATGTAAGCATGTTATGTTGTGATGGATGCAATTTAGGTCTCCACACTAGATGTGTCCTATGGTGGATTGTGTAAGTGCAAGCTATCTGACCTAGCATGCCATAAGAGTAATACCTAACATTAGGAAATGGGTTCACTAACCTGTGTGGGTGATGGTGCCTCTTCTTAAGTTTGTGTGATGCATGCAATGTTGAGGGGTATCCCATTGGACAAGTGAGAGTAATGGTTTATTATTTTCTAATGCTATAACATTTGCTCTTAAAATTCATTAACACTTTCATAGCTTAACAATTCTAGTTTTAATGCATGCTCATTGCTATCTAGTTGACATGCAAGTTCTTCTAATTCCGTAAATATATTTTCTAGTTTAACATGTGATGATTTTAATGAATCGTGTGCAACAGTTAATTCAATATGCTTCTTATTTAGTGTATCAAATTCATCAAGCAGGGACGTGTGATATTTTTATAAGTCATAATATTCTTTAACTAAATTATCATGCTCTTTTTGTAAAGTATTAAGATCAGTGTTAAAACTAGCATGCATTTTTTTTAACTTCTTATGTGAGTCATGAATTTTTTCAGAAATAACTAATAATTCATTATAAGAAAGTTGACATACCTCATCTTGATCTGATTGATCAAGGTTATCGTTAGTCATACGACACAAATTCATTACCTCCTACTCTACTTCTTCTTCTGACAATTCTGAGGCAGAGTCAGCCCAAAAAGCTTTTTGTGTTTTTAGCTTACTCTTCTTATACTTTGACTTCTCCTCACCCTTCTCCTTATTTGGGTGAGTCTTTACGTTGGGGCAATCAGCTCGGAGATAACTTAGTTTTCTACACTCAAAGAAATTTGTGTCAGATGCAACTTTAATATTCTTTGAGCTTTTAACTTTGCTACAGTTATTTTGATGATGCCTTTGTTTTCTTTTCAAAAAATTCTTGAATTGATGAGTCATTAGGGCTATATCATCATCTTCCTCTACTGCAGAACTGTCACTTTCTGAATTGTTCACTTTTAGAGCCACAGTTTGCTCCTTCTTCTTTTAGCCTGTGTCACTTTGCCTTGGACTCACACCTTGCTCATAGGCAATGAGTGACCCAAGTAAATTATCAATTAAATAGACATTTAAATCTCTGGACTCTATTATTATAGTTATTTTTACATCATAAGAACTAGGTAAGCATCTCAAAATTTTATTAACTTTTTCAAAATTAGATAACTCTCTTCCTAGTGAATGCAAGAATGTCACAATCTAGGTGAATCTATTGTACATATCAGATATACTCTCGCTAAGATTCATGCGAAAGAGTTTGTAATCATACAGTAATATGTTTATCCTAGACTGTTTAACCTTAATAGTTCCTTCGTATGTGATACACAATCTATCCCAGATCTTCTTACCAGTACTACAAGTAGACACTCACATATAATCTTCTGATTTCAATGTGTAAAAGAAATAATTCAAGTATTTTGTATTTAATTACACAAGTTTCCTATCCTCATTACTCCATTCATTAAATGATAAAACAATTTTAATTCCATTCATGAGACGAAAAGGAGTAGAGTAACCTTCTTGAACCAATATCCACATGCGATAGTCTATAGATTATAAAAACCTAGACATGCAAATTTTTCAAAAGACAAATGGTATATTGTCAAATAAGGGTGGATGGGTTATTGAATAACCCTCTACAGTGTTACGGTTATCAAAGTGATCCATGGATCGTATGTTTCTAGATTTTCTAAAATACTATTTTGAAACCTGACTCTGATACCACTTGAAAGTATAAGATGCACCAAGATGGTGGTGAATTGGTATTTTAAAAACAAATTCTAAATATGAATTTTAATTTTTTAAGGATTTTTAATATATTTAAAATAATAATTTAACTAGTCAAATCTGGAAAAGAAATACAAGAAAAGAAAATTACAAAAAATGAAAAAAGCACACCAAAAATTTTCATAGTGGCTCAGTCACTTGACCTACATCCACTCCCCGGAGTCCTCCACTCAGAGAGTTTCACTATTAAAAGTTTACTTCATTCTACTCCCACAATAAGGTGGAGAAGCCATTACAAAACTCACTTTCACCATCCCCAGTATGGCGGAGTGCCAGATGCTATGTCACCCTCCTGGTGATGGTAGCATACCTTCTCTTTTTCTCCCTCATGGAGAAGGTAGAGAACCTCAAGGATGTTGACCTAGAAGCCTCTCTCCCTAGAGCGCTTCCATAAGACTCACCAAGGCCACAGGAGGAGCAAGCGTGTAGCTAGCTCGGAGCAACCATGTGATCCCCAAACATTCCTTCTCCCTCACGCTCAAGCTCACCTTCTCATTCCTCTCACAAACCCTGGATTTCTTCAAAAGCTCCCTCTCAAGAGTTTCTTTAGTTATCACGTTCCTCTCCTTCACATTTTCTAACATAAGAATAAAAAGACTTATTTTTATATTAGGCTTCAGAAAATCTTAATCATTCAATTCAGATGATCACAATTTATACAGTATGATCCAATATCATATAATATGATCAGTTTAAAATTAGTTCCGTCCAGCACAAAGGCAGACAAGCAGTTCACAAGTTTTAAGCACATAGTACAATACGATCTAAAGATCGTACTAGATGATCATTTTACTTTCAACTGTTCGTATAGGATGACTTATGGGATAACCAAAAATTATCTCTATAAATTGTCCAGTATTGTACACTTTGTACAATACAACTAGTTCAATTCAATCCATCATCTTGTATGATAAATATCATCTGGGATGAATAGTTTAAGAAATTATGGTTTTGTTTGGTATGATCTCTAGGATGAAGAAATTTCATCTTTGTAGTTCGTACAATATGATATACATCATACAGTACGAATGGTATTCATTAATAAACCACGATTTAATTTTATAATTACGGGGGATAATTTTGGCAAGATTTCAAATAATCATACAGTATTATTAGGATTGTACAGTATGATCACTTTAAAGATCAAATTCAAAATTTTGCCTAAATTATGCTGGCAGCTAGGGTTTACAGATGGAAACAAATTGTACAGTATAATCATTATGGTACAGTATAATTAGTTCACAAACTAATTATTCAGAATTAGTTGTTAAGCCTAAGTGTTATGATAGATCGTACAGTATGATTAAAAATCGTACAGTATAATTTTCCTTCAAAAAACTTTAATCTTCAAAAAAGAAGCTCTCCCCCCATGAGTGTGTGCATGGTCACCCAATTTGCATACACTCTTTTATGGTATACTGAAAAAATTAAAAATAAAGAAAATATAAATTTTTTATATCACATTCTACCAAGTCTTGAGTCTCCAGTAGTCTTGAGCGGTGTGTATTTTACCTGAAATGTTAGTGCTCACAGACCAAAAATAACATCTATATTTTTCAAGGAAGAGCATAGTAATCCAGTCAATATTATTTGTCATCTTCAAAATCGGATGCACGGGATCCTGAATTGCAATAACTATATTACTTGATTTGGCATGTATACTTATGTATATTAAGTGAAATTTTAATAATATTTATATCAAAAAAATCTTAAGCATTATTTAGGATTGATAGTGATATAAGTTATTTTCATAATTCTTTAGGTTACTCTGCCACCCCCATCAATTGGTTGAGTCAAAGTAGGGCTATGTTGGTTTAGGGTCAGAAAATAAGGGTTTTAGAGAGCTTGGCTCAACCCATACTTATAAACCAAGTCAAGCTATGAGTTCAAACTCTTGGGGTATATACATGGGATTAATACACACTTATTATAATAAACTTCAAATTTTTTTTTGGTAAGAGTAGAGATTTAAATAAAGAAAATCCCATTTTTAGGACTTCATTCAACCCTTGTTCAAACCATGTGGGCCCAAGGATTTTAGGGGACTCATATTGACCTCATGAATAGTCCCCATGAGTTTAGTACAATGATTTGGTAAAAATATTAAGAAACAAATTTTTTAGGTGTATATGTTGATTTTTGTGAGCTAGGGGTTGATCGGGTCAATTAGGTTGGACCAGAATTCAACGATAGGTCCAACAAATTTAAAATGGTGTTTTGGTTTTGTTGGAGGTGGTTCCATTGCTTGGTGAGGTAATTTAGTTCAAAAATACTTTTTTTAAGGGCTTAAGGGGCTAGTTGGTCAACCATGGTTAACCTGGTCAATAAGAGTTAACCAAGGGTTAAAACTTGGTCCAATATATTCTAAATGATGTTTAGGATTTGTTGGAGGTAGTCCCAAGATTTGGTTAGTTCTCCATGAATGTAATGTAGTTTAAATGGTGAAAGGTAATTTTATCAACGTAGGCTGACTTGGTTAGCAAGGGTTGACAAGGGCTTGGGTTTGGTTCAATGGATTCCAAATCATATTATGGATATATATGGATAAGTTTGGATGGCTTGGTTTGATTGAGCCATAATGTTTAACAAAAATTCAATTTTTAAGGTATAGGGTTTTAGGATTTTGTAGTCAACCATGGTCAACCAAGGTTCAATTTTGGTTTAATGCATCAATCTAGTGATGATGATTATGATCAATGTGTTTGGAGAGGCCACTAATGTCAAAATCACATGATTCCATGTTCAGTGGTGTAGGCTATAAATATTTGAAGCCTACATAAATGCTTAGAGTTTCAGAGGTTAGGGATCTTAAAATGATTTCAAATTTATATGGTTTACCCAAGGAATATTCCTAATCAATATGCAAGTGATAGATCATGAATCCAAGGTCATTTTCTTAGATTTTAGGGCAGTGAAAATTTCTCCAAAAATAGGTTATGGGCCCAAGGGTTTTGGGTTTAGTTCTAACCCTAAATTTTGGAGCTTTGAGTTTACAATGAGTTTAATTTACATTTAATTTAATTAAAAATTTGATGAGTTTATATTTTGAAGTGCTTAGATCCCTAATAATCAATTATGATTGTCAGTTACTGAACAAAAAATCAGGTGATGATAAATTGTGATTCTCTACTGATCGATTAGGATGTTTAATTTTGGTTTGATTTGAATATGATCATTAAATGTTAATGTTTGAGAGAATAATTTATTTGGAAATGAATATTTTACTAATAATCATTTGGTGATTGTCAAGTCATTGATTAGGTGGTCAAATAATAATCAAGGATGACTTTCAAGTGATAATTTTATCTGTCAATGATTAAGACTATGCTACTACATAGTACAGAGTTTGATTTTGAGCTTGAAGTATTATTCAATGCTTGAGTATGGAGATCGAATTTTGATTAAGATGATTCACCTCATACAAAATTGAGGCCAATAGGTCTCATCAATTAGTACTAGGGTTGAACCTTCTACTATTAGTGTTCTCATGTTGAAGACACTATAGGATTTTCCTCAAGTTGAAAATCTTATAAATATAGCTTCATCAGATTTTTTCACCAAACTTTTTGAGTTTATATTTTCCATTTTTCAATACAAAGGATTTGCATCCAAAGACATGTAAGTGGGAAAGGTTTGACAACCCCTCAATTAACTTAGTGTAGTCATCTACAATTACAAACCAATATAATTTTTCTCCTAGACCCATGGTGTTGATGGGTCCTAATAGGTCCATAAACAAAAACTCAAGTAGTTTACTAGTGTTAATCTCCTTAAGTGAGTGAAAAGATAACTTAACATGCTTACCTAGCTGACATGCATCACAATGGAGCTCCTTAGTCAACTTTAGCTTGGGTAATCCTCTAACCTTGTCAAAGTGATTGATCATTTTTAGTGTCATCATGCTTTCATGACAAAGTCTCTTGTGCCACAACCAAGCCTCATTTATAGTGGTTTTCATATAATACAATTTGTTAAACTCATTCAAACTTTCTAAGCTAATCATATAAACATTTTTCGTTCTAATGCCATGTATAATAAACTTATTTTCGAGAAAAATCAAACATTTATTTGAAAAAGAATATTAAATCAAAGCCCTTATCACGTAGTTTACTAATGCTCAATAATTTGTGCTTCAACCCTTATACTAGTTAAATCATTTCAATAGTAAATCCATTTTGTTTACCTATAGTGCTTGTTTCAATAGCCTTCTTAAGAGTATTATCTCCCAAGGTCACATTGCCTCTGCTTCTAGCCTCCAACATGATGACCTTGCATGCATCTCCAATTATATGCCACGAGAACCAACTATATTGATACCACATGCTTTTACTATACCCATTGTGAAGGTATACCTACAAAGTAAATCAACTAAGCAATTTGGGACCACACTAGCTTGGGTCCCAAATTGTTAAAAAATCCAAACATGCCATTCTATGCTAATGTGGATATAAGCCTCAGAACATATCATTGACATGTACTTTACCAACACTACATTGTCCTTTTAATTATAATTTGCACAATTCTATAATGTAACTTTTATTCAACATAATAATACGTATCATGTCTAGTAATAAAGTGATGAGAAGAGTATTTTGCCCATAAACATTGATATTCTTAAAGTTTAGTTATTTACTACTTAATAAAAGTTCTTTATTTATCTAGTTTGTTGATCATAAGAGTTTAGGCAGTTCAAAGAAAAAGCTATAGTTATAAAAGATAAATTTAATAATTTTTAAAAGCATTGAACCTGTGATATTTTAAAACATATGCTTTCTTAAGAGTGATTTGTTTCTGATGCTAATGTGATTCAGAGTATAAGTACACCTCTCTATCGAGCTCATTGGAGTATTAGCTAGGATTCCTCCTAACTATAATTTTACTATTTCCTTAACACTTCACCATATGTGTATCCATAGTAAGATTACATTTTAAAATCTATAATTATTCTTCTTGTCCTCTATCGAGCCTCTAGATCAGACTAGGTTTCAAATTTATACATGACCAATACATAAACTAAATGAAGCATGAGAAATTAAAAATAGCTTTAAATCAATTGATAAAATTTCACACCTAGTCAATGCAATACATGATTCTTAAATAATCATAGATTCATATTAATGATTTCAGCCATATATGGATATATAATAAAATATCAAAAAATATTTTTATTTCACTAACAAAATAAAATATAATATATAGATTAAAGGATTGAAATGACACATTAGTAATACAGACTCCTTTTCGCACCTTCTCTTAATCCATAACAATACAAGTCTCAACATAGGCACTTAAGAGCTAATTCACGACTAAAAGTAGTCTCTCAAACTCACTTACACACACACACACACACACATGCACGTCTATCCAAGTTGCCCACCTTTGACAACCCCTATACATTAAAACTAAAGCTACTATTTATAACATTAGAAAATAACTGAACTAGCACTATGGTGCTAGCTTGATGACATTATTACTCTATTGCACTGGTGCATTCGTTCATCATTCATTGGACTATTTCATTGGTTCAACCATCTCAGATTTTGTCGTGCTGCTAGATCTAGTGTTATGAGACTTTCTGGATAAAACCTCGATGCAAAGCCCTCCAATAATTATTTTGAGGCCTCTTCATTATGTACTGAATTTGTGGTGCTATGGCACTACACTGGTGGTGATTCTGTGCTCAAGAAATTATGGTGCAATGATGCTGGTTAAATTTTTATGATTTTAGCTTATTTCTTGCATAAAAATATAAGAATTAAAAGTATAAAAATCATAATAGAAGTAATTTGGACTTCATAATTTTTCTCTTTTCAAATTCTACCAAACTTTAAGACACTACTTACCCTCAAGTCATTAATACTAGATTGGATAGAATACTTTTTATTTAAATGTAATTTTTGAAAAAAAATAATAATATAAGTATTTATACATTACAAAAGATGGAAGATTTTTTAATAAAATAATTTATAATATTCTATTCATTTATTCTTATTTAATATTCTTAATTAAACTCCTAAGTGTGTATGTGAATAATGCTGACTAACTTCCTCAGGTTTACTAAATTTTTGGAATTAATGGAATTACACATTTAATTAACCCTTAAATCTTCCTTTAATCTTTCTTAAAGTATTACTATTCCAATAATTTTCTTTGGGGTTAAAGAAGTGGAGCTAGATATTGCAACTACCAATTATTTTGTATTCTAGTATTTAGCTTTTCACTTTTTCTTTTTCTTTTCTTTTATTTAACTAAGTTCAATATAATAATTTTGAATACCAGTCTTAACCTTTTTTATTTCTTAAATACCTTCAACTAATTTTGAATAAATGTCTATTACCTCTACTTTGTATACTGATCTAAAGTTTGTTAAGGGTTTCATTATTCCTTAATTACTTACTTTTTAGGTGAATTAGAGTTAATCTAATTGGTTAATTCATATTAATCCTACAACCCAATAGTCCTTTCTAAGTAGTCATGTGCTTTAGTGATTTCAAGGAATATAACTTGTCATATATTACTAATTTTAGAAGGAAAGATTTGTTGTCACTTATATCTATTTTATTAGAAAAATTTTAAAAATTTTATACTATTAAATACTTATGGATCTTAATTTTGAATTTTTTAAATTTAGAATTCAATCAGAAAGTTAAATAAATTAGGATAATAATTTTTTTGTAAACTATGGAAATTGATTTAATTAATTTTTTTTCCATATTATAACTATATACAACAAAACTAAAAATACAAGAAAATAAAATTACATTATAGAAGAAAATGAGCAAAAAATAAAAACTAAAATAAATGTTATAACAAAAATAAAATAAGAAAATAACAATAACAAACTAAAGTAAAGAAAAATCAAATAAAAATAACTACAACAGTAGGGCTCACCTTGCTCCTCTTCATCATATTTTTCTTCTTCTTCTCCTGCAGCTTCTACTACTTATGCTGACGACAGTCCTAATCCTGGGTACATCTTAAAAACTAATCCTGGGTACATCTTAAAAAGGGGTGGGCATGGAAAAACATTTTGTTAAGTGTGGGAGTTCATCTCCCAGCTCTTGAACATGCCAATCAAGTATGCATTATTGGGGGCCTAGTATTTATATTACCTTTATTGCTGGAGCATGAAATGGTCATAATGGGAATGCATCCCCTATTTTAACCCTAACAATGGTAGCCCAAAGTGATATTTAGAAATTCCAATATGATTGACACTATCTTAGAAGTCCACCACCTGATCTCCTTGCATCCTATGATCTCTACCCTGTTGCTAGCTAGGATGAGTCACCTGGCCATATTCCACTCCTTGTTCTATGAGGGAGAGTTTAAAAGATTGGATCATAGATCTAGTTAGGGTAAAAATAGATAAGATATACTCTACTCCTGGATTTCTTATTGCCCTGATAGATTCATATAGTTCAAAGATAAGACTAGGATAAACCCATTGATGTTGACCCCCGATGCTTGATAGACTCAAAGATAATCTTCTTAAAATTAATAGCCATTTCTTTTTAATATAATAATTTAAAATTTTCCCATCCATTATCACCTCACTTGTATTTTTGCTAAGCATAAGCTTTATCGAAATGATATAGTGTCATGTCTTAGACTCCTGGGTGAGCAATGACATTGGAAAATTAATAATTTTATTCTCTCTTATCTTCCACGGGTCATTCAACTCTCTATAGGTTATGAACCTAATGATTTTCTCATAATTTATGATTGTTATAAAAAAAAATTAAGGTACTCATCACTGCTAAACTGAAATTTAGGGTTTTAAACATTTATTTTATGAATACAGGAGTGAAGGACCCACTTATTATAGACAATGATGCACTCATTTTGGGTCTCTTCATGTTTGCAAAAAATTCCTGAATCAAACAAGCATTGACATATTAGGGCTGCATGAAAGGAATATTTATTTTTTTGCTCTATAACAAGCTCTGAATTTCTTCACCAGGATTATCAAAACCATGCATAAGGATTACAATTTTACTTACAAAGCTGTTATATCTCTCCTTAGCATCAAAATTAAAGAGCTTTCTATTCTCATAGGAATTTGATCAAGCCCTCTACCTAATAACTAAGAACATAGGGGCAATTTCTAGAGATATTAAATGACTAAGGATATAGACACACATGCACAAGGGAAATAGATTGCACAATTGAAATGAAAGAAAACAACCCATCCTTACTTATAACTAGGCTAGTCTTGGCTTACATAGTGTTATGTTGCTTAGTAAAATAGGTTAAAATAGGTATAAGTGTTGTAGTGCTTGTATAGGAATTATAAATATAATCCTTTTCACAAAGAGATTGCCAGAACACTTAACATGTGGAGTTGCTACGGTGCTCAAAGTGAACACTATCATGGTGCTCCATCTACCCTATTAATTATTTAACTAAGCATTGTGGTGCTCAATGACATCAAAAGGACTGGAGAGCTCAACACCACAGAGTTGCATTGACGACATTGTGGCACTGCAAAAGGTGATTTGGCATTGCAACACCAATTTTTATAGCACTACATTATGATTGATCCTAAATTTAATTTTTAATAATAACATAGTAATGTAATGCTTCAAGGTTTAGCAATGTAGCGTGGTTGAATTTCTCAAAATGAAATCCTAACACTCTAAATCAAGATTACACATGTAACATTGATAAGATAGATCGAATCTAACCTAAGGTTTTATAACCACAAATAAAACACCAAATGCACACGAAATCCTAACAATAAATATGGATAATGAATTGTGTTGCCTCCCAAGTAATACTAAGTTTATGCCAAAATTTTATCCAAGATGAGCCAGATCTACAAAACTTCGAAAGCTATTAACATCTCCACCTAAATAAGGTTTTAGTCTATGTCCATTAACTTTAAAGTCTAGGTGATTTTATTATCATTGATATAAACAGCTCCTTAAGAATACACTTATATAATAGTGAATCAGCCTAACCACCTAGACTTAAGCTTCCCAAGAAATAATTTTAATCTTAAATTATACAATATTGCTTCTTGTCCAGGCTTAAATTCTTTCTTAACGAGCTTATAATCATACCACTTTTAAATTTCACTTATATAATTTGAAATTATCAGAGGCATCATTTCTAAATTATTCTAATTCATTTAATTGTATAAACCTTATCTCTTCAGTAAGCTTAAGATTATAATTCAGCACGTTTATTGGTAGTATGTTTTATAATCAAATTCTAAAAGCAAATGGTAAGATTTTGAAATGTTATCTTTCAGGATGATATTTTGATTGGAGTTTTTAGCAATTCTGCAAACCCATAAAGCATCATCCAATGTATGTGATTAATTTTTCCTATTTAGACTAAAAGTTTTATCTAAAATTGTCTTAATCTTTTGATTACTTACCTTAGCTTGAATACTAGTTTAGGGATGATATGTAGTAGCTATCTTATGCTTAATTCCAAACTTTAAAATTTGATTCTCTACTATCTTGTTACAAAATGGCTACCTCCATCACTTATTAAGACTCTAGGCACTACAACTTTAAAAAATAATTTTTCTTTAAAAATTTATTTCTATTTGTGCATCACATTTAGGAGTTTTAATTCTTTATACCCACTTGGATACATAATAATTTGCTATTAAAATATATGGACTCCCAAAGGATTGAACAAATGAACCCAGGAAGTCTAATCCCCAAACATAAAAAATTTAAACTTCATCCATATAATTAAGGTGCACTCCATTTCTTTTAGAAACATTTCTTACCCTTTAGCATCTATCACATAGTTTAATATAATCATATGCATCCTTAAATAGGATAGGCCAAGAAAATCTAAATTAAAGAATATTAGAAGTTGTTCTAAACCCACCAAAATGCACTTCATACTCAGAATCATGACATTCACTAATAGTAAGTTCTATCTCATCTTCAGAGACACACTGCCTAATAATTTGATCTTTAAATTTTCTAAATAGAAAAGGCTCATCCCAGAAATAGAATTTGGCATCATGAATGAATATATGCCTTTGGATATTAAACATGACCATGGGAATTATACCATTGATAATGTTAGCATACCAAGGCACATTCAAAGATTGCAGCACAAATAATTTTTCATTAAGAAAAAACTTATTACTATCATTATCACTATGATCAAAATCTTAGCTCTCTAATCTAGACAGATGATCGATCACCTAATTTTTATATCATTTTATATTAGGAATCTCTAAATAAAATTCTTGTAGTAGTAAAACCCACCTAATTAATCTAGGATTAGAATCTTTCTTGGTTAATACATTTGATAGTAAAGTGTTTAGAAAAAATAATTACTTTGGTGCAGATTAAATAAGATATAAACTTTTCAAAGGCAAAGACTATTGCTAATAACACTTTCTCAATAGTTGTATAGTTAATATGATCATCATTTAGAGTATTACTAGTAGAATAAATGATATAAAATATATTTTCAAGTCGTTGCCCTAAAACTACTCCAATTGAAAATTCGCTAGCATTATAGATCAATTCAAAAATAAGAAACTATTAAGATGAAATGATAATAAGTGTAGTAACTGAGCTCTTCTTTATTCTTTCAAACACAACTAAGTAATAAAAGTTAAAAATTAGAATGTATATCTCATCTGAGCAAATGTTATAGCGGTTTGGTTATTTTTGAATTTTTTTAGTGAAACACCTATAAAATCTGGCATGACTTAAGAAACTCTAGACTCCTTTAATATAAGTAAGAGGTGACAAATTCTAAATCACTTGGATCTTTGTCTTTTTGACCTCCATATCCCTCTCAGAGCTTATGTTTGAGGATAAAGCCTTCCTTTACCATGAAGAGGCATTTCTCCCAATTCAACCTAAGGTTGGTTTCCTTACATCTTTTCAAGACTAGTTCAAAATAATCTAAATAAATATCAAAAGTCATTCCAAAAATTGAAAAATCATCCATGAAAATGTTAAAGCCCTAGTCTATTAAATCTTAAAAGATCAACATCATACATCTTTGAAATATTATAAGGGAATTGTACAAACCAAAGGGAATATGTCTAAATGCAAAGATTTCATAAGGATTATTGAATGTTGTTTTATCATAATCATTTGGTCTAATGGGAATCTAATGGTAACATGAGTAACCATCTAAGAAATAGTAAAAGGGATGTTGAGCTAATATATCTAACAATTCATGAATAAAGGGTAATGGGATATAATCCTTCCTATTGTCCATGTTATGCTTTCGATTATAAATATAGATTTACCACCAGATCACACTCCAAATAGGAATAAGTCTTTTTATTAGTTATGTCATTTAACCCTCCTTTCTTAGGGACAGCATGGCTAACCTAATCACTGTCATAAATAGGATATATTATACATGCATCTAACACTTTAAAATTTCTTCCTTAAGCTCTTCTTTCATACTCAGATTCAACCTCCTCTACGGGTTAGCTTTAGGTTGATAAGCTTCTTCCAAAAGAATCTTATGTACACAAATCGATGGACTAATCCTCTGAATGTCAGCAATAGACCATCCAAATGCTTTCTTATATGAAGTAGGACTTTAATCAACATAACTTCCTAATCTTTTCCAAGCACGGCAAAGATAATGATAGGTAAAGTTGACTCCTTTCCTAAGGCATATTTTTTTAACTGAGTGGATAAAACTATCATTCTAACTTAGGAGCTTTAACAATAAATAGTTTCAAATATTTCCCTAAGGAATATGTATCTAAAACCTTAAATCTCACTCTGTACATCCAAGGTCCTCACTAACCAATCGAATAGAATCTCCCTCTATCTCACTCAAATAATACTAAAAAATATATCAAACTGACTATCACCTAAAAGTTTCTCTATAACTTCCTTAACACAAGAATCAATAGAATCTACTCTATAATAATCCTAGCCCTGATCCTTATGAAACTTTATTGATTTTAAAACATTAAAGATGACTTCCTGATCTTGAACTCTCATAATGAGATCTCCTTTTTGAACATCAATCATTATCCTACCTGTAGTTAAGAAATGTCTAACCATGATGATAAATATTTATCTGTCTTACTCCATACTGAAAATAATAAAATCTATAGGGAAAATGAACTTATTAAACTTTACTAAAACATCTTTTAGTACCACTTAGGATAGGTGTACAAACGATCATCTAACTGTATGGTAATGACCTTAGGCTGAACTTCTCCAATGTCTAATATTTTAAAGATAAAAAAGACAGAAGATTAATATTTGGATAGAAATTACAAAGTTATCTCCAATTAAACTTATCTCATATAGCCATTGGGATGGTGACATTACTAGGGTCCTTAAGCCTTTACAGCATTTTCTATCAAATAATGGCACTACACTCTTATGTAAGAGCTACGATTTCAAAATCTCATAATTTCCATTTTAACTTAAAATATCTTTCATAATTTTGCATAGATAGGCATTTTTTCTAGGGCTTCAATAATGGGTTTATTAATAATGATATTTTAAAATATTTGTAAAATCTAGAAAATTACCTACCTAAATTTTTCTTTAATAATCTTAGAGGAAAAGGTGGTGGTCTCCTTTTAACTACCTTCTTAATATATTTTTTCTATTTCCTTACTAGGTCTAGAAGGTTCATCAAACTTAGTGGTTTCTGCATGGGGCTTCTCCAAGGATTTCTTTTATTGGCTTCTCCTCCTTCCTAACCGCTTTTTATTTTCCTTCCCACTCCTTAACTAAATAGCTTTACATTAATCCTTACATTTTTTTTATTTATTTTAGTGTTTCTAGGCAAAGTTTTATTGGGTCTATTAGTTAAGATTCAACTAACTATCTTAATTAATTTTTAATATTTCTAATAGTAGTAGCCCAAATTTGTAGATGTGTGCCCATCTTCAAGATTAATACTTCAAATGAAGGTCTTTTTATCCTTAAGCTAATTATTTGAGTAAAATCTAGGGGGATAATTAAGCCTCGGGTTTATGAAATCTTTAGGATGACTCTAATTTCCTACTTAATTTAGATAGTTAGAGTTCCAATAATTATAACCATTTTGA
The DNA here is from genome assembly GCA_019925795.1 of Dendrobium chrysotoxum. Lineage (NCBI taxonomy): Eukaryota > Viridiplantae > Streptophyta > Magnoliopsida > Asparagales > Orchidaceae > Dendrobium > Dendrobium chrysotoxum. The sequence continues at coordinate 26,473,740 of CM034298.1, read as the reverse complement.
TTATCACTCCAATTATAATTTGGGTGATTTCTCCAACCATAATTATAAGTGATTAAGAAAAGATTATTAGTTTTATTATTGATGGCATTAAGGGACTCTATTCCTGATGTATTTGGGTTAGTAGAGGATCTATAAATATTCTCTTCTATACGAAATGGTGAATTTTGGAGTGAATTGACTCCAAAATTATCTAACATCTAAGATATAGTAGCTACCTATGTAGATAAAATAGATAGCACATTTGATTCATGCACACTAGCTACCTTCTTAGGATTAACTCTTTTATAGAGCTATTGGAAATTATTTTTTCCTTTTTTCTTCCAACATCTCTTTTCCAATGTTCATATTCTCTCTCCTACAGCGTGCTTGGGCTTTGGTGATTGGGACTCCTCTATAGCATTTCATGGTTTCTCCTGTAGTCTTTCTAGATTTTATTTTTTGATCTCGATTGGGGCTATTTTCCTTGCTTCCTCCACCTGAGGCCTTTTGGCCTTTGGTGTTTTTCTAGGTTTGCTATGATGGCGGCGGGTCCATCTTCAACCGTTACCATCCCTTGGGGTATTCCTCCGGTTGGATCTGTTGGAGTTAATAATGGTTTTTTTGATGCTTCGAGTACAGGTTCGTCTACTCCAACTCTTTCTTTTCGTAATGTTTTGGCAAGCAATGCGAACACAAAAGATTCTAGTTTCTCTTTTACTTGTTCTTCATTCAAATGTGTTCCTGCATTGTTGGTTTTTGAAGAAGATTTAATGAAACTTGCTTCCCCTTTTCAGTTTACTTTGGTTGGGAAGTTTTCGTTAAGGCACCCCAGCCTCGACTCTATTAGGTCATTTTTTGGCAATCTTAAACTTTTGGGGGTTTTTTCTATTGGTTTGTTGGACACAAGGCATGTTGCAATTCAACTTTCTAACAATTTGGACTATAGTATGAGTTTTGCTAGGAGATCTTATTACATAGATAACTGTCAAATGAGATTATTGAAGTGGACTCCTTATTTTGACATTAAAAAAGAATCTCCTATAGTTCCTGTTTGGCTTTCTTTTTTGAATTTGAGGTTACATTTCTTTAACTCACATGTTTTACATGCTTTGGGATTGATATTCGGTCAACCTCTTCAATCTGACCAAGCCACTGCCTTTAGAACTAGACCTTCGGTGGCCCAGATTCTTGCATAACTGGACATTACCAAAAAAACATCCTAAAGAAGTTTGGATTGGATCTAAAGTAGCTGGTTATCTCCAGCAGGTTGAATTTGAAAATATACCCAATTTATGCCCACATTGTAAAGTGCATGGTCATGCTTTTAATGAATGTTTAATGGCGCATCCCAAGGGAGGGAAACCTGTTGAAATCTTTGATGTGAAGGACCTTAATAATAATGAGGCTGTCACTAACTCAGAGGTGAATAATGGTCCTATGGCAGCTCGGGACAACATGGAAACTACACACTTGGATACTCCTATTAGTGGTCAAGTTGAAAATTTAGAGAAGTTTTCCATAGTGGAATTGCAAAATATGAATCTTACAGATGGTTTGGATTTATAACATATTGAAGCTAGATCCAGGGTTGTTTTTAGCATGCCTTTGAAGGAAGTGATCCAAATTGAAAACATGGAAAAAGCTTCAAACAACAAAGAAGAGGAGGGTGATATAATACATTCACAATGTGAGTTAAATCATAAGAAAGAGAACCATTCCGAAAACAAGGATGATGGAGAGGAAGAACATATTGAGGAAGGTGAAATTATATAGCAAGAATGAATCTCTAATTGGGAATGCTGAATGTGTAAATGATGTTTCCTTGTTGTCCTCTCCCACTACCCAAAATGCCAACAATATTGAGAATGGTCATATTAAAGTTGGTAGGAAGAAAAATAAAAATGCTAAACTCTCAAATGGCCAAGCATCTTGGGTTACTTGAGCTTCTTTTCCTTCTTCCTCCAATAGTTAAAGCCATCATTTGGAATATTAGAGGTATGGGCAATCGCCCTTCTTTGGATAGGGTTAAAAATTTGTGTAGCATTCATAACATTAACGTTTTGATTTTACTTGAGCCTTTAATTTCTTCTTCAAAGCTGGATTCTACTCGTCATAAGTTGGGCTTTGATTTCTTGTTTAGTAACTGTTCTAATAAAATTTTGATTTTTTGGAAACAATGGGTTAATTTAAGCATTTTGTATGACTATCCTCAAGTAGTTCATACTAGTATTAAATTTCTTCAATTTTCTTGCTATGCCTCCTTTGTTTATGCTTCTTGCTCTATGACTACAAGGAGAATTTTATGGTCTCAAATCTCTAATTTTTCTAATAATATTTCTAAGTCTTGGATGATTGGTGGTGATTTTAACACTATTTCTAATGCTTCTGAGAGGGTGGGTCGGAACCCTCCCAATTTTCAAGCTATGGAAGACTTTAATGATATGATATTAAACTCTAATTTGCATGATATTGGTTTTAATGGCCATGCCTTTACTTGGAATCAAGCTACTATGTGGCAATGTTTAGATCGCATTCTTTTTGATAACAGTTGGATTTCTAAATTTCCTAGTACTCACATTGAACATTTAACTAGAACCTTATCTGATCATTCACCTCTACTTTTAAATATTTCTATGCAGCAGAATAGTATTCATTCACCTTTTAGATTTCAAAATATGTGGCTTCTTCATGACTCTTTTCTTAATATTGTTCAAAGCAATTGGCATACACCTTTATTTCCTTCTGATAATATTGTTGGTATGACTAGATTTTGTTTAAGCTCAAAAGGCTTAAACAAAAATTGAAGTGGTGGAATAAAGTTGTGTTCAAGAACTTATTTTCAAATATTTTTCATGCTGAAAATCAAGTAGCTTTTGCTAACAATAATTATATGCTTGATCCTTATGTGGAGAACCTTTCTTTATTGAACGAGAACAAAGATGCTTTATTTAAAATTCAAATGTAAGAAGAAGTTTTTTGGAGACAAAAAGCTGGTTCTAAATTTTTTGTGGAGGGTGATAGGAATACTAAATTCTTTCATAATATCACCAACCATAAGAAGGTTGCTAGTTTTATTCATAAAATTATTAATCCTGATGGGTCTCACATTGATTCTCTTCATTTTATTTATGATTCTAGTATTCATTATTTTAAGAATGTGTTTAATAAAGATTTGAATCTGGTGTTGGATGTAAACTTCTCTTTCATTCCTTTTATTGTCTCTGATGAGGATAACACTATGCTTACTAAAATTCCTTCTACTGAAGAAACTTGGAAGATTGTAAATGATATGAACACTAATTCTGTTGCTAGTCCTGATGGTTTTATGACTAAATTTTTTTAAAAACTTGGCATATCATTAAAGTTGATTTGGTCAACGTTGTTATTGATTTCTTTAAAGGTAATCCTTATCATAAGTTTTTTACTTCAACCTCTATTGTGCTTATTCCCAAAAGTAATGTCACTAATTTTTCGAGCAATTTTCGCCCATTAGTCTTTGCTCTTTTTTCAACAAGCTTAATGCCAAGTTGATCATGAGTAGATTAGCTTTAATTCTTCCTAAAATTATCTCTTTAGAATAAACTGGTTTTGTTAAAGATCGTTCTATTTTTGAAATGTTTTATTTGCCAAAGAATTAGTGCATGATTTGGAGGCTAGAATTATTGGTGGTAATGCAATCTTCAAAATTGATATTACCAAAGCTTATGACAACCTCAATTGGGATTATCTTTATACCATGCTTCATGTTTTTAGTTTCAGTAATGGTTTTATCAAAATCATCAAAAATTGTATTGAGCATCGCTTCTTTTGAATTATTATTAATGGTAAGAGCTAAGGCTTTTTTAAGTCCTCCCAAGGCCTTAGGCAGGGGGATCCCTTATCCCCTACTTTGTTTATTTTGGCGGTGGAATTTCTTTCAAAAGGTCTTAATGATCTTTTTAGGAAACATCCCACTTTACAGTACCGAACTTTGGGTGGTTTATCTATTCGTACTTGAGCTTTGCTGATGATTTTATTATCATTACAATTGAGTCCAAAAAAAATGCCTAACATTCTTTTTAAATTTCTTCATCAATTCCAAATGTCTAGTGGTTTATTGTTTAATCCTCTTAAAAGTTGCTGCATTACCTCTAAGTTTATTTCTATTCAAAGGATCATGTCGATTCAGAACAATTTTGGCTTTTTGCATAAGCAGTTACCCATTAAGTATTTAGGCACCCCCATTTTCAAATTTAGGAAGAGATCACATTTATTTGGGGATATTTTTTTGACTATTCAAAAAAAGCTTTCTACTTGGCTTTTAATTATCTTTTTTTTTGTGGTAGATTGGTGTTAATTAAGAGTGTCTTGTGTTCTATTACCATCTACTTATTTCATACGTTATATCCCACTATGACTATTTGTAATAGGCTTGAAAGAATTTTCAACAAGTTTTTTTGGGGTTCTAAGAAGGGTAAGTCAGCCATTTGTTGGACTTCTTAGAATAAATGCTCTAGTGTTCAAGATGAAGGAAAGCTTGGGTTTAAGAATTTAAGTGATATGGCTCTTGGCTTCTCCTATAAACTTTGGTTTAATTTTAGATCTAACAAAAGTCTTTGGGCTAAATTCGTGGCTGCTAAGTACTGCGGTGACAAGCATCATCTCTTGTCTTCTTTTAAGAAAGGGAATTCTTTTAATTGGAAGAGATTGTGTTCCATTAAATGGGATGCTGAGAATTTTATTCAATGGGGTTTGGGGGAGGGAGACTTTTTTTTTTGGCAAGACAATTGGTTGGGGATTTCCTCTATTGATAATTTGCTTAATACTCTATCCATTAGGAAATCGCATGCTAAATCACAGCTTTTTTCTACCAATTGGTGTAAAGGTATTCCTCTTTCTTATTCTATCCTTACTTGGAGAATTTCGCATAATTACATTCCTGTGGATAGTATTTTAATCAAGAGGGGTTTAAATATTGTTTCCAAATGCCAATGCCATTTTCACTTGGAGAATATAAATCATGTTTTTGCTAATGGTCCCATTGTTATGAAAGTGCGGCTATTTTTTGATAATTTATTTAAAAATCAATTTTGTAAGGAATATTATAATATTAAGAGCATTATGCATGATTGGTTTGTTTCTTCTAAAGGTAACATTCGTAATATTCTTCCTGTTATTATTTGTTGGTATCTTTGGAAAAGTAGAAATGAATCGAAACATGATAACATTATCATGAATGCTTTGAGTATTATTGTTAAGATTAAAGATAAAGTTAGACAATTATTTTTGACCAATTTGATTAATGGGAGTAATTTTAATGGTTGTTTCAATATAGCTGAGTTTTTTTATATTAAGATTTCTTCTATTACCCATACTCATAAAGATATTATTGTTAAATGGTTAAACCTCCTTTTTGTTTTCATAAACTCAATACTGATGGATCTTTTAAAACTTTGAATGCTGGTTGTGGTGGACTAATCTATGATTATAAGGGTGATATTATTATGGATTTTTCAGGTCCCTCCCCTTTTAAAAATGCCATTATGGCTTCAAGCTTTAAAGTATGGTGTTCAACTTTGTATTTCTTTAGGGATTACTAGTGTTTGAATCGAAGTTCATGCCAAGCTTGTGATTCACTATATTAATGGTATTTCCAATGCCAATCCCTCTTATTTCTACATTATCAGGGAAATTCAATAGTGTCTCTCTCTCTCATCTCCTATAATATCTCTCACATTTATAAGGAAGGTAATTCTGTTGCTAATTTGTTAGCTAACATGGGTTGCAATTGATTGGATTTTGTGGAGTATGTTGGGAATTCTATTCCTGGCAAGCTTGTGGGATTGGCTAGACTTGATCGTATGGGTCTTCCTTATGTTAGAAGCTACTAATTCGTTGTGGGTGGTTAGTTTTATTCTTTTTTTATTTATGAGTTGTGTTTTTTTAAGAGGATTTTTGTGCCTCTGGCCCTTCTGGTCATGCGGTTCAAGAAGTTTGGCAATGATTGCTTTATTGTTGTTCTGATCCTCTGGTTCATTTGTTGCTCATCAAATCCCTTTCTCCTTAGGGGATTATGTGGGTGGATGGGGTACTTATTTGGCTTTTTGATTGATGGATCTGATTGTTGCTGGATGATTTCTGGGTATCTAAAATTTGTTGACTATTGCTCGTCCATCTATAAGATATTATTTTACCATTGTAACCATTTTGAGGATTAAACTTTACTAGATTTTGGGTTCTGCGTTATTATGCTATCATCTCTTATAAATTTTTGTTGGCTGGATGGAAGGCCTCTCATTTGATTTATTATTCCAACGGGTATTTTTTGTATTGGATTAAATTTGAGCCAAAGGGGACCTTCTTTGATTATGATTATCATACTATCCTGGGCCTTTGTTTGGATTGGAACATTATCACTAGGGTTCATTCGAGGTGCTTTATGAGTGATTGGATCTACTGTTTGGCTATTTTTGGCTTTGGCTTGTTTGGCTGTAGCATATGGATTATTTTGGATGTTGTTTGTTTGTGACCCAACAGTGACCTGGACTTTCTTTTTGCTGAATTGCTCGAGGTGGAGTTGGCTTTATGTTCATGAATTTTGTTGGATTGCCTATGCTTCTCTCCCTTTTTGGTGGGGAGATCTTGATTTTTGGGTTTATGTTGATCTTATTCATTATTTGGGTTTAATCTTTGGCATGACTTGGCGGTGTGGGTTGGGGTTTTCTGGTTTGATGGCCTTGTATTTTTCTAGTTTCGGTGGTGTCAGGTTATATACCAAGGCTACCTATAAGCAATGGTGGAATACTTTCTTCATCATTATTCAAGAGGCTTATTTACATTATTATATTTTTTGACAGAGGGTTGTATGCTCTTCTAACTGTTTCTCCTATTAAAATTGTTTCTATTTTGTTTCTATTACTGGTTATTACTATTATCCTTGCAGTCCTTTTTTACAGGTTTTTGGAGATTTTTTCTCATTTTGTGCAGGGTCAATTTTTGGTCGAGAAGATTGAGCTGATTTTTTTTTAAAGAAATGAATAGAGCAATTTTATTAGAAAAAACAAAGATACAAGAGACTAAGTGATAGCATCCCTATCACATTCCTCCTTAGCAACGTAAGAAAGTAAGGAGGAATATTATTACAATCCAGACTATCCCAAATGAAATCAAAAGACCTAGCATAGTTAGCACAACAATCTGCTAACTTATTGTAATCTCTATTCACAAAATGAATTAGCACTTGGTTAAAATCTCTATGGAAAGAAAAATCTTCATGCTTTAAGCAGCCGTCCTTAGCATCATCATTATTCTGCACACCTTGAACATACTTCATAACATTAAAATTATCACCTTCAATAATGATTCCTCTCACCTTATACATCCACTCTTGAAGAACCTTCCTCAAGGATAGAATCACATGCAGCTCAAATTCCGAGCAGTCCTAATGCAAACAATTAAATCCAAAGGCAAACAAAAATCTCCCTTTACAAACTCTGATCACACCACCTATACCTGCCTTATAAGAGGTCTCTAGCGAAGCATCAACATTGAGTTTAATCCATTCGAGGGGAGAGGGATGCCAAGAGGAAGAAGATAGCCTTAGCTAATTCGTATCCCAGTAATCAAAAATCAGATTATAGCAAATGGATGCAGTAGCAGAACTTACTGAATTTGCTGCAGCAACAGAAATGCATTCCTCAATTTCATTATGTATGAGCTTGTTTCTACTTTTCCAAGAAAAGAACATAGTTGAGCAATACAAATTTCCCAAGAATGGATTAGATTATGAAAAAATAGCCAATTCCTGAAAGCTTTCTTCCAGAGCAGAGAAAACAGGGACTTATCCCCATTTATTGAGCAACTCAATCATTTGATGAAGATAAACACAACAGACAGTAATGTGTTCAGAATTCTCTATGGCATTGCATCCTCTCTGATATCCACTGAAGTCCAGCAACCTTCTATACATCAAAAACTCATTTGAGGGAATCGCATTGAGATTCATCTTCCACTCGAACAATTCTACACATGGTCGTAGTTTTAAATTCCTCAACCATCTCCAATTCCTATCTTTAGCAACTTCTTCAGATAAGTATTCAGAAATCAATATAGAAATTGATTTACCTGATCATTTGAATAGAATCTCCAATTGATCGTATTGCATTTCCGGATGTATAGGAATACAAGTGATTACTTCCACTAGCTCTTGACCGAAGAACTGCTACTGCTTTGAAACATTCCATTCTCCTTCTTGAATAAAATTCATAAGAAACTTGCTATGATGATTTAAATCTGCAATGAAAGTGGGCCACCGATCAATGCTCTTGTCTAAGATCCAAACATTCTTAATAGTATTGATACTAATGCCATTCATAACCATCCATTTCACAATCTGTTGCAGGAATTTGGCCCCATTGATTATTATCTTCTAGGCAGGAGAGGCACCACTCCTAACTTGTGGATTCAAAATGTCCTTCCCATACTTTGCCATTAAGATCCTATTGAGAAGAGAAGAAGGCTTAGAAACAAAATTCCAAGCAAATTTAGCCCTCAAATGGCCTACTTTAGCAACTTCTGAATGCACTCCTTGACCACCCAATCTTTTTGGTTTACATAAAGTTTCCCAAGCAACAAAGTGAAGGCCTTTACTTTTATCTTGTTTGTTCCAAAGAAAGTCCCTGCTCATTCTATCCAACTCATTCAACACTCCCAACGGGACAAGTGAACGTGTTGATAAAAAAATAGGAAGAGAGCGGAAAGACGACTTAATGAGAATTAGCTTTCCTGATAGAGATATGAACCGGTTTCCCCATGTATTTAACCTGCTATAAGCCTTCTCCAACAGGATTTGAAAATTCAAAAGAGTCAATCACCTTAAAGCCAATTTAACTACAAGATAGATAAGTTCTTTGACAATCTTAAAGCCCATAATTTTTGAAAGAGCAATAGACTTTATTCTTCCAACAGCCTTCCCAAAGAGAATAGAGGATTTCTGAACATTGACATTTTGACCTGACCAATTGCTTTAATCCTTCAAAATCTTACAGATTTTCTTCACACTCCTGTGATTAGCCTCAGAGAAAATGATAATGTCATCAACATACTGTAATTGGGAAACTATTTCTACTTTAGGAGATACTTTGATGCCAATATTTCTACCTCTTTGAACAAAAGCATCCGACAATAATTGAGAACACAAAATGAACAAATAAGGAGATAAGGGGAACCCTTGCCGAAATCCACTTTTAGCTTCAATCCATTTAGAGTTGTTACCATTAATCAAAATAGAGAACTTAGGAGCAACCACACATTGTAATAAAAGATTATACAATTTCCCGAGGAAACCAAAGTGCTCTAAAACTTGCTTCAAAGTATCCCAACCCATACTGTCGTAAGCCTATTCCATGTCAACTTTGATAGCCATCATACCTTTCCTAGCATTAGAAAATCTGAACTTATTAATTAACTCTTGAGTTAGCAAAATATGTTCAGATAAAGAACGACCTCTTACAAAGGCCGCTTGATCTTCAGAGATGAATCTAGGAATGAAACAAATTAACCTATTCAAGAACATCCTTGCAACAATTTTGTAAATAGACAAACAAGGACTAATTGGTCTATAATTGGATGGATTCAAAGGATTCTTCACCTTAGGAATCAAGATTCTTCACCTTAGGAATCAAGACCACAGAGGTCTCTTTCCACTCCTCACACATAACACCAGTAGTAATAAAAGAGCAAAAAGCCTTCCAAACATCTTCTTTGATGATGAGCCAATAATATTTAATAAAAGAATAAGGGATACCATCCAGGTCAAGGGAAATATTACCTTCTAAATGATTAACAACAAGTTCTAGCTCCTCCTTGGTAAACTCGGTCATCAGAAAACTTTTATCTCCATCATCCAGAACATGAGAGCTGGAAGGCCAGCCCTTGAGCACACATCTCCTTTTTCTCCACTTGTCATTAAAGAACTCATAGAGAGTATCTTCTATTTGATTTTGATCCTCAATCAAATTGCCTTTGTTGTCTTTGATTTGATTAATTTGATTGCTATTACACCTAGCTGAAGCAAAATCATGGAAATATTTTGAATAGGTGTCACCTTCTTCTAACCACATGACCATAGCCCTTTGTCTCCACCAGGTATTGAACAGCCCCAAAGTAGAATTGAGCTCAAGCACCTTAGACTTCAGCAAACAAATCTTTCCATTGGACAAACCACCACTTTTGGCCTCTTGTTCTTGCAACTCTAATATTTCTTTCTTAAGATGCTCTTTCAAAACATTAAGATTCAAATGCTTTGCTCTACTCCAAAAGAATAAAGCCTTCAATGCTCTTTTAAATTTAAAATTAAGCGAATGAACTTCATCTCCTTAAACAAGTTTTCCCCAAGAATTAGCTATAATTGCTGAAAAAGCTGGATATGAACCCCATATATCTTCAAACTTTAGATTTCTATTTTTCCAAAAACTAGAAGAAAATTTTTTTAACATGATAGGATAGTGGATAGATGCTATTCTAGCAAGGTGACAAATAGCCACCGGTTGTCCAATCTCTCAAGGATACGGCCTCCATCTTTTTTATTGTTGCACCAAGTGTATCTAGGACCAATAACCCTAATATCACGAAAATCACACTTGTTCATAAACAAATTCATATCTTGGGGGCCTTGAGAAAAAACAAACTTCTTACCACCTCTTTTCTCTTCTTGTGACAAGATGCAATTGAAATCTCCCCCCACTATAAAAGGAAGGTTCCTATCCGAAATAGCTTCAACACTATCCCACAAGGCTCTCCTTTTATATACATCTTTGCTGCCATAAACCGTCGCAATCAGCCATGCACCTTTGTTTGGAATTTAAACTCTCCCAGTACTACTTGAGGAGAGGCTTAAAACACAGAGAAAGAACCAACATCAGACTTCCAGCACACCATAATGCCACCAGACAAACCTTCCGTAGGAAGAAGGAAGTAATCCTAACTATCTCCAACCATTTTATTGAATTCATACCTATTAACTGAAGAGATCTTAGTCTCAACAAGCCTCACAAAAAATATACCAAATTCTTTCACAAATTCATTCAAATAACGGGAGGCGTCATTCTTCCTAACCCCCCTACAATTCTAGAGTTGGGATTGCTTCCACTCTTACTCCTCTTCATTACGTCACCTTTCCTTCTTTGAGGGATTATATTATCTTTACCAAAGATCTAACTTGTTTTAGAAGCTTAACTTTTATTTTTCCTGAACCTTCTTCCATAATACCTGAGTCCTTCCTAGAGACTTAATATTTTTTGCAGCCAATTCTCCTTCTTCTAATTCTCCATCCATAGGCTCTAGAAACCCATGGTTTCCCTCATTTCCTTCGATACAAGAATCCAGAATTTTGAATTTATTCATGACATCACATAAAGTAGGAATAACCGGAGAAATCACCTTGCTTTTTGAAGCCACTAGGAAAGAACTACTATCAATCTGAACTTCAGCAGCTCTGACCACTTCTATTTGATCTGCACACCCTGTTTCATTTTCTGCAAGCACAGGCTCCTCCTAGATGTGCCTAACAGCCTCCTCTATTATAGAATTAGTATTCTCACCTTCCTCAAAGCAGAATCTTGAGAGGTGTTACAAACAGAATAAATTTTTTTAACAAAAACAACATTAGAGTGCCTTGTTCTATCAACGTTCATCTAATTGCCACTATTACCACCAACAAACTCCTTCCTCCTCCTCCTATTTATTACATGAACCCAAGGACCAAATGAAGGTCCTTTAGTCACTTCATCTGGAGCTGATTTATCAATCGCATTAGCATCCTCAACTGGTCTAAGGGCTGCCTCTTTGAAACCAGAAATTCCAACCTTGCTGTCACCAATGAGATGACCAACTTTCCCACATTTGAAACAAAATGTGGAAACTTTTTCATACTCTACTTTTTGAAAAAACGACAACACAAACCTTCCACCCAAACTCCTATAGGAAATTGTTGATCTAAGTCCATACGAACATAGACTCTAGCATACTCTCTTTTACTCCATTAGAACATGTTCCCACTGATCCATAAAGGAGATCCTATCATTGAAGCAATTCTTTCCACGTTGTCTTCATCCCAACATAGCAGAGGAAGATGTGGCAATCTAACCCAAACTGGAGAAGTTAATCCTTTTAAGGAAGAAGGAGAGAAGATTGAGCTGGTTAGGTATATTATTTTCTTCTCTTTTTGGCCTACTGTTTGGGCTATCATAGAATGATATTAGGGGATCTTGTACTTTCATTTAGTAAGGACATCCGGCTCTTAGTTTCTTTTTGGTTTTTCTCTGTAGCTCTTATAAGCAGTAGTGAGCTGGAGGTCCTTCTAAGGACCTTGTAAACCTTTTTTATTATCAACGCGTAGGCCCACTTGTGGGTTTCCCCTAAAAAAAATTATTGGAAATTATTTTGGTCATTTTTTTATCAAAGCATAAGCTTCGTCTAATTATTTTGACATCAATGACCCACCAGTAAGTGCATATATAATGGAACTAAGAGAACTTATCAAACCATTATAGAATGCTTGAATAATGAGCTAATCATGTAACACATGGTGAAGACACTTCTTAAGTAAATTCTAAAATCTTTCCCAAGCCTCATAAATGGATTTGCCATCTAACTGGGAAAATTAGGTAACATCATTTCTAAGCGTAGTAGTTTTTGATGGGGGAAAGTATTTTGTTAAAAAAAAAAATTAGCTAGGTAATTCCAGGTGGTCATTTAGCCTAGGAGTAATGAATTTAACCACTTCTTCGCTTTGTCCCTTAATGAAAAAGGAAATAACCCAAGTCTTACATCATTGTACGATACACCATTTTACTTAAAGGTGGAACATATTTCAAGGAAGCAAGCTATATGAAGATTAGGATCTTCTATTGGTGTTACTCAAAACTAAGAATTTTGCACCATTTAAATTATTACAGGTTTAGTTCAAAATTATTTGCCTGAATGCTAAGTTTATTAATGCTTTGATGAATGCCTTCAACCATAAGGATAGGGTAATTTCGTAGTTTGATCATTTTCGGGAAATTTGTTTAGCCATTTTTAAGTCTTTTTAAAAATTTTAATTATTTTTTATTTTATAAATCATCTTCATCATTTTAGCATCAAGAAAGACCATTATTAGTTGTTTATTTCTACACATGCAACATTAAGCAACACAATAGTAGATTTTTAAAATCCTAAATAGTTACAAATAATAACAAATAAAGGCAACACAAAGTAGGTAAAATAAAATAAATATTAGATTAAATTAGCAATTTATTTAGTAATATAAAATGTAAAATAGTATAAATAATTTCATATCCCAGACAATGGCACCAAGAACTTGACAAGCATTTTACCAACACAGCTATGTCTAGTTAGTTATAATTTACTTAATTATATGTTGTAACTCTTGTTCTATGCAAGTATATATGTTATTTCAAATAATAAAGTGATGAGAATAGCATTGCTCCTATGAGGATTGAAATTAACTAACATTCACTTGACTGCTGAAACATCTCTATTTATCTAGTCATGCGATTCACAAGAGGTTAGGCAATTCAAAGAGAAAGCTATAATTGCAAATATAAAATCACAAATTTTTAAAAGTTTTGACCAATGATATTGAAAAATATATGCTTGCATATTAGTGATTTATTCATTATGTTATTATGAATCAGAGCATAAGTAGTCCTTATATCTATCGATCTCGTTAGAGTATTATCTAGGATTCTTCTTAGCTTCTGCTGAATTATCTCCTTAAGACCTCATAATCCTAACCACCATATGTCTATGCATGCTAAGATACAATTTTAAACCCTTTAATTATTCTTATACTCCACCATCAAGGCCCATGATCGCACTAAGTTTTAAGTTTTTGCATAACCTATACATAAACTAAATGAAGCCTGGAGGAAATAAATAGTGTTAAAGCAATTGATAAAACAACACACCTACTCTACGTAATATATGGTTCGTAAATAATCATAGATTCAGATTAAAGAATTTAATCGCACATGGATATACAGCTAAACATAACAAACATTTTCATTTCACTAACAACACAAAATGCTAACTATAGATTAAAAGGATATAAATGACCCAGATCAGCAGTACAAACTCCTTTGTGGAAGAAGAGTTTGGTGGAACTCTCAACTTAAATTTTAGCCATCAGAATGATCATATTTGATTTAGATAACTAAGTTGGGTGTAGACTAAACCAAACAAGGTAGAAAGGCTTTGATTGAGCTTTCTTTGGCTTTTATTTGATTCAAGTGGATTTATCATAACTGGTATTAGCTTATCTTGATTCGACTTAAGTCAAGTTCTATTTGCTATATATAAACATATACATTCTTATATATATATATATATATATATATATATATATATATATATTATTTATTTATTTATATACAACTTTATTCTTACAATTAAATTTTTTGTATTATATTTTAGCACCACCGAATTTTTTTATGATTATATTTTATAATTTTTAAGGATATTCTTTTAAATTATATGTGATTTTAATTTCTTAGTATTTTTTAAATTTATTAAAATTATTTAAATACTCTCCTCTTGATGCACGTCAAATGAAATCGGATATGAGCATGAATTGGCTCAATTGATCCATCTTGACAACTTAGATGCAATATCCATTTCGCAAGGTGAAACCTCAATAAAAATGTTTAACATAATAGATGACTTTATGCATGAATTCACATAAATTTTTTTATAAATCACCATTGATATGGTCACGTATACATCCAAATATGGTGATAAATATAATGTGACCAATAAATCAAATTCAAAAAAAAAAGAATCAAATTATGAGATTGATGATAAATCAGGGTGATAGTGTGTGGCTCGACCTACTGTCACACACTATCATGCAAAATTTAAAAGATATGGAATAACCTAAAAGACAATAGCAAGACCAAGTAAGTGATTGACACCAAATAAGAGGTCAATGAACTAAAATAAAATTTTATTCGACCTTTCACCCCAAAATTAAGGTTGTCAATTGATCTTTATGAAACCCCTTCAAAATTTGGTGGGTAAGAGCTTAGGCATTTTTGACCTTCACCTAGCTATGTTTGAATATGCTTATATAGTTCTATTTCTAGGGAACATAATAAAACTTCATTTAAAATAGTTTGTGGATAGAATCCTAGGGAATTAGTTGATCTTGCTTGTATACCTACACATGTATTTTTTAATTCTACATTTATATTTTCACATGATTTTCAAATCCTTCATGTAATGTAAAGAAGTTATTATAAATTTTAAATCTAAAATATGATGAATCTGAAAATAAAGATAAATCATTTAAAGAGTTTAATGTTACAAACCTTGTTCAAGCACTATGATTTTGATGATAATAACATTATTGTGTTTATTACTACTTTCTCTTATTTCTGTGATATTTTATTTTGTGCTGTGTGTACTAATATTTCAGGATTACAGTCCACCATTCACTTGAAATTCTGATCAGCTCAAGACTAAGTAGACTAGAGTTATAGTCTATATTTTTAATTTATTCTATATTTTTTTCTTTTCTTGAGTCATATCATGTAATTAGTTGGATATCATTGTTGAGTAACCTTGCACACACATAGGGGAAAAGAGAAAAATAGTTTAGAGAGAGTTTTTCCTTTTAAGTAGTTCATACTGTATAATGTTGATTCTACTATATGATACGTGTATCATACTGTGCATTTTTAATTCATACTGTATGGTCTATTGTGCTCTGTGAAAATCGTAGTTGCTAGACGTTAAAAAAGATTATAAATATGTTGATCGTACTATATGATTTGGTTCATACTGTACACTATAATTAAAATTTTCTTAAATTAATCTCATGATATCAGGCAATTAAATCATGAACAATTATTATGATTGATCATACTATACGATATAGTTCATTCCGCATAATTACCCGTGTATGAAATTGGTTATCTCAGAGATCGTAGCAAATAAAATCCATAATTTTTGTACTGATCATATTATATAATGTCCATAGTACTGGACGATCGACAGTGTATGAAGTTGGCCATCCCAAGCATCGTCCCAAATAAATATAAGGAATTTTTATAGTTCGTACCGTATGCTATTTTTATCGTATTGTACAAAATGTTTAAAAATTGAGTAGTTCATCTGAACGAACTGCCTGGATGATTCTAAATTACACTAATCGTACTATACAATACGTGTATCATACTGTACGAACAGAAGATAGATTTCTTAAAATTTAGGTTTTTTTAAGCCCGTTATTTAAGTAATTATATTATCCCTTGAGATAATCTTTTTGTTACTGAATCAATTTGAGAGAGAGCTAAAGAAGGAAGAGAGAGAGCTTGGGAGAGAGAGAAATTCTTATGAGGGGGAGTTGTGAGGGATTCATAAAGGTTGCTCCAAGCAAGGTTTCCACCATCTTCATCAAGCTGTTTGTCTGGTTCCTTGATGGCTCTAAGGGAGATTTTCATTAGCATCAGATCCATGTTCTCTGCCTACTCCAAGAGGGAGTAAAAGGATTCCAAGGTTCTCTGCCTACTCCAATAGGGAGTAAAAGGATTTTCAGGTTCTCTGCCTACCCTAGGAGGGAGTAAAGGATTCAAACTACTTTGCCTCACTGGGTCGGTGGAAAGATTTTGTAAGGGCTTCTCCACCTTGTTATGATGGTAGAAGGAGAGACACTACTTTTAGTGCAATACCTGAAAGGAGATTTTTGGGGAGTGTTCCGTATTTAGTGTTCCGTAGTTAATTTTTGCATTTTTCTTTGATTTATTCAATGGTTAAAATCTCTGAAATTTGAGTTATTGTGAAACTGATCTGCTTCTGCATCAAGGGTTTTTTAATTATTCGTTTCGTTAAAGATTTTTAAAAATCATCAATTCACCCCCCCCCCCCCCCCCCTCTTGGTTAGCCTCGGGCAAGTTCTTTAGGGTTTATTAACCCTCACAAACTTTCATTTAATATTAGGAATTATGTGTTAATTTGAATCCCTCCTATTAGGTAAACATCCACATTAGCTATAAAGTTACATGCTAGGGCATGCAATACTTTTGAGAATATTAGGAAAATTATTACTAATACATTTGTTATTGATTATACTAAAGATATGTATATCAACCCAGCTTTAAATGTATAAGATCTTATATTATATAAAGCAGTTAAGCAATCTCCAAATACACAAAATATTCTTCACAAAGAACACAGCACAAATATTTGCAGAAGCCAAATAGACACTCATTTTTTAAGGTGGACCATATCATCATCTATAAGGAGGAAAAACTTGGCAATCATAGGTTTCTACTAATGTAGTGATACAAAACACCTTCTAAGGATACTAGACTCACCAACGAGGATTTGGAGAAGCTAGCACCAAACTTGATAGCTCACTACTTAGACTTTAACACTTAAAGAGTTTTATTGGGTTTAATTAAAATGATGAAGCATATGAAGGTGGCCTTATCACCAGAGCAATGGAAAGAGCATTTGAAGCTCAAGAAATGAATGATCCATACGATTTGATGTATTCATGTTATTTTTTATGTATTTTAATGTTTACAGATTGTATGTATATGAAAACTTAGTATTGTGTGGACTTTATGTGTCAAGTGAAAACTTTATGTAAAATGGCTATGTAAAATGGCTATGGAGAATTATAAGAGAAGCTCCATGATTTCTATAGAGAGAAGCTCCATGATTTCTAGAGAGAGAAGTAGGCATTTTTTCAAATTTTCTTCTTCCCGGCTTCCTTCGAATTTTTTTGGCTGAGGGAGAGCTCATGGCGGCGGATGGCCGCCAGCCATCTAAATCTTCTATTATACAGGATACTTCAGTTTATCAAATGGATTTGGATAACAAATTGGTTCAGGGGAATCAGGTTGTTGTTCGTAATGCTTCAGTTCCTGACGCTGATGTTGTGCGAAGATGAAGGTCTAACGGTGAATTAGTCATTTTGGATTTTGTTCATTCTCCTTCAATCTTGGTTAGTCACGTTGAAGGTAAGGGTAAAGGGATTTCTTTGAATGGTGAGTGCAAGACACCTCGCTTGCTGAAAAAATCTGGATTTTCTCCCGCTAAAACGCTGGATCCTAAAGCTTCATCATCTAGCATGAATATTTTTGTTAATAATTTTGGGAATTCAAATGCAATCCCTGTCCTTGACAGTAAGATAAATGCGAATATCCTAAATTCGATTAACCAAAATAATCATCATCTCTGTGGGATGCCTTCTGATTCGGTAGAGTAAGCTAATGCAAGTTGTGGTGGTAACGCCGTTCCTGTGCCTGTGATTTTGCCTGAGTACAAAGCTGCAGCTAGCAATGTGGTTAATCCATGGAAGAAATGTTTGTATATCAGGTTAAATTTTGATAAGGGTAATGTGGTTTTCACGGAGGATGGTAAAGTCGTGAAATTGATTGAATCAGATGAAGTGTTAAATGCTAAAAAACTTGAATTTTCTTTGGTTGTTAAGGTGTTTGGGAAAGAATTACCTTCCCATATATTTGCCTGGGAGTTGAGACGACAATGGGCTAATTGAGGTCTGTTCCACTTTACAACCTTAGGGAAAGGTTGGTACTTGTGCTCTTTCAAGACAATTGAAGCGATGGAAGGTGTTCTAACAGGTGGCCCATGATTTGTTAATAATCACATTGTGGGAATGGAGAGGTGGACAACTAATTTTTCTCCTAATTCTTTGAAAGGCTTGACTTCTCCAATTTGGATTAGAATGCCTCATTTGCCTCTTCAATGTTGGGATGAAATCAATGTGTCTTTGATTGCTTCTAGGGTGGGAATCCCTTTGATGATGGATGGGAACATGTTTCATTGGGGGAGGAGGGAATTTGCAAGGGCTTGTGTCCGTGTTGGAAGGGATGGTTGGTCGTTTGGGTGGAAGGGATGGTTGGTAGGTTCTTTCAGAAAATTGAATATGAGAGAATTTCTTCCTTTTGTTATGAATGTGGTTTGTTAGGCCATGTTATTAGTGGTTGTGGGAAAAAGAAGGTGGTAGAGAAGGATAATAGGAATGCTTCTAGTAATCAAGTTGTGGAAGATCAACCTATGAAAGAACTAGAACATGGTGTCACTGAATCCTATGGACCTTAGATTCATGTGAACTATAAAAGGAATAAGAAAATGCATAATCAGGTAAATATGGAGAAGAGGCCTTTGAACAAACAGGTAGGTGCTGCTGCTCCTCTTGAGGTGGAAAGAGGTCTGCGAATGGTTGTGAACAAGGGAAGAGAGGGGGAAAGGGAAGGCAATATGCTGGTTAAAGAAGGTTTTATTTCTTCGGCTGATAATGGTTGTTTTGAGTCTGCTGAAGGACAGATAGCGATTTCCAAGTTGTATGGTGATTTGGGGGAGAAGTGTGGTGCTTCCAAGGTAATAAATTCTTATCCAAACTCAGCTTCTTGTAGTATGGACAATAAATTTCTAATTTTAAGTGATCATGCGGAGGAAGACCGGGAGCTTGCTGCAAACAGGAAGAATATTGGAAGTAGTGGGAGGATTGAAAACAAGAAAGATGGTTTTGAGGTAGAATTTGAGGATGGAGAATTTGTCTTGAATAATTCTCCAATGCCATCTAAGGCATCCTTGGATCCTCAGGATTTGGTTAAAGGGTCTACTATAAAACCTGTTATAGTGGGTGAGTCATTGGAATTGGCTTTTGATCCTCACTTAAAACCTGGTTGTGTTGCATCTAATAATGTTAATGAAAGTGGTGACATTCCGGTTCTGACCTCTCTTAAGTTGGAATCTACTAAGGAAGGGTTGCCTTCTTCTTCATTGGGCATAGAGGGGAAGGGTTGCTTGAGAACTCAAGTAAGTCCTTCTGGATTACTTGTGAACTCAAGTATTCCCTATCATAAGTCCAATTTTAAACTTCAAAAAGAATTGAGATCTTTGGGAAAGGATAATATCATTAATCATGGTAGGAAGGTTGGTGGTAATGTTAAAGATAGGAAAGGGAGCAATCCCTTTTCTTATCAAAAATGACGGCCATAGCTTTTTGGAACTGTAGAGGGGCTAGGAAGAGTGTGGCCTCTCATTACTTGAAGGAATTTGTGAAGGAATATGATGTGATGCTTGTTGGTCTTCTTGAGACTAAGATCTCTTCTTTTGATAAACATGAGTGTGATAAGTTCATTGGTACCAATTGGGATTTTGTTATTCATCCTGTTGTTGGATTATCAGGAGGTATTATGGTTTGCTGGAGGAAGGACTTGGCTTCTTTTTCAGTCATAAGTGATTCTTCTCAGATTATAATAGGGGAATTCAATATTGCTACAATAGGGAAGTGGATTATTGCTTTTATTTATGGTAGTAATGATCCTTTTAAGAGGAGAAGTTTGTGGAATGATCTTGAAGGGATTTCAAAGTTTAATCTTCCAATTGTTATAGGAGGGAACTTCAATTGTATTTTGTCTCAAGAGGACAAGAAAGGTGGGAAGAAATTTGTTATATCCCAGGGAGTAAAAGATCTGAGTTGTTTTATGAGCAATTTGGATCTACATGATGTGAGAGTCATTGGACCTAAATTTACATGGTGTAATAATAAGAACGGTGGAGCTCGGATTCTTGAAAGGTTGGATAGGTGTATCTTGAATACTGCAGCCTTGAATGCTATCCAAATGCCAGCAGTTCATCATCTTCCTCGTATTGCTTTGGATCATTGTCCCATTCTACTCAAGTTGCTTCCTTATGGTTTTCAAAAGAAACACCTTTTAAGATATGAAGATGCTTCGTCCTCCTTCCCTGCCTCGGCTTCTATTGTATCTAAAGCTTGGGATAAGAGAGTTAATGCAGATGATGTCATGTCTTTTAATGTGAGGTTTAGAAGAGCTTTGAAAGCACTTTTTTTCTGGAGTCGATCAAAGCACAAAAATCTGACAGAATTGAAAGAGAAGCTGAAAGGAGAGATTTTGAATCTCCAAATTGAAGAAGCACAATTGGGAGGGCTTCCTGAAGATAGACTGTTGTTGCTGAAATCTAAAGTGCATGAGATGAATACTACTCTTGCCCGTCTCAACACTTGGTGGAGGCAAAGAGCTAAAGCTCATTGGTTATCTGATGGAGATACCAACTCAAAGTATTTCCATGCTTTTGCGTCGGGTAGGTGTAACGCAAATTGGATTCATCAGGTTAAAGATACTAATGGGGAATTGGTGGAGGATAAACATCAGATAGAAGGAGTCTTTAGAGAATACTTTGAGAATAAATGGAAGGAGAGGAATTGCAAATTGAGGGGCTGGCTGAAGCCTATGCATATGCTGGATGAACTTGACCGAAACTATCTTCTTGCTAATTTTAAAAAGGAGGAATTGGATATGGTTGTGGCTAAGCTAGAATCCAATGTCTCTCCTGGTATTGATGGTATTTCCTACTCTTTCATTAAAACCTATTGGCAAATTATTAGAGAAGATGTTTGGAAGTCCCTTGCTTATTTTTTAGGACTGGTTCTATGAGTCCTAGTTCGAAGGAAACTTTGGTAGTTCTTATCCCCAAAATTGAGAATCCCTTGTACCCTTATAACTTTCGACCAATTAGTCTATGCTGGTCGGTTTAAAAGTTAGTGGCCATGGTGCTTTTAAATAGAATGATTGGTTTTATTCCTAAGTTGATTTCGGAGGAACAAGCAGCTTTTGTTAAAGGCCGATCTTTTTCTTATCATATTCTTTTAACCCAAGAAGTGTGCAATAAGTTCAGATATTCTAAGTCCAAGAAAGGGCTTATGGCTGTGAAAATTGATATGGAGCAAGCCTATGATAGTATGGGGTGGTGTACTCTTAGACAAGTATTGGAAAATTTTTGTTTTCCTAACTTATTCTCCAATCTACTTCTTCAATGTGTCTCTGGCCCTAAATATTCTATTTTGATTAATGGTAATGGTTCTAGTTGGATTGAAGCCAGGAGTGGGTTTAGGCAAGGTTGTCCCTTGTCACGCTATCTTTTCATTATTTGTTCTCAATTGCTGTCAGATGCTATTGCCCAGAGAGGGAAAGGTTTGGGTATTAGAGTGGCTCCCAATGCTGAAATTTTCTCTCACCTGTTGTATGCAGATGATATTGTTTTTTTTCTGGAGGCTAATGGTAGGAAGGTGAAGAAGATAAACAAAATTTTGTTGGAGTATTGTAGGTGGACTAGTCAGAAGGTTAACTTTCAGAAGTCCTTTATTTTTTTGGTAGGTCTGTCAAGAAATCTAGAAGAAGATCTCTAGCAAAGATTCTGGGTTTCAAAGTGGTGAAATAGTTTATGTACCTTGGAGTCAAGATCTCGTTGAAAAGGCTTACGGCTAATGATTTTGGTAATATTTTGGGGAAGGCCTCTAACTATTTAAATGTGTGGGGCAATCGTTTCATTTCCCTTGAAGGAAAGATGCTTCTGGCTAAGACCATTTTTTCTACCCTCTCTATCTTTCTTGCTACACATTCTCTGGTTCCGTTGGGTGTTCTTAATGTTTTGGATAGAATGTGTAGAGATTTTTTGTGGAACAAGCAAGATGGTAGTAAGGAGCTACACTATGTTTCTTGGGATGTTCTTTGCAGGTCAAGAAGGTTGGGTGGCCAAGGAGTTCATTCCATTGCTTCCAAAATGGGCTCTCTTCGGGCAAGGTCTACGTGGAACCTTATCTCCAATTCATCTACATTCTTGTACAGGATATTGAGGGCCAAGTATGGGAATCAGATTTGGGATTTTCATTTGAAGAGGTATAGCTCTCCTACAATGAAGATTATTGTAAATGGCTTTAAGTCTTTGAGAGAGGTGGTTAGGTGGAGAGTTGCTGATGGTGTTTCTATACACACCTTGAATGATGTATGGTTGCTAGATAAACCGTTAGCGAAATGGCCAACATTTGTGGCGAATCTGGAAAACAACATGCTTCGGCTTGATACTTTTATTTCTAATGGTGCTTGGAATGAATGTAAACTACAGCAATCTTTTGGGAATCCGCTTGTGGAGGTAATTAAACTTGTACCTATTATACAAGAGGATGGTGGGGATCAGTTGGAGGTCTTGTCCACGTGCTCAGGTAAATCTTTATCTACTTTAATTTTTGATAGACGAAGTGGGACTGGTGCTGAAGACCTGCATTGGCGTTGGACGAGAGATATAAAGCTTAGGCCTCGGGTTGACTTGTTTTGGTGGCGTTTAACTCTTAATACTACTCCTATAAATGTGTTTTTATTGCATAGAAGAATATCTATGAATGCAGGTTGTCCTAGAGGTTGTGAGGCAATAGAAAATGTGGACCATGTAGTGGTTAAGTGTGGTAAGCTGTTACGAGTTTTTAATACTCTTAGGAGTTGGGGGTTCTATATACCTGTTCTCTCCTCTCTTAAAGATTGGTTGTTGGGTTTGAAGAGCTTGGCTAGTGCTTCTCCTTTTAGTGGGAATGTCTATTGCTCTGCTGTCTACTTGAGTTGGTTGAGTAGGAACAACGTTATTCATGGTGGAAAGGAGGACAGCTTCACAAGCGTTGCTACTAATGCTATTAGTATGGCTGCAGCATCCTTCAAAGGAAGTTCGGATTAATGGGGTACCAACCAGCTCATTGAGCTGTCTTCTCATTGGCACCCTCCTCCACCCGAATGGATTAAGCTAAACATTGATGCTTCTCTTGGGAGTAATTACATTACCAGAGTTGGGGGAGTTTTTAAGGATCACAAAGGCTGATTTTTGAGTGCCTTTGGAGTGAAATGTTTGCATTGGGATTCTTCATCCTATCTTGTCGGCTAAGAGGATTGTTCAAAAATGGATGTATGAGTACAAGGGGAACATCATTGAAGGGGACAATAAGAATGTTATTGATTTGGTACAGAAGATTATTAATAAAACGCCTGTCACTGTGGGGTATCCAAAGATCCAGGACTTGTCTTTTCTTGATGGGTTTAATCAAGTTTTATTTCATAGTGTGGATAGGAGGAGTAATAAGTTAGCGGATTTTTGTACTAACTATACTCATTCTTTTGATTTCTTTTGGGATGATTTTAGTAGTAATAATGTTCCTCCTTTATTTGTTTCCTTACTTAAGGAGGATTGTGATTGTGGATCAATCACTTAGTTTTTTGTATTTTGATTATCATTAAAATTGCTTCTTGCATCTTCTCAAAAAAAAAAAAAAAGAATTAAGATGAAGTTGCTATGGAGTGTGTGGATGGCTAAGAAAGTGTTAGGGAGTTTAGTAGATGGCCAAACATAAAGGAAGGAGTAGTTATGGTGGTTGAATGATACGTAAAAAATGTATCATCCAAATTAAACTTATTTTCAAAAAAAAACTATTTAAATCTATCTTTTGTGCAGTAAAGGAAAAACACCCCATAATTAAAAGAGCATCATGGCACCACAGATAGAGCACCGCAACACTAAGCACATCTTCAGCATCGAAGCATAGAAGGAAGTGTTATAGCCTTAAAAGGCTCTATAAAAAAGTGACAATGATGGAGCACCATAGCACCGAATTGCCATAATGCCATAGCGGGCCATAGAGGGTGACAGTTACTAATGTTGAACTAATGCAACTATTCGCAAACAGACATGTCAATTGATAGCACTATAGCAATACCAAGATCAACATTGTGGCTCCAGTTAATTTATTTTAAAAATTATAAATAATAAGCTTATTTCTCATGTAAGGGAGGTTTTGTTAGAGGATTGTGAAGGGGGGATCCTACTTAGAGTTTAGTCTGGGAGATAGAGGGAGAGCAAGCCCAGGAGGTCAATCCTATAAAAGGATAGTCCACAAGCTACTTGTAAAAGAACTTCCTAGTACTATCTTTCCTTAATCTACCTATTATATTGATATTATATTTGAAATGAATGGTGTTATGATTATTTTCATTTCTATGGCTAGCTAAATCACATATTTAGGCTCATGATACATTAAAATCATATATTGCTTAAGATTATATTTGAATTGTATGAATTTTAAAAATTATTTTTAGTTCCATTGTGCTTAACTTTGTTTATGTATACGCATTACATAAACTTAAAACATAGTATGATCTATAGTCTCGATGGATGAATAGTGATACAAATAGGGTGATTAAAATGAGATTTTACCATGCAAAGACATATGGTGGATAAAGTTTTAGAATCTATAGGAGATATAATAACTATAATTGGGAGAAATCTTAGCTAACCAATATAATATGCTTGATAGAGAAGACGAGTATTTATGCTCTGATTTACAATAATATTTAGAGAAATCTAATTTTTACAATCATAGGTTTTTAACTATCATAGGTTTAGAATAATTTTGATATAGTACTTCAAATTTCAAAACTTTGTTGATAGTTGCTTTTAGAAAACTTTTAATTATTGATAAGATAAATTGGGTGATTCACATGAGCAGTACTAGAATGAACTCAAGGTAATTCTGATCCTCGTGGGAACTTTACTCTACTTATTACTTAATTACTTAGTATGAAACATGTGCTTACATAGAATAAGAGTTACACAGATAATAGTCTATTTTAAGTGTACTAGTGGCTATGGGTCAAGTTTTTGGCCCCATTATTGAGGGGAACATAATAAATATTTTTATATTCACTTTATATTATTCAAAGAATTGATGACTTAATCTTATATTATATTTGTTTTATTTTCTCTGCATTAGTAATATTATTTATTTTAGTTATAATTAGTATATCACTACTTTGTAAATTATTTAATTGTGTTTTAATTTACATTTTCATTTAGTTTTTATTGTTGTTGTGTGCACAGTAAAGCATAACTTGGAGAAATCTTATTTGTCAAAAAAAATAAACAACAACAACAACAACAACATCAAGCCTTTATCCCACTACGTGGGGTCGGCTACATGAATCCTTTTTCTCCATTGTGTCCTATTAAAAGTAAAATTCTCGTTTAAATCTAATAAAGAAAGATCATTTCTAATATTTTCTAACCAAGTCTTTTTAGGTCTACCTCTACCTTTCTTAACATAAGTCAAATCTAAGACCTCTATTTTCCTAACCGGGTCATCGGGAGGCCGTCGTTTTACGTGACCAAACTACCTAAGGCGACTCTCTCTAATGTTATCTTCCACTGGAGCTACTCCAACCTTTTCACGAATATGCTCATTTCGTATCCTATCTCTAAGGGTAAAGCCACTCATCCACCTGAGCATCCTCATCTCTGCAACACTTAACTTAGAATTATGCTTCTCTTTTAATGGCCAACATTCAGCACCATAAAGCATTGCAGGTCTCACCACCATCTTATAGAATTTTCCCTTAAGTTTGAGGGGTACTTTTCTATCACACAATAAGCCCGATGCATTCCTCCACTTCAACCATCCAACTTGGATTCTGCTGATAATATCCCCATCTATATCACCATCACTCTGAACAATAGATCCAAGATATCTAAAACGTGTACTCTTATTAATGACTTGATCGGCCAAAGTCACAATGCCCTCACTAGGTCTATTATTACTAAAATTACACTCCATATATTCCGTTTTAGATCTACTCAAGCGAAAACCTTTAGACTCTAAGGTTGACCTCCACAATTCTAGTTTACCTTCAACTCCCTCTCTAGTCTTATCAACAAGAAGAATATCATCAGCAAAAAGCATACACCAAGGTACATCCTCTTGCAAATGTCTAGTGAGAACATCGATGACTAAAGCAAAAAGATATGGGCTTAAGGCTGATCCTTGGTGTAATCCAACCGAAATAGGAAAATACTTGGTCAAACCACCTTGTGTTTGAACACAAGTAATAGCTCCTGCATACATATCTTTAATGATTTGAATATAAGCGTTATTAACTTCTTTCTTTTCAAGAACTCTCCATAGCACTTCTCTTGGAACTTTATCATATGCTTTTTCTAAATCAATAAATATCATATGTAAATCCTCCTTATTCTCTCTATATTTCTCCATCAAACCTCTTAATAAATGTATGGCTTCCATAGTAGACCTACCCGGCATAAATCCAAATTGATTTTGAGAAACATTAGTATCACGCCGCAACCTATGCTCCATAACTCGTTCCCATAGTTTTAAAGTATGACACATTAACTTAATTCCTCTATAATTCGCACAATCTTGTGCATCACCTTTATTCTTAAAAATAGGGATTAACACACTCATTCTCCACTCATCTGGCATCTTTTTAGTCTTCAAAACAGTATTAAAAAGTTTAGTAAGCCAAGAAATTCCTTCATCTCCTAAGCATTTCCACACCTCTATTGGAATATCATCAGGTCCAACAGCTTTTCCACCCTTCATTTTCTTTAAAGCCTCTCTAACTTCGGTTTTACTAATACGCCGATAAAAACAGAAATCTTTATTTTCATTTAAGGTGCTAAGGTCACTACAGTCAATTTTATTTTCACATTCTTCATTAAAAAGTTTAGCAAAATATCTCATCCACCTTTGTTGAATATCATCTTCTAAAAAAAGTACTTTTTGATCTTCATCCTTAATACACTTCACTTGAACTAAATCCTTACTACTCCTATCTCTTTGTTTGGCTAGCTTATACATATATCTTTCTCCCTCCTTAGTATCTAATCTATTATATAAATCACTAAAAGCTAAACTCTTTGCATCACATATTGCTTTCTTAGATTCCTTACGTGCCACTTTATATAATTTCCAATTATCAGAATTTTTACAATTAAACCAATTTTTATAACAAATCTTCTTATTTTTAATCTTTTCTTGCACATTTGGATTCCACCACCAACTATTTTTACTAGTAGGAGCTTTTCCCTTTGAAACTCCAAGCACATCTTTTGCAATATTCTTAATATTACTAGCCACTTTTTCCCACATAACATTAGCATCCTCATGCACAGACAAAATCTTAAGATCTAAAATCTTACTCTCAAAAATATATTTGTTAATATTCTTTAAATGCCCCCATCTAATCCTAGGAAAACGTTTTACTTTATTTTTTAATTTCTTCCCCATTATCTTCAAGTCCAAAACTAATAAACAATGTTGGGTACATAAGTTTTCACTCGGAATAACTTTACAATCTTTGCAATCTAAACGATCTAATTTCCTTATAAGAAAATAATCAATCTGAGTTAAACCCAATATACTTAAAAAATAGCTAGCCTAGTCCAAGAAGAACAAACTTAGACTACATAGAGAGTATGTAATTCCCATGGTAAAAGGCATACATCAAAGCATTAATAGGCCCAATATGCATGGTAATAATTTTGAGTTAAACCCCGCTATCATTCAAATGGTATTAAATTCTCAGTTTGGGGAAACTCCTATCAAGAATCCTAATTTATGTTAACTAGTTTCTTAGAAATTTCTGTCATATTTATGTATAACATGATCCCCTTCATAGGCAAAGCTAAGTTGTGGTTGAATTACTTACCCCAGACTCAGTTTCTATATGGAATAATTTAGCTTATAAATTTCTAGCCAAGTATTTTCCTCCATTCAAAACTACAAAACATAGGATTGACATTATCTCATTTACCCAATTAGATGGAGAATCAATATATGAGGCTTGGGAGTGATTTAAAGAACGACTTAGGAAGTGCCCACACCATACATTTCCTAATTGGCCTATCATCCTGACCTTGAATAATGGACTTGTAGGATTACTTAGATGAATTATAAATGTCATTGCAAAATGCTTCTTTGATGTCCAAACCCTTGATTGAAGCTTATACTTTGATTGAAGAAATGGCCACCAACAATTTCTAATGAGTGACCCCTAGCAAAGTGGCTAGTTTGTATGATTGAGATGCCTTACATATTTTAACTGCACAAGTAGCTATTATTTGTATGAAATTAAATAATGTTGATCGTATTTTTATATGAGGTCAATATCCTGCATCAAAATCTACAGTGCATTGAAATCCTTTTATATTAGAATGCCCTAGCCAGATAAAAACCCTAGGTGAAACATTTAGGATTTGTTTTGGACAATTGCATGTTAATCTAATAATTCCTTGGAGCATCCCTAGTGGTCTTTGAAAGCCCCCATGTCCTTCTAATTATCTTATTCCCTTAAACCCTAATCCAAAACTAATGTTCTTCATAATTATAATTCATGTAATTAAACATGGCATTTTCCATTAAAATAAATCCTAAACCTTGTGAATTGGTATAAACTTGATCATGATCATCATTTTAAAAAATTTGAGCTCATTGGGACCCATTATTGATCCTGGTTGACCCACATTGACCAAGTTTGATAATTAACCTCATTAAACCCAACACTGATTTCCTATACATAAATATTGGTCCAAACATAATTCTAAACCTTAGGATTAGTTCTTAAGACCTCTAAACTCATTCCTTCTCTTTTTGTTTTTTGAAAGATGCAATTAGCAGTTAGCATTAAAAGAAAAGATTATTACAAACTACTAAAGAAAACAAGCACATTCCTTCTTTAGCAAAGAACTAAAAGAAGAAGGAATGTTATTAAAATCTAAGCTATCTCAAAGAAAATTTCTACTTAAAGCAAATGTGGCACACCAATCCGCCACACTATTACAACTTTTAGAAATAAAATGAAACAAAACATTATTAAAGTTATGTAAAAACTAAAGATCCTTATTCCATAAGCTCTCTTTCTTCCAATTGGAATCCTTCATCGAGTCACAAATGAATTTGATAATATTTACATTATCCCCTTCCACAACCACACCTTTGTATTCAAATAGCCAATCTTGAAGAATTTCTCTAATGAATAGGACCGATTGTTTTTCCAATTGTGCTATATCCCAGTGCTTCATTTGTTTGCTAAAAGCCAATAAGAATCTCCCTTTGTCATCTCAGATAACTCCTCCAATCCCTCCAAGATTAGAACTTAGCAAAGAGGCATCCACATTGATCTTAATCCAACCTAGCGGTAGGGGATGCCAGAGATTTACAAACTCTATATGGAGGCTGACATCCTAGTCTTCTAGTAAAGGATTAACTCGTGGTTGCATTGCTGAAAACAGAACATTTGCTACAGTTATAGAAACAGAGGAAACCTTTTCAATGCTTCACCGCATTCCTATTCTTCCAAGAGAAGAATACAGCAGTCATGTACAGACGAACCATGCTAGAGTTCTTGATGGACAACCTTCTAAGTTCCATAATACCTTCCTCCAAAGATTGGAACACCGAAACATTGATTCCCCATTCACTAAATTTCATAATAATCTCCACAAGAAACTTACACCTCATGGAAATATGAGATACATTCTCGACCTCATCAGAACCTCTAGCATAAGAGGTAACCTCACCAAGCTTCCTATGATTCAAATATTCATTCGTAGGGATTGCATCTTTACTTAGACTCCACCAAAAGCAATAAATTTTTGGCTTAAGTTTCAACTTTAAAAGCCCCTCCACCATTTCAACATTATCTTCCACATAAGTTCCTTCCAATCTAGCAAGATATGCCATAGAAGAAATAGAATTATTTGAGTATTGATGCATCAATTCAACATAATCTTCCCCTTATTAGAGACAATAGGAACCTTCATGATCAAGGAAGCCAAATCTGCATTGAAGAACTTCTAAATTTCTGGAATGCTCCATCTTCCATTAGCATTTAGAAGGCTTCCAACCTTCAAATCATGCAAAGCCACATGATCTATGAATGTAGGCCATCCATTCAACTCTCTATCCAGTATCCAGGCATCATCAAGAATGTTGGCATTCTTACCATCAAACACCTTCCATCTTATAATTGGCTTAAGACAAGAAGCACCATTAAGTAGAATTTGCCAAGCCGGTGAACCTCCTCTTTTGGTAAGCCCATTCCACACCTCCCTACCGTATTTAACAGCAAGAGTACGATTAAGAAGAGAAGAATGATCTTGCACAAAATTCCAAGCTAACCTTGCTCTTAAATCTCCAATCCTATTAAGGATAGATTGGATACCTGCACCTCCCATCATCTTCGGTTTACACAATTCAGACACGCCACATAATGTAAACCATTCTTCCCGTTCCCCTTATGCCAAATGAAAGTTCTACAAAGCTTTTCAAGCTTCATCAACACACCTTTAGGCACCAAAGAATGTGTTGCAAGGAATATCAGAAGTGATAAGATAGAAGAATTAATAAGAAGAATTCTCCCAGATAATGAAAGGCATTTGTTCCCCCAAACATTAAACTTTTCCAAAGCATGATCAAGAATTTCATTGAAATCCACAGACTTCAACCTTCTCAAAGCTATCTTCACTCTCAAGTACCTAAACTCCTTGACATGTCTGAAGCCCAGCCTTTTGGAAATACGTCTTTTCCTTGTAATATCAACTGATTTACCAAAAACAACAAGAGACTTCTTAAAGTTTACTTTCTACCCCGTCTATTCACAATACTCCTGAACAATCCCCTTCATATTATCCACCGCTTTGATAGAAGCATTAGAGAAAAGGAGAACATCATCAGCATATAATAAATTTGAAATTTTCTCAGCTTGAGGCACAATCTTAATACCCATCTCCACACTCTTCTGAAGAATAGAATTAGAAAAAATCTGAGAACACATAATAAATAAAAAAAGGGGACAATGGGCATCCCTGTCTGAAACCGCTCTTTGCCTTATTCCAGTTGGACATCCTTCCATTAACAAGGATAGAAAACCTGGACTTCACCACACACTCAATGATCAACTTTGAAAATCTTCTTGGAAAACCGAACCACTCCAAAGTTTTAACTAAGGAAAGCCATCCCATACTATCATACGCTTGCGCCATATCTATCTTGACTGCCATAAGTCCCTTCTTTGATGTGGAAAATCTAAACTTATGAAAGATTTCTTGGGCCAACAAATAGTGGTTTGACATGGATCTTCCAAGGATAAAAGCTACCTGGTCTTCAGAAATAATTCTAGGAAGACACCAATTCAATCTGTTCAATAACATTCTAGTAGAAATCTTATAAACAGTTTGACACAAACTGATTGGTCTAAACTGGGAAGGATCCAAAGGATTCTTAACTTTAGGGATCAACACAATTAGTGTACCCTTCAACCTTGGATTCATACACCCCAATTTCAAAAAACTATCTATTGCTCTCCAAGTATCATCTTTAACAATTTCCCAATAAAATTTAAAAAAGGAAGCATTCATGCCATCAATATCCGGCGACTTGTTGCAAGCAATTTGCTAAACAGCTTAATAAAATTCTAAAAAAGTAAATTCTGCATCAAGCTTATCACCTTCCTCTAGGTTTATTTGCGGATCTGGACTGGGATCAAGCCATCCCAAAAGATCAGAATTTTTGGACTTCCATTTTCTTTTGAAAAACTCAAATAAGATAAGATCGCTTCAATGCCTTGTTGATCTTCCACAAGCTGCATATTTTCATCTTTGATTTGATTTATTAAGTTACTATTTTTCTTGGTTGAAGCAAATCTATGAAAAAATATTGAATTAGAATCCATATCATCTGCCCACCTCACCTTTGCCCTTCGATTCCACCAAGTAGCAAGGTGGCATAATGTCACATTTAAATATTCACCTTTGGTCTTAGCATTTTCAATTCTTCCAAAGACAATCCATCCTCACTTTCTTTCAATTGTAGAGTCAAGATCTCAGTCTTTAATTCCTCCTTAAGCTTACTTAAACTCTTCAATTTATTTCTACTCCAAAAGTGTAAAGCTTTTAGCGATCTCTTCATTTTCCTATTAAGTATTTCTGCAACATCACCAAAATTTAGCCTCTTCCACGCTTTGATGACCACCTTCCAAGTAGCAGGAAATTTCTTCCACACATCTTCAAACCTGAAGAACTTCATTTGAGTACATGGAGACTCATTTATCTTGAAAACGATAGGGCTATAATCCGAGGCAACTCTTGCAAGATGCCTAACCCGAGCACTAGGAACACTTTGAATAGCAGCTGAATTTATGAAGCATCTATCCAATCTTTCCCAAATTCTTGAATTTCCTTCTTTATTGTTGCACCATGTAAATCTTGGACCAAGAAAACCTACATCATGAAAATCATTGCTAGTAAAAAAAGCCCTCATCTCCTGAGGCCCTTGAGAGAAAACAAATTTTTTCCCCCTCTCTTATCCTCTTTAGCCAACAAAAAGTTAAAATCTCCACCAACAATGGAAGGAATAGAAGAAGAAGAAAATCTGTCAATTCTATCCCAAAGATCCCTTCTCACACACACATCCTTCTTACCATAAATAGTAGACACATTCCACTTACTCCCATTAGGAAATTGAATCAACCCCACCACACATTGAGAAGAGCTCTCCAAAACATCAAAGGAAACCATCCCTCTATTCCATAAAACAAGAATACCACCCGAAATACCCACAGCTAGATAATAGAAGTATTCCCAATCTTCCCTAATAAGTCTATTGACATCCCTTCTCTCCAAAGAGGCCAACTTTGTCTCTAACAACCCAACAAAAAACACCCCATTATCCCTCACAACTTCCCTAAGATAGAGAGATACCTACTTCTTCTTGGCTCCTCTATAATTCCAAAACAAAAAAGAATCCATTTAGGTAAGCACCGAGGATCTCTCCCCGCCACTCT
The DNA here is from genome assembly GCA_019925795.1 of Dendrobium chrysotoxum. Lineage (NCBI taxonomy): Eukaryota > Viridiplantae > Streptophyta > Magnoliopsida > Asparagales > Orchidaceae > Dendrobium > Dendrobium chrysotoxum. The sequence continues at coordinate 26,440,276 of CM034298.1, read as the reverse complement.
TCCCCATCTTATTATCAACCTTTCTATTTCTAGGAATTGACTCCACAGGTCCCAAAGCTTTAAGTTCCTTCAAACATTTGATTTTAACACTTGATGAGCTTGCAAGCAAAGAGTTGATATTATCAGTTTGAACACTAAATTCCTCAGTGAATTCTGAATTTGGATTGAAGGTTACCCTATAGCTCTCTACATCAAGTGTTACATCAACACCTGTAGCAGTATATTCCCTATTAGGCACACCAGCAGATGTGAAAGCCCCACCATTGAATGGAGTATTCAACTCCACCTCAACCAATTCCCCTTCCTCCATATTACTTCCACCATTCAAATTAATAACTTCTATAGGTGCAGCTGGTTGCATATCCACATTTAATGCATCCGTCTCACCAACAATCTGAACCTCATTACCAACATCCTGTTGTAATGCTAAAATACTAAACTTATTAGAACCTAATCCAGCCACTTCACACCTGGATTCACCTTCAGCTTAATTATTCTTCAAGTTCTCTCCCATTTCATCAACCAAAAGAACCTGAATGTGGTTCAGATCTTCTTGATGCCCTTCCCCATCATTGGCCCAAGTAGCTTTGTTACTCAAAATACCAACAACCTTCTTAGTATCAGCCTTAACAAACTTCTTACTAAGAACCATATTCTTATTTCTATTTTTGAAATTCACATCCATCCAAGGCCCATACTCAGAATCATTTGCTGCAAGAGCCTCAGTTGTCTTGATGCTATCCCTATTATCCTCCACAGGATTACACTTCTCTTTAATGCTTTGCTTACTATGCTTCTCTAAGCACAAATCTGATGTATGCCCAATCTTACCACAAATGAAACATAAAGAAGAAACTTTTTCATATTCTACTTTCTAAAAAAATTTACCATTCGACCCTTCTATCCAAACACCATTAGGTAACTTAGAATCTAAGTTTACTTGTACACAAATCCTCGCAAACTCCCTTCTCCCCCATCTAAACATATTTCCATCAAGAAGCATCGGATAACCTACCTTCGAAGCAATCCTTGTAATATTCGTTTCATCCCAACAAAAAAGTGGCAAAAGCACCCGGATCCAAATAGGAGAAGAAAAATCCTTTAAATATTTTTTTGAGAAAATTTAGGTGTCCATTTGTCAATTCCCACAATGTGACCACTTACATACCATGGACCCCCACTCAAGACTTCTTCCATAGCCCCATTTGATTGAAAAGAACATAAAATCCAACCTAGACCAAGGGATGTTAAGTGAAATCCACCAAATCTATTCCATTGTCGCCTCAATTCAATGCTACATAAAGAAAAAGGTATATTCTTACCAAAAACCTTCACAACCAGAGAATTTTTAAGAACCTCAACATTCTTTTCCACTTTACTTTCATCAAGCTTCATAGTCTCCTGCATACTCTGGTAATCAAGATCAACAACATTGATCTTGATATGTTGTGTCTTCCTTCACGCATTATCCAACTGACTTTCATTCTAGGTTCAGAAATAGTGGGAGTTAAATTCCTTCTACCTTCATCAATTAGAATTGTCACCTAATCTACCAAACCATGCTTTAAATTTCCTTGATCAGATCGGCCGAGCCCATCACCATCCTTAGCCGATTGAAGAAAGGGCAAACATGAACCTTCACTAATAGTAGAATCAACCATATTACCCTCCGAAAGCTTCTCATCAATTAGACGAGTATTTTTGTTAACAGAAATCAAGGAAGTCGCATTTATCACACTGTTGCAAGGGATTTCATTTGAATTTCTGAATCTATTGACAAAAATCTTCATATCTGATAAAGAAGCTTCACGATCATTCAAAGGCAATAATATAGGAGACTTCTGCTTCAGAGGTGTATTGCAAACATCTTGTGAAATACCCTTACCCTTACCATCCACCATAATCAACTTTTTCGGAGCATAACCAGCATTCTCCTTTATTACTAACATACCTGAAGATCTTCTCCTATTAGCATCCATAGCCACAAGACTTATGGCCTCCCGATGACGATTGATCTCTCCATTATTCTGAGAAATCGATCCTCCAAAAGGGAGAACCTTCGAAGACGAGGTCGCCGATGACCGGCGGCCCTCCGCCGCCATCCCCTAACAAAATGCCGCAAAATTTGGGAAGAACCGGGAAACAAAATTTGAAATGAGGGTTTTCTCTCTCTAACGGGAACTTCTCTCTCTGACGGGAACTTCTCTCTAAACTCATTCTTGAGCATGACTAAACCCATTGGGGCTTATGGTTAAGCTATGTTGACAAAGTTGACAACATGAACCCCATTTGATCTTAAATGCTAATTTATTTATTCATCCCATTTCAAACCATGGCATTGCATCTCAAACATTCTAAACACTAATATATAAACTTGTATAAACCCAATTGAACTCTTAGTGAACCACGCTTGACCATGGTGGACTAAATTCACCATGGTTGACTAAAATGACCTAAAAAAATCTTTTCATGCATTCAACTTATTTCAAGCTTTGGCATACTTTCTAAACACTCATAAACATCTCCATAAATTTCCTCAAACATAATGGACCCAAACATTTGGCTAGGTTGACCTTCATTGATTAATTCCACCTAGTTTGACCAAATGATCCATAAGACCAATTATATTATACACACTTAAATTACTTTGACCCACGGACTCAAAAGTCTATCATTAGGTCCCTAAGGCCTACAGGAACCCACCTAGCTTACCATTCACTTGGGATGACTTTGGTTAGCCAAATTGGCTAACTTAAGTATACCTAAGTGAGCTTAACTAAGCCATAAAATAATCTAGCCTATCCTAGTCTGCACTAAGCTCACCAAGCATGTAATGAACATCCATAGACTCAAACTAACCCAACGTAGCCCCAGATCTATTCTGAGTTGGACAAAAAATCTATAAAACTTGACCTAATTTGGATTGGTTCAATTTAAATAGTAAGGTCAAGTCATCCCTTGTACTTCATTCTCTTTAAACACTTTCTCGCATTCTATTGGACCATCCATTACCAGCCTAATAGCCATACATGACATACCTCTTTTTTTTTAATTCCCACCACACTCAATTCCAAAACCTCCATAAATTGCCTCATTTTAGAGGGTTCAATTCAAAAAATTAATTTCTTGAGCTTTCTGAGAGTCAGAAAATTTAATCCAAAATGTTCCCCAACCTTTCCCTAGCCTACAGGACCAAATTCAAATAATCTCAAAGAAAATAACTTCAGCCAAATTCTAGTTTTTGATCTAGTGCTCCTTAATGTTTGATCCTTAAAGGAGAATTATGCTTTGGAGTCACATGAACTCATCTCAATCAACCCCCCCCCCCCCCCTAAGATATTTACTCTATTGAGGTAATTCTTAAACCCAACCATGCATTTTAAAGGGGCAATGATATTATGAAGAGAATGATCAATCAAAGGCAATCTAGTTCTTGGATTGATCATTCTACCCATATAGATCCTACCTGATTTATTGGATTGAGATCAATCAAGTAGAATGAATGTATCAAATAAAATTGTATGAATGGCTAGGAATCTATGCGGGTGCTTGAAGATTAAGTCAGGACCATCTGTTCATTTCAATTTCAAGGGATAAGCCTGATATTATTGGATTAGAATGTTACATCAATCTCAAATTTTAAGGCTTTTAATCCCATCAATGATAAATTCCATTATGGTAGAGGGTCTTGCAACATTTTTAAATAGCCAATTGGGTGACACCATATGGAAAGTGCTTACACAATCCATAGTTGACTATGTAAATAATTAGATTAAATACATTTTAATTCAAGGATCTTTAAAAATCAATATCTTGCTAGTTACCGAGCCAAATTGGCCAAATAAACTCTCTATAGATTTGGTTAGGGAGGCTCTATCTATAGAACAAAAGATTGAGGCGAGGAGATCGGTAGGTTTTCTTAGGTAATTAAAATCTTTTTTTGCATGGTTTGATGAATTTGCTTGCTTAGATTTATTAAATTAAATCCAAATTGGGCTTAAGTGAGCTTTAGGGTATGTTCATCATCCTTGAGTTTTCTCAAAATTGATTTGGATCACCCTTATTGACGGAGGCTATAGAGTGAACCTTCTAATGATGTAAGAATTGCATGTTTTTTCAATCCTAAATAATGCTTAAGTTTTCTTTGATATGTAAATAATGAAATTTCACTTAATACATGCAAGTATAAGTGTCGAATCAAGTAATAAATTGATAGAGTAGAGTTTGAACACACAAGGAAGTGTTATTCTTACTTATAACAAAATACTACCATTTACTCTAATTGCATGAATTATCCTACTAAAATGAAAATGATATTTTTTGAGTTTTTATCACTGAATAAAATAATAGAATAGTGGATACAATATTTAATATAAATATATTAGCTTGATGAATGCAAATTTTATATTTTTCCTAATTAGACTCTTCATTATAATGTGATTCAGAGCATATATATCCGTCGATCTCTATTAAGCTTATAGGGATGAAAGGATATCTACTGACCTTCTATAGTTATAATATCTCATTAAGAACCTAGAATATTTAATATCATATGTCTAGGCATGCCAACATTCTATTTCAATATTCTTGGTTGTTCTTGTAGTCCTCCATTGAGGCTATACGTCACACTATATTTTAATTATATATATAGTCAATATGTGTATTAAATAAAGAAGAGGATAATACTAAAAACTTTATAAGACATTTAAAGAATAAGAGTCTTCATTAGTATATAACATGCTCTTTGCATCATCAATACAAGATAAGAAATTTTGCTAGACATAGAATAAATGATAAGCAAACTCATTTTCATTAAAAACATAGAAGAATTAAAATATAAGAGAGTAATATCTATAGGAAGGATAAAGGTATCTTTTCTACACTACTTCTTGCTTTACTTAGAGAGTTTCTTTAGCAAATGTTATAAATCTAGATCCAAGTATTGTGATTTTGATGATTACAAATACTATTATTTCTTTACCACTATTATTATTGCATATCTATTTTATTTGCCCTACTTACAAATCTTTTAGGTCCACAAGATCACTTGCAATGCAAATCAGCTCGAGATTGGGTAGACTAGGATAGAGTCTGTCTGTAATTTCAATTTCAATATATTTTTACCTTTCTTGAGTCAAATATTTTATCTGGTGGACCCTAAGCTAAGTAATCTTGCACACACACTCAAGGGGAGGAATTTAGTGAGTTAGAGTTTTTTTTTTTATTTTTGACCTAATCATACATGACGATCTATATCATCCTAGATGAATAGCTAAAACAGAAACCCCTATTAGGGCATCCCAGTTGATTAAGAGTAATTAAACAAATTATACTGGATGATCCATATCGCCTAAGATAATTTATTCAGATTGTGACAAACAGTCGCCAATCATAATTTATGTAATAATTTAATTTTTAATTTTTGTGCTTATTGTACAGGATGATCTGAATCATCCTAGATGATTAAAAAGAATCATGCCTAAAATAATCTTATGATTAGGGGAACAATTAGGGTCAAACTTAATTCGATATGATCGTATAAGAGGATCAGCTCTGATCATCTTGGATGACAGAGAACAAGTATGGGACGATAAGGGATCACCACCTATCATACCAAATAAATACCATAATTTTTCTATGTCCAGGATGATTAACCTCTTTCATCCTAAACCACAGAGAAGCACTTGGGACGATCAGGCATCACTGAGCATCGTACTGAACAAAGTTTAATAATTTTATACTAATCATCCAGGATGACATTCTAATCGTCTGGGACAATCAGTCTACTTCTCATGAACTAATGATAAAGAGCAATGTTGTTCGTGCTGGCTATAAAGGTGGGTTTGAACTAATTGTATAGGATGATATGGGATAGTCCTAGATGATCAGAAGCGTGAAATTGAAAATTAGGGCTTCTTTTGGAGGCTCCCTATTTAAGCTCTCTCATTGTATCTTGAGATAATCTTTTGTTATGAAAGAGATCTAAGAGGGAATTTAAAGAAGGAAGAGAGAGATTGAGAGAGAGAGAGAGAGAGAGAGAGAGATCCTTCTAAGAGGGAGTTGTGAGGGATTCACAAAGGTTGCTCCAAGCAAGGTATTCATCATCTTCTTCAAGCTGTTATCCTCATTCCTTGGTGGCTCCGAGGGAGATCTTCATCAGCATCAGATCCAAGTTCTCTGCCTTCACCAGGTGGGTGAAAAAGGATTCTAAGGTTCTCTGCCTCCTCTAAGAGGGAGTAAAAGAATTCCCGGGTTCTCTGCCTTCACCAGGTTGGTGAAACAGGATTCCAAAGTTCTCTGCCTACTCTAGGAGAGAGTAAAAGGATTCTCAAGCTCTCTGCCTTCACTAGGAGAGTGAAAAAAGATTTTCACATTCTCTACCTTCTCCATGAGGGAGTAAAAGGATTCAAGGTTCTCTGCCATATCGGGTTGGTGAAAAAATTTTATAAGGGCTTTTCTGCCTTATTATGGGAGCAAAAGGAGAGACACTAACTGATTAGTGCAGTACTTAGAAAGGAGGTTTTTGGGGAGTGGATGTAGGTCAAGTTGATCGAACCACTATAAATTTGGTGTGTTCTTTCTATTTATTTTTTTACATTTAATTTTCACACTTTTTTATGATATGATCTGTGGTTGAAATCTCTAATTTTATTATCTGCTTCTGCACAAGTTGTTTATTTTTAAAATATTCAAAAAAATTTCAAAAAAAATTTCTTTTGTCATAAAGAAATTTTTATATTACCAATTTATCCCCCCTTTTGATTAGCCTCAGGACTAGTTTTTTCGGGTTTAACCAGCCTCATGAACATTCAAGTGGTATCAGAGCGGGATTCATAAAATCAAATTTTAGAAAACTTTTAAATTAAAATCTATGGCTAACATTGGTAATCATAACACTAGGGAATGATATTCAATCACTCGACCACCTCTATTTGATAATATTCCTTTTAATTTTTAGAAAACTCCCATGTCCACCTTTTTATAATCAATTGATTATCACATATGAAAACTAGTTTAAGATGGTTATTCTGTACCTTTTAGAATTATAAATGATGTTAAAACTAAAATTCATTTTGCTGAATGGACTATTGATGATAGAGATCTAGCACAATTGAATGCTAAATATTTGAACTATTTTTTTTGTGCCTTAAAATCTGAAGATTATATGCGTGTTTTCACTTATTCTACTGGCAAAAAAATCTAGGATAGATTATACATAACTTATGAAGGAACAACTGAAGTTAAACAATCTATGCGGAATATTTTGCTTTATGATTATGAACTCTTCTGTATGAAATCTAGTGAATCAATTTCTAAAATGTATACTAAGTTTATATAGATTATTACTTTTTTGCATGCCTCAGGAAGAGAGCTTACAAATTATAAAAAAGTGAATAAAATTCTGCGATATCTATCTTCTTCCTTTGATGCAAAAATTTCTTCCATTATTGAATCTAAGGATCAAAATATTTATTTAATTGATAACTTACTTAGATCACTCATTGTTTATGAGCAAGGAGTGAACCAAAAGCAACTTGATGTAGGTGAGAAGAAAAAGGAGAAAATTGTAGCCTTAAAGGCTAATGATTCTGACATTGATTCTTCTGATTCTAAAAATGATGACATTGCTTTAATTACTATGCAATTCAAGAGCTTCTTAAGAAAAAAGTAAAAGCACCATCAGAAATAGAATAAAAGTAAGAATAATAATAATAATTCTAAAGTTTCTTCTGATGTTATTTATTTTGAATGCAGGAAGCCACGGCATCTAAAGTCTGATTGCCTAACTCTTAAAGCTCACCCAAGTAAGGAGAAGGGTAAAGAAAACCTAAGTCCAAGAAGGAAAAGAAAAGGATCCAACAAGCTTTCTAGGCTGACTCAGGATCAAACTCCTCTAAAATTGAAGTAGAAGAGGAGGTAACAAACTTGTGTTTAATGGCTGATGATCATCTTGATCACTTTGATCAAGAAAATATATGTGAGCTTATCTATGAATAATTACTTGAAGTTTTTGAAAGAATTTATTTATCATATAGGAAGCTCAAAAAATGGCATGCTAGCTTAAAGTTGATTTTTTAAATCTATAGAAACAGCATGAAATCTTAAGAAAATATCATTTCACTCTAGATAGCTATCACATGGCTTTACTAGATGAATTTGATTCTTTGAACAAAAATCTTGATTTAACTAAAGAGTGTGATTCTTTAAAAATATTATATGTTGAATTACAAAAAAAATATAAGTACTTAGATAGTCTTGCAACTGATTTAGATAGTAGGGAGCATGCATTAAAAATAAATAATTTAATTTTTGAAAGTGCAAATAAGTTTTTAGAAGTTGAATTAACTACCTTTAAGAAAAAAAATCACCTATACTGGAAGAGTTTCATAAACCTTCAACAAAACATGCATCATTCAAACCTAGGAAGAGGCACTATAATCCAAATAGATTAGTAAACCTCTTTCCTGGTGTTAGATATTTTTCTTTTGGTATGCTAAGATATATCTCCCACACTTACATCATTCACCGTAGAACACATTTGGTGTGGAGATCAAAATTATAAAATTCACAGCATAGCATGCATGCATCTCACTCCTCTTTTCATAAGATGGGACCCATACCTAACATCTGATGATTTTATAGGTATGATCTCACAAAAAGCCTCATGAGAGTATGTGGTACCTGGATAGCGGATATTCAAGACATATAACTAGAGATATAAAATAATTTATTTTGCTGGAGACCATGGCAAGAGGCAATGTAATACTTGGAGATAACACCACCAGGAGAGTGGTGGGCTAAGGTATAATTGGCAATTCAAAAAATTTCATCATTAAAAATATTTTGCTTATAGATGGCTTGAAACACAATCTGCTCAGTATCAACCAACTCTATGACAAAGGCTTCAACATAAATTTTTTGTCAATCAGTTGTATTATAAGCTTAAATAATAACATTATTTTACAGAGAAAAAGGATAAATAATGTCTATATACTTGATTTAAATAATATTGAATGTGCTGCTTCATTTTACTTAAAAATAATTACTGATGAATCTTGGTTGTGCCATAGAAGATTGTATCATGCAAGCATGAAAAGCCTTAGGAAGATCACCCAAAAAGACTTAGTGAGAGGTATCCCCAAAATAGAGTTCACTAAGGATCAACTATGTGATGCCGATCAATTAGAAAAGCAAGTCAAATCCTCCTTCCCCTCAACCAAAGACATTACCACTAGAAAATCCTTAGAAATCATTCACATGAATTTTTTTGGACCTGTTAGCACTACAAATCTATGACGGAAAGTCTTTGGGTATGTGGTTATTGATGATTATTTGAGGTTCACCTGGATTAAATTCCTATCACATAAAGTGAATCATTTGAGAAATTTAGATCTTTTTTCTACTTGGATTCAGAGGAAGCTGAGTTATGAAGTTGTAAACATTCATAGTGACCATGGTGGAGAATTTGAAGATGACATTTTTGAATCGTTCTGTAAGGAGCAAGGGATAGATCACAACTTTTCAGCTCCTAGGACCCCTCAGTAGAACAGGGTAACTGAAAAAAAAAAATAAGACCCTGGTAGAAGCCATTAGGGCCATGTTAGTTAAATACTCACTTCCTAAATACTTTTGGGCAGAAGTAGTGAATACACCCTATTATGTTCTGAATAGGGTGAATATTAGATCCAAACAAAATAAAATATCCTATGAAATTCTTAAGGGTAGGATACCCAACCTCTCCCATCTTTATATCTTTGGATGTAAAGTGTTCGTTATGAATAATAAGAAGTGTCAACTAAGAATGTTTGACCCAAAATCTAATGAAGAAGTGTTCCTAGGTTACTCAAGTATTAGAAAATCTTATAGAACCTTCAATAAAAGAATACTGGTAATTGAGGAAACCACTCATACTGTATTTGATGAATCTGATAATTATGGAGGGTCTAGGATAGAAGAAGAAGAGGTTGTAGAAGTCACCCAAGGATTAGAATCTGCAAATTTGAAGGAAATGGTAGAACCTGAAAACACACTAAAGAATGGAGATACTCTTCAAGTCATCCTAATGAATTGATCGTAGGAGACCCATCTGAAGGTATTAGAACTGGACATGGACTTAAAAAATAAGTAAACCACTCTACCTTCATTTCAATGACTAAACCCACCAACCTAAATCAAGTCCTATATGATGAATTCTAGATTCTAGTCATGCAAGAGGAGTTAAATTAATTTGTAAGAAATGATATTTAGGAGCTAGTTGAAAGGCCTAAGGACCAAAGTGTGGTTGGAAATAAATGGGTTTTCAAAAATAAAATGAATGATTCTGGAGTAATGGTAAGGAATAAGGAAAGATTGGTGGCTAAGGGGTACAACAAGATAGAAGGAATTAATTTTAAAGAGACCTTTACCCTTGTAGTTAGATTGGAAGTCATTAAATTGCTACTAGCCTTTGCTTATTTTAAGGGATTTAAATTATACCAAATAGATGTTAAGAGTGCCTTTCTGAATGGGATAATTAAAGAAGATGTGTATGTTGAAAAACCCCCAGACTTTGGGAATTCACAATCTCCTAATCATGTGTTTAAATTAAAAAAGGTCTTATATGGATTAAAATAAGCACTTAGGGCATGGTATGAAAGGCTAAGCACATTCCTACTATAAAGAGCTTTTATTAAGGGGAGCATAGGCACCACCCTATTTTTAATAAAAAATAAGAGATGAATTAGTGATTGTCCAAATTTATATTGATGATATTTTATTTGGATCCTTTGATAAAAGCCTTTGTGATGATTTTTTAAAATAATGAGTAAAGAATTTGAGATGAATATGATGAGAGAACTTACTAACTTTTTGAGATTTAGCATAAGGTAGAAGGATAATGGAACTTTTTTTAATCAATTAAAATACATTAAGGACATCCTTAAAAAGTATAAAATGGATAAAGCTAAGCCAATCAACACTCCCATGAGTTCCAGAATTTAGTTAGATAAGGATTCAAATGGAAGATCTATTGATCAAAAGAAATATAGAGGAATAATTAGATCATCTCTTTACTTGACTGCTAGCAGACCTGATATTATTTTTAGTATTTATCTCTATGCTAGATTTCATGCTGATCTAAAGAATCCCACCTGACTTCTATTAAGAGAATCCTTAGATATCTCTTAGGGACTCAAGACTTAGGAATTTAGTATCTTAGGAATAGCACCTCTTTTGAAATCATAGGATATTCTAATTTAAATTTTACAGGATGTCGAGTTGATAGAAAAAATACTTCTGGCATATATCAATTCATATGACAATCCTTAGTCTCCTGGTCCAGTAGAGAATAGAACTCAGTTGCCCTATCTTTTGCTAAAGCTGAGTACATAGTCTTAGGAAGTTGTGTGGCCCAGGTTCTTTGGTTTAAGCAACAAATTCTAGATTTAGGACTTCCTGCAGGCACACTTCCAATCCTAAGTGATAACACTAATTCCATCCGCATTTCAAAAAATCCAATCCAACACTCTAGAACTAAACATATTGACAAAAGGCATCACTTCATTAGGGACCATACTATCAAAGGAAACATAGAGCTACATCATATAGCCACTAAAAACCAACTGGCTAGCTTTTGAAATTTTTAGCATCTTGAGAACCAAATTAGGTGTAATAGATATTAATGCTTGAAGTTGTTGCTTTTTATTTTCTGATGTTTTTGTTTTTATTTTATTTGCATGTTAATTTTTATTTATGTATTTATGTTTTATAGTTTTTATTTTTTTGTTATTTTTCTTTCAATTTTTTTAAAAGAATCAGATCACTGATCACTGTTAATATTAATTTCTTAAATGACATTTTTGCCTTGCTCTTGGTTTTAGAAATTTATAAGTTCTGATTAACTTCCCTAAATCAGTTTAAGGAAGGAACATCGATAATTGTCTCTCTTCCTCTAACTCCCTTTGAGGGTTAATTTCTTTTGAAGCAAATCTATTTCAAAATAAAAAGTGAGCTTTAAAATTGAGATCTATTTTATTTTTGTACAGTAATCTATCTAATATGAATAATGCTCAAAGATATTAAATCATTTTCAAGTTTTCTCAATCAGGTGTTGCATTTATCATATAGATATGATTCTGATTTGTAGTTTACTATTCCTTATATTAGAGAGAGTTTTTTCTTCTCTTATATTTAGCAGATAATCTCACAACTGAGAGCTTTTAAAGGTTTTGAAAGGAAGCCAACTTTGTAAAAATGACAAGAGGCAAAAAATGAGCCCAAAAAAACCTAAAAAGATGTGCAATGATCGCTAAATAATTATAAGATACATAAAGTGTATCAAAAATTAAAAAAATGCATAAAGTGTGTCAAATAGTTAAAAAAGGGGCACAAAATGAGCCCACAATGAAATAAGCTTCCTTCTCTTTCAGATCTTTAAATCTTTGAAGAATTTATGTGCCACTTAATATTTAAAAACTACTGAATCTGAAAATTATGATTTTGATTGATTACTTTGCAACATTATATTATCAAATATTTGTATGAAACAAAGTTTGAAATAATATCTTTTGTTATCTAATTTCTTTTCTGAATTAGATTTTTGTTTAAAAAGAATTTTGACTTGTAAGGAGTCCGAGCTCGGGTTAATAAGATCGATTTTCTACCCTTTTAGATTTCAGAGTTGTCAATTCATTTCTTGCTAATTTTTAATCCACTCCGAGGGAAATTTATCATTTACTGGAGTTGATCGATTCAAAAAAAAATTCCTTTATTTTGATCTATGATTAATTCTTGTTTTTTTTTTTGTTGTTTTTTTTTTAATTCGTGTTTTTGAATCCTCCTTATCATCCCATTCCATCTCTTGAAAATTTTAATTTTTGCCAATACTTTTAGCCACCACCACCACCTCCTCCACCTGATCAGGATTTCTCTTATTTCTAGTTTGCTTAGTATTTTTTTTCTATTTTTTAATGATGTTCTTTTCTGAACTTTATTCTATTTAGTGTTTTTCTTTTTTCTCTTTTTTGTGATGTCAAAAGGGGGAGTAGTGTGTTATTCAATCTGTTGTTTGCTTATATTTTAGTAGAATTTGCTTTGCACTATTTCTTTTATGTTCTTTTTTTATGTCTCATTTATAAAAACAAAAAAAAAGAGAAATTGCTTGTTTTGAGAATTTTAATAATAATATTTGCCATTATAAAAAAGAGAGAGATTATTATAAATCTGAATCCAAGTACTGTGATTTTAATTATTACAAACATTATTATTTCTTTACCACTACTATTATTGCATATCTATTTTGTTTACCCTGCTTACTAACTTTTTAGGTCCACAAGATCACTTGCAATGCAAATCAGCTCATGATTAGGTAGACTACGATTGAGTCTATCTGTAATTTTAATTTCAATGCATTTTTATCTTTCTTGAGTCAAATCTTATATTTGGTGGACCCCAAGTAAAGTAACCTTGCACACATACACTCAGAGGGAGAATTTTAGTGAGTTAGAGTTTTTTCTATTTTTGACCTAATCATACAGGATAATCTAGGATGATCTGTTCAGATTATCATAAACAGCCGCCAATCATAATTTAGGCAATATTTTAATTTCAATTTTTGTACTAATCGTATAGGATAATCTGAATCGTCCTAGATGATTAAAGACAATCATGCCTAAATTAATCCTAGGGGAATAATTATGGTAAAACTTAATTCAATATGATCATATAAGATGATCGACTTTGATCATCCTAGATGACAGAGAACATGTATGGGATGATAAGGGATTGCCACCTATTATACCAGATGAATACCATAATTTTTCTAGTAATCGTCCAGGACGATTGACCTCTTTTGTCATAGATGACAGAAAAGCACTTAGGACAATCAGGCATCGCCGGGCATCGTACTAGATGAAGTTCAATAGCTACAAACTAATCATTTAGGACAACATTCTAATCATCTGGGATGATCAATCTACTTCTCTTGAACTAATCGTACAAAGCAATGCTGTTCGTACTGGCAATAAAGGAAGTTTTGAACTAATCGTATATGATGATATTGGATCATCCTGGACGATCAGAAGTGCAGAATTAAAAATTAGGGCTTCTTTTGGAGGCTCCCTATTTAAGCTCTCTTATTGTCTCTTGACATAATCTTTTGCTGTGAAAGAGATTTGAGAGGGAGCTTAGAAAAGGAAGAGTGAGAGCTTGAGAGAGAGAGAGAGAGATCCTTATAAGGGGGAGTTGTAAGGGATTCACAAAGATTGCTCCAAGCAAGATATTCATCAACTTCTTCAAGCTGCTGTCATCATTCCTTGGTGGCTCTGAGGGAGATCTTCATCAACATCAGATCCAGGTTCTCTACCTTCATCGAGTGGGTGAAAAAGGATTCCAAAGTTCTCTTCCTACTCCAAGAGGAAGTAAAAGGATTCCTAGGTTCTCTGCCTTTACTAGGTGAGTGAAAAAAGATTTCAAGATTCTCTACCTACTCCAAAAGGGAGTAAAAGGATTCTCAGGTTCTCTGCCTTATCCAGGAGGGTGAAAAAGGATTTTCAAGTTTTTTCCTACTCTAGGAGGGAGTAAAAGGATTCAAGGTTCTCTGCCTCACCGGGTCGGTGAAAAGATTTTGTAAGGGCTTCTCAACCTTTCTTTAGGAGCAAAAGGAGAGACACTAACTGATTAGTGTAATACCTAGAAAGAAAGTTTCTGGGGAGTGGATGTATGTCAAGTTTATCGAACCACTATAAATATGATGTATTCTCTCTATTTATTTTTTTGCATTTAATTTTCACACTTTTCTGTGATCTGATCTGTGGTTGAAATCTCTGATTTTATTATCTGCTTCCGCACAAGTTATTTGTTTTAAAAATATTCAAAAAGATTTCAAAAAAAAATTTGTCTTAAAAAGCTTTTTAAATAACCAATCCCCCCCCCCCCTCTTTATTAGCCTCGGGACTAATTCTTTAGGGTTTAACCACCCTCACGATGTTTCAGCAAATATGTGATAAACACTCCAATGGAATGTATCTTGTACATTTCTAGCATCCCTTAGATTTTACACTAAGAGAGAACTAGACAAGTATGCTAAAAAAGTACTAAATTTTACACCCATGGATGAATTTTACTATAAATAAAATATAACATCTATTTTATAAGAATACATAAGAAGGCAACTAGCACAGCGGCACTTAAAAAATTGGCATCACAGTGCCCTTAAAATGAACTAGCATCCTGGTAGTAAATTTTTTACTCCACCAATGCACTTGATGATATGGAATGATTGCTTCGTAAAAAGTCATGACCTTTCACTAGAACAACATGGGCCTTGAAAGTTACAACTGTAATGTTATGGTGTTGTTGACCTTCAAGCACTGCAGCACTTGATTATAAAAATTGGTGCGCATGCATGAGAAATTATGGAACTACAGTATTTTCTCAAGAACATGACACTGCTAGGTTGACTTTTTGACTTAACGGAGCTAGCAATGCTACGGCATTAGATGTGTCGCCACCGTAGCACTCAAAAATAGAGAACACGGCACTGCTATGTCCAAAAAGTATTCCCTTTGCGATGTTGAAGGGGGTGATGTAGTGGTGTTTCTTCCTACGTTGAGATGCTATGGGCTCCTTATTATTTTCTATCATTTTGGAGTTTTTAATGTACAAAATCAAATAAAATAACATATTTTTATTAAAAATAAAATATATTAAGCAGTACATAATTTACATTTATCACTTATCTTGTATTGAATTTTGAAGTTCATAGGTCAATTATTTCTCATAAATTTCAAAATTCATAACTCATAATTCACTAGGAATCATTGCATGAAATTTTAGTAGTTTGTGTATATTGATGTAAGGGTTAGATGGTCAGTGATTGAAACCAAGACCTTTGTCTAGTTTGCCCTAATTAACTTTTCAAAGGAATAGATGTATTTAGTTTTGGGAAATTATATAAAATTCTATAGTGATCCAAATGCTCATAAAATTTGTGAGATACTTCTAAGAACATTAGGGAGCTTGGGCTTAAAATTCACATAGATTAGAGGTCATTTGGTTAGTTAATTAGTTAATCTTAATTTTTGCCTAAAAATGATCATTCAGTTTAAAAAAGTTTCATTAATTAAAATAATAAAAAATAAACAAAACACTCACACACACACACACATACACACACACACACACACACACACACACACATATATATATATATATATATATATTAAAGTTCATTCTTCGTAGAATTTAAAATTGAAAAGCCTTCTATTAAAATGACTAAAATAAATATGGTAGATGTTTATGGAAAGTTGAATAAATAAATAAATAAATAAGATCATTAAAAAAATATAAACTTAAACCACTTCAAAAATTTTAGAAAGTTCATATTAGGTCATTCTTAACTTATAATGAAGGTTTCATGATGTTTGGACATCATTTGCTATTATAATGAAAATTACTTTAAACCCAAAAAATACAAACTAAAATGCATTGAACCCTAAGGAAATTATAGAATCTCAGAAGAATATTAAACCTTCATAATTTAAAGTTTAAAGATAAATTCAAACTTTGGTCAAACTTAAAATATTAATAATAAAGAATAAAAATAGAAATAAAATAAATAAATCATTCAAATAACCCTAATGGTTTTAATACACTAGGAATTTCATGAGTGAATTATTTATAATTTATTTATCAAATTTTATAAACTTTAATATCATTAAATCATAAAAATTAAATAAATATTAAATAATATAATAGATAAATTAAAAATTCATAAAATTCAAATAAAAAATTTTAATTAAATAAACTTCAGAAATAAATAAAGTACATAAATAATAATAATAATAATAATAATAATAATAATAATAATAATAATAATAAATGATAAATCATTATTAAATATAAATAATTTGAATAATTCAAATTAAATAAAATACATTTTTAATTACATATTAAAACATTTAAATAAAATTACATAATTCAATATTAAAAGATTAATAAATTAAAAAGTAAATTATAAATAATAAGAATTTAAATTTTATATATTTAAATAAATATAATAATAAATTAAATTCTATTAATCCAAACTAAATAGTTCATTTAAATAAATTAAATTTAATTAAATAAATCATAATAAAAAAAATAATATATGGCTTTATGTCTTTGCCTCATTCATTTGAAATGAATCCAATGCATTTCTTTTAAAAGCATTGGACATATTAATCATAATAAAAAAAATAAATAATATATGGTTCATTTTTTATCTAGGAACTCGGGTTGATTCAAAGTCATAAGTCCTCATCCCTTGGGAATAAAATCCCATCTATCTCATTATTTGATGAATTTAAAACATAAACTCAATTATGTTCAAAATCATCAATGCTCAATTGAGTAATAGGTTAGAGGGCTTCTGGATGAAAGTGCTTATGGTGTACTAAGAGGGGGTCAATTTGTCATTTGAAAATCTTTCACTAAAATTAGAGTAATATGCAAATACTTTAAGAAAATAAAATTTTCAAGCCATAAACAAAAAGTAAAAAAAATATATTTTTAAAACCTTTTAGAAAACAAATATTTTGTTTTGATTTTCAAGTATGAGTTTAACCAGAAATTTAATAACCATAAGCTTTCACAAAGATAAACAAAGTAAACCAGATTATAAGAAAGTAAATGCAAGAACGTAATGAAAACATAAACTTGATTTTTATAGTAGTTTGATTAAAATTAATCTACATCCACTCTCCAATGGTCCTCCTGCTTAGGTATTGCACTATAATACACTCCTTTAGGACTCAACTAGGTAGAGAAGCCCTTATCCCTTCCAAGGTGGAGAATGACCTTTACAGACTTTTCTAGCCTTAAAGAATCTTCCTCCATCCACTTGACAACCCAACAAGATTTCACTCCCTCTTTCTATTCCTCGCACAATTGAGATGTAAATCCATCCTTCAATTCATCGCTCAATAGAGATGATACTCCCTCCTTCTGTTCCTAGCACAACGGACATGCAAACCCTCCTTCTCCTTGCAACGACGGAGTTACAATTGTCTTACCTCCTAAACTACAAAGTCCTTTTTCCAAAGACTTTTCCCTAGAGCTCTTCTCTTGGAGCTCCACAACCATATTATTGAGGACCCAAGGTGTAGGTTGAAAGAAACAAACATGTGAATCCCCTCAAACCCCTTACCACACTTAAGGAAAAATCTTCCTCAACCTCACCTCTTCTCTCTCCCAAGTGTCTTGGACACCATCTTTAAAGCAAGGAGACTCCCTCTCCTTCTCTAAAGATCTATACCTAGAAAAACATTCTTGACTTCTCAACCTTTGACACTCAAGTCTTCTATTAAGTTTACAAAGTTGGCTATTTAAATTAAGTCATAATTTTCAAATTAATTATTCTAATCGTATAGGACATTTCTAGTATTGTACATTATGATTAGTTTAATTCCTGTGAAAGATCATCTTGTATGATACACAATCGTACAGTATGA
The DNA here is from genome assembly GCA_019925795.1 of Dendrobium chrysotoxum. Lineage (NCBI taxonomy): Eukaryota > Viridiplantae > Streptophyta > Magnoliopsida > Asparagales > Orchidaceae > Dendrobium > Dendrobium chrysotoxum. The sequence continues at coordinate 26,421,809 of CM034298.1, read as the reverse complement.
TTAGCTATATTAAATTAAGGATCATTTAGGATGAACTGAGATTTGTCTAGCAAGCTCTCTATTTGATCGTAAAATAATACGATTAATTGTAACTCAATTTAATTAATAGTTAAATTAAATTTTATTTTAACAAAGCATACTATATGAATGGGATCATACAATATGATCAAAAGAAAACTTTTAATGTTTAATTTGTAACCCCCTTATAAGTGTGTGCCCTATTGTCTAACCAACATACTCCTAATACATAAAATTACTCAAGAAAAAAGAAAATTATAACTCTATTACAAACTAACTTAGACCTTGACACTACACTATCTTGAGTTTGATTCTCTATCCCAATTAGGTGTATGTTGTACCTGAAATTGTTAGTAACACAAATGAAAATAGACAATATTCGTAAAGAAGGTACAAGCAAATAACTCAACAATAATATTTATAATCATCAAAATACTAGGTCAAGCTACAAAATTTCAGCAATCTCCCTCTTTTTTATAATTGCAAATATTGTTGATTGAAAATCAAATTTAAATGTTTGATATTCAATTTCCTACTTAGTTCTCACCCTCACGAAATGGCTTCTTTAAAATTAATGGACAAATATTTGAATTTTTATTTTTTTAAAGAATTTTGTTTTAATTTTATAACACACATTTTTTAAAAAACAAAGATAGTTATAGAAATACTAAAAAAAAATTATACAAATCGAAAAGCAAATAGTATAACCAACAAATAAGGACATTTCCACAACTACAAGTACACACAAACTTTTCTATACAAATCATAAAAACACATTAAAAATAAGGAATAAATAAAAAAAATTGACATGAGGAACCAGAACACAAAACAAATACACATGTAAACATACAAAAAATGACACACACAGACACATAAGTTAGAATAAAATAAAATGCAACGACATGCATGGCATGTAGTGACTCCAAGTTCCTAAGCACTAATATCATTAACTCCCTTTCAAGTCCTAAGTGTGTTGATTCTTTTATAGCTTAGGGTTTTGATAAAAATTTCTACTAATTGATTTTTCAATTTCAACATATTATATCTCTACATCTGACTTGGCCACATGATCCCTAATAAATTATGTCTTACATCAATATGTTTAGTGCAAGAGTGCTAAGTAGGATGTTTAGTGGTAAAAATCATTCTTGTTTTATCACACATGCTGGAGATAATTTCTACTGGCAGTCCAAAATCAAGAAGCTGTTAATGAAGACTGTTAGGATCTAGAATAATGAGCATCTTAAGAATATCTCCTACTCCAACATGAAGAAGAACAGGTAAATCCTTTATTTTCCCCCATTTTTTCAAAAGATGTTAGTATTTTTGCATAAAGAAAAATCTACTCGCCCAGTTCTTTGATAGCTCTTGAGTGCGGATATCTAGCCATTTGGATCTAAATGTGATACAACCCTACATATCACAAGTGAATCGACCCATCCAAGAAAAACACTTTCGAGTCAACACTGCTCCATAATCTCTAAAAAAGACAATCAATCTCATTGCAATCGATATGGCTCTATATAAGAACTGGGATAAACTCACTCCACATGTCACAGAAATATCAATAAACTCTGGTGGTGGTGGAAATCGGAGCTCTGCTCGTAAACTTAACTCATAGACAGTCAAATATCCTGGAGAAGGAGAACAAACCCAAACAGACTTTTCAGGCACCTTCATCACAATATCATTAGTGAAGTAGAACTTATTTCTGAAGATGATCAAAGAATCACTGGTAATCGTGGAAATTACATCGTTAGTCTTTGCAATTTTGTGGGGTTTCTTCATACCGCCGTTCAAGGCAGCAGGACATTAATCTCCTTTAGCCAAAGGATTTTTGAGAGAAGTGTGGTCACCATTTGGACTTTTACACTAAAGTGGGACACTGAATTTTGATAAGAGAAGCCGCCTATCAAAACCAATGGAAAGCCTCTAAAGTGAAAATAAATATAAAAAAAAAGAGAGGCTGAAAAATTTAATCTTCTACACAACGAGGAGCACTAGTACTTGATAGGAAATACCACATATTCAAGACAGTGAAAAAACTCGATTGTAATAAGACTAGAGGAAAAGAGGAGAAGAGGAAGATGTGCACTTTGCCCCTGCCCCAAGGGGGATATTTATTTAAGCAAATAGGGGGGAAAAAGGCCTCAATTTTTTTTAAAAAAAAAAATTTTTTTTTTGAAATTTATTATTATTTATTTTTCAAATAAAATAAATTATAATAAAAAAATAAAAAATATATATAATATTTATATATACAAACACACACACACACACACATATATATATATATATATATATGTCGGTCGTCTGCGATTGGCATGCCAACCGATGAGCAGCGTCGAAACGGCACCAGTAGACAGCGTGGGCAGGTGCACAGGAAGCCGAGCAGGCGCGCATGCAGCCAAGCAATATGTGCGGGCAAGCTGAGCAATGCACGGTGATGGCGGGCTTGCTAACCGTGGCGGCGACTGCGGTCGGCCAACCGATTCGGCCGTCAAGTCACGCCCAGGCCCGAGATTTGGATGTTTTTGGGGTCTTAGAAATCGCTTTACGACATTCTAGGCTAAATTTTAACACTTCTAGAGCTAGCCGGGAGCTTTACAATCACGATCCAGTTGTTCTCATGTTTTGAACCACGTCGAAAATTTCTCAAAAAATGTAACACATATTTTTGGGCTCCTGGAGATTTAACGTCTAAAAATAGAGTGGCAACTGATGTATCATCAAAAATTAATCATGATCGGGCACAATTCTCAAGGCAAAATTAAGTTGGAAACTTATAAAATTTAATTCGGCATCATCCGAACTCCGATTTCATCAAACTTATATTCGAACTGAACATCTCGAAAAGATGAATCCAATGACATCAAATTCAACCCAATTCAAGCCCAAATGTGTCCAAAGCAAAGACTTGAAATGCATTTGGACGATTCAAACATTAAATTGGATGACCAAACAATTTTCAAATGTGACATGCTTATAATCGAATCGAGCGGCTCGACGATAAGAATCCAACGAGCCCATGATCGTTGAATTCTAATATCATTCAGACACATATTCGATAAATTGTGCACGTTTAAGGGAGTCGATATCGGTCGTCCACTCAAAACACTCCCAACATACACTTGATCTTCTCCATATTTACTAGTCATGCCTCTCCCAAAAAATTATAAATAAACCCCTCATTTTTCATTGGGAGGAGACCAAGCAAGGAAGAGAATGAAGAGATGAAAGGAAGAGAATGAAGAGTTCTCATGCCATCAAACTTTTCCCCGACCACCGCCCGTCCACCAACCATCATCGAACTATCGCCGAACTTCTACCTAGCTACCTACTATCGTCGGATTTCTGCCCAACCACCACCTATCACTAGACTTCCGCCCGACCACCAACTGTCACCAAACTTCCACCCGACTATCAACTGATGCCGGGTCTATGTCAGGCCACCGACCGTCGTCGGACTTCCGTCTGATCCCTATTAATCGCTAGATTTCAACCTGTCAATTCACTATTATAATCTGATTGTCCTCAACATCAATGGTGGATCAATCGTTTGTAATCTATTTAACCACTAGTAGGTTTAATTAAACTGAGTGTGGCCCAGTAATTTTTCTCTTCATGGTTTTCCACATAAAAAGTTCTGGTGTTCATTCTCTCTGTTTGTGAGATGGATACTCGTGCAATGTTAAGACGAAAATTTTTCCTACATTATCGCTGCAAATATTCTAACCCGCAACAATTATTATCATTAAATTTTATGCACCTAAAGCATACTCGATAACATGGAGGCAACATATATGCCCAGCCTTTGAATCTTAGATCGTTTATAAAAATCTCAAAACTCATGAAGACAACATCACATATGACATCAAATTCTAACAAAATCAGTTGATGGATAATACATCAATATCAAACACATTTTGAGACCACTGTTATTTTTTACCCATACATTTTTATTGTCAATTCATATGAGGCTAATTTCTCTCATGTACATTAACAGCTGAGCCTGAAATAAGGCCTTCTAGCAAAGCGAAACTTGGTTTTAAACTTTCTTCTTTCAAATTTATAGGGTTATCTTATCTTATACAGTTGGGTAATGCATAAGGCCTGTTGGATTCATGTTTATTTGATCACAAGTATAACATAGATTTTAACATTTACCAAGATATCAATAACCAATTGCTTGCAATTCATTTGTTTGAATACTGCAAAAACTACAGCAGAATTTATCATCATCAATATTGTTTCCAGCCTTACTTTTCCCAAATATTGTAGTTATCAGAATATATAACGTCTACTTGTCAATTCAAATTATATGTTTATATCAATTGTAACCGGAACGAGAAAATATGAGATCTTTACTATTAAGAATTATAGATAAACAAAAAAAAAAACAATTAAGATAAACAAAAAAAAAACAATTAGATAAACAAATGGAAAAGAACCAAGTAGAAAAATGAATCTATTAAAGCAAATATAAATATATAAAAATAAAAGGTGAATTGTTTTTGTGAAGATGACACCAAGGAGTCGTCAAAATGAGTCCATGAAAATGACAATTATGATCCATACAAAATAATGGAAATAAATAATATAAGGTTCCTAAAGAAACAAGGATTTATTTCAGTTAAATCCCAATGCCACTTTGTTTCCCCTTGTGACCCATGCACCACAGTTGGATAATTACCATATTTTAGCGTCGAAGTTTCAACAATCAAATTATGATTTTAAAACAGATCCATCCACTCATTGGAGCATAAAGACAAGAAATTGAAGTGGAATACCATTAACAATTCGAATTAACTTGTCCACATTCATGCGTATGCAAGAAAACAACTAATCAATGCTAGCTTTACTATACAACTAAATTAGTTCCATCTCCATAATTTTAAAAAGAATTTTAAAAAGTTGAGACTGCTTTAGAACTAAAATGTGAACTATTTTATAATCAGGAATAGAATACAGAGATAAATTAATCGCATTCATGACCAGCAACCAACCAATAGTCAAGAGCTGATGCAGAAGAGAATGGCCATTAGGCCTGCATGAGAGAATATGACGCAGGCCATGTGCGATGTGACAGTTTGTAGAAGTAATATAAGCCCATCAAGTAACGTTTATGAAGCGCAATATTTATATTAGAATGAGTTGTCATCATATGGTACAAAAGGACAAGGAGACAGCTTGCCCAAGATTACAGCATCATTCATCATAGATAAGGCATAAAAGATTGCATGGAAAAAGGTGCAATACAATTAAAACATCAAATCAAATCAAATCTTAATGAGGACACAAAATTTGGAGGTGCCTAATGAAAGAATTATGCACTAAAATATCACACTGGAGCAGCTCCCAACTGCTAGGGTTTTGGCTCCTTCCTCTTGCCTTCGCTCCCGCCCGTGAGCTTTTGCCGGCGGAGGCCTCCCTTCTCTCAACCTCTTTCCCCCCTCTACCTAATTCCTCCATCCATTCCTCTTCTACTAGCCCCCTCCCTCCTCTACCCTGGGATCGTATTCTTATGGGTTCCCCTAACCCTTGTGAGTTCTCGATTTCTACCCTACACACCCCAGACGACCTCATCCCGTTCCCTGATGAAGACATAGTGGCTGCCTCTGCGGAGTGGAATCTGCCTCTTGTTGGATACTTGCTAGGCAGAAGGCCTTTCTACGAGACTCTACTCAATGCGGTACGCAAAGCTTGGCCACTCAAAGGTACCCTGAAACTCATCTCTCTCAATGACGGCTTCTTCCTGTTTAAATTCTCTGTCCAAGAGGACTATGATTTGTTATGGTCTAGAGGAGCTTGGTTCATTCTAGGGAAACCTTTCATTTTTCAAAAATGGACACCTCATTTTGCCCCCAAGCGTGAAGAATTTAACTCAATCCCCATCTGGTTTAAAATCCACGACCTCCCCTTCTGTTGCTGGACCCCTATAGTTATATCAAATACAGCCACGAAAATTGGTATACCTCTCGCTGTCGATGCTCTAACTGCCTCAAAATCACGTCTCACGTATCCCAAACTTAAACTCTCCTAATGTAGTGTCCTCATCTTTTGACACTATCAATCCCACCGATGGAAATGCTCACATCACATCCCCCAATAAATTTAGCATCCTTCATGATTTACCAGACTCGGAAGCCTCCTCTAACCAAGACTCTGAAGAACCTCATGTTGAGATCTCCTCCCAATTCCAAAAAAATTCATCTCCTGCTAATAAACCTATGTCTACTTCTCCCCCATCTCCCCCATCCAAATCAGCTGGTCCTTCAACATCTCAGGGCCATAGAAATACTAGAGGCAAGGGCGCAAAGAAAGGCCCAAAACCATCCTTAAAATCCCAATGACCCATCCTACTATAGCTGTCTGGAATATCCGGGGCTTTAACAGCCCTGAAAAGGTATTCTGCTTTCGGAAATTGGCTTGCGATGAGAGCCTTGATGTCATTTGTCTCCTTGAAAACCGCATTCTCCAATCTAACCTCAATGACCCTTGGTTCTGCTCAAACCATAAGATCTTTGAGCAGGAACTTAGTTTCAATAACTTTGATCTTGCATCCCCTGGCCGTATATGGATCAAATGGAATGCAGGCAAAGTAGCTTTTACTCCCACCTTCTCCTCCAACCAAATGGTCACTGGTATACTTCAGGTTGGACAACAATTGCCTATATTATTGTCTGTTATGTATGCCTCCAACTCTTTTGCCGAGCGTTCTCTACTTTGGGATGATCTCAAAAATATGATTCCTTCTAATGCTACGCCTTGGGTAGTCATGGGGGATTTTAATTGCTGCCGTTTTCAATATGATAAAGTGGGGGGGAACCTAATTCCAACTTCTAGGCTCTCTCCTTTTAACTCCCTCATCTTCGACGCTAACTTGCTGGAACTTCTATCCTCTGGCATCTTCCACACTTGGTACAACCATAGAACCGATAATCCAATTCACTTGAGGCTAGACCGTATGCTTGTTAATGACACTTGAGTGAATGCCTTTCCCAACTCCCACTTGAGGCTAGACCATATGCTTGTTAATGACACTTGAGTGAATGCCTTTCCCAACTCCTCTTATAAGGTGCTTAATAGTTTAATCTCATATCATTCTCTGCTCATCCTAAGAGCGGCCAACGAACAGAAGCACCCTCAACGGTTTATGTTTAAAAATTACTGGTGTAAAATACCTGAATTTTGGGACATTGTGATATCTATCTTTGCTACACCTTCTATAGGCAATCCAATCACTTGCTTATATAATAAACTGAAGCTGTTGAAAGCTGAGATAAAGTCGAAGAATGGGGATCTGCCAATCATCTTGCTGCAAAGAGTGAAAACCTTATTAATTTTCAACAAAATTGCCAAAAGCTTATGGATTTAGACCCTCTCAACAGTGATTTGTGCAGTAAATTCAAGCAGATCAGTAAGGATCTTGCTTTCTATAACTCCATCTGGTCCTCTTAGACAATTCAAAGATCTAAAGTTAAATGGCTGACCAATGGGGAGGAAGACCTAAAGTTCCTATACTCTAAGATCCACATGAGAAAATGTTTCAACAAAAGTGCTCTCTCAGCATCTATTATTGGGATGGATCAAAACCGCACAGCCAACATACATGGTGTTATTGATTACTTTAAGGACCTTTTCAACTCCCCATCCCCTATCAACATGAATATCAACCAATTTCCTATTGGTAATGTAATTCCCACCTCTATTAGCCAGCTCCTCATTATGCCCATCTCCAATGCTGAGATTCATGAAGCATTTTTTTCTGGCTGCTCCATCTCTTCCCCGGGTCCTCTGATGGATTTAATTTTGAATTCTATAAGAATATTTGGAGTATCACTGGTAGCTTGATTTGCAATGCTGTCAGATCTTTTTTTAAGAAAAGCTACCTCCCTAAATGTGTCAAAGCTACAGCTATAGCCCTCAATCCAAAAAAGTCTCATGTTGAGAACATTCAAGATTTCAAGCCCATAGCGCTTTGTAATACCTTCTATAAGATCATTGCTAAGGTGCTGGCAAACCGTATGAAACTGATAATGTCGAGTATCATCCATCAAAGTCAAGCGGCCTTTATTCCTAAAAGGCTCTCCACAGATAATCCCATCTTGGCGGTAGAAATACTTGCCACTTCAAGAAAAGCAACAAAAATAAATACTTGTGTGCTAAACTAGACATTAAGAAAGCTTTTGACATGGTGTCTAGGAAGTTTCTTTATGAGAGAATGGAATAAAAAGGATTTCCGATTCCTTTTATCAATTAGATAAAAGCTTGTACTAAAGAGGTCAACTTTTCTATTTGTATTGATGGATCCCTTGAAGGCTTTTTCTCCTCCTCCATTGGTATTAGACAAGGATGTCCTTTAAGCCCGTATCTCTTCTGCATTATCATGGATGCCTTCTCTTGCCTCATTGATTCATCGTCTGAAGGTTTTGAAGGTTTTTCTCAAGATAGATTTCAGCTCTCCCACTTATCCTATGCGGATGATTTATTGGTGTTTGGCAAGGTAGACAACCAAAATTGCAATAATCTTGTGAGAATTCTGGATGTTTTCTCAAACAGCTCTGGTCTGCAACTCAACCTCCAGAATAGCTCTTTACTCATTTCTCCTTTCACTCCATTTTCTCCAGCAATTTCGTTATCTCTACATATACCAAACATTTCTAATAGCATTTCCTATCTTGGTTTGCCCATTTCTATGGGTAGAACCAAAGTTTCGGATTACACACCTTTGGTTGACAAAATTACTAACCTCCTTTCGGGTTGGAAAGCTAGATTACTTTCTTTTGCAGGTAGGACGCAATTTATCAAGTACACTATATCAAATATTGTGGCTTATTGGATTCGCGGCACTATCTTACCTAAATCCATTAACGATAGGTAAGCTATGTTCTAAATTCCTTTACTTTGGAGGTTTGAATGATAAACACCTACACCTCATATCATGGGCAAATACATGCAAACCCCTTTCTAAGGGCGGACTTGGTATTCCTTCTCTTCAAGCCTTACGATTTGCTTATAACTGTGGGCACATAGACAAATGTTATAATATACCTTCACCTCTTTCCAACTGGCTTCAAGCAAGATATATCTCCCCTTGGAAACCTATTCCTCCTAATGCCACTGTCTTTTGGAAGAGTATATGTAACACTGCGATCCTGGTGAAAAACAATTTTAATTTTCAAATCCTACCTAACAGTTTTGTTGCTATTTGTTGGGATCATTGGTGTCAGGGTGACTTGCTTACTGTCAAATTCCCAAATCTCTACATCCCTTCGGTTGGTAATTCTAAGCTATAGCTGATTGGATGTCAAGCAACAATTGGGTTGTTCCCCACGATGTCAGTCCGCAATTAAATGATTTCATTGCAAGTTTATCTATTTCTACGATCCAATCGAGACATATTTACTGGAACAAAACGGAGAAGGCTTCATTTAAAGATTACTATGCTGAATTCTTTGTTAATGATTACATTTACGACTGGCACTCTCTTAGTTGGCATCATAAGCATTCTTTGAGATTCTCTGTCTACTCTTGGATGGCGGTTAGAAGAGGTTTAAAAACTGTGGAGGAATTATCCAAAAGGAACATCTTTGTCCAATATACGTTGTGTATTTTCAGTAGGGGTTGCAATGAGACTCTACCTCACATTTTGTTTGAATGCGACTTCTCCTTCTCTGTGTTGAGACGGATTATCCCCTCCTTTCAAACCTTCTTTCATAGCCTACACTCATTCAAGCCTTTCAACATGTTGGAGGCCTAAATTTGGTGCAGATTACTAAATGTGGCATTCTCCTCTCCCTTAATGCAATTGTGTACTACCTGTGGCTTGAGCGGAATAGCCGGAGGTTTAATTCTACCAATTCGTGTGATACCACTCTAGCAAAAAAAATCATCAGAGCCATTACACTCAAGATATCTAGGTGGAAAAATGGTGACCAACTGAAGGATAGCATTCACTTACGCTTAATTTGATAGCTGGCTGGTTTATTGCTCCAGATTACTAGCTTTTGGATACTCTATTCCTACACATGGTTATTGCTTCACTGCCAACCGTTTTGCTGGGTTTGACTATGCTGCTTTGGGAATTTACTGCTTTGCCACTAAATTCTTCTCGTTGTTGCCTATACTGTTCATTTCTGTTACACATGGTAGGCTCTTTTTTGGGTCTGGACAGTGATGATGCCTGCCATCCCCTCCCTTTGGACGGCCTTTATGGCAACCAAGAGAGTGGTCGACTCGACTTAAAATGACAAATGCTGATTATCTGAGTTCAGCTCCTTTCATTTTTGTCTCAGTTTTCTTGCTTTTTGCTTTAATTACTTTGCTAATGCCTCTTTTTGTTAAGGCAGGCTTTTCTCTCTTTTTCTTTTGTGTTCCGGTTCTCTTGTTTTTGATATAAATTAGATCGGGCTAAGCCCATAATTTTCCCAAAAAAAAAAAAAAAAGAAAGAATTATGCACCCCAAAACAAAGCCATTCATTCTTCTGATGATAAGGAATTAATGCAAAACTGCAGGAGTCAGGAATAACAGTCAAAGCAGCTCATCCAAAAGCACAAAAGAAGTTCCGATGCTCACAAGAAACCTTGGTGACTATCACATAAATTCATGTTCATTAAACCGCAAATCTATTTTTTAGCTTAAATCATAGTCAGCGTCATCAGCTTTATCCTAACAAATTAAGTTCAACTTTATACATCCATATTTTGCATTTACTACGGTTGGAAGGTATTTAAAAGTTTCATAAAAATCTTTCTCAATAACTTTCATCCTTCTTACATTTGGTTGCCTCTTTTCTATCATAACACTTCAAAATAAACTATATCTATCCTTCTTATGGTGTAACTTCTATCCTTTCATACAAGTCCAAAACATTTTATTCTACTTTTCACTACCTTACAATCAATAGATGTTACTGCCACAGTAACTATAACATAACTACTGTATCGATACTTTCACGTTCAGCAATGAAGACTTCACTACTTGACGTTTCTATTCTAATCTTCTTATAAATTAATTTTCTCAAATGAACTGTACACAGAAATTCTATGAAGAAAAGAGCCTAAATAATTTTTGCTATAAGGATACATGACAAGAATTACATATTTCAATTTATTTTTATCCAAGTGAAATGAATAATTCTAAATAAACTCTTGGTAGAAGGAAAGTCTTCAAATTTTGTTTTTAATAATCTGCTTGTACCATGTCATGCACATTGTCATGGTATTTAACAATTTAGCATGGGCATGGGTTTTCATAACGTAAAGATGTGCAACAATCTAGTGCCAATATATTTATCCTACAGTAGAAAGCACTAGCATACGAAGTATGCATAAAAGATCAAGGAATGCAGATATATGCATCGAGCCCTCCACAAAACCCACATTAGCAAGGGCCTAATGCATAGAGAACACGATTTTCATTTACGGATTTTATAATATGTATTGAAAATTGATCAATAGAAACCAATACTGTTTTATATCACACCTAAAGTTGACCAACTAACATGATTGTCCAGATGGTTCAAATTGGGATGCCAAAAGCAAAACCAAAGTCAGATTTCTTTGGGCACGGAAAACATGTCATTAACATTTCTTGATGTCACGTTTACAGACAAATGAGCCAGAAACTAGAAATCCAACAACATCAAGGCACCATAAATATAACTACCATGTCAAGAATTACCATTTAAAGACTAAATAGAAACTGAAACACCAGCTCAGAACTAGACTTTAGTTTTAGCAAAGGATCATGTATCATACATATGACAGCTAAACTGACCTTCCTTTGTCACAGAAAGCCTAAAAAGGATTGCATGACTGTTAGAAATCATCAACAACTCCATGCCGAGACTACAGCAATCTCTCCTTGTTGCCATGACAGCATCATCGCGGCCTGGCGTTTTTCTACCTCAAAACCCCTAACTTGATTCTTCTTTAACAGACAATCTGCCATGGTTTTGGTAAAGTTGCTGAACTGCATTGGTACAAATCCAGCAGAAGTAATAAGTGTCCTCCATGGAAGAAACTTCTCTCTAGTTCGGTAACGTCCAAACATTGAGCTCTCAATCATTGGTCGCAGCAAGTACCTTTCAATTCTATCAGTGATTTCAGGAGACACACCCGATGCTTCTATGGAGTCCAGAAGAAAAGTGCTTGACTGGAAGGAATGGAGGACATGGTGGGAGAAGGAAAGATCACCCCTATCATAACCAAGATTGGCTGAAATAAGTATCTTCGGAGAAAGCTGCTTGATTAGGAGGAGAAGGGCGTGAGTTGATATGTGGTGACTGCAAAAGCCAAATGCAAAGTTCACAGCAATGGCCTCACCAGAATGCGAGGAAGAGCTAATTATTGCAGCAGGGTCGAAAGATTCTATAGGAAGAAAATTGAGCTCAAAGGGAACATTCAGGTTTGCAGCAAAAAAATTAAGGTTTTCTTCAATTAAGTGAAGTTCAAGCTGGTGATGTGAAGATATGGAGAAAAAGGCAGTGATGCGAAGCTGTAATGGCACTCCTGTGACAGCAGAACGCCTTTCTGATAGCTCTTGAATGAGTGCAGGCCATTGGCTACCAACTCCAACATCAAAATCAATAATGTGGATGATATTTGCGCCAGCAAGCTCCTCAAGAATAAGCTGGGTGGATGTGAAGCTTATGAATTTAAGGACAGGGGAGATCTCAGCAAAGGCTTTGTAAGCGCTAAGTTTGAGCAGGATGTCAAGCGGAGATGCAAGGCGGAAGCCGCATTGCTCACCACCTCTGTTGGAAATTGTGAGGAGTGCTTCCTTGAAGTAGAATGCAGAGCGGATATAAGGCTTCCCGTAGGGGGATGGAACCTGATGATTGAGCCGCGCCAATATCCTTTGGGCGTTAATGGTGTTTCCCGATTCGACTAGCTCAGCCGCTTCAAAGAGCAGGTCAATGACAGCATGCTGTAGCCAAGCAGCCTCATTAGGATACTGGATAGGGATGGCGCAAGCACCCAAGTAGGTTTGAGGCATATAGTTTTCATGAGGGTTCTGGTTGATGATGAAGTTGGAGTTTGCAAAGGCCGGTGCTTTGAGGCTTTTGTTTGTAAATCCAGAATTGGGGAGTAAGTTGGACGGTGGATCAGGAACCATGGGAATAATAGACCCATCGCCTCCCATTCCTCCAATGTGCTGGAAACAAAATCCCGGATCTAGGATCTCAAGCCCTATCCCACTACCTTCTAGCATTGCACCTGAATTGGAGTCAACCATGAACCAGCGGGACAAACTGTGCACCGAGCTGAGTTCGGCCGTCTCGACCGGCGGAGGCTCTAAAAGCATGGAGTCCCAACCCTCCACGCTTCCGAGCGACATCGTGATGGGCTTCAACTCCGACGCCCATTCTCCGTTGGAGGAGGCCGAAACCTGCTGACATTTATGGGCAGGCACATCGAATACCGCCGCCACACCGATTGTATCGGAGGATGTCGGGGTTGAGGTCGAAGTCGGAGAGCTAGGGCTTCGTTGGTTATCCAGAACTGACCTGGGCTCTCCTCCCTCTTTGGAAGAGCTCTTCCTCGTCCTATTCGAGAAAAAGTCCTCCTCGTCCTCTAGGGCATGAAAGAGCATACCTTTCATCTAAAGCATAGCATGCAGAAACCATCATTGAAACGGGAAAATTAATCGGAGAGATTTATCCATTTGTGGAAATGGGCGGGAATTAAAATACGAGAATATGAAGCAGCAAAAGAGCATAAGGACCTTTACATTCCTTCGCGAGCCCTAATCAGGGAGTTCCATTCCAAAAAAAGGAGAACAAAGATCACGGATGATCTTCCAGTTCGCAGACTTGTGTATCTTCGCGCCCGCCTAATTCCTTCCCACTCTTCTTGGCTTCTTTATCTATGTTGTCGCTCCCTCTCTCACCCTCCCGTGATTTAGAGGAAAAGTTTGATAAAATCCCGAGAAATTCCTACCTCCGGACGGTAATAGAATTGTTATGCCTGTTATGTTTACGTGGACTAATCCAATTCGGTCCAAATCATGAGATTAGAAGCCCGATAAATTCAAACATTAAATTTAGAGTTGACGTTTATTTTTTCAGGATTTCAGGCGCGAATCACCGCAACATATATTATTCCATTATGGCAAAATAAGACGAATGCCGATGAAGATGAAGATTGAGGAGGATGTTTCTCTTTACGAGCAGACGATATTCTCACAGGGCGCGGAGGCGAAAAATCGGTACCCAGACGTCTAGAAAGCGAGCTCCCACGAAGCAGAACAGTTAAACAAAGTGCAACCAGAGGGAAAGTTCAGCTTATCGGTAAAGTTCGCCACCTTCCATATTTTCTTTACAGCAATGTAGCCATTATGTATGTTTGACGGCTTTTATTGTTGTCATTATGTTGTCACATGTATCTCTACTGTTGTTTGCCAGGTTTTTGGTTGAGTTGGTTGAGGTGGCCGTTTGGCTCTATCTCCTATTTCTCCTAGCATCAATGGCCCTTTATTATTGTTTTGACCTAATTTATTACTTTCTTTATTACTGGTTTGACCATCTTCTCTATATAAGCTTGTTCGCAGTTTACTTCTTCCTTGTCTTGTAATGGAATGCAGTGTCAGTTTTTACAAAAACTTCAACTGCGTACGCTCAGCGTATTAGCTGCGTATTTTCAACTACACAGCAAATACGCAGCAATCCTCACTATCCGGTGAACGAGCATTTCCACCTCTTCGTGGAATTTCAGTGCTGATGGTTTAGCAAAACTGAGTGCCTAAATCTTCAGCACAGGAATTGTCATGAAGAGGCACATTGAAATATATGAGGAGACCTGATAGTCAAGATTTGTTGTGTATTCACTCTGTTGTTGCACTATGCAGCAAATTATTATAATTGAGTATATATGAGGGAACATTGGCTCATAGGTTCGTTTTTTTAGCTCTTTCAAGCAGTAGTGAGCTGAATGTACAATATAGATTTTATAAATCGTATTTACTGTTTAATTATTACGTTTGTATTGAGTATTTTTTACGAATTTTTTGCATATTTGCTGCGTTATTGTTGCACATTATCTACATATTTATTGCGTATTTTATGCGTATTCGTTGCCCATTTTATGCGTATTTGTTGCGCATTTTCTGTGTATTTATTGCTTATTTATCAGGACGTTTATGCTAATGAGAAGGAGGCATACGAGGCTTACTTTAATTATGGCCATAATCTTGGCTTTAGTGTTCGTGAGGATCATCACAGTTTCAGGCCAAATTCCAGAAAAATAAAATTCAAAGACTTTGTTTGTTCAAAAGCGGGTTTCAAGAAGATGCCTGATCTTAATATCCAAATGAAATATCGAAAATCAGACACCCGAACTGGCTGTCCAGCTATGATTAGGTTTACTGTGGATGAAGCTGGATATTGGAAGGTGAGAAAATTTATTGAAAACCACAATAATGATTTGCCTAGGGCAGAAGACCGGCACTTACTTAGATCATATAGGAATGTGTGCGATGAAAAAGCTTCAGTTCTTAAATCAATGACAGAAGCAGGGATAAAAACCATTGATGCATTTTCCTTCCTTGCTAATAAAGTTGAAGGTGTCCAGAATATTAGATTCACTAAGAGGGATGCGTACAACTTAATTCAAAAAATAAAAAGAGAAAAGATTGAATTTGGGGACACTAATACTTTGATTAAGTTATTTAAAGAACGTCAAGTCGATGACAACATATTCGCTTGGGATGTCCAAATTGATGAATTTGATAGATTGTTAATTTTTTTTGGGTTGATGGGATTGGTAGGATAGATTATGACTGCTTTGGTGATATGGTAATTTTTTATATAAGTTATAGGCTTAATAAATATAATTTGGTATGCGCACCATTTGTTGTGGTCAATAATCATTGGCAAAATATTTTGCTTGGGGTGGCCTTCTTATCAGAAGAGACGATTGAATCATTTATGTGGCTGTTTACAACTTTTGTGTGAGTGATGGGTGATAAACATCCAAAAATAATATTTATGGATCTAGACCAGGCAATGGTTAGGGCCATAGAAGTTGCATTACCTCACAGTCGCCATAGATTATGCCAATGGCATATCAGTAAAAAGGCTCCATTAAAAGTATTGTGCTACAATAGCAACAACAAAGTTAAAGGCCTCTTCCATAAGTGTTTAAGCAAATGTGACTCTGAGGAGTAGTTTAAAAATACATGGGCTGAAATGATCATAAAAGGGAACCTCCACGATCATGTTTGGTTGGAGGATCTTTATAGGATAAGGAATAAGTGGTCAATAGCATTCAATAAGGATTGTTTTAATATGGGCATTCTATCCACACAGCGTAGTGAGTCTACTAATAATGTGTGTCACGGTATTTCTAAGCCCACAAGTTCTATAACTGATTATTTTCTGGGTTTAGAGTTGTTGATGAGGAATTGGCATAGGAATAAACAGGATGAGGATTACAAATGCAGCCACTCTGAAATAGAACCTATAATAAAAAGTTGCCAACTATTAAAGCAAGCTGCTCAATTTTATTCAAGAAAATTATATAGTTTTTTTGAACAAGAATTTTACAGGGTGTGGTTGTAATGAGTATAGAGTTTGTATCCTGTGATTCTTCAAAATTTTTCATCTCTTGCGCAGAGAAAAAGCATCATTCTAACCCTTGGGTTGTTGATTATGATGCACAGAATGGAAATATTTAATGCTCCTGCAGGAAGTTTGAAATAATGGGTTTACTGTGTTCTCACTACATGAGAGTTTTGAGGCAGATGATATTGTGAAAATTCCCGAAAAATACCTACTGAAGCGATGGTCAGCAAGAGCTCGACAATATATATATTCAGGCCTAAATTTGAAAGGATCTTCTCAGAATAATTCTAAAGCTAGTAGTGGATTCATATTCAGAAATCATATCAGCAGGTTTGCATATGAAATGAGCACACGAGTGCAGCTGAATAAGGAGGCTGAAAAATACATGTTATCTGTGATGAAGGATATGTCTAAAAATATCGATTTGATTGTTTATGGGAAGAGAAAGAACAACAAGTTTGCACAGGGTGGCATTACAAAATTGAAAGATCCTGTAAAGCATAGGCCTAAAGGCATATCGAATGCTGGCTGAAAAGCCGCTGGGAAAAGAAGACGAAGATATGATTTTACTTACTAACTAATTTATTTAGTGTATATTATGACATATTCTAAATAATTTCTTTAATAGGGAAACCATCCGTAAAGAAAAAATACAACACCTTCAAAGTAGTGTAATTTCACAAGCATGCCAGAGTGCTTCACCGAGGAATTCATAAATGTCGTACAGTCCAGTCAACCATCAGAGTGTAATTTCACAAGCATGCTAGAGTGCTTCACCGATGAATTCATATCCAGCATACCATCCAGTCAGGCATCAGTAAAGCAGTGTAGTTTCACAACCATGCCCGAGTACTTCACCGAGGAATTCATATCCAGCATACCGTCTAGTCAGGCATCAGTAAAGCGAAAACAGTGTAATTTCATAAGCATTCCGGAATGCTTCACCAAGGAATACATAAAAGGTGTACCCTCGAAAAAGCCATCAGCTAGGTACCTGAAGATGATGATGGATATCATTAAATCAGAGAAATAAATGTAATAAGTTTATTTATGAAGATTGAAAGTTAATTTAGATAATTGGATATGCGTATTGTCTGCGTACTTTTTGCGTATTGTATGCGTAACTTTTGCGTAAACCAGGCGTATCGAATAAATATTTACTGTTTATTTCTATTATATGAGCCTTTTATCTTTTGTCTTATTAGATAATTTAAATTATCTCAATGTGGGGGCCATAAAATGAGTAATAATTTTGTTAGCAATGGAGTGACGCGCGGCAGATATGGTTGGGAGGGTTGGTTGAATTTTTATGAGCATTTATTGATATTTTATTACTTACTGTTCTTCAATATTGTAATTTTCCCTATATAAGACGGGAACGCTTGGCTTAGGGTGTACTCATGATTATGCAAACAGAAGTAATGCAGCCTAAACCGAAGGTAAGATTTTTTACTTCAGATATTAAGTATAAGGTTGCGGTTGGTTGGTGAATATTTTGAGGATGTGGATTAACTAAGTTGATTGCGAGATCGTAAGAATCACAAAACTAGTTAACCCTTATTCTCAAAAGATTCACCAATTAACAACAGCATTAGACTTAATTCTGAAGTAAAAAAAATTTCCTTCTGTCTAAGGCTGCATTACTTCTGTATGCATAATCATGTTTCCGCAAGAAAACACAGCACCTTGACACCGAGATCTCCTTGACCCCTACCTCTAATATTCCTTTGTTTGAATATTTTTCATAGATTGTACATAGGTTCTCTTGTTGTAATATTTATAAGAAGTAATGATATTGTCTTATTAATTTTTTTTATTAAATATTTTTCAAATACGTATATATTGCGTATCGATTGCGTATAAACTGTGTTCAGTATGCGTATTGACTGCATAATGCCTCAAACAAAAGAAAAATTATGCCATGAAGAAAGTTTGTGCGTATAGAGTGCATATACATTGTGTATGAACCACGTACCGGCTGCGTACTTAATGTGTATTATTAAATACCCTAAATATTTAAGTTTTTTGTTGGAATTCTATGAAATAAGAAGTAATTATGTTATTATGTATTGTAAATAATGATTCATTAAGCTTCACACACCACTAAATCTTTATGACTCTACAAAACTAAACCCTCAAGCCTAACTCTAGAAATATAGCCTATATAACATGATGCATTTCCCAAAGATTTGTGTCAAACTTTAAGAAAATTTTGAATCATATTTTGTAAATCCTTAACAAACATGGTAAATAATATTTTAAAATGAGTAATTATGGTAGGCATTATGTATCATTCATTTATTTGATTAAATATATTAAATTTAAAATTATAAGTTGAAAGTTTGTGCGTACATTGCGCGTACACCGTGCGTATGCACCACGTACCGGCTGCGTATGTAATGCATATTATAAAATACCCTAAATATTTAAGTTATTTTTGTTGGAATTCCATGAAATAAGAAGTAATTATGTTATTATGTATTATAAACAATGATTCATTAAGCTTCACACACCACTAAGTCTTTATGACTCTACAAAACTAAACCCTTAAGCCATTACCCTATACTCTAGAACTATAGCCTATATAACATGATGCACTTTCCAAAAATTTGTGTCAAACTTTAAGAAAATTTTGAATCACATTCTGTAAAATCCTAAATAAACATGGTAAATAATATTTTAAAATGAGTAATTATGGGAGGCATTATGTATCATTCATTTATTTGATTAAATATGTTAAATTTAAAATTGCAAGTTGAAAGTTTGTGCGTACATTACGCGTACACCGTGCGTATGCACTGTGTACCAATTGCGTATGTAATGCGTATTATTAAATACCCTAAATATTTATGTTTTTTTTGTTAGAATTCCATGAAATAAGAAGTAATTATGTTATTATGTATTGTAAACAATGATTCATTAAGCTTCACACACCACTAAGTCTTTATGACTCTACAAAATTAAACCCTCAAGCCATTACCATATACTCTAGAACTATAGCCTATATAACACGATGCACTTCCCAAAGATTTGTGTCAAACTTTAAGGAAATTTTGAATCACATTCTGTAAACCCTAAACAAACATAGTAAATAATATTTTAAAATGAGTAATTATGGGAGGCATTATGTATCATTCATTTATTTGATTAAATATATTAAATTTAAAATTACAAGTTGAAAGTTTGTGCATACATTGCGCGTACACCATGCGTATACACCGCGTACCGGCTGCGTATGTAATGCATATTATTAAATACCCTATATATTTAAGTTTTTTTTGTTGGAATTCTATGAAATAAGAAGTAATTATGTTATTATGTATTGTAAACAATGATTCATTAAGCTTCACACACCACTAAGCCTTTATAACTCTATAAAACTAAACCCTTAAACTATTACCCTATACTCTAGAACTATAGCCTATATAACATGATGCACTTCCCAAAGATTCGTGTCAAACTTTAAGGAAATTTCGAATCACATTCTATAAATCCTAAACAAACATAGTAAATAATATTTTAAAATGAGTAATTATGGGAGACATTATGTATCATTCATTTATTTGATTAAATATATTAAATTTAAAATTATAAGTTGAAAGTTTGTCCGTATATTGCGCGGACACCGTGCGTATGAACCGCGTACCGGCTGCGTATGTAATGCATATTATTAAATATCCTAAATATTTAAGTTTTTTTTGTTGGAATTCCATGAAATACGAAGTAATTATGTTATTATGTATTATAAACAATGATTCATTAAGCTTCACACACCACTAAGTCTTTATGACTCTACAAAACTAAACCCTCAAGCCAATACCCTATACTCTAGAACTATAGCCTATATAACATGATGCACTTTCCAAAGATTTGTGTCAAATTTTAAAAAAATTTTGAATCACATTCTGTAAACCCTAAACAAACATAGTAAATAATATTTTAAAATGAGTAATTATGGGAGGCATTATGTATCATTCATTTATTTGATTAAATATATTAAATTTAAAATTATAAGTTGAAAGTTTGTGCGTACATTACGCATACACCGTGCGTATGCACCACGTACCGGCTGCGTATGTAATTCGTATTATTAAATTACCTAAATATTTAAGTTTTTTTTGTTGGAATTTCATGAAATAACAAGTAATTATGTTATTATGTATTGTAAATAATGATTCATTAAGCTTCATTCACCACTAAGTCTTTATTTGATTAAATATATTAAATTTAAAATTGCAAGACGTAAGTTTGTGCGTATATGGTGCGTATTCAGTGCATATGAACCGCGTACCGTCTGCGTATTTAATGCGTATTATTAAATAACCTAAATATTTAAATTTTTTTATTGGAATTCCATAAAATAAGAAGTAATTATGCTTTAAAAATGAATATATACACAAAAAGAATTACAATTACAGACCACGAAAAAAAATACCCATTATGCTTTAAAAATGAATATATGCACAAAAATATTTACAATTACAAATCATAAAAATTAAAAGTTGTTCACTTCAATGATGCACATAGTAATGCGTATACGAATTCAGTCCTATATTTAGGCATATTAGCCTGCCATTCTTTACATTCAGTCCAGTTCGTGTTGTTTTGAAGAATAATATTTTTCATGTATTTGCAAACAAACATTCCGCAATCCACATTGTTCGTCTGAGTTGGCGCGCCCTTCATAGTCTTAAACTTTCACTTTTTGATGTCACTTTGAAAAGCTTTTTTCAAGTCCATATACAAGCTTCTAATCTGAAAAATATATCGAACAAAATTTAGTTCACTGTTAAATAAGAAATTTTAAGTAGTTGATTTGAAACTTACTATCTTTAGAGCAATATTTCTATGCATGGGGTTGGGCACAAAATCGTAAAATTCCTACTTTTCTTCATTCAGCAACCCAACGATAAGGGTCAAGTGTGAACCGTCAATAATAGAATGAAGTAGAATTTCGCTTGACTTCACATAATTATAATTTATGTGATCGATAAACAATTTTGAATTTTGATCCTTCTGCTTGTAATGCTGCAGGAAGTAAATATAAGAAATAAAAAATGAAACAGCTAAAAATATTATATATAAATTATACATGTATACTAACCCAATATATTGGCGAGATGTATAGAAATTTATGGTACTTGTCCGGCCAAAGTTTTCTCATTTCATATAATAAAATGACAAAGGAATCTACATGATCATTGTCAAGGTAACTATCGGATAATATTTTGTCAAGGCTTCGTCGAGAAATTACTATGTTCCCAGCAGAAAATATTGTATCGCTCCTGCAAAAAATAAGCAGTACTTATGCAGTTAATAAGCAATAATTACGCATTATATATGCATCAAATAAGCAATAATTATGCATATAATATGCATCTCATATGCAATCATTACGCGCACAATACTCATAGAATACACAATAATTACGCATATTATACGCATAACATACGCATAACAACACTAACAAAAAATGGAGTTAATAACATAGTGAGAATCTGTACGTGTCAGTAAAAACCCTAATTCTTTCATTCAGAAATTATCTCTTCTCAGAACTCAACATCTTTATGCCAATGTAGTCCCCTTTTTCACGTACAGGGTTAGGAGTTATTATAACTTCATCAACCATGATTGGTTCTATTTGGGATGGTTCTTTTTGGGATGGTTCTTTTGGGATTAGTTCTTTCAGGGATGGTTCATTTTGGGTTAGTTCTTTTGGGATTGGTTTGTTTTGGGATGGTTCTTCTTGGGATGGTTCTTTTTAGGATGGTTCTTTTTGGGAAGGTTCTTTCTGGGATGGTTCTTTTTGGATTGGTTCTTTTGGTATTAGTTTTATTTGGGATGGTTCTTTTGGGGATGATTCTTTTACACCCTCTGAATTTAATTTCTGCTTCTTGTACACTCTCTGAATTTTTATAATACTCTATACACCAGCTTTGGTCTCCTCCTCGGCTAAGACTTCAGTCTTTGTATGTTTTGAAGATATATTTTTATTTTGCACTGGCTGCTTGCATGATAAGGAGGAGGGAGCAGGATGTTGCTTAGGGTAGAGCTTGCCGTGAGTAATGCTGTTCATTTTGTATTCAATTAAATCCACTCTTTGTAGTATTTCCTGAACCTTCTTGCTCATCCTATCTTTAAATTCATGGAATAGTTCAGTGCAGGTATCCTGAACTATTTTGATTATTTTATCTTGAAGATATGATGATGGGGTTTCGGGTTGGGGTTACTAGGGAGATTGGGATTGCTGGGGAGATTGGGGTTGGAGTTGCTGGGCAGATTGGGGGGGGGGGGGGGGGAGAAGCTGTTTAGGAGTGGAAGTGTGCTCGGGAGAATGATGGCTTGATGGATATTTCTGGATGCCCAGTTGATTAGCTTCCTCCTGACTTGTCATTTCTTTAAATTAACAAATAACTTAGTGGTCTTCTCAGTATTATATACAATGTCATCGGCCCATCAAAGAAAATTGGGCCTTTTGTTAGGGTACATAGGGGGATGAATGGAAGTGTGCTCTAGAAATCAAACCTGCATAAGATCAAAGTTAATTTAAACAAATAAATTAGTCAAATTAAATGTTAAATTAGAATGATATTAGCACTCACAATTAGCAAAGGCACAAAACCATTGATGTAATAAGCTTGCTTGTTATTTGAAATCTTCGTAGATACATTATTAAACTCTTCAACCAAAAATTCCCTAATAGCCCACGCCGAATTAATTAATGAGAACTCATCAACATTATTTGATATTGTATGTAAAAACTTAGGGTTTTAAAATTACTAAGTTGGAAAAATAAATTTGAACATAAGTACAAAATAAATATTTTGAACATAGTCTCAAGAGGGCTATGTCTATTCAACTCTAGCATTTCCAACTTTATATCCTTTGAGGTGACTCTAATTGGTGGTAAGTTAAGCTAGAAAATCTCTGCACCTCTGTTTGGCAGACCAGTAAGAAGGGTGACTTCATCAACAGAAAAAGGTATAACATGACCCTTTATCATAAAACATTCTTTCGAAATATCCCACATTATCATCAGCTGGTAAATAAGTGGGGCATTTTGCTCGAATGTAGGAAATTAAAGAAATTGGTAGATATTTAATCTCTTCAATTTGTCCTCAACTTCTAGAGGAATTATCTCAGCAAACTTGTCGCAGATTGTTCGGAATGTTAAAACGTAGCAACGATAAGAGATGGGGTGGACGTAAATCTGTGTAAATGATGAAAAAAATTGAAATAAGATATACAATTAAGCAGAGTAATATGCATATCGTACGCACTAAATACGCAGCAAACATGAAGATCGTACGCATTATATATGCAGTACATACGCAGATCGTCGCATCATATACGCAGCATATACGAAGAAATCACTCCTAAAAATAAGCTGAAGGTAAGAATATACACAGAAGATACACATAAATACGCACAATAATCATTTATAGGAAAATATTAGGGTTTTAGCCTTTAATAAATACATTAATCTGTTGTACGCAATAAAAATTATGTATAAAGTACACAGATGGTACGCAATATATACACATTAAATATATAGATCCGACGCATCATACACGCAGTATACACGAAGAAATCACTCCTAAAAATAAGCAGAAGGAATATACGTAGAAGATATGCAGTAAACACGCATTATTTACCCTTAAAGTATGATAAGGTAAGAAATAAATAATCTTCCTTCCCTATCGTAATATTTTCTTTGGTTTTATGGTTTTAAGACTTGTAGTAATTATATTAAAATGTTAGAATGTTAGGGTAAATACATTTGTTTCTGTGTATAAAAACATTAATCTGTTCTACGCAATAAAACGCAGAGAATACTATAAAACAACCTCCTGTTGTACGTAATAAAAATGCAGAGAATAGCAAAAATAAATCTTTTTTCCCACGTGACTCCTCCATTTGTTTCTGCTTCATTTGTTTCTTCTCCACCATTTGTTTCTTCTCCATTTGAGCAGAGTAGGATGCCGGAGAATTATGAATGCTAGAAATTCGAAACTGAACAGGCGCTTGAAATGTGAAAATTTTCAGCCATTTTACCTTTTAACCTTTATTTCGGGTGGGCGGGTGTCGTCCAGTCGGGCTGACAAGACAGTTAAATTAATATCGGGTCGTAGTGGACGTCCACATAAGCATAACACGTGTAACAATTCTATTGGCATCCGGAGGTAGTTCGGATTTGAACATAATAATTTCTCCTCACCCTCTGCCTACAGACAAATTATTCTGTTAGGATTCCGAACATAGAGAATAGTCCGGATTGTTGCATATTTGCTGCATATTTTTGGATACACAGCAAATAAGCAGTAAATAAGTAGCAAATCAAACTCACTAAATATGCACAAAATACTCACTAAAATGTAGAAAAATACAAAAATACGTAGTACATATTTATTGAGTATTTTTTTGCATTTTTTATGAATATTTTTTGCATTTTTAAAGAGTATTTAGTGCTTATTTAATTAGTATTATTGATTTGCTGCTTATTTACTACTTATTTGCTGTGTATCAAAAAATACGCAACAAATAAGCAGCAAATACGTAACAATCCAGACTATTCTCTACGTTCGAAATCCTGACAGAATAATTTCTCCTGCATACATCCCTCTTTCCTTTTTTTTCATTGAATTTCTTATTGGGCTAACATATCCCACACTTTAAAAAGGAGAAATTATCTTGTGCGAAGTTTGGACGTAGCTCTACATCCGGCTAATACAATACCGCCACGTGGCAGTTCGATGATCTGATCCGATGAAATTATAATTTTTGTAACGTATTTTTCAAATTTTCATGCTGCCCGATGACACAACCAGTTCCAGACGCAAAAAATTAAGTTTTATGAAAAAGAAACCCACGTAAGCGCCCTAATATCTAGGGTTTAGGATTTTTGCTAACTATTTTCACCACCTGAGACAGAATTTCTCTTTAGAAGAAAGCTGAGAAAGAAAAGAGAAAAAGATGTTATGAAGATGGAAATTATGGGTCTCCGAAAGGATTCTGCTCGCGGGGAACATAATGCAAAGGATACGACCGCACTATCCCGTAGGACAAAACGATCATAGGCCTTTACACTCTACCCAAGCAGGCCAATGGAAGAGCAGATGGAGTCATACATATGATTAGCCATAGAGGATAGCGTCTTTCGCCTACACACCTCGATGTATAATAATATATATGACCCAAAATATCACGAGATTTCCCCCATTCGATACATCAGCTCGAATAGAGTTTATTTGATGTGGAAATTGGTCTCCCACGGGCGCAAGATTCCGTGATTAATTACATCTTAGACCTTGGCCTAAGAAAACTCTGGATTAAGGACGATAGATTATTCTCTTTTTAATTTGGTTCACAGAGAAAGTTCCTAAGTTCTATTCCAAGAGGATAAACTCTTCTCTTTACCCTTAATGATGACTAGACTTTTTCAGATGAGTAAAGATATGATTAAAATTTTGAGTTTAAAAGATCAAAAATCACATTACTATCCTAAGAGAAATGAGAGACTCAGAATTCATCAAAGATGAAAAGAAACACATTATGAGGTGTACATTATGGGCTTATGCTTACCTGGAGTGAGCTGCAAGCTAACATCCTGAATACAATCAATCGCCCTACATGTATGCAAGATAAGGAGGCTCTATCCTAAGGAATCAGGAATCTTAGTTCAGAGGTTTGAATTAGGGACTCTATAATATGCAACAGAATATACCTAGCGCTATGTATGATGCATGAGACAGATGCATAAGTAAAAGTATTCCAAAGGCTACTAAAAGATAATGTGATATTTTTATTTGAGTAATGCTAATGCAATGCATGTATGTAGGCAGAGTACACTGTGGAGTAAAGTGTATAAAAATGCATGCATGACATTCAGATTACAGGAAATAAATAAATAAACACACCAAGGATACCCTCCAGGCAAGGTATCCTCATCACATAACAATAGAAAATCATCCTAACGGTGCCCACTTCGTGTGGGAAAATAATGATGCCCATGGCACAAATAGGTGGCCTACACTACAGGCCTAAATGACCCTAATGGTCTCTAAGGCTCACAGAAGGTGGGGGGTATCATACCCAAAACCGAGAGAAAATGGAACATCCTAGCAGTGCCCACTTCGTCTGGGAAAATAATGATGCATATAGTGCAAATAGGTGGGCCTACACTATAGGCCTAAGGTGACCATAAGGGTCTCTAGGGCTCACAGAAGAGGTAAGCTTTAGCCTATAGGGCCAAAGCTTCGTTAGTGCACTATCCTACAGCCAGCTACCTAAACATGCTAGAATATATATTAAACTAAAAGCTAATAATAAGATGTGTGTGGTGTGTAGCAGTTTTGGTATATAATTAGAAAATTTTTTTACAAGTTGCAGAGATTATACCTGACCGTAGCGCAGCCACTTAAAAATTCCAAGCAAGCGAGCTATCCACTGATTACCAACTATATAAGACTTGTGGCGCAGCCACTTAAAAGCTTTAAGTGAGCAAATTATTCACTAATTCTTGAACATACGTAGCCCAATGTACCTCGCAAGACAAGATAAAAGAGAAATACACAAATGAGCGTAAATGCCATTCAGAAAATAAATGCAGGTAAATAAGAATGTGACTAATAGAAGATTTAATATTCATATTTATAAAACATACACATGCTATTGCTAAAATATAAAACAGTGCAGGGGTTCTCTAACTTGGTAGTAGTAATTGGCATCAAATAATAAAATGAAACATCGGCTTAACCTAGGACTAGAAGTCGTGCCCTAACAAACAAGCCTAGGTGTGTGTAACAGGCTGTGTGGTTTTGGATATGTCCTATGTAGGATGATTTAGCTAAAGTTGCTTGTATTTTAATTTGTTGAAGGTTATGGGAAAACTTTAGTTTAAGTATAGGTATTAATGTTTTAGGATTAATTTTAAAGATTTTATTTTAGTGTTTGATTGATTACTACCTTTGTTGCTCACCGAGGCCGTGAGGTTTATTTCACCCTCCTTGGGGCTAACTTAATAACCTCGTAGGCCTGGGTTACCCAGTAGTAACCAACTTTGTTAAGTTAATTTTAGTTTGTTATAAATTAAATGAAAGGTAGATTAAGTAATCTATTATTGATTAAGGGAGCTTTTGTTGGTTGATTATTAATGGATTAAGGCACAACAAATCTAGAAAAATATGTCACTAAGTTTATGTTTTGGTGTCTCTATCATATAAGGAGCATACATCCTAAATCTATGTTATATAAGACTCGGTTCTTAATTTTTGTCCTTAGGTGTCACTAGTATTATAGGGGACAAAAGTAAGTTCTTTTCTAACCCTTTGGACATTCATACATATATCAATAAATTTAAGAAACAATAAATAAAATAAGATAATAAATAGAATAGTAGTAGATAGAAGAGAAGTAAAGAGAGAGGCAATGAAATGTCAAAAAGGAAGGAATGAAAATAAAAAAAATAAAAGGAATGTAGGCATTTTATTATTGGGCATACCTCTTTGAAGTCAAGTATGCCTCTAAAACGACCTTCACCCTAATTCGATATAATACGAATAGAGAAGAAGGTGTTTTGGTGCCATTTGCTGTCCCCACGTTCCAAGAATAAGCATTCAAACGACTCAATGACTCAAACTATATCCTATACGAAACCCAAAGCAACGAAGAGGAAAACAAGCTCCCAAAACTAAAACAAAAACAAGCAACTTTCATTTCACATTCAACCCAAACTCAACTTTAGAAATAAATACTAACAATATAGACAGTTCATACACTAAATATCACTTCATTCTAAAAAGAAAAGACATTAAAGAACTCTCAAAAATATCACTTTATCCCAAAAGGGACTTAAAGAACCTCCAACACAAAACCATTTATAAAAGAAAATAATTTCAATCCCAAAGTAACAATTATAAAACTTCATAGACAAAGTGACCCAAATCCTCTTTACAAGAAATCCACCAAAAGTCTTTCCAACACAAGACATTAAGTGCTCTTATTTTTGGTGTGGGGTAAATTCTTGGAAACTTTCCAACAAAAGAACTCCATAAAACTTTCCATCCTAAAACATTCGTAAAGCACAACAAGAAAAATCTTTTGCCACCTTCCTTCCCTGAGAAACCCTAGAGAGAGAGAGAGTTGGGAGAGAGAGAGAAGATCTTGTGAGGGGGAGTTAGTGAGGGATTCACTAAGGTTGCTCCAAGCACGGATCAGAGTCATCTTCTCCGCTCGTCGTCTTTCGTCTAGTCGGTGTTCGTCGTGGGAGGATCGTTCGCAAGAAGATCTGGGGTTCTCTGCCCGCTTCAGCTGGAAGCAAAAGGAGTTCGAAGGTTCTCTGCCTACTTCAGGAGGAAGCAAAAGGAGGTCGGGGTTCTCTGTCCGCTTCAGGTGGAAGCAAAAGGAGTTCGAAGGTTCTCTGCCTGCTTCAGGAGGAAGCAAAAGGAGGTCGGGTTCTCTGCCTCACTGTCTGGTGAAAAGGAGGTGTTTGTACAGGCTTCTCCGCCTTGCTGTGGGAGCAAAAGGAGAGACACTTTTTATTTAGTGTAATACCTGGAGGGGAGGCTCCGGGGAGTGGACGTAGGTCAAGTTGACCGAACCACTATAAAATCTGATTTGCTTTTCTGATTCAATTTTGCACTTTACTTTTCCGATATCAACTGCTTGGGTGAATATCTGTGATTGATCTTTTCGTTCTTGTTTACTTATTTTTGCTGCTAAGTATCGAAAAGATTTTCATTGTTATCGTGAAATTTTTAAATAACCAATTCACCCCCCCTCTTGGTTAGCCTAAGGACTAGTTCACTAGGGCTTAACATCCCTTTCGAACTTTCAAGTGGTATTAGAGCGGGATTCAAAATTTAGATTTAAAAACTTTTGAATTTGATCCATGGCTAACTGTAACAATCGTAATACTGCTAAAGGTTATTCTATTACAAGACCACCATTGTTTGACAATATTCCTTTTGATTTTTGGAAAACATGCATGTCTACTTTTCTGCATTCTATTGATTATCGCATGTGGATGTTAGTTAAGGACGGATACGAACCACCTTTTAGATTGATTAACAATATGAAAATTGAATTGCCTTTTGCTGATTGGACGTTTGATGATCGTGATTTAGCACAGTTAAATGTAAAATGCTTGAACTGTTTCTTTTGTGCTTTAAAATTTGAAGACTATATGCATGTTTCTACTTGTACAACGGGAAAGAAAATCTGGGATAGATTATGTATAACATACGAAGGTACAACTGAAGTCAAACAGTCTAGGTTAAACATCTTGTTACATGATTATGAACTTTTTTGCATGAAACCTAGTGAGACTATTTTAGAAATGTACACAAGGTTCACTCAGATTGTTACCTGTTTGCATGCTTTAGGTAGAGAACTTACTAACTACGAAAGAGTGAACAAAATTCTGAGATGTTTGCCTGCTTCTTACGATGCTAAGATTACTGCGATCACTGAATCTAAAGATTTAAATACTTACTTTATTGACAACTTACTTGGATCACTCATTGCTTACGAGCAAGGGGTGAACCAAAGGCAACTTGTGCAGGTGAATGCAAGAAAGAGAAGATAGTGGCACTAAAGGCCAAAGATTCAGATGCTAGCACTTCCGGGTTTGATAGTGATGATGTTGCCTTAATCACGAGGCAATTCAAAAGCTTTCTAAGGAAGAAACATAAGAACTATCAGAAGTGGAACAAGGGTAAGTCCAGTAAAAATTTTAAGGGTTCATCTGAATCTGTTTATTTTAAATGCAGGAAGCCTTGACACATTAAGGCTGATTGTCCTACACTTAAAGCTCACCCAAGCAAGGAGAAGGGTAAGGAGAAACCAAAGTTAAGAAAGGATAAGAAGCGGATTCAGAAGGCGTTCTGGGCAGACTCTGCATCCGACTCTTCTGAGACTGAAGCTGAAGAGGAGGAAACAAACTTGTGTCTGATAGCTTATGATCACCCTGGTCAGTCGGACCAGGAAGAGGTATATGAGCTGACTTACCATCAATTATTTGAAGTTTCTGAAAGAATTTATACATCTTATAGGAAACTTAAGAAAACTCATGCTAGTTTGAAATTAGATTATTTGACTTTGCAAAAAGAGCATGATTCTGTAGTTAAAGATCATTCCACACTTGATTCCAATCACATGTCTTTGCTTGATGAATTCGATGATTTGAACAAAAAATATTCTGATTTAACTGTTGAGCATGATTTGTTAAAAACATCGCATATTGAATTTGAAGTTGCTTTTAAGAAAGTGAATGATATGGCATGTGATTTAGAAAGTAATGAAAGTGCGAGAACCTTTAAGATTGCAAGTTTAAATAAACATATTGAGTTTTTGAAAGTGAAAATCAGTGCTTTTGAAAAGAATAAAATACCGCCTACTTTTGAATAGTTTTATGCACTGCCACCTTTTGAAAAAACTATTGTAAGTTCATCAAAGCATGTCTTATATACATCTAGGAAGAGACACTATCACCCACGTAAATTAGTTAACCCTTTTCCTGGTGTTAGATGTTTTTCATGTGGCATGTTAGGACACATTTCCCACACCTGCACTGTTAATCATAGTACACAGTGGGTGTGGAAATCCAAACTGCCTGTTTCACAGCACAGCACGCATGCATTGCATTCTTCTTTTCATAAGAAGGAACCCAAACCTGTTTGGGTTCCTAAGACTGACATTTGATATTTTTTTAGGTGTGCTCTCACACAAGACCTCGTGAGAGCATGTGGTACCTGGGTAGCGGATATTCTAGACATATGACTGGAGATGCAAATCAGTTCATTTCGCTGGAGGCCAGAGCTGGAGGCAAGGTTACACTTGGAGATAACACCACCAGGAAGGTGGTAGGCTCAGATATAATTGGTGATTCAAAGAATTTTATGATTGATAATGTTTTGCTTGTAGATGGACTGAAACACAACTTGCTGAGCATCAGTCAACTCTGTGACAAGGGATACAGCATCAAATTCCTGCCCACTGGCAGCATTTTAAGCTTAAATGATGAAGTTGTTTTGCAGGGGCAAAGGATCAACAATGTCTACAAGCTGGATGTAAGTTGCATTAAATCTGATAATTCAATTTGCTTAAAAACTACTACTGATGAGTCTTGGTTATGGCATAGGAGATTGTGTCATGCCAGTATGAAAACCCTTAGGAGAGTCACCCAAAAGGACTTTGTTAGAGGTGTGCCCAAGCTTAAGTTCACTAAGAATCACCTGTGTGATGCCTGTCAGTTGGGGAAGCAAGTCCAGTCCTCTTTTCACTCTGTTAAGGACATTAGCACCTCCAGAACTTTAGAAGTTCTTCACATGGACCTCTTTGGACCCCTTAGCACTGCCAGCTTAGGGGGGAGAGTCTATGGGTTTGTGATTGTAGATTATTATTCGAGGTTCACTTGGGTTAAGTTTTTGTCACATAAATCTGAGTCATTTGATGAGTTTAGATCTTTCTATACTTGGATTCAGAAGAAGTTAGGATGTGAGATTATTAACATCCATAGTGATCACAGAGGGGAGTTTGAAAATGAAAGATTTGGAAGTTTTTATGAGGATCATGGGATTAGTCATAATTTTTCATCTCTTAGGACCCCTCAGCAGAACGAGGTAGCTGAAAGGAAGAACAGGACCTTAGTGGAAGCCGCTAGAGCCATGCTTGCCGAGTATTCACTTCCAAAATACTTTTGGGCTGAAGCGGTGAACACTGCATGTTATGTGCTGAATAGGGTGAATGTGAGAGTCAAACTGAACAAGACACCTTATGAGATCATTAAGGGTAGAACTCCAAATCTATCCCACCTCCATGTCTTTGGCTGTAAGGTTTTTATTCTGAACAACGGGAAATCACCCTTAGGAAAATTTGACCCCAAACCTGATGAAGGAGTGTTCTTAGGATATTCAAGTGTGGGGAAATCCTTTAGGGTGTTTAATAGGAGGACTTTGGTGGTGGAAGAAATAACCCATGTAGTGTTTGATGAATCTAATCCTAAGGAGTCTAGATCTAAAGTAGAAGATGAAGAGATTGTTGAGGTTACCCAAGGAGTTGAAAATACAAATTTGGAGGAAAGGGTAGAACCTCAAACCACGTTGCCTAGAGATTGGAGATATTCTTCGAGTCATCCTAAAGAACTGATCTTAGGAGACCCTTCTGAAGGTGTTAGGACTAGGCATAGACTTAGGAAGGAAGTAAACCATTTTGCCTTTATCTCAATGACTGAACCCACCAACATCAATCAAGCCTTATCGGATGAGTTTTGGATTTTAACTATGCAGGAAGAATTGAATCAATTTGTAAGGAATGATGTTTGGGAGTTAGTAGAAAGACCTAAAAATCAAAGTATTATGGGAACCGAGTGGGTCTTTAAGAAAAAGATGAATGATTCTGGTGTGGTGGTGAGAAATAAGGCAAGATTGGTGGCTAAGGGGTATAATCAGATAGAAGGGATTGATTTTGAGGAGACTTTTGCCCCTGTAGCTAGATTGGAAGCCATTAGAGTGCTCCTAGCCTTTGCCTATTATAAGGGATTTAAGCTGTTTCAAATGGATGTCAAGAGTGTCTTTTTAAATGGGGTAATTAAAGAAGATATTTTTGTAGAACAACCCCCAGGTTTTGAGAGTTTCCAATATCCAAATCATGTCTATAAATTAAAAAAGGCCTTATATGGATTGAAACAGGCACCCAAAACTTGGTATGAGAGGCTTAGCACATTCCTGTTAGAAAGAGAGTTTGTTAAGGGGAGCGTAGACACCACCCTTTTTCTGAGGAGATTAGGAGATGACCTATTCATTGTCCAGATCTATGTTGATGATATAATTTTTGGATCTTCTGATAAATATTTATGTGATGAGTTTTCTAAAATAATGAGTAAGGAGTTTGAGATGAGTATGATGGGAGAATTGTCATACTTTTTGGGATTTAGCATAAGTCAAACGGATGATGGAACCTTTCTCATTCAATCAAAATACACTAAGGACATTTTGAAGAAATATGAAATGGACAAAGCCAAGCCAATCAATACTCTCATGCCCTCCTTAGTTCAGTTAGATAAGGACTCAAGTGGAAAATCTGTTAATCAGAAGAAGTATAGAGGGATAATAGGATAACTGCTTTACCTGACTGCTAGCCGACCTGATATCATATTTAGTGTCTGTCGTTGTGCTAGGTTTCAGGCTGATCCTAAGAGTCCCACCTGACTGCTGTTAAGAGAATTCTTAGATATCTTTTAGTGACCCCAAACCTAGGAATCTGGTACCCTAGGCACAGCACCTCTTTTGAGATCATTGGATATTCTGATTCTGACTTTACAGGGTGTAGGGTGGATAGAAAGAGCACTTATGGGACTTGTCAATTCATAGGACAGTCGTTAGTCTCCTGGTCCAATAGAAAATAGAACTCAGTTGCACTTTCCACTGCTGAAGCTGAGTACATTGCCTTAGGGAGTTGTGTGGCCTAGGTTCTTTGGTTGAAGCAACAAGTCTTGGATTTAGGGGTACCAGTTGGCACAATTTCTATTCTGTGTGATAATACTAGTGCCATCTGTATCTCTAAGAATCCAATCCAACATTCTAGGACCAAACATATTGATATAAGGCATCACTTCATTAGGGACCATATTACAAAAGGGGACATTGAGCTACATCATGTAGCAACTGAAAATCAGCTGGCTGACATATTCACTAAACCACTGGCCTTTGACTCATTCAGCATTTTGAGAATCAGATTAGGAGTGATTGATATAAATGCTTGATTCTGATGACTGCTGATTTTTGATTGTTCTGATTGGTATTCTATTTTCTGTTAGTTAGTTTTTATTTTTATTATTTACTTTTAGTTGATTTTATTTCCTTTGCTGATTTCTGTTTTAGCCTGACTGTTAGTTTGATTTGAGTATTTACTTTGCTGTGATTTTCTACCTATTTTCATTCACTGGTTCATATCTTGCACTTACCATTTTATGCTTTTCAAAATCTGATCACCGCTCACTACTTCTGATAATCTAAATTTTTGACTGGGAGTTTTTACCTTATTTTGGTTTGGAAGATGGTAAGCAGTGATTGATTCCACTGAATCTGTTAAAGGGAAGAAACATTGATGATTGTTTCTCTTCCTCTAACTCCTTTACTGGTGGATAGTTTCTTTTGGATAAAAATCCTCTTCAAAATTAAAATGTTAGTTTTTGAGATAGAGATTATTTTATCTTCCTACAGTAATGTGCCTCATATCAATAGTGTTTTTCAAAGTCTTAAGTCATTAATTTAATTTTCTAAACCAAGTGATTGCATTTATCATATGCTGTATGGCTTTTGTTTTGTGAATCATTCTTCCTTACTGTGGAGAGTCATCTCCTATGTCTGGCAGATAATTTCATAATTGTGACTCTTTAATGATTATGAAAAGGAGGAAGTTTACAAAAGATGCGCAGTGCGCCAAATAATTTGAAAAAGAGGCATAAAATGAGCCCAAAATTGAAAAGATGCGAAATTGCCAAATTGGATACACAAAGTGTATCAAAAATGAAAAGACACGCATAGCGCCAACCTAATTGAAAACAAAAGAGGCACAAAATGAGCCCAAACCAAGCTTTCCTCCCTTTCAGATTGTTAAATGTCTTAGAAAAATCCGTGCGCCACTTAATATTTTCAAAAGCTGGAGTTTGAAAATCCTGATTTTTGATTTTTTACTTTGTAACACTATTATATCAGATATTTTTCTGGAACGAGGCTTGAAAGGATCTCTTTTCAAATCTAATATCTTTTCTTCTGAATCGGATTTTTGTTTTGAAAGAGGTTTGTATCGATAAGGTGCCCGGGGTCGGAGTTACGAAAGTTGATTTTTTCAACATTTTTCTGGTTTTCAGCGCTGTCAATCGTCTTCTTATTGGTTTTTGAATCTAAAATCAAGAAAAAATTCTGATTTACTTGAGCAGCTTGATAAAACAAAAAATGTTGCTTTTATGTATTTTTGCTGTGATTTTTATTCATTTTTGGTTTATTTTGATTTCATGGTTGTATTTTTGGGATCCTGATCGATCATCTTCATCATCGATCTTTTTTTTCTGTTTTCTTCACATCATCCTGGACGATACCTCGATCATCCTGGACGATCCCTTTCATCCTGGAAGATCCCTTTCGTCCTGGACGATCCAAACATCATCCTGGACGATTCATTCAAAATCGTCCCCATACTGCTCCTACTGCTAAAAAATCCCAATTATTGGTGATCATCCTGGACGATCCTTACATCGTCCTGGACGATATGATCTATATCTTCCTGATCTGATTAAACGGTTGACATTGCACCAATTATTATCCATCGTCCTGGATGATCCACCTCATCGTCCCGGACGATCCACGTGTCAGCCGCTGGATGATTGGAATTCGGCCTATCCGACATATTTATTGCATATCATCCCGGACGATCCATCTAATCATCCTGGATGATACCTTTCGTCAACGGTCGTCCAGCCTGACTCCTCGGGACGATCGCCTGTGTCTAATCGTCCTGAACGATATTTGGTTATCCTAGATGATCGGACCGCCTTTTTGACCAATCATCCAGGACGTCATAAATGACCATATCGTCCCGGACGATGTCGCAATCGTACGGGACGATCAGGCCATTTTTTATATAAACAGTAGTTTTCTTCAGATTTTTCCACACCGTTTTTCTTCCACACTCCTTCTACTTCCTTACACTTTGGATTCCTAATGGCTGGTGGCAAAAGGTCTCGTCAAAAGGGTGCCAGTTCCTCCCAGGGACCGGTTGATCCTCGCTTCCCCAATGCAGCCGATCAGGCTGCCTACGAGCGATACTACGAAGTGGGGATCACACCATCAAAAATCATAAATCCCCACACTCTCACTTATCCTGTCCTTGACCTCTTCGCACACACCTCCCTCACCTTCATCATGACTCTTGCATTTCCCTTTAGTTCTGAAGTTCTCCGCATTTTCTTTGCAAACTTACAGATTTCGGCTGATTATTCCACTCTCCGTTCTTATGTAAATCAGCGCCTCGTCGAACTTACCTATCAGGACTTTCACAACATTCTCCAACTGTCCGTCACTGGTAACAAACTCCACACCCTTATCACCGACCCAGACTATGATTGGAGTGTCGCCAATCATTTCCTTCGCAATACCAATGCCCCTTATCATGATAATGCCTGCTCCATACTTCTTAAGGACGCCCGGATTATTCAGCATGTTCTTCGTTCCTCCGTCATTCCAAAGGCGGGGGATCGGATTCACATCACCCCACTCCTGTCCTTGACCACCTACTACATCCTGGCCAATAGGGAATTCAATGCCACAGACCTTATTATCCGGTACCTCGAGCACCTCACCACCATTCGGGATCCAGGTCATCGCCGTCGTCCAAATCTAGCCTTAGGACACATCGTTGCCTATGCCCTCGAAACCAAATATGACCTACAATATCCCGCATCTCCAGATGTTCCTCCTTCCTTCCTCACCAATAATGCCTTCCATGTCCTACACAGCTCACAACTACATCCGGAGCCCACCCCGGATGTTGAGGATGAGGAGGAAGAGGCCATTCCAGTTCCTGCTGCACCAGAGGCACCTGCTCCCCTTCGCATTGCCTCTCCCTTTGACCACCTGGTGCAGCGTTTCGATCAGTGGGAGGCCAGATTTGACTCCTACGTGGTTACCCAGGAGCAGCAGCACACTGTGGACATCCAGCACTTCACTGACTATGCTGCACAGCAGCAACAGCAGCATGACCAGGACATCGCATGGATTGGAGCCCACATTCAGGCCATTCAACATTACTTCAACCCTCCACCGCCATCTCCTTCTTCCGATCAGGATCCACCTCAGTTTTAGTTTCCTGTTTTGTAGTTGTTCTCTTTTATATTTTATTTCTGTGTTCTATTTTTTCCTCCTCCTTTTTGTGATGTCAAAAGGGGGAGTTAGTTGTAGTCGTTTCAGTTTTTGTTATATGTTATATTTTCTGTATTAGTTTGATTATTAAATGAAAATTTGGAAAAATATATGTTTTTGGATCTCCTGTTTAGTTTTATTTTCAAACTACTGTACAAATGTTTGCTATCATAAAAAAGGGGGAGATTGTTGCAAATTTGGTTTTGATGATGACAAAAATGTTTCCAGTGTATTTTGCTTGGCTAATCTGTTTTAGGCACAAAAGACCACGAGCCACTCAAGCCAACTCAAGATCGGGTCCAAGTGTGTCCAATGTACTGTTATTCATTTTATTGAGTCAATTGTAATGTAACTGATCCCCTAGCTAAGTAACCTTGCACACACACACTCAGGGGGAGAGCTTGAGTGAGTTAGAGTTTCTGTTCAGTTTTTGTTCAGATCGTCTTGGATGATATTCACATCATCCTGGATGATCAGGTAAAAACAGAAACCCAAATTAGGGTGACTAAGTTAAGAGGGTCTGATTAAGCAGATCGTCTTGGACAATCTTTGGATCATACGGGACGATATGCTCAAATCAGAAATTCTCAGGCGCCAGATCAAGTTAGGCAAGTTTTTATTTTTAGTTATTTGGTCTGATCGTCCTGGACGATATGTGTATCGTCCTGGATGATTTAGTACAATCATGCCTAATTTAATCTGGTAATTAAGGAAAGCAATTTATTTTTGATTGATACGATCATATCATCCTGGACGATCGCAGGATCGTCCCGGACGATCATGATCGTCTAGTGCATTTCAGCTGTACGACCCAAACTGTGTTCAGGATGATTTGGGAACTTTTTAACTAATCGTACAGGATGATATCCCTATCGTCCTAGATGATCAAGTCATTTTTTGGTCGTCCAGCACAGATTTCTCTGGACGACCCGAACTATCTTCTGGACGATATTCCTCGATTTGCACTAATCGTCCCGGACGATTGCAGGATTGTACGGGACGAAATGAACAATTTTTTCTACTGATCGTCCAGAAGAGCCAGATCGTCTAGGCTAAAACAGCTGAATTTGAACTGATCGTATAGGACGATCTATCGATCGTCCTGGACGATCTATCGATCGTCCTGGACGATCTTGGCCGACCAGTTGAGATTTAGGGCAAATTTTAAGCCCTCCTATAAAAGAATTTTTTCTTGAAATAAGAAAAATCTTTTGCCACCTTCCTTCCCTGAGAAACCCTAAAGAGAGAGAGAGAGTTGGGAGAGAGCGAGAAGATCTTGTGAGGGGGAGTTAGTGAGGGATTCACTAAGGTTGCTCCAAGCACGGATCAGAGTCGTCTTTTCTGCTCGTCGTTTTTCATCTAGTCGGTGTTCGTCGTGGGAGGATCGTTCGCAAGAAGATCCTGGGTTGTCTGCCTGCTTTCGGTGGAAGCAAAAGGAGTTCGAAGGTTCTCTGCCTGCTTCAGGAGGAAGCAAAAGGAGGTTGGGGTTCTCTGTCCGCTTCAGGTGGAAGCAAAAGGAGTTTGAAGGTTCTCTGCCTTCTTCAGGAGGAAGCAAAAGGAGGTCGGGTTCTCTGCCTCACTGTCAAGTGAAAAGGAGGTGTTTGTACAGGCTTCTCCGCCTTGCTGTGGGAGCAAAAGGAGAGACACTTTTTGTTTAGTGCAATACCCGGAGGGGAGGCTCCGAGGAGTGGACGTAGGTCAAGTTGATCGAACCACTATAAAATCTGGTTTGCTTTTCTGATTCAGTTTTGCACTTTACTTTTCCGATATCAACTGCTTGGGTGAATATCTGTGATTGATCTTTTCGTTCTTGTTTACTTGTTTCTGCTGCTAAGTATCGAAAAGATTTTCATTGTTATCGTGAAATTTTTAAATAACCAATTCACCCCCCCTCTTGGTTAGCCTCGGGACTAGTTCACTAGGGCTTAACATCCCTTTTGAACTTTCAAAGAGAACATCTTCAGTGAGATTTCCATTAATTTTCATAAATTTTAGAATTTTCAAATTTTTTTTATAAATTTTTAATTGACTGGACAACACAGAACATTGGAACTAAAAGGGAAATCTATGGAGAAATTGATTTATGGAGTGTGTAGATTAATCCTCAAAATGTGCATGAGGTTTGGATTATGTTTAATCCACCGAATAGTCTAGAGAACTATTGTAGGGATTTGGAGGGAAGAAAATTTGGAAACTTTTTGAAAAATTTACAAACTTAA
This sequence comes from Dendrobium chrysotoxum, assembly GCA_019925795.1. NCBI lineage: Eukaryota > Viridiplantae > Streptophyta > Magnoliopsida > Asparagales > Orchidaceae > Dendrobium > Dendrobium chrysotoxum. The sequence goes on along the minus strand of CM034298.1, from coordinate 26,382,086 downwards.
CTCTAAGCATCACATGAACATTTCACATAAGTTTTATAGAAATTTAAGTAAAGATACTCATACAAATATGAGACACAAAACATATTAAAGTCAAGTGTAACTGAACTATGATCATCAAACCATGCTGTTGGATCAAGCCACCAAACTTTCTCCCATATTTAAATCCACCAAGCCTTCTCCTTCGATTTCAAATTTTCTTCACACAATAATCTCTCTTTTTCATTCTCAAATATGCTTTAAATAGAGCGCACACAAAACAATTGAAATTGGGAGTTTTGGGGGGAAAGGGATTGGCCACTTCAAATTATAACCACATAACTACTTCCTCCACGATTTAGCTAGCCATAAAATCTACTACTTCCTTCCTTTGTTCACCCTCGCTTCTTACTTCTTTTTAAATCGGAAATATATGTAATACATTTGAAAATTGTTTGATCATTGATTGATTATGGTTCACTAATGGATAGATTGTGATTCGAAGATGGATGTGCCAGTGGAATTTTCTTGCAAAATTAATAGAGATGTTTAAAATGATGTAAAATATTGATCTATAAGGGATGTGGTTAATTGGTGGATTTTAGGAGAATTAATTTGGCATTGGACTCAACCACGATCAAATCTATCCAGAATTGACTAGTTATGAGAAAAAAGTTCCAAAATTAAAAATATTTTGAGGAATTTAGAAATTCCAGTTGAATATGAAAGAGAACATCTTCAGTGAGATTTTGCCAGTTTTTTGAAATTCTAAAATTTTCTAGATTTTGTAAGAAAAATTTAATTAACTGGATAGAGTGGAAAAATATTAAAATAGAAATTAGGATTTTGGGTTTTTGAATTTTGGGCCAACATAAAACATTGAAACTAAAAGAGTAAAACATTGCAAAATTGATTTATGAAGTGTGTAGATCAATCACCAAAATATGTATAAGGCTTGAACTAGGTTTAATCCAGTGAATATTCAAGAGAACAGAATTAGGTCAGGAAATACACACCATTGGCCGACCACTATTTATGGTAGGGATTTGGAGCGGGGCAAATTATGAAAAATTTACAAACTTAGCACTAAGCATCACTTAAACATTTGACACAAATTTTAGAAAAATTGAAGTAAAGATAATCATACAAAGATGAGGCACAAAACTCACCAAAGTCAAGTGTAAGTGAAGTACAATCACCAAACCATGCTTTTAAATCCAGACACCATGCCTTCTCCTTCAATTTCAAAGTTTTATTCACACAATAATCTCTCATTTTTATTACCAAATATGTTCTAAATACAACACACACACAAAAATTCAAAATGGGAGTTTTGGGAGAAGAGGGGGTTAGTGGACACTTCATATTGTAACCACCAATAGCTACTTCCTCCACTACTTGGCTGGCCATAACCACCTAAAAAATACTCCCACCTTCCATTAGTAACACCCGCTCGAATTTTAAATAAGTCAACAAAACACTCACACACTGACTTGGATGCATGAGTGCATTCAAGTTCAAACTAGTACACTCTAAAGAAACTGTAACAAAATTATAATTTAATTACAAAAAAATATCCAAATAAAAAAATAACTTGAAAAATTTCCAAGTCTTCTTCATCTTGTTCATGATAATATGACCATCGTTTTCTAATAAGACTCTCTCGTGGACAAATTTTACGTTCGGTTGCCACATAGTTTGCTTTCAATGTTTCTTTAGTCAAATTTTCATAGATTAATATTATACCATTCTGTAAGATAGAATAATCTATCACTTTCAATTTAAAAAAAGAAACTCTTAGTTTATTTTCATAATCAAACATAGCATATGGAATATTCAATTCATCCTGAAGGATAAAAAGAATAATCACTTATTATTTTAATCCTGAAACTAAATCAATATATTTATTTTCATTATCAAATAGAATAAAGAATATTCATTTCATCCCTAAGGATAAAAAGAATATTCACTCATTATTTTGATTGTAAAAGTAAACCAATGTTTAAAGCTAAGTCTATGTTTTTAAATTTTTCCCTATCTTAGAAAGGAACTATGGTAGGGTTTATTGTAATTCTAGGCTCCTATAAGGGCAAGTTCCTATAGTTAATTTCATCTTCAGAGAGAATACTCTTAATTAAAGTGAAGACTAAAGATTTTTAAATTCATATATATATAAAGAAAGGCTTAGGCTATCAAGAATTTAGTGTATGCAGGCTTAAGATTGTAAATCATTGACTTGGACTTAGAATTCATATTTAGACTTTAGATTTTAAAATTTGGCATAAAAGAATTAGTAAAGGAATGTGCAGAGACTAAGGGATATATACAATCTGGACTTATAGATGCCTGGAGTAAGCTGTTAGCTGATAATCCAAAGTACAATCAATCACCATATGAATAGATAATTAGATAGGCTCTATCTTATGAATCAAAAAGTTATAATTTAGAGGACTATTATCAGGACATTATAATATGTACATGATCATGTAATAAAATGATGCATGAATACTATTGTAATAAAAAAACTTTTACTCAAAGATAATTTCTTTGAAAATAACCTAAGATCTGCTATAAAGTAAAGGTGGCTAGGCTCCACCCACAATAAGCCTGAATTTTTATTCCTATATAATATAGATTTAAATATAATTATTTATTTAATCTTCAAATCTTCTAACTTTTGGATCTTCTATAGAATTCAAAAAGATAATAATATTCAAATGAATAAGAATTAATCCTTTTGGAACCTATAAGTGTATGTAAATAATTATTTTCAAATTTTTACAACTCTTGACACTGTACAACACAATCTAGTAATTCAAGTATCTAAAATACTTATATTTATATTTGCCTTTACATGTCTATCATTATCTAGTTACATCCTACTTTGCAGGAATATAAAAGAGCAATTTAAATATAAAAGAAATGCACATATGTAATATTGTGTAGGTGTATACAAAAGATCAACATGACTAGGAGCCTACTCCAAATGTGCACCAATAGAAATATAAATATGATATCCAGAGTATAGAAAATAAATACTCTAAATATGAGTACCCTCTAAACAATATACTCCAAATAAATTACATCAAACCTCGGACCTAGCCTAGGTTACTGTTGGTTAGCCTAGCAAATCATCTAAGTGTGTGCATAAGATTATGAGGTTTGGATAGATCTTAGGCTTTATTTATTTAAAATTATTTATAATTTAATTAATTTATTTAAGGTCATTGATGGTTAGTTTAAATTCAAGTTTTAGATTTTTTAAAGGGTGTTCTTATTATTGAAGTTATTTAGTTTTAAGTTTTAAAGAACATAGCACGTAATGAATCCCAAGGGCAAAAGTCATTGATTAGTAAGTTCTAGGCTCATATTTATATTACTATCAATCCTCCAAATTGACTTAAATAGGTTGTATAGAGTCCTTGCATTTTAATCAAGTATTTTAGTCCTTAAGCTTACGAGGTTATTAGCTTATCCTTAAGGAGGGTGATAGCTCTCGTTTAAAAAAGGCAATTGCTATTCAACTTAAATAATAATTTAAATAAAAAATAAAATACTTAGATGTTGAAGCTTTCATTTCCTTGTGCTTGACACTTTTTTTAGTTTGGTTTGATTGTTGGTTATTAATTTTTAATTAATTAAATTGATTGATTTAGTATTTATAATGTTTACAATTTAACACTTTAATTCTGTTAATTCATTCGTGGTATTGTCACAACAGGCACGAGTATTAAAGCATCCTTAAGACAATTAGCTCTACAACCAAGGTATTCCAGGCTAAAAACTTTATTGATAGAGTGTGAAGTGTGATTGTTGCTCATCTGAATTGATTTATAAAGTTAATGATTTACTAAAATTTTGATGATTTAGTGAATTTTGTATTTATTAAATTACTTAATGAATTACATTTGACTAATTGTTCACTTTTTAATTAACATTAAATTCTAGAAATTTAATATTTTTTATAAATAATAGACCAAATAATGAGTCTAATGCCTTTAAGTTTGTGTCAGTTGAACGTTTCTATAATTAAATATGATTTTTATAAGTTCAGCCTTTTTTAATGATTTTAATTAATTTAAGTAATTAGAGGATTTCTTATTTTTGTATAAAATCAATTCTAAACTTTTTGAAATCGTCCCTAAATGTCACTATTGACTCCTAAGGATTTAATTTAATTAATTAATGGATTTTTAATTTTCAATTTATTTTTTATTTTGAAAGAATTTTAAGAGGATTTTAATTTTCCTCAATTAAACATTTAATTTTAAGCATATTGAAGCTTACAATGTATTTTTATGATTTATTTTAGATTTATTATGAATTAACAAAAATATTAGGTCAATTATGTATGTCAATCTTGGGTTCACTAATTGACAAACTAAATGAGATACAAATGTAATAAAATTTAAAACATAAGTTCATATGAACATGTGTTTCAAACTAATTGAATTTGAACTCATCAAAGCTTTTTCTAGGTTTTAAAATGAATTTCCTTAGATAAATACACTTATACCTTTGGGGATTTAATTTAGGAAATCTATTCATGAAATTGGATTGCAGTCGATGGTATTTTAACCCTTAGATAGAGCACAATCACCACACCAAAGCATATAATCTAATTCCCTATGGATTCAAGTGTATTGAATTTTTAAGTTATAGGTCAAAAATTGACCTATGTACTTGAGATGATCAATTAAAGCTCTTAGAAGTTTCCAATTGACATGAAAATTTTTGGGAATGTAAAACACATACCCAAGAATCATCGAGTCAATTTCACCTTATAGTAAAATATATTTAAAGAGTAATTTTAGAAATACCCCTGAGAGTATTCTAAATTTTTTTTAACATATAATAAAATAGAGCATACAATCATTAGTCTTTTATTCTACTCGTTTAGATGAATCTATAGAGCCTAAGGTCACTTAATTTGGACAATTGGGTGAGGAGTTATACATTTTTGAAGTGCTACATAATTTTTCTTGATTTAATTAAATTATATACACAGTCAACAAACCATTAGGCATAATGCTTTATGATTGGTAGGGCAATGATTATCAATGATTGTCATAATAATAAAATGATGCGGAATTAGCCATAGTCATTAGATCAAAAATAAGATAATTATGGTTTAATCAAGAACAAATATAGGATCTTGGTATGATTTAACCAGAACTATCAATTGAAATCAACCGTCTTGATTATGTCTTCAACCTCCTGCTTAGATCCTTGGCCATAAGCAAATTCCGTCAAAATTCATTAGATATCATACTGGTTGAATTGCATGAAATTTGGCAAGGAGCATCATCTAGTCATGGACTTTAAATCTAATGGTTAGATTCTATTAGATTAAATATTCACTTCATAATTGACCACACTACATAATCTAGGATCTCAGGAAAAGGTAATTACCTCACATAGAGCTCCAATTTCCATAGCCTTAGCTTAGGAAAGTTTGTATGGACTTCATGAACTATTCTCCTTTAGATGGAAAGATCATAGGAGGATTCGGGAAGAATTTGGATGTTGACTAAAAGATATTCATCAGAGCTCACTCATGAAAGTTCGTTAGGGTTGTTAAGCCCTTATGAACTAGTCCTAAGGCTAACCAAGAGGGGGGGGGGGGGGGGGGGGTGAATTGGTATTTTAAAAATTCTTACGCAAAATGAAAAATATTTTTATCTTTTTAAATATTTTAAAACACAAACAATGTAAGCAAAAGCAAATACCCAAAATAAGATATTTTTAATCACATATCAGATCACAGAAATATGTAGAAATTAAAGTGTAGAAAAATAAATGAAAAGAGCACACCAGATTTATAGTGGTTCGGTCAACTTGACCTACATCCACTCCCCGAAGCCTCACCTCCAGGTATTACACTAAACACTATAGTGACTCTCCTTTTGCTCCCACAGTAAGGCGGAGAAGCCCTTACAAAATATTTTCATAGACATCGGTGAGGCAGAGAACCTTGACTCCTTTTGCTTCCTTCTGAAGCAGGCAGAGAACCCTGAATCCTTTTGCTTCCTCCTGAAGTAGGCAGAGAACCCAAACTCCTTTTCTTCCTCCTGAAGCAGGAAGAGAACCCAGATTTGATGCTGATAATCATCTCCCTAGAGCCACTACGGAACCAAGGATGAAGAAGGAAGACGATGATCAAATCCTTACTTGGAGCAACCTTTGTGAATCCCCTCACAAACTCCCCCTCACAAGATCCTCTCTCTCTCCCAAACTCTCCTCCTCCTCTAAGCTCTCTTCGAGTGGAAAATAGCAAAAGATCTATTTTAGAAGTAAAAATAAGTTGCTTAAATAACAGGCTTCAAAAACCCTAGTTTTTTAATTTTATGCAACTAATTGTACAGGACGATCGTTGGATAATCCTGTACGATTAATACAAAATTGACTAAATCATCCAGAACATAGTTTGGGTCATCTAGGAGATAAATTGGGATGATATGCAGAAATATAACTGATCGTCAAGGATGATGTTGAGATTGTCCTGTATGATTAGTTCAAAATATGACATTGTTATCCATCAAATAGTTCAAGACGTCCAGCAGATGAGTCAGGATGACTTGAAATATAATTAATCATCTAGGATGATGTTTAGATTGTCTTGTATGATTAGTACAAAAATAACATATCGTCCAGCAGATAATTCGGGATATCCAGGAGAAAGTTAAGGTTTTTCTTATTGATCATTCTAGATGATCCTACAATCATCCCAGATGATATGATTGATCAGTCCAACCTTAATTACTCTCCTTAATCATTTGACTAATTTAGGCATGATTGGTATGAATCATCCAGGATGATGTGGGATTGTCCTATATGATTATACGCAATATTAATTTCAAAAACATGCCTAAATATGTTTGGAGGCTGAGTATTTTTTGTTTAAGAATATCATCTAAGATAATGGGAGGATTATCCCATATGATATGGTACAAAATAGAAAATAAACTCTAACTAGCTGAATTTCACCCCTTGGGTGTGTGTGTGCAAGGTTACTTAGCATCAGGATCCACCTTATTACATTTGACTCAAGAAAAGGTAAAAATTATTAGAATTTAAACTTATAGACTAACTCAGTCCTAGTCTACCCAATCTTGAGCTGGCTTGAATTGCACTTGATCTTGTGGACCTAAAAAGTTAGTAGGCAAAGCAACTACAGACAGATATGCAGTAGTAATATTTATAGAGAAAAAAAATATTTATTATGATTAAAATTATTATTTTTGAATCCAGATTTGTAATATTCTCCCCCTTTTTTATGATGACAAATATTTGTTAGATAATTTCAAATCAAGCAGTAATGCAAAGCAAAGCAAAACACTATAAGTAAAGCAAAACATACTTTACTAAAATAAGTAAACGATACAACACTAACACTAACACTACTCCCCCTTTTGACATTATAAAAAGGAGAAAAATCATAAAGCAGAACACATACATGAAGGAACAACAATACAAACATCACACTCAAAGAAAATAACAATAAAAAAACAAACCACCTGTACGATGGACCTCGATCAGGTGGAAGAGGTGGAGGTGGCTGAAAGAACTGGTGAATGGAAGCAAATTTCTCCCCAAACTAAGCTAGATCCTGGTCATGCTGCTGTTGTTGTTGGGCCACATAGGCATTAAAACTATCGACATCTGCTACATGCTGCTGCTTTTGTGCAATAACATAAGAGTCAAACCTTGCCTCCCACTGGTCAAACCTCTCCACCAATTGATCTAGCTATGAGTGCTGGCAGATAAGAATAGGTTCAGGAGCTTGTGTAGGAACAACCTCTTCCTCTTCTCCCATATCCTCCACTTGCTTCGGATGGAGGCGAGTGCTATGGAGGACATGGAAGGAGTTATTTGTGTAGAAGGAAGGGTGATAATTTGATGGGGTAGGATACTGAAGATTGTACTTGGTTTTAAGGACATAAGCAATAAGGTGTCCTAGGGCCAAATTTTGTTTCCTCCTATGTACGGGATCCCTAATGCTAATCAAGTGCTCAATATATTGAAAGAGAAGATCAGTAGCATTGAATTCCCAATGAGCCATGATATAATAGGTGGTGATGGAAAGTAAAAGAGTAATATGAACACAATCACCAGCTTTGTGAATTATAGAAGTTCTAAGGATATGTTAGATGGTCCTAGCATCTTTAACCAATGAACTAGAGGCACCATCATGGTAAGGGGCATTTGCGTTCCTTAGATACTGGTTGATAGGACTCCAGTTGAAATCAGGATTTGAGACAAAGATGTGAAGCTTGTCTCAAGTGGTGGAAAGTTGGAGAAGTTCATGGCAGTCCTGATAAGTGATTTCTATAGGCCGTTTGTTTATATAGGATTGAAGTGTAATGTAGGTAGAGTTAATTTGAAGACTGGCGAAGAATTTATATAACAGTTTAGAGTGAAAAAGAACTACAAGGGTCAAAATAAAAGTAAGAGAAGTATGAGCAAACAGATCTAACACTGGATACATCATGGTACAAGGAATGACTGCCTCGGAGAGTGTATTCCCTGCAGTTTTATAGCGAAGATAAGCTGCCTAATCTGTTGCATCAGGGAATTAAGGGTCCACAGTTCCCCTCGAGAGCTTCCAGTAAGCATCCCGAAATGTTTGCTACCAGCAATTTATGAGCTTGATTGAAGAAGAGAAAGCTTTGAAGGGAAGAAGGATGTTTGAGTGAAGAATAGCTTTGAAATTGGCCTGTTTATAAAGAGTTGCTCATATCATCTAGGACGATCGTGCTATCATCTAGGACGATTGGAAGCAATAATGTCGGCTAGGCCGATTGGTTAAAAAGTAGATTATATCATCCAGGCTGATCAGGTATCATCCAGGATGATTAGACTTAGGCGATCATCCCGAGGAATTGATCCGAATGATCGTTCATGAAAAGTATTTTCTAGGATAATATGGTAGATCGTTAAGGATGATCGGTAATAATGGATTATACCAACTTAATTTAAATTGTCCAGCATTTTTGCCTCGTGGATCATCTAGGACGATTAGGTGGATCGTCCAGGACAATGTCCAATAATTTGTTCAAATCAGCCATTGGAGTGGAGATGTGATCATATCATCTAGGATGATGTGAGCAAAATTTTAAAAAAATTAGATGATGAAGAGGAATGATCAGGGGAGTCCAAAATACACAAAAGAGTCAAATCAAAAAATGAAAGAAAATAAAACAAACAACAAAAGCGACAATTTTTTTTTTGAATCGATCACTCTAGTAAAGGAGAATTTTTTCTTTAGTTTAAATTCAAAAGCCAATAAGAAGAAATTGACGACACTGAAATCCAGAAAAGTTAGAAAAATCGATCTTGTAGACCCTAGCTTATGCACCTTACAGGTTGAAGCTCCTTTCAAACAAAAATCTATTTCAAAAAGGAAGAGATTTGATAAGAAAGGTGATCTTTTCAAGCTTCATTATAGAAAAATATCTAATAAAATAATATTATAAAGTAAAGAATCAAGAAACATAATTTTCAAGCTCAAGTGTTTGAAAAGGTTAAGTAGCACATAGATTCTTCTAAGATTTTTAAAGGTTTGAATGGGAAGGAAGCTCATTTTATGCCTCTTTTGTAGTTATTTGGTGCACTTTGCACATCTTTTGATTTTTGATACACTTTGTGTATCATTGTGATTAATTGGCAAACATTGCACATCTTTTCAGTGTTGGGCTCATTTTGTCTCTTTTCATTTCTTTTGCAAGCTAGCTTCCTTTCAAAATCTCTAAATACTCTCAGTTGTGAGATTATCTTCTAGATATAAAAGAGGAAGAAACTCACTTTCTAGTATAAGGAAGATTAAACCACAAAACATAATCATACTCATGTAATAAATATAATCACCTGATTAAGAAAACATGAACCTGATTCAATGATTTTAAACACTATCTATATGAGATAGATCCCCGTAGGAAGATAAAATAGATCTCAATTTCAAAGTCCAATTTTTTAAATTTTGAAATAGATTTTGATTCAAAGAGAAAAAACATACATTAAAGGGTTTAGAGGAAGAGAAGACAATCATCAATATTTCTTCCTTTAACTATTTTAGAGGAGTGAATCACTACTTACAAGCTTCTAAACAAAACACATAAAAAATCTCATTTAGAAATCAAGTTTATCAGGAGTAGTGAGCAGTGATCAGATTCTAAAGAAAATAACCAGGAAATCAAAAAATAATGGACAACACATAAAAGAAGTAAATAAATCAAGCAAACAAGACCAATAAAAAAGGAGAAAAATTAGCAGAAAATAAAAAAAACATATAAAATGAAACAGACAAACGAAAATAAATAAAAAGCTAAGTGCTAAAAACATAAACATAGAGCATCAATTTTAAGCATAAATATCTATCACACCTAATTTGGTTCTTAAGGTGCTAAGTTTTAAAGGCCAGTGGTTTTGTGAAGATATCTGCCAGTTGATTTTCAGTGGCTACATAATGTAGCTCTATGCCTCCTTTGATAATATGGTCCCTAATAAAGTAGTGCGTAATGTCGATGTGTTTAGTCCTGGAGTGTTATATTGGGTTCTTTGAAATGCAGATGACACTAGTATTATTATATATGACAGAGATTATGCCTACAGAAAGTCCTAAATCCAGAATTTCTTACTTTAACAAAAGGACCTGGGCCACAAAACTTCCTAAGGCAATATATTCAGCTTTAGCAGTGGACAGTGTAACATATTATATTTTCTGCTAGACATGGAGGCTAAAGATTATCTTATGAATTGTCATATTTCAGAGGTGCTCTTTCTATCCACCCTATATCTTACAATGTTAGAATTAGAATATCCTATAATTTTAAATTAGGTGCTGTACCTATGATATCAGATTCCTAACTTTTGGGTTCCTAAGAGATATCTAAGAATTCTCTTAATAGCACTCAGGTGGAACTCCTTTGGATCAGCCTGAAATCTAGCACAGAGATAAACACTAAATATAATATCAGGTCTGCTAGCAGTCAGGCAAAGAAGTGATACAATTATTCCTCTGTACTTCTTTTGATTAATAGATTTTCCATTTGAATCCTTATCTAACTGGACACTCAAACTCATTGGAGTGTTGATTGACTTGGCTTTACCCATTTCATATTTCTTCAGGATGTCCTTAATGTATTATAATTGATTAAGAAAGGTTCCTTCATCCATTTGCCTTCTACTAAATCCCAAAAAGTAGGATAATTATCCCGTCATACTCATCTCAAATTTCTTACTCATTATTTTAGAAAAATTATCACATAAATTTTTATCAAAAGATCCAAAAAGTATATCATCAACATAGATCTGAATAATGAGTAATTCCTTTCTTACTCTCCTAAAAAAAGGGTGGTGTCTACGCTCCCCTTAACAAACTCTCTTTCTAGTAGGAATATTCTAAGCCTCTCATACCATGCTCAGGATACCTATTTTAATCCATACAAGGCCTTTTTTAATTTAAATATATAATTTGGAAATTGGGAATTCTCAAAGCTAGGGGGTTGCTCTGTAAATATATCTTCCTTTATTATCCCATTAAAAAAGGCACCCTTGACATCCATTTGGAAAAGCTTAAATCCCTTATAATAGGTAAAGGCTGGTAGCACTCTAATGGCTTCCAAATGGACTACAGGGGCAAAGGTTTTCTCAAAATCAATCCCTTCTATTTGGTTGTACCCCTTAGCCATTAATATTGTCTTATTTCTAACCACCATAATAGAATCATTCATTTTATTCTTAAAGACCCATTTGGTTCCTACAACACTCTGGTCCTTAGGTCTTTCTACCAACTCCCAAACATCATTCCTAACAAATGGGTTTAGTTCCTCTTGCATGGATAGGATCCAGAATTCATCAGAAAGGACATGATTGATGTTGGTGGGTTCAGCCAATAAAATAAAGGTAGAGTGGTTTACATTTTTTCTAAGTTCATGCCTAGTTCTAATACCTTCAGTAGGGTCTCCTAAGATCAGTTCTTTAGGTTGACTCGAAGAATATCTCCAATCTCTAGGAAATGAAATTTTAGGTTCTACCCTTTCCTCCAGATTGGCAGATTCTACTCCTTAGGTGATTTTTATAACCTCCTCTTCGTCTACCCTAGACCTTCTAGAATTATCAAACTCATCAAACACAACATGAGTGGTCTCCTCAATAATTAGGGTTCTTTTATTGATGACTCTATCTGATTTCCTAACACTTGAGTAACCTAGGAACACTCTTTCATCAAATTTTGGTTTAAACGTTCCTAGTTGAGACTTCTCATTATTCAGAATGAACACTTTACATTCAAAAATATGGAGGTGAGAAAGGTTGGGTGTTCTACCCTTAAGAATTTTATAGGGTGTTTTGTTCAGCTTAGATCTTAGATTTACCCTATTTAGAACATAACAAACTATATCCACCACTTCTGTCCAAAAGTATTTAGGAAGTGAGTACTCAGCTAACATGTCTTTAGCAGCTTCTACCAGGGTCCTGTTCTTCCTTTTAGCTGCCCCATTCTCTTGAGAGGTCTTAGGAGCTAAAAAATTGTGATCTATCCCTTGCTCCTTATAAAAGGTTTCAAATTTCTTATTTTCAAACTCTCCACCATGATTACTATAAATAGTTAGAATTTCACAACCTAATTTCATCTAAATCCAAGTGGAGAAAGATCTAAATTCCTCGAATGAATCACTTTTATGAGATATGAATCTAACCTAGGTGAATCTCAAATAATCATCAACAATCACATACCTAAAGACTTTTCCTCCTAGGCTTGAAGTGATGACAGGTCCAAAGAGATCCATGTGTAGGACTTCTAAGGGTTTGTTAGTGTTTATGTATTTGATTGAGTGGAAGGATGATTTGAATTGCTTCCATAACTGACAGGCATCACACAGGTGGTCCTTAGTGAACTCTAGCTTGGGAACACCTCTCACTGAGTCTTTTTGGGTAATCTTCCTAAGGCTTTTTATGCTTGCATGACACAATCTCCTATGCCACAACCAAGATTAATCAATGATTAATTTTAAGCAAATAGCAATATCAACCTTAAAGTAATTTAGATCTAATTTATAGATATTGTTGATCCTTTTTCCCTGCAAAATAAATTTATCATTTAAGCTTATAAGATAGCAAGTTGGTAGAAATTTTATGCTGAAGACTTTATCACAGAGTTGGCTGATGCTGAGCAGATTATATTTCAGTCCATCTATAAGTAAAATATTATCAATATTGAAATTTTTTGAATCATCAATTATACCTTATCCCTCTACTCTCCTGGTGGTGTTGTCTCCAAGTGTTACCTTGCTTCCTACCCTGGTCTCTAACGAGATGAATTAATTTACATCTCCAGTCATATACCTTGAACATCTATTATCTAGGTACCACATGCTCTTACGAGGCCTTTTTTGAGAGCACCTCTACAAAATCATCAAATGTCAGATTTAGGAACCCAAATAGATTTGGGTCCCTTGTGATGAAAAGAAGAATGCGATGCATGCATGCTATGCTGTGATTTTTTTAATTTTGGTCTCCAGACCAGATGTGTTTTATGGTAAATGGTGCAAGTGTGGGAGATATGTCCTAGCATGCCACAAAAAAAATATCTAACACCAGGAAAAGGGTTAACTAATCTACGTGGGTGATAGTGCCTCTTCCTAGGTTTGGATGATGCATACTTTAATGATGTCTTATAAAATCCTACAAGTGAAAGTGGTGTTTCATTTTGCTCTATTGCAATGATCTTTTCTCTTAGAAATTCATTTGTCTTTTCAAAGTTTGCCACTTGTTGTTTCAATGCATGCTCACTACTATCTAATTTATATGCCATGGTGTCTAGTTCTTTGAAAGCCTTTTCTAAATCAATAAGCGATGTTTTCAAGAAATCATGCTTAGCAGTTAAATCAAGATGATTTTTATTTAAAGAGTCAAATTCATCTAGTAAGGCCATGTGATTGCTATCTAGAGTTGAATGATCTTTCATTAAAATTTCATGCTCCTTTTATAGATTTAAAATTTCAATTTTTAAGCTTACATGAGCTTTGTTGAGCTTCTTATATGAAGAATAAATTCATTCAGACACTTCAAATAACTGATCATAAGTAAGCTCACATATCTCTTCTTGATTAGAGTGACCAAGATGATCTACCATCAAACACAAGTTGGTTACCTCCTCTTCATCTTCAGTTTGAGAAGAGTTAGATGCTGAGTCAGCCCCGAAGGTCTTTTGGATCTTCTTCTTATCCTTCTTGAAGTTAGTCTTTTCCTCACCCTTCTCTTTGCTTAGGTGAGCCTTCAATGTTGGGCATTCGGACTTCACATGCCCTGGCTTCTTGCATTCAAAATAGATAACATTAGAAGAAACTTTAGAATGCTTATTATTCTTATATTTATTCCACTTCTGATGATGCTTTTGTTTCTTCCTCAAGAAGCTCTTAAATTGCCTTGTGATTAAGGCCATGTCATCATCATCAAAACCTAAAGAGCCAGAGTTGGTATCATCAGCCTTTAAGGCTATAGCATTCTCCATTTTTTTCTCACATGCATCAAGCTGCCTTTGGTTCACTCCTTACTCATAGGTAATTAGTGATCCAAGTAAGTTATTAATTTAATAATTATTCAGATCCTTAGATTCAGTAATGGCAGTAATTTTAGCTTAAAAAAAAGAAGACAAACATCGCAAAATCTTATTCAGTTTTTCATAATTAGTGAGTTCTCTTCTTAAGGCATATAATGAGGTAACAATCTGTGTAAATCTCAAAAATTGATTCATTTATTTCATGCAAAAGAGTTCATAATCATGCAAAAGAATGTTCAGTCTAAATTGTTTAACCTCATTCGTTCCTTCATAAGTAATGGTTAATCTATCCCAAATTTCTTTTCCAGTTGCACAAGTTGAAACATGCATATAATCTTAAGATTTTAGTGCACAGAAAAATAATTTAGACACTTAGCATTCAATTATGTAAGATCCCTATCATCAGTTGTCCATTCAGCAAAAGGGATTTCAGTTTTAACACTATTAACAAGTCTATAAGGTGTAGTATAACCTTCTTTAACAAGTATCCACATATGATAATCGATCGATTTCAAAAAGGTGGACATGCGAGTTTTCCAAAAATCAAAATGGATATTATCAAATAAAGGTAGTTGAGTAATAGAATATCCTTTCACGGTATTATAATTACCAAAGTTAGCCATGGATCAAAATTCAAAAGTTTTTCAAAACTTGATTTTATGAATCCCGCTCTAATACCACTTAAAAGTTTGTTAGGGTTGTTAAGCCCCTATGAACAAGTCCCAAGGCTAACCAAGAGGAGGGGTGATTTGGTATTTTAAAAATTCTTACACAAAATAAAAAATATTTTTATCTTTTTAAATATTTTAAAACACAAATAATGTAATCAGAAGAAAATACCCAAAATTAAATATTTTTAATCACAGATCAGATCATAGAAATATATGAAAATTAAAGTATAGAAAAGTAAATGAAAAAAGCACACCAGATTTATAGTGATTTGGTTAACTTGACCTACATCCACTCCCTAAAGCCTCCCCTCCAGGTATTGCATTAAACACTATAGTGACTCTCCTTTTGCTCCCACAGCAAGGCTGAGATACCCTTACAAAATCTTTTCACTAACACCGGTAAGGCAAAGAACCTTGAATCCTTTTGCTTCCTCCTGAAGCAGGCACAGAACCCAGAATCCTTTTGCTTTCTCCTAAAGTAGGTAGATAATCCCAACTCTTTTTGCTTCCTCCTGAAGCAGGCAGAGAACCCAAAACTGATGCTGATAATCATCTTTCTAGAGCCACCATGGAACCAAGGATGAAAAAGGAAGATGACGATCGAATCCTTACTTGGAGCAACCTTTATGAATCCCCTCAAAAAGTCCCCCTCATAAGATCCTCTCTCTCACCCAAACTCTCCTCCTATGCTAAACTCTCTTGTGTTGCAAATCTGTTTTCAAAAAGTATAATTTTGATGATGATAAACATGTTTGTATTCTATTTTGCTTGGCTAACCCATTTCAGGTATAAAAGATCAAAAACAACTCAGGCAAACTCAAGATCGGGTCCAAGTGTGTCTAAATATAATGTTTTCTTTTTTCTTGAGTCAATTGTAATGTAACTGATCCCCTAGCTAAGTAACCTTACACACACACACACTCAGGGGGAGAGCTTGAGTGAATAAGAGTTTCTGTTCAATTTTTGTTCAGATCATCCTGGACGATATTCACATCGTCTTGGATGATCAAGCAAAAATAGAAACCCTAATTAGGGCGACCAAGTTTAGTCTATTTGATTAAACCGATCGTCCTGGATGATCCATACGTCGTACGGGACGATAGGCTCAAATCAGAAATTTTCAACCGCCAGATCAAGATAGGCAAGTTTTATTTTTAGAGATTTGATCTGATCGTTGCGGACGATCCAGAACAATCATGCCTAAATTAGTCTGGTGATTAAGGAAAGAAATTAATATTTAATTGATACGATCACATCGTCCAGGCTGATCATGATCATTCATTGTGTTTCAGCTGTACGTCTAGAGCGGTGATCAGGACAATTTTGGCACTTTTTGAACTAATCGTACATGACGATATCAGTATCGTCCTGGACAATCAAGTCATTTTTAGGTCATCCAGCACAAGTTTCTCTGGACGACCAGAGCGGTCTTCTGGGCAAAATTCTTGAATTTACACTAATCATCTCGGACGATCGCAGAATCGTAGGGGACGATCTGAATAATTTTTTCTACTGATTGTCCAGAAGGGCCAGATCGTCCAGGCTGAAACAGGTGATTTTGAACTGATCATACGATATGATCTATCAATTGTTCTGGATGATCTTGGTCGACCAGTTGAGATTTAGGGCAAATTTTGGGCCCTCCAATAAAAGATCTTTTTCTTCCAACAAGAAAAATATTTTGCCACTTTCCTTTACAGAGAAACCCTAGAGAGAGAGTTTGGGAGAGAGAGAGAGAGAGGATATTGTGAGGGGGAGTTTATGAGGGATTCACAAAGTTTGATCCGAGCAAGGATCAGCGTCATCTTCTCCATTCATCGTCTCTCATCTTGTTAGTATTTTCTGTGGGAGGATCATTCACAAGAAGATCTGGGTTCTCTGCCCGCTTCAGGAGGAAGCGAGAGGAGTTCAGGTTCTCTACCTGCTTCAGGAGGAAGTGAAAGGAGTCCAAGGTTCTGTGCCTGCTTTAGGAGGAAGCAAAAGTAAGTTAGGTTCTCTGCCTCATCGTGTCGGTGGAAAGGAGTTTTTGTATAGGCTTCTCGGCCTTGCTGTGGGAGCAAAAGGAGAGTCACTTTGAGTTAGTGCAATACCCGGAGGGGAGGCTCCGAGGAGTGGACGTAGGTCAAGTTGACCAAACCACTATAAAATCTAGTGTATTCTTTCTAATTATTTTTTGCACTTTAGTTTTCTGTGATTATCTTCTTGGGTGAAATATGTGTTTGATCTTTTTATTTATATGTTTACTTATTTTCGCTGCAAATTATCGAAAAGATTGTTTCCTATTGCTCTCAAATTTTTAAATAACCAATTCACCCCCCTCTTGGTTAGCCTCGGGACTAATTCATCAGGGCTTAACATCCCTATCGAACTTTCAAGTGGTATAAGAGAGGGCTTCATAAAATTTAGTTTTGAAAAACTTTTGAATTTGATCCATGGCTAACTTTGGTAATCGTAATACTGCTGAAGGTTATTCAATTACACGACCACCATTATTTGATAACATACCTTTTTATTTTTGGAAAACTCGAATATCCACTTTTCTTCAATCTATAGATTATCGCATATGGATGCTTGTTAAGTATGGCTATGAACCAACTTTTAGAATAATTAATAATGTTAAAACTGAACTGCCCTTCACTATTTGGACTTTTGATGATCGTGACTTAGTCCAACTGAATGCCAAATGTTTGAACTATTTTTTTTGTGCTTTAAAATATGAAGATTACATGCGTGTCTCTACTTGTACAACTGGTAAAGAAATTTGGGATAGATTATGCATCACTTATGAATGTACAACTGAAGTCAAACAGTCTAGGTTAAACGTATTGCTTCATGACTATGAACTTTTTCACATGAAACCTACTGAATCCATTTCTGAAATGTATACGAGGCTCACTCAAATTATCACTTCTTTGTATGCCTTAGGAAGAGAACTTACAAACTATGAAAGAGTGAACAAAATTCTTAGATGTTTACCTTCTTCGTATGATGTTAAGATAACTGCAATCACTGAATCTAAAGATTTGAATACTTACTCTATTGATAGTTTACTTGGATCACTCATTGCTTACAAGCAAGGGGTGAAGCAAAGATAGCTTGTTGCAGGTGAGAAGAAGAAGGAGAAAACAGTGGCACTGAAGGCCAACGAGAGTGATACTAGTACTTTCGGGTATGATAGTGATGACATTGCCTTAATCACTAGGCAATTCAAAAGCTTTAGAAGGAAGAAACATAAGAACTTTCAGAAGTGGAATAAGGGTAAGTCCAGCAAAAATTTTAAAGGTTCATTTGATACTGTTTGTTTTGAATGCAGGAAGCCTGGACACATTTAGGCTGATTATCCTACACTTAAAGCTCACCCAAGCAAGGAGAAGGGTGAGGAGAAACACAAGTTCAGAAAGGATAAGAAGCGGATTCAGAAGGTATTCTGGGTAGATTCTGCATCTGACTCCTCTGAGATTGAAGCTGAAGAGGAGGAAACTAATTTGTGTCTAATGGCTAATGATCATCCTGGTCAGTCTGACCAGGAAGAGGTATGCGAGCTTACTTACGATCAATTATTTAAAGTGTCTAAAAGAATTCATGCATTGTATAGGAAGCTCAATAAATCTCATGCTAGCCTGAAACTAGAACTTCTAAATTTACAAAAAGAGCATGAAATTTTGATTAAGGATCATTTTACTATTAATTGCAATCACATATCTTTATTTGATAAATTTGATGAGCTGAATAAAAAGCATTTTGATTTAATCATTGAACATGATTTACTGAAAACTTTGCATGTTGATTTAGAGAAAACTTTCAAATAATTAGACAATCTGGCATGTGATGTGGAGAGTAGTAATGGAGCATAAAAATTTAAAATTGTAAGTTTAACAAGGAGAATGAATTTTTAAGAGTAAAAATCAGTACTTTTGAGAAAAATGAAACACCTCCTACTTTTGCACAGTTTTATGCACCTCCACCTTTTGAAGAATCTGTTTTAAAATCATCAAAGCATGTTTCATACAAACCTAGGAAGAGGCACTATCACCCACGTAGATTAGTTAACCTTTTTCCTAGTGTTAGATATTTTTCATGTGGCATGCTAGGACACATTTTTCACACCTGTACTGTTCACCGTAGTACATATTGGGTATGGAGGCCCAAATTACCTGTTTCACAGCACAGCACACATGCATTACATTCTTCTTTCATAAGAAGAAACCCAAATCTGTTTGGGTTCCTAAATATGACGTTTAATGATTTTGTAGGTGTGATCTCACATAAGACCTCATGAGAGCATGTGGTACCTGGATAGCAGATGTTCAAGACACATGACTGGAGATGCAAATCAGTTCTTTTTGCTGGAAGCCAGGGCTGGAGGCAAGGTTACACTTGGAGATAACACCACCAGGAGGGTGGCAGGTTCAGGTATAATTGGTGATTAAAAGAATTTTATGATTGATAATATTTTGCTTGTAGATGGATTGAAACACAACCTGCTGAGCATCAGTCAGCTCTATGACAAAGGATACAACATCAAATTCCTGCCCACTTGCTGCATTTTAAGCTTAAATGACAAAGTTATTTTGTAGGGACAAAGGATCAACAATATCTACATGCTGGATGTAAGTTGCATTAAAGCTGATAATTCAATTTGCTTAAAAATTGTTGCTGATGAGTCTTGGTTGTGGCATAGTAGGCTATGTCATGCCAGTATGAAAACCCTTAGGAGAGTCACCCAAAAGGACTTAGTTAGAGGTGTGCCCAAGCTTAAGTTCACTGAGGACCACCTGTGTGATGCCAGTCAATTAGGAAAGCAAGTCCAGTCCTCCTTTCACTCTGTTAAGGACATTAGCACCTCTACTCCTTTAGAAGTCCTTCACATGGATCTCTTTGGACCCATTAGCACTGCCAACTTAGGGGGGAAAGTTTATGGTTTTGTGATTGTTGATGATTACTCGAGGTTCACTTGGATTAAATTTCTGTCACATAAATCTGAGTCATTTAATAAATTTAAGTCCTTCTCCACTTGGATTCAGAGGAAGTTAGGTTGTGAGATCTTGACTATTCATAGTGATCATGGTGGAGAGTTTAAAAATATGAAGTTTGGAAGTTTCTGTGAGGAGCAAGGGATTAGTCACAATTTTTCAGCTCCTAGGACCCCTCAATAGAATGGGGTAGTTGAAAGGAAGAACAGGACCTTAGTGGAAACCGCTAGAGCCATGCTTGCTGAGTATTCACTTTCAAAATACTTTTGGACTGAAGCGGTGAACACTGCCTGTTATGTGCTGAATAGAGTGAATGTTAGATTAAATCTAAACAAAACACCTTATGAGATCATTAAGGGTAGAACTCCAAACCTGTCCCACCTCCATGTCTTTGGCTGTAAGGTTTTCATTTTGAACAACGGGAAATCATCCTTAGGAAAGTTTGACCCTAAATCTGATGAAGGAGTGTTCTTAGGGTATTCTAGTGTGGGGAAATCCTTTAGGGTGTTTAATAAGAGGACTTTAGTGGTGGAAGAGATAACTCATGTGGTGTTTGATGAATCTGATCCTAAGGTGACTAGAGTTGAGGAAGAAGAAGAGGTAGGGGAGATTACCCAAGGGGTTGAAAATGCAAATCTGGAGGAAAGAGTAGATCCTCAAAACACTTTGCCTAGAGATTGGAGATATTCTTTGAGTCATCCTAAAGAATTGATATTAGGAGACCCTTCTGAAGGTGTTAGGAGTAGGCATGGACTTAGGAAGAAAGTAAACCACTCTGCCTTTATCTAAATGACTGAACCCACCAACATCAATCAAGCCCTCTCTAATGAATTTTGGATCTTAGCTATGGAAGAGGAACTGAATCAATTTGTAAGGAATGATGTTTGAGAGTTAGTAGAAAGACCTAGGAATCAAAGTATAGTGGGAACTAAGTGGGTCTTTATAAATAAGATGAATGATTCTAGTGTGGTGGTTTTGAATAAAGCAAGATTGGTGGCTAAGGGGTATAATCAGATTGAAGGGATTGATTTTGAGGAGACCTTTGCCCCTGTAGCTAGATTGGAAGCCATTAGAGTTCTACTAGCCTTGGCCTGTTATAAGGGATTTAAGCTGTTTCAAATGGATGTCAAGAGTGCCTCTTTAAATGCGATAATAAAAGAGGATGTTTTTGTAGAGTAACCCCTAGGTTTTAAGAGTTCCTAATATCCAAATCATGTTTACAAATTAAAAAAGGCCTTATATGGATTGAAACAGGCACCCAGAGCTTTGTATGACAGGCTTAGCTCATTCCTGTTAGAAAGAGAGTTTGGTAAGGGGAGCATAAACACCACCCTTTTTCTGAGGAGAGTAGGGGATGATTTACTCATTATCCAGATCTATGTTGATGATATAATTTTTGGATCTTCTGATAAATATTTATGCGATGAGTTTTCTAAAATAATGACTAAGGAGTTTGAGGTGAGTATGATGGGAGAATTGTCTTACTTTTTGGGGTTTAGCATAAGGTAAATGGATGATGGAACCTTTCTCAATCAATCTAAATACACTAAGGATATTTTGAAGAAATATTAAATGGACAAAGCCAAGCCAATCAACACTCCCATAAGCTCCTCTGTTCAATTATATAAGGATTCAAGTGGTAAATCTATTGATCAGAAGAAGTATAGAGGAATAATTGGATCACTGCTTTTCCTTACTGCTAGCCGATCTGATATCATATTTAGTGTTTTTCTTTATGCTAGGTTTCAAGCAGATCCTAAAGAGTCCCACTTGACTGCTGTTAAGAGAATTCTTAGATATCTTTTAGGGACCCTAAACCTAGGAATCTGGTACCCTAGGCACAACACCTCTTTTGAGATTATTGGTTATTCTGATTCTGACTTTGCAGGGTAGAGGGTGGATAGAAAGAGCACTTCTAGAACTTGTCAATTTATAGGATAGTCTTTAGTCTCATGGTCCAATAGAAAATAGAACTCAGCTGCACTTTTCATTACTGAAGCTGAGTAAATTGCCTTAGGAAGTTGTGTGGCCCAAGTTCTTTGGATGAAATAATAAGTCTTGGATTTAGGATTACCTGTGGGCAAAATTTCTATTATGTGTGATAATACTAGTGCTATCTGCATTTCTAAGAATCCAATCTAACATTTTAGAGCCAAACACATTGATATAAGGCATCACTTCATTAGGGACCATTTTACGAAAGGGGACATTGAGCTACATCATGTAGCAACTGAAAATCAGCTGGCTAACATATTTACTAAACCACTGGCCTTTGACTCATTCAACATTTTAAGGACCAGATTAGGTGTATTTGACATAAATGCTTGATTCTGATAACTGCTGATTTCTAATTTATCTATTTTTCATTCTGTTTCTAATAGTTAGCTATTTGATTTGATTATCTATTTTTTGTTGTTTTTATTTTTCTGCTGATTTTTATTTTAGCCTAGGTGTCAGTTTTATTTGAGTATTTATTTTGAGGCAATTTTCTACTTGCTTTTGTTTACTGGTTCATCTCTTTTGTTTACTATTTTATCTCTTTTAAAATCAGATCACTGCTCACTACTACTGATAAACTAGATTTTGGACTGAGGTTTTGCCTTGTTTTTTAATCGAAAGCTGGTAAGCAGAGATTGATTCCACTGTATCTGTTAAATGGAAAAAATATTGATGATTGTTTCTCTTCCTCTAACTCTTTTAATGGTGGATTTTTTCTTTTGGATAAAAATCTTCTTCAAAATTAAAAAGTTAGTTTTTGAAATAGAGATCTAGTTTATCTTCTTATAGTAATTTACCTCATATGAATAGTATTTTCAAAGTTTTTAGTCATTGTTATGATTTTCTGAACCAAGTGATTGCACCTATCATCAGATGTATGGCTTTTGCTTTATGAATTACTCTTCCTTATTATCCAGAGTGATTTTTGTTGTCTCCTATGTCTGGAAGATAATTTCATAGCTGAGACTCTTTAACGATTATGAAAGGAAGAAAGCTTACAAAAGATGTACAGTGCGCCAAACAAATTGAAAAAGAGGCACAAAATGAGCCCAAAGATGAAAAGATGTGAAATATCACCAAACTGAAAGATACAAAAAGTGTATCAAAAATCAACAGATGCGCAAAGTGCCAAACAAATTAAAAAAGAGGCACAAAAAGAGCCCAAACCAAGCTTTCTTCCCTTTCAGATCGTTAAATGTCTTAGATACTCTGTGCACCACTTAATATTTTCAAAAGCTTGAGTTTGAAAATCTTGATTTTTTATTTCTTACTTTGTAATACTATTATATCAGATATTTTTCTGGAACGAGGCTTGAAATGATCTCTTTTCGAATCTAAGTTCTTTTCTTCTGAATTAGATTTTCATTTTGAAAGGAATTTGCATCCACAAGGTGTCTGAGGTGGGAGTTACGAAAGTTAATTTTCCAACTTTTTTGGATTTCAGTGCTGTCGATCGTCTTCTTATTGGTTTTTGGATTTAAAATTAAGGGAAAATTTTGATTTACTGGAGCAGATCGATTAAAAAAAAAACCATTATTTTTTGTCTGTTTTTGTGTTTCTCATTTCGAGTTTTATTTACTCTGCTTTTGTTCTTCATTTTATTGTATGTGTTTTTTAGGATCCCTGATCTTTCATCTTCATCATCCATCTTTTTACTTTTTCTTCATATCATCCTGGACGATCCCCACATCATCCTGGATGATCTTCTTCATCCTGGATGATCCCTAAATCGTCCTGAACAGTCCATTCAAATCATCCCCACTCTGATCATACTATTGAGATACACCAATTATTAATGATCATCCTGGACAATCCTTACATCGTCCTAGATTATATGATCCATATTTTCCTGATCTGATCGAACGGCTTAGAATGCGCCAATTATTGTTCATCATCCAGGAGGATCCACCTCATCGTCCCGGATGATCCACGTGTCAGCAGTTGGACGATTCAAATTCGGGCCGTCCTATATATTTATTGCATATCATCCTGGACGATCCATCTAATTGTGATGGATCATACTTTTCATCAACGGTCGTCCGGCTTGACTCCTCGGGATGATTGCCTGTTTCTAATTATCCTGGACGATCTCTGATCATCATGGATGATCCGACTGAATTTTTAACCAATCATCCTGGCCATCATAAATGCTCATATCGTCTTGGACGATCCTGCGATCTTACGGGATGATCCGACCGATTTCTATTTAAACAGCCATTCTCTTCAATTTTCTTCATACCTCTCCTTCCATACTTCCTCCCTTGTGTTTCTAATGGCTGGTGGGAAGTGATCTAGGCAAAAGGGTGTGAGCTCCTCATGGGGAAATGTCGATCCTTGCTTTCCAAATGCAGCCGATCAGGCTGCCTTCGAACGATATCTTGAAGCAGGTATCACATAGTCCAAAATTGTAAACCCCCGCACCCTTAAATACCCTATCCTCGATCTTTTTGCACATACCTCCCTCACTTTCATCCTCACCCTAGTCTTCCCATTTAGCCTTGAACTTCTTTAAGTCTTCTTCGCCAATCTTCGCATCGCTGCTCACTACTCCACCCTTCACTCCTATGTTAATCAACGACCTGTAGAACTCACAGCCCAGGACTTTCATAATATCCTTCATCTCTCTATCACTGGCTACAAACTCCACACCGTTATTTCTGATCCTGATTATGATTGGAGTGTCGCCAATCACTTCTTGAGAAATGGATTCAGAAGGTTTCATGCGAAAAAGTTCATAATCATGAAGCAATATGTTTAACCTAGATTGTTTGACTTCAGTTGTACCCTCATAAGTGATGTACAATCTACCAAATCTCTTTACCAGTTGTACAAGTAGAAACACGCATGTAATTTTTAGATTTTAAAACAAAGAAAAAATAGTTCAGACATTTGGCATTCAGTTGGGCTAAGTCACGATCATCAAATGTCCAATCAGTGAAAGGTAGTTCAATTTTAACATTGTTAATCATTCTAAAAGGTGGTATATAGCCATCTTTAACAAGCATCCACATGCGATAATCAATTGATTGAAGAAAAGTGGACATGTGAGTTTTCCAAAAATTAAAAGGTAAGTTATCAAACAATCGCGGTCGTATAATTGAATAACCTTCAGCAGTATTACGATTACCAAAGTTAGCCATGGATCAAATTCAAAAGTTTTTCAAAACTAGATTTTATGAATTCCGCTCTGATACCACTTGAAAGTTCGGTAGTGATGTTAAGCCCTGATGAACTAGTCCCGAGGCTAACTAAGAGGGGGGGGGGTGAATTGGTTATTTAAAAATTCAAGAGCAAAAGTAAAAAATCTTTTCGATGATTTGCAGCAAAAATAAGTAAAACACATAAACGAAAAGATCAAACACAGATTTCACCCAAGTAGATAATCACAGAAAACTAAAGTGCAGAAAGTAATCAGAAAGAACACACCAGATTTTATAGTGGTTCGGTTAACTTGACCTACGTCCACTCCCCGGAGCCTCCCCTCCGGGTATTGCACTAAACTAAAGTGACTCTCCTTCTACTCCCACAGCAAGGCAGAGAAGCCTGTACAAAAACTCCTTTCCACCGACACGGTGAGGCAGAGAACCTAACCTCCTTTCGCTTCCTCCTGAAGCAGGCAGAGAACCTCAGACTCCTTTCACTTCCTCCTGAAGCAGGCAGAGAACCTCGGACTCCTTTCGCTTCCTCCTGAAGCAGGCAGAGAACCTGAACTCCTTTCGCTTCCTCCTGAAGCGGGCAGAGAACCCGGATCTTCTTGCAAACGATCCACCCACAAAGAACACCGACAAGATGAGAGACGACGAACAGAGAAGACGACTTTGATCCTTGCTTAGAGCAACCTTTATGAATCCCTCCTAAACTCCCCCTCACAAGATTCTCTCTCTCTCTCCCAAACTCTCTCTCTCACTCTCTCTCGGGTTTCTCTGTAAAGGAAAGTGACAAAAGATTTTTCTTGTTGGAAAAAAAAGATCTCTTATAGGAGGGCTCAAAATTTACCCTGAATCTCAACTGGTTGGCCAAGATCGTCTAGGAAGATCGATAGATCGTCCTGTACGATCAGTTCAAAATCAGCTATTTCAGCCTGGATGATCTGGCCCTTCTAGATGATTAGTAGAAAAAGTTATTCAGATCATCCCATACGACTCTGCGATCGTCCGGGACGATTAGTATAAATTCAGGAATTTCATCCAGAAGACCGCTCTGGTCGTCCAGAGAAACTTGTGCTAGACGACCAAAAAATGACTTGATCGTCCAGGACGATATGGATATCGTCATGTACGATTAGTTCAAAAAGTGCCAAAATTTTCCTGATCACCGCTCTATATGTACAGTTGAAACACACTAGACAATCATGATCGTCCAGGACGTTCCTGCGATCATCCTGTATGATATGATCGTATCAATTAAATATTAATTGCTTTCCTTAATCACCAGACTAATTTAGGCATGATTGTACTGGATCGTCCAGGATGATACAAGTATCATCCGAAATGATCAGACCAAATATCTAAAAATAAAACTTGCCTAACTTGATCTGGCGGCTGAGAATTTTTAATTTGAGTCTATCATCCCGTAGGATGTATAGATCGTCCAGGACGATCGGCTTAATCAGACAGACTTAACTTGGTCGCCCTAGTTAGGGTTTCTATTTTTACTTGATCGTCTAGGACGATGTGAATATCGTCCAGGATGATCTGAACAAAAAATTGAACAAAAACTCTAATTCACTCAAACTCTCCCCCAGAGTGTGTGTGTGTGTGTGTAAGGTTACCTAGCTAGGGGATCAGTTACATTACAATTAACTCAAGAAAAGGAAAATAGGACATTTAGACACACTTGGACCCGATCATGAGTTGGCTTGAGTTACTTTTGATCTTTTGTACCTGAAATACATTAGCCAAGAAAAATAGAATACAAATATGTTTGTCATCATCAAAACCAGATTTACAATAATCTCCCCCTTTTTGATGATGGCAAATATTAGTGTAGTAGTTTAAAATAAAAGAACTAAGAGTTAACCAATACACATCAAAAACCAACTTTTTTTCCAAATTTCATTGAATAATTAGAATAGAACAGGAAAATAACTATAAATAAAGTAACCAACATAAGATAAGATCTATGCATAAAATAAAAACTACTACAACTGACTCCCCCTTTTGGCATCACAGAAAGGAGGAGGAATAGAAACAACAGTACAAACAGAAAAATAGCACAAAATACAAAACTAAAATGGAGGCGGATCCTGATCAAAAGGAGGAGGTGGTTGTTGTGGTGTAAAGTAACTATGAATGGAGGCAAAGTGTGCTCCAATCCAGGCAATATCCTGGTCGTGCTGCTGTTACTACTGAGCAACATAGTCATTAAAGCGATGCAGATCCTCAGTGTGCTGCTGCTCCTGGGCAGCAAAATAAGAATCAAATTGGGCCTCCCACTGGTTGAACCACTGCACCAGATGATCGAAAGGGGGATCAATGCGAAGGGGAGCAAGTGTATTAGGTGTAGCAGGAATGGGAATAGCTTCTTCCTCTTCCTCCTCAACATCCGGGGCGGGCTCCGGATGTAGTAGGATAATGTGGAGTACATGAAATGAATTGTTGGTGAAGTAGGAAGGAGGGATATTGGGAGCGACTGGATACTGCAGGTCATATTTGGTCTTCAAGACATATGCAATAATATGTCCTAAAGCTAGATTAGGATGATGTCTATGGCCCGGATCCCTAATAATGGTGAGATGCTCAATATATCTGAAAAGAAGATCAGTGGCATTAAAGTACTGGTGGGCCATGATGTAATAGGTGGTCAGAGACAGTAATGGGGTGATGTGAATGCGATCCCCAGCCTTTGGGATGATGGAGGAACAAAGGACATGTTGAATGATCTAGGCATCCTTAAGGAGGGAAGTGCAAGCGTTTATTGTGGTAGGGTGTATTTGTATTTCGAAGGAAGTGATTGGCGACACTCCAATTATAGTCAGGATTAGAAATAAGAGTATGGATTTTATCGCCAGTCACAGAAAGATGAAGGATATTATAAAAGTCCTGGGCTGTGAATTCAACTGGACATTGATTAATATGGGAGCGGAGAGTGGAATAGTTAGCTGAGATGTGAAGATTGGCGAAGAAGACTTGGAGAAGTTCAAGGCTAAATGAGAAGGCAAGGGTGAGGATGAAAGTGAGGGAGGTGTTCGCAAAAAGATCGAGGACAGGATAGGTAAGGGTGCGGGGGTTTACAATTTTGGACTGTGTGATGCCCACCTTAAGATATCGCTCGAAGGTAGCCTGATCGGCTACAATGGAAAAGCGGGGATCGACATTCCCCCGTGAGGAGCTCACACCCTTTTGCCTCGATCACTTCCCACCAGCCATTAGAAAACACAAGTGAGGGAGAATGGAAGGAAATGTGTGGAAAAATTAGAAGAAATTGGCTATTTAAATAGAAATCGGCTGGATCATCCAGTACGATTGTATGATCGTCCAGGATGATATGAGCATTTATTACGGCCAGGACGATTGATCAAAAAGGTGGTCGGATCATCCAGGACGATCAGAGATCATCCAGGATGATTAGAGACAGGCGATCGTCCCGAGGAGTCAAGCTGGACGACCGTTGACGAAAAGTATCATCCAGGATGATTAGCTGGATCGTCCAGGAAGATATGTAATAAATGTGCCGGATGGGCTGAATTTGAATCGTCTAACTGCCAACACGTGGATCGTCTAGGACGATGAGGTGGATCATCCAGGATGATGAACAATAATTGGTGCAATCTCAGCCGTTTGATCAGGATCAAGAAAATTTGGATCATACCGTCCAGGATGATGTAAGGATCATCCAGGACGATCACCAATAATTGGTGTATCTCAGTAGTATAATTAGAGTGGAGACGATTTGAATGGATCATCCATGATGATTTATGGATCGTCCAGGATGATGTGAAGAAAGCAGAAAAAAGATGGAGGATGGAGATGAAAGATCAGGGATCCCAAAAATACAAATAGTAAAATGAAAAATAAAACCAAAGTAAATAAAACTTGAAACGAGAATACAAAAAACAATGATTTTTTTTATCAATCTGCTCCAGTAAATCAGAATTTTCTCTAAATTTTAAATCCAAAATCCAATAAAAAGATGATTGACAGTGCTGAAATCCAGAAAAAGTTAGAAAATCGACTTTCGTAACTCCCACCTCAGACACCTTATAGATGCAAATCCCTTTCAAAACAAAAAATCTAATTCAGAAGAAAAGAAATTAGATTCAAAAAGAGATCCTTTTAAGCCTCGTTCTAGAAAAATATCTGATATAATAGTGTTACAAAGTAATAAATCAGAAATCAAAATTTTCAAACTCAAGCTTTTGAAAATATTAAGCGACGCACAGATTTTTCTAAGACATTTAACGATCTGAAAGGGAAGAAAGCTTGATTTGGGCTCATTTTGTTCCTCTTTTTCAATTTATTTGGCGCTTTGCGCATCTTTTAATTTTTGATACACTTTGTGTATCTTTTAGTTTGGCGACATTTTCATTTTTTTCAGCTTTGGTCTCATTTTGTGCCTCCTTTTCAATTTATTTGGCGTACTGCACATCTTTTGTAAGCTTTCTCCCTCTCAAAATATTAAAGGATCTCAGCTGTAAAAATTACCTTCCAGACATAAGAGATGCCAAAGCTTACTCTCTATAATAAGGAAGAGTAATTCACAAAATAAAAACCATATATCTTATGATAAGTGCAATCACTTGGTTCAAAAAATCATAACAATGACTCAAGACTTTGAAAATACTATTCATATGAGGTAGATTACTATAGGAAGATAAAATAAATCTCTATTTCAAAAACTAATTTTTTAATTTTGAAGAAGATTTTTGCCCAAAAGAAATAATACACAAGTAAAGGAGTTAGAATAAGAGAAATAATCATCAATGTTTCTTCCCTTTAACATATCCAGTGGAATCAATCACTGCTTACCAGCTTCCAATAAAAACAAGGCAGAACTCTTAGTCAGAAATCCAATTTATCAGTAGTAGTGAGCAGTGATCTTATTTTGAAAGAGATAAAATAGTAAACAAAAGAGATAAAACAGTAAATGAAAATAAGTAAGAAATCGCACTCAAAATAAATACTCAAATCAAACTAACACCAAGGCTAAAATAGAGATCAGCAGAAAAATAAAAATAACAGAAAGTAGATAATCAAATCAAACAACTAACTAACAGAAACAGAATGAAAAACAAACAAATCAGAAATCAATAGTCATCAGAATTAAGCATTTATATCAATCACACCTAATCTGGTCCTCAAAATGCTGAATGAGTCAAAGGCCAGTGGTTTAGTAAATATGTCAGCCAGCTGATTTTCAGTTGCTACATGATGTAGCTCAATGTCCCCTTTCGTAACATGGTCCCTAATGAAGTGATGCCTTATATCAATGTGTTTGGTTCTAGAATGTTTGATTGGATTCTTAGAAATGCAGATGGCACTAGTATTATCACACAGAATAGAAATTGTGCCCACAGGTAATCCTAAATCAAAGACTTGTTGTTTCAACCAAAGAACTTGGGCCATACAACTTCCTAACATAATGTACTCAGCTTCAGTAGTGAAAAGTGCAACTGAGTTTTGTTTTCTACTGGACCAGGAGACTAAAGACTGTCCTATGAATTGACAAGTTCCAGAAGTGCTCTTTCTATCCATCCTACACCCTGCAAAGTCAGAATCAGAATATCCAATAATCTTAAAAGAGGTGTTGTGCCTAGGTTACCAGATTCCTAGGTTTGGGGTCCCTAAAAGATATCTAAGAATTCTCTTAACAGCATTCAGGTGGGACTCTTTAGGGTCAGCTTGAAACCTAGCACAAAGACAAACACTAAACATGATATCAGGTCAGCTAGTAGTCAGGTAAAGTAGTGATCCAATTATTCCTCTATACTTCTTCTAATCAACGAATTTTCCACTTGAATCCTTATCTAACTGAACATAAGAGCTCATGGGAGTATTGATTGGCTTGGCTTTATCCATTTCATATTTCTTCAAAATATCCTTAGTGTATTTAGATTAATTGAGAAAGATTCCATCATCCATTTGCCTTATGCTAAACCCCAAAAAGTTAGACAATTCTCCCATCATACTCATCTCAAACTCCTTACTCATTATTTCAGAAAACTCATCACATAAATATTTATAAGAAGATCCAAAAATTATATCATCAACATAGATCTGGATAATGAGTAAGTCATCCCCTATTCTCCTCAGAAATAGGGTGGTGTCTACGCTCCCCTTAATAAACTCTCTTTCTAACAGGAATATGCTAAGCCTCTCATACTAAGCTCTGGGTGCCTGTTTCAATCCATATAAGGCTTTTTTTAATTTTTAAACATGATTTAGATATTGGGAACTCTCAAAACCTGGGGGTTGTTCTACAAAAATATCCTCTTTTATTACCCAATTAAAAAGGCACTCTTGACATCCATTTGAAACAGCTTAAATCCCTTGTAACAGGCAAAGGCTAGTAGCACTCTAATGGCTTCCAATCTAGCTATAGGGGCAAAGGTCTCCTCAAAATTGATCCCTTCAATCTGATTATACCCCTTAGCCACCAATCTTGCCTTATTCCTAACCACCACACCAAATCATTCATCTTATTCTTAAAGACCCACTTGGTTCCCGCTATACTTTGATTCCTAGGTCTTTCTACTAACTCCCAAACATCATTCCTTACAAATTGATTCAGTTCCTCTTACATAGCTAAGATCCAGAATTCATCAGAGAGGGCTTGATTGATGTTGGTGGGTTCAGTCATTCAGAAAAAGGTAGAGTGGTTTACTTCCTTCCTAAGTCCATGCCTAGCCCTAACACCTTCAGAAGGGTCTCCTAAGATCAGTTCTTTAGGATGACTCGAAGAATATCTCTAATCTCTAGGCAGTGTGGTTTGAGGTTCTTCCCTTTCCTCCAGATTTGCATTTTCAACCCGTTGGGTAATCTCTTCTACCTCTTCTTCTTCTTCAACTCGAGTCACCTTAGGATCAGATTCATCAAACACCACATGAGTTATCTCTTCCACCACCATAGTTCTCTTATTGAACACCCTAAAGGATTTCCCCACACTAGAATATCCTAAGAACACTCCTTCATCAGATTTGGGGTCAAACTTTCCTAAGGGTGATTTTTCGTTGTTCAGAATGAAAACCTTACAGCTAAAGGCATGTAGGAGGGAAAGGTTTAGAGTTCTACCATTAATGATATCATAAGGTGTATTGTTTAGATTTGATCTTACATTCACCCTATTCAGCACATAACAGGCAGTGTTCACCGCTTCAGCCCAAAAGTATTTTGGAAATGAATACTCAGCAAGCATGGCTCTAGCAGCTTCCACTAAGGTCCTGTTCTTCCTTTCAGCTACCCTATTCTGTTGAGGGGTCCTAGGAGCTAAAAAATTATGACTAATCCCTTGCTCCTCATAGAAACTTCCAAACTTCACATTTTCAAACTCTCCACCATGATCACTATGAATAGTCAAGTTCTCACAACCTAACTTCCTCTGAATCCAAGTGGAGAAGGACTTAAATTCATCAAATGACTCAAATTTATGTGACTGAAATTTAATCCAATTGAACCTCGAGTAATCATCAACAATCACAAAACTATAGACTTTCCCCCCTAAGCTGGTAGTGCTAATGAGTCCAAAGAGATCCATGTGAAGAACTTCTAAAGGTCTAGAGGTGCTAATGTTCTTAACAGAGTGAAAGGAGGACTGGACTTGCTTCCCTAATTGATAGGCATCATACAGGTGGTCCTTAGTGAACTTAAGCTTAGGGATACCTCTAACTAGGTCCTTTTGGGTGACTCTCCTAAGGGTTTTCATACTGGCATGACACAATCTCTTATGCAACAACCAAGACTCATCAGCAGCAATTTTTAGGCAAATTGAATTTTTAGCTTTAATGCAACTTACATCCAGCTTGTAGACATTATTGATCCTCTGTCCCTGCAAAACAATTTTGTCGTTTAAGCTTAAAATGTAGCACGTGGGCAGGAATTTGATGTTGTATCCTTTGTCACAGAGTTGACTAATGCTCAGCAGGTTATGTTTCAGTCCATCTACAAACAAAATATTGTCAATCATAAAATTCTTTGAATCACCAATTATACCTGAACCTACCACCCTCCTGGTGGTGTTATCTCCAAGTGTGACCTTGCCTCCCACCCTGGCTTCCAGCGAAATATACTGATTTGCATCTCCAGTCATGTGTCTTGAACATCCGCTATCCAGGTACCACATGCTCTCACGAGGTCTTGTGTGAGAGCACACCTACAAAATCATCAAACGTCAGATTTATGAACCCAAATAGGTTTGGGTTCCTTCTTATGAAATGAAGAATGCAATGCATATGTGCTGTGTTGTGAAATAGGCAATTTGGGCCTCCACACCCAATATGTACTATGGTGAATAGTGCAGGTGTGGGAAATGTGTCCTAGCATGCCACATGAAAAACATCTAACACTAGAAAAAAGGTTAACTAATCTACGTGGGTGATAGTGCCTCTTCCTAGGTTTGTATGAAAAATGCTTTGATGATTTTAAAATAGATTCTTCAAAAGGTGAAGGTGCATAAAACTGTACAAAAGTAGGAGGTGTTTCATTTTTCTCAAAAGCACTGATTTTAACTTTCAGAAATTCATTTTCTTTGTTAAGACTTGTAATTTCAAATTACAGTGCACCATTGCTACTCTCCACTTCACATGCCACATTGTCTAATTCTTTGAAAGCTTTCTCTAAATCAATATGCGAGCTTTTCAATGAATCATGCTCAGTAGTTAGATCAAAATATTGTTTTTTCAATTCATCAAACTCATCAAGTAAAGACATGTGATTGCTATCAAGTGTGGAATGATCTTTAACTACAGAATTATACTCTTTTTGTAAATTCAGAAATTTTAGTTTCAGGCTAGCATGAGTTTTCTTAAGCTTCCTATACGATACGTGAATTCTTTCAGATATTTCAAAAAATTGATCGTAAGTAAGCTTACATACCTCTTCCTGGTCAGACTGACCATGATGATCATCAGCCATCAGACACAAATTAGTTTTCTCCTCTTCAGCTTCAGTCTCAGAGGAGTCGAATGTAGAATCTGCCTAGAATGCCTTCTGAATTTGTTTTTTATCCTTTCTAAACTTGTGTTTCTCCTCACCCTTCTCCTTTCTTGGGTGAGCTTTTAGTGTAGTACAATCAGCCTTAATGTGTCCAGGCTTTTTGCATTCAAAACAGATAGTTTCAGATGAACCTTTAAAATTTTTACTGGACTTACCCTTGTTCCAGTTCTGAAAGTTATTATGTTTCTTCCTTAGAAAGCTTTTGAATTGCCTAGTGATTAAGGAAACATCATCGCTATCAAACCCGGAAGAATCAGTGTAAGTTTGTTGCCCTTCAGTGCCACTATTTTCTCCTTCTTCTTTTCACCTGTATCAAGCTGTGTTTGGTTCACCCCTTGCTCGTAAGCAATGAGTGATGCAAGTAAGCTATCAATAGAGTAAGTATTCAAATATTTAGATTCAGTGATTGCAGTTATTTTATCATCATACGAAGAAGGCAAGCATCTAAGAATTTTTTTCACTCTTTCATAGTTTGTAAGTTCTCTTCCTAAGGCATGCAAAGAAGTGACAATTTGAATGAACCTTGTATACATTTCAGAAATGGATTTAGTAGGTTTCATGCAAAAAGGTTCGTAGTCATTAAGCAATATGTTTAACCTAGACTGTTTAACTTCAGTTGTACCCTCATAAGTGATGCACAATCTATCCTAAATCTCATTGCCAGTCGTACAAGTAGAAACACACATGTAATCTTCAGATTTTAAAGCACAAAAAAATAGTTCAGAGATTTGGCATTCAGTTGGGCTAAGTCATGATCATCAAATGTCCAATCAGTGAAAGGAATTTCAATTTTAACATTGTTAATCATTCTAAAAGGTTGTTCATAGTCATCCTTAACAAGCATCCACATGCGATAATCAATTAATTAAAGAAAAGTGGACATGCGAGTTTTCCAAAAAATAAAAGGTATGTTATCAAATAATGGTGGTCATGTAATTGAATAACCTTCAACAGTATTATGATTACCAAAGTTAGCCATGGATCAAATTCAAAAGTTTTTCAAAACTAGATTTTATGAATCCCGCTCTGATACCACTTAAAAGTTTGATAGGGATGTTAAGCCCTGATGAACTAGTCCCGAGGCTAACCAAGAGGGGGTGAATTGGTTATTTAAAAATTTAAGAGCAATAATAAAAAATCTTTTTGATGATTTGCAGTGGAAATAAGTAAAACACATAAATAAAAAGATCAAACACAGATTTCACCCTAGTAGATAATCACAGAAAACTAAAGTGCAAAAAATAATAAGAAAGAACACACCATATTTTATAGTGGTTCGGTCAACTTGACCTACGTCTACTCCCCGGAGCCTCCCCTCCGGGTATTGCACTAAACCAAAGTGACTCTCCTTTGCTCCCATAGCAAGGCAGAGAAGCCTGTACAAAAACTCCTTTCCACCGACACGGTGAGGCAGAGAACCTAACCTCCTTTCGCTTCCTCCTAAAGCAGGCAGAGAACCTTGGACTCCTTTCACTTCCTCCTGAAGAAGGCAGAGAACCTGAACTCCTTTCGCTTCCTCTTGAAGCGGGCAGAGAACCCAGATCTTCTTGCAAATGATCCTCCCACAAAGAACACTGACAAGACGAGAGACGACGAACGGAGAAGACGACTTTGATCCTTGCTTGGAGCAACCTTTTTGAATCCCTCACAAACTCCACCTCACAAGATCCTCTCTCTCTCTCTCCCAAACTCTCTCTCTCTAGGGTTTTTCTGTAAAGGAAAGTGGAAAAAAATTTTTCTTGTTGGAAGAAAAAAATCTTTTATATGAGGGCTCAAAATTTGCCCTAAATCTCAACTGGTTGGCCAAGATCGTCCAGGACGATCGATAGATGGTCCTGTACGATCAGTTCAAAATTAGCTGTTTCAGCATAGATGATCTGGCCGTTCTGGAGATCAGTAGAAAAAGTTGTTCATACGTCCCGTACGATTCTGCGATCGTCCGGGATGATTTGTATAAATTCAGGAATTTCATCCAGAAGACCACTCTGGTCGTCCAGAGAAACTTGTGCTGGACGACCAAAAAATTACTAGATCGTCTAGAATGATATGGATATCATCCTGTACGATTAGTTCAAAAAGTGCCAAAATTATCCTGATCATCGCTCTTGACGTACAGCTGAAACACACTAGACGATCATGATCGTCCCGGACGATCCTGTGATCATCCCGTACGATATGATCATATTAATTAAATATTAATTACTTTCCTTAATCACTAGATTAATTTAGGCATGATTGTACTGGATCACCCAGGATGATACACGTATCGTCCGGCACGATCAGACCAAATATCTAAAAATAAAACTTGCCTAACTTGATGTGGCGGCTGAAAATTTTTGATTTAAGCCTATCATCCCGTATGATGTACGAATCGTACAGGACGATCGACTTAATCAGACAGACTTAACTTGGTCGCTCTAATTAGGGTTTCTATTTTACTTGATCATCCAAGATGATGTGAATATCGTCCAGGATGATCTGAACTAAAAATTAAACAAAAACTCTAATTCACTCAAGCTCTCCCCCTGAGTGTGTGTGTGTAAGGTTACTTAGCTAGGGGATCAATTACATTTCAATTGCCTCAAGAAAAGGAAAATAGTATATTTAGACACACATGGACCCGATCTTGAGTTGGCTTGAGTTACTTTTGATCTTTTGTACCTGAAATGGATTAGCCAAACAAAATAGAATACAAACATGTTTGTCATCACCAAAACCAGATTTACAACATGATTTTGGTTTGTGTTGTTTATTTCATTTGTAGTTATTTTCCTGTACTATTTTCTTTGTTCAGTGAAATTTAGAAAAATATTTGTTTTTTGTATATGTGTTGGTTATCTCCTGGTTATTTTATTTTAAACTACTGCACTAATATTTGCCGTCATCAAAAAGGGGGAGATTGTTGCAAATCTGGTTTCAAAAAGTACAATTTTGATGATGACAAATATATTTATATTCTGTTTTGCTTGGCTAACCCATTTCAGGTACAAAAGATCAAAAATAACTCAAGCCAACTCAAGATCGGGTCCAAGAGTGTCTAAATGTAATGTTTTTCTTTTTCTTGAGTCAATTGTAATGTAACTGATCCCCTAGCTAAGTAACCTTGCACACACACACTCAGGGGGAGAGCTTGAGTGAATTAGGGCTTCTGTTCAATTTTTGTTCAAATCTTCCTAGATGATATTCACATCATCCTACACGATCATATAAAAATAGAAATCCTAATTAGGGCGACCAAGTTAAGTCTATCTGATTAAGCTGATCATCCTTGATGATCCATATATCGTATGGGATGATAGGCTCAAATCAAAAATTCTCAGCTGCAAGATCAAGTTAGGCAAGTTTTATTTTTAGAAATTTGATCTGATCATCACGGACGATACGTGTATCATCCTGGATGATCCAGTACAATCATGCCTAAATTAGTCTGGTGATTAAGGAAAGCAATTAATATTTAATTGATACGATCACATTATTCGGGACAATCGTAAGATCATCTGGGATGATCATGATCGTCCAGTGTGTTTCAGCTATACGTCCAGAGTGGTGATCAGGATAATTTCAGCATTTTTTTAACTAATCGTACTATCGTCCTATACGATCAAGTCATTTTTAGGCCGTCCAGTACAAGTTTCTCTGGATGACCAGAGCGGTCTTCTAGACAAAATTCCTATATTTACACTAATCATCTCGGACGATCGCAGAATCGTATGGGATGATCTGAATAATTTTTTCTACTGATCGCCTAGAAGGGCCAGATCATCCAGGCTGAAACAGGTGATTTTGAACTGATCGTACAGGATGATCTATCGATCGTCCTGGACGATCTTGGCCGACCAGTTGAGATTTAGGATAAATTTTGAGCCCTCCTATAAAAGATCGTTTTCTTCCAACAAGAAATTTTTTTTTCCACTTTCCTTTACAGAGAAACCCTAGAGAGAGAGAGAGAGAGTTTGGGAGAGAGAGAGAGGATCTTATGAGGGGGAGTTTGTGAGGGATTCACAAAGGTTGCTCCAAGCAAGGATCAGAGTCGTCTTCTCTGTTCGTCGTCTCTCATCTTGTCAATGTTTTCTATGGGAGGATCATTCGCAAGAAGATCGGGTACTATGCCCACTTCAGGAGGAAGCGAGAGGAGTTCAGGTTCTCTGCCTACTTCAGGGGGAAGTGAAAGGAGTCCAAGGTTCTCTGCCTGCTTCAAGAGGAAGCAAAAGGAGGTTAGGTTCTCTGCCTCACTGTGTCGATGGAAAGGAGTTTTTGTATAGGCTTCTCTGCCTTACTGTGGGACCAGAAGGAGAGTCACTTTGAGTTAGTGCAATACCTGGAGGGGAGGCTCCAGAGAGTGGACGTAGGTCAAGTTGACCGAACCACTATAAAATTTGGTGTGTTCTTTCTGATTATTTTTCGCACTTTAGTTTTCTGTGATTATCTTCTTGGGTGAAATCTGTGTTTGATCTTTTCATTTATGTTTTTACTTGTTTCCGCTGTAAATCATCGAAAAGATTATTTCCTGTTGCTCTCGAATTTTTAAATAACCAATTCACCCCCCCTCTTGGTTATCCTCGGGACTAGTTCATCAGGGCTTAACATCCCTATCAAACTTTCATCTTGGAGTGGAAAATAGCAAAAGATCTATTTTAGAAGTAAAAATAAGTTACTTAAATAACAGGCTTCAAAAACCCTAGATTTTTTTTAATTTTGTGCAACTGATCATCCAGGACGATCATCAGATCATTTTGTACGATTAGTACAAAACTGACAAAATCACCCAGAACATAGTTTGAGTCATCTAGTAGATAAATTGGGATGATATACAGAATATAACTTATTGTCTAGGGCGATGTTGCGATCATCCTATATGATTAGTTCAAAATATGACATTATCATCCAGTAGATAGTTCGGGACGTCTAGCAGATGAGTTGGGATGACTTGAAATATAACTAATCATCCAAGATGATGTTTAGATCATCCTATATAATTAGTATAAAAAAGAACATATCGTCTAGCAGATAATTTAGGACATCCATGAGAAAGTTAAGGTTTTTCTTATTGATCGTCCTGGACGATCCTATAATCATCCCAAGCGATATGATCAATAAATCTAACCTTAATTACTCTCCTTAATCATATAACTAATTTAGGCATGATTGTTATGAATCATCTAGGATGATTT
Source organism: Dendrobium chrysotoxum (assembly GCA_019925795.1). NCBI lineage: Eukaryota > Viridiplantae > Streptophyta > Magnoliopsida > Asparagales > Orchidaceae > Dendrobium > Dendrobium chrysotoxum. The sequence goes on along the minus strand of CM034298.1, from coordinate 26,342,588 downwards.
GGGATCATCCTGTACGATTATACATAAAATTAATTTCAAAAACATGCCTAAATACATTTGTCGGCTGAATTTTTTTGGTTTAAGAATATCACCCAGGATGATGGGAGGATCGTCCTATACGATATGGTCAAAAAATAGAAAATAAACTCTAACTCACTAAATTTCTTCCCCTGAGTGTGTGTGTGTAAGGTTACTTGGCATTAAGATCCACCTTATTACATTTGACTCAAGAAAAGGTAAACACCATTGGAATTTGAACTTACATACTGACTCAGTCTTAGTCTACCCAATCTTAAGCTAGCTTGAATTGCACTTGATCTTGTGGACCTAAAAAGTTAGTAGGCAGGGTAACTACAAATAGATGTGCAGTAGTAACATTTATAGAGAAATAGAATTATTTGTTATCATCAAAATTATGATCCTTGAATCCAAATTTGTAAATCTCAAGATCGACTGGGGAGCTAGGGTTTGAATCATAGAGTAATAGGGATGCTTTTCAAATTAGGAAATAGATCCATTATTCACCAAAAAAAGAGTATTTATAGGTATTAGGCAATGCATGTGGCCAAGAAATTGGCCTAATAGAGCCCCTTTTAGGATAGATGGATAGCTTGGGATAGTTTCATGGAGCCCAATGATGGTTTCTAGAGAGTTCAATGCCATGGAGTTACATAGCTTGTGATCTTGGGTTGAATCCATGGGCCATGTGATCTATTTATTGAATTTCAATGGGATCTAACCATCACATGGGGGAATGCTAAGCTAGTATGTATCTAGAAGGTTCCTATGCTTAATCCATGGATCAATTAGGTTGTGTAAGGTCTGATTATCCAATGTGGTTCAAGTAACTTATTTTGGAGGTTTTGGGTCAGCCCTATTGGCTGACCCAAGCTAGCCCAATGGTTGGACTGATCAAGATGGATGCAAGGGATCATTAGGCATCCAATACAAGGGTTAGTATAACCCAACTTGACTTGGGTTGAGTTTTGGTTCAATAATGAGTGGTTTTGGACACTTAGGTCAAGCCATGTGGCTAGCCCAAGTGGACCCATGGGTTAGGTCACCAAAGGTTGGTTCTTAGGGACCTCATGGATAGTCCCATGGATTCAATTGGGTTTGGTCATATTAGGTTAATGCAATTGAATGGGATTTCAATTATGTTTTATCAACCTAGGTTGAATTGGTTAACTAGGTTAAACCTTGGGTTAGGTTTGGGTTCAACACAATTCAAATGACATTTGGAAATTATTAGAAGATGTATCACGGCTTGGTGATGTCTCTTTGCATAAAATACATATTTGAATGCATTATATTTCATTTGGTCAACCTAGATCGACTTGGTCAACTAGGTTGGATCGACCATTCGTTAGTGTTAGGTCCAAATAATTTTAAAAGTTATTTTGAATTCAATAGTAGTTGTCCTAAAGCATGGATAGTTCTTTAGGTTTGAAATGTAGGTTTAAAAGATTAAAAGTTGATTTGGTTAACCTAAGTTTACTTGGTTAACCAGGTTGGACCATAACTTGGGTTATGATTAATGCACCCCAAATCACATGTGAAATTTGTTGGAGGAGGTTTCAAGTTTTGTTTTGATTAAACCATGTTGAATTTTAAGGAAAATTCATGTTTAGGAGGTTTTGGGGTTTTAGTGTTTTGATGGGCCTTATGGTCAATCAAGGTCCTCCAATAGTTTAATGTTGGTTCAATGCATCATACTAATGATGATGATCATGCTTAATGGGTTTAGAGAGGCTTCTAAGGTCAATTTCTATAATATGCCATGTTCAATGATATAAGCTATAAATATTTGATGGATTTTGCAGTCTTTGAATATGCTTTGGTTAGGGGACTTTGAATGCCTCCAAATTAGTATGGTTGACTCTATAGACATGCCTAATTAATATATAGCTAACCAATAATGAATTCAAGGTCATTTGGTTGGGCTTTAAGGTGATTGAAAATTTTCAAAAATAGGTTATGGACCTAGGGGTTTTGGGTTTAGTTATGAGCATTTGGATTTTGAGGTTTAGATTTTTTTCATTGGATTTTATCAATGGATTTGTTTTGGATTTGATTTGATCAATTATTTGGAAGAGTTTTAGATTTGACATACTTATATCATCGACAATCATTTGGTGATTTTCCAAGATTGAATAGATGACTAGGTGATAATCATTAATGATTGTTAACTAAAGGATTTGAAATTTGATTTTTCTCTGGAATGTGAAGTTGATTATAGAAGTCAAAGATTGAGGGAATTTTAATTTTGGAATGATCATATCACTCACAATCATTTGGTAATTATCAAGTAATTGATCAAATAATCAAAGGACAATCAAGGTGACTGTCAAGTGATGGCTTTTAAGTTAGTGATGTGATCACTATGACAAAGCACTATCATGGATTGGATTTGAAGTTTAGAATGTAATTCATTGATTTATGTGTGTAGATTGGATGTTTAATTTGGGGAATTGACCTCACTCAAAAAAGAGGTCAACACTCCTTATGAATTTTGTGGTAGTCAGTCATATTCTTCGTGCAGGTGCTACAACATTTTCCTCTGACCCAAAAGAACTCTTCTCTAAGGAATTAAAGTTCATGTCATCCAAAAATTTGGTTCAAGCTATGGTAACTCATGTATGGTCAACCAAATATCATTGCTAGGTGGGTTATCCATAAACCTAATGAAATACCTCTAATCTCCTCCAATTGCATGTGACTCCTCTAAAATGATAATTCCACCTTAAAAATATAGGCTGAATGGGTACCTATAATTGAGTTTCCTCTCCTCATACAAAAGAATTTTCTTATAAATATGGAAGTTAGATAACTCCCCTAAACTAAATGAAATCTTTCACATTAAAGAAATTACTAATAAACATGGCATTAGGCTATTCAAGTACATATGCATTACCACCAATTTTCCTATTGATTTGAAAGGCCCATGTGCTTTCATTTTTAGTTTCCTAAATTTAGTGGAAGTAGATCTCTCAAGGTAGATGTGAATTAGAACATGCTCTCCTTAAATATTTTATTTTTATTCTTATATTTAGCATATTTTGTATATTGTTGTTCTAATTATTTCTTAATATAATCATTTAAGCTCTAGAAGTTGCATACAAATGAAAATATTGAGTTTGAAAATGTATGTAATGGTATATTAGCTAAATCAATGTGACTTTTAGGCGCGAAGCCATGAATTAATTGAAAGGGTGATTTTAAAGTGGTCCTAGTGATAGTGCTACTATAGGAAAATTCAACCCTAGAGTATCATTCACTTGTTGATCAACTTAAATCTTATTTGAAAGTTAATTACTTTTTTTGCCAAACACTGCAAGTTATCTTGCCGACTTGATGTTAACAATCAAAAGAAAATTCTATCCTACACTTTATGTTTAAGATATTTTACTTTTATATCATATATACAATTTCTGAACTGTTACAAATCTTAATTTTATGCAAATCAAAGTAACAAATTACAACAAGTTAATGTGGATATAAGTAAAAGTTGTCCTTCACCTCTATTTAGTTTATCAAAATTCAAACTAAAGTTGCATTTTAAAGCATCTCTTGAAGATCCTAAATTAGGGGTGTAAGTGAGCCAAGGTAGCTCAAACTTGACTCTCTAATGGCTCACAAGTCAAGCTTATCGACTTTTGAGTTTGAGCTTGAGCCTATAATGAGCTTGAGTTTGAGCTCAGTCTGACTTGACTAGTTATCTTGTTAGGCTACTCAATTTTAAAATATATTTTTAAAAAATTTTAATGTACCCTTTACATAAGAACTTTTTTTAAGATAACAAAAATTTGAGCTTCATAAATGAGTCAAGTTTGAGATTTTCAATCTAGTAAAGCTTGAGCATTTTAAACGAGCTTAAGTAATTGAGCTGAGCACAAGTTTGATTTTTGTATTTTGAGTTTAGTTTAAGCTCATTAAAAGAGCATAAGTAGAGCTTAAGCTTTGGTTCGAGCTCAGTATGAGCTAAATGAGCTCAATTCGATAATGCCACTACTCGATTAGACTTGGGTCATTTACACCCCTATCCCAATTATTAAGTTAGCCTATGTTTAGGTCTAATCAACACTTGTTTAAATTTTCTTTGTTGATTCCACTACCCTTCCATTAAGGTCGTAGATCACATTTGATTTTAAAAATTGAGATGCCAACTACAAGGTTAAATTAAGCATAAGGAAATATGAAACATAAAATAGCTTCTCTACATAGATAATCTATTCATTGAACATAAAAGTTAGTGCACTAGTTTTTTAGAAAAGTACAATTTCATTTTTAAAAATGATAATTAATTACAAACTTTTTGCTACATAGGAAATTAAGAAATAAGAGTGCAAGTTTGAGGGAAAGAACTAGTATTATCCAGTGGGGCTATTAAAAATTGGATCTGATCTTATCTGGTCTCTCTATCAGTACTGTCAATATTATCTTTCTCTATCACACATTTAGCACATAAGAAAATAAGAAATAAAATAACTCTCTCTATCCACCCTCTCGCATAATATACACCTCCTTACATAAAAATTATCCACATATTTGTAGTTTTTGCAAGTAACAAAATTGCCATCGTGGCATTGACATGAGTGGTGATGCAACATTGTTGAATTGATGTGTTGATTCATCAATAGTCAGATAAGTTTACCAGTTTAACTATTAGTAATTGTCACCCCCTATGGCATTATGGTGATTTGGCATTGTCGTATTCCTTCCTTGACACCTTTGAAAGTGTGAGTAGGTTATTAAACCTATTAATTATGTCCCTAGGCTAACCAAGAGGGGGAATGAATTAGTATTTTTAAAAATCTCTTAGAGTTTTGAAAACCCTTTTTTATAAAAATCTTCAATATATCGTACAGTATGATTAAATTCGTACTATACGAATAATTATAAAAATTAAGCTTTTTCAACCACAGAAAAATAAAGTGTAATGCAAAAATTAATAATGCGATAAATAAAAACAAGAATAAAGAACACCAGATTTTATAGTGGTTCGGTCAAACACGACCTGCATCCACTCCCTAGAGACTCCTTCTCTAGATATTGCACTAAATCAAAATGACTCTTCTTTTGCCCCCATATCAAGGCGGAGAAGCCCTTACAAACTCTCTTCCACTAATTCCCGGTGTGGCAGAGAACCGTCGTCCTTTTTCACCCTCCTGGTGAAGGCAGAGAACCCTCTCATCCTTTCACACCCTCTAGGTGTCGGTAGAGAACCAAGCATCCTTTTTCACCCTCCTAGTGATGGCAGAGAATTAGACCTTCAAAGATCTTCTCTCAAGAGTCTTCAAAGAGATAGGAAAGAGACTTAAAATACAAACAATGAGATTCTCACCTTTGGGCAACCTTGTGAATCCCATCATAATTTCCTCTTTAAAGATCTCAGCACACTCACTCCAAAATACTCTCCCTAATCACTCCTCCCTTCCACTCTTCTTTTTCACCCTCCTGGTTGGACAGTCAATTTTTTGGAACCTTTTAAAAAAAGGACAAGTAAAACCGTCCAAAAACTAAAAATTTCAAGTTTTACGAAGTAGGATCGTACCGTACGATCGAAAATCATCTCGTACGAATAGTTCAAAAAATGAACGGTTCGTCTGTATGAACCATGCAAGCCCTATTTTGTACTCTGGAAAATGAAATGCGAAACAAAATCATACTTTACAAATAGTTCAAAAATGAACGGTTCGTCCAGTACGATGTCCTATATGAACCATGCAAGTCCTGTTTCGTACTCTAGAAAATGAAATATGAAGCCAAATTATACGATATGAATAGTTCAAAAATGAACGGTTCATCCCGTATGATGTCCTATACGAACCATAAAAGTCCTATTTCGTACTCTGAAAAATAAAATATGAAACCAAATCATACTATACGATTTACACTTAACCAGGCAGGTTCGTTGGTTTAAGAGGACGAACTAGACAAATAATCCCATACGATTTAATATCGTACAGTACGATTAGTTTTAAAAAAAGTATTTATCTTACTCCCCTAGTGTGCGTGTGCGTGTGCATGATTACCCAATTACAATCACATCTCTTAGACTAAAAAAAATAAAAAATACAGACTCCAAAACTAATAAACTCTAATTCAAACAATTTGAAGTCTTCTACTGTTTGAAATGTGATTTTTCCTGAAATGAAAGGTTAGTACAAACAAAACAGAATTTCCAACATTTATTAGGAGAAATAATAAGATTTTGTAATCATAAAAAACTCACATCAAAAACTCAGTTGAATAACCAGATTTGCACCATTCTCAATAATGTCCCCCTTTTTGATGATGGCAAAAAAAAATTATTGTTTGAGTTAATAAGTGAACTCAAATTTTCTCCTAAGCTCCCCCTAAAAGTAAGCTCCCCCCAAAGAATGATCAATTTTCAACAAGGGGTATGATTTCCTATAAGAGAAGGGGTTTCCTATAAAGAAATAAAGATTAGAAACATACAAGCATACACATACACATACAATCATACAAGTCACACCATACACACATTCAACCAATATACAAATGTATTAAACAAACTCAAACAATTAACAAATAACTCCCCCTTTTGATAACAACAAAAAGGGACCAAGGTAGTTGATCATTAAGACAATATTAAATAAATTTCTAATAACAAAATTAAGATCACATGCAAAAGATAAAAACTCAAAAATTAAATTACAGAATAACTCAGATAAGAAAAAGTTGATCTGTTTAAGTATTTGAAACAGAAAGATTATGTAATAATAACTATTGTAGAAAAGATGAAATAAAATTACTAATTTTTCTAATCCAATAATGAAGATTAATGTTTATTATATAGATTTGTGGGATAGAGAAACTGATAAAGGAAAGATCAATTGGCGATATTGCGCATCTTTTCAATTATTTGTGGCACACTTTGTGCATCTTATCACTTCAAGAAATTTTGTACCCTTTTTCAATTTGGTGAACATTGCTCATCTTTTCATAGGAATGGCATACTTTGTGCTTTTTTCATTTTGGGCTAATTTTGTGCCTTTATGAATATATGTCCTTCCAAAATCACTCACTCTTAGCACAAATTGCAATAATGAACAAAGAATATCATTTTGAAATAGAAATAAAAATAAAGATATAATATCAAAATTTGTAATAATTTTAGTTACACAATGTTTGACTATTAAAAGCATAAAAAAGATCTTCTATTCTATATCAAGTGATAATGTAACTCAAGAATTTTAAGAGACTAATTTTTGCAAGAAAATTAATTTTTAAGAGCAAACTCATTTAACAATATATATTAGCAATCAACTACATTTATAGATTTTGTAACAAATATTACTAGATCGGTCACACTGTAATATGCAGTTAAATATGAATTGTTCATTCCTTTAAACATGCAATGTTGTAACATATCAAATACCATTCCACACATCAAATACTTAAACATAAAGCACTACCATTCATACATCAAATCTTCCACAAATAACTAAATATCATTCAACCTAACAAAAAATAAAGAAACAACAGAATAACTCTAAACATAAACATCCATAAAGAACAACAACAAAGCAAATGAATCACAACTAGAAATCTGAAGGGCCCTCATCTGGAGGTGGTGGTGGAGCAGCGAACATAGCAAAATAGCTATTGATTGTGGCAATAATAGTGTTCACTGATACAAACTTATCACAGATCCACCCTCTATCTTCATTATATCTGTCATCCTGCTGCTTTAAATGTGCCTCATTATCATCAAATCTTTGATCAAGATGATCAAAGCGTTGGACCATATTTTGATAAAAATCTTGATTGAGTCCAGGTATAGGGTCAGGTGCAGGTGGAGGTGCTCCTTCTTCTTAAGAATCATCTCCAGAGCCCTCTCTCCCAAAAAGTGCCCAAAAAGAGGAATCGATAAAGTACACAGGCAACTCAGTAGGTTCGCTAGGGTGGGCTAAGTTGTACTTCTTTTCTAGGATATATGAAATTACATGGCCTAGTGCAATATTTTTCTTCCTTTTGATGCTAGGATGGCCAATGTCAGTAAGAGAATACAAGTCGTCCATGATTAATTGGACTTCATCTATACGTTGACCAGTCATAATTAAGTAGGTAACGGTTGAAAGAAGAGGTATCATATTGACTCGAACTCTAGCTTTTGGGATAATGGAGGTTCTAAGGACGTGCTGAATGATCCTTGCATTTTGGTTCAGGGTGTAGACTCTAGGTAAATGACTTGGTTGGCTTGCTCCCCTAAGAACATGATTAACTTCTGACCAATCATAATCTGCTCTGGAGGTCAGGGTGTGTGCTCTAATCCCTAGAGTTCTAAGTTGAAGAAAAGTCCCCAAATCCTCCTTAGTAATCTCTACTCTCTGTTTTAGAACATAAGATGTGATCCTTATGTGATCCTAATTTATTTTGATGTCTGCGAGAAAAACATGAAAAAAATCTTTATTGTATGCATGAATGAGGGTTAGGATGAATGAAAATTGGGTAGAGTCAAAAAGTGGCATTACAGTAAAATGGATGTTCTCTTGCATTAAGAGACATGAGGGTGTGATCTTGGATGCACTAAATCTGAGGTATGCATCCTCATTTTTTTGAGATAGAAAGTTGTCATCCCAATCTTGTCTGGAAGATGATCCTCTAGCATGTCGTGATCGCTCGCCACTGCCAGACATCTCTAATTTTTGGCTTTGAAGGGTTTGAAATGGAAGTGAAATGAATGAAAACTCCCCTTCTACATAAAGAAAAATTATCAATCATATAGTATGAAAATATTTCATACGGGATGAAAGAAATTTCATACGGGACGAAATAAATTTCATACGTACGAACAGAAATGGCTAAAAATGAAACGGCTTTTCATAAACTACCCTTCCCGATGCATCCTTTCATATAGGCTTTTTGACTTCCCGATCATATAGACAATCATGTGTTCATCTGGGATGATAAAAAAATTAAAGATCGTTTCGATGACGGTTGGCTTCGTCCTTATCCAAAAATAACAACATGGATCGTACAGACGAATGATACATTTATACATATGATTTATAATAACTACCTAAAATTGCAAACTTGTCCCCATTCATACAGATGAACCTGTACATATCTTATAGTATGATGACATCATCATACAGTACGAACGATTATAAAAATACTGTTTCCTCCCTCAACTCTACAAATTCTCATGCACACGCAACAAAATTTATATTGTATGAAATAATTTTGTACAGTATAAATAAAATAAATAAAAAAATGAAAAACTCAAAAACCTTTTAAAGTAAGATATTTATCATTTTTCATAAAAGTACAAACAATAAAAATATAAAGCGACTAAATACAATCAAAAAATAAAATAAAACATACAACTTATACTACACAAACTTGACATAAACAAACATACAATCACACACAAAACAAGTTTGCAAAAATTTTAATTATGCATTAAGATCAATCACACCTAGCCTTGTCATTAAAATGCTAAACGTGTCAAAAGATAGTGGTTTAGTGAAAATATCTGTAAGTTGATTCTTAGTAGCAACATGATGTAATTCAATTTCTCCTTTTGTTATATGATCTCTTATAAAATGATGCCTTATATTAATGTGCTTGGTTCTAGAATGCTGAATAGGATTCTTTGAAATGCATATGGCACTAGTGTTATCACAAAAGATTGGAATTGTGCCAAAAGAAAATCCTAAGTCAATTAATTATTGTTTTAACCGAAGCACTTGTGTAACACAGCTTCTTAAGGCAATATATTCATCTTATGTAGTTGAAAGGGCTACTAAGTTCTATTTTCTACTAGACCAAGAAACTAAGGAGTTTCCTATGAATTGATAAGTTCCAAAAGTGCTTTTCTGATCAACCCTACAACCGGCAAAATTTGAATCAGAGCATCCAACAATTTCAAAAGCAGTGCTACTCTTGGGATACCAAATTCTTTGGTTTTGAGTCCCCAAAAAATATCTCATAATTCTTTTAACTACACTCAGATGTGACTCTTTTAGATCTACTTGAAATCTAGCACACAAACAAATACTAAACATGATATCCATTTGCTAGCTATCAAGTAAAGCAAAGATCCAATCATCTCTCTAAACTTCTTTTGATCAATTGATTTTCCTTTAGAATTCTTATCTAACTTCACTGAGGAACTCATGGGTGTATTCACTGGTTTAGCCTTATCCATTTCATACTTCTTAAGGATATCCTTAACATATTTTAACTGACTCAAAAATGTTCCATCCTCATCTTACTTAATGCTAAATCCCAAAAAGTAACTCAAGTCTCCAATTAAGCTCATTTCAAATTCCTTACTCATTATTTTTGAAAATTCATCACAAAGATTTCTATCGATAGATCTAAACAAAATATAATCCACATAAATTTGAACAATGAGTATATCATCTCCTATACTTTTTATAAAGAGAGTGGTGTCCACAGTCCCTTTTAGACATGATCGTTCAAGTAGAAATGTGCTTAGCCTTTCATACCACGCTCTAGGTGTCTGTTTTAATCCATGTAATGCCTTTTTCAATTTAAAAATATGATTGGGAAATTGTACATTTTCAAAACCTAGGAATTGTTCAACATAAACATCCTATTTAATCTTCCCATTTAGAAAGGCACTCTTAACATCTATTTGAAATAACTTAAGACCTTTAAAATAGGCAAAGGCTAAAAGCACTCTAACTACCTCAAGTCTGGCTACCGGGGCAAATGTCTCCTCAAAATCAATTCTCTCAATCTAATTATACCCCTTAGCTACTAACCTTGCTTTGTTTCTAACATTCACTCCAGAATCATTCATCTTATTTTGAAATACTCACTTTGTTCAAACTACACTTTGATCTTTTGGTCTTTCTACTAACTCCCAAACATCATTTCTAGAAAAATGATTCAACTTCTCATGCATAGTTAGAATCCAAAATTCATCTGAAAGTGCTTGATTTATAGTAGTGGGTTTAATCTTTGAAATAAAAGCGGAGTGATTTACTTCTTTCCTCAAACCATGCCTAATCTTAACTCCTTCACTTGGGTCACCTAATATCAACTCTTTAGGATGACTCTTAGCAAATTTTCATTCCTTAGGCAATTGGTTTTCTTCCTCATTTTCAACCCTCTCTTCAACTTTTTTTATTTTCAAGTCCTTGGGATATTTCCTCAACTTCATCTTCATCCAACCTAGACCCTCCAGAATTATCTGATTCATCAAAAATAACATGAGTGGTCTCCTCAACTACCAATGTCCTTCTATTAAAAATTCTATAGGATTTTCCAACACTTGAATATCCTAGAAAAATTCTTTCATCAAATTTAGGATCAAATTTTCCTAAGAGAGTTTTTCCATTATTATGTATGAACACTTTTCATCCAAAAACATGTAGGTGTGAGAGGTTGAGAATTCTACCTTTAAGAAGTTCATAGGGTGCCTTATTTAATTTTGATCTAATGTACACCTTATTTAATACATAGCATGCAGTATTAACTGCTTCAGCCCAAAAATATCTTGGAAGTGAATATTTTGCCAACATGGCTTTAACAGGTTCAATTAATATCCTGTTCTTTCTCTTAACTACTCCATTCTACTGAGGTGTCCTAGAAGTTGAGAAGTTGTGGCCTGTTCCATGGGATTTACAAAAATCATCAAACAATTCATTTTTAAATTCTCCCCCATGATCACTTTGGATAGTAACAATTTCAAATCATAGTTTTCTCTGAATCCAAGTGGCAAAATCTCTAAACTCCTCAAATGATTCACTCTTATGATTTAAAAATCTAATCCATGTGAATCTTGAGTAATCATCCACAATTACATACCCAAACCTTTTCCCTCCTAGACTTAAGGTACTAATGGGTCCAAAGAGATCCATGTGAAGAATTTCTAAGGGCTTGCTAGTTCTTACTTCCTTGATTGAATTGAAAGAGGATTTGACTTGTTTTCTTAATTGACATGCATCACATAAGTGATCTTTTATAATGTCTAATTTGGGTACTCCTCTAACTAACTCTTTTTGGGTAATTTTCCTAATATTTCTCATGTTAGCATGACAAAATCTTCTATTGCATAACCAAGACTCATCAGATACAGTTTTCAAATAAAAAGCAGTAGAAGATTTTACAGAATTCAGATCTAGCATGTATACATTATTTATTCTATCACCATTCAATACAACAATTCCATTTTGACTAATAACACAACTAGGTTCTAGGACTCCTATAGAGGAAAGCCTCTATAGTTAATTACATTTTTGAAGAGAAACTTTTAGATTAAAGTGGTGATTATACTTATTTTAGATTTAAAATGAAAATGATTTGATTTAATGATTTAATGGTTTGAATCAATTATTTTGGAAAAGTTTACATTTTATAAAATATATTTGATGGTCAAGATAATCCTTCCAAAAGAAAATTTGAAGGGTGCAAATTCATCTAGGCTTATGCTTGCATGGAGTGCGCTGCCAACTTACCACCTTAGCACACAATTTAATTATGATTTCTTGGTCTAATGAATGCATATATGAAAGGTACATTAATACCTGAATCAAGGATTCTAATGAAGATCTTAAATGTGCATAACTAATACAGTTTGGATGTAAAGACACCCTAAACTCTTAAATTTTATTTTTAGTTAACACTAAATTTCTTAAATTTTTAAGACAATTTTTTTAAAAAATATCTCAGAGTATAGTGGTCTAAAACTTATAGGGAATAGTAAAGCAACCCCATATAGTAATGGGTCACCCTTTTCTATTACCATAGGCTTGTATGCTTTGGTTTAGTGTACATTGCAAGAATTTAAAATGAATCTATATATGCATGTCAGGGTAAAGATGTTCATGTACATGATACTGATATTGTATCATCCTAGAACTTGTATATATGTTCCTAAGAAGTCTGGAACATGCACACTGAAAAAAACTGATGAGAAAGCTACCCTCTATTGTGAATTTACCAACCATAAGAATGCTATGCGTGTAACATGAAGCCATTTGAAATAATAAAAAGATATATAAAACTTTTTTCATTTTATTTTTAATAGTGAATAAAAACTAGGGTCTACTAAAAAGTAAGGCGGCCAAGCTCCATCATAATAGGCTTGGATTTCTACTCCTATGAATATATGTTTAAAGATAATTACTTATTGTCTTTTAGGTCCATGTTTCCTATAATATTTTTAAACATAATGCTTTTCTAAGGAACATAAAGCATTTCCTTTTGGAGTCTTATGTGTAGAAGCAAATACCTTTAACCTTTTACAACTCTTTATGCAAACTAATCTAGATACTTGTAGGCACTTTATATTTGTTATTCAACTTTTAGATTTACATTGAAATCTTAAATACATTCTAAAGACTATGTACTATAAGTAGAAAGTGTAAGTAGGAAATAAAAGTGCAATGCAATCTTATTTGTAATTACTAAATAATGTGCACTATGCAGGTAAAGATATGTAAAGTATGATTATATAGAATACTGAAAAATTAGTAAATAAATATAAGATGCCCTCTAAGAAAGGTAAATGCAAGAAAACCAAAATAATCATTGGCCTAGCCTAAGCTAAAGTTTATTGTCTTAATAAACTATCTACCATGTGTGAAAAAGGTTATGTGGCTATGACATGTCTAAAAGGGGTTTTATTGTATGAGTTTTTTTCATTTGAAAATTTAATGATAGAGAATGGGTGCATCAAATTTGCTAAGTAAAATTAGGGGATGTAGGGAACATCCCTTAGTATATCCTATCCAAATTTGAGCCCAAAGTGAAAAATTATTGGATACTATTTAATAAAAAATAATAAAGCTTCAAATATAAATTACTCTCCAAACACTTTTCAAATAGCTTTGATTTTATTTTTATAATGTAGATCTCATATCCCTAGTTCCATAGAGCCCAAGATCAGGAAATTTAGTTTAATGTTTGATTTATAGTGATTTTTACAATTTCTAGCAGTTTTATTCAATTCAAAATCCATTTTAAGCAACGATTAGAAGGCGATAATGATGATCAGCTGATTGGGGAAGATGTTATCATGCTTCATGTGTAGATTGGCTTGCCAAAATGGTAATGATCAATGCTTAACCATGTTACCAGGGCTCGATATAGTTTAAACCGCATGATCTTTATCCAATGGCTAAGATCTTATCGAATAAGCAAGGGTCAGTCCTACAGTTTAAAATGGGCAGATCGAACAATTTGTTTGACAAAATCTAGGCCATTCAGTTAAATAGATGATCTAGATTTTGTCTTCTTCCTTAGAATAAATTTTCTTAAGGAAATTTCTTTTACTTACTTTAGAATATATATTGAACCAAACTTCATGAATCTTTGAGGGATTATTTATAATCATTTAAACTTCCATCATATGAGTTTTTAGAGGTTCATATGGCCCATTTTGGAAGTTATTTCAAACCTTATATCTAAGATTATGGTTGGAAAAATAACTCCATGGAATGGATCTCAGAGGCTTTTTAATGGATTATTCTCCTCCTTAGAGCATGAAGAACAACTTCAATAAAGGAAACATTATTGGAGGATGTTTGGAATGAAAGTTTGAAAGTCTTGGGGGATGAAGCTTTAGGTGAACCATAACTCTCCTCACTAGTAACCTTTAAAGGCTTGGAAAGAGTGGAAAGTGAAGAGGGATTCTCCAAGAGTGAAATGGAAGCAAAATTAGCTCTTGAGAGGCTGTAGATAGGGGTTATTTTTTGAATGAGAATTTTTCTTAGTTTTCCCTATTCCAAGACATGGAGGCTAATCCAAGGGCTAGGATGGCTCAAAGCTTTTTTGGATAAATGCCAAGTGTCCTAGGTGGCTAAAAGAGCAGTAGAGTGAGCTGGAAAGTTTGAAAGAGATGGATTATCTCATTCTCAAGGAGGGGATCACTAGCTTGCTTTAGGTTAAACAAAGGACTGAAGCTACTTTATTAGTGTTTTGGCATTTAATGGAAGATATTAGAGTGCTCAAAACTAGCTAGTAAAGCATGATTAGTCATTTCCATGTGGATTTGACCAATTTGATGAATTTGAGTTTGATCACTTACTGATAATCAATAGGTCATAACTGACTAAGATGGACTTTATAGAGTTCCCAGAGGATTTTTTATTAGAGTTTAGGATTTTTAAAGTAATGGGATTGGAGTTTAAATGTAAGAAATGTATTTATGAAGAGTTTTAACTTTTAGAGTTATTGGCCAAGTCAACTCACTTTTGGCACCCATGCCTTACGTGGCAATCCAGGATCCCTAGCTTATGATTTTGATGAGTACAACCATTATTGATTAAGTTTTTATTTCTCTTAGCATGAATACTAGATATTATATTCTGTATATGTGTACTAACATTTCATGAAAGACATACACTGCTCAAGACTACTGAAGACTCAAGCTTGGGTAGAATAAAGTGTTAACTTAAAGAGTTTGTAATTTTAACTTTTTTCTAATTTTCTATTTATTGGGTCTAGCCACATAAGGATGCATGCAATTAGTAACCATGCACACACACAGGAGGAGTGAGGAAAATCTAAGATAAAATTTTCTTTTTAAACTAATTATACTGTACGACCTACAATCGTATTGTATGATTAGTTATTTAGAAAATGGTTTAAACAGCTATTTGAATCATTAATGGTATTGAATTAATCATACTATATGATGCCTATCATACTCTATGATTTGTTTTGATCTATAAACCCTAACCACTAGATAAATTAAGTAAGAAATTTAAAAATTAAATTTTGAACTAGTTGTACTGTATAAAATTTTGAAATCTCACTTAAATTATTCCCATAATTAATCAATAAAATCAGGGTTTAATTAATGATAGCAATTTGTACTATATGATCTAGATCATACTGTACAATTGATAGAGATAAAATTTGGTCATCCCAGATATCATACCAAATAAAACTATGATTACTGAATTAATCATATTGTATGATGTTTACATCGTATTAGATGACCAACTATAAATCAACTAACAAACTATACGATGAGAATAATACAAGACCATTGATAGAGATGATTTTCAATCATCCCATGGGCCATCCTGTACGAACACAAAGAAATTGAATAGATCGTGCTGGATGACCTCACGATCATACTGTACGATATATTTATAAAGTTTGAACTATTCGTCTGAACCACTATTTGCGTCATACTGTATGAGTCTAGTTTTTGTATTATTTATACTATACTATCTAATATCATACTATATGAATAGAGATTGGATAACTTGAATTTTTAGGATTTTTTGAAGACTAATACTTAAAAAATGTTTCATCAATCTCTTAGAACAAGAGAAAGGGGACTTGGGTAGAAGAAGGAACTCTGAGAGAGAAGCTTTTGAGAGAGATACAGGGTTTGAGAGGAAGGAGAAGATGAAGTTGACCATGAGAGAGAAGTAGTGTGAGAGGATCATATTGTTGCTCCAAGCTAGCTAAGCACCTTTGCTCCTCCTATGGCCTGGTGAGTCCTTGAAGTTTTCTCTTGGGAGAGAGGCTTTAAAGTCAAGTCCTCAAGGTTCTCTGCCTTCTCAAGGAGCGAGAAGAAGGAGTTAGGTTCTCTGCCTTTACCAAGAGGGTGAAAAAGGAGCTGAGGTTCTCTGCCTTCACCAGGAGGGTGAAAAAGGAGCTGAGGTACTCTGCCTTATCTAATAGGGAGAAAAAGATTGGAGGTTCACTACCGTCACCAGGAGGGTGACATAGCTTCTGGCAGTCTACCGCATAAGGTTTGGTGGAAGGGATTGCGTAAGGGCTTCTTCACCTTGCTGTGGTGTCAAATGGAGAGTCACTTTGTTTTAGTGCAATGCCTGGAGCGGAGGACTCCACGGAGTGGATGTAGGTCAAGATTGACTGAACCATTATAAAATCTTCTGGCGTGCTTTTTTCCCTTTTGGCATTTATTTTCTTCTTGTAATTATTATTATTATTTATGAGCTGAACTTGCTGATTTCAATATTTATGATTAAATACACTTAGGTTGGATTGTGGCTGGCAATAAGAAAATTTGTATGTATTAAAAGAATTAAAAAAATATAATTTTCCTTTTGAAATTATCAATTGCTTCCACACTATTTTATTTACCTGGATTTAGTTTACAAATTATTTTTGTAGCAAAAAAATAAAAATCAGTATTTTTATTTAGCACTTGATTTTCAAATTACCAATTCACCCCCCCCCCCCCCCCCCCCCTTGGTGTGCCTTTGGCTAGTTCATTGAGGTCTCACAACCTTCTTGAACCCAAGAGTGTTAAATAGAATAAGGTCAAAGATTTAGAGAGGTTTAAACAACTAAAATTAGTGGTTTAACCTAATACCAAATTTGACCAATTTCAAGTAGATTTGACCAAGCAAATGTTTGAGTAGGCTAGGTTGACCAAACATGTCTAATCTATTGATATTATCTACCTCATGACCTATTCTAATGATTTTGATGATAACAAATATATTCTTATATGTTCTAATTTATGTGCTAAGTATTTCAGGTGTAATGATTTAATGAATGCTCATAATAATTACTTATATAAGATATACATTGCACAACTTAAGTTCAAATAAAATTTGAGCCTAATGAACTCAAGATGGACCAAGATAGATAGCTTGAAAGTTTTTATATTAACGTAGAAGTGTCTTCGAGGTCTATTGATATTTACTTGCATGGTTTGATTTACTCATAATCTAAATATCTATTAAAATGATTTACATATTATTAATTAAGGATGACAAGCTTAATTTAGAAAATTATAAGATACATCTATTAAATAAATTTTACATGCTTCACAGATTATTAAATTTTATCAAATTTGAAAGATACTTAATTAAGGAAATTAAAAGTAATAAGCTTATATTATAAAAATTTTATTATGTATTCATTTTGAATTGAACTTGTTTTATATAAATTTATTGATATATAGATAATTTTATTTAAATTATGTCATATTGATACATGAATATTTAATATATCTTTAAATACATTAAAACATGCATAAGTTTTTACTTAGATATAAATTATATTATTTTAATGAGAAAAATTGTGTACTTTTTATTTCATTAGATTTCTTGGATTTTGTAGATAAAAATTGATAGGTTATATGACCCACTTTGGATATAAATTAATAATAAGTTTCTAAACATTATTGGATTTGTATATTATATGGTGGATAGTCATTTTTGCCGTATTTTGGATGTATATGAAGACTTTTTGACTTTTCAATGTGACTAGCCTTGTTATAGTCATTTTTAACTTATATTTATTTAATATAAATGAATTCTTTATCAAATATTATTTTATTAGTTGATAAAATAATATTAGATTATTACTTTTATTCAAAATTAGTTTTACTTGTCCTTTTCCATTAAATACCCCTCTTTCTCTTTTTGTGAGGGCTGTTTAAAACATAAAACTCCATTAATTTCTCCATTCCTCTTTCCTTATTTACATTCTAAATCTTGAGAGGAGAAACTTTGATCTTCATTCCAAGAGCTCTTTACATTTATAAGATCAATTTCTTGGTTTGAAAAGTTCAATGCACTAAATTGTCTAACATCTCTTAGAGTTCTTATGTTTGTTTTCTTTCTCTAAATTTGTACTTGTTGTTCTTTTAGTTTTCACCTTATTATCTTCTTGAGAATATTTTTTTATTTGTTGAGATACTTGTTGAGAATCTTAGATTAAGTTTTGTAGGTTAAATCTGTTAAATCCATAAAGGTAGCAAACAAGCATTTTTATTTTCTTTTGTTTGGCATAGATTTACCATTGAAATATAATTAATTTTTAGACGTATTATATGATTTGGGGAGTTATAGTTTAAATCAGCAAGAATAATATTTTTAATTTAAATATTACTTATACTTATATTAAGATATAAATTTATTTTAAGGTGAGCAAATTTTATATTCCTTTACAAGTAATGAGGAGATTAAAATTAAATTGTAAGATCACCTCAAATATTTTGGTCATTTTATTTCAAGATAGTTTGAGCTTGTATTATTTACACTAAATTGTATGTTTCATTTTCTTAATCTAAGCCATTTAGCTTAGTGAAGTTTAAATTGTAATTAGATTGGGTTGTACTCGCCCATGTAGAAGAGTACTTATGTTGTAAATAACTTCTGTGGTTTAAAGAAGTGAGGTTTGCAAGGAAAACCTGGGATTAATGGATTCTAGCCCAAGAGTTTGTTAGTGTGATCATAGGAAGGATTAAAATTTGGATCGAGCCACATAAAAATATTGTGGCAGTTATTTTCTTTTCTTGTATCAATTTTTCTTTATCATGTTCTTGAAAAATTATGTGGTTATTTAATTCCTTCCCAAATAGCATCAAATTATTTAAAATTATTTTGAAGAAAAAAATTATTAAAACCCAATTCACACCCCCCCCCCCCCCCCCTCGCCCCCCTTCCCCCTCTAGGTTGCCATAGCCATCCAACACAATACATGGGGAGCTATATTTAAAATGATTTGGTGAAGTTATGGGGGAGAAATGAGGTTTATAATAGTTCAATTAAGGGGTTTGATCAATTGGGGTAGGTTAAGCAAACTCAACTGGGTCAAATAGGTTAGGCACTATGTTAGGGAACCAATGTTAATAGATTTGTTGTGCGAAACTCCTAGTGGTGTGGTTTGAACAATGATTGAAGTGAAAGAGTCAGTGTACTGTAGGGAGCAAGGCACTAAGCATATTGATTGTGATTAAGGGTTTTCATGTTTAATTAACCTTAGATAGAAATGAGGTCAATAGTCTTATCTATTTTGATTCCATAAGTAATGGAAATATTGCGGAAGTTAATTATTTTAGGTGTCAACTCAAGCTAAGGAGCTCCAATAAGTTTAAAAGAGAATTGTCATGGACCAATAGGTTAATCTTTTCTTTTAGATGTTAAGTTAAAAATTTTATTAGTTTTTATTTTGAGTATTTATATAAAGTGAGGCCATTTTATCATTTGATGCAAGAAATCATCATGGAGAGGCTAATATGGAAGGATAAGTCACATAGCACTGCAATGTCGATCCGTGGAGCATTGCAATACTTAAAATGATAATCATATACAAAATAGTAATTTAAGGCCAACATTACTATATTTGAGCACCAATGTGCCCATAGAGAGAAGAAAATATGTGTTAAGATAAAGATCTTGGTACTATTATATTGCACTTTCTAAATGACACAACACTAGTGTTATGAGCACTACAGTTTGATTAAGAAGAGTGAGAGATAGAGAGAAATGATCCACTTTGAAAAATCACTAAAGCGTTACGATGCAGAATCACTATAGTACAACATTGGTGCAATTAATTCATTTAATGATAAAGAAGCATGTTTATTCATAGTTAATGCCACATCGGTGATCTTTATGAGTGCACAATGTTAGTCGAATGTATGAGCATTATAAATTTTGGATCTCAAATGCCATGGCACTATGGTAGTTATAGGGATGTTGTTAGAAAAAGAGTGCTAAATTTTAAAGGGTAGTTTTAGTTATTTTGCTTTAATGTTCTATTGTATTTTAGTAGGGAAGAGAGTGGAAAAGATGGAGTGTACAAATAGAGTAGGATCACCTTTTAGTGGAGTGGAACTTATAGTTCTTGCTAGAACTTTCTTGGTTTTATCTTACTCACCCTATTTTCTTGAACTCTTTATTTTGATTAGAAATGATGTATGTCTATTGCAATGGTACTAAGTGGCTAGATCTTTTATTCTTTATTTATGATATGATATGGTGAAGCATGAGTAACATAGGTTAGTTCTAAGTATAAAATGGAATAATACAATAGTTTCATGTTACTCAGAACTTAATTTATTTGTGGATTGGCCATTCATAAAATTAATATCTAGTGTGATCTATTACCTCGATATAGGTATAGAGTAATAATTAAAGTAGCATGAACAAAATTTTTGAAAACATAGACCTATGTATTTCAAGAATTTTGAAATCTCTATGGAGATATTTATCAAGAAATGAATAAGTGATTAGAATAGGTTAATTATTCATTCACTAGGATTCCAATAAACTCAATAGAAATTAGGAATCACTTATACTTTGAACCAAAACTAAATTTATTAGACCAAACTACATCACACATATTTATAAGATCAATCATAAATTAAGAATATTCTATTATTAATTTGAAAATCATAAAAATTAAGTTGTTTAATTTCCTTAGTATCATCAGATTCAATTTTCACTCAAGAAAAATAAATGTTGTTAAATTAACTAAGAATCAGCTCACCAAAATTAGTTTAATTTCCTTGATTGTTTCCCATGGGAATGGTAATCCTCTCATTCACTATATTACTTAAGAGTTACATGCACTTGCGTAGCACCTTATGCATATATCAGATCGATTTTTTGGTGTTGTTGTCTAGGAGTTGATGCCTAATTTTGTTAAGTTAATATTTATTTAAAGATTAAAAATTTGATCATGCTTTTTTGCTTATGTTATAAGTGATTCATTTGTAATATATTGTGTATTAGTTAAATAGAACTTGCTGAGTTTGTTGTTATCATTTTTTTTTTTGTGAAGTGTGCATTACCCATTGTGTTAGTGCATGCATAGTAGAGAGCCTTTTCCCATAGTAATGTTTGATCCATAATAGAGAAAACAATTTAAAAAATAATAAACTAAAAAAATAACAAAAATATTTTAAAGTTATGGCAAACCCAATGAATGAAGATGAGCATAGTAATCCACCTAGAGAAAATGCTTTACCTTAGTAGATGGCATCCATTAAAGCATAAATAGACCAACTTTCTAAGAAAATAACTTTGAATTGAAGCCTTACATCATCTAATGGATCAAAGTTCCCAATTTGTGGAATCTGCTATTGAGTATCCCAATTTACACATTGCAAATTTCTTAGAGATTTATGCAACTTCTAAATATAATGGAGTCTTTGATTATGTGATTAAATTAAGGTTTTTTCCTTTTTAATTGAGAGATAAAGTAAAGTTGTAGTTTAATTATTTTTCCCCTTAGCTCAAAAACCACCTGTAATGATCTGGCATAAAAATTCCTAGCTAAATATTTCCCTCCATAAAAATTCAATAAGTCTAAAAATGATATCACTTCTTTTACTCTGTTAGATGCAAAGTATATTCTTAAAGAATGTGATAGGTTTAAAGAATTATTAAGGAGGCACACTCATAATGCCTTACCCAATTGGTTGATCATTCAAACATTCTATAATGGGTTAGTAGGTGTGGGAAAATATATTCCACTTGATTCAAAAATTATATTTATGTGATCAATTACCACATAGTGAACAACATACCATCTCAAAAGATAGACGTGATGTTTTACTATTTATTTCAAAATAGAAATAGTGTTATTCATTTTTGCAATCAAATGCAACATATAGAATAACACACTATCTAAAAAATTAGAATGATATTCAACTATATCAATTTAAAAATAAATATGGGATTTAAAATATTGTCAATGTTCCTAAAGAATTTTCCCATACCTTAGCAAACTAAATTAGGGATTATTTTAAGCTTGGGTTCAATATTGCACATAAAGGGAAGCCCTTATGGTTAAATACATCCCCAGAGAAGCTATTTAAAATACTCACGATTAGAGTAGTGACTAAATATATTTGGACTTGTCAAGTTTTGGGCAAGGTTTAGAAATTTGGAATTTTTGAATGGGACTAGATAAAAACGATCATTTCTTTTTAACATCACAGAATGAAAGATAGAGAACACTATGATTATGAAAATATAAGAAGTGTTCTAACCTATACTTTAATTGGACTTTAATTTTTTAATATAGGAAAATTTTCCTATTTGAATTGATCAATTTTTTATAAATGTGGGATTATATTCCTAGAGGATGAGCACTTATGATTCTGAATCTATCTCAGATCTTAGATCTAAGATAAATCACTAGACAGTAACTTAAAAAGTGTTGGAATTTATGAGGTGGGACTTATACTTATAAACCCTAAAATAATTTAAAATAAAGCCTTATGCTACTGGACTTATTTCTACGTGGAGCGAAATGCTAGTTAAACCACCTAATGCTCTTAAAACCATGATTCTAAGTCTTTATTATATTCAAGATAGGCAGTTTATTGTTCATTTAGAAATGAAGGTTTATAATCCATTAGTTTGAAGTCAAAGTTTATCTTAATATGTAAGGGTTCAAAAGCACCTAACTACTGCACTTGAAATATTTTTCATAACAGCTAAATGTTTTTAAATGAACTAATGAATTTTATATAAATGAAAATAAAAGGATAACTTTTTTAATAAAATCTTGATAGTTTAATGGCTCTTAACCCCAAAAAGAAATGTAGACTCCACCACATCGTTTAGGCCACCTCTCACTTGCCACTAGCATGTGCGAATTTTTATTTATGTTGAAGGAAAGTAAAATGTATGTCATGCTTACAGGAAAGTTTTTTAAATGATAAATTTCATTGATCTTGAGAGCCAAATGACCATCTAGGAAAAATAATTGCAAGTGAAAAAAACTAGGAAAAAATAGGAGTTCAATTGTAGAATCAATATAAATAAATCAATTGATTAAATCAACTAAATTAAATAAAGAAATATTATCCATGTCAAAATTGCCACTTATATATACAACCCATGGTCTGTTGGAATGGAAATGGTCGCCAAGCTCCTCAATAAAAAAGCTTAGATTTCAACACCTAGATTTAACACAACTCGTGTACAAAATGAGATTGATTCTAAACTTCAAATCTTTAAGTTCCTTGGTAATGATCATCCTTCCAAAACTCTTACAAAAGACACCATCTTCAAAGGAGGAAGATTCATTCTTTCAATTCCTTTTATTTAGGATAAACAATCTCATTTGACTTTCATAACTTTATATACACTCACAAATTACAATTTTGAAAATCATAAAAAGACTCTATAGTTGTACAAGCATTATTATAGCAACACTTTATATATCACAATTGAATCATATCACAATCACATAATGTAATTGCTAACTTTTGAGCAATTCATAAATCTTAGCCATGCTTTTGTTTACAAGGGAGTTAAGAAATTCAAGCACCTGTAAGCATTTATATATATTAAAATTTTTAGTTAGACCACTTTTAATAGCCCTATATAAGCTTGGTCATCTGTAGAAAACTAGATTAATAATAAACAAATCAAATGGTCCAAATCTAGGATATCTATCCACTCATCACTAATTCATCATATAACAATCACATGTATGAATCAATTATAAAACAACATACATCCACCTACAACACTCATCAACAACTTTTGCAATAGATATAAGTGTAAAAAGTAAATCAAACAAATCAAAGCACTAATCCTACCCTTAGATTAGAGTTGGTTATTCTAATAAACAATCTAAGTGTGTGCCAAGCTGTATTATTTTAATATTTGCTATTAAGGTCTAGGGTTAGATTTTCTACTATTTAAATTTGTTACAATCCAAGGGGTTTTTTTTCAAGTTTAAAAATTAATGAATTATAAATTCATTGTATATTTAAGGCTTTAATGCTTTTGAATTATTATTATTATTATTTTTAAATAATATGTTAATCAATGAACTTTGAGTATAATCAATATAGGAAAATTTTTAAATACTGATGAGTTTTTTGGCGGCCTTGGCACGGCCAGAAATTCTAGAAGTTAAGCCTGCGGATTGATCGCCGGTGTAAACTGGTGGTTATACCGACAGTTTGGCTGCCAGAAATTTTGGTGGTCCCAAGGCCACCATAAAATTTGCCAGTTCTACATAAGTTGGACACCTTTAAAGGTTGAATTCCCACCAATTTTAAGTAAAATTATTTCCAGGGGTCTGCCATTGGTATAAGCCCTATTTCTCCAGACCCATTCTTTCTTACTCATTTTAATGCGTCTCCTGTGATAAATGAAGCTAAAGCATGCATCACCCCCCTTCGGCCATCCAAGTCATTTCTAATCCATTTCTTTTAATTTTTTTAAAATTTGTGAGGTAAATTCGTTCTCCTCACTCCTTTCTATTTTTACAAAATTTTAACCATTGAAAAATGCTCACCAAATTAAGAAAGCAGAACAATCAAAATAGAGCATCTAACTATGAGGGTTTAGGAAGCTCTCTTCATACGGGTGGTTCAGTGCCTTATACTGAGCATATATGACAAAGGGTAAAATATTATTTTAATTAGTTTTACAAATATATATATACATTATTTTAATGATGCTCTTTATTTATAGAAAGAGTATCATGGTCAGGAGCTGACACTATTAGAGTTGCATGCAAGGACTCACCAACATCAAGTTAATCATTAGTGGGTTGATGAGAACGTGAGAAAATCTCACGTGAGTATCATTTTTTGAGTAATAATAAAAAATAAATAGAAATATATTTTTATGGATTTATTCTCTTAGGATGATTTTATATAATATTGGGAGGGTCAGTCGTCCACTGGTGAGGAATTATCTTCAGGATTGACCCCATACTCTGAGTATCACATATGGTCAGAAGTTGTTGGAGGAAGAAAGAAGGGTAGGGTTTATGGATTAGGTTTGTAGGGATATGCTATTGAGAGTTATACAACCACCTTAGCCTTTTATGATGCTAGTGGAGTTGAAGAAATCGTCAGCTAGAGTGTTACTGACTAAGTGAAGTTGTTGGTTATCTAACCAATCTATTTGCACACACCATCCACATAAGTTGTATAATCTAAGTTTGTATAGATTAACTATTACTAAATTTTGAATTTGGGGTCAAAACATTGAAAGTTCGTTAGGGTTGTTTATCCCTTATGCACTAGTCCCGAAGCTAACCAAGAGGGGGTGAATTGAAATTTTAAAAATTTGTTAAGAAAAAAGAATAATCCTTTTAAATCTTTTTAAATATTTTAAACACAACCAGTTTAAGTGGAAGCAGATAACAAAATCAAAGATTTTTAACACAGTACAAATAAAAAAATATGCAAAAATTAAAGTGCAGAAAAGTAAATGAAAAGAGCACATCGGATTTACAGTAGTTCTGTCAACTTGACCTATGTCCACTCCCCGGAGCCTCCCCTCCAGGTATTTCACTAAAACTATAGTGTCTCTCCTTTTGCTCCCACAGTAAGGTGGAGAAGCGCTTACAAAATCTTTTCACTGAGATTGATGAGGCAGAGAACCTAATCTCTTTTTGCTTCCTCCTGAAGCAGGCAGAGAACCCCAACTCCTTTTGGTTCCTCCTGAAGGAGGAAAAAAACCTCAAGTCCTTTTGCTTCCTCCTGAAGCAGGTAGAGAACCACACCTCCTTTTTCTTCCTCCTGAAGCAAGTAGAGAACCTCGATCTAGTGCTGATGAAGACCTTCGTGGAGCCACTAAGGAGCCAAGGATGATGATTGGAGAAGATGACTTGAGTCCCTGCTTAGAGCAACCTTTATGAACCCCTCACAAACTCCCCCTCACAAGATTCTCTCTCTCTCTCTCTCTCTCTCTCTCTCTCTCCCTCTCTCCTTGTCCTTCTCTAAGCTCTCTAGGGTTAGGAAACAAGGAAAAGATATTAGATCATCAACTATAGAAGAGCATAAATAAAAGGCCTAATAAAGTGCCATAAATTTCAACTTACCATCAAAGATCATCCAGTATGATCTGTTGATTGTCATGTATGATTAGTACACATATAGCCTTTAAGCCAGGATGATTTCCATTGTTTAGATGATTAAAAGAAATAATTTCTACATATCATCCCGGATGATTACATGATCGTCCAGGATGATTAGTTCAATTTGAGTGGCAATCGATGAATCATCTGGCCAACTGTTCAGGACGTCCAGGATAATATCCTGGATGATCAGATGAAAATAATGGTTTTCATCCAGGATGATTACACAATCGTCTGGGCGGTTAGTTTAATTTGAGTGACAATCGACAAATCATCCTACCAATTGTTTAGGATGTCCAGGACGATATCCTAGACGATCAAAAGAAAATCATGGTTTTTATCTTGGATGATTGGAGATTATCCCATGAAATATAAAGGATCATCCGGGACGATCAGGTCGATCATCATGTATGATGTGAATGATTAATTTAACAATAATTAGTCTCTTAATCAAGGGAATCTTTTAGTCGTAATTGTAATGAATTATCCAGGATAATATGTGATCGTCCTGTATGATTAGAATAAAATTCTAAAAATAAAATATTTCCAAAAATGTGATTGGCTGCTGATTTTTGCATTTGTACTGATCATCCTGTATGATAAAAAATCATTCAGGATGATAAGTTAAGTAAACTTAATAATCAGGGATGCCCTAATTAGGGTTTCTGTTTTGAACTAATCGTCTAGGATGATTTTGGATTGTCTTGTTCGATATGATAAAAAAATAGAAGAATTCTCAAACTCACCAAATTTCTCCCCTGAGTGTGTGTGTGTAAGGTTACTTAGCATCAAGATCCACCATATTATATTTGACTGAAGAAAAGGTAAAAAACTATTAGAATTAAAATTACACACTGACTTAGTCCTAATCTATCCAATCTTAAGCTGGCTTAAATTGTAATTGATCTTGTGGACCTGAAAAGTTAGTAGGCAGAGCAACTAAAATAGATGTGTAGTAGTGATAGTAGTAAAGAAATAGGAATATTTGTTATCATCAAAATTATAATGCTTGAATCCAGATTTACAACAATCTCTCCCTTTTTGATGATGACAAACATTTGTTTGATAATTTCAAATCAAGCAGATATTAAAAAAAATGAAACACAAAACAAACAAGAATAATATAAGCAAAGAAAAGTAAATTGTACTAAAACAAGTAAAACATACAAAACTAACACTACTCCTTCTTTTGACATCACAAAAAGGAGGAAATAGGAAAGTAACCACTAAATAGAACTTAGTATAGAAATAAGTACAATCTTAGAAACAAACACAAAGAAAACTAGAAAGAGGAACTCTAATCATTTGGAGGTGGTGGTGGTTTAAAGAATCTATGAATGGAAGCAACTGCTCCCCGAACTAGGTCATATCCTGGTCGTGCTCCTACTGCTACTGGACTATATAGGCATTAAATTTGGCCTCCCACTGATCAAACCTCTGTACCAGCTAATCAATTTAAGGCTATTTGTTGATAGGGACAGGTGCAGGAATAGGACCTTCCTGTTCTTCCCTAGGCTCCTCATGCACATAGATGACGAGTACTATAGAGGGTGTGGAAGGAGCTATTTGAGTAGAAGATCAGGTGGTGATCAGGTGGAGCAAGAGATTGAAGGTTATATTTTGATTCAAGAATATATGTAATTAGGTGTCCAAGGGCTAGGTTTGGCTTTCTTTTATGGCTTGGATCCCTGATACATGTTAAGTTCTTGATGTAATGGATAAGAAGATCAGCAGTATTAAATTGGCGGTTGACCATGATATAGAAGGTGGTGAGTGAAAGGATGGGAGTGATGTGAATCCTGTCTCCAGCTTTTGGAATAACTGAGTTATGAAGGATATGCTGGATTATTCATGCATCATTGACTAGTGAACTGATAGAGGAATCATGAAAGTGAGCATTAGTATTCCTAAGGGTGTTGTGACATGGGTCCAGTTAAAGTTAGGATTAGAAGCTAGAAGATGGAGCTTATCTCCAGTGGTGGACAATTAAAGAAATTCATAGAAATCTTGATACATTATTTTGATAGGATGTCGATTAACATTGGACTGAAGGGAGGTGAAATTAGAATTGAAATGGAGATTGGCAAATAACTCAAACAGGAGTTAATTATTAAAAGGGAAAGCGAGTGAGAATGAAACCCAGGGATGTGTTGGCGAAAATGTGTAATACCTGAAAATTGAGAGAGTATTGATTTATAAATTTTGAAGGGTTGATGCCAGTAGATTTGAAAAGGGCATATACTTCTTCATCTGCTAGTTCAGTGAAATAAGGATTGATAGTGCTCCTAGAAGAGCTGCCTGCAAGTGTACGAGATCTTTTGCTGCCACCATAGCAAGAAGTGGAAAGCTTGAGTGAGATAGCAGTTGAATGATTTGGTGAAGAATAAGGTTTCAAATGACTATTTATATAGATTTCAAAATATCATCTAGGATGATCAGAGTAATTATAATTGTCCATAATGATTGGTCACAAAGGCGGTCATATCATCTAGGATGATTAGACATAGGTGATCATCCCGAGGAGTCTTTCTGGATGATTATTGACAAAAAGTATCATCCAAGATGATTATGTGGATCATCCAGGATGAGCAACATTAATGGATCATACCAACCAAATTTAAATCATCTAGCACATTTGTAATATGCATCATCCAGGACAAATAGGTGGATCCTCCAAGGCGATTACCAATAATTAGTTCAGATTAGCCATTGGATGTGTGATGGGTGGTGATTTGATCATATCATCCATGATGATGTGGATCGTCTAGGATGATATGAACAAAATTTGGAAAAATTGAATGATGAAGAGGAATGATCAGAGGATTCTAAAATTTAAAAATTCACATCAAAATACAAGGAAAAATAACAACTAAACAAAAGAAAAAAAAGGAAAATAAAGATAGTTTTTTTTAGTCGATCAATCCTGTTAATGATGATTTTTACCTCAAATTAAAATTTTAAAAAACTTGAAAGAAATGAATCGACAATGCTGATATCCAGAAAAAGTTGAAAAGTTAATTTTTGTAAGCCCTACCTTGGACACCTTATAGGTTCAAATTCCTTTCAAACAAAAATTAAATTCAGAAGAAAATAAATTAGATAAGAAAAAGTGATCCTTTCAAGCTTCGTTCCAAAAAAATAACTAATAATGTAGTATTACAAAGTAAAGACCCAGAAATTATGATTTTCAATGTTAAGTATTTGAATATATTAAGTAGCACATGAATTCTTCTAAGATTTTTAAAGATTTGAAAGGGGAGGAAGCTTATTTTTTTGTGGGCTCATTTTGTGCCTCTTTTTCTAGTTATTTGGTGCACTTTGCACATCTTTTAATTTTTGATATACTTTGTGTATCTTTTCAATTTATTGGCAAACATTGCATATCTTTTTAGTGTTGGGCTCATTTTGTACCTCTTTTTTAGTTGATTGGCACAATTTGTGCATCTTTTGCGAGCTTCCTTTCTCTCAAAACCTCTAAAAGGCTTTTAGTTGTGAGATTATCTTTCAGATATAAGAGAAGAAAAACTCACTCTCTTAGATAAGGAAAAGTAAACCACAAAATAGAACCATTCTCATATGATAAATATAACCACCTGATTAAGAAAACATGAAAGTGATTCAATGATTTGGAACACTACTCATATGAGATGGATTACTATAGGAAGGAAAAAGATAGATCTCTATTTCAAAGTCTAACTTTTTAATTTTGAAAAAGATTCTTATTCAAAAAGAAAATACACCATTAAAGGAGTTAGAGGAAGAGAAACAATCGTCAATGTTCCTTCCTTTAACTATTTTAAAGAAGTCAATCATTGCTTACAAGCTTCTAAACAAAAATAAGGCAAAAATCTCATTTAGAAAGCAAGTTCATCAATAGAAGTGAGTAGTGATCTGATTCCTAAAATAATGAAGAAAAGCAACATGAAATTAAAAATATAAAGGCAAAAACATGTAACGAGAAATAAACAAATAAATCAAACAAAACTAAGAGAACAAAAACAATAAACAGAAAGTATCATTTTTAAGCATGAATATCAATCACACCCAATCTAGTTCTGAAGGTGATAAAGGTTTCAAAGGATAGTGGTTTTGTGAAGATATTAGCCAGTTGGTTTCTAGTGGCTACATGATGTAGCTCTATGTCTCTTTTGGTAACATGGTCCCTAATGAAGTGGTGACTGATGTCGATGTGTTTGGTCCTAGAGTGTTGGATTGGGTTCTTTGAAATACAGATGACACTAGTGTTATCACATAGGATAGGAATTATGCCGACAAGAAGTTCTAAATCTAGAATTTCTTGCTTTAACCAATAGACCTTGGCCACACAACTTCCTAAGGCCAAGTATTCAGCTTTAGCAAAGTCTGAATCAAAATATCCTATAATCTCAAAGGTAGTGTTATGCCTAGGATACTAGATTCCTAAGTTTTGGGTTTCTAAGATATATCTAAAGATTCTCTTAACTGTAGTTAGGTGGGACTCCTTTGGATCAGCTTAAAATCTAGCACAGAGATAAACACTAAATATAATATTAGGTCTATAAGAAGTTAAGTAAAGAAGTGATCCAATTATTCCACTGTACTTCTTTTGATTAACCGCTTTTCCATTTGAATCCTTATCTAACAGGACACTGGAACTCATGGGAGTGTTGATTAGCTTGGATTTATCTATTTTATATTTCTTCAAGATGTCCTTAATATATTTTAATTGATTAAGAAAAGTTCCATCAGTCATTTGCCTTATGTTAAATCCCAAAAGTATGACAATTTTCCTATCACACTCATCTCAAATTCCTTACTCATTGCTTTAGAAAAACCATCACATAAATTTTTATTAGAAGATCCAAAAAGTATATCATCAACATAGATCTGGAAAATGAGTAATTCTTCTCCTACTCTCCTCAAATAAAGGGCGATGTCTATGCTCCCCTTAACAAACTCTCTTTCCAGTAGGAATGTGTTAAGCCTCTCATACCATGCTCTTGGTGCTTGTTTTAATCCATACAAAGCTTTTTTTAATTTAAAAACATGATTTGGAAATTGGGAATTCTTAAAGCCAGGGAGTTTCTCTACAAATACATCTTCCTTTATTAACCTATTAAAAAAGCCACTCTTGACATCCATTTAGAAAAGCTTAAATCTCTTATAACAGGCAAAGGCTAGTAGCACTCTAATGGCTTCCAATCGGGCTACAGGGGTAAAGGTTTCCTCAAAATTAGTTCCTTCTATTTGGTTGTGCCCCTTAGCCACTAATCTTGCCTTATTCCTAACCACCACACCAAAATCATTCATTTTATTCTTAAAGACCCATTTGGTTTCTACTACACTTTGGTCCTTAGATCTTTCTACCAGCTCCCATACATCATTCCTAATAAATTAGTTTAGTTCCTCTTACATGGCTAGGATCCAGAATTCATCAAAAAGGACTTGAATGATATTGGTGGGTTTAGTCATTGAAATGAAGGTATAGTAGTTTACTTCTTTTCTAAGTCCATGCCTAGTTCTAATACCTTCAGAAGGGTTTCCTAAGATCAGTTCTTTAGGATGACTCAAAGAATATGTCCATTCTATGGGCAGTATAACTTCAGGTTCTACCCTTTTCTATAGATTGGCAGATTATACTCCTTGGGTGACTTCTACAGCCTCCTCTTCTTCTACCCTAGATCCTCCAGAATTATCAGATTCATCAAACATAACATGAGTGGTCTCCTCAATAATCTGGGTTCTTTTATTGAAGGCTCTAGAGGATTTCCCAACACTTGAGTAACCTAGGAACACTCCTTCATTAGATTTTGGGTCAAAGTTTCCTAGTTGAGACTTCCCATTATTCAGAATAAACACTTTACATCCATAGACATGAAGGCGAGAGAGGTTGGTTGTCCTACCCTAAAGAATTTTATAGGGTGTTTTATTCAACTTAGATCAAAGATTTACCCTATTAAGAACATAACAGGCTGTATTAGCCACTTCTACTCAGAAGTATTTAGGAAGTGAATATTTAATTAATATGGCTCTAGCGGCTTCTACCAGGGTCCTGTTATTCCTTTTAGCTACCCCGTTCTGCTGAGGGGTCTTAGGAGCTAAAAAATTATTATCTATCACTTGCTCCATACAGTAGGTTTCAAATTTCTCATTTTCAAACTCTCCACCATGATCACTATGAATAGTCAGAATTTCACAACCTAATTTTCTCTAAATTTAAGGGGAAAAGATCTAAATTCCTCAAATAATTCACTTTCATGAGATACGAATCTAACCTAGGTGAACCTCGAATAATCATCAACTATCACATACCCAAAGACTTTCCCTCCTAAGCTTGATGTGCTGACAGGTCCAAAGAGATCCATGTGAAGGACTTCTAAGGGTTTACCAGTGTTTATGTCTTTGATTGAGTGGAAGGAGGATTTGACTTGCTTCCCTAACTAACAGGCATCACATAGGTGGTCCTTAGTGAACTCTTGTTTGGGGACACCTCTCACTAAGTCTTTTTGGGTGATCTTCCTAAGGCTTTTCATGCTTGCATAACACAATATCCTATACCACAACCATGATTCATTAGTAATTTATTCTAAGCAAATAGCGATATCAGCTTTAAAGCAATTTAGATCCAGCATATAGACGTTATTAATCCTTTTTCCCTGTAAAATAATTTTCTCATTTAAGCATATAATATAGCAAGTTGGCAGAAATTTTATGCTAAAGCCTTTATCACAGAGCTGGCTGATGCTGATTAGATTGTGTTTTTGTCCATCTATAAGTAAAACATTATCAAAGATGAAATTTTTTGAATCACCAATTATATCTGATCCCACCACTCTTTTGGTGGTATTGTCTCCAAGTGTTACATTACCTCCTGCCCTAAACTCTAGTGAAATGAATTAATTTGTATCTCCAGTCATATGCCTTGAACTTCTGCTGTATAGGTACCACATGCTCTCATGAGGACTTCTGTGAGAGCACCCCTACAAAATCATCATATGTCAGATTTGGGAACCCAAATAGGTTTGGATCCCTAGTGAGAAAAGAGGAATGCGATGCATGCATGCTATGCTGTGAATTTTATAATTTTGGTCTCCACACCAAATGTGTTCTACGGTGAATGGTGCAAGTGTGGGAGATATGTCCTAGCATGCCATAAGAAGAATATTTAATACCAGGAAAAGGGTTTACTAATCTATTTGGGTTATAGTGCATCTTCCTAGGTTTAAATGATGCATGCTTTTTTAATGTTTTATAAAACCCTACAAGTGAAGGTGGTGTTTCATTTTGCTCTAATGTAATGATCTTGTCTCTTAGAAACTCATTTGCCTTTTCATTGCTTTCCACTTACTATTTTAATGCATGCTCACTACTATCTAAATCGCATGCAATAGTTTCTAGTTCTTTGAAAGCCTTTTCTAAATCAACATGTGATGTTTTCAAGGAATCATGCTCAGCAGTTAAATTAAGATGATTTTGTTTAAAGAATCAAATTCATCTAGTAAGGCCATGTGATTGCTATCCAGAGTTGAATGATCTTTCATTAGGATTTCCTGCTCTTTTTGCAGATTTAAAAATTCAATTTTCAAACTATCATGTGCTTTCTTAAGCTTCCTATATGAAGAATGAATTCTTTCAGAAACTTTAAATAATTGATCATATATAAGCTCACATACCTCTTCTTAATCAAATCAAGATAATCATCATCCATTAAACACAGGTTTGTTATCTCCTCTTTAGCTTCAGTTTCAGAGGTGTTTGATGCTAAGCCTGCCCAGAATGCCTTTTGGATCTTTTTCTTGTCCTTCTTGAACTTAGGTTTCTCTTCACCTTTCTCCTTACTCGGGGCGAGCCTTCAGAGTTGGGCAATCAGACTTCAGATATCCTAGCTTCCTGCATTCAAAGCAAATAACATCAGATAAAAATTTAGAATGCTTATTATGCTTAGCTTTATTCCACTTCTGATAATGCTTTTGTTTTTTCCTTAAGAAGCTTTTAAACTGTCATGTTATTAAAGCAAAGTCATCATCATTAGAACTAGAAGGATCAGTGTTAGAATCATTAGCCTTTAAGGCTACAGTTTTCTCCTTTTTCTTATCACCTGCATCAAGATGCCTTTGGTTCACTCCTAGCTCGTAAGAAATTAGTGATCCAAGTAAGTTATCAATTAAATAAACATTCAAATCCTTAGATTCAGTAATAATAATAATTTTTGCATCATAAGAAGAAGGTAAACATCTTAGAATCTTGTTCAACTTTCATAATTTGTAAGTTCTCTCCCTAAGGCATGTAGGGATATAATAATTTATATAAATCTAGTGTACATTTCAAAAAATATTTCATTAGGTTTCATGTGAAAAAGTTTGTAATCATGAAGTAAGATGTTCAGCTTAGATTGTTTAACTTCATTTGTTCCTTTATAAGTAATGCAAACTTTGTCCCAAATTTCTTTACTGGTAGAATAAGTGGAAACATGCATATAATCTTCAAATTTTAATGCACAGAAAAAATAGTTCAAGCATTTAGCATTCAGTTGTGCCAGATCTCTATCATTAGTTGTTCATTTAGCAGAAGGAATTTCAGTTTTAACACAATCGACTAATCTATAAGGTGCATAATATCCTTCTTTAACAAGCATCCACATGCGATAATCAATCGATTGTAAAAAGGTGGACATGTAAGTTTTCCAAAAATTAAAAGGAATGTTATCAAAGAGAGGTGGTCGTGTGATTGAATAAATGTCTACAGTATTATGATTACCAAAGTTATCCATTGATCGAAATTCAAAAGTTTTCTAAAACTTAGTTTTATGAATCTCGCTCTGATACCACTTGAAAGTTTGTTAGGGTTGTTAATCCCTTATGAATAAGTCCCGAGGCAAACCAAGAGGGGAGGGGGTGAATTGGTATTTTAAAAATTCATTAAGCAAAAAGAAAAATCTTTTTAATTTATTTTGAATATTTTAAACACAACTAGTTTAAGTGGAAGCAGATAACAAAATTAGAGATTTTCAACAAGCACAAATCAAAGAAATATGTAGAAATTAAAGTGCAGAAAAGTAAATAAAAAGAGCATACCAGATATATAGTGGTTCGGTCAACTTGACCTATGTCCACTCCCCGGAGCCTCCCCTCCAGGTATTGCACTAAAACTATAGTGTCTCTCCTTTTGCTCCCACAACAAGGCAGAGATGCCCATACAAAATCTTTTCACCGACACCGATGAGACAGAGAACCTAGACTCCTTTTGCTTCATCCTGAAGCTGGCAGAGAACTCCAACTCCTTTTGCTTCCTCTTAGAATAGGTAGAGAACCTCAACTCCTCTTGCTTCCTCCTAAAGCAGGTAGAGAACCTCACCTCCTTTTGCTTCCTTCTGAAATAGGCAGAGAACCTCGATCTAGTGTTGATGAAGACCTTCCTAGAGCCACCAAGAAGCCAAGGATGATGATTAGAGAGGACAACTTGAATCCTTGCGTGGAGCAACATTTGTGAACCCATCACAAACAAGACCCAGAAACTTTAGAATTCAATTAAGGCTAGGAAAAAATATTAATTGGCTTGAGAAAATTTAGGGATGCTTGATATATCTTAAGTTCTTCTCAAGACAAATTTGAAGCTAATCCATGGTTTTTAGGTCAACCAATTATACAAAATTAATAATACACCATAATACTTATTTAGGGAAAATGTACTAATAATATGGCCTTACAATTAATTTTACTAGATAGGAATAATTAAAACCAATGCATAGAGGGTCTAATCATTAAAATTGGTCCACTAGATCAATTGATAATTTATTTCAAATTTCTTATATTTATTAGCTTATTAAATAGTAGAATTATGTCATTTATGCACCTGGTAACTAAGTGGGCATGCACATTACAAATGGTTCCAATTGATTAGATGTAAGCAAAAAAATGGGCTTTAGCTTTTACCTTAGCATCACTCCCAACCATTTGATCTAAAATCAAATGGTTAAGATTAAACAGCCTAGAATCATGTGTTTTTTATATAGCTCGATGTGATAAAATTGGTGACATTCTATGATTTTAAAATCATAGAATGATGATTTCATCTTTAACTTCCCATAGGTGATAAGATGTATTTGTGTGTTATAACTTGATCCAAGCATTCTAATCTACCAAACCCTACCAAATTGATCTTGGGGAGTGGAATAACTAATCCAATAATTAGATTTCCATGGATTAGTCATTCCATTCACAATGCCCTAGACCACTATTCTAATTAGATATGGTTTTTAATTACCTTAAGATAGTAGTTAATTATTAGGGGTTTGGGCTGAAATAGCTTCAAATGGATGTATAGAGCACTTCCAATTTAGAGACTAACTATTGGAGAGGGTTGGATCAAAAAGTGGTTCTTGATTGAATACTCTTGGTAGAGCTTGCTCAAATTCAAACTCACATGCAATGGAAGGGCTATAAATTATAGGGAATCAGTAGCTCTCACTATCATAAAGCTCAAGAAATAGAATGCCAGAACCTATCACCTTATGAAATGAGAATATTTATAGACTTTGTAAAATGGATGTTGGTGAAATTTCAACCACTTGAGGTAATCCTAGATGATTAGATCAATTTAAATTCTTCCAATGGACTTTAAGCAAGTGACCACTAAAAGTTAGAGGAATAGGTTAGTTGGTTTGATCAAATGACCAAGATTGAATGCTCATGGGCTCAATTTCTAGAATAGTTTAGCCAACCCATAGCTAGCTAAGGATCACCTAGGCTAGGCTAGGTTTAGGGAAGCTTAGTATGCATTGGGTCACATAAGTAGTCTTATTTTAAGCTAGTTTAGCTTAATTTAAGTTTTGTCCCATTTGGGCTAACTTGAGTTAGCCTAATTATGTGACCCAAGATAGCTAGGCCAAGGCCAGAGCTAGTTAGGGGTAGTTTTTAGGATATAAACATGTCATTAGCATAGGTTTGGATCCATGGTATGGGGTATTTAGACTTTAATTTAAGTTAAATACTTTGTGAGTCAAGTAAGATAGACTAGGTTGACCGTGGCTCACCATAAGCTTGTGGGAGTTATTGAAAGCCTTAGGTCCCAACCCTAGGGATTAGGATTTGGTATAACCTAAGAAAGGTCATTTAGGTAAATTTAGGGTTTTGAATAATTCATGGCCAAACATCATCAACCATGTCTTAACTTTCAATTCAAATGTGTTAATTAACCTAGGAGGTGAGGTTAAGTTGATTTGGATCACTTATAAGGGCCTAGGTTTAAGTTTAGGTTGAAATGTCAGTTTCAGTGGCATAGGTTATAAATAGGTGAAGGTTATGATTAACCTTGGTTTAGTCATTGATTTGGACTTGGAATGGCATTAGAGACTCCTTAAAAAAAATAAGTAGACCTCTTTCAAAAATGTCTAAGCACTAAAAAAAAAGGGCAACAGAAAAGGATTTAGACTTCATTCGAAAATGAGGTCAATAAATAGACCCTCAATAGATATGGTGAAGTCAATCATGTTCACCATATATATTGGTGTTGACCAAGATAATTAACAAGATCCATAATAATTTACCTTTTAAAGTTAGGGTGATTTTAGAAGCTTTTGACTTTGATTGACATGATCAAGTAGGGAATTAGGTAGATGGAGATTTTGTGTGTAAGGAATTTAGCATGCATTTAACCTAAAAGGTATTATTAATTGGCAAAAATGTTAGACAAAGAAAGTACCTAAAAATGTGTTACCCAGTCAATTGGGGTTCTATTAAATGGATGCCTAGATGCTAGAGCACATAACAAATCTTAAAGAATAAGTGGGCAATAGGAAAATTTGGGCAAGCAAAAGTTTAGACTGGAAGATATTTAAGAGGTATTATCTCACACGAGATAACAAGGGTCCTAAGGAAAGGATGCCACTGATGGAAGTTATACCTATCCTTAGAAAAATGTAGGTAATAAGTAAATTTAAGCAAATCATGCGTTATAGGCAAATTTCATATGCAAAAAGGTTATTTAATGAAGAAATCAAGCATCTCAATTACTAGTAGTAGGAATTCTTCAATTTTAATCAATTTCAACATTTCAAAACTAAACTGGACCCAATGCATTTTAAAAACTTT
Organism: Dendrobium chrysotoxum; assembly: GCA_019925795.1. Taxonomy (NCBI): domain Eukaryota; kingdom Viridiplantae; phylum Streptophyta; class Magnoliopsida; order Asparagales; family Orchidaceae; genus Dendrobium; species Dendrobium chrysotoxum. Next base: position 26,303,949 of record CM034298.1, on the reverse strand, counting down.
AAGCAGTACATGCAATTAAAATATGAAGAAATATTATCTTTATTGGGAATTTTATTTCTACCATACGATCATGTATAATACTTCTTAAGATTACTTCCATTGATAGAAAGTATAGGGCAATCTCCTTTACCATCCACAAGTTGATAGTATCCTCCTCAGTAAACTTTCTTTACCACAAATGGACCTTCCCTTTTATGTTCTAACATTCCTCCCAACTTAAGTTACACCAAAAATCCTTGTAGAACTAAGACTAAGTTTCCTACTTGAAAAGTTATAGGATGGATCATTTTATCCTATGTATGAATCATACATGCTTTATATATCTTGAGGTTTGATTGAGCCTACAAAAACTTCTTCTAAACCTTCAAGCTCTTCCAACTAAAGTATAGAATTTTGTAAGGTTGTTATATGATAATCAAAGGGCCATGAGGCAATTATTATATGCAATACGTTCAAGGACTTCTACAAAAATACACTATGTACTTGACACTAATGATAATGATCTGCAGTATTCATGAAATTATTTTTTATCAATGGATAGTATTACGCTAATCTTAAAATTTTTAGCATCATCATGGGACTAGACTGGTGAATGCCACACAATCTAACATGTAATTCTATGATAATCTTCATAGCTTCTTAATTATTCATACAATATAACCATATATGATTTAAAGATCAACGATATAAAGTGTTGTTGACTAATGCATAAGAGAGAAATCTCCTCCTAATTTAGTTAGCAATTAATTTTTCTTGAGGTAGTTCTCTTTCTTATAGGTAGCCATCAAAGGGTTTTCACCAATCCACCACTTCATCATCCACTATAATAACAATCTTTCCCTCGATAGGGAACTTCTTATTTATGCATTCCAAGCCTATAATTGCAAGATTTTATGACCCTATATCTCTGTAAAAATGAAATATTCTTCTTGATAGACCAATTCCTTTACATGCTTTACTAGGGAATCCACCATAGAATTTCTTCGATGGGGGTAACTAACACAATGTTACATTCAAAACCTGATCAACTAGTTTTATCATATATTGATAATATGGAATGAGTTATTACTCTAAAACTTTATACTTTACAGTAATTTAACAGTGGTGAATCTCCAAAGATCTTGATTTCCTTAATCTCATTTAAAATTTTAAATTCTTAATAAGTTATCAATGGCCCATACTCAATTTCATTATTTTTAAAAGATTATGATAAATGGTAAGAATAATATAGCAAGCTTTTTTCTTGAGTTATAAATACTAACCCGATGCCAACTTTCACTAGGATAGCATTTGGTGGTCCTTCATATCTTTAGCAATAACCACTATTAAAGTATAACTCCCAGGAAATCTTTATATCTTATCTAAATTCATAATTTGTTTATGAAGAAATGTTTCATTTAGAGGTGAGTCAAGAGGAATTAGATGTGTTAATGGCAATTTAACTAGGGTTTAACCTTTTATAACATGCAGGGGAATGAATGTTGTATTGAATTTTAATCTAGAGATTGTTGGATGAGACATAAGATATTGCAAGGGATTGACTCAAGATATTAAATTAACCTTACTAGATAACATGTATTACCTCAACTTTTGGGTAACAAAAAATTAAGGCCAAATAGTATTTACCAATAGGTGGGTAATTTAACTTGGTCCGAAGTAATCATTGACTTAATTAATTGAGCACAATCTCTCTCCTTTCCTCATTAGTTTGAGCTAAAAAGGTGCAAAGATATTCTTATAGAGTTGCAATATATAATATCAATGGTTTCCCTTATATAGGAACAAATAAGATAGGTGGTGTCATCAACTATTTTTTTAAACTTTCTAAGGCCTTTTAACATTTATCATCCCAATGAAATCGGCCATACTTTTTTTATAAGGCTATAAATCACTAACTCCTTTTAAAAATATTGAAAATAAATCTTCTAAGATATGTTATCCTATATTGAAAGGACCTCAATTAAGTGAGACTTCTACGAGATAACCAAGTGTGATATTTCTCTTCTCTGATAAAGCTAGCATTAATCAGTTTTTTTTTTACTTCAGTTATAACTTATTTCTTAATTTCCAAATGCATGTGTTATTCACTATATTTCATAAGAACCATGTCAGATTTAATATCAAGTGTAGACAACCATATCTAGAGATAATCCAAGCATATTGTCATAACTCTAGGTGAAGTGATCTTTAAACACTAAAAGTAATTTGACCAAATCATTTGCTTCATCCTCATTCAATAATGATCTTATGAAAATTATATGAGGATTTTCTTCAATACCCATGTTGATTTCTTTTAATTCATTTTTAATATATTTAATTTTCACTTTAGGTTTTGTGGGTGAATCATTAACTTGAGAGTCATCAAGATCATTTGAACCCTCTACATAAAGTTTGTTAAAAGATTTAATGATCCCTATTAACAATTATCAGACTTCAATTTTTTAGAGAGAACTAGGCAATATTCATCGCATCTACTAGACCGACAATACCAAAGCCAACACTTTATTTTTATTTTGGAGTAATGAACTATATGCCATTTACAATTATTGCCAAGTTTTTGATACCATATCTAATTTTTACAATACTGCCATCAGCCAATTGGTATTGGTCAAGGGAAAAATTCAGGTTGTTAGAGAAGCTAGAAATGTGGTTTTTATCTCCTAGAAATTATCACAACTCGGTCTTAGCTTTCTAAATTTATTAAATTCAAATAAAAATATTTTACTTTTTTAAAAAATGAGTTGGCTAGAGTTCATTAAAAATTTATTATATATATCAAGCAATGATAGAAATTAACTATAATACATGTAATAAGAAGGATTTATAACTTTTAAATTTTAAAATACATTTCTAAACCCTATCGTATACGTACATTAAGCTATAGAGAGATGTAATTATGACATATTTGTAGGAAAAGGAAAGATATTTGGGGGAAATTTATATTTAGACCTAGTCCCATCACACATATTAAGTTAAAAGAAAATGTAACACGAATACATTGGCCAAAATAGGGAATGATATTTGTCTCTATTTTAAATTTTATTATATTTTAGAATCACACTCATTACACTGAAAGTGAGGAGAGTATCTAAAAGAAATTTGATGTTAACTATGCTTACCTGAGGAAGTAATGGGTGAGGTAATCAATGGAAGAAAGGTAGATGAAGCCTATATTTAGTGTAATAACACTACTGATATAGTAAATATTTAGACACTATTACAGATGGAGAGCGGAGCCATCCCTAGTGGAGGCATAAAAAAATTCTATGGAAAATAAAGCAATACAAATTCAGAGTACTATGTTGAGAATAACTTACTTTTGTGAAACATGAACATGACATTCTATTATGGGTTAAAAGACAAAAAAGGTGTTTTATTTTTTTTTTCCATTTTTATACTCAAATACAACTAAGGGAATAGGATTCTACCTCTAAAGGTTGACATGATATTTTACAAAGGTATTTGAAGAAAGAAATGGTGTTTTGAAAATTTTTCCATATCTATAATTAAATATAATAATATCATCTAAAGGGTAAAACATGATATTCTACAAAGGTATTTGAAAATAAAAATGAGATTTTGGAAAAGTATTTATATTTATAGTCTTTTTCCCTACCTTAGGAAACTAAAATAGGATTTATTTTAATATAGGTTTGTAAGTTACCCATAAAGAGAAGCCCTTATGGTTAATTACAACTAGAGAAAGTTCTTTAGAATACTCTTAATTAAAATAGTAGCAAATATTTCTTGATTTCAAAGATTTAAGTTAATGTTTTGAAGTTGGAAGTTTCAATTCAGATTATTTGAAGGTTGAGTATTGCTTTTTGGAGGCTAATAGGTTAGAGACAGAGAACACTAAGATTATGAGAAACTCAAAAGTTCCTCTAGTATGCTTATATTAGGCTTTAACATTTGAGATTTGAGATTCATTTCTTTTATTTGACATTTTATTTGATTGTTGAGATTTTATTCCACGAGGGTGAGGACTTATGATTTAAATGCTACTTTAGAAGCTTGATCTAAGTTGAATCACTATTGGGTAGTGACTCAAATCTAATCTAACAAACTAAAGGAAACTTATGAGGATGGACTTATATCTTAAAATCTTTAAAAGATTTAAAAGAATGCTTGAAAGTTCTTGACATACATTTACCTAAATTGAAATACTAGATAAATGCTTTAAAACCAAGATTTTTGCCTTTATGAAATGTAAGATGGGTAGATTGTTATTTGTTTAAAAAATGAGATTGGCCATTTAATGAATGGTACTTGTGCATATGAAAAATGCAAGAAAAGTTTATTATTTTTATAGTTTTTAATGTTCTAATGCAAATCTAGCATAAAAAAAATAAAGATCAAGCCCATTTTTCTAGGTAAAATCTTATAGCATAATGCCCTATACCAATATGAAAAGAAGCTCGACCCTATTACGTAGGTCACATTTGACCTCCCTATTCATGTGTGAAGTTTTGCTTTTGAGTAGTGGAAAAATAAAATAAATGTATACCCAAAGGTAAAGGTGAATTTTAAAGCATAAATTCATTAACATAACAAATATCCTAATGGTTATTCATCCAAGAAAAACACACATAATGAAGAAATATAGGAAAGAGCAATTATTTTTAATGTCCAAACAATATAAACAAACCAAACAATAAATATAAAATAAGATTAAAGAAAAGACCATGTGGAAAAAGCCACTTTATTACAACCATTTATAACTTATTATTGGGTAATGCCTTTTAATTTACAACCCATGTTATAGTTCGAGAAAAGATGCAAGTCTGATAAAAATGAGATTTTCTCTGGTTCTCAAGTTTTTCCTCTAGGCTTGATTTGTCCTCAAATAAGTCTTTCAAAATAAGAGAAGCTTTAAAGGAAGAAAGTTCTTTTATTTTGGTTTATAATTCCTTAGATGGAAAAATCTCTTATTTAGACTTTCACATTTATTTAAATTTATGTTATTTAAAGAAAATGACTTTATAAAACTTACAAATGTTATTGAAAGCATTTTATATTTCACAACATTAAAAATATATCAGTTCATAGTATTTTAGCATTTGCTTAATATTTAAGCACTATTTTTATTGGTCAGGCTTTTAACACTAGATAGCCAAACCCTTAAGCTATGACATCTTTGCTCACTAAGGACTACATTAGGTTTCATTGACATTCATGCTTGATTTAGGGCAAGATGAAATCAACAACTTGAGATTTTTTATATTTTGTGTGTCTCTATGTTTTTTAGCTATTTATGATTATTCAGTGTTCTGTGCATTGTAATAATTATCCTCTAATCATCACACTTATTAAAAATAAAAATAAAAATATATCACATCGTACCATATGAACCTCATTCATACTGTACAATCGGCACAACTCAGTACATCTTCACCGTCTATGATTTTAACGGTTATGATCTAACAAATTATTAATGATCTTTCTATACGATCCACCTACTCGTACTATACTATCCATGTGTTAGTGACCATTGAACGAATTAAATCATCTGATATGATAACCAAAATGTCTTCGTACTGTATGAACATATGTTCATATTGTATAAACCTTTTAGTCAAAAGCCATACCTTTGAGTCCTCAAGATGATCATTGGTAATGAAGATCATCTAGTACTATGCTGATCGTATTATATAATTTGACCATCTTTTTTGATAAGTCATCCAGATAAATTGAGTTCTACTGATTGTACAATATGAACCTCAATCATATTATATGATCTGCTTAAAATCTATAAGTAGGGAATGGTTTAAAAAGTTTCATTTACTTGAAACTTTATATTCCTTCTTCCCTTTGAATTGTGCTTTCAACTCTGCAAATGGCCGGTGGTAAATGCGCTAGTTAATTGCTCTAGGGTAGTTCTTCTCATCATCCTACTAATGACCACTTGAAGATAGTAGATGGTGAAGTAGCATATCATAAATATAGGGAAGCCCAAATTACCCCATCACACATTCTTTACCAGCCCATTCTTAGGTATCAGGTAATAAATATCTTCATTAATGCACTCCACTTTTTACTCATCCTAGCCTTCCCTTTTAATTCCAAGCTATTTTATGAACTTTTTTCTAGTCTATGAGTATCTGTATATTTTTCCTCCATGACTTCATATGTCTGCAAATGACCCATAGAAATCACTAAGAAATATTTGGTTGAATACCTCCACATATCTACTAAAGGGGTTCAACCCAATATTCTATCATCTATGGGAGACTATGACCGGACCACTATTACCCTAGTTATTAGGAATACTCCTCTAAACTAGCATCAACCACTTATATAATCCCTAAATCAAAATGCTCGTATAATCTAACATCTTCTCCAAATTTCTATTCTTCGTAAAGCTAGAGATAGGGTAAATATCACTCCTCCCTTATCTGTAGTCATATCCTTCATCAAGTCTAACATTGCTTTTGATGAATCCACAATGATTATTTCTTATCTACACAACCATACTTCTCTCCATTTACACTCAACATGCCATAAGTATAATCTTGCATTAGGCTACTAATTGCATATATCCTAAACCAAAAATATTAGATTTCATACCTCATACCAATAGAAAATTTTCCTATCTTTTACTCTGATGGCTCTTTCAATATCTTCTTTCATCATCACCAAGGGGATCAACTCAAAGAAGAGCTAGATTTTGATAAGGGAGAGTTAGTCTAGCACCAGCATTGGTATAAGCACTAACACTAGAATACCATCCTTATTCTTACGAGTTGCTGCTAGAATTCCTTGATCTATTAGAGGCTTGACTGTAGCAGCAGCGTGAGACAGACATGGCATAGTTTAGTAAGTAGTTTGACACGATTCACTACTACTATTTCCATCCACTACCACCAAATCAGGGTTCCTATTTCTAAGAGTCTTTATTTGTTTAGAGTCTTTCTATTATTTTATGTTATAGCCTTTATTGTGTTTGTTCATTTTTTCCTTCTCTCCTTTTTTATGATGTCATAAGGGGGAGTAGTTAGTTGATTATTTTCTATATTTTTCTCTATAATCCATTTTGTTTTAAAAAAAATTCTTGTGTGTCCATCTGTGTATTCAACTAAAAAAAATGAAATATGAAAAATGAAATGCATTTTTTTTACTTTCCCTTATTTTTTAGAAATATCTCATCTAGCTAAGGGGAGGTTAAGAGAAAATATATGCTCTTGCATTTTCAAACAAAAATGTCTACCATCATAAAAAAAGAGAGAGATTATTGCAATCCGGGATCCTGAACTTTTGATTTTTATGATTACAAATATTTTTGATTGAATTTTCATTTCTCCTTCTATTATATATTGCATATATGTTTTTGTGGATTCAGGTCTCAAGTTTGGGTAAAATAGGATGACAAAGAGTTTGTAATCTTTATTTTTTTTGTTATTATATTTCTTGAGTCATAGTTCTGCAAAAGTGTATGCTATACTGGCGATAGGAGAAATAATTTTTATATTTTTGAACTAATCATACTGTACGATCAAAATCATATTATACGATCAAATGCCTTTGAAATGAAATAAAATGGCTATTTTTTAATTAGTTTTCTTTGAACCAATTATATTTTACAATCAAGATCATACTATAAGATCTATTCAAAATAAAAACCCTCGCTACCAATCAAAATTAAGTAAGTTTTTAAAATTTTGACATTTAGAGTAATCATACTATATGATCACATTCATATAATATGATATTTGAAAACATGCTCAATTAAATGCCCATGATTATTTAATCAAATCAAGGGTTAATTAATATAGGCAAACGTACTATACGACCTTCATATCCTACTGTACGATGAATGTTCATCCTCTCAATCATCTTGGGAAAACCTTTAATTTTTGTTCTGATCATATCGGATGATGTCAATCATCAAGACCATGGGCAGAGATAATTTTTGGTTGTCCCAGCAATTATCCTATATGATCAAATATCAATTGAACTACTCGTACTATACGATCTTCAGATCATGCTGTACAATCAAGTATAGAATAGTTCATCCCAGGACTATTCCATCATACTATGCATGATCTAATTTTTGAACTAATCATGTTGTACGATCATCGATCTTATTGTACAAATAGTTACAACTTAATTAAAATTTTAGGGTTTTGGACCTATTTGTATTTAAGCTTTCTTAATAGACTTTTAGGAAGTCTTCAGCTATTGAGTTTTCTAAGAGGGAGGTGTGAGATATCTAAGAGAGCTAGAGAAGGAGAAGGGGTGGTTGTGTGTGAAGGAGAAGTAGTGTGAGGGGATTTCAGACAATTGCTAAAGCAAGCTTCTACCTTGGTTCCTCTGAGTGTCTTGCTTATTTTCTTAGGTGGCTCAGAAGAAGAACTTTAAGGTCGAAGATCTTCATGGTTCTATGCCTTCACTAGGAGGGTGAAAAAGGATTCAGGTTCTCTACCTTCATTAGGAGGGTGAAAATGATTTAGGTTCTCTACCTTCACCAGGTGGGTGAAAAAGGATTCTGATACTCTGTCGCACCTGGTTGGTCGAAGAGATTTTATAAGGGCATCTCCGCCTTGCTTTGCGGGCTAAAGGAGAGACACTAAAGGTTTAATACAGTACTCGGAGAAGAAATATTTGACCGAACTACTATTAAATTTTGGTGTGTTCATTCTGATTTTTATTTTTTGCAATTTACTTTTTTATGATTTATTTTTTTTGAAAATTTCAAGTGGGAAAAAATTGTGTTTGATGTTCTAGAGATTTGAGTAAATTATCATCAATATTATTATAATTTTTGTTTTATTAATTTGCTTCTGCATAGGGTGATAACATTGTTTATTTTATGTTATTGAAAAATCTCAAGAAAATATTTTAAACTTAGATAAATTTTTAAACAACAAATTAACCCCCCCTAGTGTGCCTAGGGATAGAAAAAGAAAAGCATCATGATCTCAAACGTAATGTTAGTTGATCACCTGTAGCTCCTTCAGAAGAGGTCGTAGAATGGCTCACAATCTAGAGAAATAGGTCAGGATAGTAAAATCAAATAATGGAAGAAAATGAAAAACAAAATATATAAATAAAGGTGCCTACATTACATATCAATTTGGAATCTAGTTCTGAGGACAAAGTATATGTGATTGAGAAAAACCCGCAAGCTGTAAAATATAGGTGTTGCAAATCTGGTTTTGATGATGGCAAACATGTTTCTATTGTGTTTTGCTTAGCTAACCTGTTTCAGGCACAAAAGATCACAAGCAACTCAAGCCAACTCAAGATCGGGTCCAAGTGTGTCTAAGTGTACTATTTTCCTTTTCTTGAGTCAATTATAATGTAACTGATCCCCTAGCTAAGTAACCTTGCACACACACACTCAGGGGGAGAGCTTGAGTGAATTAGAGTTTCTGTTCAAGTTTTTATTCAGATCATCCTAGATGATAGCCACATCATCCTGGACGATCAAGTAAAAATAAAAACCCTAATTAGGGCGACCAAGTTAAGTGTGTCTGATTAAGCAGATTGTCCTGGATGATCATTGCATCGTATGGGATGATATGCTCAAATCAAAAATTCTCAGCCGCCAGATCAAGTTCAGAAATTTTTTATTTTAAGATATTTTGTCTGATCGTCCCGGATGATACGTGTATCGTCCTGGATGATCCAGTACAATCATGCCAAAATTAGTCTGGTAGTTAAGGAAAGTAATTAATACTTGATTGATACGATCATATCGTCCTGGATGATCGCAGGATCTTCCTGGACGATCCTGATAGTCCTGCGTGATCCTGATCGTCTAGTGTGTTTCAGCTGTACGTCCAGAGCAGTGCTCAGGACGATTTTGGGCACATTTTGAACTAATCGTACAGGACGATATCCCTATCATCCTGGACGATCAAGTCATTTTTGGGTCGTCCAGTGCCAGTTTCTCTGGATGACCAGAGCGGTCTTCTGGACGAAATTCCTAAATTTACACTAATCATCCCGGACGATCGTAAAATCGTATGGGACGATATGAACAACTTTTTCCACTGATCGTCCAGAAGAGCTAGATTGTCTAGGCTGAAATAGCTAATTTTGAATTAATCATACAGGACGATGATCTAGGCCAACAAGTTGAGATTTAGGGCAAATTTTAAGCCCTCCTACAAAAGATCTTTTTCTTTCAACAAGAAAGATCTTTTGCCACTTTCCTTTCCAGAGAAACCCTAGAGAGAGAGAGAGTTTGGTAGGAGAGAGAGGATCTTGTGAGGGGGAGTTTGTGAGGGGTTCACGAAGGTTGCTCCAAGTAAGGATCAAAGTCATCCTGTCCGCTCGTCATCTTTTATCGTGTTGGTGTTCTTTGTGAGAGGATCATTCGCAAGAAGATCTGGGGTTCTTTGCCCACTTCAGGAGGAAGCGAGAGGGGTCCGGGGTTCTCTGCCCGCTTTAGGAGGAAGCGAAAAGAGTCCGAGGTTCTCTGCCTGCTTTAGGAGGAAGAAAAAGGAGGTTGGGTTCTCTGCCTCACCGAGTCGATGGAAAGGAGATTTTTGTACAGGCTTCTCCGCCTTGCTGTGGGAGTAAAAGGAGAGACACTTTGAGTTAGTGCAATACCCGGAGGGGAGGCTCCGGGGAGTGGACGTAGGTTAAGTTGACCGAACCACTACAAAATTTTGGTGTGTTCTTTCTGATTACTTTCTGCACTTTAGTTTTTCTGTGATTATCTTCTTGGGTGAAATTTGTGTTTAATCTTTTCGTTTGAGTTTTTACTTATTTCCGCTGCATATCATAGAAAAGATTTTTGCTGTTTCTCTTGAATTTTTAAATAACCAATTCACCCCCCCTCTTGGTTAGCCTCAGGACTAGTTCATTAGGGTTTAACATCCCTATCGAACTTTCAAGTGGTATTAGAGCGGGATTCAAAATTTAAGTTTAAAAACTTTTGAATTTGATCCATGGCTAACTTTAATAATCGTAATACTACTGAAGGTTATTCAATTACACGACCACCATTGTTTGATAACATACCTTTTGATTTTTGGAAAACTCGCATGTCCACTTTTCTATAATCAATTGATTATCTCATGTGGATACTAGTTAAGGATGGATACGAACCACCTTTTAGGATGGTTAACAATGTTAAAATTGAACTGCCCTTTACTGATTGGACTTTTGATGATCGTGACTTAGCATAATTGAATGCCAAATGTTTGAATTATTTTTTCTGTGCTTTAAAATCTGAGGACTACATGTGTGTCTCTACGTGTACAACTGGTAAGGAAATCTGGGATAGATTGTGCATCACGTATGAAGGTACAACTAAAGTCAAACAGTCTAGGTTAAACATTTTGTTTCATGACTACAAACTTTTTTGCATGAAACCTACTGAAAGCATTTCTGAAATGTATACAAGATTCACTCAAATCGTCACTTCTTTGCATGCCTTAGGTAGAGAACTTACAAACTATGAAAGAGTGAACAAATTCTTAGATGTTTGCCTTCTTCATATGAGGAGTGGGTTTCTAGTGAGAGAAGGAGTGTTTTTTTTTTAATTTGCTGTTTCCTGAGTCTTAAGCTATTTTTGCGGCAGAGCATTCTGGCATGGCGGCGGGTGCCGCCGGCCATCCCTGACATCAATGGAGGATTCTAAGCTTCGACATCTTATTATGGGATTGCATTCTGATTTAGACAATGATCGTCAACGCAGAGCGAGAGGTGAGCTGGTCATTTCTGAGGTTGGTTCAAAATTTAAAGTTAAATTCGATCCTGTTAAAGGGAAGGGGAAGGAAGTAGTTTTGGGGAAGGTCTTTAAGGACGATCGAACTGGTGGTTCTTCTAATTTTTCGCCTGATCCGGGTGCCTCTTCTTCGGGAATGAAGATATTTGTGAATCGGTTTGGGACTTCAAATGCAATCTCTATCCCTGATAGTAAGATAAATGCGAACTCCCTTAGTCCGGTAAGCAAAGGTCTTCAATTTCCAACTAGGTCATCTGTTGATGCAAGAAATAGTGCTGGTTTCTCTGTTAACCATGTTAATCCAGTGGGTTTAGTTATTCTGAATGAGAATAATGGGGATTTGTTGATGGTTAGAAATTGTGATACGGCTGTATTAGGTAAGTGTATGGAGGCTCAAGTAAATTCTGATATAGCAGAATTTAATACTGAGGAATTGGATCCTGGTTTAAGAACTAAAGTCGTAACGTTTGCAGACATGGTGTCTGGGGGATTGCCTAAGGAGAACAATTTTGGATTGAATATTAATCCATGGAAGACCAAACCGTATATTAAGTTAGATTTCAAGGAAGAGAAGCGTCCTTGTCAAAAGATGGAAAAGCTGTTAAATTGTGTGAAGAGTTGGAAGTTCAGAATGCTAAAAAGTTGGTTAACTCATTGGTCTTCAAGGTAGTTCTTTCGGGTGGGCCATTGTTTGTAAATGGCCATATTATTGGTATGGAGAGATGGAAGCCAGATTTTTCTCCTTTGACTATGAAGGGCTTGACTTCTCCTATATGGATTAGGATGCCACACCTCCCTCTTCATTGTTGGGATGAAAGAAATATAGCTAGAATTGCATCAATGATTGATACTCCTCTCATGCTTGATGGAAACTTATTTCAATGGAGCAGGCGTGAGTTTGTGAGAGTTTGTGTTAGGGTGAAGATTCACCAATGCCTTCCACTAGGTGTTTGGGTGGATAGCTTCTCAGGGAGATTCTTTCAAAGGGTGGAGTATGAAAAGATCTCTTCATTTTGTTTCCAATGTGGGATGATTGAGCACGTGAAGGCTAATTATGATGGTGTTTTCCCTGATAAGGTGCTGGGAGATAACAAGTTTGTTGGAGAGGGAGATGTGAGGAATAAGGTTGGGGTGGAGGATGTTAAGTCTTATGGACCCTAGGTTCTTGTTAATCGTAATAAAGCGAGAAGTGGTGTTCGACGTGGAGGTGTTGTCATTAATCATAATCTTAAGGGTGTGAAGAAAAAGGGACCTCAGGATCTACTTCCAGCCAAGACGAGTGTTAATGTAGTTAAGGAAAATGCTGTCCTGGTAAATGATGTTCTGTAAAAACCTATTGGTGAAAAGATGGTGTCTAGCAATTTTATGGAAAAGGTTGCTATAAATCTAATCGAAAACACTGTGGCTGTGGAAAATTGGATGCTAGCGAGGAACCTTTGTTGTCTTCTGAATAGCATAAGGAGGAGGCAAAGTCTTCTGGGTGTAACCTTTCAAAAAAGGATAAAATGTGTGCTGATAATGTAAAGGATGTGTATAGAGAGGTTGGGAAGGGATCCTTGCGAACTCAAGCAGGTATTTCTGGATTGCTTACGAACTCAGGAATTCCCTATACTAAATCGAATGAGATGCTTGACAAGGATATAAATTCCTTGGAGAAAATGGAAGAAGGTGAAGCCATGCCGGAGAATGAGAAAAATGTTGAAGATATAAACCGATTAACAACTGAGATGCCTTGCGTAAATACTTTCAAAGGGGCGTTTAATTCTGAGGATGATTATGGTATGGACTAAAAACTATAATTCTGATTCTTTGCATAATATTTTTAATAATTGTGAAGTGGCTGGTAAGTTAATTGATAATGAAAAGGAGGAGGAAGGGTTGGAAGGGCATTGGAGTATTGGCTGCACTAAGGAGAATGATTCTATGGTTAATGACGATGGTCAAGGAATGGGAGAGGCTGGTAGTAACTGTTGTAACAACAAAGGTATGGTGGTGGTAGGAAAGGTGATTGATTTTGATGGGGAGGTTGGAAAGACTAAGCTTGCCAAAGAACTGAGGTCCTTAGGACCAATTAAGAAATTGTCCCGTGGAAGAAGTGTGGAAGGAAGTAATTCCAGAAGGAGGGATGGGGGCCGTTCCCCTAAGGTCTTGAAATGAATTCCATTGCTTTTTGGAATTGTAGAGGGGCTAAGAAGAAGGAGGCCTCTCTCTACCTTAGGGAGTTCATTAATGATTTTAATGTTTTGTTTGTGGAGTTGGTGGAGACTAAAATTAATGCGTTTAATAGAGTTTCTTTTGAATGAATCATGGGACCTGATTGGGATTATTCTGTTCTACCTTCAGATGGGTTATCTGGGGGTATTATGATATTATGGAGGGCTGATTTGGCTTCATTTAAAGTTATTCAAACTTCATATCAATGTGTTATAGGTGACTTGAATGTTTTTAATAAAGGTTTGTGGATGATATCCACAGTTTATGGGAGCAAGGAGGTGGTGAAGAGAAGGTGGTTATGGGATTGTATTAAGGAGGTGGCTAGGAGGAAAGTACCTTCTGTGGTAGGGGGATTTCAACTGTGTTTTGTGTCACAATGAGAAAAGAGGAGGAAGGAAATTTGTGTTTTCTCAAGGCCCACGGGAGATGGTTAATTTCATGAATGAGAATGATTTTCATGATGTTGGGTTTGTTGGACCAAGGTTCACTTGGTGTAACAACAAGACTGGTGGGGGACGTATATTGGAAAGGTTGGATAGGTGCTTGCTTAATTCTCTAGCCATTGATTGTCTTCAAGTGGCAGTAGTGAGACATATTGCTAGGATTGCTTCAGATCATTGTCCTATTGTATTAAAGATCTTTGACAATTTGGTTAGGAAGAAGGGGTTTATGAGATTTGAAGATGTCTGGCTTTCTCACAGAGGTTCAGAACATATTATTGCAAAGGTGTGGAAAAAACAATTCGGTGGGGATGAAATGCAAGTGTTGAATAGCAAGTGCAAAAGAGCTTTGAAGGACTTGTTCTTTTGGAACAAGAATAAGTTGAGGGAATTCTCATCTTCTAAAGAAAGGCTAAAAGCTGAAATTTTTCAACTTCAGGAGGAAGAAGCTAGTGAGGGAGGGTTGAGTGATGGAAAAATTCTGCTGTTAAGATCAAAAGTCTTGCAGCTCAACTCTATCCTAGGTTGCTTGAATAACTGGTGGAAGCAAAGAGCCAAAGTTAAGTGGATTGAGGAGGGGGACTCTAATACTAAATTTTTTCATGCTTTTGCTAATGGGAGGAAGAATGGGAGTTGGATTCATCAAATTAGGAATGAGGATGGCTGTTTAACCGAGGATCCAAAGGAGGTGGAAGATGTCTTTTATAAGTTTTTTAAAAAAAATGGGAAGGAAGGGGGTGCTTATTGGAGAAGTGGCCGCCACCATGGAAGGTTTTATCTAAGGAAGACAAGAATATGTTGGATGCTGAGCTTTCGGATTCTGAAATCCTGAATGTGGTTAGTTTGCTTGGCAAGAACAGGGCGCCGGGATGTGATGGCATTACTCACTCATTTATCAAAGGCTATTGGAAGATTGTTGGTGGGGACGTGTGTAGAGCTGTTAAAAAGTTTTTTTCTTCAGGGCAGATGTGTAAAGAGTGGAAAGAACCTTTGGTGGTATTGATTCCCAAGAGTACTAATCCAGTTACTCATTCTGGTTTTCGTCCGATCAGCCTTTGTAACTCTATTTATAAGATAGTGGCTAAAATTCTGCTTGACAGATTGTTATTGATTATACAGAAAATTGTTTCTGAGGAGCAGGTGGCTTTTTTGAGAGGGAGATCCATATCTGATCATCTGTTACTTGCTCAGGAGGTATTCAATAAGATGAGGTTCTCTAAAGCTACCAATGGCTTGGTGGCTATCAAGTTGGACATGGAACAAGCTTATGATAGCATGTCTTGGGCCACTCTTAACAAGATGATGGGTCTTATGGGATTCCCGGACAAGTTTTCTAAGTTGGTGATGGATTGCATTGATCAGCTGAAATTCTCCATCATTATTAATGATGGTTGTACAAATTGGATCAAGGGGGAGAGTGGGTTCCATCAAGGATGTCCACTCTCACCTTTTCATTTTATCATATGTTCTCAACTTCTCTCTAACGTGTTTTTTGATAGGGGCATGGATCTGGGGATTAAGATTAATCCCAAGGAACAGAAGATCTCTCATTTTCTTTATGCAGATGATGTGCTTCTATTCTCTGATGCTAGATTGAGAAGCATAAGGCAACTAAGGGGCATTGTTCGTGATTACTGCAGTTGGACTGGACAAAAGATAAATCATAATAAATCTGTTATGATTTGTGGCAAGATGGTTGAGAAAAAGAGGAAGAAGAAATTGGCTCAATTCTTGGGAATTAAGGTGGTAGAAGAATTGGAGTATTTGGGTATTAAGGTGGCTTTGAGAAGGATGAAAAAGGCTGATTTTCAAGGTCTTTTGGATAGGGCCATGAAAGGGATGAATGCTTTGAATAATAGGTATATTTCCTTGGCTGGAAAGTTAGTACTGGTGAAATCAGTGTTTATCACTTTCAGGGTCTTTCGCTGTTTTCCTCTTGACTCACTCTCTCATTCCCTTAAGCATTCTTAAGGAATTTGAGAGGCTTTGCAGGAATTATATTTGGAATAAGATGGATGGTAGTCATGGCCTTCACTATGTTGCTTGGGAAGAGCTTTGTAAACCGAAGAATTTGGGAGGTTGGGGGGTTCATTCAGCTTTGTCTAGTTTGAACTCCTTAAGGGCCAAGTTTGCTTGGAATCTCTTGAAGAATCCTACTTCTTTGCTTAATAGGAATCTATTAACCAAATATGGGAAAGATTGGTGGAAGAATGGAAGCAGGAAGGGAGGTTCATCTTCTTGGAAAATCATTATCTCTGGACGGGATGCTCTCCAAAGTATTGTTAGATGGAGGATTGGGTTGGGAGATAAGATCAATGTTCTGAAAGATGTGTGGATCTTAGATAAATGCTTGCTTATGTGGCCCACATTTGTGGCAAATTTTGGTGATGAGGAAATAATGCTTGACTACTTCATTAGTGAAGGACGGTGGAATATTGATAGGTTGAAGTCATTCTTTGGCAATGAGCTCATCATTATAATTTGTAAAATTGATATATGCAGGAACCATGAGGAAGACGAATTAGAATTAAAGCAGATGTTTTATGGTAGATCTATTTCGGCTTTGACTAAGGAAGAGGGACTCAAGGGGGAGTTGCAGAAATTTGTTGGATCCTGGATTAAGAAGCTAAAGTTAAATGCTCAGGTGGAGGTGTTTATGTGGAGATTATGCAAGGCAGCCATTCCTACAGCAGATTTTCTATTGTATAGGAAGTTAGCAACCACTAATAGGTGTCCTAGAGGGTGTGAAGAGGTGGAGAACATTGATCATATTTCAACTTCTTGTTGTAAGCTTATTAAGGTAATTGATGTCATGCGTAGTTGGGGATTCATGATTCCCAAGTTTAGTTCCTTCCATGATTGTTTACTTCGGCTGAAATCCTTGGCTGAGTCTAATTCAATGGTGGTTAATTTGTATTGCTCCCTGTTATGGTTCTCTTGGAATAATAGGAATAAGTTCAAGCATGGGAAGAAGGAGGCCTTGTATACGCTGATAGCTGCAAGTGTTATTAGCTTGGTGATTATGCAAAGGAAGGATCTTATATGTTTGGATTACTGGGTCGCTAATCAGTCATTTGGACTATTTTCAAATTCTTGGCGTTCCCCACCACCCGAATGGTATTAAATAAATGTCGATGTAGCACTTAAGGAGAATTATGAAGCAGGAATTGGAGGCATTGCTCGGGATAGCAAAGGTAGATTTGTGTTAGCTTTCGGTTGCTATGGACTACATTGGGACATTGCACAAATAGAGCTTTTGGCTTGTACTTCTTTGATGAAGGTTCTAAAGGGAAGGTTGATGGATGCTAGAGGTATCATTATAGAAGGAGATAATAAGAATGTTATCCATGTTCTTCATAAATTATATAGCAAAGGGAAGAAATTGGATAAAGGCATTGAAGATGAAGATGGAGTCTTATTTGGTGATTGGAATAATGTGGTTTTTCATTGTGTTAAACGTGGTTGTAATAAGGTAGCACACTATTGTGCTAGCTTAGCTTGTTATTTTGATTTTTTTTTGGGACTTGTATTGTGAGGACAAACTACCTTGCTCTTTCGTTCATCTTGTGAAGGAAGAGTGTGATAAGGTAGTTACCTCTCATTAGTTTGTTTATAGGCTCTTTGCTTTCCTTTATCTTAATGCAACTTTGCATTCTTAAAAAAAAATTATGATTCTAAGATAACTGCAATCACTGAATCTAAAGATTTGAATACTTACTATATTGATAGCTTACTTGGATCACTCATTGCTTATGAGCAAGGGGTGAACCAAAGACAGCTTGATGCAGGTGAGAAGAAGAAGGAGAAAATAGTGGCACTGAAGGCCAACGAGAGTGATACTAGTGCTTCCGGGTCTGATAGTGATGATGTTGCCTTGATTACTAGGCAATTCAAAAGCTTTTTGAGGAAGAAACATAAGAACTTTCAGAAGTGGAACAAGGGTAAGTCCAACAGAAATTTTAAGGGTTCATCTGACACGGTCTATTTTGAATGCATGAAGCATGGGCACATTAAGGCTGATTGTCTTACACTTAAAACTCACCCAAGCAAGGAGAATGGTGAGGAGAAACACAAGTTCAGGAAGGACAAGAAGCAGATTCAGAAGGCATTCTGGGCAGATTCTACATCTGACTCTTCTGAGACTGAAGCTGAGGAGGAGGAAACAAATTTGTGTCTGATGGCTGATGATCATCCTGGTCAGTCTGACCAGGAAGAGGTATGTGAGCTTACTTACGATCAATTACTTGAAATATCTGAAAAATTCATGCATCATATAGGAAGCTTAAGAAAACCCATGCTAGCTTGAAATTGGATTATTTGACTTTGTAAAAAGAGCATGATGTTTTGATTAAGGATCATTCCACCGTTTATTGCAATCACATGTCTTTACTTGATGAATTTGATGAACTGAATAAAAAATATTCTGATTTAATTGTTGAGCATGATTTACTGAAAACCACGCATGTTGATTTAGAAAAATCTTTCAAAGAATTAGACAATCTGGCATGTGAAGTGGAGAGTAGCAATGGTGCTTTGAAATTTGAAATTACAAGTTTAAAGAAAGAAAATGAATTTTTGAAAGTTAAGATCAATGCTTTTGAGAAACATGAAACACCTCCTACGTTTGCACAGTTTTATGCACCTCCACCTTTTATAGAATCTATTTTAAAAACATCAAAGCATGTTTCATACAGACCTAGGAAGAGGCACTATTACCCACGTAGATTAGTTAACCCTTTTCCTGGAGTTAGATGTTTTTCCTGTGGCATGTTAGGACACATTTTTCACTCCTGCACTGTTCACCGTAGTACACACTGGGTGTGGAGGCCTAAATTGCATGTTTTACAGTACAGCACACATGCATTGCATTCTTCTTTTCATAAGAAGGAACCCAAACCTATTTGGGTTCCTAAAACTGACATTTGATGATTTTATAGGTGTGCTCTCACACAAGACCTCGTTAGAGCATGTGGTACCTGGACAACGGATGTTCTGGACACATGACTGGAGAAGCAAATTAGTTCATTTCACTGGAAGCCAGAGCTGGAGGCAAGGTTACACTAGGAGATAACACCACCAGGAGGGTGGTAGGTTCAGGTATAATTGGTGATTCAAAGAGTTTTATGATTGACAATATTTTGCTTGTATATGGACTGAAACATAACTTGCTGAGCATCAGTCAACTCTGTGATAAAGGATACAGCATCAAATTCCTGCCCACTTGCTGCATTTTAAGCTTAAATGACAAAATTGTTTTGTAGGGATAAAGGATCAACAATGTCTACAAGCTGGATGTAAGTTGCATTAAGGCTGAAAATTCAATTTGCTTAAAAATTGCTACTGATGAGTCTTGGTTGTGGCATAGGAGATTGTGTCATGCCAGTATGAAAACCCTTAGGAGAGTCACCCAAAAGGACTTAGTTAGAGGTGTGCCCAAGCTTAAGTTCACTAAGGACCACCTGTGTGATGCCTGTCAGTTAGGAAAGCAAGTTCAGTCCTCCTTTCACTCTGTTAAGGACATTAGCACCTCTAGACCTTTAGAAGTCCTTCACATAGGTCTCTTTGGACCCATTAACACTGCCAGCTTAGAGAGGAAAGTCTATGGCTTTGTGATTGTAGATGACTACTCGAGGTTCACTTGGATTAAATTTCTATCACACAAATCTGAGTCATTTGATGAGTTTAAGTCCTTCTCCACTTGGATTCAGAGGAAGTTAGGTTGTGAGATCTTGACTATTCATAGTGATCATGGTGGAGAGTTTGAAAATGTAAAGTTTGGAACTTCCTGTAAGGAGCAAGGGATTAGTCACAATTTTCCAGCTCCTAGGACCCCTCAGCAGAACGGGGTAGCTGAAAGGAAGAACAGGACCTTAGTGGAAGTCGCTAGAGCCATGCTTGTTGAGTATTCACTTCCAAAATACTTTTGGGCTGAAGCGGTGAACACTGTCTGTTATGTGCTGAATAGGGTGAATGTGAGATCAAATATGAACAAGACACCTTATGAGATTATTAAGGGTAGAACTCCAAACCTGTCCCACCTCCATATCTTTAGCTGTAAGGTTTTTATTCTGAACAACGGGAAATCACCCTTAGGAAAATTTGACCCCAAATCTGATGAAGGAGTGTTCTTAGGCTATTCTAGTGTGGGGAAATCCTTTAGGGTGTTCAATAAGAGGACTTTGGTGGTGGAAGAGACAACTCATGTGGTGTTTGATGAATCTGATCCAAAGGTGAATAGAATTGAGGAAGAAGAAGAGGTAGAGGAGATTACCCAAGGGATTGAAAATGCAAATCTGGAGGAAAGGGTAGAACCTCAAACCACACAGCCTAGAGATTGAAGATATTCTTCAAGTCATCCTAAAGAACTGATCTTAGGAGACCCTTCTGAAGGTGTTAGGACTAGGCATGGACTTAGAAAGGAAGTAAACCACTCTGCCTTTATCTCAATGACTGAACCCACCAACATCAATCAAGCCCTTTCGGATGAGTTTTGGATCTTAGCTATGCAAGAAGAATTGAATCAATTTGTAAGGAATGATGTTTGGGAGTTAGTAGAAAGACCTAGAAATCAAAGTATAGTGGGAACCAAGTGAGTCATTAAGAATAAGATGAATGATTCTGGTGTGGTGGTTAGGAATAAGGCAAGATTGGTGGCTAAGGGGTATAATCAGATTGAAGGGATTGATTTTGAGGAGACCTTTGCCCCTGTAGCTAGATTGGAAGCCATTAGAGTACTACTAGCCTTTGCCTGTTATAAGGGATTTAAGCTATTTCAAATGAATGTTAAGAGTGCCTTTTTAAATGGGGTAATAAAAGAGGATATTTTTGTAGAATAACCCCCAGGTTTTCAGAGTTCCCAATACCCAAATCATGTTTACAAATTAAAAAAGGCCTTATATGGATTGAAATAGGCACCCAGAGCTTGGTATGAGAGGCTTAGCACATTCCTGTTAGAAAGAGAGTTTATTAAGGGGAGCGTAGACACCACCCTTTTCTGAGGAGAATAGGGGATGACTTACTCATTGTCTAGATCTATGTTGATGATATAATTTTTTGATCTTTTGATAAATATTTATGTGATGAGTTTTCTAAAATAATGAGTAAGGAGTTTGAGATGAGTATGATGGGAGAATTGTCCTATTTTTGGGGGTTTAGCATAAGGCAAATGGATGATGGAACCTTTCTCAATCAATCTAAATACACTAAGGATATTTTGAAGAAATATGAAATGGACAAAGCCAAGCCAATCAACTCTCCCATGAGCTCCTATATTCAGTTAGATAAGGATTCAAGTGGAAAATCAGTTGATCAGAAGAAGTATAGGGGAATAATTGGATCACTGCTTTACCTGACTACTAGCGAACCTGATATCATGTTTAGTGTCTATCTTTGTGCTAGGTTTCTGGCTGATCCCAAAGAGTCCCACATGACTACTGTTAAGAGAATTCTTAGATATCTTTTAGGAACCCCAAAGCTAGGAATCTGGTACCCTAGGCACAACACCTCTTTTGAGATTATTAGATATTCTGATTCTGACGTTGCAGGGTGTAGGGTGGATAGAAAGAGCACTTCTAGAACTTGTTAATTCATAGGACAGTCGTTAGTCTCCTGGTCCAGTAGAAGACAGAACTCAGTTACACTTTCCACTGCTGAAGCTGAGTACATTGCCTTAGGGAGTTGTGTGGCCCAAGTTCTTTGGTTGAAGCAACAAGTCTTGGATTTAGGATTACCTGTGGGCACAATTTCTGTTCTGTGTGATAATACTAGTGCCATCTGCATCTCTAAGAATCCAATCTAATATTCTAGAACCAAACACATTGATATAAGGTATCACTTCATTAGGGACCATGTTACGAAAGGGGACATTGAGCTACATCATGTAGCAAGTGAAAATCAGCTGGCTGACATATTCACTAAACCACTGGCCTTTGACTCATTCAGCATTTTGAGGACCAGATTAGGAGTGATTGATATAAATGCTTGATTCTGATGATTGCTGATTTCTGATTTCTCTAATTTTTATTCTGCTTCTATTAGTTAGCTGTTTGATTTGATTATTTACTTTCTGTTATTTTTAGTTTTTCTTCTGCTGATTTCTGTGTTAGCCTTGGTGTTAGGTTGCTTTGAGTATTTATGTTGATATAATTTTCTACCTATTTTTATTTACTAGTTCAACTCTTTTATATATTGTTTTATGCTTTTCAAAATCCGATCACTGCTCGCTACTTCTGATAAACTGGATTTCTGACTGAGCATTTTACCTTGTTTTTATTTGGAAGCTGGTAAGCAGTGATTGATTACACTAGATCTATTAAAGGGAAGAAACATTGATGATTGTTTCTCTTCCTCTAACTCCTTTGCTGGTGTATTATTTCTTTTGGATAAATATCCTCTTCAAAATTAAAATATTAGGTTTTGAAATAGAGATTTATTTTATCTTCCTATAGTAATCTACCTCATATGAATAGTATTTTCATAGTCTTGTGTCATTATTATGCTTTTCTAAACCAAGTGATTGCACTTATCATATGACATATGGCTTTTATTTTGTGAATTATTCTTCCTTTTTGTGGAGGACGTCTCTTATGTCTGGAAGGTAACTTTACAGCTGAGATGCTTTAACAATTTTGAGAGGGAGAAAGCTTACAAAAGATGTGTAGTGCACCAAATAAACTGAAAAAGAGGCACAAAATGAGCCCAAAGCTGAAAAGATATGAAATGTCGCCAAACTAAAAGATACACAAAGTGTATCAGAAATCAAAAGATGCGTAAAGCGCCAAACAAATTAAAAAAGAGGCACAAAATGAGCCCAAACTAAGCTTTCTTCCCTTTTAGATTGTTAAATGTCTTAGAAAAATCCGTGCGCCACTTAATATTTTCAAAGGCTTGAGTTTGAAAATCCTGATTTCTGATTTATTACTTTGTAACACTATTATATCAGATATTTTTCTGGTACGAGGCTTGAAAGGATCTCTTTTCGAATCTAATTTCTTTTCTTCTGAATTGGATTTTTGTTTTGAAAGAGATTTGCATCTATAAGGTGCCCGAGGTGGGAGTTACGAAAGTCAATTTTTCAAACTTTTCTTTTATTTCAACACTGTCAATCATCTTTTTATTGGTTTTTTGATCTAAAATCAAGGAAAAATTCTAATTTTCTGGAGCTGCTTGATCAAACAAAAAAAAATCATTGCTTTTATGTTCTCGTTTCATGTTTTATTTTCTTTGGTTTTATTTTTTCTTTTTAATGGTTGTGTTTTTGGGATCCTGATCGTTCATCTCCATCCTCCATCTTTTTTCTATTTTCTTCACATCGTCTTGGACGATCCACATATCATCCTGGATGATCTTCTTCGTCCTGGATGATACAAACATCATCCTAGACGTTCATTTTAAAATTGTCCCCAATCTGATCATACGGCTAAGGAACACCAATTATTGGTGATCGTCCTGGATGATCCTTATATCATCCTGGATAATATGATCCATATCTTCCTGATATGATCGGATGGCTGAGCATGCACCAATTATTGATCATCATCCTGGACGATTCACCACATCGTCCCAAACGATCCACGTGTCAGCAGCCGGACGATTCAAATTCGGCCCGTCCGACACACTTATTGTACATTGTCCTGGACGATCCACCTAATCGTCCGGGATGATACTTTTCATCAACGGTCATCCGGCCTGACTCCTCGGGACAATCGCCTGTGACTAATCATCATAGACGATCTCTGATCGTCCTGAACGATCCAACCACCTTTTTGACCAATCGTCTTGGCCGTCATAAATGCTCGTATCGTCCTGGATGATCTCGGGATCGTACGGGATGATCTGGCTGACTTCTATTTAAACAGCCAATTTTTTTTTCACACTTCTCCTTCCACTCTCCCTCACTTGTGCTTTTTAATGGCTAGCGGGAAGCATTCTATGAAAAAGGGTGCGAGTTCCTCGCAGGGGAATGTTGATCCCCATTTTCCCAATGCAGTCGATCAGGCTGCCTTCGAGCGCTATCGTGAGGTGGGGATCACACAGTCAAAAATAGTAAACCCCCGCACCCTTACCTATCTTATTCTTGATCTTTTCGCACATACCTCCCTCACTTTCATCCTTACCCCAGCCTTTCCATTCAGCCTTGAACTTCTTCAAGTTTTCTTCGCCAATCTGTTCATTTCTGCTGACTATTCCACTCTCCGCTCCTATGTCAATCAACGTCCCATGGAACTCACTGCACAAGACTTTCAGAACATCCTTCAACTTTTTGTGACTGGTGATAAAATCCACACTCTTATTACTGACCCTGACTATGATTGGAGTGTCGCCAATCACTTTCTTTGAAATACGAATGCACTCTACAATGATAATGCTTCCACTTCCCTCCTTAAGGATGCACAGACCATTCAGTAGATCCTTCATTCCTCCGTCATCCCAAAGGCTGGGGATCGGATTCACATCACCCCCCTATTGTCTCTAACCACACATTATATCTTGGCCCACCGGAACTTTAATGACACTGACCTTCTTATCCGATACATCGAGCACCTCACCACTATTAGGGATCTGGTTCATAGACATCGTCCAAATCTAGCTTTAGGTCATATCATTGCATATGCCTTAGAAACTAAATATGACATGCAGTATCCAGTCCCTCCTGATGTCCCTCCTTCCTTCTTCATAAACAATTTATTCCATGTCCTATACAGTACCCGATTACATCCAGAGCCCGCCCCGGATGTTGAGGAGGAAGAGGAAGAGGCTATTCTCGTTCCTGCTGCACCCGATGCACCTGCTCCCCTTCGCATCGCTTCTACTTTTGACCATCTGGTGTAGCACTTTGATCAGTGGGAGGCCAGATTCGACTCCTATGTTGCTGCTCAGGAGCAGCGGCACGCTGAGGACCTGTAGCGCTTTACTGACTATGCTGCTCAGTAGCAACAGCAGCATGACCAGGACATTTCCTGGATTGGAGCCCACTTTACAGCCATTCATAGTTACTTCAACCCACCACAATCACCTCCTCCTTCTGATCAGGATCCGCCTCCATTTTAGTGTTATGTTTTGTAGCTGTTGGTTCTGTGTTTTGTTTGCACTGTTGTTTCTGTTTGCCCTCCTCTTTTTTGTGATGTCAAAAGGGGGAGTCAGTTGTAGTAGTTTTTGTTCTTGTTATGTTTTGTTCTTGTATTTCCTATACTTCTTTGGTTGTTCAATGAAAATTAGAAAAAAATTATTTTTTCGATCATCTAGTTCTTTTATTTTTTAAACTACTGCACATATGTTTGCCATCATCAAAAAGGGGGAGATTATTACAAATCTGGTTTTGATGATGACAAACATGTTTTTATTGTGTTTTGCTTGGCTAACCCGTTTCAAGCACAAAAGATCACGAACAACTCAAGCCAACTCAAGATCGGGTCCAAGTGTGTCTACGTGTACTATTTTCCTTTTCTTAAGTTAATTGTAATGTAACTGATCCCCTAGCTAAGTAACCTTGCACACACACACTCAGGGGGAGAGCTTGAGTGAATTAGAGTTTCTGTTCAAGTTTTTATTCAGATCATCCTGGACGATAGTCACATCGTCCTGGACGATCAAGTAAAAATAGAAACCCTAATTAGGGCGACCAAGTTAAGTGTGTCTGATTAAGCAGATCATCCTGGATGATCATTGCATCGTACGGGATGATATGCTCAAATCAGAAATTCTCAGCTGCCAGATCAAGTTAAGCAAATTTTTATTTTAAGATATTTGGTCTGATCGTCCTAGATGATACGTGTATCGTCCTGGACGATCTAGTACAATCATGCCTAAATTAGTCTGGTAATTAAAGAAAGCAATTAAGACTTGATTGATACGATCATATCATCATGGAAGATCACAGGATCGTCCTGGATGATCCTAATCATCTAGTGTGTTTCAGCTGTACGTCCAGAGTGGTGCTCAGGATGATTTGGGCACATTTTGAACTAATCGTATAGGATGATATCCCTATCATCCTGGACGATCAAGTCATTTTTGGGTCGTCGAGCTCCAGTTTCTCTAGACGACCAGAGCGGTCTTCTGGATGAAATTCCTGAATTTACACTAATCGTCCTGGACGATCGCAAAATCGTACGGGATGATATGAACAACTTTTTCCACTGATCGTCAAGAAGAGCCAGATTGTCCAGGCTGAAACAACTGATTTTGAACTGATCGTACAGGATGATCTATGGTTCGTCCTGGATGATCTAGGCTGACTAGTTGAGATTTAGGGTAAATTTTGAGCCCTCCTATAAAAGATCTTTTTCTTTCAACAAGAAAAATCTTTTGCCACTTTCCTTTCCAGAGAAACCCTAGAGAGAGAGAGAGAGGATCTTATGAGGGGGAGTTCGTGAGGGGTTCACGAAGGTTGCTCCAAGGAAGGATCAGAGTCATCTTCTCCGCTCGTCGTCTTTTATCGTGTTGGTGTTCTTTGTGAGAGGATCATTCGTAAGAAGATCTGGGGTTCTCTTCCCGCTTCAGGAGGAAGCGAAAGGAGTCCGGGGTTCTCTGCCCGCTTTAGGAGGAAGCGAAAGCAGTCCGAGGTTCTCTGCCTGCTTCAGGAGGAAGCAAAAGGAGGTTGGGTTCTCTGCCTCACCATGTCGGTGGAAAGGAGGTTTTTGTACAGGCTTCTCCGCCTTCCTGTGGGAGCAAAAGGAGAGACACTTTGAGTTAGTACAATACCCAGAGGGGAGGCTCCGGGGAGTGGACGTAGGTCAAGTTGACCGAACCACTATAAAATTTTTGTGTGTTCTTTCTGATTACTTTCTGCACTTTAGTTTTTCTGTGATTATCTGCTTGGGTGAAATTTGTGTTTAATCTTTTCGTTTGAGTATTTACTTATTTCCGCTGCATATCATAGAAGAGGTTTTTGCTATTGCTCTCGAATTTTTAAATAACCAATTCACCCCCCCCCCCCCTCTTGGTTAGCCTCGGGACTAGTTCATCAGGGCTTAACATCCCTATCGAACTTTCAATAGGAACTATATAAGGCAACCAAAGTTCAAAATTTTTTAAGAAGCTAATTACCGTGAGGACAGGGTCCAAATTGCTAGGGAAGATAATTTGAATATATTTACTATGGAGATATTAAAGTATGTGAAAAATACTACCTTAACAGCACTCTCCAAAAGAGATGTAAAAAGGTTAGAGTTGAAAGCCTCTCTTCCTTTAAACACAGATTCCCAAGCCAGTACCTTTATACCTTCCACTAGCAACCTAGAAACTAATGTAATTCTCAATGATCCATTTATGGATGAGATAATAGATCTTCCTTTTGATTGATATTTGAACTGTGTAAACAAATTTGTTAAGTAAGGTTTAACACCATCAAAATGGACTAAAGGTGAAGCTCAATAGATTGAACTCTTGTGGGATGCAAAATACTACAAATACGTAATAGACTAGGTGTTAGCTTTGCTACTCTATACCTATTTAATAACGATGAATATTGCCTAGTCATATCAAATAATCTAGAGTTTGATAGACTTTTTCAGTGAATGTTAAAGCTTTAAATATACTCTTTTTAGAAACTTCTTATGTTTTGGATGACTCTCAAGTTAGGGATGCTCCTCGAGAACTTGAATAGGATATTAGATCTAAGATAAATGATCTAAAAGAAATAAATCTTGGTAGTGATGAGATCCTTAATTGATTTTCATAAGTTTTTTAGTAAATAAGAATGAGTCAAATCAAATGATCGAGTGACTTAGAGAATTTAAAGACTATTTCACTCTGAGTTATGAAGAAATGCCCATATTATC
Organism: Dendrobium chrysotoxum; assembly: GCA_019925795.1. NCBI lineage: Eukaryota > Viridiplantae > Streptophyta > Magnoliopsida > Asparagales > Orchidaceae > Dendrobium > Dendrobium chrysotoxum. Next base: position 26,275,834 of record CM034298.1, on the reverse strand, counting down.
TCCAGGTATAGTAGTTAAAAAGTTAAAAATTCAATTAGAGGTGGTACAAGTAAAACAAGGACCTTGACGGATGTGACTCGATATTGAACAACAAGTTGTTACCAAAGTTAAGAAGTTAATCGATGCTAGATTTATAACGCAAGAGGAATACCCAACTGGTTAGATAGTATCATCACAAGTAAGAAAAAGAATACTTAGAATTGTGGCAGTATCGACTTGATAGATTTGAATAAGGCATGTTCTATAGATGAGTTATTGCTTTCTATACTGGAATGCATGTTTTAAATTGCTTTATTACATGTAATATTTTTCTTTATGGATGGTTCATCTAAATATAGCATTTAGAACACTAATATTAGTCTACTACTACAAAGTTATGCCATTTGGACTAAAGAACACTAGGGCAACCTACCGAAGAGAAATGATGAGGATTTTTATTAAACTTATCCACCATAAAGTGGAGTGTTATGTTGATGACCTAGTCATTAAAAACCTCAAAAGAGATGATTATTTATATGACCTGAGAATTATTTTTCAAAGAGTTTTTTGATATAATTTAAAAAAGAATCCTTTGAAGTATGCTTTTGGCATCACTTTAGGAAAGTTTTTGTGTTTCATGGTTTGAAACCGTGGAATCAAAATTGATCTAAATAAAATTAAAGTGATAATAAAATTACCACCATCTAAAAGCCTTACCCAATTGAGATCTTTCCAAGGTCGATTGGCATATCTTACGAGATTTATATCAAATCTTTCCAATATATGTTAGCCATTTATATCTCTATTGAAAAAAAGCACTCACTTTTGGTGGGATGAAAATTACTAGAAAACATTCAACAATATAAAGCATTATCTAATAAATCCTCCAGTCTTTGCTACTCCCATTTTAGGGAAACCATTAATTTTATATGCAATAGCTTTAAGTAAACCTCTTTATACCTTGTTAACTCAAATTAATGAGAAAGTGAAAGAGAATGCACTTTACTATCTAAGTAGACATTTACTTCTAATTGAAGTAAATTATCCTCTGATCGAAAAACATTATTTATCTTCAATCTTCATCGTTTAGAGGTTGAGACACTATATGCTTTCTCATATGGTAAATATGCTATCCAGAGTAAACCCACATTAATATTTGTTAACTCGTCCAACATTATCAGGAAGATTTGTCTGATGGTCAATGATTCTATCATAATTTGAAATTTCATTTACTTCTTTACTTGTTATGAAAGGGCAGGCTGTGGCAAAATTTTTAGTAGCTCCTCTGATACAAGATGATTGTCTGATATATGACGAACTATCTAATGAACAAATCATGAAACTATAGTCAAATGAAAAGTTTACCTGTGAATTCTATTTTGATGATGTTACTTCCATTCAATAAGAACTATCTGATGACACTTCCCCAAGAAAAGCTAGAATCTGTATTGTGTTTATTATGCAAGATAAAAGCTTAATGTATTATTCTTACCATATGTTAGGAACTTGTACGAATAATAAAGCTGAGTACGAGGCACTAATAACTGGGTTAGGATTGACAATCTTGAATGAAATCAAAGAAATTAAAATTTTTTGAGATTCTCAGCTAGTGAACAATTAAATAGCTAGAATTATAAGGTGTTAAAGGAAAGTCTTTTCCCCTATCATCAGTATTTAATTCATCTACTCAAATAATTTTTAAACGTTACATTATATAATATTGCTCATGGAGAAAATTCCATAGTAGATACCTAAGCAAAACTAGTTAAAGCTCTGGCTTGTCTAGAAGGGGATCGAATTCTGATAGAAGTATAAGGGTGTAAAGTGTTATCACCTACAGACTTTGCATATATAAAAAGAAAATTCCTAAAAGAGGTGAAAATTTTTTAGCAGTACATTATGAAATGGATTGGAGAAAACCCTTCATGGAATACTTCTAAGAAAGTAAGCTCCCTCATGATTGATCGATAGCTAATAAAATTCAAGGAAGATCTCTATATTACGCTTTAATCAACAACACCTTATATAGAAGATTATTCAATCAGATGTGATTATGGTGTTAGAATAAATCAAAAGTGCAAAAAATTATAGAAGAAGTGCATGATAGATTATGTGTTGCATATCAGTCGAGTTCAAATTTGAAAATAAAAATAAAAAGAATTTGGTATTATTGGCCATCAATGATTAATGACTACATAAAAATTGTATGTTTTTGTTATCAATACCAAGTATATGGTGAATCAACCACCAAATGTATTGCATCCATTAGTTGCTTTATGTCCATTTTAAACTTGGTTTATAGATAATATTAGTCCAATTATCTACCATAGGTCACAGATTCATATTAGCTACTACAAATTACTTCCCAAAATGGGCAGAGTCAACTCCTCTAAGAGAAGTTGAAGCACATCACATTCAAAACTTTTTCAAAGACCATATCATATATATATTTGATGTTCCTCATCAGATCATATCAGATAATGGTCCATGATTTAGAAGTATCAAGATAAGTAGTTTTGTTAAATTTTACATTGATGAATGGAGATACTCAAAAATATATTACCCTTGGTTAAATGGAATGGCTAAGGCCTTCAATAAGACATTAGTTTAGATCTTAAAGAAAACCTAGATGATAATAAGCATCAATGTTATGGAAAGTTAGTTGAAGTTCTATGGGCATATCAAACCATATATAGAACTCCAACTCAATCTACGACCCATACTTTTGTCTTTAGCATAGAAGTTGTTATACCATTAGAAGTACAACTACCTTCACTCCAAATTACTATAAACTATAGCCTAAATTCATAATAGAATGCCAAATTTTTATTAGAAGAGCATGAAGGTTTAGAAGAGAAGAGGTTTCAAGCTCAACAAAACCATAAGTTATATAAAGTTAAGATTATTTTCAAGCTCAACAAAACCTAGTTTTACAAAGACCTATTTTAGCACATCAAAAGGAATGTGGAAAATTTGAACCAACATGGGAAGGTCCATTAATGGTGGAGAAGGTTTACTAAGGAAGTTATTATCAGTTCATTGATTGTAAAGGAGATTGTCTTATGTTATCTATCAATAGACGATACCTTAAGAAGTATTATAATGGTTGACGTAACAAAAGAAATTATTAATAATGAAAGTTTTAAAATTCAAATTTCCATCACAACTAAAATTACATGAATAAATTGGGTCTAGATGATGGCACTGTGTCAAAAGATCTACACTAAAACTAATGGACTGTCTTTCTAAAGCTCAGTTTAAATTGTTCGATGATTATTATGAATCAACGTGATCTTTCGATCATGAATTCAAAAGATAAATCTACCTATCTGAGAATTGATCTCTCTTTTAGGTTTTCAATCTTTTATTTCAAAATTAATCTCCCACTCAAAATCTAAATCTACTTGTCTAAGAATTGATTACTCGTTCAGATTTTCAATCTTTTGTTTGGGAATCTATCTCCCATTCAAAATCTAAATCTACCTATCTGAGAATTGATATCTCATTTAGGTTTTTAACCTTTTATTTAGGATTCAATCTTTTATTCAAAATAAAAAATCTATCTATCTGAGATTTGATCTCTCATTCAAGTTTTTAATCTTTTATTTGGGAATCGATCTCCTATTCAAATCTAAATCTATATGCCTGAGAATTCATCTACCATTTGGGTTTTCAATCTTTTGCTTGGGAATTCATCTCCCATTCAAAATCTAAATCTACCTCTTTGAAATTTGATCTCTCATTCAAGTTTTTAATATTTAATTTGGAAAATAATCTTCCATTCAAAATCTAAATCTACTTATCTTAGAATTGATATCTCGTTCAAGTTTTCAATCTTTTATTAGGGAAATGATCTCTCAATATAAACCTAAATCTGCATGTCTAAGAATCGATCCTCATTTAGGTTTTCAATCTTTTACTTTGGAATCAATCTCCCATTAAAAATCTAAATCTTCCTATCTACGAATCAATCTCTCTTTCAAGTTTTAATCTTTTATTTGGGAATCTATCTCCCATTCAAAATCTAAATTTACTTGTCTAAGAATTGATCTCTCATTCAGGTTTCAATCTTTTGTTTAGGAATCGATCTCCTAATCAAAATCTAAATCTACTTGTCTGAGAAACGATCTCTCAATTAAGTTTTCAATCTTTTATTTAAGAATTAATCTCCCTTTAAAAATCTAAATCTACCTCCTTGAGAATCTATCTCTCATTAAGGTTTTCAATCATTATTGACAATGGATCTCCCATTCAAAACCAAAATTTATCTATCTGAGAATTGGTCTCTCATTTAAGTCTTCAACCTTTGTGTTTGGGAATCAATCTCCCATTCTACCTGTCTGAGAATCAATTTTTCATTCAGGTTTTTAACCTTTTATTGGAAATCGATCTCCCGTTCAAATTCAAATTTGCTAGTGGTGGAGAAAACCCTATGGTTCCATCCAAGTCCAAATCTTAAATTTCCTGCTTAAGATCATTTCATTGCGATCACATATTATTCAAATAATCTTATGGATTATGTTAATCTCTTTAGTCAATGCCAACACATGTGATTTAATTTTCTAGTTTATTACACCTATTTGGGGTCAATTTATTGACCTCAATTCAAGCTGAGGTCATATGAATTATAAAGACTCTAAACTACAACCATTTAAACACCAGAAACTTATCAATATACTAGCATAACCATGAACTATAAGCAACTAGCTTAGTGCAATGCCTCCATTAGTATACTAACCCTTCCATCTTTATTCAGGTCACTTCATTGGGAACTACATATATCAAACACTTCTTCATTAGATCCTTCAGCTAGTGATTGACCTGTTTGATCTATTTGAGCTAGCCCAACCTAACATAACTGATCAAGCACCTTCTCCACCTACAATTAAACCTAAATTTACATATGAATTTCAAAAAACTTCATTGGATTTAAATCCTAAGGAGTTGGACATGATTACACACCTCAACCTAGTCAATAGTTGACATGTCAAGTAAACCCATAACTTGTTAAACTAAGGTTAAAATGTGATAAATTTGTATCCATGATTAAATCAATTCCTTCAACCATCCAAACCAACCCCATTGCATGCTTGAAGGGGCCTACTCTCTACATGTGTCAAGTCTTAATAAGTTTGACTTGGTCAACTCATCAAAGATGGTCAAAATCCAAACATACACTTGACCCTTCTTGCAAACATCAACTATATAGCTCCAAACCTCATGAAATTAGTCTAAATAGCATACAAACCCTCCTAAAGTCTATCTTTCTCAGCCTTAACTAGTTGATTTGTCAAATAGTCAACAAAACCTAAAATACCCACATGTGGTCAAATCCCATCAAACACTCCATTTCCCTCCAAACCCCCTTGCTCAAGCCATTTAAATTACTCCTAAAACTTTCTTAAACATCCTCTCAGCTCATGACAGTCATTGGTTTTGTTCAAAATAACAAAGTGGTCCCCTCCCATATGAACTCACCAAATGCTTTTCCTAGGCTGTGCAACCACCACCCTATCTCTTAACCAACAACAACCTACTCCCGCTTTTGACATCGCAAAAGAAGGGAGCAACAAAATAATGAAGGCAAAATAAAGTAGAAATCACAATAGAGAGAAATGAAAATAATACAAATACAAGCACTAACACAAAACAAATTAAAAGTATGAAGAGTCCTGATAAGGTGGAGGTGGTGGTGGTGGTTAGAAGAATCAGTGAATGGATGCAAGCTACTCTCCAAGACAAGCCATATCATTTGCATGTTGTTATTGCTACTATGCTATTCAGATGTTAAAATGAGCCATATGATTATCATGATGCTATTCTGGTAGTAGGTGCCAAAATGAGCCTCCCACTGGTCAAACCTCTGAACTAACGCATCATCTTGAGATTATTTTTGGATAGGTGCTAGTGCTAGAACTGGTGCTGGACCTCCCTCTGCTTCCTTTGGCTTGGGGTCCACATAGTGAACATTGTGGCGGTGAGCACTGTGAAGGACATGGAAGGAGCTATTTGAATAGAAGGTTAGGAGATGATCTAGTAGTGCATGGAATTAGAAGTTGTATTTAGATTCAAGGCTGAAGGCAATTATGTGACCTAACATAAGATTTGGCTTTCTTTGATGTCTAAGATCTCGAATGTAGGTTAAATTCTAAAGATATTAAATATTTAATTCAGCTACATTGAAATCAATCTCATCCATTATCAAGTAGGGGGTTAGGGATAAAAGAGGTGTGATATTGATTTGATCCCCAACTTTTGGAATTATAGAGTTGCAAGGAATATGCTGAATAATTCTAGCATCTAGCATTAAGGTAATGATGTGAGGAATGTGGCATCTGATATTTGGTTTCCTAAGTGTAGTGTTAGGAAGGGTCCAATCATAATCAGGGTTAGACGCAACAAGGTGAACTTTTTCTCTAAGAGTAGAAAGGTGGAGGTATTCATGAAAGTCTTCATAGGTACTTTCAACAGGCCTCCTATTGACATAAGATTGGAGGGTAGTGCCCCCACTGTTAATATAGAGACTAACAAAGAATTCAAAAAGGATTTTAGAACTGAACGGGTGGGCAAGAGTGATGATGAATAGATGAGTGGTGCGGGTGAAAAGATTGAGTTCCTGAAAGTTTAGAACTTTCTAATTTATTATTTTGGATGGTGTGATCCAGACAGTTTGGTAACGATGGTAAGTCTCTTTGTCTACTACTTTGATGGAGCGAGGATCCACAGGTTGTCAGGAGGAACTACCGACGAGAGCTCGTGAATCTTTCTACCGGCCATTTTAAGGACGAAGATCTTAGAGAGGAGGGAAGAGAGTTTGAAAAGTGTTGAGTAAAAAAATTTATTTTCCCTCCCTTTCAATAGAAATCAGCCATATCATATTGTATGATAGTGTATCATATAGTATGATCAAGTGCATTCAATTCATTCAGTCTAACTACATTCAAAAAGGCTATTTTATCTTACAGTATGATTAGAATCATATTGGACAATGAGAGTGAAGACATTCATCCCGAGGCATCAGTCTGGACAATCGAGTGGTCTGATCATCCTATTTGAATAGGTGTTCGTACAGTACAATACAATATTAAATATTATACCGACTGAATTTAATTTATCTAACATCTAGTGATTTATATAATAGATTAGATACAAAGGAGGGAGAAAGATATATGTATAAGTTAGCCAAACAAAGAGTAGTAAGGATTTAGTTCAAGTGAAGTGTATTAAGGATGAAGATCAAAAAGTACTTTTTTTTAGAAGATGATATTCAACAAAGCTGGATGAGATATTTTTCTAAACGTTTTAATGAAAAATGTGAAAAAAAAATTGACTGTAGTGACCTTAGCACCCTAAATAAAAATAAAGATTTCTATTTTTATCGGTGTATTAGTAAAACCGAAGTTAGAGAGGCTTTAAAGAAAATGAAGGGTGGAAAAGCTGTTAGACCTGATGATATTCCAATAGAGGTGTGGAAATGCTTAGGAGATGAAGGAATTTCATAGCTTATTGAACTTTTTAATACTATTTTGAACACTAAAAAGATGCCAGATGAGTGGAGAATAAGTGTGTTAATCCCTATTTTTAAGAATAAAGGTGATGTACAAGATTGTGAAAATTATAGAGGAACTAAGTTAATGTGTCACACTTTAAAACTATGGGAACGAGTTATGGAGCACAGGTTGCGGCGTGATACTAATGTTTCTCAAAATCAATTTGGATTCATGCTGGGTTTGTCTACTAAGGAAGCCATACATTTATTAAGAGGTTTGATGGAGAAATATAGAGAGAGTAAAGAGGATTTACATATGATATTTATTGATTTAGAAAAGCATATGATAAAGTTCCAAGAGAAGTGCTATGGAGAGTTCTTGATAAGAAAGGAGTTAATAACACTTATATTCAAATCATTAAAGATATGTTTGCAGGAGCTATTACTTGTGTTCAAACACAAGGTGGTTTGACCAAGTATTTCCCTATTTCGATTGGATTACATCAAGGATCAGCCTTAAGCCCATATCTTTTTTCTTTAGTCATGGTTGTTATCACTAGACATTTACAAGAGGATGTACCTTGGTGTATGCTTCTTGCTGATGATATTCTTCTTGTTGATAAAACTAGAGAGGGAGTTGAAGGTAAACTAGAATTGTGGAGGTCAACCTTATAGTCTAAAGGTTTTCACTTGAGTAGATCTAAAACAGATTATATGGAGTGTAGTTTTAGTAATAATAGACCTATTGAGGGGATTGTGACTTTGGCCAATCAACTCATTAATAAGAGTACACATTTTAGATATCTTGGATCTATTGTTCAGAGTGATGGTGAAATAGATGGGGATATTATCAACAGAATCCAAGTTGGATTGTTGAAGTGGAGGAATGCATCGGGCTTTTTGTGTGGTAGAAAAGTACCCCTCAAACTTAAGGGAAAATTCTATAAGATGGTGGTGAGACCTGCAATGCTTTATGGTGTCGAATGTTGGCCATTAAAAGAGAAGCATAATTCTAAGTTAAGTGTGCAGAGATGAGGATGCTCAGGTGGATGAGTGGCTTTACCCTTAGAGATAGGATATCAAATGAGCATATTCGTGAAAAGGTTGGAGTAGCTCTAGTGGAAGATAAGATTAGAGAGAGTCGCCTTAGATGGTTTGGTCACATAAAACGGCAGCCTCCCGATGACCCGGTTAGGAAAGTAGAGGTCTTAGATTTGACTTGTGTTAAGAAAGGTAGAGGTAGACCTAAAAAGACTTGGTTAGAAAATATTAGAAATGATCTTTCTTTATTAGATTTAAACGAGAATTTTACTTTTAACAGGACATAATGGAGAAAAAGGATTCATGTAGCCGACCCCACGTAGTGGGATAAAGGCTTGATGTTGTTGTTGTTGTTGTAACATCTAGTGCCATGTGTATCATATAGTACGAAATGGGTGTTTATACAATACAATCACCAATAATTGATCAACCAGAATCGTTGGCTGTGTTGTGGTAGTGATGTGATACTTTGTGCATATCATATAACATGATGTGATATCATACAAAATGATGTAAAAAAATTTTATGTGGTGTGTAATGATCAAGAAAACTTCATAAGAAGAAGATAAACAAAATAATCACCCATAAAATAGATCACAAATACAAAAACTAAAATACAAATAATAATAAAGAAAATTTAAGAGAAAATATATAAATACCTTTTTTTAATTTCCAAATCATCATGATTCAAGCTTGAATATCTATGACACCTAATCTAGTCCTCATGGTTCTAAAAGTTTCAAAAGCTAAGGGTTTTGTAAGGATATATGCCAATTTATTTTTAGTAGTTACATGATGTAGCTCTATTCTCCCTTGGTTATATGATCTCTAATGAAATAGTGCCTAATGTCTATGTGTTTGGTTCTAGAATGTTGGAATAGATTCTTTGATATGCAAATGGCACTAGTGTTATCACACATGGTAGGAATGATGCCTACAGGTAGTCCAAGATCTATAACTTATTACTTTAATCATAGGACATGTGCAATACAGCTCCCTACAACTATGTATTCATCTTCAATAGTAGATAGGGCTATGGAGTTCTATTTTCTGTTGGACCAGGTGGCTGAAGATTATCCTATTAATTGACAAGTTTTAGAAGTACTATTCTTATCAACTCTATAAAATGTAAAGTCTGAATCAGAATATCCTATGATTTCAAAAAGGTACTATGTCTAGGATACCAGATTCCTAAGTTTTGGGTTCCTAGAGGATATCTAAGAATTCTCTTAACAGCACTCATATGGGATTCTTTGGAATCAGCCTAAAATCTTGCACAGAGATAAATACTAAATATGATATTAGACCTACTAGCAGTTAAGTAAAGAGCTGATCCAATTATTCCTATGTACTTCTTTTAGTCAACTAATTTTCCACTTGGATCTTTACATAATTGAATGGTGGAGATAATGGAAGTATTAATCGCCTTAGCATTATCCATCTCATACTTTTTAAGAATATCTTTAATATACTTTATTGGCTAAGAAAAGTACCATCATCCTTTTGATTTTCACTAAATTCAAGAAAATATGTAAGCTCTCCCATCATGCTCATTTTAAACTCCTCACTCATTATTTTTAAAAATTTATCTCACAGATTTTTATTCGTAGATCCAAATAGTATATCATCAATATAAATCTGAATAATGAGTTTGTTTTCTCCTTCTTTCTTTAGAAATTGGTGGTGCCTACACTACCCTTGACAAAATTTATATCTAGAAGGAAAGTTCTCAGCCTTTCATAGTAGGCTCTAGGTGCTTACTTCTACCCATATAACGCCTTCTTTAGTTTGAATACATGATTGGGAAATTTAGAGTTCTCAAAACCTAGGGGTTGCTCATCATATACATCTTCTTTAATTATCCCATTTAGGAAGGCACTTTTATAATCCAATTGATATAGCTTAAATCCTTTAAAGTAAGTAAAGGCTAATAGCACTCTAATGGCTTCTATTCTTGCTATAAGGAAAAGGCCTTTTCAAAGTTAATCCCTTTAATTTGATTGTACCCCTTAGCTACTAATCTAGCCTTATTTCTAATTACTGTGCCATGGTCATTCATCTTATTTTTTAAAACCCATTTTGTTCCTTCCACACTCTGGTCTTTTGGTCTTCTAACTAACTCCCAAATATCATTCCTGGCAAATTGATTTAACTCTTCTTGCATGGCTAGCATCTAAAATTCATCAAATAAAGATTGATCTATATTTGATGGTTCTATCATAGAGATAAAGGCAGAGTGGCTAACCACTTCTCTAAGTCTATGCCTAGTTCTTATTCTTACTAATGGATCTCCAAGAATGAGGTCCTTAGGATGACTAGATTAATATCTCCAATCTCAAGGCAATGAGTTCTAAGGCTCTATTCTATCTTTTAAGTCAATAGATTCCACTACTTAGGAAACCTCAACAATTTCTTTTTCTTTTGATCTAGACCCACCAGATTTATCAGATTCATTAAATACTATATAGGTGGTCTCCTCTAGAACTAATGTCCTCTTATTAAAAACTCTATAGGTTTTACCAAAAGTTGAGTATCATAGGAAAACTCCTTCATTAGATTTAGGGTCAAATTTACCTAATGGGGATTTTCCATTATTTAGAATAAACACCTTACATCCAAAGACATGAAGGTGAGAGAGATTAGGTGTTCTTCCTTTGAGTAACCTATATGGTATCTTATTTTGCTTGGATCTAATATTTACCCTATTGAGAACATAGCAAGAAGTGTTCACTGCTTCTACCCATAAATACTTAGGAAGTGAGTATTCAGATAGCATGGCTCTTGTTGCTTCAACTAGGGCTCTATTATATCTTTTAGTAAACCCATTCTGCTGAGGGGTTCTAGGAGTTGAAAAGTTATGCTCTATCCCTAGCTCCTTATAATATAATTCAAATTTATTTTTTTTTTAAATTCTCCACCATAATCCCTATGGATAGATAGGATTTCACACCCTAATTGTTTTTCTGAATCCATGTGGAGAATGTTCTAAATTCCTCAAATGATTCATTCTTATGTGATAAAAATCTAATCTAAGTGAATCTTTAGTAATCATCAACAATCAAATATTCATATACTTTTCCCCCTAAGCTAGCAGTGCTAATTGGTCCAAACAAAGCCATGTGAAGGATGTCTAAGGGTCCACATGTGGTAATGACCTTAATTGTGTGGAAAGAAGTTTTGATTTGTTTTCCTAGTTGGTAGGCATCACAGAGATGGTCCTTATAGGAGTCTAATTTGGGTATGCCTCTAACTAGGTCCTTTTGGATTGTCTGCCTAAGTTTTCTCATGCCTTCATGACATAGTCTCTTATGCCATAGCTAGGATTCATCAGCAATTATTTTCAAACAAAGAGAATTAGTATATTCAATATATTTCAAGTCAAGCATGTAAACATTGTTAATTCTCTTTCCTTCAAAAATAGTATATCCATTCAAACTAATCACACAACTAGTAGATAAGAAATTAATGTGAAACCCTTTATTACATGGTTGGCAAATACTAAGCAGATTATGTTTCAGGCCATCTACTAGTAATACATTTTTAATAATAATAATTTTTTAAATTACCAATCATACTTGTGCCTACCAATTTTTTAGTGGTATTATCTCCAAATGTTACGTTGCCTCCTGCCTTGGCCTCCAGCATGATGAATTACTTTATATCTCTAGTCATGTGCCTTGAGCATCAGCTATCTAGGTACCTCAGGCTCTCATTAAACCTTTTGTGAGAACAACCCTATAATGTCAATCTTTTGTTAGATTTGGGAACCCAAGTGAGTTTGGGTTCCACCTTATGCAGTAATGGATGACTTGTATGCATGTTATGCTGTGAAGAAAGTAATTTTGGTCTCCACACTAAATATGTTCTATGGTATATAGTACAAGAGCTGGCTATGTGACCTAAAATGCCACAAGAATAACACCTAACACTAGGAAAGTGTTTACCAATCTATGCAAGTTATGGTGCCTCCTCCTAGGGGTATATGATGCATGCTGTGATGAGTTATGACACTGTGCCAATATAGGTGATGGTTTATTATTTTAAAGTTCATTGACTTTTTCTTTTAGGAATTCATTAACACTTTCTAAGCTCGCCACTTCTAATTTCAATGCATGCTCACTACTATCTAATTAACATGTAAGTGCTTTTAATTCTTTAAATGATCCTTCCAATTCAATATGCATTGACATTAAGGATTCATGTGCATTAGTTAGATCAACATGCTTTTGTTTTAGTTCATCATATTCATTAAGTAAAGATATATGATCCTTATGTAATGCAGAATGATCAATTTTAAGGCAATCACAATATTTTTGCAAATTTGAGAAATCTGAGTTTAGACTAGCATACATTTCTTAAGCTTCTTATATGCATTATGACTTTTTTTAAACTTCAAATAACTCATTATAAGAAAGCTCACATACCTCCTCTTGATCAGAATGATCAAGACTACTATCTACCATAAGGTACGTATTAGTTACCTCCTCTTCTATTTAAGTTTCTGATGAATCTGAAGTGGAGTCAGTCCAAAATGCCTTTTGAGTCCATTGCTTTCATTTTTAAACTTTGTCTTCTCTTTACCCTTCTCCTTGATTGGGGGAGCTTTTAGGTTGGGGTAGTTCTTCTACAAGAGTCCCAGCTTCCTGTATTTAAAATAGATAGTATCAGATAAGGCCTTAAAATTTTTATTTGAATTACCTTTGTTCCACTACTGATGACGCTTTTGTTTTCCTCTTAGAAGCTTTTAAATTATTATGTCAACAATGTTATGTCATCCTCTCCTTTAGCTACGGAAGTACCACTTTCTGACTCATTTGATTTTAGTGCTACCACCTTATCCTTTTTCTTGTCTCTTACATCCTGCAATCTCTAACTCACCCCTTGCTCATAGGAAATCCGTGATACTAACAAGTTATCTATAGAATAAATGTTAAGACCCCTTAATTCTAAGATGGCAGAAACTTTAGCATCATAATTACTTATTAAACACCTAAGGACTTTGTTTAGTTTTTTAGAGTTAGAAAGCTCTCTTCCTAAAGTATACACAGATGTTATGATTTGTGTAAGCCTAGTGTATGTTATGATTTATGCAAATCTATTCGTTCAAGTGAATTCTGATACAAGTTGTTCTTGATGATTACGAAAGCCTATTGTTTGTTTTATTCTTCTCCTAACCAATATTGGAGTTTCTTTTTGTGTGTACTAACATGTTTTTCAGGAAATTCACACTCCAGACTACTGAAGACTTCAAGTTCAATAGTTATTATTTATTGTGAGTAGTCTGTATTTTTTTATATTTCTTGAGTTTGAGAGAGTGTGATTATAAGTTGGATAACTATGCACACACACAATCGGGGAGTGAAAAACTTAATTTTTGTTAAAAATGATCGTATAGTATGATATTTGATCGTACGGGATGATCTATATTATTTGTCCTCTACAATGAGCCTGTCTGACTGGAATTTTTTTTAAGTCTAGTTCATACAGTACGAAATGGACTTCATACACTAGGATTTTCGGGACGAACAGCTCTAAATGGATCGTATGACATGTTCGTACGGGATGAACCGTCAGGACGAATGGCTCTGAATTTTTCGTACGACATGTTCGTATGGGATGAAACGTCGAGATAAACAGCTCTTAATGGTTTGTACTAGATCTTACGGGATGAATTGTTTAATTTTTTAACTATTCGTACAGTACAAAATAGAGTTTGTATAGGACAATTTGAGGTACGAACGGCTCTGAATTAGGTTTGTAAGGGATCATACAAGATGAATCGTTCAGTAATTTAAACTATTCGTATAGTACATTATACGATCGTACGGGACAATCGATTCACGTGAAACTTAAAATTTTCAGTTTTTGGACGATTTTTGTTGTCCTAAGTACATAAGGGTCTTAAAACTGACAAGACGAAAAATCTTCTACGAAAATTATTCTTGGGAGTGAAAGGAAGAGTGATTGGGAGAGTGTTTGGGAGTGAGTGTTGTGAGATTTTTGGAGAGAAAATTATGAGGGGATTCACAAGGTTATCCAATTGTGAGGATCTCATTATTTTTACTTCAAGCTTCTTCCCAATCTCCTTGGAGGCTCTTTCAAGAAAGTTGTTCAAGAAGTTTTCGATTCTCTGTCATCACTAGGAGGGTGAAAAAGGATGATGGTACTCTGCCTACACCAGGAGGGTGTGAAAGGATGTGTTGGTTCTCTGCCTTTATCAGGAGGGTGAAAAAGGATATCGGTTCTCTGCCTTTACCAGGAGGGTGAAAAAGAATGTCGGTTCTCTGCCGCACTGAGATTTGGTGGAATAGAGTTTATAAAGGCTTCTCCACCTTGCTGAGGGGGCTAAAGGAGAGTCACTTTGATATAGTGCAATACCTAGAAAGGAGTCTCTAGGGAGTGGATATAGGTCGTGTTTGACCGAACCACTATAAATCTGGTGTTCTCTATTCTTATTTTTTACTTACTATATTTTCTTACTACACTGCTTTTTATTTTGTTGTGGTTAATAAGCATAAAAAATTAACTCTGTTCATATAATACAAATTGGATTTGTACAGTACGATTTGTTTAAGTTTGTGATGAAAATTTTTCCAAAATTTCAAGAGAAATTTTAAAAGTACCAATTCACCCCGCTCTTAGTTAGCCTAAGGACGTAATTAATAGGTCTAACAACCTATTCTCACTTTCAAGTGGTAATAGAGACTATTTTAAAAATCACTATTTAGATTACTTTTTGAAATTTGATCATGGCTAATTTTGGAAATCGAAACACTTTAGAAGGTTACTCGATCACTAGGCCACCTTTGTTTGACAACATTCTGTTTGATTTCTGGAAAACACGCATGTCTGCTTTTCTGTAATCTCTTAACTATCGCGTGTGGATGTTAGTTCAGGATTGTTACACTGCACCTACTAGACTTGTAGATGTTATAAGAGTTGAAACACCATTTGCTGATTGGACTTTAAAAGAAAGAGACTTAATATAACTAAATGCAAAATGCTTGAATAGTTTTTTTTGCTCTTAAATTTGAAGACTATATGCATGTTTCTACTTGTAAATCCTGGGATAGACTTTATATTACATATGATGGTACAAATGAAGTGAAGCAAACTAGGCTGAACATTCTTTTACACGTTTATGAACTCTTTCACATGAAACCGAATGAATCAATCTCAGACATATATACACATTTTACACATATAGTCACTTCATTACATGCCTTAGGTAGGGAATTAATAAATGCAAAAAAAGTAAACAAACTTCGTTGCTTACCTACTGCTTAGGATGCAAAGATAACTATAATATTTGAATCAAAAGATTTAAATGTCTATTCTATTGACAATCTTCTTGGTTCACTAATTGCTTACGAGCAATCTGTGACTCAAAGACTACCACTTTGAAGTTGGATGATTCAGATAGTGATCAATCACTACCTGAGGATGATGAAGACATTGCTTTAATGATAAGGAAGTTCAAGAGTTTCCTAAAGAGGAAGCAGAGAAGATGCTAATAGTGGAACAAAGGTAAGTTCCATAAAAATACTAAGGCTTCTAATGATGTTATTTGTTATGAATGTAGGAAGCCAGGACACATAAAGATGGACTGCCTCAATCTCAAGGCAAATCCTAGCAAGGAGAAAGCTGAGGAGAAACCAAAGGATTGAAAGGGCAAGAAGAGACTTTAATGAGCATTTTGGGTAGACTCAGCTTCAGATTCCTCAGAAACTCCACCAGAAGAGGAAGTCACAAATTTGGGCTTGATGGCTGATAATCTTGATCATTCAGATCAAGAGGAGGATCGCTCTCACACAAGACCTCGTGAGAGTATTTGGTACATGGATAGCGGCTGCTCAAAGCATATGATTAGAGATATGTGAATCAATTTATAACGCTGGAAGCCAAGAATGGAGGCAAAGTTACACTTGGAGACAATACTACCAAGAGAGTGGTAGGTGCAGGTATAATTAGAAATTCTAGAAATTTTGTGATTAAAAATGTTCTGTTGGTTGAAGGATTAAAACACAATCTGTTGAGCATAAGTCAATTGTGTGACAAAGGTTATCATATAAAATTCTTGCCTACTAGTTGTGTTATTAGTCAAATTAGAATTGTTGTGTTAAATGGTGATATTGTGAATAATATTTACATGTTAGATTTAAATTTTGTAAAACCTTCTACTGCATTTTGTTTGAAAACTGTATATGATGAATCATGGTTTTGGCATAAAAGGCTTTGTCATGCTAGTATGAGAAATCTTAAGAAAATCACACAAAAGGAGTTAGTTAGAGGTGTACCCAAATTAAACTTCACTAAAGACCATTTGTGTGATGCATGTCAATTAGGAAAATAAGTTAGATCCTCTTTCAGTTCAATCAAGGAAATTAGAACTAACAAGCCCTTAGAAATTCTTCACGTGAATCTATTTGGACTTGTCAGTACCTTAAGTCTAGGACGAAAAAGATTTGGGTACGTAATTATGGATGATTATTCTAGATTCACCTGGATTAGATTTTTGAATCATAAGAGTGAATCATTTGAGGAGTTTAGAGATTTTGCCACTTGGATTCAGAGAAAATTAGATTTTGAAATTGTATCTACCCAAAGTGATCATGGGAGAGAATTTGAAAATGAATTATTTGATGATTTTTGCAAATCTCTAGGAATAGAATATAATTTCTCAGCTTCTAGGACACCTCAATAGAATAGAGTTGTAGAAAGAAAGAACAGGATATTAGTTGAAACTACTGAGCATTGTTGGCAGAATATTCACTTCCAAAATATTTTTGGGCTGAGGCAGTTAGCACAGCATGCTATACATTGAATAGGGTGTACATTAAATCTAAATTAAATAAGACACCCTATGAACCTCTTAAAGGTAGAAGTCCCAACCTCTCAGATCTACATATTTTTTGATGTAAAGTGTTCATTCATAATAATGGCAAAACTCTCTTAGGAAAATTTGATCCCAAATCTGATGAAGGAATCTTTCTAGGTTATTCAAGTATTGGAAAATCCTATAGAGTTTTTAATAAAAAAACATTAGTAGTTGAGGAGACCATTCATATTATTTTTGGTGAATCTTATAATAGTGAAGGGTCTAAGTTGGATGAAGATGAGGTTGAGAAAGTAACCCAAAAACTTGAAAATGAAAAAGTTGAAAAAAGGGTTGAAAAAGAAGAAGAAAACAAAATGCCTAAAAAATAGAAATTTGTTAGAAGTCATCCTAAAGAGTTGATTTTAAGAGAACTAAGTGAAGGAGTTAGGACTAGGCATGGTTTGAGGAAAGAAGTAAATTATTCAGCTTTTATTTCAATGATTGAACCCACTAATATAGATCAAGCACTTTTGGATGAATTTTGGATTTTGGCCATGCAAGAAAAACTGAATGAATTTAAGAGAAATGATGTTTGGGAGGTAATTGAAAGGCCAAAGAATCAAAGTGTAGTTGGGAAGAAGTGGGTGTTCAAAAACAAAATGAATGGTTTAGGAGTTCTTATAAGAAACAAGGCTAGATTGGTAGCTAAGGCATATAATTAAATAGAAGGGATTGATTTTGAGGAGACATTTTCCCCTGTAGCAAGACTTGAAGCAATTAGGGTGTTATTAGCCTTTGCCTTTTTAAAAATTTTTAAATTATATTAAATGGATGTTAAAAGTTCCTTTTTGAATGGGGTGATAGAAGAGGATGTTTATGTTGAGCAACCTCCAGGTTTTGAAAATTCTAAATTCCCTAACCATATTTTTAAATAAAAAAGGCATTGTATGGACTAAAATAAGCACCTCGAGCTTGGTATGAGAGGTTAAGCACCTTCGTATTAAAAAGATCATTTGTTAAAGGAAGTGTGGACACCACTCTATTTTTGAAAAGAATTGGAAATGAAATACTCATTGTACAAATATTTATGATGACATCATTTTTCGATCAACTGATAAAAATCTATGTGATGAATTTTCAAAAATAATGAGTTATTTTCTTGGTTTTAGCATAAAGAAAAATGAGGAAGGAATTTTTCTTTATCAATCTAAGTATATTAATGACATCCTTAAAAAGTATGAAATAGATAATACTAAACCTGTAACTACACCCATGAGTTCCTCAGTACTATTAGATAAGGATCCTAAGGGAAAATCTAATGATCAAAAGAAGTTTAGAGGAATAATTGGATCATTACTTTACTTGACTGCTATCAGACCAGACATTATGTTTAGCGTTTGTTTATGTGCTAGATTTCAATCTGATCTAAAGGAATCACATTTGGCAGTAGCGAAAAGTATATTGAGATATCTTTTGGGAACTCAAAATTTAGGGATTTGGTATCATAAGAATAGTTCTTCATTTGAAATCATTGGATATTCAGATTCTGATTTTGCAGGCTGTAGGGTTGATCGGAAGAGTACTTCTGGGACTTATCAATTCATTGAAAATTCTTTAGTATCTTGGTCCAGTAGAAAACAAAATTCAGTAACACTTTCTACAGCTGAACCAGAATATATTGCCTTAGGGAGTTGTGTTGCCCAAGTGCTTTGGTTGAAGTAATAAATGGTTGACTTAGGATTTTCTATTGGTACAATTCCAATCTTTTGTGATAATACTAGTGCCCTTTGCATTTCAAAGAATCCTATTCAACATTCTAGAACAAAACATTTTGATATAAGGCATCATTTCATAAGAGATCATGTAGCGAAAGGGGAAATTGAACTATATCATGTCGCTACTAAAGATCAACTTGCAGATATTTTCACAAAACCCCTAGCTTTTGACACTTTTAGCATATTAAGGACAAGGTTAGGTGTGATTGATCTTAATGCTTGATTGAAAATTCTACAACTTTGTTTTGTATGCATTTGTTGGTTTGATTTGTTTCTAGTGTTTTGTGTTATCATTTATGTCTTCTTAAAAAAAAAAGAAATAAAAAATCTGTTGTTTTTTGTTCTTTATTGTAGTGTTGAAAAATAGTAGAGCTGAAGTGATGAAATTATATTTTCTGTCTGTTCATACTGTACGATGACCTCATCATACTGTACGATTTAAATAGATTCGTCTGTATAAATGGGGTGGGTTCACGGTTAGTGTCAGTTATTTTTGTTGATCGTACGTACGAACACATCTTCATCTGTACGATCCATGTGTCGATTTGGATAAGGACGAACCTACACATCACCTGAACGATCTTTAATATTATGATCATCCCATATGAACATGTCATCTTCTGTACGATCCAAAAGTCAAAAAGTCTGTACGAAAGGATGCCTCGGGAAGGGTAGTTTACGAAAAGCCGTTTCATTTTTGACTATTTCTGTTCATCCTGTACGAAATGCGCTTCGTCGCAAATGAAATTCATTTCATCTCGTACGAAATATTTTCATACAGTACGATTGATCAATTTTCTATATAAAGGAGGGTCATTTTCTTTCATTTCACTTTCATTTTCAAACCCTTCAGAGCATAAAATAGAGATGTCAGGCAATGGAAAGAGAGCAAGAGTGCCTAGGGATTCTTCGTCCAGGCAAGATTGGCACGATAATTTCTTGAGTGCTCAGAATGAGGAAGCATACTATAGGTATGCTGCTTCAAAATTTATCCCTTCTCGCATCCTACTGTAAGAGAACATTCACTTTGCAGTAATGCCACTGTTTGACTCCACTCAATTTTCCTTCTTTCTCACCCTAATCTATGCCTACAACAAAGACATTTTCCATGTCTTTCTAGCCAACATGAAATTCAATCAAGACCATTCTAGGATCACTTCATATGTTTTAAAATAAAGGGTTGAGATAACCAAGGAGGACCTTGGAGGATTTTTTCATCTAAAAACTCTAGGTATTCGGGCGCATACTCTTACTTCTAGATCGTACTATGATTGGTCCAAAGTCAATCAAGTTATTAGGGGTATAAGCCAACCATCGCACTATCCTAAAGTTGAGTCTCTAAACCAAAATGCTAGAATTTTCCAACACAAACTTAGGTCCTCCATCATTCCCAAAGCCAGAGATAGAGTAAATATAACTCCCCTTCTTTCTACTGTCACATATTTGATTATGTCTGGCCAACCCATTGATGAAGCCTAATTAATCTTGGACTATCTTTATACTCTCACCGATATTGGTCAGCCTAGTGTAAAAAGAAAGAAGAACCTTACCCTAGGTCATATAATTTGCTTCATTCTTGAAAAGAAGTACAATTTGGTCCACCCTGACGGACCTTCTGAACTTCCACTCTACTTTACCGATGCTTCTTCTCGGGCACCTTTTGGGAAAGATGGAAATGCAGATAGTTCTGAGGATGAACCTGCACCTACACCTGGACCTAACCAAAATTTATATCAGGATATGGTCTAGCATTTTTATCAGCTTGATCAAAGGTTTGTTGATATGGAAGCACATTTGAAGTAGTAGGATGAAAGGTATAATTGGGAAAGGGGGTGGATTAGAGGACAATTTGAGTCAGTGAACACCAACATTGCGACACTCAATAGATATTTTTCTATGTTCGCTACTCCTCCACCTCCTCCAGATGAGGGACCTTTAGACTATTAGGGATGTTTTTCTTGGTGTTTGGCTTGGTCTTTGCTTTGTTGTTCTGAGAGGCTTTATTTGTTGTAACTGTTGTTCTGGTTATTTTTCTTTAGGTGCTGTATGGATGATATTTTTGTTAGCAAGCTTACTCTTATGAGATTATGTTTGAATGTAAAAGCTTGCTATTTTATATGTTTGAATCAACTTGGAATGAAGAAGTTCAGTTTTAATGCATATTATTGTGTGATTGTTACTATGATTGGAAATTTATTAATCTCTAACACTCGAATGCAGTTGATCAAATTTATAAAATATTAACTGAATTTTGATTGCAATGGAAATTTCTCTGCATAATTTTAATTTCTCAAAATATTTAGATTTCATTATGATTTGGTGTAGATTAGAAGATCTTACTTTATCTTATTTTAGACATGTGTTACTTAGCCTAAATTCTTGTATATTTGATGTCTTAATATTGCTCTTGATTTCTACATCAAAGTGTTCATTATTGTAACTGTGATCAAGGGATAGTGTTGTTGGAAAGAATTTTATTTAATAAAAACAAAAAAAGAGCAAAGCTTGAAAAGATGCAGAAAGTGTGCCATACAGTAGAAGATGCGCAATGTCGCCAAAAATATAAAGAGGCATAAAATTAGCCTAAACATTGACTAAGTGCACAAAAGGTTCTCCTTCATTTGAAAAGATGCGCAATGTCGCCAATTGTTCTTTCCTTTAACATTTTCTCCAAGGTCACTAATCAATGATTGTCACTTTTGACTTAGAGATTTGGTAGATTTATTTCATCATTTGTGCAATAGTTAGGGTTACTTAATCTGTCTATTACATTACTACCATAGATCAACTTTTCTTCTCCTTATTATAGTTTGCGATCTAAACCATTTTGAGTCTTTACTTTTTGTATTTGATTTTAATATTGTAGTTAATCTTTAACATTTTTAAATCCTCAACTCCTTTGAGTATCTTCTCTTTTTGTTGTTGTCAAAAGGGGGAGTTTTATATTGTTTGACTTGTTGCATAATTGTTATATTGTTCTTGTTCGTTGCATTGTTTGTTGCATGTTATGTGATGTGTGCTTGTGTATGTTTGTGTATGTTGTGTGTTTTTTCTTTACATGTGTATGTATTGTATGTGCTTGCGTGTCTTGTTTATTTTTGTCCTCCTCTTCGCTTTGCTTATTCCGTGTTAGATCATCTAACCTCCTTTTATCCCTTGTTTAGGATTGGTCATTTCCTTAGGGGGAGCTTAGGAGATCATTTATTTAGGGGGAGCATACATTTAGTGGATGCTCAGTAGAAGCATGAATTTAATTATTAAATCAAATAATAACTGTTTTGCCATCATCAAAAAGGGGGAGATTGTTATGATTTGTGCAAATCCGTTTGTTCAAGTGAATTTTGATACAAGTTATTTTTTATGATTATAAAAGCCTATTGTTTATTTTATTCTTCTCCTAACCAATATTGGAGTTTTTTTGGTGTGTACTAACATATTTTTTAGGAAATTCATCCTCCAAACTGCTGAAGACTTCAAGTTCATTAGTTATAATTTATTATGAGTAGTCTGTATTTTTTTTATGTTTCTTGAGTCTGAGAGAGTATGATTGTAAGTTGGATAACTGTGCACACACACAATGGGGGAGTGAAAAACTTAATTTTTTTTAAATGATCATACAATATGATATCTGATCATACGGGACAATCTGTATTATTTGTCCTCCGCAACGAGCCTGTCTGACTAGAAATTTTTTTTTAAGTCCAGTTCGTACAGTACGAAATGGACTTCGTACATTAGGATTTTTAGGATGAATGGCTCTAAATGGATTGTATGACATGTTCGTACGGGGCGAACCGTCGGGATGAACGGCTCTGAATGGTTCGTACGACATGTTCGTACGGGACGAACAGCTCTGAATGGTTCATACGACATGTTCGTAAGGGACAAACTTTCGGGATGAATGGCTCTAAATGGTTCGTACTGGATCGTACGGGATGAATTGTTCAATATTTTAAACTATTTGTACATTACGAAATAGAGTTCATACAAGAGGATTTGAGGTACGAACAGCTCTGAATTAGGTTCATAAGGGATCATACGGGATGAATCGTTTAGTAATTTAAACTATTCGTACAGTACGATATGCGATCGTACGGGATGATCGGTTCGCGTGAAACTTGAAATTTTTAGTTTTTGGATGATTTATCTTGTCCTAAGTACTTAAGGGTCTTAAAACTGACAGGACAAAAAATCTTCTACGAAAATTGTTCTTGGGAGTGAAAGGGAGAGCGACTGGGAGAGTGTTTGTAAGTGAGTGTTGTGAGATTTTTGGAGTGAAAATTGTGAGGGGATTCACAAGGTTATCCAAGTGTGAGGATCTCATTATTTTTACTTCAAGCTTCTTCCCAATCTCCTTGGAGGCTCTTTCAAGAAAGTTATTTGAGAAGTTTTCGTTTCTTTGCCATCTCCAGGAGGGTGAAAAAGAATGATGGTACTCTGCCTACACCAGGAGGGTGTGAAAGGACATGTTGGTTCTCTTCCTTCACCAGGAGGGTAAAAAAGGATGTCAGTTCTTCGCTTTCACCAGGAGGGTGAAAAAGGACGTCAGTTCTATGCAGCACCGGGATTTGGTGGAAGAGAGTTTGTAAAGGCTTCTCCACCTTACTGAGGGGGATAAAGGAGAGTCACTTTGATATAGTGCAATACCTAGAGAAGGAGTCTCTAGGGAGTGGATGTAGGTTATGTTTGACTGTACCACTATAAATCTAGTGTTCTCTATTCTTATTTTTTACATATTGTATTTTCTTGCTACACTACTTTTTATTTTTCTGTGGTTGATAAGCATCAAAAATTAACTCTGTTTGTACAGTACGAATTGGATTCATATAGTATGATTTGTTTAAGTTTGTGATTAAAATTTTTCCAAAATTTCAAGAGAAATTTTAAATGTACCAATTCACCCCCCCTCTTGGTTAGCCTAGGGATATAATTAATAGGTCAAACAACCTATTCTCACTTTCAGTGTACATGTCTGAAATGGTTTCGCTAGGTTTCATGCTAAAGAGTTCATAATTATGCATTAGAATGTTCAGCCTAGATTGTTTTACCACACTGGTTCCCTCATATGTAATACATAATTTATCCCAAATTTTCTTGTCAATAGTACAAGTAGAGACTCTCATGTAATCCTCAGACTTAAGAGCACAGAAAAAATAATTTAAGTACTTTGCATTTTATTGAGCTAAGCCCTTTTCCTCATTGCTCCATTCATTGAACGGTAATTCAATTTTAATTCCATTAATGAAATGGGATTGTATAGTGTAACCCTCTTGTACTAAGAACGACATGTGAAAGTTAATAGACTATAAGAAAGTAGACATACAAATTTTCCAGAAATCAAATGGTATGTTGTCAAACAAAGGTGGACGAGTAATAGAGTAACCTTTTACGTTGTTCCTATTTCTGAAGTGTGCCATGGATCATTTTCCTCTAGGTTTTCTAAAATTCTATTTTTGAGTGCATCTTTGATACCAATTGAATATTCGAAAAGGATGTTAAGCCAAAGTGAACTTATCTCTAGGAAGACCAAGACGGGGGGGGGGGGGGGGAATTGATAAACTTAAAAAAAAAATGCTTACTTAAAAAAAACAAAGACAAATTTTTTGGATTTTTTTAATTATTATAAATAATAACTTTTAATTAATGTGAAAGAGAATAATTTTATCGAATATTAAACCAATGATGATGATATTCTATTCAATAGAACGAAGAATTAATCACTGATTTTCACCAAGCACTTATCACAGAAATAAAGTGCAGAAAAAGTAAAAGGCTAAAGTAGAAAATTAGAACAGACACACCGGAGATTTATAGTGGTTTAGTAAAATAATGACATACATCCACTCCTCAAAGTCCTCCACTCTGAGTATTGAGATATTACTATAGTGTCTCTCCTTTTGCCCCCACAACAAAGTGGATAAGCCCTTACATAACTCACTTCCACCAACTCAGTACGACAGAGAACCAGAAGCTTTGTCACCCTCCTTGGGACGGCAACATACCTTCAATCATTTTCTCTCTCATGGAGAAGGCAAAGAACCTTGAACTCCTTTTTCACCCTCTTGGTGATGGCATAGAACCATGAACTCCATTCTCACCCTCCTCATGATGGCAGAGTACTATGTCCTTGTGTAGAACTTCTTCAGAGAGCTACCCAAGAAACCTACAGGCAAGATACATAGAGCAACTGTGTGAACCCCTCACACTACTTCTCCCTCAAACACAAGCTCTCCCTTACTCCTTCCCAAAACTCTCTGAGATCTTATTCTCCAAGCTCCCTCTCAAGAACACACAGCAGCCAAAGACATGAAATAAGTCTATTGACAGAGATTAAATACAAGGGATCTCAAAAAGCCCTAAAATTTATTTTTTTTGATGCTGGTCATACAGTACAATCAAAGATCATACGATATGATTAGTTCAAATCACCATTTTAGTACTGTAAGAATTATATAGCACTGTACGATCAGGTCAATGTATTGCACTGATCATTCTTTATGATATGAAGAGTCATCCTATAGGATTAGTTGAAACAACATAGTTTATCATCTTATACGTTAGGCAGCAGTAATAAATATGTTATCATAAATAACACATAAAATTAAGAGGAAAAAATATATTTAATTATGCAACAAATTCAACTATATAGTTAAAATTTTGGAAAAAGTAAAATATTAAATTATAATTGACTATGTGATATTAAATTTTATTTAAACCCGAAAGAAAAAAAAAATGCATACTTAAAAAAATAAAGATAATATTT
The DNA here is from genome assembly GCA_019925795.1 of Dendrobium chrysotoxum. NCBI lineage: Eukaryota > Viridiplantae > Streptophyta > Magnoliopsida > Asparagales > Orchidaceae > Dendrobium > Dendrobium chrysotoxum. The sequence goes on along the minus strand of CM034298.1, from coordinate 26,249,969 downwards.
TGGATTTTATAGTTATTAGAAATAACAACTTTTAATTGATGTGTAAGCGAATAATTTTATCCAATATTAAACCAATGATGATGATATTCTATTCAATAGAACAAAGAATTAATCATTGATTTTCACCAAGCACTTATCACAGAAATAAAGTGCAGAAAAAGTAAAATGTGAAAGTAGAAAGTTCGAACAGACACACCAGAGATTTATAGTGGTTTAGTAAAACAATGACCTACGTCCACTCCCCAAAGTCCTCCACTATGAGTATTGAGATATTACTATAGTGTCTCTCCTTTTGCCCACATAATAAGGTGGAGAAGCCCTTACATAACTCACTTCCACCAACTCGGTGCGATGGAGAATCGGAAGCTTCGTCACCCTCCTTGTGATGGCAAGATACCTTCAATCATTTTCTCCCTCCTAGAGAAGGAAGAGAACCTTGAACTCCTTTCTCACCCTCTTGGTGATGGCATAGAACCATGAACTCCATTCTCACCCTCCTCATGATGGCAGAGTACCATGTCCTTGTGCAGAACTTCTTCATAGAGCTACCCGAGAAACCTAGAGGCAAGATACTCGGAGCAACTGTGTGAACCCCTTACACTACTTCTCCCTCACACACAAGCTCTCCCTTACTTCTTCCCAAAACTCTCTGAGATCTTATTCTCCAAGCTCCCTCTCAAGAACACACAGCAGCCAAAGACATGAAATAACTCTATTGAGAGATATTAAATACAAGGGATCTCAAAAAGCCCAAAAATTTAATTTTGTTGATGCTAGTCATACAGTACAATCCAGGATCATACGATATGATTAGTTCAAATCACCCTTTTAGTACTGTATGAATTATATAGCACTGTACGATCAGTTCAATGTATTGCACTGATCATCCATTATGATATGAAGGGTAACCCTATAGGATTAGTTGAAATAACATAGTTTATCATCTTAGACGATAGGCGGCAGTAATAAATATGTAATCACAAATAACACATAAAATAAAGAATATAAATAAGTTTAATTATGCAATTAATTCAACTATATAGTTAAAATTTTGTAAAAAGTAAAATACTTCCCTAGCAACAATTCCAAAAACTTGATGGTGGTGGAAAGATATGATGGAGTATAATTTTGAATTATAAGAAAAAAAAATTAAGGCTCTATATCCCCGAAGCAACACTTATGTTTATTTGATATAAATTAATAAACCCCGCTTACTATACAGAAGTATCGTGCCGAATTAAGCAATAATGTGATAGATTAGAGTGTTGAACCTACTAGAAATTATGCTTTTAAGCAATTAACTACTAACATAGCTTCAATTATCCACCGCATCTTTTCCATTTGTGAAAAATTTATGAACAACATTAATAATGGTAAATAACGTTCTTTGCAAAATCTTTTCCAACCTCTACTTGTTATGATTTGCATGATGGGTGGAGTAGGAATCTGAAAACCTCTTTTTGGAGTCAGTTGTTTGTTTACCCCTGAATTCACAAATCAAGATTCAGCATCCCCCAAAAGAAATATACTCTTATCAAATTAGGAAGAAGATCTCTCCTTACCAAACATCTTAGGGGCCATACTTTCTAGATAAGATTTCCAAGAAAAGAGAAGAATTTGAAGAAAATGCAAGGTGTTAAATGAAATGAAATTGTTCCCCTATTTATAATATGATGAAGCACCGCGGCACTGCTACACTCAATTCAAAAATAAAATGACAAAATGATTACCCGAGAAGCACTGTAATAGTTCAAGCCATGTGGTGCAACAATGTTCATTTTTGGAAATTGGAGCGTCGCTTTGGGAAGGGCCACCACCGTGGCATTTGACATGTGTCTATGCCACGATGCTTAAGTCAGCAAACTGCTGTGGAGCTATAAGTGAAACTATTATGACACCTGTTAACATTGTAGTGCTCCATAATTACACCGTACCGCTCACCTAACTTTAATAATTAAAGTTATAACCATTCAATGTACTTCAGACTTTTGGTAGGGGAGAATTTTTTTACTTAAAGGGTTGAGCACTATGCTCCTTAAATAATAAGCGATGTGGTGCTAATATTTTATATAGATACATAAATGCCTTAATATTTAGATTATAGCTTTAATAATTATTACAAAAACACTACAGAAAAATCACCCATTACTGGCAGAATTTTTTGGCAGATTTTCGGCTGTCAATGTTCTGGCAGCTTTTCGATGGCTTTTCGACGGAAGACAATGAGACAGCTTTTCCGGTGGAAGTTTCCGGTGGTTTCTTTCCATCATAATTTTCCAGCGGCTTTGCTGGTGGCTTATCTAGCTTTCCGGTGGATTTTAAATAATTTAAATAAAATTATTAAAAATTTAACTATTTAAATGATTTAAGTAAAAAAAGATTTAAATTTAAAATTACTGCTTACATTTTAATTTATTTTAAAATTTTATTTTCTTTAACTAGTAATTTTAAATTAATTAGTAATTATTAATTTTTATTTTTAAATTTAATATTAATTTTAATTTACATGATTAAATTAAATAGTAAAAATAATTTCTATTTTTATGTAATTGTATAGTTTAAAAATTAAAAAGTGAGCGAAAATACATATTTTGCATTGTAGCATTTTGGTTGTGCGTTTGATAGTTTTTGAATCCAACACAGTTCGAATCCCAGGTAATGCACAGGCACGGGCAGGCGGGCAAACAAAAAAAATGCTTACTTCAAAAAAACAAAGATAATATTTTTGGATTTTTTAATTATTATAAATAACAACTTTTAATTGATGTGAAAGCGAATAATTTTATCCAATATTAAACCAGTGATGATGATATTCTATTTAACAGAATGAAGAATTAATCACTGATTTTCACCAAGCACTTATCACAGAAATAAAGTGCAAAAAAAGTAAAATGCGAAAGTAGAATATTAAAACAGACACACCAGAGATTTATAGTGGTTTAGTAAAACAAAGACCTACGTCCACTCCCCAAAGTCCTCCACCCTGAGTATTGAGATATTACTATAGTGTCTCTCCTTTTTCCCCCATAACAAGGTGGAGAAGCCCTTACATAACTCACTTCCACCAACTCGGTGCGATGGAGAACCGGAAGCTTTGTCACCCTCCATGTGACGGTAACATACCTTCAATCAATTTCTCCCTCTTAGAGAAGGCAGAGAACCTTGAATTCCTTTCTCACCCTCTTGGTGATAGCATAGAACAATGAACTCCATTCTCACCCTCCTCATATTGGCAGAGTACCAAGTCCTTGTGAAGAACTTCTTCCCAGAGCTACCCAAGAAACCTAGAGGTAAGATACTTGGAGCAACTGTGTGAACCCCTCACACAAAAGCTCTCCTGTACTTCTTCCCAAAACTCTCTGAGATATTATTCTCCAAGCTCCCTCTCAAGAACTCAGCAGCCAAAGACATGAAATAAGTCTATTGAGAGAGATTAAATATAAGGGATCTCAAAAAGCCCTAAAATTTAATTTTGTTGATGCTGGTCATACAGTACAATCCAAGATCATACAATATGATTAGTTCAAATCACCCTTTTAATACTGTATGAATTATATAGCACTGTACGATCAGTTCAATGTATAGCACTGATCATCCTTTACGATATGAAGGGTCATCCTATAGGATTAGTTGAAACAACATAGTTTATCATCTTATACAATAAGTGGCAGTAATAAATATGTAATCACAAATAACACATAAAATAAAGAAAATAAATAAGTTTAATTATGCAATTAATTCAACTATATAGTTAAAATTTTGGAAAAAGTAAAATATTAAATTATAATTGACTAAGTGATATTACATTATATTTTAAACCAGAAACAAAAAAAAATGTTCACTTCAAAGAAACAAAGATAATATTTTTTGATTTTTTAATTATTATAAATAACAACTTTTAATTGATGTGAAACCGAATAATTTTATCCAATATTAAACCAATGATGATGATATTCTATTCAACAGAATGAAGAATTAATCACTGATTTTCACCAAGCACTTATCACAGAAATAAAGTGCAGAAAAAGTAAAATGCGAAAGTAGAAAATTAGAACATACAAACTAGAAATTTATAGTGGTTTAGCAAAATAAAGACCTATGTCCACTCCCCAAAGTCCTCCAGTCTGAGTATTGAGATATTACTATAGTGTCTCTTCTTTTGCCCCCACAACAAGGTGGAGAAGCCCTTACATAACTCACTTCCACCAACTCAATGCGATGGAGAATCGGAAGCTTTGTCACCCTCCTTGTGATGGCAAGATACCTTCAATCATTTTCTCTCTCCTGGAGAAGGCAGAGAACCTTGAACTCCTTTCTCACCCTCTTGGTGATGGCATAAAACCATGAACTCCATTCTCACCCTCCTCATTATGGCAGAGTACCATGTCCTTGTGCAGAACTTCTTCACAGAGCTACCCAAGAAACCAAGAGGGAAGATACTTGGAGAAACTATGTGAACCCCTTACACTACTTCTCCCTCACACACAAGCTCTGCCTTACTTCTTCTCAAAACTCTCTGAGATCTTATTCTCCAAGCTCCCTCTCAAGAACACACAGCAGCCAAAGACAAGAAATAACTCTATTGAGAGAGATTAAATACAAGGGATCTTAAAAAGCCCTAAAATTTAATTTGGTTGATGATGGTCATACAGTAACTTCCAAGATCATACAATTTGATTCGTTCAAATTGCCTTTTTAGTACTGTATGAATTATACAGCACTGTACGATCAGTTCAATGTATTGCACTGATCATCCATTACGATATGAAGGGTCATCCTATAGGATTAGTTGAAACAACATAGTTTATCATCTTATATGATAGGCGGCAGTAATAAATATGTAATCACAAATAACACATAAAATAAAGAAAATAAATAAGTTTAATTATGCAATTAATTCAATAATATAGTTAAAAATTTGGAAAAAGTAAAATACTTCCCCAACAACAATGCCAAAAACTTGATGGGGGTGGAGAGATATGATGGACTATAATTTTGAATTATAAAAAAAAAAATTTAAGGCTCTATCTCCCCGAAGCAACGCTTAAGTTTATTTGATATAAATTAATAAAACCCACTTAATATATAGAAGTATACGCGCCGAATTAAGCAATAATGTAATAGAGTAGAGTGTTGAACCTACTAGAAATTATGCTTTTTAGCAATTAACTACTAATATAGCGTCAATTATCCACCGCATCTTTTCCATTTGCGAAAAATTTACGAAAAACATTAATAATGGTAAATACGGTTCTTTGAAAAATCTTTTCCAACCTCTATTTGTTATGATTTGCACGATGGGTGGATTAGGAATCGGAAACCCTCATTTTGGAATCAGTTGTTTGTTTACCACTGAATTCGCAAATCAAGATTCAGCATCCACAAAAAGAAATCTACTCTTATCAAATGAGGAAGAAGAACTCTCCTTACAAAACATCTTAGGGGCCATACTTTATAGATACCATTTCTAAGAAAAGAGAAGAATTTGAAGAAAATGCAAGGTGTTAAATGAAATGAAAATGTTCCCCTATTTATAACATAATGAAGCACTGCGGCACTACAGCACTCAATTCAAAAATAAAATGAAAAAATGATTACTCGATAAGCACTGTAATAGTTCAGGCCATGTGGTGCAATAATGTTTATTTTTGGAAATTGGAGCATCACTTTGGGAAGGGCCACCACCGTGGCATTTGACATGTGCCTATGCCACGATGCTTATGTCAGTAAACTGCTGTGGTGCTATAAGTGAAATAATTATGACACTTCTTAACATTGTAGTGCTCCATAATGACACTGTGCCGCTCACCTAACTTTAATAATTAAAATTATAACCATATAACGTACTTCAGACTTTTGGTAGGGGAGAATTTTTTGACCTAAAGGGTTGGGCACTACGCTGCTTAAACAATATGTGCTGTGGTGCTAATATTTTATATAGATAATGCCTTCATATTTAGATTGTAGCTTTAATAATTATTACAAAGATGGTACAGGAAAATCACCCAATACCGACAAAATTTTTTTGCAGATTTCTAGCTGTCAATTTTCCGGCGGCTTTCTAACGGCTTTCTGATGGAACACAATGAGACAGGTTTTTCGGTGGAAGTTTCTGGCAGTTTCTTTTCATCATAATTTTTCAGCGGCTTTTCCGATGGCTTTTCTAACTTTTTGGTGGATTTTAAATAATTTAAAAAAAATTATTAAAAATTTAACTATTTAAATGATTTAAGTAAAAAACGATTTAAATTTAAAATTACTACTTAAATTTTAATTTATTTTAAAATTTTATTTTCTTTGATTAGTAATTTTAAATTAATTAGTAATTATTAATTTTTATTTTTAAATTTTTTATTAATTTTAAATTACATGATTAAATTAATTGGTAAATATAATTTCAATTTTTATGTAATTATAAGTTTAAAAATTAAAAAGTGAGCGAAAATACAAATTTAGCATTGTAGCATTTTGGTTGTGTGTTTGATAGTTTTTTAATCGAACACAGTTTGAATCCCAGGTAGTGCACAGGCGCAGGTAGGTGGGCAGACCAGCTAGCAGTCAGGAATCCAGGCGGTCAGCGGACAGTCTGTCAGCTTGGTGGGAAGGCAGCGGGCAATGCAGGAAGGCGACCTAGCCCGGTTGTGGGCAGCGTGCCTGGGTAACTAGGTGGGAGGTCAGCGGGAAGTCAGGCAGCTCGGCGGGATGAGAGCGGGCAACGCGGGAAGGCTTCCGGGTCGGCAGGCAGGGCGCATGGGAAGCCGAGCATCATGCGACGGGAAGGCATCCGGGCAGGCAGCAGGGTAGCTTGGGATATCGGGCAGCCAAGCCAAATGCCACTGGATAGCCGCCTGAATTTTTTACGGCCAGAAAAGGCCGTTAGAAAAATTTTTCCTACACGTGTTTTATTGACAGATATTTTTCTATCAAAAAATTGCCGGTAAATTCTAAAATCACTGGAAAATGATCAATTTCTGTCAAAAAATCCCGCTGGTAATAGGTGATTTTACTATAGTAAAAATGCAAAATATTTTTTGATAAAAACTAATGCAATAATAAATATTCAATCATAAATAACACATAAAATAAAGAATATAAGTTTAATTATGCAATTAAATCAATAATATAGTTGAAATTTTGGAATAAGTAAAATGCTTCCGTAGAAATAGTGCCAAAAAATTTATGGGGGTGGAAAGATATAGTGGAGTGTAATTTTGAATTATAAAAATAAATATTTAAGGCTCTATCTCCCCGAAGCAATGCTTCAGTTTATTTGAAATAAATTAACAAACCCCACTTAATATATAGAAGTATATGTGTCAAATCAAGCAATAATGTGAAAGAATAGAGTGTTGAACCTACTAGGAATTATGCTTTTCAAAAGTTAAATACTACGATTTACTCTAATTATAAAATTATCCTACTTAAATAAATGTTTTATATATACTTATTGGGCTTAAAGCCATTTAAATAATATATTATGCTTTTAGATATTTTCTTTTTTTAATAATATTATAATAATGTTATAATTAGTTTTTCAATATAAAATTCATATAAATACCTATTTGGCATCAAAATTTATAGAAAAATATCAATAAAATAACTTATTTTATTTAGAAAAAATTTAATGAAATCTGTTTGCAAAATGGATACCTGATGGTCCTAAAATCCCCACTTGTACCACTAGGTGCCAATTTCTTAAGAAATTTCACTAGTGCCAAAAAATTATGAAAACATTATGTTAACTAAAACATAATAACATAGATGTTTTGGAGAAGATAGTTTATGATTTGGGCTTATAATGACTCGTAAATAAATTATTAACTATTGTAGGCAAAAATGCAGTTTTCAAAATTTTGAGCTATAACAACCTAGGAGTTCCTATCAAGTAGAAAAATATTTGCTTAATAGATCTTATGTGTGATTTATAGGGTTTGCTTGAAATCTAGCACACAAACATACAATAAATATAATATCATTAGACTTACTATAACATTTACATAAAGGTTCCTTATCATTATTTAGAATGAAGCACTTACATCCAAAAGCATCTAAATGACTAATCATAGGTTTCTTTCCAAAAATATTTCATAAGAGGTCTTTTTAAGAATAGGACTTAGATAAATTCTATTTGTAACATAACATGCTATGTTTATTGCTTCTTCCCAAAAATACTTTAAAGTCTATATTCATCTAATAGTATTTTGCTAATTAAACCAAAGTATGATTCTTTCTTTCATCTACAACATTTTGTGAAGGAGACCTAGGGGCTAAAAATTTATGTCTAATTCTATTTTCATCATAATAAATTTTAAATAATTTATTTTCAAATTCTACACCATGATTTCTTTGGATTTTATAAATCAAATAATCTTTATCTATTTAATATATTTAGAAAATCTTCTAAAATTATTAAATGCATTATTCTTATTAGCTAAGAATAATACCTATGTATATATTAAATAATAATCTAAAATAATAATTCCATAATTCTTACCACCTAGACTAGTTGTGTTAACTGGTTCAAATAAATCCTTGTGCAATAATTCTAAAGGTCTGCTATTAGAGACTACCTTTTAACTCTTAAATAAACTTTTAATATGCTAACCATGAATTCATGCATCACATATAGAAATAAAATGATTTTTTTTAGTAAACCAACTACTAAAAGAAGTTAGAAAATTTATTTATGGAAATTCGCATGACATTCTTCTTTGCCATAACCAAGCATCATCATTTGTAGATTTCTTGCAAAGTAAATTCAAATTAATATCATTTGCCTTCTATAAAACAGTTAAATAAATATTATCATGTATATTTCCAATAAGCAAAAAAAGTTTATTATTTCTAATAATGTAATACAATAATAACAATAATAATATAATCAAGCCTTTATTCCACTATGTGGGGTCGGCTATCTAAATCCTTTTTCTCCATTATGTCCTGTTAAGAGTCAAATTACCATTTAAATATTATAAGGAATGATTAATTCTAATATTTTCTAACCAAGTCTTTTTAAGTCTACCACAACCATTCTTAACGTAAGTCAAATCTAATAAATTTTGTTTCCTAACTAGGTCATCGAAAGGCCATCATTTTATGTGACCAAACCATCTAAAGTGACTATCTCTAATCTTATCCTCTATTCTATCTACTCCAACCATTTCACATATATGCTCATTTCATATCCTATCTCTAAGAGTAAAGCCACTCATCCACCTTAGCATCCTCATCTGCACAAGACTTAACTTAATATTATGCTTCTCTTTTAATGGATAACATTCTACCCCATAAAGCATTACAGGCCTTACCACCATCTAATAAAATTCTCCATTAAGTTTGAGGGGGACTTTTTTTTCACATAATTAGCCCAATGCATTCCTCCACTTCAACCATCCAACTTAAAATCTACTTATAATACCCCCATTTATTTAACCATCACTCTGAATAATAGACCCAAGATATCTAAAATGTGTGCTTTTATTAATAACATGATCGCCCAAAGTCATAATCCCCCCACTAGGTTTATTATTACTAAAATTACACTCCATATGTCCAATTTTAGATCTACTCAAATGAAAGCCTTTAGACTCAAAGGTTGACTTCCATAATTCAAGTGTACCTTTAACTCTTTCTCTCCTCTTATCAAGAAGAAGAATATCATCAACAAAAAGTACATAATAACGTACAGCCTCTTTTAAATGTCTAGTAAAAACATCCATGACTAAAGGAAAAAGATATGGGCTTAAGCTTGATCCTTGATGTAATACAATTGAGATGGGATAATACTTGGTCCAACCAACTTATGTTTCAACACAAGTAACAGCTCATGCATACACATCCTTAATGACTTGAATATAAGTGTTATTAACCTCTTTCTTTTCTAGAACTCTCCATAGCATTTATCTTGAAACTTTATCATATGCTTTCTCTAAATAAAAAAAAAATCATGTGTAGGTCCTCCATATTCATTAGTCACTCCAAACCCATAGCTAGCATTAATGCTTTTAAAATCATCTACCTCTCAACCAACATGTTCATTTAAATCTCCTTCAATAAAAACTCTTTCTTCAAGAGGTATCTTTTATATTAATTCTTCTAAGTTATTTCAAAACTTTAATTTTGAACACATATCCAAACTAACTTGAGGAGCATAAACACTTATAATTAATAATATTACCATAAAAAATAATCTTTAAAGCTATAATTTTATCTCTAATTCTATTAATTTTTATAATAATATCTTTTAAACATTTATCTATAATCATACCTACACTATTTGTAGTATGACTCCTTTAAAAATACTATAGTTTAAATCCTAAAATATCAATCTCCTTAGTATTCTCACTAATCCATTTAGTTTCCTGAATGCATAGAATATTTATCTTCCTATGAATCATAATATCTATTAATTCCATTGATTTTCCTATAAGAAAACCTATATTCCATGTTCCTATCCTAATAATGCAACGTGAAGCATAAAAAGAAACATCTAATCCTTTATCTTATAATTGACAAAGTGATATTAAATTATATTTTAAACTAGAAAAAAATAAAACTTTATCGAAATTAATAGAGTTCTTACAAATGGATCTCATGCAAATGATCTTTCCCTTTACATTATCTTCATATGTTAAATATCCACTATCACTTGGTTCTAATGTAGTGAATTTGGCTTCATCACTCATCATTTGTCTTGAACATCCACTTTCCGAGTACAAATGCCCTCGTTAATTTTTTCTTTAAAGGCATTCCTATAAAAGAAAATTAAATATTGAATTTTGTAACCCAAATATTTTAGGTCCACATTCTAAATGAGTTGTATGATATATATCATATATGGTATATGAAGTGCTTGTATTTTTAAGTACCCATTCAAAAGATGATTAGTTAACATTTTTTAATCTATGAGCATAGAATTCAAATGAGATATGTTCTTTTCTACCATAATAATTTCATCAAATATTAGTGTTAAGCATGATATCTATGTGACATATAAGAAGAACTTTTATTTGATGTTGTATTTGATTGATCTCTATAATGAACTTCTGATTTCATGCATAAATCTAATCTTACTATTAACTGAATATTTTCTCCTTCAAGTTTATAAACAACTAAAAATTGATCTAATAGAGAATTCTTTTATTTTTCAAATCATCACATTCATTTTTTAAATCATTAAAAGCCATATATAAATTTTTATGCTTTTTTTTCTAAAACATTATATTTTATGTTTAAGTTTTTTTATTCATCAACTAATTCATTAAATTCATTATGAAATTCTTTATAAGATATATCATTGCATATCTCTTGAGAATCAATACAAGATTATTTTGTTGCCAAAAGAAAAATGTTCACCTCTTTATATGATAAGCTTAATTCATCTAAATTTGGGTTGTCTCATAGAGCCTTCTTTTTCTTCTTCTTGAAATTCTTCTTTTTCTTGTCACTCTTTCTCTCCACATCCATCTCTTTCTTCTTTGAATCAATAAGATCTGGATAATCTCCTCTTACATGTCAAGGCTTTTTATAATGATAGAAAATGATCTCTTCTCATGTAGGAATTTTCTTAGTTTGAAATTTATAAATTTAAGATTTCTTATATCTTTGATTTCTCTTCCTTAGCTTCCAAGTTTTCTTGAAAGCATAGACACCTCATCACTATCTTCATTAGAGCTTGAGGAACTATGCTCACTATTATCATCGACCTATAAGGAAATGGTTTTTCCTTTATCTTTCTCTTTGTTAGAGGAGCTGTCCAACTTATCCCTTTGAGCTATAATCTATTCATGTACTATCAAAGAACCCAAAAGCTGATCAAGTGGATAACTAGATAAATATTTAGTCTCATTAATTACAATTAATTTAGCATCCCATTCTTTGTGAAGGCATCTAAGAATTTTGTAGGCTAAGTCTTGCTTCTTATATGTTCTTCCAAGAGAATGTAATGTGCTAATTATTTTTATAAATATAGTATACATTTCAAATAAAAACTTAAAACATAGACTTACAAAATAATTTACATTCATGAACAAGTCTATTTATGAGAGTATCTCTAACCACACTAGTACCTTCATAAGTTATAATTAAGTTATCCCATATTCCTATTACTAAATTTAACATGAAAATTTTCGTGTAATCATCTATAGTGCAAAATGCAAAGTATTACATGCCTTAGTATTTAACTTATCTTACTCTCTTTTTCTAATGTAGTCCATTTATCAAAAGGTTTTTCAATTTTTATTCCATTAATTTCTTTAATGGGTGTATGATATTAATGTGTAAGCATGTGTCTCATACGAGGGTCTTATCCTCTTAAGAAAGTACTAATTCTATTTTTTTAATAATCAAAAGAGACATTATGTAACAACAGCGGTTAATGAGTGGATTGTCCTTCAAGAAGTGAACCCTTAGGAAAACCTAGTGCCATAGTTTATAGGAGGATTTGCTCTAGGATGTTAAGCCAAAATAAAAAGAATCAAGGCTCTGATACTAATTGCTAGGTGACTATGGTACCCTAAGAGGGGGGAGGGGGAATTAGGTTTTATAATTTTTTATTAAAGGAAAATAATTAAAATAATTTTGATGCTATTTAGAAAGAAAATAAATAAACACATAAATTTTTATGTAAATTATAAATAAAAATAGAAGCAAGTAAAGAAAATAATAGGCATAATATTTTTACGTGATTTGGCTCAGATTCCAATCAGGCCTATATCCATGCAAGCCAACTCTTGGGATAGAATCAACTAATCCTAGGTTTGCAAACCTCACTTCTTTAAACCAAAGAAGTTATTTACAACCTAAGCACTCTCCTACAAGGGTGAGTACAACCCAACATAATTATAATTTAACTTTTACTAAGCCAAATGGCTTAAATTGAAAAATAAAATTACAATTCTATGTAAAAAATTAAAGCTTAAATTATTTTGTTATAAAATGACCAAAATATTTGAGGTGATCTTATAATTTAATTTTAATCACCTCATTATTTATAAATTGCATATAAAATTTGCTCACTATAAGATAAATTTATACCTTAATATAAGTATTAATAATATTTTAAATAAAAATATTTTCATGCTAATTTAAATATAAACTCAATAAATCATATAAGGTAGATATATTAAGTAAGAAAAATGTATATATAAAATTTTTAAAGGTTGATTAGATTTTGATGGTAGATCTATGCTAAAAATAAAAAGATTTGCATGCTAACTTTATAGACAAATGAGATTTAAACATAGAAAATCTAATCTAAGATTCTAAACTAGTATTTCACCAAAAATAAATATTTTTAAGAAAAATATAAGGTGAATACTAAAATAATAGCAAAAAAATTTTGGAGAATGAAAAACAAACTCAAGAACTTTCATAGTTGCTCGGTTGAATACATTAAAGCTTTTGAACTAATGACTTGATCTTGCAAATGTATAGATCACTTGGAAAGAAGATCAAATTTCTCTCCTGAAGATTTAACATGCAAGAAAGGAAAGAAGAATGAAAAAATTCTAGAGTTTTCATATTTTGAGCAGCTGTCACAAGGAGAGAATTAGTGGTATTTAAAGGGAAAAAGTAAATAAAACTAATTTTAAATAAAAATAATAATATAAAATAATTTTATCAACTATTAATATAGTATTTGATAAAAAATTCATTTACATTAAATAAATATAAGTTTAAAATAGCTATAAAATGGCTATTCAAATAAAAAAGTCAAAAACTATTCATAGACATCCACAATAAGGAAAAAATGGCTACCCACCTTATAGTATTAACATTAGGCAATACTTAAAAAATTTTTATAAATTTAATTTAGCTCTAAATTCAATAATGTAACATATCAATTTATATCTATAGAATCTAAGGAATTTAATGAAATAAGAATCAAGCTGGTATTCAGCCAAAATAATATCACATGTAGTAATATAAAAACTTATGTATATTTTAATGCATTTAAAAATATATTAAATACTCTTACTATAATTTGAAGTAATTTAGACAAAAATTTTTGTATATCAGCAAGTTTTAATGATACAAATGCAATTCAAAATGAATGCATAATAAACTTTTAACCATATAAACTTAGTACTTTTATTTAGCCTAATTAAGTATCCTTTTACATTTGATAAGTTCTATGTAATCTACAAAGCATATCAAATTTATTTAATAAAGGAATCATATGGATTTCTATATTACTTATTATCCTTAATTAATAATATGTTAATTATTTAATAGATGTTTAGATTTTGAGCAAATAAAATCATGCACGTAAATATCTATGGACCTCTAAGATACTCCTATGTTAATATAAAAATCTTCATGCTATCTATCTTGGTCCATCTTGAGTTCTTCAAGATTAAATTTTGATTGAGCTTGGATTATGCAATGTACATCCCATAAAAACAATTATCATGCACATCCATCAAACCATTACATCTGAAATACTTAGCACACAAATTAGAACATCTAATCTTATATTTGTTATCATCAGAATCACTAGAATAGGTCATGAGATAGACAATGCCAATAGTTTTGACTTTTCTCTTTTTTTTAGCTTTTTATGGAAAGTGAAAGAGAAATATAGGTTTTCTTCCCTTTCTAAAGAGAGAAAGAGGATACTATGAGGGAACACTCTCTTTTTATAAAGATAAAGAGAATGTTGAGAGAGTTTTGTCTCATTTTGAGAGAGAAAGTGAGACGAGAGAAAGAGAACTATAGGGATATGTGGTATAGATAGAGAAAGTGCTATAGTTAGAAAAAATAATTTTCTCTCTCTAATTTTAGAGAGAGAAATGGGTAGGGGAGGAGAGAGGTGCGAGGATTGGTGGCTAGAGAGTGAGTGAGGTAGAAAGAGTGGTGGAGTACACGAGGGAGATAGATTTGGTGGAAGAAGAAATAGGGTTATGTAGAGATAGAGAGATAGATAAATAGATAGAGAGAGAGAGAGAGAGAGAGAGAGAGAGAGAGAGAGAGAGAGAGAGGAGTTAGGGTTTGGTAAAGAAAGAAGATGGGCGGGGATGAAGTAGAAAGAAGAAGATGAGAGGAAGAAGAGGAAGAGACAAAAAATAAAAGGAGAAGGAGAATAACAAGAAGAAAAAGAAGGGAAAGAGGTGGTGGTCACTAGCTAGAGCAAGGGAGGTGGTGGCAAGGTTAGAAAGTGAGTGGAGAATGAGGGATATATGAGGTATTTATTAACGGAAATCATGGCTTGGTTATTTAGGTTTAGTATTTTTTTCTCCGTCTTCTTTATTTTAAAGAAATGAAATGAACATTAAATAAGAAAATTTTAATTTATATTAATCATGTCATTATTTGCTCATCAAATTATTATTAATTGCAACATGCATTAAATTTTAATTTTTACCACTCGATGACTCTGACCAATATGGGTGTTGACCATAGCTATTTCATTTACCTTGAATGCCTTCGAATTGTGTTTATTGTGAAAGGATACCATCTTGGCTATTTGGATTTTTAGTCGACACATATTCGGTGGCTTTTGTGCGATGTTTTGCTCCCTTGTGCATCATTTTCATCATGCTTGGTCACTTTGATACTGGAGCTGATATTGGGATAACCAAAACTCTAATTTCAATTTTTGTACTATAAACCTTATTTCCTAAAGAAATAATAGCTACCTATCCTTTATATTATAAAGACTTGAATTCATAGTTTTAAAGCATTAGGTAGTTTAACTAGCATTCATTTTCAAAAAAAATGTAAGACTAATAACATAGATCTTCTTTTTAAATTTCTTAATATTTAAAAGTATACGTCTCATCTCCCAAGTTCTTGAACTTCTTCATATTAGATTTGAATCACTATCCCATTGTGGTTCACCTTAGAGGCTTTGAGGTTGACTAAAAATTATAAGTCTTCACCCTCTGAGAATAGAATCTCACTTTCCTAATAAATTGATCAACTAGAAGAAAAAAGACATCATCTTATCCTAAAACACTTTAGCTCAATTATATAATAGCTGAGAATAATAGTGAGTTTTTCAAAATCATAGTATTCCCTACCTTTCAGCATGTTATTTTCAGAAAGAATTAGTCAATCTTGACCCAATCCCTATTAAAAATCCTTGATTTCTCAACGTTGCCAGAAATATTGAATTTTAAAAATATTTAGTCACTACTTTAATTGAGATTATTCTCAAGAGCTTCTCTTGGGATTTATTAACTATAAGGGCTTAATGTTATGAAGAACTTAGAACATTATCTTAAAAATAACCCTATTTCAGTTCTCTAACATAAGGAAACATGATTTGGAAAAATTTAAAAATTTTCTTTTAACCCTTTTTTTAATTGATGGTATAGTATCATTTTTATCTTTTGAGATATTATTCTATTCTCTATAATGTATTTAATTATAAAAAAGGATAACTTTATTTATATTTTCAAATTGATAATAGAAAATCATTTCTGTCTTTCAAGATAGTATGTTGTTCTCTATGAGATAATTAATTATAGAAATATATATTTCAAATCATGTGGGTTATTTTCCCATAATATTTAAAGAGATGCTTTTGAGTTTATGGTGGTGTGATGAGGGCTTAATGGAGTACATTAGTAGGAATGCCAAGTCTAGTGTCATTTTGGCTAATTTGGGATATTTGGAAGATCACCTTAGAGTTAAATATAGAGGTATCATCATCAATCTCCTCAACTTCTTCATCTTCTATCTCATCTAAGAACATAATCTTTTTTCTTTACATTCATTATTGAAGGGGGCTAACTGTGAACTAGTATGTGTCTCGCTGAGGTTGAAATATGCTTAAGTTTGTTTAATATAAAATTAAGAAAGCCCACAAAAATATGCAAGTATATGTGTCGAATCATTTAGTAAAGTGAAAGAGTAGTGTCGAACCCATGAGGAAGTGTTCTACTTAATTGGAACTTAAGCACTACCGCTTAATTCAAAAGAACCACTTATCCTACTAAAAATAAAAATGATGTTTTGGAGTTTTTGTCACTAAAAGAAACTAAAAACTTGCAAGGAGATTTTGATACTTATGAAATATAATATTTTGGACTAATGAATGTAAATAGCATAGTTTTCTTAATGAGACTCTTAATTGTACATGTAAATCAGTGCATTTGCATCCCTAGATCTCTGTAGAGTATGTAGGGGTATAAAGAATGGTTTGTAGCCTTTCTATAGTTTTATTATCATCATAGAACCTAGAATATTTAAACATCCTATATCAAGGCATGTTAATATTCTATTTCAATATTCTTATTTGTTCTAGTATTCCTTTATTGAGGCTATATATCACACTAAATGTTTACTATACATGTGACTATTGTATACATTAAATGGAGATCAGGCGATATTAAAAATATCTTTTTATCATTCAAGGAACAAGAGTCAAAGTTAGTACTTGCAATGATTTTTACATCATCAGCACAAAACTTGAGAATTAACTAAACAAGGAAATTATAACAAGCAAATTATTCTTCATTTTATGCATTAGAAGAAAAGATAGAAGACAAGTAATAAGAAAATTATCACCAAGAATGATCAAATGATCTTTTCCACACTCATTTCACTAACTATAGAATTATATACACAAATAGGCTAAGATCTCCATAAGGAAAAGTATACTGCACTTCTCTAGACACGCTTAGACCTTACTCTATGGGGGCACTAAGGAAACACACTCAATATTACAAAAATTCACTCAAGTGATAGAACTCTCTAAATACCATTACTAAAAAACTATTTATATGAAGTAAATATATGGGATCAGGTGCCGTAGTGCCCGATAAGGTAGTGCCATGGCGGTGAGAAATGAACTAGCTCCTAAGCCTTATTATGTTTGCTTCACTGTGGTGCTGGTGTGGAAAAAATTATGTTAAATTTATATTTTAGGTTTCTTTAGTCAAATCTACAAAGATTGACATTATACCATCCCTAAGGATAAACTAATGTTTCACTATCAATTTGAGAAGAGAAACTTTTCATTCAAGATTGAACACTATATTGGGAATATTCAATTAGTCATGGAGGATAACAAAACATTCACCTATCAATTCATTTATGAAATTAATCAAATATTTAAAGCTTAGATCTATGTTCCACAAATCTTTTCCCTACCTTAGAAAGAAATTATTATGTCTTAATTTATTCTAAGTTATAGACTCCTATAAGGGAAAGTCCTTATGTTTAATTACATCTCCTAAGAAAATACTCTCAATTATAAGTGAAGACTAAAGATTTTTAAAGATATATGAATCTAAGGAAATATTTGGGCTAACAAGATTTAATGTATAAGCTTTAGATTATAAAATTTTAAGTTACCCTCTTGATTTAGATTTTAGATTTTAGAATTTAAATTTTAGAAGAATTGAATATGAATATGGAAAGATTTAAGGAGATGTTCATAAACTGGACTTATACTTACTTGGAGAGAGTTGCCAGCTAACAATCCTAATGCATAATCAATTACTTTAGATTTAATATATGATAGACTGAGTTCTATCCTAAGAGATCAAAGGATGAATCAAACTCTCAAATTTATGACTCAAGACTAGTAATTTTAACTTTATGTTCAACGACAAGACTCACTAAGAACTCTAAATTTTATCTTATTTGATTTTCTTAACTAAATTTTCTAACTGCCAAAATTTTTGAAAAATTTTGGCAGTATAACTGTCCTATCCTAAGGAAAAACATACCGAATGCAATAGGAACCCACTACCTTACCCACAAAGGATATAAAAGTTCTAGGCTCTAACATACGATTGCAAAAATTTAAAATGTATGGATGTATGTAAAATTGGATAAAAGGGATGTGTATACGGTACTAGCATCATATCATCCTAGAACTAGTATACATATCCCTATAAAGTCTAGAACATATACATATGACCTCCAGGGATGATTTCAAGTCATTAAAATTATTTTGGTAATTTTGTATATTTTAAAATATTTATTTTAATTAATTAGTGAATTTCTTTATTTTTAAAATTATTTTTATTTTGGATGAATCTCATAGGGCTTTTATTTTTTCTTTATTTTGCTTTTAATTTTGAGTATTTTGAGATATTATTTATAAATTTTGGATTTAAAATAAATTTGTTATGAATTTTTTAAAGTCCTAGGTCAATTATGTACATAAATCTTCAGTTCCTTAAATGATAGACCAAATGACCTACAAATATAATAAAATTTGAAACATATGTACATGCATACATGTGCTTCAAACCCACTAAATGTGGGCTCATTTGATCTACATTACAAGAGTGGGTTTAACCCGCGGGTCACATGCTGGTGGTTTTCAAGAAGATAGCTAAACTCGACTAAGCCAGGCTATCACTAAGGTGGCAAGCTTCTTCAAACATTCCTAAACTCAATTATAGTGCCACCTTTACTTGAGCAAGTCAGGCATGTAAGCTAATTTAGTTTAGGTACTTTAAGTGGCATTAGATTAGTTTAATGAGTCAACTCTGGTCAATCGAATGGTTAGGCTGACTAGGGCAGATGTAATGAGCCATAGTAAATGTAATGAATGTGCTTGCTTAAGTAAATTTAGTCTCAGTTTAAATTGGGTCCAATGAATAGGGATTTTGACCACTTGGGTCAAGCCAAGTGGCTAATCCAAGTGGATTTAATGCATGTGTCACCAAGGGTTAGCTCTTAGGGATACTTTAGACAGCTCTATAGGTTTAGAAGGGTTTAATCAAGCCTTGGTCAATGAAAATGTGAAGGATTTTAATGTATACAATCTTGGTCAACCTTGGTTAACTCATGGGTTGGGGTTTGGTTTAAACATTCCAAATGATGAGTTGGACATATTGTAGTAGGTTCCATACAATAACAATGTTCAAATGCAATGAGATGTAGCTTTAGGGTTCAATGGATTTATATGGTCAACCAAGGATGATCATAGCTTGGTTTTTATCTTAGTGTGTTTAAAATGATATTTTGAACATTTTTTTAGAAGGTTGCATGGTCTAATTTGATTGTGCCATGTTGAGGTTTAAGAAAATTTTAATTTTCAAAGTATAAGATTTTAAGGTTTTGGGGTCAACTATGGTCAACCAAGGCTTAATATTAATTTAATGTATCAAGCCAATGATGATGATCATGATCAATAAATTTTTAAAGGCCTGCAAGGTCAAGAATTATAAGATGCCATGTTTAGTGGCATAGGTTGTAAATATATGAAGATTTGGAAGCCTACAGAAATGCTTTGCGTTATAGGGGTCATGGATCTTGAAATTCCTTCAAATTGATGTGGTTGACCCTAGGGACATGCCTAATAAATATGCAAGGGATAGATCAAGAATCCAAGGTAATTTGGTTAGCTTTGAAGGTAATGGAAAATTTTCCAAAAATAGGTTATGGATCAAGGGCTTTTGAGTTAGGCTTGAACACTAGATTTTGGAGTTTTGGGATTTGCACTGGATTTGATCAATAAGTTTGATTTAGATTTAATGTAATCAATAATTTGGAAGGATTGTGGCTTTGGGCGATCAAGTCATTAATAAGAGTACATATTTTAGATATCTTGGATCTGTTATTTAGAGTGATGGTGAAATAGATGGGGATATTATCAGTAGAATTCAAGTTGGATGGTTGAAGTGGAGGAATGCATTGGGTTTATTGTGTGATAGAAAAGTCTCCTTCAAACTTAAGGTAAAATTCTATAAGAGGTTTGTGATACCTGCAATGCTTTATGGTGCAGAATATTGGCCATTAAAAGAGAAGCATAATACTAAGTTAAGTGCTGCGAATTCTCAGGTGGATGAGTGGATTTACCCTTAGAGATAAGATATGAAATAAGAATATACTTGAAAAGGTTAGAGTAGCTCCAGTGGAAGATAAGATTAGAGAGAGTCGCCTTAGATGGTTCATCCACATAAAACAATGGCCTTCCGATGACCCGGTTAGGAAAGTAGAGGCATTAGATTTGACTTATATTAAGAAAGGTTGAGGTAGACCTAAAATGAAATGGTTAGAAAATATTAAAAATAATCTTTCATTATTAGATTTAAACAAAAATTTGACTTTTAATAGGATATAATAGAGAAAAAGGATTCATGTAGCCGACCCCACGTAGTGGGACAAAGGCCATATGTTGTTGTTGTAATAATTTGGAAGTATTTAGGGTTTATGGTATGGTTCAATAATTAATGTATTGAAATTGGATGTTTAATACAAAGAATTGGCCTCATTCGAAAATGAGGTAAAAAAATGGACCCCTAATAGGTATGATGAATTATAAAAGTAAATTCAATGTGTTGGTGTTAACTAAAGAGATCAATGAAATCTAAAAGATTTCAATGATCATGACCTAGAAGGAAATTAATCCTAAACAGGGAGAATGTGAGTTTAAACTAGGATGGTTTCACAAAGGGCTTACTCCACCACTAGTAAATTTTTATTTGAATATGAGATCGATTCCCAAACAAGTGAATGGAAATTTGGGTGTGATAAAGTCTCCCAAGTGGATGAATTTATAAGACTTAAAGGTCTTCTTTCTAGTGAAAGAGAAGGTATGAAAATGCAAGGGGAATCAAACCTATCTCAATAAGCCAGAGGGAATCATCTAAGAAAGGAAAAATCTATAAGGAGATTTACACCTAAACTCGAAAGTTTTGGATTTAAGATTTAGTTAGGATGGTGCCATGAGGGGTTTGCTCCACCACTAATAGATGGTCTTGAAGAAGGGAGGCCTTTATCACAAACTTATACCCAACCTCAGAAGATCAAATTTAGATTTAAACTAGGACGGTGCCATGCGGGGCTTGCCCCACCACTATCAGATGATCGAAAGGAAAGAAGCCTCTATCACAAACTTGTACCCAACCATAGAGGATCGAATTTAGACTAGGATGGTGCCACGAGGGGCTTGCTCCGCCACTAACAGATGATCATGATGAAAGGAATCCTTTATCACAAACTTATACCCAACCTCAGAGGATAAGATTATTATATGGAAAGGAAGCCTTTTTTATAGACTTACACCTAACCATTAAGAATCAAATTTAGATTTAAGCTAGGATGGTTCCATGAGGGGTTTGCTCCACCCCTAAAGGGTGATCATGAAGAAAGGAAGCCTTTATCACAAACTTATACCCAACCTCAGAGGATTGGATAATCATTTGGAAAATAATCATTTATCACATACTTACTCCCAAATATAGAGGCTAATTTAGATTTAAACTAAGATGGTGCCACAAGGGATTTGCTCCACCACCAGTAGATAACTATGAAGAAAGTAAGCCTTTTTTCACATACTTAAACCAAACCTCAAAGGACCGGATGATCATATGAAAGGAAGCCTTTATCACAGACTTATAACCAACCTTAGTGGATTGGATGATCAACATATGAAAAGGAAGCCTTTATCAAGGACTTTCATGGAACCATAGAGGATCCTATTTTGATTTAAACTAGGGTGGTTGCACGAGGGGCTTACTTCACCACTAGCGAATGATCATGATAAAGGGAAGCCTTTATCACAAACTTATACCCAACCTCAGAGGATCAAATTTGAATTTGAACTTCGATGGTGCCATGAGGAGCTTGCTCCACCACTATTAGATTTTAATGAAGCCTATAGGATGCCATGTAAATAGGCTTATACCTAATTGTTGATTTGGATAAATATGGAATCCAAATGAGAGTGAACTTCCAAATGCAAATATTTAAATGAAAAAATAATCATAACCTTAAATGAAAAGATACCATAAAATATTTTATACCATTCTTTTAAGAATATAGTTTAATAATATTTGGGGAAAGTATGGACCAACCCTCGTTCTCTGGATCAAGTTTATTTCAAAAAATTTAATACATTCAGGCAATATACAAAAAGTAATGGAATTAAAATTTTATTTATTATAAAATTTCTCCTTTAATACTATCCACCTTAATAACGCTTGAGACACCACTCATTTATAGGTAACATTACATAATTTTCTTCGCAAATAAGCAACATATATGATCCCCCTTAGTATGCCTTTTCTATTATGAATGTCCAAGTTGGTTTGAATTTACTGCCTATCTTTTGATTGGACAAAATTGGTCTATGCAGAATTAAAACCAGTCTCCTACTTTGAAAGTTCTTAGATGAACCAACTTATCATGTTCTTGAATCACCTTGGCTTTATATAACTCGAGGTTCTATTGAGCCTGTAAATTCTTCTCTTCTAAATGATTGAGCTCTTCTAATCTATGTTTTGCATTCTTCTCTTCAATGATCATATAGTTGATAGCTATATATAGTGAGGGTAGCTATACCTCCAAAGGGATAATAGCCTCTGCTCGAAATACCAAAGCAAATGTCATAAATTGAGTAGGAGTTTTCTATATCGTTCTATATGCCCATTAGACTTCTCCTAACTTTCGTACCATTGGCATTTATTATCATCAACATTTTCTTTATAATTTGAACCAATATTTCATTGAAGGCCTTAGTAAATCCTTTTGCTCGAGGGTAATAGATTATTGAATATCTCCAATAAAAATTCTAAAATTTTGAAAGTTATTTATCTTATTGCTTCTAAATGATGAATTATTATCAGATATGACTCCATGAGGAATGCCAAATTAGTATATGGTATGGTTTTTAAAGAAGTTTAGAATATGAATAGCTTTGAGAAGTAATCCATAGCTACTAAGATGGACAAATAACCTCTGGAGGATGGCAGATCAATTGGACCGATAATATTCATTCCCCATATTTCAAAAGTCCATGAAGCAACTATTGGGCATAATACATCTAGTGGTTGATGTAGAACTACACTATGTACTTGGCATTGGTGACAACAAAGTATAATTTTCATGCAGTCATCAATCATCGATGGACATTAGTAACCCATTCTTTTAATTTTCATTTTCATTTTTGGACCTTATTGATGTGCATCACATAATTTGGCTTGTAATTCTTTGATAATTTTTAAAGCTTCTGATTTACTCGAACACTATAACCAAATTTAATCGAATGATATTCTATATTTTTTTTGAAGGAATGCAAATTGCATTAAAAGCAAGAAAGAACAACTATTACAAACTAGAAAGCCAAAAGATATTTGTCAATATGAAACTATCATAATGGAAATGAGATCCACTACCTCCCATTTTAAACCGAATGGGGTGATGGGGACACCAAAGATTAAACAACCTGAAGGTTAGTTAGTATCCTAGGGTTCCCAAAAAGGTAAAAAATGACAACTAGTGAGAATCCCAAATATCATTACTATTATTCCATAATGCAAATAAAAAATTGCACAAAAAATAAAAAAACAACACACATCTAACAGAAAAATTATAAGATCACCAACTTCAATCACAATTTTTCCTAAAGAAGCTTCATCAGCATCCGCTGTAGCAGTAGATCTCCCATGTAACCTCATATCAGAGATAAATTCCTTTACAAGAAAATTTTTGTTTTCAGGATTAGCATCATCAGCTTGTACCTTCGCATCTGATGAAGCCAAATACTTACACAAAAAATAATCCCTCATATTAAACTGAGTACTGCAACTAGGATGAAGAACCATGTCGTTAAATATAAGCTTAATCTTCTTGAATCAAGAAGGTCAGAATAACCAAATATGAATCCTAAGCATTAGATTCAACTATACCAATAATGCAGACTTCCTTACTCATAACAACTGCTCCGAAATAAAAAGAATCTTCCCTCTTAAAAGCTCCTTTCTTGAACCAAAATGTAAAGGTCATCATCAAGAAAGAATATTGAATAAATCACCCCCATCACTCTTCAAATTACAATCAATTTTCCTTTTCCTAGGAAAATCCTCAATAGGTCCTAAGAATTTAAGTTGTTTAGTGCTTTTTTGTTTTACACTAAACAAACTTATATCCTTATTGCTATTTTCAAGATAAGAAGAAATTGAACTTATCTTAGGATCATCATGATTGGGAGATGACTTAGTCCCACTTCTTCCATCTTCTACGGAGATCCCTCTCCACGAATACCTTCAAGTCTCAGCTTATCAATTTTCTTCACCTCAGTTTTAGAAGTAGCTTCAATCCATAAACCATCCTTTTCTTCAGCATCAGGGTCTACCTCTCTAGACACCATCTTCAAGGCATCTTCCATAGTACTTCGAGTTTCACCACCTATAACTTCCAATTTTGCTATACTCACCTGCTCTTCAATAGAATTCTTAGATATAATATCAACAAAAGGAACTACCTCAACTACAAGTGGTTCTTTTAACATTACAGAATCAGGAATAATCCCTTCAGATATCATATCTCCAACAACTGTAGCCATACCATCTGGCAAATTATCGTGAGATAATAATTTAAACTTATTGGAAGAGGGTAGGTTCACATCAGCCTTCTGATCTTGAGGCTTCACAGAAGATTTTTGATTCAAAAGAATCAAAATTCTGGAAACTTTTCCCATATTTTTTTCTATTTTTCCTAAACCAAGGGCCATAGATAATTTTTGAATCTGTATTACAAACTTTCCCCTCCAATACCTTCTCAGTCATTATATTAGCAGAAACTAAAACATTCCCCTGACAGCCATTACTCTTTACTTCCTTAAGGCCATTAACTAGACCTTCATTATTGACATCAGGACACATTCCCACTATATGGCCTATCTTATCACATTTGAAACAAAATGAAGAAATCTTTTCATACTCCACTTTCTAAAATAATTTTCTATATAAACCTTCAATCCAAACTCCATGAGATAATTTAGAATTTAGATTAATATGAACACAGGCTCTACAAATTCTCTTCTTCCCCATTTGAACATGTTTCCATCTAATAACATAGGAACACCTATCTTTGAAACAATCTTAGTAACATTAATCTCATCCAAACAATGTAAAGGTTAATGTGGCAACTGAGTCAAAATAGGTGAGGATAACCCTTTCAACGAAATTGGGGAAAATTGAGACATCCATTTATCCATCCCTATTATATGTCCTCCCACATACCACGGTCCTCCACTTATCACTTCTTCCATAGCTTGGGATGAATGTAAAGAACACCGTATCCAATCAAGGCCTAATGAAGTAAGAAAGCTACCCAAATTTACTCCATTGACACCTTAATTCAATACTACAAAGAGAAAAAGGAACATATTTACCAAAACCTTTTACCACAAGTGACTTCTGCAGTAATTGAAAATTTTTGCATTCCTTATCAATGTTAAGTTTAATAACATTAGCATCTTCTGAGTCACTAGAATCTGATTCTAAATGACTCACTTTGATATACTGAGCCTTAACCCACGCATTCACTGATCCATTATTATAGATAGCAAATTTATCATAAATTGGTAAAGAATCCATACTCTTATCAGAAATAGTTTTAACGTTAGAATCCAAACACTTATCCGACCTATCAATATCTAAATTCAAACTCTCCTGATATATAGGAATAATAGAAGGATTCTAAAATTGATTAACTTTTAAATTGAAACTGTGTATGATGAAGCTTCAAATCATTTACTTGAGCATCAATTCCAAATACAATACCTTTTAATGGTGATGAAAGAAATCCCTATGTGATAATATCTTCTCCTTATCACTTAGGATCTGAGTAGCCAAAATTCCTTTTCCCTTTTCCTTCCACAGGAACAGGATCAAAAATAGGTGGAATGCGTCCTTCACTGATAACCAAAGGATGTTGTTTAAACCTTGCGTTATGGAACTCATCCCGATTAACGTTACTTCTGCCTTTGGAACCCCAACGAAGGTTAGGATTCCTAGTAGAAAGGGGAATGGAGGTGTTTCGATCATCAGAAACAGATGACCAGCATCCCTCCACCACCATAACGGAACAAACTGGGAAATCAGGAAGGGAAAATTTTGAAAAAAAATGAAATTTTTTTTTACTAAAATCTGGGGCTCTCTCTCCAACATAAAGAGAAGGACTTCAGGGAATGATCTTTTATATAAGGTGTCATTAATTAGCATATAAGCTAAGGATCTTCTTTTAATTTGATTAGCTATATATTTATCATGAGGGAGCTAATTTTCTCGCAAGTATTCGATGAAGGGTTTTCTTTAATACACCCCTTCATCATCTACTACTAAAATAATTTTCACCTCATTGAAAGATTTCTTATTGACATATTTAAGATTCATAGGAGAAAAAACCTGGCAACCTTGTTCTTCTATTATAATTTAATCTCCTTCAGAATAAGACATAGCTTTAGCTAATTTTGCTAAAGCATCTGTTGTAGAATTACGTCCATAAGGAATCTTGTATAAATTTATATTTAAAATTTTATTAAGGTGATGCATTGCATATTAATGATAAGGAACTAGATTTTTTTAGTACATGATAAGAATCAGCTATTTGATTAATCACTGGCTAGAAATCTCCAAAAATTTTGATCTCTTGAATTTCATTTAAGATTATTAATTCTAGCCTGGTTATCAATACCTGATACTCAACTTTATTGTTTGCACAATGTTTTAGCAAACAATAATAGTAATACATTATATCCTTTTCTAGGGTAACAAATACTATACTGATTCTAGCTTTCCTGGGGAAACATGATCAACTGCTTCTTTTTGACAAGAAGCAACACCATTAAAATAGAATTTCCACATGGATTTTTCATTTATTTCTAAATTTAGAATTTGTTCATCTGATAATTTATCATTGATTGGACAATCATCCTATATTGGGGAGCTGTTAAAAAATCTATTACAGCTTGCCCTTTCACTGCTTGTAAAGGAATGAATGTGATTTTAAATTGTGATAATGTCATTGACCATATAGCTAGTCTCTAGTCTCCGTAATAATATTAGATGAGTCAACAAATATTATAATATATTTATTATGGATATTAAATTCACATTATAAGAAGCATATACCTCCTTTGCTTCTGAGTGGTTAAGATTAGGGCCAAATAATGTTTCTCTATCAGAGGACAATTTACTTCAGTTGGAAGTAAACATCTACTCAGATAGTATAGTTCATTCTATTTTCCTTCCTCATTAACCTGAGCTAACAAGGTGCTAAGAGTTTTACTTAGAGTTGTAGAATATAAAGTCAGTGGCTTCCCTAGAATAGTAGTAGTTAATATAGGAGGATTTGTTAAATGCTATTTTATACTATCAAATTCTTTCTAATAATGATAATTCCACTTAAAACAAGCATCTCTTTTGCATAAAGCTGCAAATGGATGACATCTGCCTAAAAGATTTGATAGAAATCTTCTATGATATGCCAGTCAACCTTGGAAAGATCTAAATTGAGTGAGAATTTTAGGCAGTGGCTTTTATATTATAGCTTTGATTTTATTTGGATCTATCTTAATTCTGTGATGACGAACAATGAAACCTAAAAACATTCCTAAAGTGGCACCAAAATCACACTTCAATAGATTCATTTTCAAGTTATATTGACTTATTCTTTGGAAAATAATTCTTAGATCATATAAGTGGTCATCTCTTTTGAAACTTTTAATGACTAGATCATCAACTTAATATTCCACTTGATGGTGGATTAATTCATAAAAAATCCTTATCATTGCTTACTAATAAGTTGCCCTAGCATTCATTAATTCGAATGGCATGACTTTATAAAAGTAGACTCCTATCGATGTTGTAAAAGATGTATACTTTTCATCCTCAAATTATTGCATGGGAGGAAGAAATATCAACCATAATTTCTAATATATGGAGTAGAAATTTGTCATTAGGATAAGCTTTGTTTAGATCTCTAAGGTCAATGCAGACACGAATTTGGCCATTCTTCTTCTAAACTTGAATGACACTAGCTAAATATGTTGGATATTTATCCTCCCTAAAAAAGTCTACATCGATTAACTTTTTTACTACAAGAATCACTTTTTGTTCAATGTTGAGTTGCATTTGTTGAGGTGATTAGTTAACGGGAATAATTTTTGGTTGAATTTTTAATTTATGAACTGCTATATATCTGGAGATAATCTAGGAATTTCTTTATAACTCCAAGAAAAATAGTCTTTGAATTCTTTTAATAAATCTATCATTTCATTGTCCTCATTCTCATTCAATAAGGAACTTATAAAAGTCATACTAGGGTCTTCTTTCATTCCAAGATGTATTTCTTTCAAATCATCAATCATAGATTTAATCTTCTCTTCAAGTTTTGGAGTTGCATCCCTATCTTAAGAATCATCTAGACCATCTAAAGTTTCTAAACAGTGTTTGTTAAAGGTTTTAATGTTCACTAAAAAGAGCCTATCAGATTCTAGATTATTTGATATAACTAAACAATATTCATCATCATCAAATGAACATGGACTAGAAAAGCTAATGCTCGATCTTGACATTTTTTTGTATTTTTTTCATATTCCATAGATATTCAAATTGCTCAGCTTCACCTCTAGTCATATTTAATGGCGTTAAACCTTGCTTAGTGAACTTACATTATTGGAGTACCAATTAAAAGGGAGTTCCACTATTTCATCCATAAATGGATCAATAAAGGTGCACTGGTTTCAGTGGCTTTACTAGTAGAGGATACAAAAATGTTGGCTTTGCTATCTAGGTTTAAGGTAGTGAAGTTTTCACCTCTAACCTTTTTACATCACTTTGGGAGAGTGGAGTAAGAGTAATATTTTCTACATACTTCTTTAACTTCTCTATGTTAGATAGATTTGAATTAGTTTCCCTAGCAGCTTTGACCCTATCCTCATCACTATTAGCTTCTATAAAAATCATAAACTTTAACTACTTGTTATTACTCTTATATTCAATATCATGTGGCTTTTTATTAATTACATATGATTTATCTTCTAAATAGGATTTGAAATCAATAAGTATTATAGGTGCCTTTATTTGCACACCTTGCTTTCATTTTCTTTTACCACTTTATTTTGCCATTTTTGACCTCTTCCTCTAAATTATTGATTCGTTCTACAACCTATTTGTGAAGGAGGGGTAGGTGACCAATGAACATCGTGTTCAAGATCTGAACGCTTTTTCTTTTTTCCTTTTCTTTTCTTTTTCTTTCCTTTCTTTTACTTCTTCAGCTAGTCTGAGTCTTTCAGAAAAAATAGTATGCTTTTTAGGTAGATAGTATGAAGCATCATCATATATACCAACTTCCTGAATTAAAAATGGTTGTTGGTCACCTTTAATATAGTGCTCTTCTCCCTCATGAGAGTATTTTAAATATTGATGAAGGGTGGAAGGAACCATTCTATATTCATGTAGCTAAGGTCTACCCAAAAGTGCATTCAGAATCTATTATATGAAATTTAGCTTTAGTCTTTAGGTTTCCTATTTCTAATAGCGAAGTGATTGAACCTAAAGCCTCTCGCCTTATTATTTGAACCTACGTAACATCATTTTATCAAAACTATGTTTGTGAGTATCCACCTTCAAGTATTCAAGAGTTCTAAGAGTCATAATGTTAACTGGTGCACCTAGGTCAATAAGGACATGTGACAATCTAAAATTGTCTACACAGATATATATAATGGACGATTATGATCTAATGTTCACAAGAATAGATCTTCATCTGAGAGCATAATTTTTGAATGCCTTTGCAACTCAATGTTTCTTTAACTATGTTGATGCTAACTGAGCTATATTGATCATTAGATTGAGCAAAGCTTTGATTAAAGTCTCCCTCATTTCTTTGAAAAGAACCAAAGCATCATAAATACTCAATTTTATAGGTAGTTTTTTGAATGTGCTAATATATTATAATCCACCCTAAAAATGTCTAAATTGGCCACATCTGTATCTGGTTATGCTGGTGTTGAAGTAACATGATTATCAACCAGTTGCTTTCCTTTATTGGCTATGAATATTGAGGTGCTAACACCTTACCACTACATAGATTTACTTGGACTATCTCTTCTAAAGAAGAGATTGTCACTTTTTTTAGCTCTATATGTTCTTTTATCTTTAATGCTCATCTGATGAATTATTAGAATCGAACATCTCAATTTCTATACAGATAGGATCACCCTAAATATCGAGGATAGGGGAATTACTACCAGAGAAATATTAAATAGATTCTTTTAATTCATTGTAATTTATTTTAGGTTTTATAGAATTATTTTCTATTTCATCATTCATTTGATCTTCACCAGGTATAGACGAGATATACATTGAATCTTTCTTCATTTCTTTCTTAGCCCTTGGTTTGACAAAATAAAAATCATACAATATAAGTGGTACAAGATCATTTGCTTTACCATTAGAAGAATTTACAACTTTATTGTTTATAATGCTACTTTTATTCTTGAGTTATTCCTTCTGAACTACTAAAGACTAACCAGCTGATCTCTTCTTGGATTCTTCGAAAGGAATTTTATTCTGGACTTCCTCTTTAGGAGCTTCTAGATCAACTCAGAGGAGACTCTGTACTCCTTGAGACACCTGAATAGATGAATAATAAATTTTATTTAAAATTTTCTTAGAAGATCGAGATAAAGTTATATCCCAATCATCATAAAGTTTTAAACTTAAAATTGATATGGAAGGCTCACTAATTACACATTTAGCATATCCTTGACTACAATCAGCTAAATACTCATTTAGTATCACAACTAATCTATGTTTAATGCTTCTCTCAAGCCATTCATGTTATACGATCTTCTAACTCATGACTAATCATCTGATGATATGGGCAATATCTAGGCTGTCCTAATTTGCCCACATCCTCTGGCTTCTTTGGTTTAGGAAGTTTTAAGTGTAATTTCCTTAGAAGATTCTTGAAGATCTTCTTGATAGCTTCTCTATTAAATGAACAAGCTTTATTCTTTAGAGCTTCAAATATCTCCCTTTTCTCTTTAGTGGTAAGATTAGAGTGATATTTAAATAGTGAATTAGAAAGCCTAATATACTATTGATACTGTGATGAACGACCTATATTTCTGTCTGAATTTATATCAACTATTTACCCTTATCAACTTTAGATACTAACCAAAACATCTTTTTAAGTATCTTCTTAGGTTTTAGTTTTTTTTATTTTGTATGTAGATTGATT
Organism: Dendrobium chrysotoxum; assembly: GCA_019925795.1. Lineage (NCBI taxonomy): Eukaryota > Viridiplantae > Streptophyta > Magnoliopsida > Asparagales > Orchidaceae > Dendrobium > Dendrobium chrysotoxum. Next base: position 26,218,025 of record CM034298.1, on the reverse strand, counting down.
TTTTGAGAAAGTAAATTAAGACATTTTTTCTTGAAGATTAGAAGCTTTATTCAATAACTTTTTAAAAGTTTTGATTCTAAACCCTTTCAATAAGAAAGCAATTGGACCATGAATATTTCTAATTTAGAGAGATTTCTATAGCATGTTGCTCTTCATGTTGATGTTCCTCCACGTTAAGATGTAGTCAACCAGATTTTCACCAATTTTCTATTTCTCCACTACCAGATCCCCTGCTGTGACATGGTGATGTGCTCTAGTAAACCTTTTAGTGAACATTTTTTTCTAAATTTGCAAATATTTATATTGACCCATTGGATATCTTAGCATACCACTCAAATGTAACACCTGATAAACTGCTTACAAATTATATAAATAGTAGAGCATCATTGCCTCTTGCATTACAATAGTTGGCCCCAAAATGTACTAGATATTGCTTCGGATTCACTATTCTATCAAAAACTTGTAAAGATGGTGGAAAAAATTCTTTAATATAAGGAACCAAGTCATATCTTTTTGGGTAAATTCTACCCTCCAGAATAGATGAGGTACCCTTAAACTGTGCTAAAGCTTGCTTGACTTATTGCTCTACCATCTATTTGATATGTACTGCTTGTATCATTTATTTCTTCAATTTTAAAACTTTAGTTTTATTTTCTTTTGCTGCTTCTCTAGATTTATTACAATTTGAACATGTTCAACTAGAATAAAATCTATCTGAGCTTTAATTGAAGGAACCTCTTTGCTTAGGAGAGACGCTATAGCAGCCATCAGCTCTTCCATTTTCTTCTCCATCTGTGTATTCTATTTATCTTTTTGATTCAACTGATCTAAAAGAATAATAGTCATATTAGGAATATAGTCTTCATCTTCTTCTTCTTCATTCTCAACCTTTATTGGATTTACTTTTGTCTTCCTCTTATCTTTCTATATAGTTGATTGTGTACCTACCATGAATACACTATCAGCTATTTTTTCATCTTGTGAATTTATTTCTATATCTTCTACAGCTTCTTGTTCATTTATTTTTTGAAAACTCTCCTTCAACTAGTCCATCATTTCTTCTATGGATTTTTCTGCCACATTGTGAGGATCCACAAGAGTGTATTTTTTGATAGCTAATACTTCTTCCACATATTTTTGCTTCTTTGCTTTTTCCTCTTCTATATGTTGCCTGTGAGCCATCAGAGCAATTGATGTGGTAACAATTTTGGGATGTCCAACTTTGTCACCATCAGATAACACAACTGGTTGGCTTATCGATTTCAACCTCCATATATCAAGATGAGGAGATGAATCTCAACCTGGCAACTGATGTTGGCTAATTCTTAATGGTTTTTAACCTAACGAGCAATAAAAGCTTCTAACTAGGATATTTCTAGATTAAACTAAAGATGGAGGGGAAAAAAATTATACCCTCGATGGGCTAATGCTCTATATCCCAAGGATTTGAATGGAGTAAACTCATTTTGATTATTAGATGGAATGGTTTGAAGCTTAGCATAGGAAAGTCTTCTATATTCTTGTTGGTGACTTACAACAGTTACTAGTTGACTAGGATCCACTTCTTTGAACTATACTCATAGGAGGTGACATTTTCCTCTCTCTCTCATTGAGTGTGTTTGCACTCCAATAAATATCACATCTTTTATACTTCTCAGGAATTTAAACTTTAATTGCTCATAACCAGCGACACAGATGTGGTTCAATTCATTCAATGGAGATTTAATTTTCCTTTCTTTCTCTAATCAGAAAGGCAACATAGGATTTTGAAGAAAGGGAGTGAGTGGAGAGTTAGCTATTCTGATTGGATTTTCTTCTCCAGTAGTAGTAGATAGCAAGTGAAAGAGATTAAGACTCGCTATAGAAGACTTATATGAAATATCAAACTCTTTAATTGTCATTTCAACTCACTTCAGATTAGCTACTTCAATTGCACCATTCAAAAGGTTATTCTCTTCCAACATTTTGGCTTTCTCAGTCCTTCTCCTTAGATGATGGTGTTGCAACTCAGGAATCATGGTTGAGATTATGATTTTTGATGATAGTAAAATATTATTGTCCTGATGATTTTATTATTTCTCTTAGCATATATTGGATATTTCTTTTTATTTTTGTATGTACTAATATTTTAAGGAAATCATATACCACTCAAGAGTGCTGAAGACTTCAAGATAGGGTAGAATAAGATTTCATGTAATAGAGTATGTATATCTCTATTTTTTATTTCTTGAGTCTAAGCAACTGTGATTGTATTTAGGTAACCATGCACCCACACATAGGGGGAGAGAGACAAAATGTAATCTTTTTAAACTAATCATACTATATGATATATAATTGTACTATATGATCTGATATAGATTTCCTCTAGAATGCAGTTACTAAAATCTGGGCTTGAATTTTTTGAAACTATTCATACTATATGATGTTAATTCGTACAAATAACTGATAAAGTATGAAATATGGTTCATACCAGATTATACCAAATGAAAAACTAGTTTTTTGAACTATTCTTACAGTATGATATGTCTTCGTACAGGCGATTGACAGTGTATGAAATATGGTTCATACCAGATAGTACTAAATAAAGCCCTATTTTTTAAACTATTCATACAGTGCAATCCACAATCGTCGGATGGTTCTCTTTAAAAATTCAATTTTTGGATGGTTTTTCATGTGTTTTCTATATAAGGAGTCCTAAAAACTATCTCATAATCCTTTGTTGTGAATTTCTCTTGAGAGTGACCATTGAGAGTGTGTTTGGGAGATATTTTGAGAGTGAAGATTAAGAGATCTAGTGAAGGGGGATTGTGAGGGATTAACAAGGTTGCCAAAAGTGAGGATCTCTTTGTCTTCTTCAAGTTTCTGCCCAACTTCTTCGGATGCTCTTGGGAGAAGATCTTCAACATTGGATCATGGTACTCTACCTTCACTAGGAGGGTGAAAAGGGACATGAAAATACTCTTCCTTCACCAGGAGGGCGAACAAGGACGTGATGGTATGCTACCAAACTTGGAGAGTGCAAAAGGTGACGGTTCTCTGCCACACCGGGTTGGTGGAAGAGAGTTTGTAAGGGCTTCTCTGCCTTACTGCGGGGCCAAAAAGAGAGTCACTTTTATTTAGTGCAATATCTGGAGAAGGAGTCTCCAAGGAGTGGATGTAGGTCAAGTTGGACCGAATCACTATAAAATTTGGTTTTTTTTTTGCTTTTACTTTTTTCCTCATTTTTATTTTCTACTTTTAAGATTTCTATGATTGAAAATCCTATGATAATCATTTCTATAAGCAATCACATATTTTAGAATTTGTGATTTGATTATCTAGAAAATCTAAAAAGGTTTCTAAAATTCTAAGAAATATTTTAAATAACCAATTAACCCCCCCCCCCCTTCCCCCTCTTTTTTAGCCTTGGGATAGTTCTATACAGTCTAACAACCTACACAAACCTTCAAGTGGTATTAGAGGCAATTTCAAAAATTAAGGTTTATACTACTTTTTGAAAAATGATCATGGCTAATTTTAAAAACCAGAATACTGCTGAAGAATATTCGATCACTAGACCACCTTTATTCGATAACATTCCTTTTGATTTTTGGGAAACCCGTATATCTACTTTTCTACAATCACTTAATTATTGCATGTGGATGTTAGTACAGGAAGACTATACTAGACCTACTTGAATTGTTGATGGCATTAGAGTTGAAACACCAGTTACTGATTGGACTTTAGAAGAAAGAGAATTAGCACAGTTAAATGTAAAATGTTTAAACAGTTTCTTCTGTGCTTTAAAATCTGAGGATTATATGTGTGTTTCTACTTTCCAAATTAGAAAATAAATTTGGGATAGACTTTGCATAACTTATGAACAAACAAATGAGGTAAAATAATCTAGATTGAACATTTCACTACATGATTATGAACTATATCACATGAAATCAAATGAGTCAATTTCTGACATGTATATAAGATTTAATCAGATTGTTACCTCTCTGCATGCTTTAGGTAGAGAACTTACAAATTCAAAAAAAGTTAATAAAATTTTATGTTGTTTACCTACTGCTTGTGATGCAAAGATAAATATCATAACTGAATCTAAAGATCTGAACATATATTCTATTGACAATCTGATTGGATCACTTATTGCTTACTAGTAAGGAGTGAATCAAAGATAGATCGATGCAGGTGATAAAAGAAAAGAGAGAAATATAGCTTTGAAAGTTAATGATTCAGAGAGTGATCAATCAATGCCAAAGGATGAAAAATATATTGCACTTATGACTAGGCAATTCAAAAGTTTTCTTAAGAGGAAGTAATGACAACATCAGCATTTGAACAAAGGTAAGTTCAATAAAAATTTAAAAGTTTCTAATGAAGTCATTTGTTATGAATGCAGAAAGTTTGGACAGATAAAGATTGAGTGCCCAAATCTCAAAGCTAATCCTAGTAAGGAGAAAGTTAAAGAGAAAACTAACGTTAGGAAGGGCAAGAAAAGAATGTAAAGAGATTTTTGGGCTGACTCAGCTTCAAACTATTCAGAAATAGAAACAGAAGCAGAGGTTATAAATTTGTGCTTAATGGCAGATAAACTTGATCATTCACATCAAGATGAGATATCTATCCTATCCTATGAGGAATTATTTGAAGTTTCTATGAAAATTCATAATGTATATAGGAAACTTAAAAATTTGCATGCTAATCTTAGCATTGAGTATTTGAATTTCTAAAAAGAGCATGAAAATCTTAAGAAAGATCATGCAGACATAGATAGCAATCATATGGCCTTTCTAAATGAATTTGATGATTTGAATAAGAAGTATGAACTATTAAAAATATCCTATAGTCAGCTTGAAAATGATTTTAATGTTTTTATGGATGAATTTGATCAAAGGGAACATGATTTGAAGATTGAAATTTTGATTTTGGAAAGTGCAAACTCATATCTTCAAATAGAATTGAAAGCTCTTAAGGAAAATAAGTTGCCTCCCACACTTGAAAAATTTTACAATCCTAACCAAAAGCATATAAGTTTGAAACCTAGGAAAAGATATTATAACTCATATAGACTAGTACGTATAGACTAGTAAACCCTTTTCCTAGTGTTAAATGTTTTTCATGTAGATTGTTGGGGCATATTTCCCACACTTGCACTATTCATAATAGAACGCATTTAGTGTGGAGACCTAAGATGTATCAATCATAGTATATCAAATAGGCATCTAGATTATTATTGCTAAGAGGTGAACCCAAGTTTATTTGGGTTCCCAAGTCTAATGTTTGATAATTTTGTAGAGACGCTCTCATACAAGCCCTTGTGAGAGCATTTGGTACCTAGACAGTGGATATTTAAAATATATGATTGGAGATGTTAATTAATTTATATTGCTGGAGGCCAAGACTAGAGGCAAAGTGACACTTGGAGATAACCCCACTAGGAGATGGTAGGATTAGGTATGGTTGGTAGCACAAAGAATTTTTTGATTGAAAATGTTTTATTGGTTGAAGGCTTGTCAGCTTTGTGATAAGGGTTTTAACATAAAGTTTTTGCTTATAAGCTGTATTTTAAGCCAAACTAAAGTTGATGTGTTATATGAAGATAGGATAAATAATATTTACATGCTTTATTTAAACTATATTAAATCTTCTAATGCTTTTTCCTAAAAAAATCATTGTTGATGAATTTTGGTTATGGCATAGAAGACTTTGTCATGCAAGCATCAAAAATCTTAGGAAGATTACCCAAAAGGAACTGGTTAGAGGTATACCTAAATTAGACTTCACTAAGGATCACCTGTGTAATGCGTGTCAATTAGGAAAATAAGTCAAGTCCTCCTTTCTTTCAATTAAAGATCATAGAACTAGCAAACCCTTAGAAGTTCTTCACATGGATCTTTATGGACTTATTAGCACTATAAGTCTAGTAGGGAAACTTTTTGGGTATGTAATTATAGATGATTATTCAATATTCACTTGGATTAGATTCTTATCTCATAAGAGTGAATCATTTGATGAGTTTAAAAAATTTTCACTTGGATTAAGAGGAAGCTATGTTATGAAATTCTTGCAATTCATAGTGACCACGGGGGAGAATTTGAAAATTAAAAATATGAAGTTTTTTGCAAAGAACAAGGGATAGATCACAACTTTTTAGCCCCTCAGACCCCTCAATAGAATGGGGTTGTTGAATGAAAGAACAAAACTTTGATAGAAGCCATTAGAGTCATGTTAGCAAAATATTCACTTCATAAATTTTTTGGGCTGAAGCGGTTAATACTGCTTATTATGTTTTGAATAGGGTGAACATTAGATCTGAGTTGAATAAGACACCCTAACTTCTTAAGGGAAGGACACCCAACCTCTCACATCTACATATCTTTGGATATAAAGTGTTAATTCATAACAATGGTAAAACTCTTTTATGAAAATTTGATCCTAAATCTAATGAGGGAATTTTTCTAGGATATTCAAGTGTTGGCAAATCCTATAGAGTTTTTAACAAAAGGACATTGGTAGTAGAGGAGACCACTCAAGTAGTTTTTAATGAATCTGATATTTCTAGAGGGCTAGGGTGGAAGAAGAAGAAGATATTGAAGAAAATATCCAATGAATTGAAAATGCAAATCTTGAAGAAAGTGTTAGAATAAAAAATGCATTGCCTAGAGAATGAAAATATTCTAAAAGTCATCCTAAAGAATTGATTTTAGGAGACCCAAGAGAAGGTGTTAGAATTAGGCATGGACTTAGCAAAGAAGTGAACCACACAATATTTATTTTAATGATTGAACCCACTAATTTAAATCAAGCCCTTTCTGATGAATTTTGGATCCTAGCTATACAAGAAGAGTTGAAACAATTTGTTAGAAATGATGTTTGAGAGTTGGAAGAAAGACCTAAAAATTAAAGTATTGTTGGAACTAAGTGGGTTTTCAAAAATAAAATGAATGATTCTGGTGTAGTGGTTAGAAATAAGGTAAGATTGATGGCCAAGGGGAACAATTAAATAGAAGGAATTGATTTTGAGGAGCCTTTTGCCCATGCAGCCAAACTTGATGCAATAAGAGTGCTTTTAGCTTTTTCCTATTTTAAAAGATTTAAATTATTTCAAATGGATGTTAAGAGTGCCTTTCTTAATGGGGTGATGAAAAAGGATGTTTCTATTGAGCAACCTCTAGGTTTTGAAAATTCACAATTTCCTAATCATGTGTTTAAATTGAAAAAGGCATTATATGGACTAAAATAGGCACCTAGGGCATAGTATGAAGGGTTAAACACATTCCTACTAGAAAGGTCTTTTATTAAAGGGAGTGTGGACACCATTCTCTTTATAGAAAGGTTAGGAGATGACATTCTTAATATTCAAATTTATATTCATGATATATTGTTTGGATCCACTGATAAAAACCTTTGTGATGACTTTTCAACAATAATGAGTAAGGAATTTGAAATGAGTTTGATGGAAGATTTGAGTTACTTTCTTAGTTTTAGCATAAAGTAGAAAGGGGATGGCACCTTTCTTAGTCAGTCAAAATATATTAAGGATAATCTTAAGAAGTATGAAATGGATAAAGCTAAACCAATAAGTACTCCCATGAGTTCCTCAGGTCAGCTAGATAAGGATTCTAAAGGCAAATCTATTGATCAAAAGAAATTTAGAGGGATAATTAGATTATTACTTTATTTAACTGCTAGCAGACTTGATATCATGTTTAGTGTTTTTCTTTGTGCTAGATTTAAAGCTGATCCAAAAAAATCCTGAGATATCTGGTAGGAACTCAAAATTTAAGGATTTGGTATCCTAGGCACAACACTTCTTTTGAAATTATTAGATATTCTAATTCAAAATTTACAAGATGTTGGGTTGATCGAAAAAGTACTTCTGGAACTTATCAATTCATTGAAAATTTTTTACTTTCCTGGTCAAATAGAAAATAAAATTCAGTAGCCCTTTCTACTACTGAAGCAGAATATATAGCTTTAGGAAGTTCTGTGGCACAGGTTCTTTGGTTAAAAAAAATAAATTATGGATTTAGGTTTGTCAATTAGTACTATTCTATTTTTTTATGATAATATAAGTGCCATTTGTATTTCAAAGAATCCAATCTAACACTCAAGAACCAAGCATATAGATATAAGGCATCACATCATTAGGGATAATATCACTAAAGGAGAAATTGAGCTACATCATGTAGCTACTGAAAATCAACTTACTGATATTTTCACAAAACCATTGGCTTTTGACACTTTCAGCATCTTTAAAACTAGACTAGAAGTTATTGACATTCATGCTTGAAAATTGAAATTCTATGAATTACAATTATGTTGTATTCCTTTTGAGTTTATGTTTGTGTTTTATTCTATGTTTCTAGTTTGGATATTTGTGTGTTATTCTCTGTTGGTGGTTTGTTATATTTATACTTTTCTTTTTATTTTTGATTTGTTCACTTTTTATTATTTTGATTTTTATGTTTAATGGATCTTGCTTGATTGGTGTTAGAAAAGTATCTTGAACATCATGTGAAATCTAAATTTCTTTTTCCATTCATACTGTACGAATTCTATAATTTTTGTATGATTCCATTTCTGAGTTGGACAGATGAAAATTAAATTTTTTATCATGATCATACAGTACAAACAGATCATCATCTGTACGAACCTTCAATAATTCATCCGTACGAACATGGTGGGCATTTCGAGAACAGTTATTTTTGAACATCATATATACGAACACCTATTTGTTTGTATAATCTTGTTGTCAGTTAGCGTGCGGACAAATTCAAAATGGTTGGTATGATCATTATTAGTAAATCATTCCGTACGAACACCTATTCATCTGTATGATCATGTTTAGTAAAAAGTCATATGAAATAACTCCTCAAGAAGGCAAGTTTACGAAAAGCCATTTTTCTATAATAACTATTCTTGCCAGGTTTCATTCGTACATACAAACCCAAGTTCATATTGTACGATGTTCATGATCGTACGCAAAAATTTAATTTTTTACTGTACAAAATTATCCGATTTTAAATTGGAAGCCTTTCTTTGAGTTTCTCCATAATCTATTCCACTTTCTCTCCATTTCAATCCTTGTGATCAATCCTTTTCAAGTGGCTAGTGGAAGAAAGCGAGTTCGTCAGACCAAAGGGAGTTCATCTTGTTCTGAACGAGATGATAATTTTCTTTCGAGAGAAAATGAACAAGCCTATGATAGGTTTGTTCAAGCCAAAATCACTTCTTCTCGCCTTCTAATTAAATAAGACAAACTTTTCAATCATGCCCTTATTTGACTGTACACATTTTTCCTTCATACTCACCTTGATTTATGCATTTCACTTTGTCACCTTTTACTTTTTTCTTGCAAATTTGAGAATGAGAGAAAATCATACAATAATGTCCTCCTATGTTTTCAAACAAAGAGTTGGAATCACTAAGGAAGATTTAAGAACATTTCTGCATCTTAGAACTGAAGAGGTTAGGGCTCACTCGATGATTTCTAGAAGTGATTTTGATTGGTCTGAAGTAAATCAAACTCTTAGTGGTATACACTCAATCCAATGTTTACCCCTTGTTCACACTCTGAATTAAAATGCCAGGATCATCCTGCATGTCTTAAGAACATCTATTACTCCTAAAGTTGATAATCGAATCAATATCACTCATTTGCTCTCTATTATTACATATTTTATAATGTCAAACACTCCGATTGATGAAGCCTAATTGATTTTGGACTACATCAATAATCTTACCAATATTAGACTTCCTACCACTAGAAGAAAGAAGAATGTGGCTTTAGAACACTTGATTGCATACATTTTAGAGAAGAAGTACAATCTTATTCATCCTGATCCCCCAAATAAATTGCCATGCTATTTTATTGATTCTTCATTTTAAATTCTATTCCATCGAGATCAAGGGGATGAGGGAGAAGAGGCATCTACTCCAGCACCTAAACCTGCTCCTGCTCCTGGACCTGAGAAATGATCTAAAGATTTAATTGACTTGAGTCTCATTTTGATCAATGATTTGATCATATTGAGACTCGCTTGGACTAGCATGACTTTAGATACAATGAAGACATGGGCTGGGTGAGAGGACAGGTTTATATAATTAATACTCAAGTAACTACCATCAATAGCTACTTTACTCAGTTTAGTCCTCCAGAGCCTCCTCCAGACAATATCCCCTGAGCTATTAGTTTGGTTGTTGTATTTATTTTTAGATGTTTTATGTTTGATTGTTATTTTTATGATGTTTTAACTAGATAATTTAGTTTGAGATGATTGTATTTTCTTTTAGTAGAGTCTTTTGTTTTTTTTTTAAAGGAAAAGGAAGTAGTTTGGTTATTGTTGATTTTTTTTCTTTTCCTTAACTTATTTATGAGTTATTATTGACTAATCTAGAATGTTGATCTAAAGGATGAAATTTTTTAAATTGTTTGCATTACAATGTTATTTCCTTAGCATTTTTTCCCCTCTCAAACTTTAAATCAAATTATAATTAGATTTGGATAAGGAGATCATCTTCATGTTCTAATAGACATTTAGCCTTTAGTTATAATTGTTGCAAAAATTGTGACTTATTTTTCTTTTCTTTTCTTGTTCAATGCATTGATTTTATTATTTTTATCTATTGGGTTTTGTTTTTGTGGTTTAATCTTCCTTATATGAGGAAATTTTTTTTCTTTTATTTGGAAGGTAATCACACAAGCTAAGATTTGTTGATTTAGGCTATGAAAAGAATAAAATGTGAAAAGATGCACAAAGTTTGCCAAATTTGAAAAGAGTCATAAAATGAGCCTAATGTGAAAAGATATGTAATGTTCGCCAAATAAAACTCAAATTCAAAACATATGTAATTGCATCAGCAAAATTTCTCAAGTCTAGTTGAAAAGAGGCATAAAATAAGCCCACACTATGTTTAGTTCTTTCCTCTATATCTCTAATTCTTAAAAAAACTCATACATTAAACAAATTTCAACTATTGAATTTGAAAAAATTAGATTTTATGTTATTATATTTTGTGATAATTATTTTATTTGATATTTCTGCTTTCGAGAATGAATAATGAACATGGTCAACTATTCTTATCTTATTTATTCTTTGATTTTAAATATGAGTTTAAATAATTTTATAAGAATTTAAAGTTGTGCAATTATTTTTTACAAATTCTTTTCCTTATCAACTTTTAGATGTGCCCATAAGAACCATCATATTAATTTTTCTTCCCTCTTTTGCCAATGTCGAAAAGGGGGAGGTTATTTGTGTCTTTGTTTTGAAGTTCTTTGTATTTTGTTTAAAGTTTTTGAAGTTTTCTTAAGTTTTCTTGGTCTTGTTTCGTGTTTATGTTTAAGTTTTCTTAAGTTTTCTTGGTCTTGTTTCATGTTTATGTTTTAGGGTCTTTTTGTGGTGTTTGTATTTTGGTGTTTGTTTGCCTTGTGTATTATTTTAGGGTTTATTTTATAAAAATCAAAATAAAAAAAAGTGAAGGCCGAAATTCTTTTCCCCATGATTTTTATTTTTTATTCATTAAGGGGGAGTTTAAGAGAGAAGAACTTTTATTTGTATTTCAAATAATAAATATTTTTGCCATCATAAAAAAAGAGGGAGATTGTTGCAACTCAGGAATCAAAGTTGAGATTGTGATTTTTGATGAAAGTAAAATATTATTGTTCTGTTGATTTTATTATTTCTCCGAGCATATATTGGATATTTCTGTTTGTTTTTGTGTGTACTAACATTTCAGGGAAATCATATACTACTCAAGAGTGCAGAAGACTTCAAGGCAGGGTAGAATAGGATTTCATGTAATAAACTCTATATATCTCTACTTTTTATTTTTTGAGTCTGAGCAAGTGTGATTATAATTGGGTAACCATGCACACACACACAGGGGGAGAGAGATAAAATCTAATTTTTTTAAACTAATCATATTATACGATTTGATATAGATTTCCTCCAGAATGTAGTTACTTAAATATGGGCTTGAATTTTTTTGAACTATTCATATTGTACGATCTCAATTCATACGGACGACTAACAGAGTTTGAAATATGGTTCATACCAAATCATACCAAATGAACACATTATTTTTTGAACTGTTCGTATAGTACTATATGTATTTATACAGATGACTGACATTTCATGAAATATGGTTCATACCAAATCATACCAGATGAAGCCCTATTTTTTAAACAGTTCATACAATACGATCCATGATCATACAGTACGATCATTGGATGTTTTCTTGAAAAATTCAATTTTTGGATGATTTTACATGTGTTTCTTTATAAGGAGTCCTAAAAACTGTCTCATAATCCTTTGCTATGAATTTCTCTTGAGAGTGACCATTGAGAGTGTGTTTGGGAGAGATTTTGGGAGTTAAAATTAAGAGATCTAGTGAAGGGGGATTTTGAGGGATTCACAAGGTTGCCTAAAGTGAGGATCTCTTTGTCTTCTTGAAGTTTCTACCCAACTTGTTTGGAGGCTCTTCGGAGAAGATCTTCAACATTAGATCAAGGTACTCTGCCTTCACCAGGACGGTGAAAAAGGACATGACGGTACTCTGCCTTCACTAAGAGGGTGAAAAAGGATGTGATGGTACTCTACCTTCACCAGGAGGGTGAAAAACGATGTGACAGTACACTGCCAACACTTGGAGAGTGTAAAAAGCCATGGTTCTCTATCACGTCAGGTTAATAGAAGAGAGTTTGTAAGGGCTTCTCCGCCTTACTGTGGGGGCAAAAGGAGAGTCACTATTGTTTAGTGCAATACCTGGAGAAGGAATCTCCAAGGAGTGGATGTAGGTCAAGTTGAACCGAACCACTATAAAATTTGGTGTTCTTCTATTGGTTTTACCTTTTTTCTACATTTTTATTTTCTAATTTTAAAATTTCTGTGATTAAAAATCCTGTGATAATCAATTCTATAAGCAACTGCATATTTCAGAATTACTGATTTGATTTTCTAAAAAATCTAAAAAGGTTTTAAAAAATCCATGAAATTTTTTAAATAACCAATTCCCCCCCCCCCCTCTTGGTTAGCCTTGGGATAGTTATGGTCTAACAACCTACACGAACTTTCAGATGATTCTTATTCTTCTCTATGACTTGCTGTTCTCCTTAGTGGCAATTGATGACCCTATCTTAAACTTGCTTGAATATGGGTATCCAAAAATAATACAAGATTTTCCATTCTCACTAACAGATAGCCTTGGGAAAGCTAATCAGGAGAATAATGAGGGTTTAGTAGCAACAAGAATAATTGTACACCCACTCTCAACTACACCCTTAATAGATGCAGAAGGAATAGATTCAACCTTCACCACATTAGATGATGGTCTAGTGAAGGTGAATTGAACATTGTTCATTGAACCAAATTGGATCATAATTGCATTAGCAGATGGAATAATCATATTTGCATTATCGAAGAAAGAAAAATATCAACTTTCTAGACATACATTCTGTAATTGACCAAAATTATATATCAATCTTTAAAATTCACTGACAATTAAATAAGATATAGATCTGAAGAATATACTAAGAAAATTTTACTAAATCCTAATAAGTGTAAATTATATATAATATTTATGTTTTTATTTTTAGTGAAAATATATTATTTTAGTTATTTCTGTGTAGAAAAAACTCAAATATTGGCCAAAATTTTAAGGAGCCTTCAATGCAGCGGCATCCGATGAAACAACACCGCAGCTTACCTTTAATACTACAGATGAGCTAAAATTTTGACATGGTAGCACTGAGTTCTCTATTTACAAGTGCTGCAATAGAAACAAAGATAGCGTCGCAGCATATCAACACTACGGTGTTAGAAAGTTATCTTGGTAACACTGGATTCTCCATTTTTAAATGTCGCAATCCCATAATTTCTTACGCCTTGGTGTCATTTTTTGCACTTGGGCATCGCAGCGCTCCAATATCCACAACATCGCTGCATTGTAGTTATAACTTCTAAGGGACATATTCTATCAGTAAAGAGATGCAGCCATTTACTAAGTAATAGATCTATATCAACAAGCAGCATGGTGGTGCAAAAGCTTCAGCTCTGAGGTGCTAGCTAACTTCAAGGATGCTGTGGTGCCATTATTCCAACCGCTATAGTGTTAGTTACAATTATTATATTTTTTTAATAAATAGTAATGGTGTTATGTTTGTCTGTAATTTTAGTACTTTTTATAGCGCTTTTCTAGTTCCCTCTTAGAGTAAAATCTAAGGGAGGCTAGGAAGTACAAGATACAATAATTTAGTGTGTTTAGCCTTTGTTTCTTGAAGAAAATCTATAAGTTAAAGGAAGAAAGAGTGTTGAGGAGATACTTTGTTTCTTTCTGCCGGTATCACTCTCTTGTCTTATTCATTCTTCCATGAATTTGATATAAAAGAGTTTTCTACTTATTTATTCCAAGTCTGGCTAATTCTCTTATTTTAGATTAATTATATAAAATGTACGTTGACTACTAATGAAGACTCTGGTTCTATAAACTTTTAAAAATATGTTTTCAATATTATCTTGCTCTTTATTTAATGTATATAGTGTCATATATATAGTTAAAACTTAATGTGATGTATAGCCTTGATGGAGGAATACAAGAACAATCAGATGTATTGAGATAGGATGTTTTGCTTGCCTAAACAAAGGATGTAAAATATTATAGGTTCTTAAGGAGATATTATAACTGTAGGGGATTAGTAGATATGCTTTTCACCCTACAAGTTAGACAGAGAGTGAGCGATGCATATGCTTTGAATCACATTACTTGAATAGATTCATTAGGAAAGATATGCAATTTTTTACTCATCAATCCAAAACACTTTAATTTAATATTATATCAAATATTTTAATATTTTACTCAATGATAAAATCTCTAAAAATATCATTTTTATTTTAGTAGGATAATTATTATAATTAGAGTTGGTAGTAGTAGTTTGTTGCAAGTAAGCATGGTTCCTCGTGGGTTTGACACTCAACTCTATTACTTTATTAATTGATTTGACACATATACTTACATTTATTAAGTGGGGTTTATTATTAGTCTTATCATAGAAAACCTTAGAATTATTTAGAGGTGATAGAGCCCCAAATTTTATACAATTCAAAAGTTCACTCCATAACCGCCATCAAGTTTTTTGCATCGTTGATATTATATCAATTAGTTTATCATGCACATCAATTCTTCTCGAGTGTAGCCTTTGAAAGTGTCTTTTTTTCCTTTATTTGAATCTAAAAGCAATAGGTGAAAAGAAATAAAAGCATTCATCCTCAAAAAGAATAGAAGTATGCTTAAAGAATGAAGATTTTTTCTATACTCTAAACATCTAGAATTCTATAATAATTGATAAACTTCATGAATTTAGAAATGAAGTTCTTAATTATACAAAATGGTATAATGCTAAAATAAAGAAGATGCATTGATGCAAAGTTCTAGATGATGAATTTTATCCTTGTCAAGTTGTCTTGCTTTTTTATTGTAGGAAGAATCTTTCCACAAAAAAATTAAATATGGACGGATTGGTTCTTTTATTGTTATTAGAAAATATTTTGATGGTGCCATATAGATTCAACATAAGAAAACTTTTCACATCTTTAAGGTTAATGGACAAAGATTGAAACTTTATGGATGAAAAGTTTAGGAATAAGGAATATTCTAAATATTCATATACATAGTCTTCATTTTCTGTGTAATTTAGTGTGTGGATGCTTCCTTTGTTTGAATGTATATATTTGGAGGAAATTTCTTATGTGAAAGCATTATCATGTTTAGATTGAGGTTTTCATTGGAGGTATGGCTATGAGAGCCATTTTTGTATCATGGTGCCTTAGGGCATTAGTTATTTTGTAACAAGTATTTTGTTTTAGTAATATATCACATATGTTATGATTTTCTATCATTCATATGAAAAGATGTGATAGTTATTATAGTTTATGTGTGTTATTATTTACATTTGATTAAATTCCTTTATGCTTAAATTTTTATATTATCTTCCATTAATATCTCTGTATTCTAATTACTTAATTAACCCTAATAAAAATGATAATTAAAAATTTTATAAAATTAAAATAATAATAAAACCATGTATCATAGTTCAAATGAACATTACTTTATACTTCATAGATTGAAAAAACTAATAACTACCTAACTAAGATTAGTAAGTTATTGACTTAACTTGAATTTATAAGTTATATACCTTTATATATTTATCTTTGAAATAAAGATGAATAATTAAGATTAAAGAATAGATATGGGTATATTAAAATTAAAAATTATAAGCAAACCAAATTTGGGATTAGTGAACCTATTAAATCCTTACATTAAACTCAATAAGATTGTAAAAAGATTTTAAGCAAAACTGGTATTCAAAATCATTAACTATGTACTTACAAAAGTAAAAAAAAGAAAAAGATGTTGAAATAAGTTTTAAAAAGAAAAGAAAAGAAAAGAAGAAAAATAAAAAGAGCACATTCAAAAATCGGTGTTAGTTAAAAGTTTAGATTCATACTACAATCTTATACTTAAATTCACAAAATAGAAGATGGGAGAACTAATACAAATAATGGTGAACTTATGGAAAATTTAATTTTAACTACAAACAAATCTAATCTTTAAACTATATTATTCACTTGAAAATTTTAAAAGTTAATAATTAAATCTATAACCTTTAAATTCAAATAATGAATAATAAGAATGACTGGTTAGAATAATTATTAATATTTTTCCAAACTCAGATTATAACCTTTTCATTTTTGTTATTTCTAGACTATGATATATTATCTTATATTTTAGTAATTTTAAATTATCAATTCTTATTTTGATTAATTAATAAATCAAAATTATAGATTTCCTTATTTGCTCGAGGGCAACTAAGAGTTTAAGATGGGGAGAACTTGATAAGTGAATATTTTATATAACTTTATATGTTTTATTTTCAGTGAAAATATATTATTTTAGTTATTTCTATGTAGGAAGAACTCAAAAATTGGTAGAAATTCTAAGGAGCCTTTTATGCCATGGTGTCCAAGAAAATAATCCCATAGTACTACCTTCGATACCACCAAGGTGCCCAAAATTTGACTTGGCGACGTCGAGTTATCTATTTGTATGCACTGTGGTGGCAATAGAGATAACATCGTAGCATTATCAAAGCTGTAGCATAAGAAAGTTAACTTGGCAGTATCGTATTCTCTATTTTTAATTGTCATAGTGCCATAATTTCTCACACCTTGGCACCATTTTTTGTACTTGGGTGCTGTAGTGCTCCATGTTCTATCAGTGAAGAGATATTACTTTTCACTAAGTAACTGATTCATGTTAGAAAGCATTGTTGCAGTGCAAAAGCTTCAGCTCTATTCACTTTAGGGGCACCTCGGTGCCATTATTCCAAGCACTACAGAGCTAGTTTGCATTTTTATGTTTTTTATAAATAGTCATGGTGTTATGTTTGTATGGGAGTTTAGTCACTTATGTAATTTCACTACTTTTTAGAGTACTTTTCTAGTTCCTCTCAGAGTAAAATCTAAGGGAGGCTAGGAAGTACAAGAAACAATTATTTCGAGTGTTTAGCCTGTGTTTCTTAAAGCAACTCCATAACTTAAAAGGAGTGTAAAGGAGATACTTTAATTCTTTCTGATGATATCACTCACTTATATTTTTCATTTTCCATAAATTTATTGAGAATGAATTTGACAATTGTTTATTCCTTGTCTAGCTAATTCTCTTATTTTAGATTGATGATATAAAACATATATTGAGTACTAATGAATACTCTGGTTCTATAAACTTTTAAAAAATGTTTTTAATATTATCACACTCTTTATTTAAAGCACATAGTGGTCATATATGTAGTTAAAACTTAATGTGATATATAGCCTCAATAGAGGAATGCAAGAATAACCAGAAGTACTGAGATTGGATGTTTTGCATGCCTAGACATGAGATGTAAATATTCTAGGTTCTTAAAAAGATATTATAACATTAGGAGTTAAGGAAATATCCTTTTCACCCTTACAAGCTCGACAGAGATCTAGGGATGTATAGGCTCCAAATCACACTACTTGACGAGTTTCATTAGGAAAGATATGCAATTCTATACTCATCAATCCGAAGCACTTTAATTTAATATTATATCAAATATTACTATTTTACTCAGTTATAGAATCTCCATAATATAATTTTACTTTAGTAGGATAATTATTACAATTAGAGTAGACAATAGTAGTTTATTAAAAGCAAGTATACTTCCTCATGGGTTTGACACTCGACTCAATAACTTTATTACTTGATTTAACATGAGTATTTGTGTATATTAAGTGGAATTTATTATTAATCATATCACAGAAAACCTAAGCATTATTTAGGGGTAATAGAGCGCTAGATTTTAAACAATTCAAAAGTTCACTACACCGCCCCGATCAAATCCCCAAAGCATGATTAAATTGAAGAGGATTAGAAAATTTTACTTTTAACTGCTCACTAATGTTAGATTTGGACCTAGCCTATAGAAATATAGACTAGAGAGGTGATTGAGATTGAGGTTTGAACCTTTAAATTAGAGAAAAAATTATTGAAATTTAGTTTAAATTTAGGTTTTAAAAGAACATTTAATAAGCACCCTTATCTAAACACTCTTAAGTGTGGACAATGGAAGAAGACATGAACTTGATTTTAATTTAGATAGAGACAATCATTACAAAAATTTAAACAAAAGAGAGAAACCACTCTAGAATTTCTAATCTAAAGCTTGAAGCTATAGTAAATATGATAGCCCAAATATATATGTATATATAGTCTTCACTAAAGATGGAGAGAGAAGTCTATCCCCAGTGGAGTTGTCAGAAAAATTTGTGGCCAAATTTATTTTAACATGCAAATGCAATGTCACAAAAGATTTGCTTTAAATATATATTTTAAGTTTTTTAGTCAAATCTACATATATTAACATTATACCATCCATAAGGATAGACTAATGTTTTAATATTGATTTGAGAAGAGAAACTTTAAATTCAAGATTAAACACTACGTAGGAAATATTCAATTAGTCCCGGAGGATAAAAGAAATATTTACCTATCAATTCAATTATGAAATTATTCCAATGTTTAATGCTTTGGTATACTTACCATAAATCTTTTCCCTATTTTATAAAGAAACTAAGATAGTGTTTATTTTATTCTGGGTTGTAGACTCCCCATAGCGGCAAGCCCTATAGTTAATTGCACCGCCTAAGAGAATACTCTTAAATAAAGTGAAGACTAAATATTTTCAAGGACATATTGATCTAAGGAAATATTTGGTCTAACAAGATTTAATGTATAAGCTTTAGATTATAAATTTTCTAGTTATCCTCTGAATTTAGAATTTAGATTTTAAATTTTAAAAGAATTGAATATGAATGTACAAAGATTGAAGTGGTGTTTATAACCTAAACTTATACTTTCTTGAAGTGATTTGTTTGATAACAATCCTAATACACAATCAATCTCCTTAGATGTAATGCATGATAGACTAAGTTCTATCTAAAGAGATCAAAGGATGAATCAGACCCTCAAATATATAATCAAGATAAGTAATTTTAACTTTAAGTTCAATGACACTAGTGAGAAGACTCACTAAGAACACTAAATTATCTTATTTAATTTACCTAACTAAATTTTTTAACTCCCAAAATTTCTTAGAAATTTGGTAGTAACAAACCTATCTGATGGAAAAGCGCAACATCCCCCGAATGATATGGGGACCCTGCTACCTTTCCCATGGTGGGCATAAAAGTCATGTGCTCTAACATATGATTGCAAAAATCTTAAATGCATGTATGTATGTATTGTTACAATTTGAGATTTTGAGCTTATGATTTTGATGATAATAAATATTATTGATGGCTACTTTATTTCTTTTAGTACCTGTATTACAATTTTTTTTATGCACACTAACATTTCAGGCACATCATACACCATGCAATGATGATACAAGGTTCAAGATAGGATATAATAGGGTGTTGTTTGTAAGAGTCTATAATTTTCATTTCTTTTTTTCTTATATATAAATTTCTTGAGTCAAAGTTATATAAGGGTGTATGCTAGCTTAGTGACCACGCATACACACATAGAGTTGTGAAAACATGAATTTTAAATTTTTTTAAGTTTATACTGTACAAACTAGATTGTACTAGATTGTACTTTATGATCAATTATTCAGAAATAAATTGAAATAACTAGTTGACTAATTAAAACTTTAAACTAATTGTATTGTATAAACTTGATAATACAGGATGATCAATTTAAATTAAAACCCTAGAATTAGGAAGCATTACGAAATACAAAAGTAGAACTAATCGTACTGGCTGAAGTAGTTAAATTTTTCCTAATTTAATCCTATAATTAAGCAATTAAGTATGGATTAATTAAGATTTTAGATCATATTATACAATGTACTAATTTATACATTACAACCCGATTAGCTTCTAGGATAATATTTATCCACCATCCATCGTATGAGATGAAAATCTTATTCGATTGAACTCATCACACTGTACCACCCTTGATATCATAATTGACAATTAGTTCAAATATTTGAACAAAACATGCAAACCCTTGATCATTGTATAGTACTAACAAAATTCATTGAACTAATCATACTATACGATCCGAGATCGTACTGTATGAACAGAGTCAACTAACTTGAATTTAAGGGTTATTTTGGGCCCTTGTTTAAATATCATCCATAATCCATCATAGGGAATATTTTGCAACTTTTTTGGAGGGAGTGCTTCTATGAGAAGAGTTTTAAGAGGGAGCATTACCTTGGGAGAGAGAGAGGTGAGGTCTTGAGGGAGAAAATTCTTGTGGGAATAAGAGAGTGTGTGAGAGGGGTTTCTACACATGGTTGCTTGGTGATCTTACACCCTCTTCCTCCAATGTCAGTGTCTTTGCTTGAGGGAAACTCTGGGAAGAGTCTCTTCATGGGAAGGATCGAGCTTCTCCACCATACTGAGGAGGTAAAAGGGATTTGGCTACTCTGTTGCACCGAGGAGGTGAATGGGATTCAGATACTCCACTACACAAAATAGGTTAAAGAGATTAGATTACTCTGCCACGATGAGGAGTTGAAGGGGATTCAGCTTCTCTGCCACACCGAGCAGGTGAAAGTGATTTGTAAGGGCTTCTACACCTCACTTGGGAGAAAAAGTTGAGTCACTAAGTTTTTAAAATAATTCTCAGAGTGGAAGACTTTAGGGAGTGGATGTAGGTCAAGGTTGACTGAACCGCTATAAATCTCTAGTATTTTTATTCTTGGTTCTAAACTTTAACTTTTTTGTACTTTATTTCTTCCATTTTACTTATTGTTAATTCTTTTTTTTTTTGAGCATCAATTTGCATTATATGTATATTTTCATTTTTTCTCTAAAAGAAAATAACAAAAAAATCAAAAAATCAAAAAAATATTTTTATTTGCAAGTTTCTTTTATAAAAATCAAAATAATGTTTTTATGAGATCGGTGTTGACATTATTTTCTTACTAAATCATAATCTTTCAAAAAGGGTCATTTTTGAAGGGGATTTTTTAAAACACTAATTCACCACCCACCCCCCTCCACCTCTTTGTGTGCACTTGTAGTTCAAGTCGGTCTAGCAACGCACATTTGAACTTTCATATATGATTGGGTAAAGGGGTTGTTATAAATGTTCTAATAATATCTTGAATATATACATCAAAAGAAACCTAGGAAAACTTTTACCCTCTCATACCAACTACCACCCATATGATGCTATATAAGAAATGAAAAGAATTAAATATAAAGATAAATATATTTATTCATTGACAATTTACAATAGACTCAAACTCTGCAAAAAAGAAAGGTGGCCAGGGTCCACCATAATAAAATTGGGTTTCTAATCCTAGCATATATATAGAGTCAAATACACTTACTTATGGTCTTCAAGCTCTAATTCTTATATGAAATTCTAAAAGAGAGTATCCTCCAAAGAAAAGGATATCATCCTTTGAATCACCATTTATATATGTACAAGCAAGTATATTAAAATCTTTTATAACTCAAGGCATTGTACAACTTGATCTACATACAATCTATAATTTATAAAGACTCAGACATATACATCATTCATAGGTACATTCTACATTGACTCTTGCAAGAATTTAATGGAAATATAAAAAGCACATAAAAGCATATGAAAGTGCAAAGCAATTGTGTAATAACCTATTGCTTCTAATGCAGCTCTTAAAGAGCCCAAGTGCACAACATGAATTTAAAATATATGACATCCAGATTGTTAAAAATAAATAAACATACACAAGCTACTCTCTAATTAAAGCACCTAGTAAATAAATCAAACCATCGGCCTAGCCTAGGCTAGAGTAGGTTGTCTTAGCAAATCATCTAAGTGCGTATAAAAAGGTTGTATGGCTTGGATCATTCCTAGATTTATTAGTTTAAAATCATATATAAATCAATTTAATTATTCAAGGTCATTATAGGGTGGTTTGAATTTATGTTTTAATCATTTATAGATTTTAAATTTCATTTAAAGATGTTTTGATTGTTAAAGTCAATTTTATATAGACTTAAAAGAATATAGCATTCAATAAATTCTAAGTGCCAGAAGTTATTGATTAGTGAAACCAAGGATCATATTTATAATGTTACCAATCCTCCAAGACTGAGGTAAATAGATAGCATAGAGTTCTTCATTTTAATTAAATATTTTGATCTTTAAAGCTTCTCAATCTAATACATATTTGCCCTCCGAAAAGGAAGCAAGCACAAGGGTATAAAAAAATTGTAACATCTACATATTATAAATATTTTTTCTTTGAATTTAATTTATTATTTTTTAATTTATTTAAGCTTATATTTTAGTATTTATAATCTATCAAATTCATTCATGGCATTATCATAATGAGCATGAGAACCCAAGGCCTCCATAAGAAACATAGCCCCGCAGCTCTAGGTATTCCAGCCTAAAAACTTTATTAACAGGAATATTGATTGTTTATTTAATGTTGCTTACTGAATTAATTTCATTTAATTGATGATTTATTGAGGTTTTCATGATTTAATATTTTTTTTTATTTTAATGCATTAAACATATGGTCCATTTCTTGACTTTTTTATTTTTACTAGTTTCTAAAATTTTTATATTTTTCATAAATACTAAACCCAGAGATGAGTCTAATTCCTTTTACTTTACTCAATTTAGACTTTTTTATAATTAGTTATGAATTATTGAAGTTTGGTGATTTAATGGATTTATTTAATAGTTTAATTAGGGGCTTTTTTTTGTACCAAATCAACTCCCAACCTCTTGTAATCTTCCTCAAAAGTCAGAATTGACCACTAGAGATGATTTCAAATATTTAAAATTATTTTGATAATTTTAATATATTTTTAAATATTTATTTTAATTAATTAGAGAATTTCTAAATTTCTAAAATTAATTTTAATTGGATGAATTTGATAAGGCTTTTATTTGTACTTTGGTGTGTTTTTAATTCTAAGCATTTTGATATATTATGTGTAATTCTTGGATTTAAAATAAATTTATTATGAATTTTCAAAGGTCCTAGGTCAATTATGTACATGAATCTTGGGTTAAATAAATGACAGACCAAATGACATCCAAATACACTAAAATTTGAAACATAGGTACATGTATACTTGTGCTTCAAACCAACTAAATTTGGCCTCATCAAATCCTCCCTAGGGTAAGATATCAATCATCAAACCTAAATGCATCTATGCTTTTTGAGTTCTTTTAGGATCTAAACTCAAGGGATTTAGGTGACATTAGTGGCTAACTGACCCTTACACATAGCATTACAATCACACCAAAAATCAATGCCTAATTCTGTATGGATTCATGTATATGAATTTCAAATTCATAAGTCAAATGTTGATTCATAAACTTGTATAATCCATTTGTACTCCTTAAACAGCTCAATTTGAGTTGAAAATTTTTTGAGATGTGTTAAACATCTCCAAGAAACATTCCTTTCAATTGGATCCCATGGTGACATATATTTTGTGAATAATCCAAGAAATACCTCACTAGGTTTTCTAATTATGGTTAATGCATTATAGATCAGTACTCAACACAATGGTTTTAATAGTACTCCTCGAGCTGAATCCATAGAGCCTAAGAATGTGCAATTTGGACAAGTTGAAGAGGAGATATGAATTTTTAAAGATCTATTAATTTCTTATTAAATTAAATCCTTAATTACAAGATTAGATTCCATTTCCATGCAGTGTGCTCTGATTGATCACCCAATCATAGGGCACTAACGGTATAAACATGGGATCACTGTCAGTCATCGCATTAAGATCGAGCAATTTGGATTTAAAGCCTCAAAACT
Source organism: Dendrobium chrysotoxum (assembly GCA_019925795.1). Taxonomy (NCBI): domain Eukaryota; kingdom Viridiplantae; phylum Streptophyta; class Magnoliopsida; order Asparagales; family Orchidaceae; genus Dendrobium; species Dendrobium chrysotoxum. The sequence continues at coordinate 26,193,661 of CM034298.1, read as the reverse complement.
TTGGGATCGAAGTATGAAATAGGAAAACTATGAGATTAATGTATAAAATGAGATACGATAGAATCAGGACCATCATTTAGAATGAATGGTCTTGATTTCTTCTTTAACCTCCCATTCAACTTAATGATCGTAGGCAGATTCTAGCAAAATCTTGGAGATTGGCTGAATGGATTTTGTTTAAACTTTACATAGTGCATCACTAGAGTGAGAACTTTGAATCCAACAATCTGTTCCATGTGGATTGAATATTTCTTTCACACTTTTCTAAAGCTAGCTATAATGGAGTTCAGGAATGGAGGATTACCTGATATAAAGCTCCAATTCCCTTTTCCTTGCTTTAGGCATGATCGACTAGACCCATGGAAAATTTCTTCTTAAGAAGTCACCATTTGAGGATAAATGGTTGGATGTTGAGTTTTCACTGTGGAAACCTCACTAGAGCTTGCTTAGAACCACCTCAAGACTTCACAAAGATATCTACAAAATAAAGAAAAGGATGCTCTCACTCTATGAATGCTAAACAAAATAAAAAAATTGAACCCTACTTCAGAGAAATTCAAGGGTATTTATAGGTTTCTAAAATGTTCTTAGATGATATTTTGGTTCTATTTAGGCCCTCTTCGACCACAAGGTCTAGTCATGCAAGCTCTAGAGGGTTCTAGGAAGAAGTTTTGAAACTTTGACAGTTTGGGTTTGCCTGGATTACAAAAGTGGACATAACCCGTGGGTAATATGCCGGTGATTTTTAAGAAGATGGGTGGACTCAACTAAGCCAAGCAGTTAGCTGAGGTGGCAAGCCTCTTAGAACATTTTTAAACTCAATTTGAGTGTCACCTGGACTTGGGCAAGTTAGACATATAAGTTAGTTTAGTTTGGGTACTTTGAGTGGCATTAGATTAGCTTAATGAGTCAACTCAGGTTAGTCCAAGGGTTAGGGTGACCAAGGCATATGTAATAAGCCATGGGGAATACAATGGAAGTGCTTGTTGGATCAATTAAGTCTAGGTTTAGATTGGGTCCAATGTATAGTGATTTTGACCACTTGGGTCAAGCCAAGTTACTAATCAAGTAGACTCAATGCATGGGTCACCTATGGATCCTATGGATAGCCCAATTAGTTTTGATGGGTTTAATAAAGCATTAGTATATGAAAATATAAAGGAATTCAATGTATTCAAACATGGTCAGTCTTGGTTGACTTGCTCAACCAAGTTGACTCATGGTTTGGTTCTTGGTTTGAACTAGTTCAAATGATGAGTTGGACACATTATTGTAGGTTCCATGCAATGGCAAAGTTACAATGCAATGAGATGTAGCTTTATGGTTCACTGGTATTATATGGTCAGCCTAGGTTGACGTGGTCAACTAAGGTTGATTATAGCTTGGTTTTTGGTTTAGTGTGTGTCAAATGATATTCTAAACATTCTTTTAGAAGATTGTATGGTTTAATTCTATTAAGCCATGTTGAGGTTTAAGAAAAATTTAATTTTCAAAGTATAGGATTTTATGGTTTTATAATCAACCATGGTCAACTAAGGCTCAATATATATATATATATATATATATATATATATATATATATATATATATATATATATATATATATAAAGGTGAAACCCTATGGAGAGGGCCTACGTGTTAATATAAGAAAAAATTACAGAGTCCATAAAGGCCCCTCAAGCTTGCTAATGCTCAGAAGAGCTACAAAATTAAATCCAAAAAATCTAAGAGCTCAAGGTCCCTACTAAGAAAAACTACAAACAAACCTAGATACACTCTATGGTGTGCAAGAAAGAGCACTCAAAAAACAAAAAGGAAACCCAAAAAAGCATTCAGCTTCAGCTCCCCAACAAAAATGGCAGCAGCACTAGTACCTGCACTAAGAAAATTTTGCAAAATAAGATAAGGCCAAAAGTAGAGGAAACAAAAGTAACCATACCAGAAATCAAACTGATGAGTCCAGCCACCACCAATAGCCCAGCCATCAGGAAACCAACAACACCAAGCTGCAGTGAAGCTAAAAGAACAACAATAGAGCCACTTCATCCAAGCATGAGAAAAACTAGGCATAAAATCACAGATGGCTGAAAAGGAATACCCAACCTGGAAGACTTGGTTAAAGGCCAAAAGCCCCCACAAAACAAAGATACCCATCAACAAAGACCCAGTAAGACTAAACTAAGTAAAGACAGCCCGAGCAACACCCACCAACCAAATCGAGGAAAATGGAACAGTAACCCCACTCACACCCCCCAAAAAGCCTAGCCACAGGAAACATAAAACTCAGCCACAAAAAACCTGGTTCATAACTAACCACACACCCATGAAGAACCATATAAAAATCTCCAGCATACCCCCAACAAAAAGCGGCCAGCAGCACCTCCAGCACACCACCATAAAGATAACAAAACCAATAATAATGACCCAGCAAGACCAAACCAAGTAGAGACAACCTGAGCAACACCCACCAACCAAACTGAGGGAAACGGAACATCAACCCCACTCACACCCCCCAAAAAGTCCAGCCACACAAAACTAGGGTCAAAATTAACAACCCAGCTGAGAGGAACCACAGAAAAATCTTCAGCACACCCCAAACAAAAATCATCCAGCAGCACTTCCAGAACACTACCATAAATACAACAACATGGACAAAAACCCCCACACCAAATAGAAAAGCCCAGCCAAAAACCAATACCCACAACAAAATTAAGAAATAACATAAGTAAACCACACTTATCCAAACGTAAAATGCCTTTCATAGAGAAAGGAAGATTAGCAGCCAAGAAATCCGCCATAAAATCCAAACCACAACCCCAACTGACAATGGCATGAGCACAAGCATTGGCCTCCACATGAACAACATAGAAAGAGCAATTTAAGAGGCTCAAGAAATTCTTAATGTCATGCCTCATGTAAAATAAAGCAGAAGAACATACAGTATTATCCCCCAAGGTTAAAGACTGATAACAATAAATAGAACCAACCTCAACCACAATATTGATGTAATCAAGAGAGAAACTTAGTCTTAACCCATAAAGAATAGCATAGGTTGTAGTAAAATTGGAATCACAGTTATTAAGAGGACCCGCAAAACCCAAAATGCAATTACCATTAGAATCTCTTATGATACCACCACAGCCTGGAATAGAGTTGATGTTAGCAGCATCCACATTTAACTTAAGGAAGTTGGCAGTAGGCTTCATCCAATAAATACTCATGGGTAAAATATGAATACTATCCAGTTCTAGCTTAATACCAAGATTAACCATAGCAGGAAAATAGTTATTGAAATTCCTAACAAAAAGTAACTTAGCAGAGTAAAGTGACACAATCTTATCTTTTACATTTTGAAAAATTCTATGATGATTCATTTTCACACCATTGAAATGAGAATTATTTCTATCCAACCATAAATACCAGAGGATAAGGGAAGCAGTAACATTCCTTATGACCTTTGGAATAAACAAACCAACAGTTAAGTAATGAATTAACAGAAACATTAGCATTAAAAAACTTTAATTAATAAATAACTTCAAAATACATCCAGGCTTTAACAGCAAAAGGACCAGAGATAAAAACATGATGCATATTGTCCAAATGATAACATCATTGGCATTTAGAATGAATGAAAAAATCTCTTTTAATCAAATTATCATCCGTAGGGATAAACTTATGTAAAATTCTCCAAACAAAAATTAAGGTCGTAGATGGAATACTTTTATGCCATAACATATGGAAAATCTTAGAGGCCTCTTTCTTAGTTCTAAAGGAAAGCCAAGCATCCTTTAATCAAAAGTTACCATCTTTAGATAAGGCACATAATTGAACATCAAGAGAGTTAGTGTTCAAAGGGATTTACAAAATTTCCTGAATAATAAAATTAGGAATAACATTAGAAAGTTTCACAACATCCCAACCATTATTAGTGAAAAAATAATTAACCTTCACAGTAACATTGGAAGAAGTATTAATAATAGAATCAATAGAATTACCACTCAACCAATGATCCTGCCAAAAGAAAATATTACCAGCACCAAGGCTCCAAAGGATAAATGGCTCAATATTCAATTTAACTTTGTAAAGACATTGCCAAACTTTGGAGTTACCTTTACTAAGGCCACACGTGGTTGGGTGCTTCCCTCCACAATATTTGACAATCATAAAATTAGCCCAAAGGCCCAAATTAGCACGAAAATTATACCATAACTTAAATTAGAATGAGTAGGCCAAATTATTCAGATTTACAACCAAGAGCCCCTTCATCCAAAGTACCATAGCATTTATCCCAAGAAGACCAGTGGATTTTGGAATTACTACTAGTCCCTTTCCAAAAAACCTTATTAAAAATTCTATCAATCCTCTTACACAGAGCCTGAGTAGGAAGCAAAGTTTGAAAACTATAAATAGGGATAAAACGAAGAACACTTTTAATAAGAATAAGCCAACCTCCAAAGCTTAAAAAATTTGAATCCCACGACAAAAGTTTGTTATGAACAACCGTGATTAAATCATCAAAAAGAAAAGATTTCTTCCTGCCCTTAAAAAGAGGCACACCAAAGTACTTTAAAGGAAAAAAACCATCACTGAAATCAGTTAAATTCTTAATAGCCACATTACGATCAAAAGGGACTTTCTTAGCAGAGATAAAACAACACTTATGTTTATTAAAAGCCAGCCCACTCACCAATTCAAATTGGTGAAAAAACCTTAAAAGTTTTCGAATCCTATTCATCAAAGCATTTGTAAAAAATAATAAAATCATCAACTAAACACAAGTGAGAAATATGAAATCTACCTGAAGTTCTAAAATAAAGGCTAGGATACTTCTCAAAAAGATCAGCAAGCCCACGAGAAAGGTACTCAGCCGCAATAATGAAAAGGGCCGGAGAGATGGGATCACCCTGTCTCAGCCCATGAGAAGCCTTAAAAAAACCATTAGTCTTACCATTAATAATGATTGAAAAATAGGGGCTTTCAATGCAAAGCTTAATAAGGTTGATAAAATTTAAATCAAAACCAAACAACTTCATAATATTGTAAAGAAAATTCCAATCAATATTATCATAATCCTTAGCAATATCAAGTTTTAGAATCATATTACCACCTCTAACCTTGGCATCCAAATCTTGACAAAATTCTTGAGCTAAAAGAATATTATCAGCAATAGCTATCCCTTTAACAAATCCCATTTGGAAAGGAGAAATAATTTTAGGCAAAAAAATTAATAAATGATTCATCAAAATTTTAGAGATCAGTTTATAATAAAAGGTGCACAGACTAATAGGTCTAAAATCATTCCAAGTAGTGATAGAATTATTCTTATGAATAAGCACAATAGAAGTAAAAGTAAAAAACTTAGGAATAGAATTACCCTGAAAGAAGTCAATAACAGTAGAAAAGAGGTCATTACTAATAATGTGCCAGGTTTTCTAAAAAAAACTTCATCATGAAACCATCCAGCCCAGCAACCGAATCACAATTCATACCAAAAACAGTGTCTTTCACTTCCTCCAAAGAAGGAAAATTAGATAAGAATACATTATCATCATGAGAGATAAGATTAGGAATAATGTTAGGATTATCAATAACAGAAGGGTAGAAGGTTTTATTCAGATGATTCTGAATGTGTTGAACAGCTAAAGTGACAATTCAACACCATCCTCAGTGACAGAGCCATCAACCCGATTAATTTTATGAATACAATTAATAGCATGATTCCTCTTAACCAAAGAATGAAAATATTTAGTATTATTATCACCTTCCACCAGATGTTTCACAGTCCCTTTTTGCTTCCAAAAAAATTCCTCCTGAGCTTGTAATTTAAAAAGGTCATCTTTAGCCTCTTTCATAGCGCAAAAATTAGCTCCAAAAGGCACCAATTGACACTGAGCCTCAAGAGAATTCACTTTATCTTCCATAATTAAAATGTTGGAAAAGAGATTCATAAAAACAATGTGATTCCACCATTTTAAAATAAACTTAAGCCTTTTCAGCTTAAACCAAAATCTTCTCATACCAGAAATAGAATCATCCGGATATATAGAGGCAAGCCAATTATCCTTAACCAAATCCTTAAAAGAATCATGAAGTAACCACATGTTTTGAAATCTAAATTGAGAAGGAAAAACCCTAACTCTAGGCTTAATTTTAATAAGAAGAGGAGAATGATCAGAAAGGGTCCTGCTAAGATGATTAACATTAGTAGACTCAAAAGAATTCAGCCAATAATCATTAAATAAAACCCGATCAAGACTTTTCCATAAATTCCCATTATGTCAAGCAAAGCTATCACCAGAGTAACCAATATCAATGAGGTTACAATCCATAATCATATTATTGAAATCCTCCATATAATTATAAATAGGGAGAGAGCCCCCTATGCGCTCAGACGGGTTAGTAATGGTATTAAAATCTCCTCCCACAAGCTAGGGAAGGTTACAAATACTATGAAATTGAGTAATTTGATCCCATAAAATCTTTCTAGTATAACGAGAGGAAGCAGCATAAACAAATGAAGCACAACATTGCAAATTAGAGCATTCAATATTACAATGAATAACTTGATTAAAATCACCAATAATGTCAACCCGAACCAAATCTTTCCATAAAACCCAAATTTTATTGGACACATTCGACATAGCATTTTTAAAACCCAAAATTTTAGCAGTACTAAGTTACTTATCAGGGGAGATAAGAGGCTCAAGCAAAACAAGAAGCAAAACATTATTAATATTACCTAAGGTTTTAACTCTAAACTTAGAAGAAGGATAACCAATACCCCTAAATTCCAAATAATGGTGTTAAACATAAAAACACAGATTAATGAGAAATATATGAACAGGTGTTCTAGGAGATTTTAAAATGACATTCTTTAGCTTCCTACCTTTCCAACCACGACCTTTAGTATAACTAGTATCATTATCATCTCTAGCAAAACATTTAGCTAGCATATCCAATTCCTCAGTGTCGGTAAAAGCATCACAATGATCATGATCATTCAAAGGAAGCTTACTTTCATTAATCATACCTGACTGCCCCTTATGGGAGAGGCAATTCTCCTTCCTTATAAAAAATATAATCTTTTGCATTGGTTTCATTGTTAACAACATTACCATCAATCTTCTCCACATTGGTTTGGGTTAACACCTTTTGAGGAAATTCACCTTCCTCCAAAGGATCACTTTCATTACTATACAAACCTGTTACAAATCTGGTTTTAAAGATTATGATTTTGATGATAGCAAACATTTCTGTCTATGGTCGCCTGTTTAATCTTTCAGGTACGTAGGTTTAATTACATGTTCAAGCCAGGCCAAGCTCAAGTCAGTCTATTTTGAAATCTAAGTCTAATGTACTTTTTCATCTTTATTGAGTCAAATGCTATGTAACTGATCCCCTAGCTAAGTAACCTTGCACACACACACTCAGGGTGAGAGCTTGAGTGAATTAGAGTTTCTGTTCAATTTTTGTTCAGATCATCCTAGACGATATTCATATCGTCCTGAATGATCCAGTGAAAACAGAAACCCTGATTTGGGTGACCAAGTTAAGTTTGTCTGATTAAGCCGATCATCCTGGATGATCCATCCATCGTACGGGACGATAGGCTCAAATCGAAAATTCTCAGCCGCCAGATCAAGTTAGGCAAGTTTTATTTTTATATATTTGATCTGATCGTCCCGAACGATATGTGTATCATCATGGATGATTCATTACAATCATACCTAAATTAGTCTGGTGATTAAGGAAAGAAATTAGGGTCTGATTGATTCGATCATATCATCCTGGATGATCATAGGATCGTACGGGACGATGTGTTAAAAATCCTGACCGTCCAGCATGTTTCATCTGTACGTCCAGAGCGGTGATCAGGATGATTTTGGCACTTTTTGAACTAATCATACAGGATGATTGTAATATTATCCTGGACGATCAAGTCATTTTTAGGTCGTCCAGCATAAGTTCCTCTGGACCACCAGAGCGATCTTCTGGATGAAATTCCTGAATTTACACTAATCATCCCGAATGATCGCAGAATCGTATGGGATGATCTGAACAACATTTTCTACTAATCGTCCAGACTGAAACATGTGGTTTTGAACTGATCATACAGGACGATTGATCGTCCTGGATGATATAGGCCGATCAATTGAGATTTAGGGAAAATTTTGAGCCCTCCTATAAAAGATCTTTTTATTCGAACAAGAAAAATCTTTTTTCCACTTTCCTTTATAGAGAAACCCTAGAGAGATAGGATCTTGTAAGGGGGAGTTTGTGAGGGATTCACATTGGTTACTCCAAGTAAGGATCAGAGTCATCTTCTATGTTCATTTTTCTCTTATCTTGTCGATGTTTTTTATGGGAGGATCATTCACAAGAAGATCCAGGTTCTCTGCCCGCTTCAGGAGGAAGTGAAAGGAGTTCAGGTTCTCTGCCTTCTTCAAGAGGAAGCAAAATGAGTTCGGGTTCTTTGCCCGCTTCAGGAGGAAAAGAAATGAGTTCAGGTTCTCTGCCTCATCGGGTTGGTGGAAAGGAGTTCTGTATAGGCTTCTCCGCCTTGCTGTGGGAGCAGAATGAGAGTCACTTTTGTGTTAGTGCAATACCCAGAGGGGAGGCTCCGGGGAGTGGACGTAGGACAAGTTGACCGAACCACTATAAAATCTGGTGTACTCTTTCTGATTATTTTCTGAACTTTATTTTTCTATTATTATCTTCTTGGATGAAATCTGTGGTTGATCTTTTCATTTCTGTGTTTACTTATTTTTGCTACAAATTATCGAAAAGATTTTTCCTATTGCTCACGAATTTTTTAAATACCTAATTCACCCCCCTCTTGGTTAGCCTCGAGACTAGTTCATCAGGGCTTAACATCCCTATCGAACTTTTAAGTGGTATCAGAGCGGGATTCAAAAAATCTAGTTTTGAAAAACTTTTGAATTTGATCCATGTCTAACTCTGGTAATCATAATACTGCTGAGTGTTATTCAATTACACGACCGCCATTATTTGATAACATACCTTTTGATTTTTAGAAAACTCGCATGTCCACTTTTCTTCAATCTATAGATTATCGCATATAGATGCTTGTTAAAGATGGCTATGAACCACCTTTTAGAATGATTAACAATGTTAAAACTGAACTGCCTTTCACTGATTGGATTTTTTATGATCGTGACTTAGCCCAACTGAATGTCAAATGTTTAAACTATTTTTTCTGTGCATTAAAATATGAGGATTACATGCGTGTTTCTACTTATACAACTGGTAAAGAAATATGGGATAGATTGTGCATCACTTATGAAGGTATAACTAAAGTCAAACAGTCTAGGCTAAACATATTGCTACATTTTAAGCTTAAATGATAAAATTATTTTGCAGGGACAAAGGATCAATAATATCTACATACTGGATGTAAGTTGCTTTAAAACTGATGTTTCAATTTACTTAAAAACTACTACTGATGAGTCTTGGTTGTGGCACAGGAGAATATATCATGCCAGTATGAAAACCCTTAGGAGAGTCACCCAAAAGGACTTAGTTAGAGGTGTCCCCAAGCTTAAGTTCACTAAGGACCACCTGTGTGATGCCTGTCAATTAGGGAAGCAAGTCCAGTCCTCCTTTCACTCTGTTAAGGATATTATCACCTCTAGACCTTTAGAAGTCCTTCACATGGTTCTCTTTGAACCCATTAGCACAACCAGCTTAGGGGGCAAAGTCTATAGTTTTGTGATTATTGATGATTACTCGAGGTTCACTTGGATTAAATTTTTGTCACATAAATCTGAGTCATTTGACAAATTTAAGTCCTTCTCCACTTAGATTCAGAGGAAGTTAGGTTGTGAGATCTTGACTATTCATAGTGATCATGATGGAGAGTTTGAAAATGTGAAGTTTGGAACTTTCTGTAAGGAGCAAGGGATTAGTCATAATTTTTCAGCTCCTAGGACCCCTCAGCAGAACGGGGTAGTTGAAAAGAAGAACAAGACCTTAGTGGAAGCCGCTAGAGCCATGCTTACTGAGTATTCACTTCCAAAATACTTTTGGGCTGAAGCGGTGAACACTACATGTTATGTGCTGAATAGGGTGAATGTTAGATCTAATCTGAACAAGACACCTTATGAGATCATTAAGGGTAGAACTCCAAACCTGTTCCACCTCCATGTCTTTGGCTGTATGGTTTTCATTCTGAACAATGGGAAATCATCCTTAGGAATGTTTGACCCCAAATCTGATGAAGGAGTGTTCTTAGGCTATTCTAGTATGGGGAAATCCTTTAGGGTGTTTAATAAGAGGACTTTGGTGGTGGAAGAGACAACTCATGTGGTGTTTAATGAATCTGATACTAAGATGACTAGAGTTGAGGAAGAAGAAGAGGTAGGGGAGATTACCCAAGGGGTTGAAAATACAAATCTGGAGGAAAGGGTAGAACCTCAAACCACTTTGCCTAGAGATTAGAGATATTCTTCGAGTCATCCTAAAGAACTGATCGTAGGAGAACCTTCTAAAGGTGTTAGGACTAGGCATGAACTTAGGAAGGAAGTAAACCACTCTGCCTTTATCTCAATGACTGAACCCACCAACATCAATCAAGCCATTTCTAATGAATTTTAGATCTTAGCTATGCAAGAGGAACTGAATCAATTTGTAAGGAATGATGTTTGAGAGCTAGTAGAAGGACCTAGGAATCAATGTATAGTGGGAACCAAGTGGGTCTTTAAGAATAACATAGATGATTCTGGTGTGGTGGTTAGAATAAGGCAAGATTAGTGGCTAAGAGGTATAATCAGATTGAAGGGATTAATTTTGAGGAGACCTTTACCCCTGTAGCTAGATTGAAAGCCATTAGGGTGCTACTAGCCTTTGCCTTTTATAAGGGATTTAAGTTGTTTCAAATGGATGTCAAGAGTGCCTTTTTAAATGAGGTAATAAAAGAGGATATTTTTGTAGAACAACCCCCAGGTTTTGAGAGTTCCCAATATCCAAATCATATTTACAAATTAAAAAAGGCCTTATATGGATTGAAACAGACACCCGGAGCTTGGTATGAGAGGCTTAGCATATTTTTGTTAGAAAGAGAGTTTGTTAAGGGGAGCATAGACACCACCCTTTTTTTGAGGAGAGTAAGGGATGATTTACTCATTTTCTAGATCTATGTTGATGATATAATTTTTGGATCTTCTGATAAATATATATGTGATGAGTTTTCTAAAATAATGAGTAAGGAGTTAGAAATGAGTATGATGGGAGAATTATCCTACTTTTTATGATTTAGCATAAGACAAATGGATGATGGAACCTTTCTCAATCAATCTAAATACACTAAGGACATTTTGAAGAAATATGAAATGGACAAAGCCAAGCCAATCAACACTCCCATGAGCTCCTCTGTTCAGTTAAATAAGAATTCAAGTGGAAAATCTATTGATCAGAAGAAGTATAGAGGAATAAATGGATCACTGCTTTACCTGACTACTAGCCGACCTTATATTATATTAGTATTTGTCTTTGTGCTATGTTTCAAGCTGATCCTAAAGAGTCCCACCAGACTGCTATTAAGAAGTTCTTAGATATCTTTTAGGAACCCCGAACCTAGGAATCTGGTACCCTGGGCACAGCACTTCTTTTAAGATTATTGGATATTCTGATTCTGACTTTGCAGGGTGTATGGTGGATAGAAAGAGCACTTCTGGAACTTGCCAATTTATAGGACAGTCTTTAGTCTCCTGGTCCAGTAGAAAATAAAACTCAGTTGCACTTTCCACTACTGAAGCTGAGTACATTGCCTTAGGAAGTTGTGTGACCCAAATCCTTTAGTTGAAGCAATAAGTTTTGGATTTAGGATTACCTGTTAGCACAATTTATGTTCTGTGTGATAATACTAGTGCCATCTGTATTTCTAAGAATCCAATCCAATATTCTAGAACCAAACACATTGATATAAGACATCACTTCATTAGGGACCATGTTATAAAAGGGGACATTGAGCTACATCATGTAGCAACTAAAAATCAGCTGGCTGACATATTTACTAAACCACTGGCCTTTGACTCATTCAGTATTTTGAGGACCAGATTTGGTGTGATTAACATAAATGCTTGATTCTGATGACTACTAATTTTTGATTTATCTATTTTTCATTCTATTTTTGTTAGTTAGTTGTTTGATTTGATTATCTATTTTCTGTTGATTTTTATTTTTCTGTAGATTTTCAGTTTAATCTTGTTGTTAGTTTGATTCGAATATTTATTTTGATGCGATTTCCTACTTGGTTTTTACTTACTGTTTTATGTTTTTCAAAATTTGATCACTGCTCACTACTGCTGATAAACTAAATTTGTGACTAAAAATTTTGCCTTATTTTTTTGGTTTAGAAGCTTGTAAGTAGTGATTGATTTCACTGGAACTGTTAAAGGGAAGAAACATTGACGATTATTTCTCTTCCTCTAACTCCTTTAATGGTGTATTGTTTCTTTTGGATAAAAATCTTCTTCAAAATTAAAAAGTTAGTTTTTGAAATAGAGATCTATTTTATCTTTCTATAGTAATCTACCTCATATGAATAGTGTTTTAAAAGTTTTGAGTCATTGTTATGATTTTCTGAACCAAGAGATTGCACTTATCACATGATGTATGGTTTTTGTTTTGTGAATTACTCTTCCTTATTGTAGAGAGTGAGCTTTGTCGTCTCTTATGTCTGGAAGGTAATTTTACAGTTGAGATTCTTTAACGATTTTGAGAGGGAGAAAGCCTACAAAAGATGCGTAAAGAGCACCAAAATAAAAAGAGGCACAAAATTAGCCTAAACTGAAAAGATGCGCAATGTCGCCAAAAATTGAAAGAATACACAAAGTGTATCAAAAAATCAAAAGATGCGCAAAGCACCAAACAAATTAAAAAAGGGGAACAAAATTAGCCCACAAAGAAATAGGCTTTCTTCCCTTTCAGATCTTTAAATGTCTTAGAAAAATCCAAGCACCCTTAATATTTTCAAAATCTTGAGACGAAAAATCATGATTTTTGATTTCTTACTTTGTAATACTATTATATCAGATATTTTTCTGGAACGAGGCTTTAAAGGATCGCTTTTTGAATCTAATTTCTTTCTTCTGAATTGGATGTTTGTCTTGAAAGGAATTTGCATCTATAAGGTGTCCGAGGTGGGAGTTACGAAAGTCGATTTTCCAACTTTTTCTAGATTTCAGCACTGTCGATCGTCTTCTTATTGGTTTTTGGATTCAAAATCAAAGGAAAATTCTGATTCACTAGAGCGGATCGATTCAAAAAAAAAACTTCGTTGTTTTATATTTTTGTGTTTATCATTTCTAGTTTTATTTTCTCTATTTTTTATTTTTTATTTTATTGTATATGTTTTTGGGATCCCTGATCTTTCATCTCCATCCTTCATCTTTTTCACTGTTTCTTCACATCATCCTGGATGATCCCAAAATTATCCTGGGCGATCGTCTTCATCCCGGACGATCTATACATCATCCTGGATGCTCCATTCAAATCATCCCACTCTGATCAAATGGTTGAGTTACATAAATTATTGGTTATCATCCTAGACGATCCTTACATCATCCTAGATGATATGATCCATATTTCTTGATCCTGATCAAATGGTTGAGAATGCACCAATTATTGTTCATCGTCTTGGATGATCCACCTCATCATCCCGGATGATCCATATGATAACAGTTAAACGATTCAAATTCGATCTGTCCTACGCATTTATTGCATATCATCCCGGACGATCCACCTCATCATCTTGGATGATACTTTTCGTCAACGGTAGTCCGGTTGGAGTCCTCAGGATGATTTCCTGTCTCTAATCATCCTAGACGATCCGACCGCATTTTTAACCAATCGGCCTGGCCGTCATAATTGCTCATATCGTCCTGGACGATCCTGCGATCGTACGAGATGATCTAGCTGACTTTTACTTAAATAGCAAGTTTTCTTCAATTTTCTTCACCCTCTTCCTTCCTTACCTCCTCTCTTGTGATTCTAATGGCTGGTGGAATGAGATCTAAGCATCAAGGTGCAAGCTCCTCCCGGGGAAATGTCGATCCTCTCTTTCCAAATGCAGCCGATCAGGCTGCCTTCCAACGATATCTTGAAGTTGGAATCACACAATCCATGCTCGTCAACCCCCGCACTCTTACCTACCCTGTCTTGGATCTATTTGTGCATACCTCCCTCACCTTAATCCTCACCCTGGCCTTCCCATTTAACACTGAACTTCTCCGAGTCTTTTTTGTAAATCTTCGCATTGTCGCTGACTACTCCACCCTTCACTCCTTTGTTAATCTGCGGCCTATAGAACTCACCACCCAGGATTTTCACCATATCCTTCAACTCTCCATCACTGGCGACAAACTCCACACCCATGTTTTTTATCCTGATTATTATTGGAGTGTCGTCAATCGCTTCCTTAGAAATACGAACGCCCCCTACCACTACAATACTTGCACTTCCCTCCTTAAGGATGCCCATACCATTCAATATGTCCTTCGTTCCTCCATCATACCAAAGCCTAGGGTTCGCATTCACATCACCCCTTTATTTTCTCTAACCACCTATTACATCATGACCCACCAGGAATTCAATGCTACAGATCTCCTTTTCCACTATATCGAGCATCTCACTACCATTAGGGATCCGGGCCATAGACGACGCCCGAATCTAGCTCTAGGACACATTATTGCATATGCTATGGAGACCAAACACGATCTATAATATCCAGTCTTTGCGAATGTCCCTCCTCCCTACTTCACAAATAATTTCTTTCATGTACTCCACAGTACCCGACTACATCTGGAGCCCGCCCCGGATGTTGAGGAGGAAGAGGAAGAAGCTGTTCCTATTCCTGCTGCACCTGATGCACCTGCTCCCCTTTGTATTGCATCCCCTTTTTGATCATCTGGTGCAGCGGTTCGACCAGTGGGAGGCCCGACTTGATTCTTATGTTGCTGCCCAGGAGCAACAGCACACTGAGGATCTACAGCGCTTCAATGACTACGTTGCTCAGCAACAACAGCAGAATGACCAGGACATTGCCTGGTTTGGAGCATACTTCGCCGCCATTCACAGTTACTTTCAGCCACCACCTCCTCCTCCGTCTGATTAGGATCCGCCTCCTTTTTAGATTTGTGTTTTATGTTATTTTCTGCTTGTATTGTTGTGTCTGTTCCTCCTCCTTTTTGTGATGTTAAAAGGAGGAGTTAGTGTTTTGAGTGACTAGTAGTTTTGTGTACAATTCTAGTTATTTCTTATATTGCTCTTGTTTTGCAATTGTTCTCCTTATTGTATTTTCTATTTAGTGAATTTTGAAATGATATTTGTCTTTTGTACGTGCATTGGTTACAAATATTTGCCATCATCAAAAAGGGGGAGATTATTACAAATCTAGTTTTAAAGATTATGATTTTAATTATAGCAAACATTTCTGTCTCTAGTTGCCTGTTTAATCTTTCAGGTATGCAGGTTTAATTACAAGTTCAAGCCAGTCCAAACTCGAGTCAGTTTATTTTGAAATCTTGGTCCAATGTACTTTTTCATCTTTATTGAGTCAAATACTATATAATTGATCCCCTAACTAAGTAACCTAGCACACACACACTCAGGGGGAGAGCTTGAGTGAATTAGAATTTCTGTTCAATTTTTATTCAGATCATCCTGAACGATATTCACATTGTCCTGGACAATCCTGTGAAAATAGAAACCCTAATTAGGGTGACCAAGTTAATTGTATCTGATTAAGCCAATCGTCTTGGATGATTCATCCATTGTATGGGACGATAGGCTAAAATCAGAAATTCTCAGCCGTCAGATCAAGTTAGGCAAGTTTTATTTTTAGAGATTTGATCTGTTCGTCCCGGACGATACGTGTATCATCCTGGATGATCCATTACAATCATGACTAAATTAGTCTGGTGATTAAGGAAAGTAATCAAGGTTTTATTGATTCAATCATATCATCCTGGATGATCGCAGAATCGTACGGGACGATGTGTTAAAAATCCTGTGAAAGTTCGATAGGGATGTTAGGCCTTAGTGAACTAGTCCCGAGGCTAACCAAGAGGGGGGGTGAATTGATTATTTAAAAATTTCACGATAACAATGAAAATCTTTTCGATACGTAGCAGCGGAAACACATAAACAAGAACGAAAAGATCAACCAACGATATTCACCCAAGCAGTTAATATCAGAAAAAATAAAGTGCAGAATTGAATCAGAAAAGCAAACCAGATTTTATAGTGGTTCGGTCAACTTGACCTACGTCCACTCCCCTGAGCCTCCCCTCCGGGTATTGCACTAAACAAAAGTGTCTCTCCTTTTGCTCCCACAGCAAGGCGGAGAAGCCTGTACAAACACCTCCTTTTCACCACACGGTGAGGCAGAGAACCCGACCTCCTTTCGCTTCCTCCTGAAGTAGGCAGAGAACCTTCGAACTCCTTTCGCTTCCTCCTGAAGCAGGCAGAGAACCTTCAAACTCCTTTTGCTTCCACCTGAAGCGGGCAGAGAACCCCGGATCTTCTTGCGAACGATCCTCCCACGACAAACACCGACTAGACGAAAGACGACGAGCGGAGAAGACGACTCTGATCCGTGCTTGGAGCAACCTTAGTGAATCCCTCACTAACTCCCCCTCACAAGATCTTCTCTCTCTCTCTCTAGGGTTTCTCAGGGAAGGAAGGCAGCAAAAGATCTTTCTTAATTTTGGAAAAAGTTCTTTTAAAGGAGGGCTTAAAATTTGCCCTAAATCTCAACTGGTCGGCCAAGATCGTCCAGGACGATCGATCGATCGTCCTGTACGATCAGTTCAAATTCAGCTGTTTCAGCCTGGACGATCTGGCTCTTCTGGATGATCAATAGAAAAAATTGTTCATATCATCCCGTACGATCCTGCAATCGTCCGGGACGATTAGTGCAAATCGAGGAAAATCGTCTAGGAGCAGTTCGGGTCGTCCAGAGAAATCTGTGCTGGACGACAAAAAAATGACTTGATCGTCCAGGACGATAGGGTCATCGTCCTGTACGATTAGTTCAAAAAGTGCCCAAATCGTCCTGAACACAGTTCGGGACGTACAGCTGAAATGCACTAGACGATCATGATCGTCCGGGACGATCCTGAGATCGTCCAGGACGATATGATCGTATCAACCAAAAATAAATTGCTTTCCTTAATTACCAAATTAAATTAGGCATAATTGTACTGGATCGTCCGGGACGATACACGTATCGTCCGGGACGATCAGACCAAGTATCTAAAAATAAGAACTTGCCTAACTTGATCTAGCGGCTGAGAATTTCTGATTTGGGCATATTGTCCCGTACGATCCGTAGACCGTCCAGGACGATCTGCTTAATCAGACCCTCTTAACTTAGTCGCCCTAATTAGGGTTTCTATTTTGGCTGGATCGTCCAGGACGATGTGAAAATTGTCCAGGACGATCTGAACAAAATTTTAACAGAAACTCTAATTCACTCAATCTCTCTCCCTGAGTGTGTGTGTATGCAAAGTTACTTAGCTAGGGAATCAGTTACATTACAATTGACTCAAGAAAAAGAAAAATCATACGTTTGACACACTTGGACCCGATCTTGAGTTGGCTTGAGTAGCTCGTGATCTTTTGTGCCTGAAACAGATTAGCCAAGCAAAACACACTGGAAACATGTTTGTCATCATCAAAACTAGATTTGAAACATCCTGACCATCCAGCATGTTTCATCTGTACATCCAGAGCGGTGATCAGGATGATTTTGGCACTTTTTGAACTAATCATACAGGATGATGGCAATATCATCCTAGACGATCAAGTCATTTTTAGGTCATCCAGCTCAAGTTCCTGTGGATGACCAGAGCGGTCTTCTGGATGATATTCCTGAATTTACACTAATCATCCCGAACGATCGCAAAAACATACGGGATGATCTTAACAACTTTTTCTACTAATCGTGAAGAAGAACCATATCGTCTAGGCTGAAACAGGTGATTTTGAACTGATCGTACAGGATGATCTAGAGATCGTCCTGGATGATATTTGCCAATCAGTTGAGATTTAGGGTAAATTTTGAGCCCTCCTATAAAAGATCTTTCTCTTCCAACAAGAAAAATCTTTTTGCCACTTTCCTTTACAGAGAAACCCTAAAGAGAGAGAGTTTGGGAGAGAGAGAGAGGATCTTGTGAGGGGGAGTTTGTGAGGGATTCACAAAGGTTACTCCAAGCAAGGATCAGAGTTGTCTTCCCCATTCTTCATCTCTCATTCTGTCAGTGTTTTCTGTGGGAGGATCATTCTCAAGAAGATCTGGGTTCTCTGCCCGCTTCAGGAGGAATTGAAAGGAGTTCAGGTTCTCTACCTGCTTCAGGAGGAAGCGAAAGGAGTCTGAGTTCTCTGCCCGCTTCAGGAGGAAGCAAAAGGAGTGTAAGTTCTCTGCCTCACCGAGTTAGTGGAAAGGAGTTTTGTACATGCTTCTCTGCCTTACTGTGGGAGCAAAAGGAGAGTCACTTTTGTGTTAGTGCAATACCCTGAGGGGCGGCTCCGGGGAGTGGACATAGGTCAAGTTGACCGAACCACTATAAAATCTGGTGTGCTCTTTCTGATTATTTTTTGCACTTTATTTTTCTGTTATTATCTGCTTGGGTGAAATCTATGGTTGATCTTTTCATTTCTGTGTTTACTTGTTTCCGCTGTGAATTATCAAAAAGATTTTTCCTGTTGCTCATGAATTTTTTAAATAACCAATTCACCCCCCCCCTCTTGATTAACCTCGGGACTAGTTCATCAGGGCTTAACATCCTATCAAACTTTCAAAAACAAGTCCCACATTTTCTTTCACAACCAGTGCCAATTCACCTTCCTTCAAGTTATTGATAATCCCCACATTATCTGTACTAATCCTTTCTGTAGCAGTAACAATATCCTGATCATTCACAATAGATTGAAAATAAGCAATATTAGTACAATTTTTAGTAGTCAACATACAATCCAAATCAGGCATCATTTTGTTCATGTCACTAGGACTAATAGGTTCTGAAATAACATTTTTTTGAGTAATATTGATGGCTAACATTAGTTCATCCAATTTTTCACAATCAGAAATATTGGGCTCCTACTGAGCCAAAGCTCCCTTGACCAATCCAAGAGAAGGATCCCCCTTCTCCTAAGACGTTACATAATCCATCACAGAATTTTCTTGCATTTGTTTGGATGCTTTATTCTCCTTACGAAGATGAGGATGCAACCTATAACATTCATTAAACCCATGGCCATGCATTTTAAAATGAGAACAAAAAATAGGTAGATTTTTAAAGTCAACTTTTTGAAAATATCGATTTAATTCCGAACCCAGCAAAATTTCATTAGGATGTTTCTTGGACACATCCAACTCAACTAAAATATGCGCCACCAACGGGCGAGAAAGAGAGGCAGTACCCTAATCTGTCTGTAATGGCCTACCAAAAATTGAAGCAAGACCAAATAAAACCTGAGAGTTAAAGAAATGCAATCTCAAGTTCGGAAAGGAAATCCACACCGGAGCTATGGGAGACTCATGACGAACATCAAAATTCAGGGTCCATTTAAGTAATCGCTTCTAACAAGCTTGGATATAGTAAGGTCTTCTAGAAAATATGCGACTATAATCAAGATCATTAGAGAGTTGGATCGCAATGTGTCTCAAATCCAATATAAAGCAAACCAGAAAGCTTGAGGTTCACAAAAAACTTACAAATAACATCAAGATTGGGTCTCCGCAACATAAATTTCCCAACTAAAGTAAATGTAAAAGGGGCAGCAAGTTGAGAAACAATCGAATCCTTTAACAAAATTGCCGGACAACCTCTGAAAGAAGTCTGAACGAATTGCTATTTAGAAATGGAAGAAGATGGACCAGTCAGAACATCTTTGAAAGGCCTAGACTTCACACCAGGTCCCATAGATGAGGAGGGGACCGAAGAGGATGGCATCATCATCGCTCAGGAGAATGAAAAGCAAAAATGACTACCAAAACAAAAGACCAGACAAACAACAAGCTTGAAAGAGATGACAACCCAAAAAAGTAACAACCAAAAAATGAAACTAGAAGATAGCGGATGAAAAGGGAAAGTGGAACACCAAAACTGCCAAAAAACTTAAGGCCAGAAGGCCCCAAGAACAAAAACAAAAACCAAAAGCTGAATAGAATCCAAAAGAACACCAATGAACAGAAGAACCCATGAAGAGGAATAGTGGAAACTAGAGTCGCACTCGCCAGCGCCAGAGCAAAAACTTGCCATTTTTTTAGAGAGCTCTACATATAACCCAACTAATATCCCTTATGTAACTAAGGCTCAATATTGATTTAATGTATCATGCCAACAATGATGATCATGATCAATGTATTTTGAAAGGCCTCCATGGTCAAAAATCACAAGATGCCATGTTCAGTAGCATAGGCTGCAAATATTTAAAGGTTTTGCAGCCTACGAAAATACTTTGAGTTTTAGGGGTTAGGGATATTGAAATGCCTTCAAACTGATGTAGTTAACCCTAAGGACATGCCTAATCAATATGCAAGTGATAGATCAGGAATCCAAAGTCATTTGTTCATGTTTCAAGGCAATGAAAATTTCTCCAAAAATCGATTATGGACCAAGGGGTTTTGGGTTTGGCTTTAACACTAGATTTCATGGTTTTGGGATTTCCACTAGATTTGACCAATGTATTTTATTTATATTTAATGTAATTAATGATTTGATTAGGATTTATTATTTGAAGTATGGTTCAATGATTAATGTATAGAAATTGGATGTTTACTATAGAGGACTGGCCTCATTCAAAAATGAGGTTAACAACTTACTTATTAAAATAATGTGTCTTTACGCTGAGTCAGTGTGGCATCTCGCCTTTGGTAACTTCTCCACTGTGGTGTTCCAAAATTTTAGTGTTCCAGTGCTCGAATTGGGAATCTAGCTCTAGCATGAACTTTCCTGAGGCTCCAATGATGTTATGCTGAATTTTGAGCATAGCCATGCTGTGAGGTGCTATAGCCTTGACCTTTGCATCACTGCTGTAATGAACAACATAGATAGTAGGCACTACAACACCTAGAATAAGTTCCTTGGCATAGTTGATCTGGGTGTTATGATGTGATATAAGCTGGCATTTGAGGTGCTACTCAACACTTGTAGTTTTTACTATTTTCTAAACATTTCTTATACAAACACAACTAAAATAATATATTTTTTCTGAATATAAATTTAATAAATAGTATATAATTTACCCTTAACAAATATTTCCCAACTTAAACTCTTGCTTATCCTCAAGCAATAGTAAATTTCACCTATTGATCACTTAATAACCAAAGTAAAAATCTATAATTTAAAATTACTAAAATGTAAGATAATAATCACAATCTAGAAGTAATTTGGCATAAGCAAAGTTATAATTCTAATTTGAAAAATCATGGCATTTATCCCAATCAGTCACCTTTACTATTGCTCATTTTTAATCTATCCATTATATTTATCATTATAAAATTGACTTTTGAATATAGAAATGAATAATGCAGCCTAAGGATTAGTTATGCACATAATTAAATAGGACATTCATTAGTGCACCATCACATGTACTAGTTCACTTACTTTATCCTTCATTATTTAAATATTTGGATGCAAATGAATTTAAACATCAACTGATACCAATTTTTGAATATACTCACCCTTTTCTTTTTTAAATATTTTCTTTTTAGTTTTTTATATTTTTCTTTCCTTTAATACATGTGGAGTACATACTTAATGATTTTAAATATTAATTTTTTCTTTCATCATCTTCCAATCTTAATTGATTTAATGTAAGGATTTAATAAGATCACTAGTTTCATTTTTAAGTTTACTATGATTTTCCCAAATTTAAGCTACTCACATATATTCCATAAATTTAATAATTCATTTTTTAATTTAGTGGTCAATGTATTAGTGTATGGTTTCTTCATCCAAAAATACATCAATAGCTTAAGTGATCTAGGTTAGTTAATTATTAAGTTTTCATATTATAAACTATTATGCAATGTTCATTCAAACTTTCATCTGGGATTTTATTATTATACTAATTTCACATAATTTTTAATTATCATTTTTATTTTGGCTGATTAAGTAATCAAAGTGCAAGTATCTATGGAGGACAGTGTATAAAATTTTAAGCATGAGGAAATTAATCAAATGTAAATAACAAAACACATTGCAAACTAACAGTAAACAAAAGTTGATATGAGATACAACATGCCTTCTAATAAATGGCATAAAACTCAATGCATGTATTACATTATACTAAAATAATAAGGAAGGATAACTAATGCCTAGAGCACCACTTCATGAACACATCCAATATGGCTCTCATAGCCATTCTAGTATAACACAAGAATAACATTAGAAAACCATTGGGCTCTCTCTAAAATCAAAAGAAATAAAAAAAAGAAAAAGAAAAATAGATACATCCAATTCTCTCTCTCTCTCTCTCTCTCTCTCTCTCTCTCTCTCTTAAGAACTACCAAGAACATCAAAAGAAAATAATAATGATCCCTAACTATTAGAGTCATGATCATACTCCTCTTCATCATCATCTTCATCTCTAACCAATGGGTGCCAAAGAAAAAGGATCATAAGTGGGTGCTAGCAGGAACTACAACAGATCAGGGTGCTCAACAAATGGACTACTTCTGAACATACCAACCAATGCATTATTAAATTCAGAAGTGTAATGGTAGCTCCTCTCCTAATGATCCATATAATGCAAAACCCTCATTTTTATTTCATCCTTCCACTCCTTAGAATCATCAAAAAAATCCAACACCCCATCCATTCAGATTCTCAAATCTGCCACTTGCTCTTCTAATGATTTAGGAGTCCTAGAACTCCTACAACTGCTACTGCTACTAGGGCAACTAGATGATCTAGGCCTACTAGGATCTCCCGCATCATCACCTTCTCCTACTAACATAAAACTCAAAATTTTTCTTTTTGTAAGGGCCTAGATAGGAAATAGTTGCTCGTCAGTTTGGTCCCCCTTACACCGCATTTACACATAAGGCATATATAAGAGAAGGGTGCCCTAATCCTACTAAAGTTGTACCCCTATTGATATAATTTAAATAAGAGAAAATGAGTATTCCTATATCTATGGATTAACCCCTTTGAATGGCATAATTATGTTGGGCACGATCCTTATTTACTTCACTAATATTCCTACTAGGTAGAAGGCGAGCATAAATGAATTAATGCCAAGCCTTAGAAGTTTGAGAAAGATAGGATGTAGCAAAATTGATAAGTTTATTTTATCTCTTCCTCCAGGTTGCTCCACTATTGAGTCCATAAAATACTCACAAAATTTCCTCAGGATTTATGAGGGTTCCACAAAAAAGTAGTATACTCATCAAATTCAATAGTTATAAGTTTATAAAGGTGATTTATAGCTAAAAAAACAAAATAAACCCACTTACCCCACACATAATATTTATTTTCTATATCCTCTTTCCCATTCATGAAAACTTCCCTGACTACATTTGTAATGGCTACATATGGCTCTTTTTAGAAATGCTCCCAACCCCTACATACAATGATCTGCATGACAGCAATATTAGGATTTTGGAAACCTTGCTCAGGAATAAGTTGTTTGTTAACTAATAAATCTAAAGACTTTTGCTCTGCCTCGACAAAAGTGAACTTACTCTTATCACTAGAAGAGGAAGATCTCTTCTTTCTAAACATCTTAGGGGCCATTGCACACAAGGGAAAATGTAGAGTTTGACAGTAAAAAGAGGAATGGAAAAACAGTGGAACAAATGGATTTCAATTTAAAAACACTATGAGTATTGAAGTGCTAAAGAAGTCGGAGCTATGGTGCATAAAGACACAAAATGACAACATACAAATTGACAAATACTAAGGCAATTCAGGACACATGCCACTATGGTACTTTGCTTGGGAAATCGAAGCGTTAGATTTTTTACTTACCGACCACTTTAGAATTTGACATGTACTAGCACTGTGAAACTGATAGACTCACTAATGCACTTCAACTTAATTCATAATGATTTTTCCCTAACACTATAATGCTGCAAATAATGCTACGACACTAATTAAAGTGTAATAATTAAAAGGTTATAAGATGTGCATTTCATTAATTGAACTACCATAATAACTATTAAAATAGCTGATCTAATGCTATAGCACTTCAAGATATAGCATTGAATCACTCAAGGGGGCATCAAAGAACTGCAATTTTCAATAATATTTTACTATAGTAAGTGATTTTCCTGAGAACACAATATTATGATGCTAGTTTTTAATGCAGCAACACTTAACAAGTAAACACTGCAATGCTATCAATCCTAGCACAGTAGCGCTAGTTCAATTTTTAGCACAATAATATTTTTTTAATAAATATATCATAACATAATCAAAATCATAAATTAATAAATTTTTTAAATAATATACCATATTCACATAAAAAGAAAGTGTAAATAACAAAATATAACAAAAATAAAAATAATAAAGAAACACAAAATAGAATTGGGTTGCCTCTTGATATAGCGCTAAGTTTACAGTCTTCAGCTAGACTTGCTTAGATTTTTTATTTTGTCTGGGGTGCATCACTATCACTCCTTAAGTGGTTTCCATTGTGATCTTTCTCTTTAGGGTTAACTTCAGTATTACTAGGTAGTGAACTAAAAGGTCTACTAGTAAAAGAGAGTGCAAGCTGTCTTAATTGAGTTTGTAAATTTTGTATTGAAGCAGCTTGACTTTGCAATTGAGTCCCCAATTAAATCACTACCTCTTCCAAAGGTTTTTTCCTATTTCCAAGCTAATTATTTTGATTAAATCTTAGAGGATAAAAAGATATTAGATTCACAACAGGTTGTTGAGGATTATTCAAATTTCCTCCTTGATTAAGTTATCTTAAATTTTATTGATCATTACCACTAAAATTATATGACCAACTAAAATTAGGGTGGTTCCTCCAACCTGAATTGTATGTATTTCAGTAGGGATTATTTTATCCTATAATTAATTTTTTTTTCAATCCCTAGAGCAGTATTATCATCAATAGAACCCAAATTAGGCTCCTATAATTATATAGATAATCCAAATCCTAAATTAACTCCAATAATATCCAATTTCTTTAAAATATAGTAACTTATGCAAAAAGAATTGATAAAGAATCTGATTCATAAACTCTAACTACTCTCTTAGGATTCACCATATTAGTAAAGCACTAGAAATTATTTGGAGCCAATTCTTCTATTAGTTTATATGCTTCCTCAAATGGCTTAGAAATTAAAGATCCTCCAGCTACAGTATCTTCGATTGATCTAAGGGATCCTAATAATCTATTATAAATGGTCTAAATAACTAACCAATCGGGTAAGACATGGTGAGGGCATTCCTTAAGTATTTTTTTAAATCTCTCCAAACTTTCAAAAATATATTATCCCTCAAATTGGTAAAAGATGTGATATTATTTTTAAGTTTTATAGTTTTTGAAGGTGAGAAATACTTAGCTAAGAGTTTATGTGCCAACTCATTATAAGTGGTTATAGCCCTGAGGGTAAGGAATTCAACCACATCTTAGCCTTATCCCTTAGAAAAATGTGAACAATCTAAGTCTAATAGCATCATAACTAACACCATTATACTTAAATATTATACAAATTTTCAAGAAATTGGCTAAGTGTAAGTTGGGATCTTCGACAAGAGTTCTCTCAAATTAAAAATTTTGAACTATTCGAATTATGGTATATTTTAGTTTAAAGTTATTAGGTAGGATAGTATGTCTATTAATACTCTGATGAATTTCTTCTATCATAGGGTTAACATACTTCTTAAGAGGTTTAGAAGGGTCATGATCTTGTTCTGGGTTGGACATCTCTGAAATCTTTTTGGTTTTCTAAATTTTTACAAGGGTTTTTTTTATTTTAGGGTCAAATAATAAGAGTTCCTTACTGGATCTACCAAGCATACAACAGTGATGAAATAATTAAAATATAAATCAAAACCCAAACAATCAATAAAACAATTTTTAAAATTTTAGCATTTTAAAAATTTTATGAAACAACTCAAGGTTACATAATACAAGTAGGTCTAAATATGCACTTATTTTTAATAATATAGCTAAACTTGTAATACACATGTTACTTCCCAAGCAACAGTGCCAAAAACTTTACGGGGGCTTGCAGTGAACTAGTATGGGTCTCACTGAGGTTGAAATATGCTTAGAATTTTTTTTGACATAAAACTAATAAAATCCTATTAAAATACATAAGATACATGACAAATCAAGTAATAAACTGAAAGAGTAGAGTTTCAAACTCATGAGAAAGTATTCTGCTTAATTGTAACTTAACTACTACTACTTAATTCAAATGCACCACTTATTCTACTGAAAATAAAAATAATATTTTAGAGTTTTTTGTGACTAAAAGTAAATAAAAACTTGCAAGGAGATTTTAATACTTATAAAAATATAGTATTTTGGACTAATGAATGTAAATAATATGATTTTACTTCTGAGACTCTTAATTATAGAGGTGGATTAAAGCATATGCATCCCTAGATCTCAATCAAGCTTGTAGGAGTGAAATGAAAGGTTTATGGCCTTCCTACCATTTTATTGTTTTTATTATCTCCATAAAACCTAGAATATTATAATATAATATGTCTAGGTATGCCAATATTCCATTTTAATATTCCTAATTGATCCAATATTCCTCTATCAAGGCTATATATCACACTAAATTTTAACTTCACATGGGACCATTATAAGCATTAAATAAAGATTGGGAGATATTAAAAATATCATTTTATCATTCAAAAAATATGAGTCTACATTATGACTTGCAAAGTTTTTAACATCTTCATCTCAAAACTAGAGAATTAGTTAGACATAAAAAATAGAACAAGCAAACTCTTATTTATTTCATGTATTGAAAGAAAAGATATAAAAGAAGTAATAAGAAAGTTGTCACCATGAAGGAACAAATGATCTTTTCCACACTCCTACCAAATACAGAGTTGCTTACACAAATAAGCTAAGATCTCTACAAGAAAAAGTATCTTGCACTTCTCTGCCCTCCCTTAGACCTTACTCTAAGGGGCTCTAATGAAACAAAGTTAATATTATAGAAATTCACTCAAGCGACAAAACTCCCTGAACAAAATCACCAAAAAACTATTTATAAGAAGCGCAAGGATGAGTTCAAGCACTGCAGCCCTTGACAAGGTAGTACCACTGTGGTGAGAAATGAGCTAGAGCCTCGGCACTGCAATGTTGGCTCCACTGTGTATGTTTGTTAGATGACATGGCACAGTAACTAAATTAAATGATGTATCTTTTTGTTTAGTTGGTGCAGCTTCTTATCTTTGGCAATTGCTCGACTGCAGTTCTCCAAAATTTGAGCACTATGGTGATCAAATTTGGCATCTAGTGCTGAGGCATTGAAAGGCATAACTCTCAGGCATGACTTTTCCCAAGGCTCCAATGTTATGGTGCTGAATTTTAGGCATAGCGGTGATGTGAGGCACTACGACGTTGACCTTTACATTGTTACGATGCTGAACAACAGAGATAGTAGGCACTACAACATATAAAATAGATGCTTCAGTGTAGTTGATCTCAGAGCTAGGACATGATATAAACTAGTGCCATGGCGTTGCTCTACACATGTAATTTGTGTTATTTTTTTAATATTTCTTACACAAAAGCAACTAAAATAACACCTTTTCACTGAATTTAAATAAAATGCACAATTTACTCTTAACAATTATACATGTACCTTTTTCATGACATCTAAAATAAATAATCTCTTATGTTAGTTAAAATGGAGTCAATGGTTATCTTATTGGATTAGAGACTATAATATGAGATTTTAGATCTTGCAATAGACCTTTGGGTTTGACATGTGGAAGAAACTATTTGAATATTTTTCCTTTTAATCTAAAAACATACCTTAGTGTCTAGGGATTTTGAAGCACTGTATCATTCTTAATGTAGTTGATTAGGTAGGTTTAGTACAAATTAATTGGCCAATTTTTTAATCTTCATCAGGGTAATTGTTCATAGATTTGAGGTCCTCAATTATGTATATATACTCAATTAGTTATTATTGAGAATGGTGCAAATATGGTTATTCAAGTAAGTTTTTGATTTGAGTTTTTGATGATTACAAAATCTTATTGTTTCTCCTAACAAATGTTGGAAATTCTATTTTATGTGTACTAACCTTTCATTTCAGGAAAAATCATATTTCAGACAGTGGAAGACTTCAAATTGTTTGAATTAGAGGTTATTAGTTTTAGAGTCTGCATTTTTTCTTTTCTTGAGTTTGAGAGATGTGATTGTAATTGGGTAATCATGCACACACATTGGGGGAGTAAGACAAATATTTGTTTTTTTTAAAACTAATCATACTGTACGATATTAGATCGTATGGGATGATTTGTTCAGTTTCTCCTCTTAAACCAACGAACCTGCCATGTTAAGTGTAAATCATACAGTACGAAATATATTCCTACATCTCTTCCAAAGTATGAAATCCAAGGATGCAAGCTTCGTATAAGATCATACGGGACGAACTGTTCAAATTTTTGAACTATTAATACAGTATGAATAGATTTCGTATTTCATTTTCCAGAGTACAAAAATTGGGGTTCAATGATTGTACTGGTTCATACAGGACGAACCGTTCAATTTTTTTAACTGTTCGTACAATACAAATAGATTTCGTATATCATTTCCAGAGTATGAAAACTAGGGTTCACAGGTTCATACAGCATCATATGGGATGAACTGTTTAACTTTTTGAACTGTTCGCATAGTATAATTTCATTTTGTATTTCATTTTCCAGAGTATGAAATAGGACTTGCATGGTTCGTACAGGACATCGTACGAGATGAACCGTTCCTTTTTGAACTATTCATACAGTACGATTTAGTTTCGTAATTTATTTTCCAGAATACAAAACAGGGCTTGCATGGTTCGTACAGGACATCATATGGGACGAACCGTTCATTTTTTGAACTGTTCGTACGGGACGATTATCGATTGTACTGTACGATCCTACTTCATAATACTTAAAATTTTTAGTTTTTGGATGGTTTTTCTTCTCCTTTGTTTAAAAGGTTCCAAAAAACTGACTGTCCAACTAATCTTCTACAAATTTCTTCTTGAGAGTGGAAGGGAGAGTAATTAGGGAGAATGTTTGGGAGTGAGTGTGGGGAGATCTTTGAAGAGAAAATTGTGAGGGGATTCACAAGGTTGCCCAAAGGTGAGAATCTCATTATTTGTACTTCAAGTCTCTTCCCTATCTCTTTGAAGACTCTTGAGAGAAGATCTTTGAAGAAGGTCCAGTTCTCTACCATCACCAGGAGGGTGAAAAAGGATGCTTGGTTCTCTGCCAACACATGGAGGGTGTGAAAGGATGAGTGGGTTCTCTGCCTTCACCAGGAGGGTGAAAAAGGATGACAGTTCTCTACCGCACCGGGGTTTGGTGGAAGAGAGTTTGAAAGGGCTTATCCGCCTTGCTATGGGAGCAAAAGGAGAGACACTTTGGTTTAGTGCAATACCTAGAGAAGGAGTCTCTAGGGAGTAGATGTAGGTCGTGTTTGATCGAACCACTATAAAATCTGGTATTCTCTATTCTTATTTTTATTTACCGCATTGTTAATTTCTGCATTGCACTTTATTTTTTTGTGGTTGAAAAAGCTTAATTTTTATAACTGTTTGTATAGTATGAGTTTAATCGTACTATACGATATACTGAAGATTTTTATAAAAAAGGGTTTTCAAAACTTCTAAGAGATTTTTAAAAGTACCAATTCACCCCCCCTCCCCCCTCTTGGTTAGCCTAGGGACATAATTAATAGGTTTAACTGAAAGTACGAGATGCGCCAAGAGGGGGGGGTGAATTGGTATTTTAAAAATTTGACCCTACACAAGAGTTCTAATTTTTTTTTGTATTTTCGAAATATGATTTAACAACCAATGTGCGGAAGCAATTACAACTATCTCAACAATAAAATTGATAACACTACGAGATTTAAAAATTGATTTTTCACCAAGCAATTAAAACGCACAAATTTAAAAACATGAAAAGTAAAGTGCGGTAAACAGGAAAAAACACACCAGAAATTTTTATAGTGGTTCGGTCACTTGACCTACGTCCACTCCCCGGAGTCCTCTACTCCGGGATTTGCACTAGTAAAAGTTGACTCTCCTTTTGCCCCCACAGCAAGGCGGAGAAGCCTTTACAATACTCACTTTCACCTCCCTCGGTGCGGCAGAATACCAAACGCTATGTCACCCTCCCGGTGACGGCAGCGGACCTTCTCCTTTTTCTCCCTCCTGGAGATGGCAGAGTACCTTGGCGATGTTGATCTTGAAGTGATTCTTCCTTCGAGAACTTTCTTGAAGCTTCTAAAGCCACAAGAGGAGCAAAGCATGCAGCTAGCTTGGAGCCACCGTGTGATCCCCTCACACTACTTCTCCCTCACGCTCAAGCTCACCTTCA
The DNA here is from genome assembly GCA_019925795.1 of Dendrobium chrysotoxum. Lineage (NCBI taxonomy): Eukaryota > Viridiplantae > Streptophyta > Magnoliopsida > Asparagales > Orchidaceae > Dendrobium > Dendrobium chrysotoxum. Next base: position 26,163,110 of record CM034298.1, on the reverse strand, counting down.
CCTTCCTCTCTCAAGCTCTAGATCTCTCCAAAAAAAAAACTTCTCTACCGAATCCCCCTTCTTTTTCCTCCAAGCCTCTCTCAGCAAAAAGGATTGATCAACTTCTCTTAAAGAAAAACTTAAGTTGTTTTTTATATCAGGCTTCAGAAAACCCTAAAAGATTCAACTTTTGCGATTCTGATCGTACAGTACGATTTATAATCGTACAGTACGATTAGTTCAATTTCAGTTCCGTCCAGTACGAGTACAGACGAACAGTTATTAAATTTTATTCATATCGTCCTGTACGATACGTATATCATACAGGACGATACTGTTGATTCGTACTGTTCGTACAGGACGAACTATGGGACGATCCTCGGGACGAAAGAATTCGTCTCTGTCAGTCGTCCAGCACTCCTTGAATCGTACAGTACGATTAGTGTTTTTCAGGATATCGTCCTGTACGATACAAATATCGTCCAGGACGAATAGAACAAAAATTCTTGGGATCGTCTGGTACGATCGATGGGACGAAGAAAATCGTCTCTGTCGGTCGTCCAGCACTCCACCAGTCGTACAGTACGATTAGTTCATTTCTTGATATCGTCCTGTACGATATGAATATCGTCCAGGACGATCAGGACAAAAAACATTGGTTTCGTCTGGTACGATCTCTGGGACGACTAAAATCGTCTCTGTCAGTCGTACAGTACGATTTAACATCGTACAGTACGATCGACATATAATTAGAAACCAACGTTTTATTTCCTGATTAGGGAGATAATTTTGGCAAGTTTTTAATTAATCGTACAGTACGATACACATCGTACAGTACGAATAGTTCATAAAAACAAATTTGAAAACTTACCAAACTTATTCTAGCGGCTAGGGTTTCACAATTACAAATCATCGTACAGTACGATCTGGATCGTACAGTACGATAAGTTTGTAAACTTAATCATTAGAGAATTAGCCGTTGCCTGAGTATTTTCAATTAATCGTACAGTACGATATAAGGTTGTACAGTACGATGTAAAAAAAAATTTTCATTTTAAAAAAATTACTCCCCCTGTGTGTGTGCATGGTTGCTCCTTTCACATACATGCTTCTGTGGCAGACTCAAAAAAAAATAAAGATAAATAAATAAAAGTTACAGACTCTGCAACATCCTATTCTACCCGGTTTGAGTCTCCAGTAATCTTTAGCAGTATGCATCTGACCTGAAATGTTAGTACTCATATACAAAGATTAAACATTTGTAATCTAACGGAAGTCTATATTTACTCAGTAAATATTAGTTGTCACCATCAAAATTAAGTGCTCGGGATCCTGGATTCCAACATTAACAACCTATTCACACTTTCAAGTGGTATCAAAGCCTATTTCAATAATTACTGTTTAAACTAGTTTTTGAAATTTGATCATGGCTAATTTTAGAAATTGAAACACACCTGAGGGTTATTCGATCACTAGACCTCCACTATTTAATAACATTTCATTTTATTTTTGGAAAACTTGCATGTCTACATTTCTGCAATCACTTAACTATTGCATGTAGATTTTAGTACAAGAAGGTTACACTGAACCTACTAGACTTGTAGATGGAATTAGAATTCAAACCACTTTTGCTGATTGGACTATAGAAGAATGTGGATCTTTGTTCTTATTTTTATTTATTACATTATTAATTTCTGCATTGCACTTTATTTTTCTGTGGTTGAAAAAGCTTAATTTTTATAACTATTCATACAGTACAAATTTAATCGTACTGTACGATATACTAAAGATTTTTATTAAAAAGAGTTTTTAAAACTTCCAAGAGATTTTTAAAAGTACCAATTTACCCCCCACCCCCCATCTTGGTTAGCCTAGGGACATAATTAATAGGTTTAACAACCTATTCGCACTTTCAGTTATATGTTTTCTTGCTTTAAGATCATAAATTATTCATGAAACTTCTTTTTATGGATTCTAGGATAGTATTTTGTTCTTAGCATTTTTTTCTTCTACCTAGGTTGAAATGTTCTATATAAACTCCCATATTTGGTAAATATTATTCAAATAAATTTTTACATAGCCTATTAAATTCATTCCAGCAAAAGTGGTTATTTGTTAGTCGTCTATTAAATATCAATCAAATAATTTATCTATTTGGGTGAGTAATATAGAAACTTGTTGGTATTATAAAACCATCATTGATTGGGGCTTTTACTTTAACCTTCTTTATGGGCTCATCCACATTATCATCATTCCTACAATGTTCATTTCTATTATGGCTTTTAAAACTTATCTCTCTTATGTAGATGATCATAACTAGGCATTTCCAAAAACTACTCTTCTATATGGTCATTTTTGGCATAATTTTGAGTAGATGGTGGGACATATATTTAGTAGTCATGGCTTGCATTTGGGTTGTTTGGTTCACAATCTTTTCATATAATTTATAAAAGTACACCTCATTATATAAGGCATATGTTACACCCTTTTTGATAGGTTTTCACTTGAACAAAGCTAGCATAATTTTGGTGGCATGTTGTATATATTGTTGATGCAAAATAATGCAATTTGAAAGAAAAAAAAATCTTTTCTTTATATTAAAATAATAAATGAATGTTTGATGTAATAAAATTGAAAATATACTAAAAATGGAGTTTAAAATTTTAAATCCTTCATGTTGATGTATGGAGCAAGTAAAATGGTAAACCTTAAAATTTCTTGCAAAAGAAAACTAAAAACTAGGTAAAGGCATGCTTTGCAAGTTAAACACTCCCCCATAATGTGAGCTCACACCATCAACTTTAGGTAAGGTAATTTAAAGGTGACTGGTTAGGTAATTTAAAGTGGAGGGAACTAGTTGACATAAATTACAATGATTCATAGGACTAAACAAAATAAGTAATTTGCCTCTATTATTTAATAAAAAATTAATATTATAAAAAAGAGTGTCAAACAAGAAAAGTAATTCTCTTTCAGTATTTGCATTTGTGTCAACCTAACATTTTGCTTATTTACTGTAATTATAACTTAGTAGATATGTAATTCAAAATTTTTGTTAATCCCTTAACTTATTCTAGCTTTCCTTTTTGGGGATTTTTTTATGTAGTGTTTGTGATGTGCACTAACAAGTAAAATTGATCTATAAATAAGAATAATGAGTGGAATGGTGAGTGATTGTTGTTAATGTATGACATGAAATTTATGAAAAAAAAAGGTGAATAAATTTTACAAGAGCCAATCTACTACGGTTTTGAAATTGTAAAAAAATAATGCAAAAAAATCTTAAAAAATCGAAATTAAAGCTAATTAATATGAAAGTTAGTAAACTCGATAATCTATTATAGGTGTATCAGATTGAGCAATTATGTTAACAATATGTATCCAAAGGTGAATACTAATATTTTAGTTGGTGGGTACCTTACTTATCATTTAACAAAATGGTAAGACTTGTCTATAACTTTCTAATGGAAATTAAATAACCATAAAAAAGAAAATTATGCATAAGAATGAAATTACATAATTGAAGGTTGATAAGCCTCCAAGGATAATTGCTACAAAATCTCAATGAAATGGTTCTTACAAAGATTGTTGATGCTTTTTGGCTCCTCAAGGTTTTGGCTAACACTGGAATTAAAAGATCATTGGAGTGTAACACCTTGAGAGGAAAATCCTCCTTAAGGTTGTGATGAGGTAGAAGGGATGAGGAATGGATTTGTAAGAAGTTTTGATGATGTCTTATCAAGAAAATGGTAAGGAGGGAAAATTGAGAGGTGGCCTTAAATTTGGAAATCATTTGAGGGTCTTAGGTGATGGTGAGGCTTGGCCAAAAGTTGGTTGAAGGTGTAGATGAAAGTTGTGAAGATATTTCAAAGGTTTGGGCCTTGGTTGTGAGGCTAAGTGTTATGAAAACAGGCTGAAAGAGAGGTATAGCCAAGAGCTTCCTCATGGTTTTGAATTTTTAGAAGGGTAGGGGATTGATGAAATCTCTAGAATGAGAGAAAGAGTTCTTAAGATTGGCAAATAGAGTTGAGGAATTTGGATGTTAGTTGGAAATATAATGTTGATTAGGGTTTTTCTAAGAGGTGTTATAAATCTGGACCCAGGTCTTATGATTTTGATGATAATAAATATTATTGGGTTATATACTATGTCATCTCCTATTATTAATTGTATTGGATATTTATTCTTTTGCACTAACATTTCAGGTCCACTATATACCGCACAAAGTGATCAACTCAAGACTGGGTAGAATAGGTTTAAGTATTTTTATAAGTCTATATTTTTACTTTTATTTAAGTCTATATTTCTTGTGTCAAAGTCTTATATTTGGTGGATGCTAAACTTGGGGACCGTGTACATACACACACTCGAGGGAGTGAGAAAATGAGAAAATTAAAAGTCTAACTTTTCTGAACTAATCATATTATACGATCCATATTGTACTGTACGATCAGCTATTTAGAAAATCATTATAATGGCTAATTGGCATAATTACAGTTTTCTTAATCATCGTACTGTACGATCCATATCACACATGATGATCAGTTGAAATAATGATCTCAGACACCAATAATATTTTAGGCATTTTTTTAAAATTCAAAATATGTATTAATTGTACCGCATGATACCAATTATATTGTATGATATAATCAAAGCTTGCCTAACCTAATCCTATAATTAGGGATCGAATTTGGATTAATTGATCCAGTCATATCATGTTATATGATTGGACCAATCATACTGTATGCCTAGTGTTGCAAATCTGGTTTTGATGATGACAAACATATTTCCAGTGTGTTTTGCTTGGCTAATATGTTTCAGGCACAAAAGATCGCGAGCCACTCAAGCCAACTCAAGATCGGGTCCAAGTGTGTCAAATGTATGATTTTTCTTTTTATTGAGTCAATTGTAATGTAACTGATTCCCTAGCTAAGTAACCTTGCACGCACACACTCAGGGGGAGAGCTTGAGTGAATTAGAGTTTCTGTTCAAATTTTGTTCAGATCGTCCTGGACGATTTCCACATCATCCTGGACGATCCAGCCAAAACAGAAATCCTAATTAGGGCGACTAAGTTAAGAGGGCCTGATTAAGCAGATCGTCGTGGACGATTTGGGGCCTTTTTGAACTAATCGTACAGGACGATGTCCCAATCGTCCTGGACGATCAAGTCATTTTTTGGTCGTCCAGCACAGATTTCTCTGGACGACCCGAACTGTCTTCTGGACGATTTTCCTCAATTTGCACTAATCGTCCTGGATGATCGCAGGATCGTACGGGATGATATGAACAACTTTTTCTACTGATCGTCCAGAAGAGCCTAATCGTCCAGGCTGAAACAGCTGAATTTGAACTGATCGCACAGGACGATCTATCGATCGTCCTGGACGATCTTGGCCGACCAGTTGAGATTTAGGGCAAATTTTAAGCCCTCCTTTAAAAGAACTTTTTCCAAAAATAAGAAATATCTTTTGTTGCCTTCCTTCCCTGAGTTATCCTAGAGAGAGAGAGAGTTGGGAGAGAGAGAGAAGATCTTGTGAGGGGGAGTTAGTGAGGGATTCACTAAGGTTGCTCCGAGCACGGATCAGAGTCGTCTTCTCCACTCGTCGCCTTTCGTCTAGTCGGTGTTCGTCGTGGGAGGATCGTTCGTAAGAAGATCCGGGGTTCTCTACCCGCTTCTGGTGGAAGCAAAAGGAGTTTGAAGGTTCTCTGCCTGCTTCAGGTGGAAGCAAAAGGAGTTCGAAGGTTCTCTGCCTCCTTCAGGAGGAAGCGAAAGGAGGTCGGGTTCTCAACCTCACCGTGTGGTGAAAAGGAGGTGTTTGTACAGGCTTCTCCGCCTTGCTGTGGGAGCAAAAGGAGAGACACTTTCGTTTAGTGCAATACCCGAAGGGGAGGCTCCGGGGAGTGGACGTAGGTCAAGTTGACCGAACCACTATAAAATCTGGTTTGCTTTTCTGATTCAGTTTTGCACTTTACTTTTTTGATATTAACTGCTTGGGTGAATATCTGTGGTTGATCTTTTTATCGTTATTTTAATTCGTTTCCACTGCACGTTATAAAAAGATTTTCATTGTTATCGTGAAATTTTTAAATAACCAATTCACCCCCCCTCTTGGTTAGCCTCGGGACTAGTTCATAAGGGCTTAACATCCCTATCGAACTTTCAAGTGGTATCAGAGAGGGATTCAAAAATTAGGTTTCAAAACTTTTGAATTTGATCCATGGCTAACTGTAATTATCGTAATACTGCTGAAGGTTATTCTATTACAAGACCACCATTGTTTGATAATATTCCTTTTGATTTTTGGAAAACACGCATGTCTACTTTTCTGCAATCTATTGATTATCGCATGTGGATGTTAGTTAAGGACGGATACGAATCACCTTTTAGACTGATTAATAATGTGAAAACTGAACTGCCTTTTGCTGATTGGACGTTTGATGATCGTGATTTAGCACAGTTAAATGCAAAATGCTTGAACTGTTTCTTTTGTGCTTTAAAATCTGAAGACTATATGCGTGTTTCTACTTGTACAACGGGAAAGGAAATCTGGGATAGATTACGCATAACATACGAAGGTACAACTGAAGTCAAACAGTCTAGGTTAAACATCTTGTTATATGATTATGAACTTTTTCACATGAAACCTAGTGAGACTATTTCAGAAATGTACACAAGGTTCACTCAGATTGTTAACTCTTTGCATGCTCTAGGTAGAGAACTTACTAACTACGAAAGAGTGAACAAAATTCTAAGATGTTTGCCTGCTTCTTATGATGCTAAAATTACTGCTATTACTGAATCTAAAGATTTAAATACTTACTCTATTGACAGCTTACTTGGATCACTCATTGCTTACGAGCAAGGGGTGAACCAAAGGCAACTTGATGCAGGTGAACGCAAGAAAGAGAAGACAGTGGCACTAAAGGCCAAAGATTCAGATGCTAGCACTTCCGGGTCTGATAGCGATGATGTTGCCTTAATCACAAGGCAATTCAAAAGCATTCTAAGGAAGAAACATAAGAACTATCAGAAGTGGAACAAGGGTAAGTCCAATATAAATTTTAAGGGTTCATCTGAATCTGTTTGTTTTGAATGTAGGAAGCCTGGACACATTAAGGCTGATTGTCCTACACTTAAAGCTCACCCAAGCAAGGAGAAGGGTGAGGAGAAACCAAAGTTCAGAAAGGATAAGAAGCGGATTCAGAAGGCGTTCTGGGCAGACTCTGCATCCGACTCTTCTGAGACTGAAGCTGAAGAGGAGGAAATAAACTTATATCTGATGGCTGATGATCACCCTGGTCAGTAGGACCAGGAAGAGGTATGTGAGCTGACTTACGATCAATTATTTGAAATTTCTGAAAGAATTCATACATCGTATAGGAAGCTTAAAAAAACTCATGCTAGTTTGAAATTAGATTACTTAACTTTGCAAAAAGAGCATGATTCTGTAGTTAAAGATCATTCCACACTTGATTCCAATCACATGTCTTTGCTTGATGAATTCGATGAGTTGAATAAAAAATATTCTGATTTAGTTTCTGAGAATGATTCATTGAAAACTATGCATGTGGACTTAGAAAGAGCTTTTAAAGAGTTAGATACAATGGCATGTGAAGTAGAAAGTAGCAAGGGAACCTTAAAATTTGAAATTGCAAATTTAAAGAAAGAAAATGAGTTTTTGAAAGTGAAAATCAGTGCTTTTGAAAAGAACAAAACACCGCCTACTTTTGAACAGTTTTATGCACCGCCATCTTTTGAAAAATCTGTTGCAAGTTCTTCAAAGCATGTTTCATATACATCTAGGAAGAGATATTATCATCCATGTAGATTAGTTAACCTATTTCCTAGTATTAGATGTTTTTCATGTGGCATGTTAGGACATATTTCCTACACCTGCACTGTTCACCGTTGAGAGTTCGATAGGGATGTGAAGCCCTAGTGAACTAGTCCCGAGGCTAACCAAGAGGGGGGGTGAATTGATTATTTAAAAATTTCAAGATAACAATGAAAATCTTTTTATAACGTGCAGCAAAAACGAATTAAAACAACGATAAAAAGATCAACCACAGATATTCACCCAAGCAGTTAATATCAGAAAAGTAAAGTGCAAAACTGAATCAGAAAAGCAAACCAGATTTTATAGGTGGTTCGGTCAACTTGACCTACGTCCACTCCCCGGAGCCTCCCCTCCGGGTATTGCACTAAACAAAAAGTGTCTCTCCTTTTACTCCCACAGCAAGGCGGAGAAGCCTGTACAAACACCTCCTTTTCACCACACGGAGAGGCAGAGAACCCGACCTCCTTTCGCTTCCTCCTGAAGCAGGCAGAGAACCTTCGACCTCCTTTCGCTTCCTCCTGAAGCAGGCAGAGAACTTTCGAACTCCTTTTGCTTCCACCTGAAGCGGGCAGAGAACCCCAGATCTTCTTGTGAACGATCCTCCCACGATGAACACCGACTAGACGAAAGACGACGAGCGGAGAAGATGACTCTGATCCGTGCTTGGAGCAACCTTAGTGAATCCCTCACTAACTCCCCCTCACAAGATCTTCTCTCTCTCTCCCAACTCTCTCTCTCTAGGGTTTCTCAGGGAAGGAAGGCAGCAAAAAAATTTTACTTAATTTTGGAAAAAGTTCTTTTGAAGGAGGGCTTAAAATTTTTCCTAAATCTCAACTGGTCGGCCAAGATCGTCCAGGACGATCGATCGATCGTCCTGTACGATCAGTTCAAATTCAGCTATTTCAGCCTGGACGATCTGGCTCTTCTGGACGATCAGTAGAAAAAAATTATTTATATCGTCCCGTACGATCCTGCGATCATCCGGGATGATTAGTGCAAATCGAGAAAAATCGTCCAGAAGACAGTTCGGGTCGTCCAGAGAAATCTGTGCTGGACGACCAAAAAATGACTTGATCGTCCAGGACGATAGGGACATCGTCCTGTATGATTAGTTCAAAAAGGCCTCAAATCGTCCTGAACACAGTTCGGGTCATACAGCTGAAATGTACTAAACGATCATAATCGTCCGGGACGATCCTGCGATCATCCAGGACGATATGATCGTATCAACAAAAAATAAATTGCTTTCCTTAATTACTAGATTAAATTAGGCATGATTATACTGGATCATCCGGGATGATACATGTATCATCCGGGATGATCAGACCAAGTATTTAAAAATAAGAACTTGCCTAACTTGATCTGGCGGCTGAGAATTTCTGATTTGGGCATATCGTCCCGTACGATCCGGAGATCATCCAGGACGATCTGCTTAATCAGACCCTCTTAACTTAGTCGCCCTAATTAGGGTTTCTGTTTTGGCTGGATCATCCAGGATGCTGTGAAAATCGTCTAGGACGATCTGAACAAAATTTTAACAGAAACTCTAATTCACTCAATTTCTCTCCCTGAGTGTGTGTGTGCAAGGTTACTTAGCTAGGGAATCAGTTACATTACAATTGACTCAATAAAAAGAAAAATCATACATTTGACACACTTGGACCCGATCTTGAGTTGGCTTGAGTGGCTCGCGGTCTTTTGTGCCTGAAACAGATTAGCCAAGCAAAACACACTAGAAATATATTTGTCATCATCAAAACCAGATTTGCAATAATCTCCCCCTTTTTGATGATGGCAAACATTTGTAAAGTAGTCTGAAACTAAAGGTAAACTAGGAGATCAACCAAAATAAACATTTTTTAAATTTTCATTTAACAGCTAAAACAATACAGGAAACATGACTCAGAAAATAGAAACAGACACGACTACAACTGACTCCCCCTTTTGACATCACAAAAAGGAGGAGGAAAAACATAACACGGAAATAAAACATAAATAGAACAACTACACAATAGAAAACTAAAACTGAGGCGGATCCTGATCGAAAGAAGGAGGTGGCGGTGGAGGGTAGAAGTAATGGTGAATGGCCTGAAAGTGAGCTCCAAACCAGGCCATGTCCTGGTCGTGCTGCTGTTGCTGCTGCGCAGCATAGTCCGCGAAGCGTTGGATGTCCTCGTTGTGCTGCTGCTCCTGGGCAACCATGTAGGAGTCAAAACGGGCCTCCCACTGGTCGAAGCGCTGCACCAGGTGGTCAAAGGGAGAGGCAATGCGAAGGGGTGCAGGTGCCTCTGGTGCAGCAGGAACTGGAACAGCCTCTTCCTCTTCTTCCACAACATCCGGGGCGGGCTCTGGATGTAGTCGGGTGCTGTGTAGGACGTGGAATGAGTTGTTTGTGAAGAAGGAAGGAGGGACATAAGTGGGACAGGATACTGAAGGTCATATTTTGTCTCTAAGGCATAGTGAATAAGATGACCTAAAGCTAGATTTGGGCGACGCCTGTGGCCCGGATCTCTAATGATGGTGAGGTGTTCTATGTATCGGATGATCAGATCAGAGGCATTAAATTCTCGACGGGCCATGATGTAGTAGGTGGTCAAGGACAGGAGCGGGGTAATATGAATTTGATCCCCCGCCTTTGGAATGACGGAGGAACGAAGGACGTGCTGAATGGTCCGGGCGTCCTTGAGAAGGGAAGTGCAAGCATTATCGTGATAGGGTGCGTTGGTATTGCGAAGGAAGTGATTGGCGACACTCCAATCATAGTCAGGATCGGTGATAAGCGTGTGAATTTTGTTGGCAGTGACAGACAAGTTGAGGATATTGTGAAAATTATGGGTCGTGAGTTCCACGGGACGTTGATTTACGTAGGATCGAAGAGTGGAATAGTCCGCTGAAATACGCAAGTTGGCAAAGAAGATTCGAAGGAGTTCAAGATTGAAGGGAAAGGCTAAGGTCTGAATGAAGGTGAGGGAGGTGTGTGCGAACAAATCTAAGATGGGATATGTGAGAGTGCGGGAATTGACAATCTTGGAGTGCGTGATCCCCACATTACGATAGCATTCGAAAGCCGCCTGATCGGCGGCATTCGGGAAGCGAGGATCGACATGTCCCCGGGACGAACTGGCCCCCTTTTGACGAGACCTTTTGCCACCAGCCATTAGGAACCCAAAGAGGAAGAAAGGAGAAGGAAAGTGGAGGAAAAACGGTGTGAAAAATATGAAGAAAACTGCTGTTTAAATAGAAAATGGACTGATCGTCCCGTACGATCGTGGGATCGTCCGGGACGATTTGGTCATTTATGAAGTCCTAGACGATTGGTCAAAAAGGCGGTCCGATCGTCCAGGACGATTAGACACAGGCGATCGTCCCGAGGAGTCAGGCTGGACGACCGTTTATGAAAAGTATCATCCAGGACGATTAGGTGGATCGTCCAGGAAGATATGCAATAAATATGTCGGACGGGCCGAATTCCAATCGTCCAGCGGCTGACACGTGGATTGTCCAGGACGATGAGGTGGATCGTCCAGGACGATGAGGTGGATCGTCCAGGACGATGGGTAATAATTGGTCCAATGTCAGCCATTTGATCAGATCAGGAAGATATGGATCATATCATTCAGGACGATGTAAGGATCGTCCAGGACGATCACCAATAATTGGAATTTTCAGCAGCAGGAGCAGTGTGGGATGATTTTGAACAAATTGTCCAGGATGATGTTTGGATCATCCAGGAAGAAGTGGATCGTCCAGGACGATAGTGGTATCGTCCAGGATGATGTGAAGAAAACAGAAAAAGATGAAGGATGAAGGATGATCGATCAGGATCCCAAAAACACAATCATGAAATCAAAATAACACAAAAACCAATAGAATTGACCACAAAAACATATAAAAGCATTTTTTTTAAGATGCTCGAGAAAATCAGAATTTTTCCTTGATTTTAGATTCCAAAACCAATGACAGGACGATTGATAGCGCTGAAATCCAAAAAAGGTTGAAAATAATCAACTTTCGTAACTCCGACCCCGGGCACCTTATCGATGCAAACCTCTTTCAACACAAAAATCTGATTCAGAAGAAAAGACATTAGATTTGAAAAGAGATCCTTTCAAGCCTCATTCCAGAAAAATATCTGATATAATAGTGTTACAAAGTAAAAAATCAGAAATCGGGATTTTTAAAACTCAAGCATTTTGAAAATATTAAGTGGCGCACAGATTTCTCTAAGACATTTAACAATCTAAAAGGGAAGAAAGCTTGGTTTGGGCTCATTTTGTGCCTCTTTTTCAAATTGGTTGGCGCTTTGCGCATCTTATGATTTTTTGATACACTTTGTGTATCCAATTTGGCAATTTCGCAACTTTTCAGTTTTGGGCTCATTTTATGCCTCTTTTTCAAATTATCTGGCGAACTGCGCATCTTTTATAAGCTTTCTCCTTTTCATAATCATTAAAGAGTCTCAGCTGTGAGATTATCTTCCAGACATAGGAGATGACTCTCCGCAGTAAGGAAGAACGATTCACAAAATAAAAGCCATACAACATATGATAAATGCAATAACTTGGTTTAGAAAATCAAACTAATGACTCAAGACTTTGAAAAACACTATTGATATGAAGCAGATTACTGTAGGAAGCTAAAATAATCTCTATTTCAAAAACTAACATTTTAATTTTGAAGAGGATTTTTATTCAAAAGAAACTACACACCAGTAAAGGAGTTAGAGGAAGAGAAACAATTATCAATGTTTCTTCCCTTTAACAGATTCAGCGAAGTCAATCACTGCTTACCAGCTTCCAAACCAAAATAAGGTAAAAAGTCCCAGTCAAAAATTCAGATCACCAGAAGTAGTGAGCGGTGATCAGATCTTGAAAAGCATAAAACAGTAAGTGCAAGATATGAACTAGTAAATAAATAAAAATAGGTAGAAAATCACAGCAAAGTAAATACTCAAATCAAACTAACAGTAAGGCTAACACAGAAATCAGCAGAAGAAATAAAATCAACTGAAAGCAAATAATCAAACCAAAACTAACTAACAGAAATCAGAATACCAAACCTAACTAAAAGAAATCAGAAATCATAATACCAAAACTAACTAACAGAAATCAGAATACCAATCAGAACAATCATAAATCAGCAGTCATCAGAATCAAGCATTTATATCAATCACTCCTAATCTGGTTCTCAAAATGCTGAATGAGTCAAAGGCCAGTGGTTTAGTGAATATGTCAGCCAGCTGATTTTCAGTTGCTACGTGATGTAGCTCAATGTCCCCTTTTGTAACATGGTCCCTAATGAAGTGATGCCTAATGTCAATGTGTTTGGTCCTAGAATGTTGGATTGGATTATTAGAGATACAGATGGCACTAGTATTATCACATAGAATAGAAATTGTGCCAACAGGTACTCCTAAATCCAAGACTTGTTGCTTCAACCAAAGAACTTGGGCCACACAACTCCCTAAGGCAATGTACTCAGCTTCAGCAGTGGAAAGTACAACTGAGTTCTATTTTCTACTGGACCAGGAGACTAACGACTTTCCTATGAATTGACAAGTCCCAGAAGTACTCTTCCTATCCACCCTACGCCCCGCAAAATCAGAATCAGAATATCCAATGATCTCAAAAGAGGTGCTGTGCCTAGGGTACCAAATTCCTAGGTTTGGGGTTCCTAAAAGATATCTAAGAATTCTCTTAACAGCAGTCAGGTGGGAGTCTTTAGGATCATCCTGAAACCTAGCACAAAGACAGACACTAAACATGATATCAGGTCGGCTAGCAGTCAGGTAAAGCAGTGAACCTATTATCCCTCTATACTTCTTCTGATCAACAGATTTTCCATTTGAATCCTTATCTAACTGAATTGAGGAGGGCATGGGAGTATTGATTGGCTTGGCTTTGTCCATTTCATATTTCTTCAAAATTTCCTTAGTGTATTTTGATTGATTGAGAAAGGTTCCATCATCCATTTGCCTTATGCTAAACCCCAAAAAGTAGGACAATTCTTCCATCATACTCATCTCAAACTCCTTACTCATCATTTTAGAAAACTCTTCACATAAATATTTATCAGAAGATCCAAAAATTATATCATCAACATAGATCTGGACAATGAGTAAGTCATCCCCTAATCTCCTCAGAAAAAGGGTGGTGTCTACGCTCCCCTCAACAAACTTTCTTTCTAACAGGAATGTGCTAAGCCTCTTATACCAAGCTCTGGGTGCCTGTTTCAATCTATATAAGGCCTTTTTTAATTTATAGACATGACTTGGATATTGGGAACTCTCAAAACCTGGGGGTTGTTCTACAAACACATCTTCTTTAATTACCCCATTTAAAAAGGCACTCTTGACATCCATTTGAAACAGCTTAAATCTCTTATAACAGGCAAAGGCTAGTAGCACCCTAATGGCTTCCAATCTAGCTACAGGGGTAAAAGTCTCCTCAAAATCAATCCCTTCTATCTGATTATACCCCTTAGCCACCAATCTTGCATTATTTCTCACCACCACACCAGAATCATTCATCTTATTCTTAAAGACCCACTTGGTTCCCACAATACTTTGATTTTTAGGTCTTTCTACTAACTCCCAAACATCTTTCCTTACAAATTGATTCAATTCTTCCTGCATAGCTAAAATCCAAAATTCATCCGATAAGGCTTGATTGATGTTGGTGGGTTCAGTCATTGAGATAAAGGCAGAATGGTTTACTTCCTTCCTAAGTCCATGCCTAGTCCTAACACCTTCAGAAGGGTCTCCTAAGATCAGTTCTTTAGGATGACTCGAAGAATATCTCCAATCTCTAGGCAACTCGGTTTGAGGTTCTACCCTTTCCTCCAAATTTGTATTTCCAACTCCTTGGGTAACCTCAACAATCTCTTCATCTTCTACTTCAGATCTAGACTCCTTAGGATCAGATTCATCAAACACTACATGGGTTGTTTCCTCCACCACCAAAGTCCTCCTATTGAACACCCTAAAGGATTTCCCAATACTTGAATATCCTAAGAAAACTCCTTCAACAGATTTGGGGTCAAATTTTCCTAAGGGTGACTTCCCATTATTCATAATGAAAACCTTACAGCCAAAGACATGGAGGTGGGACAGATTTGGAGTTCTACCCTTAATGCTGAGGGGTCCTAGGAGCTGAAAAATTATGACTAATCCCATGATCCTCATAAAAACTTCCAAATCTTTCATTTTCAAACTCCCCTCCGTGATCACTATGGATGGTAATAATCTCACATCCTAACTTCTTCTGAATCCAAGTAGAGAAGGATCTAAACTCATCAAATGACTCAAATTTATGTGACAAAAACTTAACCCAAGTGAACCTCAAATAATCATCTACAATCACAAAACCATAGACTCTCCCCCCTAAGCTGGCAGTGCTAATGGGTCCAAAGAGGTCCATGTGAAGAACTTCTAAAGGTCTAGAGGTGCTAATGTCCTTAACAGAGTGAAAAGAGGACTGGACTTGCTTCCCCAACTGACAAGCATCACACAGGTGATCCTTAGTGAACTTAAGCTTGGGCACACCTCTAACTAAGTCCTTTTGGGTGACTCTCCTAAGGGTTTTCATACTGGCATGACACAATCTCCTATGCCATAACCAAGACTCATCAGCAGCAGTTTTTAAGCAAATTGAATTATCAGATTTAATGCTACTTACATCCAGCTTGTAGACGTTATTGATTCTTTGCCCCTGCAAAACAACTTCATCATTTAAGCTTAAAATGCAGCCAGTGGGCAGGAATTTGATGCTGTATCCCTTGTCACAGAGTTGACTGATGCTCAGCAAGTTGTGTTTCAGTCCATCTACAAGCAAAACATTATCAATCATAAAATTCTTGGAATCACCAATTATACCTGAGCCTACCACCTTCCTGGTGGTGTTATCTCCAAGTGTAACCTTGCCTCCAGCTCTGGCCTCCAGCGAAATGAACTGATTTGCATCTCCAGTCATATGTCTAGAACATCCGTTGTCCATGTACCACATGCTCTCACGAGATCTTATGTCAGAGCACACCTACAAAAGTATCAAACATCAGTCTTAGGAACCCAAACAGGTTTGGGTTTCTTCTTATGAAAAGAGAATGCAATGCATGCGTGTTGTGCTGTGAAAAAGGTAGTTTGGGTTTCCACACCCAATGTGTACTACGGTGAACAGTGCAGGTGTGAGAAATATATCCTAACATGCCACATGAAAAACATCTAACACCAGGAAAAGGGTTAACTAATCTATGTGGATGATAATGCCTCTTCCTAGATGTATATGAAACATGCTTTGAAGAACTTGCAACATATTTTTCAAAAGGTGGCGGTGCATAAAATTGTTCAAAAGTAGGCGGTGTTTTGTTCTTTTCAAAAGCACTAATCTTTACCTTCAAAAACTCATTTTCTTTCTTTAAACTTGTAATTTCAAATTTCAAGGTTCCATTGCTACTTTCTACTTCACATGCCATTGTATCTAACTCTTTAAAAGCTCTTTCTAAGTCCACATGCGTAGTTTTTAATGAATCATGCTCAGACACTAAATCAGAATATTTTTTATTTAACTCATCGAATTCATCAAGCAAAGACATGTGATTGGAATCAAGTGTGGAATGATCTTTAACTACAGAATCATGCTCTTTTTGCAAAGTTAAGTAATCTAATTTCAAACTAGCATGAGTTTTCTTAAGCTTTCTATACGATGTATGAATTCTTTCAGAAACTTCAAATAATTGATCGTAAGTCAGCTCACATCCCTCTTCCTGGTCCGACTGGCCAGGGTGATCATCAGCCATCAGACATAAGTTTATTTCCTCCTCTTCAGCTTCAGTCTCAGAAGAGTCAGATGCAGAGTCTGCCCAGAACGCCTTTTGAATCCGCTTCTTGTCCTTTCTGAACTTTGGTTTCTCCTCACCCTTCTCCTTGCTTGGGTGAGCTTTAAGTGTAGGACAATCAGCCTTAATGTGTCCAGGCTTCCTGCATTCAAAACAAACAGATTCAGATGAACTCTTAAAATTTTTATTTGACTTACCCTTGTTCCACTTCTGATAGTTCTTATGTTTCTTCCTTAGGAAGCTTTTAAATTACCTTGTGATTAAGGCAACATCATCGCTATCAGACCCAGAAGTGCTAGCATCTGAATCCTTGGCCTTTAGTGCCACTGTCTTCTCTGTCTTGCATTCACCAGCATCAAGTTGCCTTTGGTTCACCCCTTGCTCGTAAGCAATGAGTGATCTAAGTAAGCTGTCAATAGAGTAAGTATTTAAATCTTTATATTCAGTAATAGCAGTAATTTTAGCATCATAAGAAGTAGGTAAACATCTAAGAATTTTGTTCACTCTTTCATAGTTAGTAAGTTCTCTACCTAGAGAATGCAAAGAGGTAACAATCTAAGTGAACCTTGTGTACATTTCTGAAATAGTCTCACTAGGTTTCATGCAAAAAAGTTCATAATCATGTAACAAGATGTTTAACCTAGACTGTTTGACTTCAGTTGTACCTTCATATGTTATGCATAATCTATCCCAGATTTCCTTTCCCGTTGTACAAGTAGAAACACGCATATAGTCTTCAGATTTTAAAGCACAAAAGAAACAGTTCAAGCATTTTGCATTTAACTGTGCTAAATCACGATCATCAAACGTCCAATCAGCAAAAGGCAGTTCAGTTTTCACATTGTTAATAAATCTAAAAGGTGGTTGGTATCCGTCCTTAACTAACATCCACATGCGATAATCAATAGATTGCAGAAAAGTAGACATGCGTGTTTTCCAAAAATCAAAGGGAATATTATCAAACAACGGTGGTCTTGTAATAGAATAACCTTCAGCAGTATTACGATTATTACAGTTAGCCATGGATCAAATTCAAAAGTTTTTAAACCTAAATTTTGAATCCCGCTTTGATACCACTTGAAAGTTCGATAGGGATGTGAAGCCCTAGTGAACTAGTCCCGAGGCTAACCAAGAGGGGGGGTGAATTGGTTATTTAAAAATTTCACGATAACAATGAAAATCTTTTTATAACGTACAGCGGAAACGAATTAAAATAATGATAAAAAGATCAACCACAAATATTCACCCAAGCAGTTAATATCAGAATAGTAAAGTGCAAAATTGAATCAGAAAAGCAAACCAGATTTTATAGTGGTTCGGTCAACTTGACCTACGTCCACTCCCCGGAGCCTCCCCTCCGGGTATTGCACTAAACAAAAAGTGTCTCTCCTTTTGCTCCCACAGCAAGGCGGAGAAGCCTGTATAAACACCTCATTTTCACCACACGGTGAGGCAGAGAACCCGACCTCCTTTCGCTTCCTCCTGAAGCAGGCAGAGAACCTTCGAACTCCTTTTGCTTCCACCTGAAGCGGGCAGAGAACCCTGGATCTTCTTGCGAACGATTCTCCCACGACGAAAACCGACTAGACGAAAGACGACGAGCGGAGAAGACGACTCTGATCCGTGCTTGGAGCAACCTTAGTGAATCCCTGACTAACTCCCCCTCACAAGATCTTCTCTCTCTCTCCCAACTCTCTCTCTCTCTAGGGTTTCTCAGGGAAGGAAGGCAGCAAAAAAATTTTACTTAATTTTGGAAAAAGTTCTTTTAAAGGAGGGCTTAAAATTTGCCCTAAATCTCAACTGGTCGGCCAAGATCGTCCAGGACGATCCATCGATCATCCTGTACGATCAGTTCAAATTCAACTGTTTTAGCCTAGACGATCTGGCTCTTCTGGATGATCAGTAGAAAAAAATTGTTCATATCATCCCGTACGATCCTGCGATCGTCCGGGATGATTAGTGCAAATCGAGGAAAATCGTCCAGAAGACAGTTCGAGTCGTCCAGAGAAATCTGTGCTGGACGATCAAAAAATGACTTTATCGTCCAGGACGATAGGGACATCGTCCTGTACGATTAGATCAAAAAGGCCCCAAATCATCCTGAATACAGTTCGGGTCGTACAGCTAAAATGTACTAAACGATCATGATCATCCGGAACGATCCTGTGATCGTCCAGGACGATATGATCGTATCAACCAAAAATAAATTGCTTTCTTTAATTACTAGATTAAATTAGCCATGATTGTATTGGATTGTCCGGGACGATACACGTATCGTCTGGGACGATCAGACCAAGTATCTAAAAATAAGAACTTGCCTAACTTGATCTAGCGGCTGAGAATTTCTGATTTGGGCATATCGTCCCGTACGATCCGGAGATCGTCCAGGACGATCTGCTTAATCAGACCCTCTTAACTTAGTCGCCCTAATTAGGGTTTCTATTTTGGCTGGATCGTCCAGGATGATCTGAACAAAATTTTAACAGAAACTCTAATTCACTCAATCTCTCTCCCTGAGTGTGTGTGTGCAAGGTTACTTAGCTTGGGAATCAGTTACATTACAATTGACTCAATAAAAAGAAAAATCATACATTTGACACACTTGGACCCGATCTTGAGTTGGCTTAAGTGGCTCGTGATCTTTTGTGCCTGAAACAGATTAGCCAAGCAAAACACACTGGAAACATGTTTGTCATCATCAAAACTAGATTTGCAACAACCGTAGTACACATTGGGTGTGGAAACCCAAACTGCCTGTTTCACAGCACAGCACGCATGCATTGCATTCTTCTTTTCATAAGAAGGAACCCAAACCTGTTTGGGTTCCTACGACTGACGTTTGATACTTTTATAGGTGTGCTCTCACACAAGACCTCGTGAGAGCATGTGGTACCTGGACAGCGGATATTCTAGACATATGACTGGAGATGCAAATCAGTTCATTTCGCTGGAGGCCAGAGCTGGAGGCAAGGTTACACTTGGAGATAACACCACCAGGAAGGTGGTAGGCTCAGGTATAATTGGTGATTCCAAGAATTTTATGATTGATAATGTTTTGCTTGTAGATGGACTAAAACACAACTTGCTGAGCATCAGTCAACTCTGTGACAAGGGATACAGCATCAAATTCCTGCCCACTGGCTGCATTTTAAGCTTAAATGATGAAGTTGTTTTGCAGGGGCAAAGGATCAACAACGTCTACAAGCTGGATGTAAGTAGCATTAAATCTGATAATTCAATTTGCTTAAAAACTGCTGCTGATGAGTCTTGGTTATGGCATAGGAGATTGTGTCATGCCAGTATGAAAACCCTTAGGAGAGTCACCCAAAAGGACTTAGTTAGAGGTGTGCCCAAGCTTAAGTTCACTAAGGATCACCTGTGTGATGTCTGTCAGTTGGGGAAGCAAGTCCAGTCCTCTTTTCACTCTGTTAAGGACATTAGCACCTCTAGACCTTTAGAAGTTCTTCACATGGATCTCTTTGGACCCATTAGCACTGCCAGCTTAGGGGGGAGAGTCTATGGTTTTGTGATTGTAGATGATTATTCGAGGTTCACTTGGGTTAAGTTTTTGTCACATAAATCTGAGTCATTTGATGAGTTTAGATCCTTCTCTACTTGGATTCAGAAGAAGTTAGGATGTGAGATTATTACCATCCATAGTGATCACGGAGGGGAGTTTGAAAATGAAAGATTTGGATGTTTTTGTCAGAATCATAGGATTAGTCACAATTTTTTAGCTCCTAGGACCCCTCAGCAGAACGGGGTAGCTGAAAGGAAGAACATGACCTTAGTGGAAGCCGCTAGAGCCATGCTTGCCGAGTACTCACTTCCAAAATACTTTTGGGCTGAAGAGGTGAACACTGCCGGTTATGTGCTGAATAGGGTGAATGTGAGAGTCAAACTGAACAAGACACCTTATGAGATCATTAAGGGTAGAACTCCAAATCTGTCCCACCTCCATATCTTTGGCTGTAAGGTTTTCATTCTGAACAACGGGAAGTCACCCTTAGGAAAATTTGACCCCAAATCTGATGAAGGAGTGTTCTTAGGATATTCAAGTGTGGGGAAATCCTTTAGGGTGTTCAATAGGAGGACTTTGGTGGTGGAAGAAATAACCCATATAGTGTTTGATGAATCTGATCCTAAGGAGTCTAGATCTGAAGTTGAAGATGAAGAGATTATTGAGGTTACCCAAGGAGTTGGAAATACAAATTTGGAGGAAAGGGTAGAACCTCAAATCGAGTTGCCTAGAGATTGGAGATATTCTTCGAGTCATCCTAAAGAATTGATCTTAGGAGACCCTTCTGAAGGTGTTAGGACTAGGCATGGACTTAGAAAGGAAGTAAACCATTCTGCCTTTATCTCAATGACTGAACCCACCAATATCAATCAAGCCTTGTTGGATGAATTTTGGATTTTAGCTATGCTGGAAGAATTGAATCAATTTGTAAGGAATGATGTTTGGGAGTTAGTAGAAAGACCTAAAAGTCAAAGTATTGTGGGAACCAAGTGGGTCTTTAAGAATAAGATGAATGATTCTGGTGTGGTGGTGAGAAATAAGGCAAGATTGGTGGCTAAGGGGTATAATCAGATAGAAGGGATTGATTTTAAGGAGACTTTTACCCCTGTAGCTAGATTGGAAGCCATTAGAGTGCTGCTAGCCTTTGCCTGTTATAAGGGATTTAAGCTGTTTCAAATGGATGTTAAGAGTGCCTTTTTAAATGGGGTAATTAAAGAAGATGTTTTTGTAGAACAACCCCCAGGTTTTGAGAGTTCCCAATATCCAAGTCATGTCTATAAAATAAAAAAGGCCTTATATGGATTGAGACAGGCACCCAGAGCTTGGTATGAGAGGCTTAGCACATTCCTGTTAGAAAGAGAGTTTGTTAAGGGGAGCGTAGACACCACCCTTTTTCTGAGGAGATTAGGAGATGACTTACTCATTGTCCAGATCTATGTTGATGATATAATTTTTGGATCTTCTGATAAATATTTATTTGAAGAGTTTTCTAAAATAATGAGTAAGGAGTTTGAGATGAGTATGATGGGAGAATTGTCCTACTTTTTGGGGTTTAGCATAAGGCAAACGGATAATTGAACCTTTCTCAATCAATCAAAATACACTAAGGACATTTTGAAGAAATATGAAATGGACAAAGCCAAGCCAATCAATACTCCTATGCCCTTCTCAGTTCAGTTAGATAAGGATTCAAATGGAAAATCTGTTGATCAGAAGAAGTATAGAGGGATAATAGGTTCACTGTTTTACCTGACTGCTAGCCGACCTGATATCATGTTTAGTGTCTGTCTTTGTGCTAGGTTTCAGGCTGATCCTAAAGAGTCCCACCTGACTGCTGTTAAGAGAATTCTTAGATATCTTTTAGGAACCCCAAACCTAGGAATTTGGTACCCTAGGCACAGCACCTCTTTTGAGATCATTAGATATTCTGATTCTGACTTTGCAGGGTGTAGGGTGGATAGGAAGAGTACTTCTGGGACTTGTCAATTCATAGGACAGTCATTAGTCTCTTGGTCCAGTAGAAAATAGAACTCAGTTGCACTTTCCACTGCTGAAGCTGAGTACATTGCCTTAGGGAGTTGTGTGGCCCAAGTTCTTTGGTTGAAGCAACAAGTCTTGGATTTAGGAGTACCTGTTGGCACAATTTATGTTCTGTGTGATAATATTAGTGCCATCTGTATCTCTATGAATCCAATCCAACATTCTAGGACCAAACACATTGATATTAGGCATCACTTCATTAGGGACCATGTTACAAAAGGGGACATTGAGCTACATCACGTAGCAACTGAAAATTAGCTGGCTGACATATTCACTAAACCACTGGCCTTTGACTCATTCAGCATTTTGAGAACCAGATTAGGAGTGATTGATATAAATGCTTGATTCTGATGACTGTTGATTTATGATTATTCTGATTGGTATTCTGATTTCTGTTAGTTTGTTTTCGTATTCTGATTTCTGATTTCTGTTAGTTAGTTTTGGTATTCTAATTTCTGATTTCTGTTAGTTAGTTTTGGTATTCTGATTTCTAATTTCTGTTAGTTAGTTTAGGTTTGATTATTTGCTTTCAGTTGATTTTATTTCTTCTGTTAATTTCTGTGTTAGCCTTACTATTAGTTTGATTTGAGTATTTACTTTGCTATGATTTTCTACCTGTTTTTATTTATTTACTGGTTCATATCTTGCACTTACTGTTTTATGCTTTTCAAGATCTGATCACCGCTCAGTACTTCTCATGATCTGAACTTTTGACTGGGAGTTTTTACCTTATTTTGGTTTGGAAACTGGTAAGCAGTGATTGACTTCGCTGAATCTGTTAAAGGGAAGAAACATTGATAATTATTTCTCTTCCTCTAACTCCTTTACTGGTGTATAGGTTCTTTTGAATAAAAATCCGCTTCAAAATTAAAATGTTAGTTTTTGAAATAGAGATTATTTTATCTTCCTACAGTAATCTGCCTCATATCAATAGTGGTTTTCAAAGTCTTGAGTCATTAGTTTGATTTTCTAAACCAAGTGATTGCATTTATCATATATTGTATGGCTTTTGTTTTGTGAATCGTTCTTCCTTACTGTGGAGAGTCATCTCCTATGTCTGGAAGATAATCTCACAGCTGAGATTCTTTAATGATTATGAAAAGGAGAAAGCTTATAAAAGATGCACAGTGCGCCAGATAATTTGAAAAAAAGGTATAAAATGAGCCCAAAACTGAAAAGATGTGAAATTGCCAAATTGGATACACAAAATATAATCAAAAGATGCACAAAGCGCCAACCAATTTGAAAAAGAGGCACAAAATGAGCCCAAACCAAGCTTTCTTCCCTTTCAGATTGTTAAATGTCTTAGAGAAATCTGTGCGCCACTTAATATTTTCAAAAGCTTGAGTTTTGAAAATCCTGATTTCAGATTTTTTACTTTGTAACACTATTATATCAGATATTTTTCTGGAACGAGGCTTGAAAGGATCTCTTTTCAAATCTAATGTCTTTTCTTCTGAATCGGATTTTTGTTTTGAAAGAGGTTTGCATCGATAAGGTGCCCGGGGTCGGAGTTACGAAAGTTGATTATTTTCAACCTTTTCTGGATTTCAGCGCTGTCAATCGTCCTGTCATTGGTTTTTGAATCTAAAATCAAGAAAAAAATCTGATTTTCTCGAGCATCTTGATC
This sequence comes from Dendrobium chrysotoxum, assembly GCA_019925795.1. Classification (NCBI taxonomy): domain Eukaryota; kingdom Viridiplantae; phylum Streptophyta; class Magnoliopsida; order Asparagales; family Orchidaceae; genus Dendrobium; species Dendrobium chrysotoxum. The sequence goes on along the minus strand of CM034298.1, from coordinate 26,139,268 downwards.
ACAAAAAAAAGGTTGTTCTACCCTCCACCGTTACTTCTACCCTCCACCGCCACCTCCTTCTTCCGATCAGGATCCGCCTCAGTTTTAGTTTCCTGTTTTGTAGTTGTTCTATTTTATGTTTTATTTCAGTGTTCTGTTTTTCCCTCCTCCTTTTTGTGATGTCAAAAGGGGGAGTCAGTTGTAGTCGTGTCTGTTTCTGTTTTCTGAGTCATGTTTCCTGTATTATTTTAGCTGTTAAATGAAAATTTAAAAAATGTTTGTTTTGTTTGATCTCCTAGTTTACTTTTATTTTCAGACTACTTTATAATTGTTTGCCATCATCAAAAAGGGGGAGATTGTTGCAAATCTGGTTTTGATGATGACAAACATGTTTCCAGTGTGTTTTGCTTGGCTAATATGTTTCAGGCACAAAACATCGCGAGCCACTCAAGCCAACTCAAGATCGGATCCAAGTGTGTCAAATGTATGATTTTTCTTTTTATTGAGTCAATTGTAATGTAACTGATTCCCTAGCTAAGTAACCTTGCACACACACACTCAGGGGGAGAGCTTGAGTGAATTAGAGTTTCTGTTCAAATTTTGTTCAGATCGTCCTAGACGATTTCCACATCGTCCTGGACGATCCAGCCAAAATAGAAACCCTAATTAGGGCGACTAAGTTAAGAGGGTCTGATTAAGCAGATCGTCCTGGACGATCTCTGGATCGTACGGGACGATATGCCCAAATCAGAAATTCTCAGCCGCCAGATCAAGTTTGGCAAGTTCTTATTTTTAGATACTTGGTCTGATCGTCCCAGACGATACGTGTATCATCCCGGACGATCCAGTACAATCATGCCTAATTTAATCTGGTAATTAAGGAAAGTAATTTATTTTTGGTTGATACGATCATATCGTCCTGGACGATCGTAGGATCGTCCCGGACGATCATGATCGTTTAGTGCATTTCAGCTGTACGACCCGAACTGTGTTCAGGATGATTTGGGGCCTTTTTGAACTAATCGTACAGGACGATGTCCCAATCGTCCTGGACGATCAAGTCATTTTTTGGTCGTCCAGCACAGATTTCTCTGGACGACCCAAACTGTCTTCTGGACAATTTTCCTCAATTTGCACTAATCGTCCCGGACGATCGCAGGATCGTACGGGACGATATGAACAACTTTTTCTACTGATCATCTAGAAGAGCCTAATCGTCCAGGCTAAAATAGCTGAATTTGAACTGATCGTCCTGGACGATCTTGGCGACCAGTTGAGATTTAGGGCAAATTTTAAGCCCTCCTTTAAAAGAACTTTTTCCAAAAATAAGAAATATCTTTTGCTGCCTTTCTTCCCTGAGAAACCCTAGAGAGAGAGAGAGTTGGGAGAGAGAGAGAAGATCTTGTGAGGGGGAGTTAGTGAGGGATTCACTAAGGTTGCTCCGAGCACGGATCAGAGTCGTCTTCTCCGCTCGTCGTCTTTCGTCTAGTCGGTGTTCGTCGTGGGAGGATCGTTCGCAAGAAGATCCAGGGTTCTCTGCCCGCTTCAGGTGGAAGCAAAAGGAGTTCGAAGGTTCTCTGCCCGCTTCAGGTGGAAGCAAAAGGAGTTCGAAGGTTCTCTGCCTGCTTCAGGAGGAAGCGAAAGGAGGTCGGGTTCTCTGCCTTACCGTGTGGTGAAAATGAGGTGTTTATACAGGCTTCTCCGCCTTGCTGTGGGAGCAAAAGGAGAGACACTTTTGTTTAGTGCAATACCCGAAGGGGAGACTCCGGGGAGTGGACGTAGGTCAAGTTGACCGAACCACTATAAAATTTGATTTGCTTTTCTGATTCAGTTTTGCACTTTACTTTTCTGATATTAACTGCTTGGGTGAATATCTGTAGTTGATCTTTTTATCATTGTTTTAATTCGTTTCCGCTGCACGTTATAAAAAGATTTTCATTATTATTGTGAAATTTTTAAATAACCAATTCACCCCCCCTCTTGGTTAGCCTCGGGACTAGTTCATAAGGGCTTAACATCCCTATCGAACTTTCACCTAGATCTCTGTATAGGATGATAATTAATCACAACCGATTATACTAGACGATCAGCTCAAATACTTGAACCGATCGTACATCGTCTTATTCTTCGTACAGTACTAACAGAGCTATTTGAACTAATCGTACTGTATGATATTTTATCATACTATACAATCAGTCTCAACAGAATTAAATTGTTAGGGTTTTTTATTGAAGCATTATATTTAAGCTCTCTTAACAGATTTGGTTTCAAGCCTTTGGCTGTTGAGTTTTTTAGAGAGAGAGCTTTACGAAGATATCTCTAAGAGCTTTGGGAAGGAGAAGGGAGAGTTTGTGTGTAAGGGAGAAAGATTGTGAGGGGTTTTCATAAGATTGCTCCGAGCAAGCTTCTGTCTTGTTTCCTCCGAGTGAGTTGCTTGGTTTCTTGGGTAGCTCTGGGAAGAAGAACGTCAGCCCAAAGACCATCGAGGTTCTTTGCCTTCACCAGGAGGGTGAAAATGAATTGCTAGGTTCTCTACCTTCACTAGCAGAGTGAAAAAGTGGTTAAGGTTCTCCGTCACACAAGGTTGGTGAAAAGATTATAAGGGCTTCTCCCCCTAGCTATGGAGGCTAAAGGAGAGACACTAAAGTTTTAGTGCAATACTCGGAGAAGATGACTCTGGGGACTGGATGTAGGTCATTGTTTGACCGAACCACTATAAAGTTCTGATTTGTTCATTCTGAGTTTTACTTTTTGTAATTTAATTTTCTACCCCTTATTTTTCTTGAAAATTGCATATTAAAAAATTGTATGTTTTATGATATATTAATTTGAGAAACTCAACATAATTATAAGTTTCGTGTCGTTAAATTTCTTCCACATCAGGTGATAACATTTTTTTGTTTTAAGTTATTAAAAAATAAAAAAAAATTGTTATATTTTTTTTAAAACAACCAATTCACTCCCCTGCCCCCCCCCCCCCCCCCCCCCCCCCCCCCCCCCCCCCCCTTTAGTATGCCTAGGTGTAGTTCAACGAGGCTTAACATCCTACATTGAAATTTCAAGAGGGTCCTAAAATTAAAAAATTGTATGTTTTATGATATATTAATTTGAGAAACTCAAGATAATTATAAGTTTTGTGTCATTAAATTTCTTCCGCATAAGGTGATAAATTTTTTTTTGTTTTAAGTTATTAAAAAATTAAAAAAAATTGCTAAATTTTTTTTTAAAACAACTAATTCACTACCTCCACCCCCCCCCCCCCCCCCCCCCTTAGTATGCCTAGGTGTAGTTCAACGAGGCTTAACATCCTACATCGAATTTTCAAGAGGGTGAGGTCAAAAGTTTACATTGAGTAATGGTATTTTGCATGGAGGTGTGAGGATTTGGCTAGGTCCTAAGGGGTAAAAGATGAAGTTTTTGGGAGGATGAAGCAGTTTTTTTTTTTTTTTTGAGAAAATGCTAAATGCAATTTTATTAAAAGAAATCGAAAAACAAGAACCTAAGACAAGACACACTTATCACATTCCTCCTTTAACAATTTAAAAAAACAAGGAGGAATTTTATTGTAATCTAATCTATCCCAAACAAAATCAAAAGAACTAGCAAGGTTAGCACAACAATCTGCTAACTTATTGCATTCCCTATTCACAACTTGAATGATTACTTGGTTAAAATTTCTCAAAAAGAAGAAGTCATCTTGATTAGAGACGTCTGCTTTAAACATCTCTTTATTCAGCACTCTTTGTACATATTCCATAACATTATAATTATCTCCTTCAATAATAATTCCTTTCGCCTCATACATCCATTCTTGAACAAGCTTCCTCAATGCTAATACAGCTTCCAGCTCCAAGACCGAGCAATCCCAATGCAAGCATTTAAAACCAAAACCAAATAGAAATCTACCTTTGCTATCTCTTATCACACCACCCACCCCCGCTTTGTATGAGTCTTCAAGAGATGCATCAACGTTAAATTTAATCCAATTGGTTGGAGGCGGATTCCAAGAAGGAGAAAACAACCTAAGCTGACTGGAATCCCAGTTGACCGAAATTAGATTATAGGAAAATGAAGCGGAAGCAAAACTAAGTGTGTTTACTGCTATAACATTTATACCATCCTCTTTGCTTCCATGTGCCATATTGTTTCTACTTTTTCAAGTCATGAATACCACCGAGTAGTATAAATTACCAATGAAAGGATTGGATCTAGACATATGAGCTAACTTCTTATAGCATTCTTCCAGATTAGAAAAAACAGGGAGCTGAAATCCCCATGTGTTAATAACTTCAATCACCTTTTGAATAACATGACAATGAACTGCTATATGTTCAGAGTTTTCCACTGCACCACATCCTCTCAGACAGCCATTATAATTGATAATCCTTCTATACATCAAGAACTCATTAGAAGGAATTGAATTGTGATCCAATCTCTACCAAAAAAGTTCCACTCTATATCTTAGTTTTAAATCCCTTAACCATTTCCAGTTTTTATCTTCCTCTTCATATCTACTACTGTGAGCTGAAATCAAAGCCGCCAATGTCTTCCCTGTATGATTAAACAAAACCTCCCTTTCATCACTTGGAAGATCTTTATAGATCGGCACAGACTTTATTAAATCCACCAGCTCATTTCCAAAGACTTGCTGCAGTTTCATCTCATTCCAGCTTCCTTCATGAATAAAAAACTTTAAACAGCCATGATCTCCTTGTAAGTCAACCACAAAGGTTGGCCATCTATCAATACTTTTATCTAGGATCCAGATATCTTTGGTAGTATTAACACTCTTGCCATCCACTAATTTCCATCTCAAAATTTGCTGCAGAAATTTTGCTCCATTGGTAATAACCTTCCTGGTAGCAGATTTTCCAGTTGAAGCTTCAGAATTCCAGATTGCATTCCCATATTTTGCAATTAAAATCCTATTAAATAAAGAAGTAGGATTTGCTAACAGACTCCAAGCGAATTTGGCCCTCCAAGGCCCTGTTTTTTCAGCAGCCGATACAACTCCTTGTCCTACCAACCTTTTCTGTTTGCACAAAGTTTCCCAATCAACATAATGAAGTCCCTTGCTCTTGTTATGTTTCGTCCACAGGAAATCCCTACTTAACTTATCAAGCTCTTTCAACACTCCCATTGGAACCAAAGAGTGAATTGAAAGGAAAATGGGAAGAGTTAAGAGAGAAGACTTGATGAGTAAAAGCTTACCTGATAAGGAAAGAAACCGATTTCCCCATATATTTAACTTGTCATAAGCCTTTTCAATCAAGCTTTGATAATCTGCAACCGTCAATCTCCTCAAAGCCATTTTAACCCCCAAATAAATCATCTCTTTAACTTCTTTAATTCCCATAACTTTAGAAAGAACTTTAGACCTACTCCTTCCAACCGAATTTCCAAAAAGCATTGAAGATTTCTGTACATTCACTCTCTGTCCCGTCCAACAACTATAGTCTTTCATGATCTTCATGATTTTCTTTGCACACCTTTGATTTGCTTCAGAAAAAATGATGATATCATCTGCGTATTGTAAATGGAAAACTTTCTGTGCTGTAGGAGCTATTTTGATACCAATCCTTGAACCCCTTTGATTGAATACTTCAGTCAACAATTGCGAACACAATATGAACAAAAAAGGGGATAAAGGGCATCCTTGCCTAAATCCACATTTTGCATGTATCCATTTAGAATTAGTGCCATTAATCAGAATGGAATACTTTGAATCCACCACACACTGCAATAAGAAATTTGTGAACTTCCAAGGGAACCCAAGAAGCTCTAAAACTTGCCTCAAAGTGCTCCAACCCATACAGTCATAAGCCTGTTCCATATCAACTTTGATTGCCATCAATCCCTTTTTAGCTTTTGAATATCTAAACTTATTAAATATTTCTTGGGTAAGCAAGATATGCTCAAACATAGATCTGCCCTTCACAAAAGCAACTTGATTTTCAGAGATCAATTTTGGAATAAGGTCAACAAGTCTATTCAATAACATCTTCGCTACAATCTTATAAATCGACTTGCAAAGACTTATAGGTCTATAATTGGAAGGGATCAATGGGTTCTTCAATTTAGGAATAAGCACAACAGAAGTTTCTTTCCACTCTTCACACATAACTCCTGTATTAAAAAAAAGGCTAATAGCCTTCCAAACTTCCTCTTTGATGATATGCCAATAACATTTTATGAAGGAATATGAAATTCCATTTAACCCAGGGGAAATATTACCTTCCAAACGATGAACAACAGATTCCAACTCCTCCTTGGTGAAATCAACCGTGACGAAGCTCTTATCTACTTCTTCCAGAACATTTTCAAAGCTCGGCCACCCTGATAGCTGACATCTTCTATACCTCCATTTTTGTTCAAAATACTCAAAAATTTAACCTTAGATATTATCAAAATTATTTTGTCAACCGATAAACCACCTAGATTGGCCTCTTCTTCTTGCAACTCAAGGATCTCTTTCATCAGCTTATCTTTTAAAATGTTAAGGTTAGCATGCTTTGCCTTGCTCCAATAAAATAACGCCTTCAACGCTCTCTTGAACTTCAAATTCAGCACTTGAACATCATTCCCACCAACTGGTTTCTTCCAAGAACTGGCCACTATGGAGTTTGAAGCTGGAAAAGAAGTCAAAATTTCTTCAAACAGCAACTTTTCCTCTTCTTAAACCCGAAAGTAAAGATTTTTAGCACTATTGGACAGTGGTCTGAAGCAATTTTCCCAAGATGACGAACCACCGCTGGTTGAATAGCAGCCAAAGCAACGGAATTGAGTTATCCAATCTTTCTAAGATACGAGCTCCTCCTTTCTTATTATTACACCAAGTATATTTAGGACCAATGACGCCAATATCCTGGAAATCACATTTGTTCATTAACAATTTCATATCTTGAGGTCCTTGTGAAAAAATAAACTTCTTTCCACCTCTCTTCTCTTCTTGAGATAAAACACAATTGAAATCCCAACCCATGGAGGATGAAGCAGTTAGGGTCTAATGTTTTGACTCAAAAATGCATAAAACTCCAAATCTTACAAAAGAAGAGAGGTTCGTCCACCAAGCTCAACTAAAGGAGAATTGCTTGAAGCAACTTCCAAAGTCATTTTATCTATAGCAATAATTCATACAATTACATTTCCCAAAACATCTATTCCTCTCATACAATGAAAATTCACGGCAACAAAATTCATTTTACTGTCAATTCCCTTAAAATAAGTTGATTTTCGAACATTGTTTGGTTTGGCCAGCTCCTAATTTCATGAAATATGATTAAGCATAGCTCCTTGGATGGTGGGATATGCATACCTGATACAGGAAAGGGGTGGTTGAGTTATGCGAATTTTGACCAGATCCAAATGTAGTGGACAGCCTTCACAATTGCTTGGAATTTGGCTGATTGCTTCCTCCTTTTGATTATTGCTTCGTTTGGGACAGCTTTTTCACTGCTTCTTAAAAGTTAAAAATTTTAATTTTTATACTAAAAGGCTGTTTTAAGAAGCAGTAAGAAAGCCATCCCAAACGTAAGCCTATACAGCCTTCCAAATGAAAAAATAACAAAACTAATACAAAAACTATCAAAAAATAAATTAAGCTGAAAATACAACAAACTAAGCATTATCACTTCACGCATGATCACTTCTTAAGTTTTGTTGTAGACCTTATTATGATAGGTCTATGATGAATTGCCTAAGAACGCAAAAGCCGGGAAAACACTGCATGTTACACTCACTTAGTTCAATAAATTATCATCAAATAGCAAAATATTTCGGCCAGATGAAAACCCAGTGTTTTAAATATTTATACCCAAAAAGTTTACATTCTCGGAAGACAATCATTCATAAATAAATCCTACCGATTCAGTTCTTGTTATTATTTGCAAGCACCGCCTCCATGACCAATAAAAATTTAAGGTGGAAGTCCATCAGAAATAAAACTTTCAAATTCTTAATATTTACAGAACATGATTGGAGTGGAAAATGTAGTACAGTCTTCACATACGTACAATTTGACATCGAAGTAAAGAGAAAAGGAGAAACAAAATTGAAAAGAGTAAATTTGAGGAATTAATTCTCTAATTTATAACAAATTTAAATATTCATCTTAATAAACGACAACTCAAACTCACACCTTGTTCACAACCTCTCCACATATAATAGATCTATCATGTTTCCACTGCAAATCTGTATCCTCCGATATACCACCCATAAATTATATTATGCTTTCCTCCGACCTAGAAGATCTCCGCGCCCTCAATTTCACTTTAACCTCAGTCGCCACAAGCTTCGTAAGTAAGAGACCGGCCATGAGTGCAGCAGCCGTGAGCATAGTGAATACCGTACTCCAGCTTTGAGTCGACAGATATCCAGTCAAGAGCGGGCCAATGGCTGCCCCCACTGATCCTGTTCCATCAATGATCGCTGTCACAGTAGCCAAGGCCCTGGAATTCCCCTTCAGAGAGCCATGGGTGCCAAGGTCAGCTGAAACTGCTGTGGTGATAAGAGCATAAGGACCATTCACAAACAACCCTGCAATGATCATAAATGCAACATTCCAGAAGAGGGAAATGCTCCCATAAGCACGGTATAGGAATAGTGTAGGGATGGCACAATACATAAAACTTGCAGCTGTGATTGCCCGCGCATCAAGGTGGTCAGATATGTGACCTGCTAAGATGCCACCAAACACCCCACCAACATCGAAAAATGTTGATAAGGCTCCAGCCTTTGAATTGGATAAATATTCACCTCCAATGGCTGTAGAAAAAAAAGCAAATGAAATCTAGATCAGCTAATGATAAATATTTAATGAAATCCTCTTTATTTTAATCTACCAGGTTGTTGAGAATCAGACCTGCACACAGTTTACTTCTGTTATCAGCATTGTATTTATTAAATTATTCACGATTAGCTGTCTGTTCCTTAGGAACATTGTTTACCAAGCAATAATGCCTATCTATTCACTAATAGTTTCAATTGTTTACATGTTGTGAGTAATTTCTTTGGAAATGAAAAGTCCACTAGAGGAGTTAAAAGAAATGTTCAATATTTGCTGATTTGTGCACTGTAATCCTGATATTATCATATTTTGCAATGATGGCTAATGGATGAAGCAACTTGCGTTTAAACCTTTTCTTGTTCTTTAAACCAAAATCTTCCATTTAAAGTTATCATTTTACCAAATTGCTACGTCTGCATCTTTAAGATTTAATGATGAACTTGCATTCACTGGATTACGTCACATTGATATTTTCATTCATAGTTTAGGAGTTAATATCCAAGTAATTCCATCAAATTTTCTATTGCCATTACCATAGTATCAGCTATCATAATTAGTCCTTATGGGAAATTCCCGCATTAAATCTCATCTCACGATATTCTATTTTAGCAGATCAAACATAAACTTGATTTTAAAATAATTATATTATTGGTAAGGTGGGCGTACAATCTATTAAAATTAAGAATATGGAAAATAGACTTCAGTATTTTGAATATTTATGATGAAGGGCACAAAATACAATAATAAGATGGATCAAAAAAATTACTGTCGTGGAATTGACAAGAAAAAGAGGTAGACCATAAGTTATGTGGATAGAAATTATGCAAAACATTTATGCAAAATAATTTTAACGCCTCGTGCTTGTGGTTTCCGAAAATTTGCGCCCCGGCCTCCTATGCTTTCAAGAGAGTTTTAACAAATTAGCTTCCGGGGTAAATTTTCAGAAGGTGGATTGGCTTTGAAATAAGACATTACCTAGAGATTTCACCCTCATTTTGTGAGGACTTTATGATCCGAGTTCAAGTTTCCTAAAAGCGCAAGCCCCTAAAGTTAATTACCCCTCCCGATAACGAGAGAAAACTTTCGATTAAGGCTAGTCATCAAACAGATACACCGTATAGTAGCAGCATGGGTTCAATTTCAAAAAGATTATATTTAAAATCAGAAATTCACCATCATGCACTTAAAGCAGATGGTGAGGGAATGATGATGAGCCTGATCAAAATCCCATAGTTCCGTCATCTCAGGCTCTCGTGGTCTCTAGTCTACTTAGTCAGAGGAGGTAGTCGACCCAAACTGACAGAAGGATTCTTGTTGGCAGCCATACATTATTTCATCAAAGGGTACCTTGCAAACCTGGGATGAGTATTTATCTAAGGGGATAAATTTGAATCCACCAACGGAGGGCTTTGTGTCCTATCGATTATATCCTATTGATTTATATCTCAAAGATTTAAAGTCATTGGGGAGCAAATGGGTTATGACCGTAATCGCAATACAGTGGAGTCGTTGGACCAAACCACTAGGTCAGAGGGTCGCGGTCGTAATCGTTGACCACGAGAAGCCATCTGGCCAAACCACGGGTTCTTTGCGGAGCCATCCGGCAAAACCGCCGATTAGAGGACCAATGACACGCCCTTATTAGCAAGATACTATTTGAGAACGAATCCTAGTGATATTTTCGATCAGACATTAGCTCTTTGTAAGCTGAAGTAATTTTCAAATTTGTCCACCTTGGCAAATTTTTTCGGAGGGGGGATGGATTTTGCTTTAAGTATTTTATTAATTTAGTTCAATTTTAAATATTTTGATTTTTGATATAAAATATTTTTGAGTTTTGAGTTTTTGTGGGCATTTGGGAGATATTTTAAAATGTTTGTGGTCCTCTCTAATTGAGATTTTCTGTCAACACGTTATCATCGGGGTGTTATTATAGTCATTTGGAAATATTTGCATTTCATAAGTATTTGGAAGCATTTGAAAGTGTAGAGTTCCTTCTGGTTGATATAAACATTCAACACGGCTATTATCGGGATATTTATGAGGAATTTTATTTATGGATTGAACCTTGTCGACACTGTCTACATGCTGACAGAGGGTCAAGTTCTTCGAGGCTTTATGTATTTATTGGTGAATTTTCTTTGTTATAGGCCTTAAAGGCATAATATGAACGTATTAAAACAAATATCTCGTTCGACTCCGTGACCGTATATTTGTTTGATAGCTCAAGCTATGTCGACTCCTATCTACTCGCATAGAAGGATCAGGCTCAAACTTAAATTTATCATTTAACCTGCTCAGTATCCTCAGATATCATGTGTGTACCCATAATACACTCGCAGGGGCCATGTGGGTATTTAGGGGGCCTTTTTGTAATTATCTGTTGAGCCTTGTCGACTCTGTATAATTGCTAAGAGAGGATCTAGTTCGTAGTAGGCTTCAGGATTTTATTAGTGAATTTTTCTTGTTATAGACCTTGAAGGTCTAATATGAACGTATAAAATAAATGTCTCGAAAAATACAGGGACCGTACATTTGTTTGATAGCTCGAGCCATGTTGACTCCTATCTGCTTATGTAGGAGGATCAGGCTTGAACTCAGGTTTATTATTTGACTCGTGCAGCATCCTCAGATATTACGTATGTACAACAACATGCTCGTTGAGGCTAATGCAGGTATATATTCTTAAATGTATACATGTTAATATGCTTGCATGTATACTTTCATATTTACATGTGCACATGTTGTAGCGCATGTGAGAAGGCATTTTGATATATTTGGCACTGATCAGTTGTACGAATGATAATCATTTGGATGTGCACAACGCTCTATGTAGAAGTCCGTAAATGGCTTCTTTTCGGTGGTATGGATGTTGCGGATCCAATGGCGTGATGCTACGTCATGAGTTATTTGTTGCTTCATACAAATGGGCTATTGTTGAGAAATGCCTAGAACTTCACTTAAAAATTTGCACACAACTTCTGTCCGCTTGTATGAGTATTGCAGATCCAATGGCGTGGCATCACATTGTGGGTTATTAGCTGCTTTAGGCAGATAGGCTGTTGTGCATTAACGAAATCTCTGTTGTGGTTTGTGGGAGCATGCATTTATTGTATTTCTTCCCATGCTGGCTTGTGGTGGACCAGTGTACTTGCTGCAATTGCATGGCTGTTGACTATAAGGGTACCGTAGCATCCATCACCTATCGCTGATTAACACTTGTAGGCTTATTGTGCGTATGGCGAATTTCTCATCAGCGTCAGTAAGTGTTAGCACTTATTATATGCTATACTGCATATGATTTGCGAGGAATTTTGCCGTGTTGGTTGTATGTTGCTAGTCATCATTCGTAAGTGGACTATTATATGAATGGGAAGTCCCCTATAGTGACTCGTAGAAGCTCATATGCATTTGCTAGAAGCTTGACTAATGTTGACTGTGAGGACACTGCAATATTCATTGCCTCTTGCTATAATAGTTTGTAGGTGTTTGTATGTGTTGCAGATATGTCGCCTTTACCCGTGGATAATACATTATATGTATATCTATGTTCATAGAATGCCATCCATCTTTATAATATGTATGTTATTGTTGATTATAGGGATTACTCCATCTCTTTGCATGACTTGTGTGAACCCTATACATTGACTGCTATCATTTGCATGCGGTTCACAGCATTATTTAGAGGATTTGCAAATTTGTTTGCAATCTAATTTCCTCCTATTTCATTGCTTATAAGGTCGAATGTGTTTGTTTGTATTTTTATGTTGATTGCAAGGCATCGCTGTGTTTGTCACAGCACACTGGTTAATGGGCTATCATGTCCACTTGCATATCTTTCATTGTTAGCTATTGATTGTCCATAAGCTCTATGTAGTTGCCCGAGGGCACACTATCATATGCAGCGACCTTCTTCATTTTCAGGAGGGTGATACATTTGCTTGTCATTAAATGAGCTTGATTGTGTGCAAGCTGTAATTATTTCACTCTTCAAATTCATCTTGGCTAGCAATTCGTCGAATATCGATCTTTGTTGTTCACATAACGCAATATGTGTGATTGTGTATTAATATTGTTTGCAGGGGAGTCGTGTTGATAATTAAAAGCCTTCCATCGTCTTTGAAAGTAGTATTGTTCATTGTTGCTTGTAGGATTGCTATTAATGTTACCATCTTTTGCATATGGCTTGTAATGCTTGTTAGGATGTTCTCATGCATCTATTTGTGATTAGATCACACATTCTTGTTAGTCATCGTTGATCATTGTTTACAAGTGACATTTGGATGATTATTCGTTATGAACTATCTGACCATTCATTAATTTTCATTTGAATGTTTTATGTAATTTTTAATTTTATTGTGTATTTGTTGTAGTGAAGTTTGGTTCCCTGTTGTTCGTTTGAGTTCAAGTTCAGATATAGTCCCCTGTTAATTGTTCAAGTTCAGGTCCTCTATTAGTGAAAAATTCGATAGCCTCCTGGTGTCTCCCGCATTTAGGGGAATCTATAAGTTTGGGTCTTTCCACCACGCTACGAAGAGTGTGTATGGTAGGTGTCGAACGACACCACGGCCGCGATTCTTCAATCCCCACCACGCTACGAATAGCGTGTAGGGTCTTTGAGGTACCTGTTTGAAAATATAAAATTGTTTTCCCCGCAAGCACTGAGCCGCATACGGTTACTTAGAATTGTCCCTGCCATACTACGAAGAGTATGTACAGGGCCTACCCGCCTTGCCGCAAGTGTCGCATCAGTTTTCCTCCCACCACACTATGAAGAGCATGTATATGAGGTCCCTTGACACACTGCGAATGCCGAAAATGAAATTTTGATTTCGAAACCATTATAAATTCGTGAACGACAGCGTTGAGGATGATGGTACGAGGATCGAGGCACAACATAAATTTTCCCTTCTTCCCTTCTTTTCCTTTCTTTTCTCTCCCTTTTTTTTTAATTTCTCCCTCGTTTTTTTTAATACCTCCTCTTCTGTTTTTTTAACCCTTCTTCCTCCTCTTTTTTTTTGACAACAACAATAATAGTAAAAACTGATAAAATTAAATATATTAATTACCAATACTAATTAATAATAACTAAAAAAAGAAGAAAACAAACTTGGATTTTGGATTTTGTGAGGTGTAGTTGAGAAAATGGGCCAAGAGGATTATTAGGCTGTTTTGAGTGTGGTCATGTGAGCTGTTTTGAGTGTGGTCATGTGAGCTGTTTTAAGTGGAAACCAAAGAAGAAAAAGTTGTAGGTGAGTTGCCTTTGTGAACAAGAGGGCCGAGTGGGCTGTTGGAGTGCAAACCAGAAAAGAAAAGGTTGTAGGTGGGCTATTATAGAGTGGGCTTGGGCTAATTTCAGCTGAGTGTAGCAGGAGAGGAGTGTAAGAGTTAAGGCTGAATTTGTGAATGGGTTAAAGCAGTAGGCTAGCTATTGTTCACATGATTGTCAGAAGTTCTCGTTGGCTTGAAGCAAAGAAGGGGAGTGGCTTCACGGGTGAAGGTACTTGAGGGAATAGGAGGTTGGCTATAAGATCCGAACGTCTGAGAGCTGCAGGCCGGCAGATTCAGTGACAGAGAGGTTAGATTGGGTGGTTTAGCTTGTGAAAAAGAATTTTACGTGAAAGGAGGGCAAAGATGGACGAGTACTTGGCCGGTTCAGTCGCGAAAGCTACGACAGGGTCGAGTGATCTATGGAGGTCAATCGAGTAGATTTCAAACAAGCAAGGCGTCAGGCTATGTAGGTCGGACTCTGAGGAGGCATTTGAACGGTAGCTGCAACTTGAAGTGGGAAGGAAATCAGTTTGGGTAATTTGAGGAGGACAGATGAAGAGACAGTGCTGGTTGATCAGGTGTAAGCTTGGTTGTTGCGGTTTGGATAGAGGGAAGTTGTTGCCGTAGGAGTGTAAGCCGTGAGTATAAGGGGTTTCACGGCAGAGAGCTATACTTGCTTGGGTGAAGGATCGGCCAGGCGTAGGGGTCCGATTTAGCCTTCAGGGAGAAGATCGGAGTCAAGGCTATCAAGTGAGTGTGCTCAATTCGGTCTAGGTGTCGTGAAACGTCGTTTAGAGGCGGCTTGTAGAGGCGTCGGGCATTGCGGCGGGCTGAGGAAACTCATAATCGAGCTTGGCACGAGTAGTCGAGGTCTTTGAATGGATCACAGAAGGGACATCATCGCAGGAGGTCTGATTCATGCGAGGCCAGCTGCTGGGGTGGTCGGAAGCAGTCGTGTGGATCAAAAGTGCTGGTTCGATATGGCGGGCTGGAGAATTAGAGCTGTGAGGAGTAGGAGCTTGGGCTTGTGATCATGCGTAGAAAAAAAATTAGAACGATTTGTTCTGTTCCACTTTAACGACGAACGAATGAATTCTATCGAGGCGAGCTGCTTCTCATAGGATTCACGGGAGAAGACTGAATTAGAGTAGGAGGCAACGATTTCAGCGGAATTTACGGGATTCAGACGGAGATTTGAGCAGGATTTCTGGAGATTTGAGAGGTGATCCGATTCGTTCTAGGTAATTAATTTTTTATTTAATTTTTAATTAAATTAATAATATTATTAATAATAATTTGCTATTATTATTATTATTAATTAAAAATGATAGCAATGAGTCAAATTCCCAAAATGCCTCAATTTGCGTGTGATACCCTCGATTTAGCCATCATTACTTCGAAATTCACATCATTTGCGCACGCGAATTTCATTGGGTTAAATTATAGTTGTTTTTGTATATTTTTGATATTCTGAACGTAACAACGAAGCCTATTTTACGATCAAAGGTTGTTTGGATGACGTTGTCGGTCGATTTCCTAGATTCTTGTATAGTTGCCTCAGAATGCATGTCAATTTCAATACACATTTTAATTGGACAAATCGATAGTGATTTTTGGGTATGGACAACATTTCGAACACAATGACAAAGTCCTTTTTGGGATCAGCCTCTGTTTGGGCAACGTCGCACGTTACTTTCGGGAGTTAGTCGTCCCTTTTGATCGATCTCATCCTTTTTATTGCGAGGGGTTCCCTCTTAGGCGAATTTGATACCCTGATTATAACAATATAGTTTGTTTGGCAATCAAAAGTCGTTTGACCCTTCATATGACACACCGCGCCGACGTGCTTTGCTTAGATCGCCGTTTTTGCCTCTTTTTGCATGTTTTTTGCATACAGGGGTCAATAAATGCCCCCCAATAAATGTAGTATGCATCTAGAGCGCACCACGTTTG
Source organism: Dendrobium chrysotoxum (assembly GCA_019925795.1). Lineage (NCBI taxonomy): Eukaryota > Viridiplantae > Streptophyta > Magnoliopsida > Asparagales > Orchidaceae > Dendrobium > Dendrobium chrysotoxum. Next base: position 26,123,280 of record CM034298.1, on the reverse strand, counting down.
TTGTAACGCTGTCAACCACCGTTAACTTCATTATATTTGCTTCGTTTTGCTCTTCTTGTGCATGATATGTTTCATTGGGAGATCCCTAATGACTTGCCTCCTGGCGAGTCTAACGAGGCCACCATTTGGGATGCCATTGATCGATAAGATCCTCAGGGAGATGCTGATATCCGGGACAGGCTCGAGCAGCATACGGATATGCTAAGGGGGCGTGACATCTTCTACATCTTATTTGCCAACTCCCCTTTGCTTCCAGAGTGTTCTCTAGACTCAGTGGAGTTTGAGGACCCCAGCAGATGGGTTAGTAGCCTTAAGCTAAAGTGCGGGGAGTACAACCCGCTAGAAGGCACTATTTTCTAGGTCCATTAGGGTATTTATGACATTCTGGAGCCAGCAGCGAATGTACTTTAGCCAATGGGGCGATTGAGATTACTGAGCCATCGCTAGCTGCAGTCATCTTCTTTAGAGTGGCCACATGATTCGACATTTGGGGAGATTCAGAGTCCGGCCAGCAGGTACTTTCATTGGTCCAAATACGTAGTCCGGACCCATCAGCACACATTGCAGGAGGCGTCAGTTAGGATTTGCTTCTTGTGGGGTTCTTATCTTGCTGGCTCAGTACTTTCGTGCTTCCTCTTAGAGTAGGATCTGTTAGATGCGGTGTACTTCTAGAAATTAGCCCGCTGTCACAAAGATAGCACCTTTCTTTGGCTCCAGCAGTACTTGCCAGAATTTATCGAGCCTTACGCACAGCTTCTAACGCGACATCCCTTTAGTTACGGGACATAGTACTGTCGTGGCACTACTTATATGGATGGGTTCATCTACACGTGCAGGGCGCTTTCTCTTGCTTGGAGTGTCATGCATACTTCTCAAAGAGTATACGACTTTTCTTCAGTTGTCACAGGCCTTTTCTACCCTGGAGTAAGAGAGTATACGACTTCTCTTCTTCGCTCTACACCTGGTGGTAGACCATTTTTCTTTAGTCCACCAGCTAGACACTGTTGACCTGCCCTCCCACCAGAGAAGGATAGCTGCCGTGGAGCTCGACCAGAGGGGGAGGTGCACTTTATACGCAGCAGGCGTACTTTATCTGTGGCTGAGTATTTCATCAACATGCACCTGGGTCAGTTGTATCACTGCTTAGGTATCGTCGTGACATTGGAGGCATATCAGCCAAACAGAGTGGCTCGTTAGTTCGAATTTTCCCAGGCCACTACTTATGATAAGCCTTCTACTGGTTCCCGAGGTAGCAAATGTTAGACATAATATGGAGGTTGTTCAGTTGGAGACCCAGTTCTATGCAGCGGCTTTAGCGTGGTTACACTTACTAAGACTCGACACCGGTTCTAGCTTCTTCTTGGCTCCTCCGTCCAATTATATTGGCATCAGCTACATACGGCTAACCTGGTTACAGTTGTCTTTAGGTCCTACTTTAGAGCATGGCGCTCGAAAGTACGAGCACAAGGTACGAGTGTTAGAAGTACTGAGGGGATAGAGACGTCGTCGGGACCTTTCAAAGGCTGGAGATGTCAAAGGTACTTTCCTACCCCTTTTCTCTTTCTTTCAGTCAATGGTTTTATTTTTGACAATTTTCTAGCCATTTGATTTCATGCATTTCTTTCATTCCTAATGCAGGGACACATACTGAGGGCTATACTGCCACTGAGGGCACCACTCTTTCCCCAACTAGAGTGCAGAATGTGGCAAAAGCACAGAGGCATCGCAGCCTTCTCACAGACGAGCTGGCTCTCAGCGTACTACACCCCCTCGGATGTCTGTGGACATACGCTCTTCTTCTAGGGGCCTTGGGGAGAGTTCTCAGGGAGCGAGGATGTCAAACTTTATCGGATACAACACGACGGACTCTTCTGTGGATTTCTCCTTCCCGGTGGACCCTTATGGGTCGTTTTGGCTTGACAAGTCTTCTAAAGTCGATATAGCATCACCGGTGGAGGTGTTTGACATGCTGACGAATACGCCGATAGTTCTGGAGCTGGCTCCTATAGCTTCAAGCTTTGTTCCAGAGAGTTACTCAGCTGACTTCGCGAGCCCCTCTGCAGGTATGTTTTTATTATGTGTTGATTCATTTTATGCACTATTGTTATATTCATTCTCATACTCATTGCCTGTAAATCTTGGAGAGAGTTACTCAGTTGATTTTAGTTGTAAACTAAACTACAAAAATGCCCCGTCTTGTAGAGGAATTTTTATAGGATGTTTTAAATACATTCTTGTACTACAAGAGAATTTCAAAACATATAATGTACATATGTCAGTAAACACATATAAAGTACGTAGTACTTTAAATACATATTTATCTTTATACATGATACTTTTTCAAGTATCGACCATTAATTGACGACATGGGCATCTAACCACTCAGATCGATCAACTGGAAAACTCCTCTTTTATACATCTTCTTGATGACGAAAGGACCCTCCCAGTTAGATACAAATTTGCCACCAGTTTTTCAGTGTGGGATGATTGGCCTTCAAGGCACCAAGACCAATTCCCCTTCTTGAAATAGTCGTTAACACACCATCCAATCAAATGATTTCTCCATCCTTGCTCAATAGATTTTCAAGTTCTGTTGAGCATGAAGTCTATTCTCGTCGAGCGCATCAAGCTTTTCCATTCTCAGTCAAATATTTTGCTCTTATGTGAGATCATGCTGGATAGCTACCCGTAGGGACAATGGCTTGATCTTTAGTGGTATTATTGTTTCAATCCCAAACACCAGTGCATAAGGAGTGACTTTGATCGGTGTCTTGTTGGTTGTACGGTACGCCCATAGCACTTCTATCATCTTAGTGTGCCATGCTCTTTTATTTTTGGTGAGAATCTTCTTCAATAATTTTACCAAGATTTTGTTAAATGCTTCCACCAGGCCATTTGCCCTTGGGTTGTATATAGACGAATATTGTCAATCGATTTTATACCGATCGACGAACTTGAAAATTTTAGCAATTTTGAATATTGTGCCTTTGTCTGAGACTATATGGCGCGATACACCAACTCTGTAGACACCGTTGTGGCTGAAGAAGTTAATCACATGCTCGAATGTGACTTTTATAAATGGAGTCGCTTCTGCCAACTTAGAAAAGTAGTCGGTTACTACCAGTATGAAGCGGTGTTCGGCTGATGATGGCAGATCTATCGGCCTGATTATGGCAGTGCCCTAGCATTTGAATGGCAAGGATGCTACTGTAGGGTGCAGTAGATTTGGCGGTTGATGTATAACATCACCATGAATCTGATACTCGTGACACCTTTTAACATGGTTAATACAATCCTTCACGATTATTGGACAGTAATAACCCATTATCTTAATATTAGTTGTCATTTTAGGACTTGATTGGTGTGCGCCACAAAGACCTTCATAAACTTCTATGACCACCCTATCAACTTCTTTGGTCACCAGACACCTTACCCACAATTAATCAAAAGCTCATCAATACAGCCTGTCGTTAAAAAACGCATATCATAAGGCTTTTTTTATGAGTTACACAGCTAGCGACTTGTCTGCTGAGAGTTTGCTTTCTCTGAAGTAGTTGATGAAAGGTAGCCTCCAACCATCTTCTTTTTCAATATCCAAGCAGTACTACCATGACTCTGAGCATCTGCTAGATCCTCATCGTCTTCTGGCTATTGGTGTTCATCTGGCTGATTTTTAGGAGTAATTGGTTAGGGAGATAAAGGATCAACTGGAGCTGCATCTTGCTGGCATGAATTTGGTATTTCTGTTAAATGTGGGAATTGCAAGATTGCTGGCTCTAAAACCCGACGAGTGTAGACTCCAATTAAGATAAACTCCTTGTCATCCATATTTGTCATGTCCTTAGCTAATTTGGTCAGACAATCTACCTTGTTGTTCTACCTCAAGAAACTTGAGCTATCTTAACTTTCTACACTTGTTTTAGAAGCTCGAGAGCTCGCCGTCGGTAATGGGCCAACACAAAACTGCAAATCCTCCTTTTTCTTAACTACATGATCTATTCGTCAGGTAGATCGTCATTGAGTGACGAATCTACAGGGTTAGAATGCGCGATGAGGAAATCCGCCAAGACTTGCCCCTTCACTGTCTTTTGTGGCATATATGTGATATCAAACTACAGGAGTATCACCGCCCATCTAGCTCAACGACCTGTTAACATTGGTCTTATCATTAAGAACCTCAGCAGATTGATCTTTGATATCAATGTAATCTTATAAGAGAGCATATAGTAGCAGAGATTTTGGACAATGAAAATCAACGCCAAGCAATGCTTCTTAATTAGAGAATAGCGTATCTCTGCTCCAATCAATCTCCGACTGATATAATAGAGTTCATTCTTCTGGCTTCATCATTATTTTGAGCTAGTAATGCTTCGAGGGATTGTTCCAATACTACAGTGTAAAGGATAAGAGGTTTCCCTAGAATTAGCGCTGCGAGAATGGACAAATTTAACAAGTATCTTTTAATACTGACAAAATCCTCCTAACATTCTGTCCTATTTGAAGCGGATATCCTTCTTCATCAGTGTTGAAAATGGCTGGCACCTACCCGATAGATTCGATATGAATCATCGAATGAAAGTCAGCTATCCTTGCAATGAATGAAGCTGTCGAAGGTTCTTCAGGGGTGGCATCTCCATGATCACCTTAATTTTATTAGGATCGATTTCAATTCCTCAATGACGAACAATGTACCACAAAAAATTTTCTATGAAGACCCCGAACGTGCATTTGAGTGGTTTCATTTACAAATCATACTTTCTGATCTTCTCAAACACGATTCTCAAGTCATTTAAGTGATCTTTTTGGCACATGCTCTTGACAGCAAGGTCATCTACATAACATTCGACCTTCTGATAAATTAATTCATCAAAAATATATGTCACGCCCACTAATAGGTGGCACCAGAATTTTTCAGGTCGAAAGGTATGACCGTGTATCAGAATATGCCGATGGGCGTTCTAAATGATGTGTATTTTTCATCTTCAGGGACCATCTTGATTTGATTGTAACCGGATAATTCATCCATAAATGAGAACATGTCATAGTTGAACGTGTTATCCACCAAGAGTTCTGATATTAGGAGTGAAAAACCGTCTTTTGGACATGCCTTATTGAGATCTTGAAAGTCAATACAGATACTAATCTAGCATTTCTTTTTGTTGACAAGGACAATATTGGCGATCCAATCGGCATATTTTGCTTCATGAATGAAGTCTGCATTTATAAGTTTCTTCGTCTCTGCAATCACCTGTTCTTCAATCTCTACTCTCATTTTCTTTGGAGCTTGTTTGATGGGTGCTGCATCTAGCCTAATGGCCAATCTGTGAACTGCTACATCAAGAGATAAGCCGAGCATCTCAGCGTATGTCCAGGCAAAGCAATCCCTGAATTCACAAAGGAGCTCTTTCACTTCTTCTATTTGGTCCTCCAGAAAGAGATCACTGATGAAGGTCGGGCGAGAATCTTCTTCATTACCCAAGTTGATTCTTTTAGTTCATCCATAATAGCCGTCTGTCCACCATCTTCAAGCTCTTCTAGTGCAGGCTTAGCTTCTGCAGGCTAATCTTCTGAAAGATATACTTCATATATTTCCTCCTTACTGCTGTCATCGGATTCAATTTCCCCACATGTGATTTCTTGGCAAATCTCCTTTCCAGGGTACTTTTGCACAATGAATCGGAGACCTCTTCTTGCAAGAATATCCTTTCTTCACAATGCATGAGAATTTCTTCGATACTAGATACTTAAGTGGAGGCAAGCTTATCGTCTAGTAGTACCAATATTAGTTGTTTCCATAGCATTCTTCGAATTTTTATGGGACAATACCTAGGCATCCTTATAGGCATTATCTCCCTATAATCAATTGGCTCGACAAGCCAATCGTAATTTTCTTCTTCATGTTCCCCGATTTTATAGAGTAGACTTCCTGGTTCAATCCCTCTACTAAGAGGAGGCACGTAGAGTGTTTTGAGCTCTCCAACATTGTGCATCTCTTGAGGGATGATTCTTTGAAGTGTAGTGGGGAAGATGTGTAACTATAAATATATTCTCGAGAATATACACTGCACCATACTCATGTAGGTAGACTCGTAGTCGTAATCAGAATTTGAATATTCCACTTTTTTTCTCTTCTCTGTGAGGCTTCAGCCTCTAGACATCTTTCCTTTTTCGCCGGGACCTTTCGGCGGTGGATCCTTGAACCCGTGGTTTAGGTGTCACGCCCTGATGCTCACCGTGTAGGGTCAGTCTTCTTTATTTTCTTTCTATCACGACAAGTGGTAACTTCTCCCTTCGCGCCACTGCTGCAGGCGGCTGTCGGGATTTATTTTTCATTAGCCCCCTCTCCTTTACCATCTTTAAGACCCTGTATACTCGGGCCGGCAAAGTTTCAAATTCTCTCTTCCTTTGAGGGGCTGGGACTTCATGTTATTGGTCCCAGAGTGACCATTTCAGCTCGCCAATGGAGCTATTCCTCTTTACCCATCTCAGGCCAGCGAATCAGTTCCGGGTAGGAACAGTTGCCTCTGGCTCTTAGGCCGATAGATTGGAGGGATGAAAAGGCAGTTGTTGTTGAGCTTAGAGTTCAATATTCTTCTTCCTCCTCTTACTGCTTATAAGCTTTCCTTCATATGAGGAAGCTTCGACATCATGTCTCCCAGGTGTAGGTAACCCAATTGGTAGAGCGGTGGCACTAGCAGGAACCATAAAAATCTTACCAACAACCCTCTTCGCAGCTGGGGCTTCCGACTAAGACAGCCTCTCAAATACATAAATCCTCCTCTGAGGATTTTCAGCAGTGGCAGCAGCAACTCACGACGTTGGCAGATGCGCATGATGTTCAGAAATTTCAATAGAGCGGGGCCTCCTTGCAAGCCCTTCAGAGTTCATGCCATTCACAAGAACGACGGTTGCCCTTGCAGCAACTGCGGGAAATTCGAGCCCACCAAACCAAATGGTGACTCCTATGCTTCCAGTATCGATCACAGCATTCGCCAACTGAATGCTAGCTCCACATCCCAGGTGGACGGTGACTGATGCATTCTGTGGATATATCTATACAAATGAAAAGCAAGGGTTAGTAATTAATATTTGATACATCACCCCACACTTTCAAAATACAGAGAGTACACATAATAGAATAACATAAGCAAACAATTCAAATAAATTTAAACCCTTCTTAATGAATTATTGTAATGAATTTGTCAAAAGATCATTTTAGAATATTTAAAATTTTAATTCGTCAAACGAACATTTTGAAAAATTTCGAATTTTAGCCCATGTTGATTTATGTGCTACTATAACATTTAGACGACTAGCTAAAGATGAAAAGAGAAATCCCCAACAAAGTCATCAGAAATCTGTGGGCTCCAAAAATTTGCGCCCCGACCTCCCTTTCTTTTAGGAGAGTTTTAACTAATTAGATTCCAGAGTAAATTTTTAAAAGGCAGATTGGGTTTGAAATAAGACACCACCCAGAGATTTCGCCCTCATTTTGCAAGGACTTTATGATCTGAGCTTAGGTTTCCTATAGGTGGAAGCCCCTATACTTAATTACCCCTCCCGATAACGAGAAAGAACTTTCGATTAAGGCTAGTCGTCAAACATATACAAAGTATCTAGCGTATAATAGCAGCATGGGTTCAATTTGAAAATTTAATATTTAAAATCAGAAATTCACCACCTTGCACTTAAAGCAGATGGTGAGGGAATGATGATGAACCCGATCAAGCTCCCATGGTTCCGTCATCCCGGGCCATCATGGTCCGTGGTCTACTTAGTCAGAGGAGGTAGTCAACCAAACCAGGCAGAACGATCCTTGTCGACAGTCATGGGTTACTTCGTCCATGGGTATCTTGTAGACCTGGGATGAGTATTTGTCTAAGGGGGCAAATTTGAATCCACCTTAGCTAATATAGGGCTTTGTGTCCTATGAATTATAACTTATTAATTCATATCTCAAGGATTTGAAGCTATTGGAGAGCATACGGGCTATGACAGTAACCGTAATACAGTGGAACTAAACTACTAAGAGGGCCGTGGTCATAATCATTGACCACGTGAGCCATCTGGCTAAAAAGCAAGTTCTTTGCGGAGCCATCCGGTAAAACTGTCGATTAGATGATCAATGCCACATCTTTACTGGCAAGAGAATGTTTGAGAACGAATCTTAGTGATATTCTCGACTAGACATTAGCTCTTTGTGAGCTGAAATAATTTTCAATTTTTTCTACCTTGGCAAATTATTGCAAAGAGTGGATGGATTTTACTTTAAGTATTTTAGTGATTTGTTTCAATTTTAAATATTTTAATTATTTATATAATTTTTTTTTATTTTTGGGTTTTCATGGGCATTTGAGATGCACTTTTAAATGTTCGAGGTCCCCTCCAGTTAAAATTTTCTATTAACACAACCATCATCAGAGTTTTATAGTAGTCATTTGGAAATATTTGCATTTCATAAGTATTTAGAGGCATTTGAAAGTATAGAGTCCACTCCAGTTGATATAAATATTCAACACGATCATTATCGAGGTATTTATGAGGAATTTCATTTATGGATTGAATCTTGTCGACATTTTCTACTTGCCAACAGAGGATTAGGTTCTTCATAGGCTTTATGCATTTATTGGTGAATTTTCTTTGTTATAGGCCTTGAAAGCCAAATATGAACGTATTAAAATAAATATCTCGATCAGCATCGTGATCGTATATTTGTTTGATAGTTCAAGTCATGTCGAATCCTATCTACTCGCATAGATGGATCGAGCTCAAACTTAAATTTATCATTTGACCTGCTCAACATTCTTAGACATCACGTATGTACCCATAATACGCTCGTCGGGGACTATGCGGGTAATTAGGAGACATTTTTGTAATTATTTGTTTAACATTATCCGCTCTATCTAATTGCTAATAAAGGATCGAATTTATAGTAAGCTTCAGGCCTTTATTAGTGAATTTTTCTTGTTATTGACCATGAATGCCGAATATGAATGTATAAACTAAATATCTCGGTCGACACCACGACCGTACATTTATTTGATAGCTCGAGCCGTGTCGACTCCTATCTGCTCGCGTAGGAGGATCGGGCTTGAACTTATGTTTATTGTTTGACCAGCGCATCATCCTCAAATGTCATGTATGTACAACAACACAAATGTTGGAGCCCATACGGGTATATATTCTTATACATATATATATTAATATGCTTGCATGTATACTTTCATATTTGCATGTGCATATGTTGTAGTGCATGTGAGATGGCATTTTGAAATATTTGATGCTGATTAGCTGTGCAAATGATCAGCATTTGGATGTGCATAGCTCTCTATGTAGAAGTCCATAAATATATTTTATTCGCTTGTATGGATGTTGCGGATTTGATGTCGTGGTGCTACGTCATGAATTGTTTGCTGCTTCATGCAGATGGATTGTTGTTGAGAAATGCACAGGACTTCACTTGAGAATTTGCACACGCCTTCTATCCGCATGTATGAGTATTGCGGATTCAGTGGCGTGGCGTCACATTGCGGGTTGTTCGCAACTTTAGGTAGGTAAGCTGTCGTGCACTAACGAACTTCCTGCTATGGTTTATGGGAGCTTGCATTTATTGTATTTCTTCCCATGGTGGCTTATGGTGGACTAGTGTACTTGCTGCCATTGCGTGGTTGTTGATTATAAGAGTACCATAGCCTCCATCGCCTATTGTTGATTAACACTCGTAGGTTTATTGTGCGTATGTCGATTTTCTCATCATTGTCAGTAAGTGTTAGCACTTATCGTATGCTATACTGCATATGATTTGCGAGGAATTCTGCCTTGCTGGTTGTATGTTTCTACCCATTATTTGTAAGTGGACTATTGTATGAATGGGAAGTCCCATATAGTGACTCGTAGGAGCTCATATGCATTCGTTAGATGCTTAATTGACATTGACTATGAGGACTCTGCAATATTCATTGCCTCCTACTACAATAGTTTATAGGTGCTTTGTATGTGTTGCAAATATATCGCATTTGCCCGCGGATAATACTTTGTGTATATTTGTGCTCATAGAATGCAAGCCATCTTTATAATATGTATGTTATTGCTGATTATAGGGATTACCACATCACTTTGCATGGCTTTTGTGAACCCTACACATTGACTGCCGTCATTTGCATGCGATTCACAACATTATTTAGAGGCTTTGCACATTTGTTTCCTATCAAATTTCCTCCTATTTCATTGCTTGTAAGGTGGAATGTGTCCGCTTGTATTTTGATGTTGTTTGCAAGGCGTCGTTGTGTTCATCACTAACCTTCTCATGCACATTGTTTAGTGGGCTATCATGTCCACTTACATATCTTTCATTGTTAGCTATTGATTGTTCATAAGCTCCTTGTAGTCGCTCGCGGGCACACTGTCATATGCATCGACCTTCTTCATTTGCAGGAGGGTAATATGTGTGTAAGCTGCAATTATTTCACACACTTCAAATTCATCTTGGCTAGCAATTCGTCGGATATCGATCTTTGTTGTTCGCATAATGTGATATGTTTGATTGTGTATTAATATTGTTTGCAGGCGAGTCGTATTGATAATTAAAAGCCTTCCATTGTCTTTGAAAGTAGTTTTGTTCATTGCTGCTTATAGAATTTCTATAAATGTTACCGTCATTTGCATAAGGCTTGTAATGCTTGTTAAGATGTTCTCATGCATTTATTTGTGATTAGATCACACATTCTTATTAGTCATCGTTGATCATTGTTCACGAGCAAGTGATATTTGGATGATTATTCATTATGAAATATCTGACAATTCATTAATTTTCATTTGAATGTTTTAAGTCGTTTTTAATTTCATTGTGTATTTATTGCATTGAAGTCTGATTCCTTGTTGTCCGTTCGAGTTCAAGACCAGATACAATCCCCTGTTAATTGTTTAAGTTCAATCCTCTGTTAGTGAAAAATTCGGCAACCTCCTGGTGCCTCACCTGTTTAGGGAAAATCCGGGAGTATGAGCCTTCCCATCACGCTACAAAGAATGTGTATGGTAGATGTCGGATAACACTGCGGCCGTAATTCTTCAACCCCCACCATGCTACGAAGAGCGTGTATGGGTCTTTGAGGTAACTATTTGAAAATACACAATTGCTTTCCCAACAAGCATTAAGGTGCATACGGGTACTTAGAATTATCTGCGTCATGCTAAGAAGAGCATGTATAAGGCCTAACAGCCTCGCCACAAGTGTCGCACCGGATTTCCTCTACAACGGTACGAAGAGCGTGTATAGGAGATCCCCTAGTACGTTGCGAACACCAAAAGTGGGATTTTGATTTCGAAACCATTATACCTTCAGGAGCAATGGTGTTCACGATGACGGTATGAGGATCGAGGCACAACAAGAATTTTCCCTTCTTCACTTCTTTTTCTTTCTTTTTTTTCCTTTTCTCTTCCTTTTTTTTTAATTTCTCCATCTCTTTTTTTAATACATCTTTTTTTTCTTTTTTTTTGAACCCTTCTTCCTCTTTTTTTTTTTTGACAACAACAACAATAACAATAAAAACTGATAGAACTATATATATTGATTACCAATACTAATTAATAATAACTAAAAGAAGAAGAAAACAAACTTGGTGTTTGGATTTTGTGAGGTGGAGTTGAGAAAATGGGCCAAGAGGATTATTAGGCTATCTTGAGTGTGATAATGTGAGCTGTTTGAAGTGGAACCAAAAAAGAAAAAGCTGTAGGTGGGCTGCCTTTGTGAACATGAGGGCTTAGTGGGCTGTTTGAGTGCAAACCAGAAAAGAAAAAGGTGTAGTTGGGCTGTTAGAGAGTGGGCATGGGCTGATTTCAGCTGAGTGTAGGAGGAGAGGAGTATAAGAGCTAGGCTGAATTTGTGAATGGGTTAAAGCATTAGTAGGCTTTAATGGGTGCTGGGCCTTGAGAAGCTGTTGGGTTTTAGGAAGTGAGGGAATGAGGCCTTGAAGTGGGCTATTTGGTGGAATGGGTGTTGTAGAAGTATTGGGGGATAAAAGGCAGAGTTCAGAGGGAGTTTGTGAAGTAGGCCAGCTATTGTTCACGTGATTGTCAGAAGTTCTCGTTGGCTTGAAGCTGAGAAGGGGAGTGGGTTCACAGGTGAAGGTACTTGAGGGAATAGGAGGTTGGCTAAAAGATCCAAATGTCTGAGAGCTGCAGGCCGGCGAATTTAGTTACAGAGAGGTTGGATTTGATGGTTTAGCCTGTAAAGAAGAATTTAACGTGAAAGAAGGGTAGAGATGGACGAGTGCTTGGCTGGTTTGATTGAGAGAGCTATGACAGGGTCGAGTGATTTATGGAGGTCGATCAAGTATATTTTGAACAAGCAAGGCGTCAGGCTATGCAGGTCAGACTCTGAGGAGGATTCGAACAGCAGCTGCAACTTAAAGTGGCAAGGAAATCTGGTTGGGTGATTTGACGAGGACGGATGAGGAGACAGGGCTGTTGATCAGGTGTGAGCTTGGTTGTTGCGGTTTGGATAGAGGGAAGCGGTCACCGTTGGAGTATAAGTCGTGAGTAGAAGGGGTTTCACGGCAAAGCATGGGACTTTCTTGGGTGAAGGATCGGCCAGGCGTAAGGGCCTGATTTGGTCTTCAAGGAGGAGATCGGGAGTCAAGGGTATCAAACGAGTGAGCTTGATCCAGTCTAGGTGCCGTGAGATGTTGTTTAGAGGCGGCTTTCCTAAGGGTCGGGTGTTGTAACGGGCTAAGGAAGCATGGAATGGAGCTTGGCACGGGCAGCCGAGGTCTTTGAACGGATCACAGAAGGGACGTCGTTGCAGGAGGTCCGATCCGTGCGAGGTCTGCTGCTGGGGTGGTTGGAAGTAGCCGTGTGAATCGAAAGTGTTGGTTCAATAGAAAGGAGGCAGGCTGGAGAATTAGAGCTATGAGGAGTAGGAGCTCGGGCTTGTGATCGTGTGTAGAAAAAAAAAATCAGAACAATTTTTTATGTTCCATTTTAACGACGAACGAACGAATTCTACTGAGGCAAGCTGCTGCTCATAGGATTTATGGGAGAAGACTGATTCAGAGAAGGCAGCAATTACAGCGAATTTACAGAATTTAGAAGGAGATTTGAGCAGGATTTTTGGAGATTTGAGAGGTGTTTCAATTCCTTCAAGGCAATTAATTTTTGGCTTGATTTTTTTATTAATTTAAAATGATAGTAATGAGTCAAATTTCAAAAATGCCTCAATTTGCGTGCGATCTCCTTGATTTGCATGTCGTTGCTTCAAAATTCGCATCAATTAGCGCATGCGAATTTTGTTGGGCAAAATTATAGTTGATATTATGTAATGCCGATGTTCCAAACGCAACGATGAAGTTCGTTTTATGATCGGAGGTCGTTTGAATAATGTCCGGCGTCAGTATCCTCGATTCGCACGTCATTACCTCAAAGTGCGTGCCAATTTTGCTGCGTGATTTTAATTGGACAAATTGATAGTCATTTTTGAATATGTAAGACATTTCGAATGTAACGGCGAAGTCTATTTTGTAATTGAAACATTGGGCAACGTCGCGCGTTAGTTTTGGGTGTCGGTCGTCCCTTTTGACCGATCTCGTCTGATTGCAAGGGGTTCCTTCTTAGGCGAATTCGACGCCTTAATTACAACGGCGCAGTCTGTTTGGCAATCGGGGATTATTTGACCCTTCAAGTGACACACCATGCCGATGTGCGCTTTGCTTAAATTGTCGTTTTAGCCTCTTTTCGCGTGTTTTTTGCGTATAGGGGTCAACAGTGTTGCACTCAACTAGAAATAATGAAAACTGAGAATTTATAAAACTAGCTAGAGATAGTTGGAAAGCTGCATAAAACCAAAAATAAAAAAATAAAAATAAAAATAAAAACAACAATTTCACAAGAATGTATCTGTTCATATAAACCTAATCCTCACGCATAAAGAAACAAACTAAACAGTTATGGCACAAGAAATCCTACAGATTTCAGTGTCAAGCTACAAAGATCGTTAAGTACCTGTGTGACTGATGTAGAATGGAAGCCAATAGAGAAAAGTATAAGCAACCAATTTTGAGAAGAAAAGACAAAATGCAAATGGAGCAACTCCAGGTATCCCCCATGCCTCAATAAATCCCACTGCTTGGCCCTTAATCTTTTCTTCTTTTCCTTCAAGAAGAGGCTCATCATTTCCAGTCCTGCTAGGCATCAACAGCGAATCCTTTTTATCTATTCCAACCACCTCAGGACTCTCGGGCAAGAAAAGAAATACAATCAGCCCAACGGCTGATATAAGAAGGCCTGGAACGGCAAAAGACCAGCCCCACCCATAAGTTAACAAAGCAGAAGCAATCAGTGACCCAGAGATATTCCCAACTGAAGTGTGTGCATTCCATATTCCCATGATCAACCCCCTCTTCCTCTTCCCAAACCAGTTAACAACAACAGCTACAACTGAAGGCCATCCGGTAGATTGAAACAAACCAGCAAATATCTGAACTAACAAGTAATAGTAGAAGCTATGCACATTTAACCAGTAACCAACACCAAAAAGAGCAGTGAAAAAGCCAGTCCCAACCATTCCTATCGTAAGAAGCAATCGTAAATTCAAACGATCTCCTAAATGTCCAGCAAAAAACATGCCCAATGAGTATACTGAAAGGAAAGCAACGTCAATCACTCCAAGCATTGCTGTACCACTTGGATTGTTGAAAGGAGCCCAACCACCGGTCTGCAGTGGTTTCCATTGTTGACTATAAAACAAGTGAATACTGTTAGGAATTGGCCATGGTATAAAGCCTGATTCTTCTTTCTTGGGATCAAGCACACTTTTAACGATGCTTGTGGTTTTTCTAGTGGCATGGTAACTAGTATATGAGAAAAATGTTAGAACGAGAACAAGTGTTTGGCATGTTCTGAAATTGAAGGTGGCATTCCAGATGGATACCAAAAAACAGAGACCAAGAGGTTTTCTGTATATTGCTTGGACTCCAAATTCACTTGACTGACACATGAAATCAGCTAAGAATTCTCACTCGAAAGAAAATGAAATGTATAGGAGACAACTAGTGACTAATAGAAGTAATGAATTTGTTACGCTTCCATGAAGAGATGGACCATCTGTAAGAGAAAACTGAGTCATCGAACTGCATTCTTGAAAAACAAAAACAAAAAGGGAATTTATTTAATTTTTGTACCTTGAGATTCATATAGTTCTAAAAACACATGGATAAACCTATTTACAAAACTTTAAAAAAACCAGTCAAATTTCTCATGGACATGAAACAAATCATGTAATGATGTATTTCAATATGTAAAATTTGCCTACAAATTGACAAGAAATGGCGTGCATTTATATGCAAAACAAGAAAAAAGAATAGGCATTGTTTTCAAAAGAAAAAATTCTCAAAATAAGGCAGCAGAATTTCAAAGATAAGAAATGCCTATTCTGATAGCAAAATAAACAAATTATAATTTTTAGTTGAGCAAAATTTGATACGGATAAGATAACTAGTTTCATTAAGAAGATTGCTATAGGACTTTGAAGAGAGACAAAAAGATCATGTAATTGTAAAGAGACGTTGAATTAAAGTGGGAATGCACAAAAAAGTTATAAGGAAAACAATGTTCTTTTAAATAATGACATAAGTAATATTAAGGTATGATGATTGTTTGAAAACTCGAAGTTATGTAAAAAGGATATTAAGCAAACTAAAAGCTATAATTCATAAGAATATTGGGTGTCGTCGCATATTAGATAGCAGAAAAGATGTTAGTCCGAAATACCCAGTAGTAGATGCTCACCCATAACTTTAAACTTTTGAGCTGAAGACGGCTTTGAGCACTAGTTCAAACTATCTAAAAAGAGATATCAAAGTCAATGATTTGATTATGATCAAGTGATTAATTCATGAATTTGTGGCAACTACAGGTGTTTGATGCTTGTTATCAGAAGGTACATCGAGTGCACTCTTGGCATATGATACTTAATGTGCTTGAATGATTCTTTTATAGAAATGATGGCTAATATGGAGAGCTCCATGTAAGGGTTATATAATTAAGACACATGACAGCAACAGGATTAATCCCATATTAGAGAGTGCACTCTTGACATATGATACTTAATGTGCTTGAATGATTCTTTTATAGAAATGATGGCTAATATGGAGAGCTCCATGTAAGGGTTTTATAATTAAGACACATGACAGCAACAGGATTAATCCCAAATTAGATAGTTTAAATATATTTTGATATTAAAATACCAAAAGGTTGACGCTTGCAAATAAACTTCAATTTTTAGGTTAAAAATGAGTTATAATCACTTGTGTAACAGGCCTAATTTCGATTCATCCAAGTTCACACTCCCTAATATAGAGCTTTTGATGATAATTATAAAAAGCTTAGTTTTAAGGAGAGAGAAAATAAGATATATAAAATGGCAAGGATAATAGATAGTAGATCCTGAGAATTTCATCAAGATAGGTGTATTAGAAGTAAAAATAATATAACAGTAGTTAAAGATTAAGATATTAAGAAAATAAAAAATATTATTTTAAAATATTATTGAGTAATAGTTTGAGGGAAGAAATTATTTTAGAAAAGCATAATGAACACAATAATTCAGCTTATTATTGATTAGTCAAAAATAATATGAAGTGTAGTTGATTGCAGGGAAGAAGCATAAAGGTAAAGCCTTAGATTAGGAGAGATACCTAGTAAGATTTGGAGATTTATGAGGATACTAGAGTGGCATGATTGATAATATTTTAAATAAAATGTTGAAGACTAAGAAGATTTTAAATAATTGGAGAATAAGCATTTGTGGCATGGCTATTTATGAATATATTTAAGATTGTGCTAATTATGGATAATCAAATTTTTGAATCACACAAGAAAAGTATAATAGAGAGAGTAATCAAATATAAACTTAGAAAAATTGTCTAAGTTCAAAAGAATCAATTTGTTTCATACGAAGATGATACAACAACAACAACAACATCAAGCCTTTATCCCACTACGTGGGGTCGGCTACATGAATCCTTTTTCTCCATTGTGTCCTGTTAATAGTCAAATTCTCGTTTAAATCTAATAAAGAAAGATCATTTCTAATATTTTCTGACCAAGTCTTTTTAGGTCTACCTCTACCATTCTTAACATAAGTCAAATCTAAGACCTCTACTTTCCTAACCGGGTCATCGGGAGGCCGCCGTTTTACGTGACCAAACCATCTAAGGCGACTCTCTCTAATCTTATCTTCCACTGGAGCTACTCCAACCTTTTCACGAATATGCTCATTTCGTATCCTATCTCTAAGGGTAAAGCCACTCATCCACCTGAGCATCCTCATCTCTGCAACACTTAACTTAGAATTATGCTTCTCTTTTAATGGCCAACATTCGGCACCATAAAGCATTGCAGATCTCACCACCATCTTATAGAATTTTCCCTTAAGTTTGAGGGGTACTTTTCTATCACACAATAAGCCTAATGCATTCCTCCACTTCAACCATCCAACTTGGATTCTGCTGATAATATCCCCATCTATATCACCATCACTCTGAACAATAGATCCAAGATATCTAAAACGTGTACTCTTATTAATGACTTGATCGGCCAAAGTCACAATGCCCTCACTAGGTCTATTATTACTAAAATTACACTCCATATATTCCGTTTTAGATCTACTCAAGCGAAAACCTTTAGACTCTAAGGTTGACCTCCACAATTCTAGTTTACCTTCAACTCCCTCTCTAGTCTTATCAACAAGAAGAATATCATCAGCAAAAAGCATACACCAAGGTACATCCTCCTGCAAATGTCTAGTGAGAACATCCATGACTAAAGCAAAAAGATATGGGCTTAAGGCTGATCCTTGATGTAATCCAACCGAAATAGGGAAATACTTGGTCAAACCACCTTGTGTTTGAACACAAGTAATAGCTCCTGCATACATATCTTTAATGATTTGAATATAAGCGTTATTAACTCTTTTCTTTTCAAGAACTCTCCATAGCACTTCTCTTGGAACTTTATCATATGCTTTTTCTAAATCAATAAATATCATATGTAAATCCTCCTTATTCTCTCTATATTTCTCCATCAAACCTCTTAATAAATGTATGGCTTCCATAGTAGACCTACCCGGCATGAATCCAAATTGATTTTGAGAAACATTAGTATCACGCCGCAACCTATGCTCCATAACTCGTTCCCATAGTTTTAAAGTATGACACATTAACTTAATTCCTCTATAATTAGCACAATCTTGTGCATCACCTTTATTCTTAAAAATAGGGATTAACACACTCATTCTCCACTCATCTGGCATCTTTTTAGTCTTCAAAACAGTATTAAAAAGTTTAGTAAGCCAAGAAATTCCTTCATCTCCTAAGCATTTCCACACCTCTATTGGAATATCATCAGGTCCAACAGCTTTTCCACCCTTCATTTTCTTTAAAGCCTCTCTAACTTCGGTTTTACTAATACGCCGATAAAAACATAAATCTTTATTTTCATTTAGGGTGCTAAGATCACTACAGTCAATTTTATTTTCACATTCTTCATTAAAAAGTTTAGCAAAATATCTCATCCACCTTTGTTGAATATCATCTTCTAAAAAAAGTACTTTTTGATCTTCATCCTTAATACACTTCACTTGAACTAAATCCTTACTACTCCTATCTCTTTGTTTGGCTAGCTTATACATATATCTTTCTCCCTCCTTAGTATCTAATCTATTATATAAATCACTAAAAGCTAAACTCTTTGCATCGCATATTGCTTTCTTAGATTCCTTACGTGCCTCTTTATATATTTTCCAATTATCAGAATTTTTACAATTAAACCAATTTTTATAACAAATCTTCTTATTTTTAATCTTTTCTTGCACATTTGGATTCCACCACCAACTATTTTTATTATTAGGAGCTTTTCCCTTTGAAACTCCAAGCACATCTTTTGCAATATTCTTAATATAACTAGCCACTTTTTCCCACATAACATTAGCATCCTCATGCACAGACAAAATCTTAAGATCTAAAATCTTACTCTCAAAAATATTTTTGTTAATATTCTTTAAATGCCCCCATCTAATCCTAGGAAATCGTTTTACTTTATTTTTTATTTTCTTCCCCATTATCTTCAAGTCCAAAACTAATAAACGATGTTGGGTACATAAGTTTTCACTCGGAATAACTTTACAATCTTTGCAATCTAAACGATCTAATTTTCTTATAAGAAAATAATCAATCTGAGTTGTATTATATCCATTTTTATAAGTAATGAGATGCTCATTCCTTTTCTTAAATAAGGTATTAGCAATTAAAAAATCATAAGCTAAACAAAAATCTAAAATAGACTTACCACCTTCATTTGTTGTTCCAAAACCATGGCCACCATGAATGCTTTCAAAATCATCTACCTCTCTACCAACATGTCCATTTAAATCTCCTCCAATAAAAACTCTTTCTTCAAGAGGTATCTTTTGTATTAATTCTTCTAAGTCATTCCAAAATTTTAATTTTGAATCTATATCCAAACCCACTTGAGGAGCATAAGCACTTATAATGTTAACAACCTTAGCATCAACAATAATCTTTAAAGCTATAATTCTATCTCCAATTCTATTAATATTTATAACATTATCCTTCAAACTCTTATCTAAAATCACGCCTACACCATTTCTAGTACGACTCCTACCCGAATACCAAAGTTTAAATCCTAAACTATCAATCTCCTTAGCCTTCTCTCCAACCCATTTAGTTTCCTGAATACACAGAATATTTATCTTCCTATGAATCATAACATCTATTAATTCCATTAATTTTCCTGTAAGGGAACCTATATTCCAAGTTCCTATCCTAATTTTAGTTTCATGGACTAGCTTCTTTGCCCACATCCGTCCTTGATGTGGGAACCCTTGCCTATTTAACACTGCACCCGGGCGGCGGTGCAGCGGCCCTTGCACACTTGTCGCTGTATTCAGGCCATACAACGCGTCGCTTCCAGGGGACGCCCTAGCATTAACACAATTTCTTAAAGGATTCATGTCATTATTATTCGACAAGTTTTACGCTGGCTGTCGACTACCTAACGCAACCCTCCACTTTTCTCATCCAGGACTTGGGACCTGGCAACGGCAGTGTTTAATGCTAGAAAATATATAGAAAAAATATGTTAAAAAATATGCTGAAGTTATCAAAGTATATATGACAGATTACTATTAGTACTAGAACTAGTTACAGAACAACCAAAAGGTTTTAAATTATAACATTAAGGATTAAAATGTTAGAGCAACTGAAAAAAAAAAAAGAAGAGTGCATTAAGGATTTTCATTGTGAATAAATCATTTTGTATTGGTTAAGAAGATGCATTGAAAATATATTCAGAGTGAAATGTCATAGTGTACACCTTTTTCATCAGAAATATATTCAAATGTTAAGAAATCATCTAAAATAAATGAAAATTCAAACATTGAGCAAAGTTTTAAGAAACTTAAGACTTAGAATTAGTTAAACAAAGACTAAGCATATCATATACAATTTTAGTGGTGTAATATTAATAATTATTAATAAATATTATAAGATAATAAGTAATACCTAGGTGTAATAAGTCTATGTATGTTGAATTTATTATATAATAGCATGAGAATATAAATTCAAGTTTTAAGATAGTTAAAATTTAGAAGTTTCTCAAGAGTATTACGTTTGGATATCAAAGAGACTTAGATGTAAATTATTATTTTGACTCTCCCATTTATAAATTGAACACTTTAAATTTGCCAGTAGTTGAAAAGATAGAGTTTCCCTTAGATCGATGATGTAGCCTCCTTGATCTGCATACATCCCATCTCAAGATTGGGTTTTGGAAGTTGGGGTGAGGCAACAAAGAAGTTCTTGCGTATTTTTTATTGGTTTCTATCAGCTTTTTATATAAGAAGCAAATCTGTAGCTAGGTCTGAGAAATAATAGTTTGACATCTGTCACGTTCCTTATCAATATACCCTATTGGAAGTTAGTTTTTTATAGGAGGATTATAGACTTTATTAATGCATGCAAGAAGAAGGCTTCATAGTGAGGTAAGCTAATTTGAAAGATTATTTTTAGGACTTCTATGTTTGTAAGAGAGTATACTTGGGATTTGGGAAAGACTGAGTATTCCTTCTTTGTGTGCATCCCTTTCAACATAATTAATATTGGATCAAATCAACTATTATCTCCCATCAATGTACGAATAAAATTGAAGCCAAACAATAAAAATATTGGTATCTTCTATGTAATTTTCTCTTTATTTTGTGATTGTATTGACATATCATTTTCAATACTCTTGATGCTTGCATTTTAGCATACTTGGTACACTCATTACAACAAACTAATATCTAAATGCAATTTTAACATTAATTACAATAAAGTTAAAAATCAAAATGTTTGATGGGATAAAAAGTTTTGGCCTTTAGAAAACTAAGATGCATGATGTTTTTGCCCAATAAGGTCTTATAAACTCATTCATAGGGTTTTTGAACATGTCAATGATGATGCTGATGAAGATGAAAAGAAAAGGATAGAAGAAAAAATAAATGAAAATATAAAGATAAAAGAAAAAATAATTACAACAATCCAGCTGTTTTGGATGAATAAGATCTTGACAGAGGTGTCTAAGAAGTCAATCATAGAAGGTTTATGCCTCAAGCTAGAGTCATTGTTTAAGACCAAAAACCACTCCAACAAACTCTATCAAAAGCAAATATTATATCTTCTTCACATGTAAGAAGTATGCTAATCAAGTCAGGTTTGAACCAATCATGTTCAATAACTCATGGTTACAGAGAGATTAATATGATTGTTGATCACGAGGGTCAAATTTTATAAGTCTTATGCTCTTTTGTTGCAAATCTGGTTTTGATGATGACAAATATGCTTCTATTGTGTTTTGCTTGGCTAACCCGTTTCAGGCACAAAAGATCACGAGCAGCTCGAGCCAATTCAAGATCGGGTCCAAGTGTGTCTAAGTATATTATTTTCCTTTTCTTGAGTCAATTGTAATGTAACTGATCTCCTAGCTAAATAACCTTGCACACACACACTCAGGGGGAGAGCTCGAGTGAATTAGAGTTTCTGTTCAAGTTTTTGTTCAGATCGTCCTGGACGATAATCACATCGTCTTCTATCGTCCAGGACGATCAGGTAAAAACAAAAACCCTAATTAGGGCGACCAAGTTAAGTGTGTCTGATTAAGCAGATCGTCCTGGACGATCCTTGGATCGTACGGGACAATATGCTCAAATCAGAAATTCTCAGCCGCAAGATCAAATTAGGCAAGTTTTTATTTTAAGATATTTGGTCTGATCATCCTGGACGATACGTGTATCGTCCTGGACGATACAGTACAATCATGCCTAAATTAGTCTGGTAATTAAGGAAAGCAATTAAGACTTGATTGATACGATCATATCGTCCCGGACGATCGCACGATCGTCCTGGACGATCGCAGGATCGTCCTGGACAAAAATGATCGCCTAGTGTGTTTCAGCTGTATGTCCCGAACTGTGTTCAGGACGATTTGGGCACTTTTTGAACTAATCGTACAGGACGATATCCCGATCGTCCTGGGCGATCAAGTCATTTTTGAGTCGTCCAGCACAAGTTTCTCTGGACGACCCGAACTGTCTTCTGGACGAAATTTCTCAATTTACACTAATCGTCCCGGACAATCGCAGAATCGTATCGTCTGCAATCGTCCGGGACGACATGTACAACTTTTTATACTGATCGTCCAGAAGAGCCAGATCATCCAAGCTGAAGCAGCTGATTTTGAATTGATCGTACAGGACGATCTATCGATCGTCCTGGACGATCTTCGCCGATCAGTTGAGATTTAGGGCAAATTTTAAGCCCTCCTATAAAAGATCTTTTTCTTTCAACAAGAAGATTTTTTGCCACTTTCCTTTCCAGAGAAACCATAGAGAGAGAGAGAGTTTGTGAGAGAGAGGATCTTGTGAGGGGGAGTTCGTGAGGGGATCACGAAGGTTGCTCCAAGCAAGGATCAGAGTCGTCTTCTTCGCTCTTCGTCTTTCGTCGTGTTGGTGTTCTTTGTGAGAGGATCGTTCGCAAGAAGATCCGAGGTTCTCTGCCTGCTTCAGGAGGAAGCAAAAGGAGGTTGGGTTCTCTGCCTCACCGTGTGGTGGAAAGGAGGTTTTTGTACAGGCTTCTTCGCCTTGCTGTGGGAGGAAAAGGAGAGACACTTTGAGTTAGTGCAATACCCGGAAGGGAGGCTCTGGGGAGTGGACGTAGGTCAAGTTGACCGAACCACTATAAAATCCGGTGTGTTCATTCTAATTACTTTCTACACTTTTATTTTTCTTTGATTAACTGCTTGGGTGAAATTGTGTTTGATCTTTTCGTTTGATTGTTTTGTTCGTTTCCCCTGCAAATAATCGAAAACGTTTTTACTGTTGCTCTCAAATTTTTAAATAACTAATTCACCCCCCTCTTAGTTAGCCTCGGGACTAGTTCATCAGGGCTTAACATCCCTATCGAACTTTCAAGCAGTATCAAAGCAGGATTCAAAATTTAAGTTTAAAAACTTTTAAATTTGATCCATGACTAACTTTGGTAATCGTAATACTGCTGAAGGTTATTCAATCACACGACCGCCATTGTTTGATAATATTCCTTTTGATTTTTGAAAAACTCGCATGTCCACTTTTCTTCAATCGATTGATTATCGCATTTGGATATTAGTTAAGGATGGATACGAACCACCTTTTAGGATGGTTAACAATGTGAAAACTGAAATGCCCTTTACTGATTGGACTTTTGATGATCGTGATTTAGCACAATTAAATGCCAAATGTTTGAATTGTTTTTTCTGTGCTTTGAAATCTGAGGATTACATGCATGTCTCTACATGTACAATTGGTAAGGAAATTTGGGATAGATTGTGCATCACGTATGAAGGTACAACTGAGGTCAAACAGTCTAGATTAAATATTTTGCTTCATGACTATGAACTGTTTCGCATGAAACCTACTGAAACCACTTTTGAAATGTATACAAGATTCACTCAAATCGTCACTTCTTTGCATGCCTTAGATAGAGAACTTACAAACTACGAAAGAGTGAACAAAATACTTAGATGTTTGCCTTCTTCATATGATGCTAAGATAAATGTCATCACTGAATTTAAAGATTTGAATACTTACTCTATTGATAGCTTACTTGGATCACTCATTGCTTACGAGCAAGGGGTGAACCAAAGATAGCTTGATGCAGGTGAGAAGAAGAAGGAGAAAACAGTGACACTGAAGGCCAACGATAGTGATTCTTGCTCTTCCGGGTCTGACAACGATGACATGGCCTTGATCACAAGGCAATTCAAAAGCTTTCTAAGGAAGAAACACAAGAACTTTCAGAAGTGGAACAAGGGTAAGTCCAATAAAAATTTTAAGGGTTCATCTGATACTGTATGTTTTGAATGCAGGAAGCCTGGACACATTAAGGCTTATTGTCCTATGCTTAAAGCTCATCCAAGCAAGGAGAAGGATGAGGAGAAACACAAGTTCAGAAAGGACAAGAAGCGGATTCAGAAGGCATTTTGGGCAGACTCTGCATCCAACTCCTTTGAGACTGAAGCTGAAGAGGAGAAAATAAATTTGTGTCTGATGGCTGATGATCACCCTGGTCAGTCAAACCAGGAAGAGGTATGTGAGCTTACTTACGATCAACTACTTAAAATATCTGAAAAAATTCATACATCGTATAGGAAGCTTAAGAAAACCCATGCTAGCTTGAAATTGGATTATTTGACTTTGCAAAAAGAGCATGATGTTTTGATTAAGGATCATTTCACTATTGATAGCAATCATATGTCTTTACTTGATGAGTTTGATGAATTGAACAAAAAGTATTCTGATTTAGTTACTGAGCATGTTTCATTGAAAACCACTCATGTTGATTTGGAGAGAGCTTTTAAAGAATTAGATACCATGGCATGTAAAGTAGAAAGTAGCAATGGTGCTTTAAAATTTAAAATTGCAAGTTTAAATAAAGAGAATGAATTTTTGAATGTGAAAATCATGGCTTTTGAGAAAAACCAAACACCTACTTTTGCACAGTTTTATGCACCTCCACCTTTTGTAGATTCAGATTTAAAATCATCAAAGCATGTTTCGTATAAACCTAGGAAGAGGCACTATCACTCACGTAGATTAGTTAATCCTTTTCCTGGTGTTAGATGTTATTCATGTTGCATGTTAGGATACATTTCTCACACCTGCACTGTTCACCGTAGTACACATTGGGTGTGGAGGCCCAAACTGCCTGTTTCACAACACAGCACGCATGCATTGCTTTCTTCTTTTCATAAGAAGGAACCCAAACATGTTTGGGTTCCTAAAACTAACATTTGATGATTTTGTAGGTGTGCTCTCACACAAGACCTCATGAGAGCATGTGGTACCTGGACAGCGGATGTTCTAGACACATGACTGAAGATGCAAATCAGTTCATTTAGCTGGAGGTCAGGGCTGGAGGCAAGGTTACACTTGGAGATAACACCACCAGGAGGGTGGTAGGCTCAGATATAATTGGTGATTCAAAAAATTTTATGATTGATAATATTTTGCTTGTAGATGAACTGAAACACAACTTGCTGAGCATCAGTCAACTTTGTGACAAAGGACACAGCATCAAATTCCTGCCTACTGACTGCATTTTAAGCTTAAATGATAAAGTTATTTTGCAGGGGCAAAGTATCAACAACGTCTACATGCTGGATGTAAGTTGCATTAAATCTGAGAATTTAATTTGCTAAAAAACTGATGCTGATGAGTCTTGGTTATGGCATAGGAGATTGTGTCATACTAGTATGAAAACCCTTAGGAGAGTCACCCAAAAGGACTTAGTTAGAGGTGTGCCCAAGCTTAAGTTCACTAAAGATCACATGTGTGATGCCTGTCAGTTAGGGAAGCAAGTCGAGTCCTCTTTTCAATCTGTTAAGGACATTAGCACCTCTAGACCTTTAGAAATTCTTCACATGGACCTCTTTGGACCCATTAGCATTGCCAGCTTAGGGGGGAAAGTTTATGGATTTGTGATTGTAGATGACTACTCGAGGTTCACTTGGATTAAATTTCTGTCACACAAAATTGAGTCATTTGATGAGTTTAAGTCCTTCTCCACTTGGATTCAGAGGAAGTTAGGCTGTGAGATCTTGACTATTCATAGTGAACATGGTGGAGAGTTTGAAAATATAAAGTTTGGAAGTTTCTGTGACGAGCAAGGGATTAGTCATAATTTTTCAGCTCCTAGGACCCCTCAACAGAACGGGGTAGCTGAAAGGAAGAACAGGACCTTAGTGGAAGCCGCTAGAGCCATGCTTGTTGAGTATTCACTTCCAAAATACTTTTGGGCTGAAGCGGTGAACACTGCCTGTTATGTGCTGAATAGGGTGAATATGAGATCAAAACTGAACAAGACACCTTATGAGATCATTAAGGGTAGAACTCCAAACCTGTCCCACCTCCATGTCTTTGGCTGTAAGGTTTTTATTCTAAACAACGGGAAATCATCCTTAGGAAAGTTTGACCCCAAATCTAATGAAGGAGTGTTCTTAGGCTATTCTAGTGTGGGAAAATCCTTTAGGGTGTTCAATAAAAGGACTTTGGTGGTGGAAGAGACAACTCATGTGGTGTTTGATGAATCTGATCCTAAGGTGACTAGAGTTGAGGAAGAAGAAGAGGTAGAGGAGATTACCCAAGGGATTGGAAATGCAAATCTGGAGGAGAGGGTAGAACCTTAAACCACATTGCCTAGAGATTGGAGATATTCTTCGAGTCATCCTAAAGAACTGATCTTAGGAGACCCTTCTGAAGGTGTTAGGACTAGGCATGGACTTAGGAAGGAAGTAAACCATTCTGCCTTTATCTCAATGACTGAACCCACCAACATCAATCAAGCCCTTTCGGATGAGTTTTGGATCTTACATATGCAGGAAGAATTGAATCAATTTGTAAGAAATGATGTTTGGGAGTTAGTAGAAAGACCTAGAAATCAAAATATTGTGGGAACCAAGTGGGTCTTTAAGAATAAGATAAATAATTCTGGTGTGGTGGTTAGGAATAAGGTAAGATTGGTGGCTAAGGGGTATAATCAGATAGAAGGGATTGATTTTGAGGAGACTTTTGCCCATGTAGCTAGATTGGAAGCCATTAGAGTGCTATTAGCCTTTGCCTGTTATAAGGGATTTAAGCTGTTTCAAATGGATGTCAAGAGTGCCTTTTTAAATGGGGTAATAAAAGAGGATGTTTTTGTAGAACAACCCCCAGGTTTTGAGAGTTCCCAATATCCAAATCATATTTACAAATTAAAAAAGGCCTTATATGGATTGAAACAGGCACCCAGAGCTTGGTATGAGAGGCTTAGCACATTCCTGTTAGAAAGAGAGTTTGTTAAGGGGAGCGTAGACACCACCCTATTTTCTGAGGAAAATAGGGGATGACTTACTCATTGTCCAGATCTATGTTGATGATATAATATTTGGATCTTCTGATAAATATTTATGTGATGAATTTTCTAAAATAATGAGTAAGGAGTTTGAGATGAGTATGATGGGAGAATTGTCCTACTTTTTGGGGTTTAGTATAAGGCAAATGGATGATGGAACCTTTCTCAATCAATCTAAATATACTGAGGACATTTTGAAGAAATATGAAATGGACAAAGCCAAGCCAATCAATACTCCCATGAGCTCCTCTGTTCAGTTAGATAAAGATTCAAGTGGAAAATCAATTGATCATAAAAATATAGAGGAATAATTGGATCACTGCTTTACCTGACTGCTAGCCGACCTGATATCATGTTTAGTGTCTGTCTTTGTGCTAGGTTTCAGGCTGATCCTAAAGAGTCCCACCTGACTATGGTTAAGAGAATTCTTAGATATCTTTTAGGGACCCCAAACCTAGGAATCTGGTACCCTAGGCACAGCACCTCTTTTGAAATCATTGGATATTCTGATTCTGACTTTGCGGGGTGTAGGGTGGATAGAAAGAGCACTTCTGGAACTTATCAATTCATAGGACAGTCGTTAGTCTCCTGGTCTAGTAGAAAGCAGAACTCAGTTGCACTTTCCACTGCTGAAGTTGAGTACATTGCCTTAGGGAGTTGTGTGGCCCATGTTCTTTGGTTGAAGCAACAAGTCTTGGATTTTGGATTACCTGTGGGCACAATTTCTGTTCTGTGTGATAATACTAGTGTCATCTGCATCTCTAAGAATCCAATCCAACATTCTATGACCAAACACATTAATATAATGCATCACTTCATTAGGGACCATGTTACGAAAAGGGACATTGAGCTACATCATGTAGCAACTGAAAATCAGCTGGCTGACATATTCACTAAACCACTGGCCTTTGACTCATTCAGCATTTTGAGGACCAGATTAGGAGTGATTGATATAAATGCTTGATTCTGATGATTGCTGATTTCTGATTTTTCTGATTTTTATTCCGTTTTTGTTATTTAGCTTTTATGTTGATCACTTGCTTTCTATTATTTTTATTCTTCTGCTTTCTGTTTTAGCCTTAGTGTCAGTTTGATTTGAGTATTTATTTTGATATGATTTAGTTTTTACCTGTTTTTATTTACTAGTTCATCTCTTTTAGTTACTGTTTTATGCTTATAAAAATCCGATCACTGCTCCCTACTTCTGATTAACTGAATTTCTGACTGAGAGTTTTACCTTGTTTTTATTTTGAAACTGGAAAGCAGTGATTGATTCCACTGGATCAGTTAAAGGGAAGAAACATTGATGATTGTTTCTCTTCCTCTAACTCCTTTGCTGGTGTATTATTTCTTTTGGATAAATATCCTCTTCAAAATTAAAATTTTAGTTTTTGAACTAGAGATTTATTTTATCTTCCTACAGTAATCTACCTCATATCAATAGTATTTTCAAAGTCTTGAGTCATTATTTTGATTTTCTAAACTAAGTGATTGCACTTATCATATGACATCTGGCTTTTGTTTTGTGAATTACTCTTTCTTATGGTGGAGAGCATCTCCTATGTCTGGAAGGTAATTTTACAACTGAGATCCTTTAATAATTTTGAGAGGGAGAAAAATTACAAAAGATGCGCAGTGCGCTAAAAAAAGTAAAAAAGAGGCACAAAATGAGCCCAAAACTGAAAAGATGCGAAATGTCGTCAAACTAAAAGATACACAAAGTGTATCAAAAATTAAAAGATGCGCAAAGCGCCAAACAAATTGAAAAAGAGGCACAAAATGAGCCTCAACTAAGCTTTTTTCCCTTTCAGATCGTTAAATGTCTTAGAAAAATCCGTGCGCCACTTAATATTTTCAAAAGCTTGAGTTTGAAAATCCTGATTTCTGATTTTTTACTTTGTAACACTATTATATCAGATATTTTTTTGGAACGAGACTTGAAAGGATCTCTTTTCGAATCTAATTTCTTTTCTTCTGAATTGAATTTTTTGTTTAAAAGAGATTTTCATCGATAAGGTGCCCGAGGTGGGAGTTACGAAAGTCGATGTTTCCAACTTTTTTTGGTTTTCAGCGTTGTCAATCGTCTCCTTATTGGTTTTTGAATTTAAAATCAAGGAAAAATTCTGATTTACTGGAACAGCTTGATCAAAAAAAAAACGTTGCTTTTATGTGTTCTCGCTTTAAGTTTTATTCGCTTTTTGTTTTGTTTTAGTTTCATGATTGTGTCTTTTGGATCCTGATCTGTCATCTCCATCCTCCATCCTTTTCTGTTTTTCTTCACATCGTCCTGGACGATTCCCCGATCGTCCTGGACGATCTTCTTCGTCCTGGACGATCCATAAATCGTCCTGGACGATCCATTCAAAACCGTCCCCACTCTGATCCTGCTGCCGAGAAACACCAACTATTGGTGATCGTCCTGGACGATCCATAAATCATCCTGGACGATATGATCCATATCTTCCTGATCTGATCAAACGGCTGAGATTGCACCAATTATTGGACATCGTCCTGGACGATCCACCTCATCGTCCTGGACGATCCACATGTCAAGCCGCTGGACGATTCGAATTTGGCCCGTCCGATATATTTATTGCATATCGTCCTGGACGATCCACCTAATCGTCCTGGATGATACTTTTCGTCAACGATCGTCCAGCCTGACTCCTCGGGACGATTGTCTGTGTCTAATCGTCCTGGACAATCTCTGATCGTCCTGGACGATTGGACCGCCTTTTTGACCAATCGTCATGGCCGTCATAAATGTCCATATCGTCCTGGACGATCTCGCGATCATACGGGACGATCCGGCCAAATTCTATTTAAACAGCTAATTTCTTAAGGGTTTTTCACACCTCTCCTTCCACTCTCCCTCACTTCTACTTTCTCATGGCTGGCGGGAAACGTTCTAGACAAAAGGGAGCGAGTTCCTCCCGGGGGCATATTGATCCTCGCTTTCCAAATGCAGCCGATTAGGCTGCCTTCGAGTGCTATCGTGACGTGGGGATCACGCATTCAAAAATAGTAAACCCCCGCACCCTTACATATCTTATTCTTGATCTTTTCGCACACACCTCCCTCACCTTCATCCTTACCCTAGCCTTTCCCTTTAGTCTTGAACTTCTTCAAGTTTTCTTTGCCAATTTGCGCATTTCCGCGGACTATTCCACTCTTCGCTCGTATGTCAATCAACGTCCCGTGGAACTCACTACCCAAGATTTTCACAACATTCTTCAACTTTCTATCACTGGCGACAAACTCCACACTCTTATCACTGACCCTAATTATGATTGGAGTGTCGTCAATCACTTCCTTCGCAATACGAATGCACCCTACCATGACAATGCTTGCACTTCACTTCTTAAGGACACACGGACCATTCAGCACGTCCTTCGTTCCTCCGTCATTCTAAAGGCGGGGGATCGAATTCACATCACCCCGTTACTGTCCTTAACCACATCCTACATCTTGGCCCGCAGGGAGTTTAATGCCTCTGACCTTATTATCCGATACATCGAGCACCTCACCACTATTAAGAATCCGGGTCATAGGCTTCGCCCAAATCTAGCTTTAGGTCATCTCATTGCATATGCCTTAGAAACCAAATATGACCTACAGTATCCAGTTCCTCCTGATGTCCCTCCTTCCTTCTTTACAAATAATTCATTCCACGTCCTACATAGCACCCGACTACATCCGGAGCCCGCCCCGGATGTTGAGGAGGAAGAGGATGAGGCCATTCCCGTTCCTGCTGCACCCGATGCACCTGTTCCTCTTCGCATCGCTTCTCCTTTTGACCATCTGGTGCAGCGCTTTGATTAGTGGGAGGCCAGATTCGACTCCTATATTGTTGCGCAGGAGCAGCGGCACGCTGAGGACCTGCAGCGCTTCACCGACTATGCTGCTCAGCAGCAACAGCAGCATGACCAGGACATTACCTGGATTGGAGCCCACTTTATAGCCATTCACAGTTACTTCAACCCACCACCGCCACCTCCTTCCGATCAGGATCCGCCTCCGTTCTAGTGTTCTATTTTGTAGTTGTTTTCTTTTCTGTTTTGTACTGATGTTTCAGTGTTTCTGTTTACCCTTCTCCTTTTTGTGATGTCAAAAGGGGGAGTCAGTGTAGTTGTTTCTGTTCTTGTTATGTTTTGTAGTTGTGTTTCCTGTATTGCTTTGGTCGTTAAATGAAAATTGAAAAAAAAAAATTTCGATCTCCTTGTTGTCTTATTTTTTAAACTACTGCACAAATGTTTGCCATCATCAAAAAGGGGAGATTGTTGCAAATCTGGTTTTGATGATGACAAACATATTTCTATTGTGTTTTACTTGGCTAACCCGTTTCAGGCATAAAAGATCACGAGCAACTCGAGCCAACTCAAGATCGGGTTCAAGTGTGTCTAAGTGTATTATTTTCCTTTTCTTGAGTCAATTGTAATGTAACTGATCCCCTAGCTAAGTAACCTTGCACACACACACTCAGGGGGAGAGCTTGAGTGAATTAGAGTTTCTGTTCAAGTTTTTGTTCAGATCGTCCTGAACGATAGTCACATCGTCCTGGACGATCAGGTAAAAACAGAAACCCTAATTAGGGCGACCAAGTTTGTCTGATTAAGCAGATCGTCCTGGACGATCCTTGGATCGTACGGGACGATATGCTCAAATCAGAAATTCTCAGCCGCCAGATCAAGTTATGCATGTTTTTATTTTAAGATATTTGGTTTGATCGTCCTGGACGATACGTGTATCGTCCTGGACGATACAGTACAATCATGCCTAAATTAGTCTGGTAATTAAGGAAAGCAATTAAGATTTGATTGATACGATCATATTGTCACGGACGATCGCAGGATCGTCCTGGACGAAAATGATCGTCTAGTGTGTTTCAGCTGTACGTCCCGAACTGTGTTCAGGACAATTTGGGCACTTTTTGAACTAATCGTACAGGACGATATCCCGATCGTCCTGGACGATCAAGTCATTTTTGAGTCGTCCAGCACAAGTTTCTCTGGACAACCCGAACTATCTTCTGGACGAAATTCCTCAATTTACACTAATCGTCCCGGACGATCGCAAAATCGTACGGGATGATATGTACAACTTTTTCTACTGATCGTCCAGAAGAGCCAGATTGTCCAGGCTGAAGCAGCTGATTTTGAACTGATCATACAGGACGATCTGTCGATCGTCCAGGACGATCTTGGCCGACCAGTTGAGATTTAGGGCAAATTTTAAGCTCTCATATAAAAGATTTTTTTCTTTCAACAAGAAAGATCTTTTGTCACTTTCCTTTCCAGAGAAACTATAGAGAGAGAGTTTGGGAGAGAGAGAGAGGATCTTATGAGGGGGAGTTCGTGAGGGGATCACGAAGGTTGCTCCAGGAAAGGATCAGAGTCGTCTTCTCCACTCTTCGTCTTTCGTCGTGTTGGTGTTCTTGGTGAGAGGATCGTTCGCAAGAAGATCCGATGTTCTCTGCCTGCTTCAGGAGGTTGGGTTCTCGCCTCACCGTATGGTGGAAAGGAGGTTTTTGTACAGGCTTCTCCGCCTTGCTGTGGGAGCAAAAGGAGAGACACTTTGAGTTAGTGCAATACCCGGAGGGGAGGCTCTGGGGAGTGGACGTAGGTCAAGTTGACCGAACCACTATAAAATCCGGTCTGTTCATTCTAATTACTTTCTGCACTTTTATTTTTCTTTGATTAACTGCTTGGGTGAAATTGTGTTCGATCTTTTCGTTTGATTGTTTTGTTCGTTTCCGCTGCAAATCATCGAAAAGGTTTTTACTGTTGCTCTCAAATTTTTAAATAACCAATTCACCCCCCCTCTTGGTTAGCCCCGGGACTAGTTCATCAGGGTTTAACATCCCTATCGAACTTTCATCTTTATCATCCTATGATGCACCGACACTTCTCCTTAAAGAGTTATGTAGTGTCCAACACGACACGCGTCTGAAACGTACCTGATTAAAAAAAATATTAAACACAAATTGGACACGCATGTCTTAAATATTTTATAATTTCTTTTAATATAATTTCTTATATTTAAAATTTTTATTTATTTAAAATATAAAAACTAAATTTCTTCTTTCTTCTCTACAACATCAAATCAATCGTCCGCACTCAATACCACATTAATCGAATATTCTCATTTTCATTTCTCTTTGGCGGGTCGTGACTTTGGTTTCACAACAATACCTGATGTTATCTCGACATTGACGTATGATGTCATTACAACATCGGTATTTCAAAACCATCTCAATATCAAAGTCTGACATTGTCTTGATATTGATGCTTGCGCTAGAAATTTGCACACCCATAACTTGACAGCTCTCATCTTTGCCCGACCTCATCTTAACATCGACGACCAACCCCCTCTCAACATCGACGACCAATGCCCTCTCAACATCGACGACCAACGCCCTCTCAACATCAATGCCTGATACTTACTGCACAACATCAATGCCCGACTCTCGACACTATTATCGTCTCCTCTCTCGATGTCTGATACGCGGCATTGACGCCAAACTCTTGATATTTTTAAGTACAAATTCTAATTAAATTACTTATTATTTCTTTAATATTATACTTATTCAATTTTTATACATTATTTTTAAAATATAAAAATTATAGTATCATATCCAACCCGTGTCTGTGTCTATATTTTCAATAATTGACGTGCCTCGTGTCCGTGTCATGTCCACGTCGTCGTATCCATGTCTGTGCATCATAGTTATCATCCTTTTATAACACCATATTATATAAAAGAAATATCATAAGCTTAGAAGATTTAAGGAAATCACTTTTGTTAAGAAAATATAATTTATAGGCTCAAAAGGGATAAAAAGAAAAGTAATGTGAGTGATTACTCATGAGAGACCACAAGAGATAGAGTTTTTATCTCTAAAGGCATGTTGGTTGGCAAGAATAAGGCTTGTTTCTATTATAAAAAGCGAAGACACGTTAAGAAAGATTGTATAACACTAAAGAAGCAGCAGCATTAAAGAGCTATTATGTCCTCTCTTTCTACCCTATAGGGCCTCCTAATTAAATCATTCCCTTAAACACCCAAATAATAAAGCTCCGATTTCAACATGGTTACCCTAGCTTTATGATTTGAGTTTCTAGGACCTACCCTCCGCCACAACTCCAGAAGGGGACCTCCCCACCACCCAAGATTAGTAGGTAAACTTAGGTCTCTTAAAAAACTGGGAAGATATTATTGACCTTGGCCAAACACCACGCATAGGACTAGTTCGACTAGCACCCAATCTAACACTTATTATCATTCGCACAAGGCCTAAAGTCTAAACTTAAGCACTACGTAAGCAAACATGACCCATATTATGAATCTAAGACCTAAGTGAACCATTCTTGGGCAGGCCATTATTAGCATAGATTCCTATCTGATTTGATTAGTGCTAGATTGCTATAGTCTCGAACTGATCCTTAGGGCATAATCTCTTCATTAGGTCGATAGCACCTATTCAATCAACTAATGTTATCACAATTAGTGCTTGACGTTGACTCATCGGTCACTAACATGATGCCAACTTGTTGGCCGCCAACCAACAAAAAAATCTTGTAGGTCAACACTCCCTTTATCCTTGGTTGAGACATTCATCATTCATAACTCTCCTAGGTTTGTCAATGACAAATTCCTTTTAGGCAACTATAGCCCTAGTGCTAGCCAGTTGTACTAGCTCCTTCAGACCGATTCCTTAGAACCCAACCCAAGATGTCCTTGGCATCTCTTTCAATCAACTTTGGTCAATGCCTTCCCACCCAGCACCATCTCTTTAGTCAAATTTTGCTAGCACCTTCCAACTTAGAGACATTTGAAAAATATCCAACCAAATAGTCCCCTAGGGGAAATAAAGCAAGATGTTGAGCTTTTCGATCTCCTATGGCTGGATTGTAAGTCTTTTGTGAGTATCTTCTTGATGGTTGAAAGAATAGCCATAGATATCCATATTAGTTGCTTTAAACATATAAAGGAAACACACCTTAGATGGTCTTGTAAGTCCCACTTTTCACCTAATCAAGAAATATATAGTTTTGGGCTATTATTGGGTCAATCAAGCCTTTTTCAATTGGTTAATGAGGAAATGTAAGTCTCATTCCTTGAGATAATTCTTCAATTATAATAGGCATAGAGTCGCATGTCTCCTTTTTGAGCAATGTCTTCATAGAATATGAGACCAATACCCTCAGCACCATCCATCAAGATGTTATAAGTCCATTTCCATACACTCCTTCAAAGCAATGCCTCCGAGACGATAAGATCTTGTTACTCACCTTAGGCATCTTTTTTATGGCTAGTCCAATTGATTTACTATCACTTAAAGTCTTAAAAAAAATATAACAAACTCCTTACAACAAATTTGACATTCTTGTTCACTTTGCTACTAGCCCATTTATGCACCTCTTGTGTGATTGAACACTTTGAGCTTAAGCTTCATATTGTCACAACTTGTACATAAAATCCTTTATGTATAATCAAGAACATAAGTTGAATATTCTTAAACAAGAGTATTCACGAATATTGTACCCATGATGAAATTAGCAATGAGGCTTGCACTCATGAAAAACCAAGAGCCCTAACAACTGAATAAACTTCACTTGCTCCACCATATCAAATATGGGAAATATCTTGAATATTTTTAATCTTCCATCAATTTAATTCTGTGAATCTATTAAAGAATCTATTAGTTTTTTTTCATCCTATTATTTTATTCTAACAAAGAAATATGAGGCTTCTTCAAAGTTGACAATCATTAGGAGGATAAAAAAACAAATACAAATATAACTAATATAGATTCCTAAATTTCTTTTTTTTTTTTGTGATTGTAGGGTATACTCTTGGTGATAAAGATGGTTATGAACATAGCTTGTTCTTTCCATTTGTGTGATGATAGGTCATTGTCTCAATGTTCGTGCATATAGGGAACAATGGTGTGCAGGATTCTAGTTCTTGGCATTTTAGCATTAGGATATATGAAGATGCATATAAGACTTTAGTTAGGGTGAAATACTTATCAAATTTGAGAATAAATTTTATGTAGTTGGGTGCTCAAGTATTAACACAATATATTAAAGAATTCATATCATGATTATTCGACAAGTTTTACGCTGGCTGTTGACTACCTAACACAACCCTCCACTTTTCTCATCTAGGACTTTAGACCTTAGCACTCTAAATGAAAATTGAGATCTTTATTTTTATCAGCATATTAGTAAAACTGAAGTTAAAGATACTTTAGAAAAAATGAAGTGTGGAAAAACTAGTGGACCTGATGATATTCCAATAGAGGTGTGGAAATGCTTAGGAGATGAAAGAATTTCTTAGCATATTAAACTTTTTAATATTATTTTGAATACTAAAAAGATGCCAGATGAGTGGAGAATGAGTGTGTTGATTCCTATTTTTAAGAATAAAGGTGATGCACAATATTTTGTGAATTATAGAGGAATTAAGTTGATATGTCATACTTTAAAACTTTGGTAGAGAGTTATGGAGTATAGGTTACGACGTGATACTAATGTTTCTCAAAATCAATTTGGATTCATGCCGGGTAGGTATACTATGTAAGCTATTCATTGATTGAGAGGGTTGATGGAGAAGTTTAGAGAGAATAAGGAGGATCTACATATGATATTTATTGATTTAGAGAAAGCATATGATAAAGTTCCAAGAGACGTGCTATGCAGAGTTCTAGAAAAGAAAGGAGTTAATAATACTTATATTCAAGTCATTATGGATATGTATGTAGAAGCTGTTACTTGTGTTCAAACACAAGGTGGTTTGAGCAAGTATTTTCCTATTTCAGTTTGATTATATCAAGGATCAGCCTTAAGCCCTTATCTTTTTGCTTTAGTCATGGATGTTCTTACTAGACATTTGCAAGAGGATCTACCCTGGTGTATGATTTTTGCTGATGATATTTTTCTTGTTGATAAGACTAGAGGAGTTGAAGGTAAACTCGAATTATGGAGGTCAAGTTTAGAGTCTAAAGGTTTTCGTTTTAGTAGATCTAAAACCGAATACATGCAGTGTAATTTAAGTAGTAATAGATCTAGTGGGGGATTTGTGACTTTGAGCAATTAAGTCATTAATAAGTGTACTCGTTTTAGATATCTTGGGTCTATTGTTCAGAGTGATGATGAACTAGATGGGGATATTAATAGTAGAATTCAAGTTGGATGGCTGAAGTGGAGGAATGCTTCGGCTTTGTTGTGTGATAGAAAAATACCACTCAAACTTAAGGGAAAATTTTATAAGATGGTGGTGAGACCTGCAATGCTTTATGGCGCAGAATGTTGGCCATTAAAAGAGAAGCATAATATTAAGTTAAGTGTTGCTGAGATGAGAATGCTCAGGTGGATGAGTGGATTTACTCTTAGAGACAGGATACGAAACGAGCATATCCATGAAAAAGTTGGAGTAGCTCCAGTAACAGATAAGATTAGAGAGTCGCCTTAGATGGTTTGGTCATGTAAAACGGTGGCCTTCTAATGACCCTGTTAGGAGAGTAGATGTATTAGATTTGCCCTACGTTAAGAAAGGTAGAGGGATACCTAAAAAGACTTGGTTAGAAAATATTAGAAATGACCTTTTTTTATTACATTTAAATGAGAATTTGACTCTTAACAGGACACAATGAAGAAAAAGGATTCATGTAACCGACCCCACGTAGTGGGATAAAGGCTTGATGTTGTTGTTGTGGGTGCTCAAGCAATATAAGGTACAAATTTTCCATGGATATTGAGCTTTTCATGGTTTAAGGAGCTCTTTAATTGTCATGAGAGCAAGAAGATTTAGAGGGTTGTATGAGTTACAGGATGCAACTTCATGAGTTAGTTTAAGGATTTCAACTATGTTGGAGCGTCACATTCTAAAGTAACAAAATAGAAGTAGCTTCCAAGTCATAGGAAAAGTCACAAAATAAGTTCAGGCACAAAATTATGGGATCCATTCAGGTGATCAGATAGATCAAATTTATGCTGCATAAGTTGTCTGAATGCCAAATGGTTTGTCTTGATATTAGATCATATCATTACAACATAAATGATCACTTTAGGGTGAAAGAATTCAATGGTTGGTTCATGCTAAGGTCTATTTATACCATGAAAGGTTAAAATATTTGTCCAAAGTTAGTCTCTAATAGGTATTCAGATCATGCAACATTTGGACATTAGAACACTACAATATGTGTGGCCTTTAGGGCTTGCAAGCATATAATGCTAAGCTTCGAAAATAGATATGTAGGAGATCCAATTTTGATATAATATTAAAACAAGGGAGAGAACATCCATTATTTTAACTTAGTCTCATTTTTTAAACCGAACACTTGGGATTCATCCGCACCTAAACAAATAAATTTTCTTATGGATCAATGATATGACACCTTCTATCTATCTATCTACATCCTGTCTGTGGATTTTCAAGGCATCAATGTAAGGAAGCAAGCAATGAACATCTCTATTTCTTTTATTAGTTTCCATTAGCTACATATGAAGTCAATCAATGCTACATTTTTTATAACAAGACATTCGATATCTCTTTTGCTCCTCATCAATATATCCTCTCATAAGCTAGGCTTTCATTGAATGATTGAAGTCATTGCGGTGAGATTATTTGGT
Organism: Dendrobium chrysotoxum; assembly: GCA_019925795.1. NCBI lineage: Eukaryota > Viridiplantae > Streptophyta > Magnoliopsida > Asparagales > Orchidaceae > Dendrobium > Dendrobium chrysotoxum. Next base: position 26,084,168 of record CM034298.1, on the reverse strand, counting down.
TTGAGAAATTATTTTTAGGACTTGTTTGTTTGTGAGAGAGTGGTTTTGGTATTTGAAGAGAGCAGTGAGTGTTTCTTCTTTGTGTACATGGGTATAAGGATATGTATATGCATGTGTGCATGCATGATCGATATGAAAAATAATATTACCACCTTATCGTCTTAAATTCATACTAAAAATTGCAAGCCTATAATCATGTATGCAAATATGGGGAATTTATGCCAAGCTTTTCATATCAAAAGTCAAATAATTCAAAAAAAGGAAAAAAATGGCTTAAGAATATTATAATAAAATTTTTATCAAATTTCAATGTCACTATCTTAAAAGTGATTTGAAAAAAACTTCATTAATTTCCACACATCTTGAGTGAACACTATTTTTTGGTCCAGTTTGAAATTGTGTCCTGTTCTAATTTTGAGAATTAAAAATTCTGTAAAGAGTGTGAAAGCATCAACTCATTCAAAAATAAGATGTTTTAACTCTCTTTCTAAATTTCTAAATTTTGATCATTTTTAACCCAACAATTTTTTTTTTTTTTTTTATCTTTCATCATTACCTGCACTAGAAATTATATAGATATTTTTCAATGAACATTCCATATACTCATTCAACTAAATTGGCGCATACGTTCAATGAAAACATGAACTCAGAGAGAAACATAAATAAAACATAGCATTATAAGCTAAAATCAACAAGTCATTTATTATCTAACCACCCAATTCACAAATGACAAGACAAAATTAAAAACAAGTAAAATTTCGACAGCACTTCCGAATAATCACATTTCTCACAAAAATAAAATCACAAATTCCCACATCAAAACCTAGCAAAACCCAGATCGCATTTTTCGCCTTACAAGGTGGCTAATTAATTGTTCGTTATGGATCTTCCATCAATAAGCCATGAAACGAAAGCTCATAAAAACTAAGCCCAATATTGGAGCTAAAAAAACGAAGAACAAGCAACCGCTCTATTGCAAGAAAATGTATAGAAACCAATCCAAGCATGAAAAGGAGGATAGAAAAACAAAACCTATATTATCACCTTCGAATAAGGGATTACAGAGTTCCAATCTTTCTCATTAAATCTCTCCGACCTCTATCTAAGGAGTGCTTTAAAGTATTCGGAGCGCCGAAGGAAGAACACAGGAACAGAATCCTACGCAACGGTGCGGAAGTGGGAATTTTTTAATTTTTAATTTGAAGGGATAATTAATAATTAATTAAAATACTCCGAACATTTTAGAATTTAAGCCTTCGTACTCGTGATAATTGCAATGTTGCCATCCCTGCATGGATTGGCACCAAGCTTTCACTTTTCAGTACACCACGTGGAAGCCTAACTGTCCAATTGTCCAAATATGCCGATTTTTCACTGTGTGGAGAGATTATTACGTATGGAGTCCGAATCGTTCGGAGATGTATTCGGACGTGCCACATCATCAGGATGCATCGGGCCCTTGATGATGTGGCTCGTCTGGATTCTCCTCCGGATGTCGCGCGTAATAATTTTCCCACTGTGTGACCTAGCATCCTGATTCGATATGAATCGGGTCAAATCGCTTCACCCAAATCTGAAAATTATAAACAAGAGACTAAAGATTATAAAAATATTAAAAATATATAATTATTTTATTAAATAAGTCATTTTCATTTTAAAAAGTTATTACTATTTATTTTCATATTACTTTCACAAGTTGTAAGGTCAATGTATGTCTTCAATTGTCTACACATACGTCAGATGTCTCATGCGCAAGAGCAATCAAGGTTTCAGGATATTCAATGATATTTTAATAAGTATATATAAATTAATTTATTATTTAAAATGGTATAAATTAAAATTATTTTAAAACATCAAATAATCATGATTTTTTAATATTTATCTTTAATATGAATGAAAAATAGAAATTTATAGGGAGACATTTGCCCCTCATCTCTCATAAATATGTTATTGGGGTCACATAATGATAGCGGCGGAACCAGCCTTAGTTCTTAGGGGGGACAAATTTAATATATATATATATATATATATATATAAGATAAATTTCAAAAAAATTCTTATATTGTATTATAATTGGTAAATAATAAAATTATAAGCTTTGCATCCTATTTTGTATTTTCTGATGATGTTTTATTAGAATTTCATTTTGGATTATGACATTGATTATTAACTTCCCAATTTGTCTGCATGTATTTCGATTTTTTAGTTGACACTATTGTATGGAATATTTTTTTTAGCTTATGATTTTTTAATTGCTAATACATTATTTAAGAAAAGAGATGAGCATCTCATCACTTAAAAAAATGGATATAGTAAAACTCAGATTGATTATTTTCTTACAAGAAAATTAGATCGTTTAGATTGCAAAGATTGTAAAATTATTTCGAGTAAAAATTTATGTACCCAACATCGATTATTAGTTTTAGACTTTAAGATAAACGGGAAGAAAAAAAATAAAGTAAAATATTATTCTAGGATTAGATGGGGGCATTTAATGAATATTAACAAAAATATTTTTGAGAGCAAGATTTTAGATCTTAATATTTTATCTGTGCATGAGGATGCTAATGTTATGTGGAAAAAAGTGGGTAGTGATATTAAGATTATTGCAAAAGATGTGCTTGGAGCGTCAAAGGGAAAAGCTCCTAATAATAAAAATAGTTGGTGGTGGAATCCAAATATGCAAGAAAAAATAAAAAATAAGAAGATTTATTATAAAAATTAGTTAAAATATAAAAAAATCTGATAATTCGGAAATATATAAAGAGGCACCTAAGGAATCTAAGAAAATAATATGATATACAAAGATCTTAGCTTTTAATGAGTTATATAATAGATTAGATACTAAGGAGAGAGAAAGATATTTGTATAAGTTAGCCAAACAAAGAGATAGGAGTAGTAAGGATTTAGTTTAAGTGAAGTGTATTAAGGATGAAGATCAAAAAGTACTTGAAAGTTCAATAGCAATGTTAAGCCCTAATGAACTAGTCCCAAGGTTAACCAAGAGGGGGGTTAATTGGTAATTTAAAAATTCGAGAGTAACAAGAAAATTTTTTTCGATGATTTACAGCGGAAATAAGTAAACACATAAACGAAAAGATCAACCACAGATTTCACCCAAGCAGATAATAACAGAAAAATAAAGTGCAGAAAATAATCAGAAAGAACATACCATATTTTATAGTGGTTCGATCAACTTGACCTACGTCCACTCCCCGGAGCCTCTCCTCCGGGTATTGCACTAACAAAAGTGACTCTCCTTCTGCTCCCATAGCAAGGCGAAGAAGCATGTACAAAACTCCTTTCCACCAACCCGGTGAGGCAGAGAACCTGAACTCCTTTCGCTTCCTCCTGAAGCGGGCAGAGAACCCAGACTCCTTTCGCTTCCTCCTGAAGCAGGCAGAGAACCTGAACTCGTTTCGCTTCCTCCTGAAGCCGGCAGAGAACCCGGATCTTTTTGCGAATGATCCTCCCACAAAGAACACCGACAGTACGAGAGACGACAAACGGAGAAGATGACTCTGATCCTTGCTTGGAGCACCCTTTGTGAATCCCTCACAAACTCTCCCTCACAAGACCCTCTCTCTCTCTCTCCCAAACTCTCTCTCTCTCTAGGGTTTCTCTGTAAAAGAAAGTGGCAAAAGATTTTTCTTGTTGGAAGAAAAAGATCTTTTATAGGAGGGCTCAAAATTTGCCCTAAATCTCAACTGGTCGGCCAATATCATCTAGGACGATTGATAGATCGTCTTGTACGATTAGTTCAAAATCACCTGTTTCAGCCTGGACTATCTGGCTCTTCTGAATGATTAGTAGAAAAAATTGTTCATATCATCCCGTACGATTCTGCGATCGTCCGGGACAATTAGTGTAAATTCAGGAATTTCGTCCAGAAGACCGCTTTCGTCGTCCAGAGGAACTTGTGCTGGACGACCTAAAAATGACTTGATCATCCTGGACGATATTGATATCGTCCTGTACTATTAGTTCAAAAAGTGCCAAAATCATCTTGATCACCGCTCTAGACGTACAGGTGAAATACACTAGACGGTCATAATCGTCCCGGACGATCTTGCGATCATCCTGGACGATATGATCGTATCAATTAAATATTAATTGATTTCCTTAATCGCTAGACTAATTTAGGCATGATTATATTGGATCGTCCAGGACGATACACGTATCATCCGGGACGATCAGATCAAATCTCTAAAAATAAAATTTTCTTAACTTGATCTGGCGGTTGAGAATTTCTAATTTGAGCCTATCGTCTCATACGATGGATGGATCATCAAGGATGATCGGCTTAATCAGACAGACTTAACTTGGTCGCCCTAATTAGGGTTTCTATTTTCACTTGATCGTCCAGGACGATATGAATATCATCCAGGACGACCTGAATAAAAATTAAACATAAACTCTAATTCACTCAAGCTCTCCCCCTAAGTGTTTGTGTGCAAAGTTACTTAGCTAGAGGATCAGTTATATTACATTTGACTCAAGAAAAGGAAATTACATTTAGACACACTTGGACCCGATCTTGAGTTGGCTTGAGTTGCTTTGATCTTTTGTACCTGAAATAGGTTAGCCAAGCAAAATAGAATACAAACATGTTTGTCATCATCAAAACTATATTTTTTAAAACCAGATTTGTAATAATCTCTCCCTTTTTGATGATGGCAAATATTAGTGCAGTAGTTTAAAATAAAACAACCAGGAGTTAACCAACGCACATATGAAAAAAAAATATCTTTCCAAATTTCACTGAACAACTAGAACAGTATAAGAAAACAACTACAAATGAAATAAACAACATAAAACAAGATCAATACATAAAACAAAAACTACTACAACTAACTCCCCCTTTTGACATCACAAAAAGGAGGAGGAACAGACACAATAGTATAGATAAAAAATAGCATAAAACACAAAACTAAAGCGGAGGCGGATCCTGATCAAAAGGAGGAGGTGGTGGTGGCGTAAAGTAACTGTGAATGGCGGTGAAGTGTGCTCCAAACCAGGCAATGTCCTGGTCGTGCTGCTGTTGCTGCTGAGCAACATAGTCATTAAAGCACTGCAGATCCTCAGTGTGCTGCTGCTCCTGGGCAGCAACATAAGAATCAAATCGGGCCTCCCCCTAGTCGAACCGTTGCACCAGATGATCAAAAGGTGATGCAATACAAAGGGGAGCAGGTGCATCAGGTGCAGCAGGAATAGAAACAGCTTCTTCCTCTTCCTCCTCAACATCCGGGGCTGGCTCCGGATATAGTCGGGTACTGTGGAGTACATGGAAGGAATTATTTGTGAAGTAGGAAGGAGGGACATTAGCAGGGACTAGATATTGTAAATCATATTTGGTCTCAAAAGAATATGCAATGATGTGTCTTAGTGCTAGATTTGGGCATCGTCTATGGCCCAGATACCTAATGGTAGTGAAATGCTCGATATAGTGGAAAAGAATATCAGTAGCATTGAATTCCCGGTGGGCCATGATGTAATAGGTGGTCAGAGATGGTAAAGGGGTGATGTGAATGCGATCCCCAGCCTTTGGGATGATGGAGGAATGAAGGACATATTGAATGGTACAGGCATCCTTAAGGAGGGAAGTGCAAGCATTGTCGTGGTAGGGTGCGTTGGTATTTCTAAGGAATCGATTGGCGACACTCCAATCATAATCAGGATCATAAATAAGGTTGTGGAGTTTGTCGCTAGTGATAGAGAGATGAAGGATATTATAAAAATCCTGGGCTGTGAGTTCTACAGGTCGCTGATTAACATAGGAGTGAAGGGTGGAGTAGTCAACGGCGATGCGAAGATTTGCAAAGAAGACTTGGAGAAGTTCAAGGCTAAATGGGGAGGCCAGGGTGAGGATGAAGGTGAGGGAGGTATGCGCAAACAGATCTAGGACATGGTAGGTAAGAGTACGGGGGTTTACGATCTTAGACTGTGTGATTCCCACTTCAAGATATCATTGGAAGGCAGACTGATCGGCTGCATTTGGAAAACGGGGATCGACATTTCCCTGTGAGGAGCTCGCACCTTGATTCCTAGAACGCTACCCACCAGCCATTAGAAACACAAGAGAGGAAGTATGGAAGGAGAGGTGTGAAGAAAGCTGAAGAAAATGGCTGTTTAAATAGAAATCGGCTGGATCATCCCGTACGATCGCAGGATCGTCCAGGATGATAGGAGTAATTATGACGGCCAGGATGATTGGTTAAAAAGGTGGTCGGATCATCCGGGATGATAAGAGATCGTTCAAGACGATTAGAGACAGGCGATCATCTCAAGGAGTCAAGTCGGACGACCGTTGACGAAAAGTATCATCCAGGACGATTAGGTGGATCGTCTAGGACGATATGCAATAAATATATAGGACAGGCTGAATTTGAATTGTCCAACTGCTGACACGTGGATCGACCAGGATGATGTGGTGTATCGTCCAAAATGATGACCAATAATTGGTGCATTCTCATCCATTTGATTAGGATCAGGAAGTTTGGATCATATCGGCCAGGATGATGGACGGATCGTCCTGGACGATCACCAATAATTTATGTAACTCATCCGTTTGAACATAGTGAAAAAGATGGAGAATAGAGATGAAAGATCAGGGATCCAAAAACACATACAAGAAAATAAAAAATACAAACAGAGTAAATAAAACTCGAAACTCGAAACACAAAAACACACAAAAAATAACGATTTTTTTAAAAATCGATCTGCTCCAGTAAATCAGAATTTTCCCTTGATTTGAATCCAAAAATAAATAAGAGGACGATCGACAGCGCTGAAATCCAAAAAAGTTAGAAAATTAACTTTCGTAACTCCCACCTCGGACACCTTATGGGTGCAAATTCCTTTCAAAACAAAAATCCAATTCAGAAGAAAAGAAATTAGATTTGAGAAGAGATCCTTTCAAGCCTCGTTCTAGAAAAATATCTTATATAATTGTATTACAAAGTAAGAAATCATAAATCATGATTTTCGTTCCAAGCTTTTGAAAATATTAAGGGTGCATGGATTTTTCTAAGACCTTTAATGATCTGAAAGGGAAGAAAACCTATTTCTTTGTGGGCTAATTTTGTGCCCCTTTTTCTTTCAATTTATTTGGTGCTTTACGCATCTTTTGATTTTTGATACACTTTGTGTATTCTTTCAATTTTTGGCGACATTGCGCATCTTTTCAGTTTGGGCTAATTTTGTGCCTCTTTTTATTTTGGCGCTCTTTGCGCATCTTTTATAGGCTTTCTCCCTCTCAAAATCGTTAAAGAATCTCAGCTGTAAAATTACCTTTCAGACATAAGAGACGATAAAGCTCACTCTCTACAATAAGGAAGAGTAATTCATAAAACAAAAATCATATATCATATGATAAGTGCAATCACTTGGTTCAGAAAATTATAATAATGACTCAAGACTTTGAAAATACTATTCATATGAGGTAGATTATTGTAGGAAGATAAAATAAATCTCTATTTCAAAAACCAACTTTTTAATTTTGAAGAAAATTTTTATCCAAAAGAAATAATACACCATTAAAAGAGTTAGAAGAAGAGAAATAATCATCAATATTTCTTTCCTTTAACAGATCTAGTGGAATCAATCACTGCTTACCAGCTTCCAAATAAAAATAAGGCAAAACTGTCAGTCAGAAATCCAATTTATTAGCAGTAGTGAGCAATGATCTGATTTTGAAAGAGATAAAACAGTAAACAAAAGAGATGAAACAGTAAATAAAAACAAGTAGAAAATCTCATCAAAATAAATACTCAAATCAAACTAACACCAAGGCTAAAATAGAAATTAGCAGAAAAATAAAAATAATAGAAAATAGATAATCAAATCAAACAACTAACTAACAAAAATATAATAAAAAATAGATAAATCAGAAATTAGTAGTCATCAGAATCAAGCATTTATGTCAATCACACCTAATCTGGTCCTCAAAATGCTGAATGAGTCAAAGGCCAATGGTTTAGTAAATATGCCAGCCAGTTAATTTTCAGTTGCTACATGATGTAGCTCAATGTCCCCTTTTGTAACATGGTCCCTAATGAAGTGATGCCTTATATCAATATGCTTGGTTCTAGAATGTTGGATTGGATTCTTAGAAATACAGATGGCACTAGTATTATCACACAGAATATAAATTATGCCCACAGGTAATCCTAAATCCAAGACTTATTGCTTTAACGAAAGAACTTAGGCCACACAACTTCCTAAGTCAATGTACTCAGCTTCAGTAGTGGAAAGTGCAACTGAGTTCTATTTTCTACTGGACCAGGAGACTAAAGACTGTCCTATGAATTGACAAGTTTCAGAAGTGCTCTTTCTATCCACTCTACATCCTACAAAGTTAGAATCAGAATATCCAATAATCTCAAAAGAGGTGCTGTGCCTAGGGTACTAGATTCCTAGGTTTGAGGTCCCTAAAAGATATCTAAGAATTCTCTTAACAGCAGTCAGGTGGGACTCTTTAGGATCAGTTGGAAACCTAGCACAAAGACAAACACTAAACATGATATCAGGTCAGCTAGCAGTCAGGTAAAGCAGTTATCCAATTATTTCTCTATACTTCTTCTGATCAACAGATTTTCCACTTGAATCCTTATCTAACTGAACAGAGGAGCTCATGGGAGTGTTGATTGGCTTAGCTTTGTCCATTTCATATTTCTTCAAAATATCCTTAGTGTATTTAGATTGATTGAGAAAGGTTCCATCATCCAGTTACCTTATGCTAAACCCCAAAAAGTAGGACAACTCTCTCATCATACTCATCTCAAACTCCTTACTCATTATTTTAGAAAACTCATCACATAAATATTTATCAGAAGATCCAAAAATTATATCATCAACATAGATCTGGACAATGAGTAAATCATTCCCTACTCTCCTCAAAAAAAGGGTGGTGTCTATGCTCCACTTAACAAACTCTCTTTCTAACAGGAATGTGCTAAGCCTCTCATACCAAGCTCTGGGTGCCTGTTTCAATCCATATAAGTCCTTTTTTAATTTATAAAAATGATTTGGATATTAAGAACTCTCAAAATCTGGGGGTTATTCTACAAAAACATCCTCTTTTATTATCCCATTTAAAAAGGTACTCTTAACATCTATTTGAAATAACTTAAATCCCTTATAATATGCAAAGGCTAGTAGCACCCTAATGGCTTCCAATCTAGCTACAGGGGCAAAGGTCTCCTCAAAATCAATCCCTTTAATTTGATTGTACCCCTTAGCCATCAATCTTGCCTTATTCCTAACCACCACAGCAGAATCATTCATCTTATTCTTAAAGACCCACTTGGTTCCCACTATACTTTAATTTCTAGGTCTTTCTACTAGCTCCTAAACATTATTCCTTACAAATTGATTCAATTCCTCTTGTATAGCTAAGATCCAAAACTCATCAGAAAGGGCTTGATTGATATTGGTGGGTTCAGTCATTGAGATAAAGACATAGTGGTTTACTTCCTTCCTAAGTCCATGCCTAATCCTAACACCTTCAGAAGGGTCTCCTAAGATCAATTCTTTAGGATGACTCGAAGAATATCTCCAATCTCTAGGCAAAGTGGTTTGAGGTTCTACCCTTTCCTCTAGATTTGTATTTTCAACCCCTTGGGTAATCTCCCCTACCTCTTCTTCTTCCTCAACTCTAGTCACCTTAGGATCAGATTCATCAAACACCACATGAGTTGTCTCTTCCACCACCAAAGTCCTCCTATTAAACACCCTAAAGGATTTCCCCACACTACAATAACCTAAGAACACTCCTTCATCAGATTTGGGGTCAAATTTTTCTAAGGATAATTTCCCGTTGTTCAGAATAAAAATCTTACAGCCAAAGACATGGAGGTGGGACAAGTTTGGAGTTCTACCCTTAATGATCTCCTAAGGTGTCTTGTTCAGATTGGATCTAACATTCACCCTATTTAGCACATAACAGACAGTGTTCACCACTTCAGCCCAAAAGTATTTTGGAAGTGAATACTCAGCAAGCATGGCTCTAGCGGCTTCCACTAAGTCCTGTTCTTCCTTTCAGCTACCCCGTTCTTCTGAGGGGTCCTAGCAGCTGAAAAATTATGCAAAATCCTTTGCTCCTTACAGAAAGTTTCAGACTTCATATTTTCAAACTCTCCACCATGATCACTATGAATAATCAAGATCTCACAACCTAACTTCTTCTGAATCTATGTGGATGACTTAAATTCATCAAATGACTCAGATTTATGTGACAGAAATTTAATCCAAGTGAACCTCGAGTAATCATCAACAATCACAAAACCATAGACTTTCCCCCATAAGCTGGCAGTGCTAATGGGTCCAAAGAGATCCATGTTAAGGACTTCTAAAGGTCCAGAGGTGCTAATGTCCTTAACAGAATAAAAGGAGGACTGGACTTGCTTCCCTAATTGACAGGCATCACACAGGTGGTCCTTAGTGAACTTAAGCTTGACCACACCTCTAACTAAGTCCTTTTGGGTGACTCTCCTAAGGGTTTTCATACTGGTATGACATAATCTTCTGTGCCACAACCAAGACTCATCAGCAGCAGTTTTCAAGCAAATTGAAACATCAGCTTTAAAGCAACTTACATCCAGCATGTAGACATTATTGATCCTTTGTTCCTGCAAAACAATTTTGTCATTTAAGCTTAAAATGCAGCAAGTGGGCAGGAATTTGATATTGTATCCTTTGTCACAGAGTTGACTGATGCTCAGCAGGTTGTGTTTCAGTCCATCTACAAGCAAAACTTTGTCAATCATAAAATTCTTTGAATCACCAATTATACCTGAACCTACCACCCTTCTGGTGGTGTTATCTCCAAGTGTAACCCTGCCTCCAGCCCTGGCCTCCAGTGAAATGAACTGATTTGCATCTCCAGTCATGTGTCTTGAACATCCGCTGTCCAGGTACCACATGCTCTCACGAGGTCTTATATGAGAGCACACCTATAAAATCATTAAACATCAGATTTAGGAACCCAAACAGGTTTGGGTTCCTTCTTATGAAAAGAAGAATGCAATGCATGTGTGCTGTGCTGTGAAACAGGCAATTTGGGCCTCCACACTCAATGTGTACTATGGTGAATAGTGCAGGTGTGAGAGATGTGTCCTAACATGCCACAAGTAAAATATCTAACACCAGGAAAGGGGTTAACTAATCTACGTGGGTGATAGTGCCTCTTCCTAGGTTTATATGAAACATGCTTTGATGATTTTAAAACAGATTCTTCAAAAGGTGGAGGTGCATAAAACTGTACAAAAGTAGGAGGTGTTTCATTTTTCTCAAAAGCACTGATTTTAACTTTCAGAAATTCATTTTCTTTCTTCAAACTTATAATTTCAAATTTAAATGCTCAATTACTACTCTCCACTTCACATGCCATGTTGTCTAATTCTTTAAAAGATCTTTCTAAATCAACATGTGAGGTTTTTAATGAATCATGCTCGGTAATCAGATCAAAATACTTTTTGTTCAGTTCATCAAATTCATCAAGTAAATACATGTGATTGCTGTCAAGTGTGGAATGATCTTTAACTACAGAATCATGCTCTTTTTATAAATTCAGAAATTCTAGTTTTAGGCTAGCATGAGTTTTCTTAAGCTTCCTATATGATGCATGAATTTTTTCAGACACTTCAAATAATTGATCGTAAGCAAGCTCACATACCTCTTCCTGGTCAAACTGACCAGGATGATCATCTGCCATCAAACACAAGTTGGTTTCCTCCTCTTCAGCTTCAGTCTCAGAGGGGTCGGATGTAGAATCTGCCCAGAATGCCTTTTGAATCCTCTTCTTATCCTTCCTAAATTTGGGTTCTCCTCACCCTTTTCCTTACTTGGGTGAGCTTTAAGTGTAGGACAATCAGCTTTAATGTGTCCAGGCTTCCTGCATTCAAAACAAACAGTATCAGATAAACCTTTAAAATTTTTACTGGACTTACCCTTATTCCACTTCTGAAAGTTCTTATGTTTCTTCCATAGAAAGCTTTTGAATTGCCTAGTGATTAAGGCAACATCATCGCTATCAGACCCAGAAGATTCAGTGTCAGTTTTGTTGGCCTTCAGCGCCACAGTTTTCTCCTTCTTCTTCTCACCTGCATCAAGCGATCTTTGGTTCACCCCTTGCTCGTAAGCAATGAGTGACCCAAGTAAGTTGTCAATAGAATAATTGTTTAAATCTTTTGTTTATATCTTAGCATCAAACGAAGAAGACAAACATCTCAAAATCTTGTTCACTTTTTCATAATTTGTAAGTTATCTTCCTAAAGCATGCAAAGAAGTGACAATTTGAGTGAACCTCGTATAAATTTCATAAATTGACTCAGTAGGTTTCATGCAAAAAAGTTTGTAGTCATGCAGCAATATGTTTAACCTAGACTGTTTGACTTTAGTTGTACCTTCATAAGTGATGCACAATCTATCCCAAATTTCTTTGCTAGTTATATAAATAGAAACACGCATGTAATCCTCAGATTTTAAGGCACAGAAAAAATAGTTCAAATATTTGGCATTCAATTGGGCTAAGTCACAATCATTAAAAGTCCAATCAGTAAAAGGCACTTTAGTTTTAACATTGTTAATCATTCTAAACGGTGGTTCATAGCAATCCTTAACAAGCATCCACATGCAATAATTAATTGATTAAAGAAAAGTGGACATGCGAGTTTTCCAAAAATCAAAAGGTATGTTATCAAATAATGGCGGTCGTGTAATTGAATAACCTTCAGCAGTATTACGATTACCAAAGTTAGCCATGGATCAAATTCAAAAGTTTTCAAAACTAGATTTTATGAATCCCGCTCTGATACCACTTGAAAGTGAAAGTTCGATAGGGATGTTAAGCCCTAGTGAACTAGTCCCGAGGCTAACCAAGAGGGGGGTGAATTGGTTATTTAAAAATTTCATGAGGAACAGAAAAAATCTTTTTGATAATTAGCAGCGGAAACAAGTAAACATGAATGAAAAGATCAATCACAGATATTCACCCAAGCAGTTAATATCAGAAAAGTAAAGTGCAAAACAGAATCAGAAAAGCAAACCAGATTTTATAGTGGTTTGGTCAACTTGACCTACATCCACTCCCCAGAGCCTCCCCTCCGGATATTGCACTAAACAAAAAGTGACTCTCCTTTTGCTCCCACAGCAAGGCGGAGAAGCCTATACAAAAAAACCTCCTTTCCACCACTCGGTGAGATAGAGAACCTAACCTCCTTTTGCTTCCAACTGAAGCGGCAGAGAACCCAATGTCCTTTTGCGTCCTCCTGAAGCAGGCAGAGAACCTTGGATCTTCTTGTCAACGATCCTCTCCCAAAGAACACCGACACGATGAAAGACGATGAGCGGAGAAGAAGACTCTGATCCTTGCTTGGAGCAACCTTCGTGAACCCCTCACGAACTCCCCCTCACAAGATCATCTCTCTCTCCTAAACTCTCTCTCTCTAGGGTTTCTCTGGAAAGGAAAGTGGCAAAAGATTTTTCTTGTTGAAAGAAAAAGATCTTTTACAGGAGGGCTTAAAATTTGCCCTAAATCTCAACTGATCGGCCGAGATTATACAGGACGATCTATAGATCGTCCTGTATGATCAGTTCAAAATTAGCTGATTCAGCCGGGATGATCTAGCTCTTCTAGACGATCAGTAGAAAAAGTTATTCATATCATCCCATACAATTTTGCGATCGTCCGGGCCGATTAGTGTAAATTGAGGAATATCATCCAGAAGACAGTTTGGGTTATCCAGAGCAAACTGTGCTGGGCGACCAAAAAATGACTTGATCGTCTAGGACGATACAGATATTGTCCTGTATGATTAGTTCAAAAAGTGACAAAATCATCCCGAGCACAGTTCGGGTCGTACAACTGAAATGCACTAGACGATCATGATCGTCTGGGACGATCCTGTGATCGTCCAGGATGATATGAACCTATCAATCAAATATAAATTGCTTTCCTTAATTACCAGATTAATTTAGGCATGATTGTACTGAATCATCCAGGATGATACACGTATCGTCCGGGACGATCGGACCAAATAACTTAAAATAAAATCTTGCCTAACTTGATCTAACGGTTGAGAATTTTTGATTTGAGCATATCGTCCCGTACGATCCAAAGATCGTCCAGGACGATCTGCTTAATCAGACGCACTTAACTTGGTCGCCCTAATTAGGGTTTCTATTTTTACTGGATCGTCCAGGATGATGTGAATATCATCCAGGACGATCTGAACAAAAAATGAACTGAAACTCTAACTCACTCAAGCTCTCCCCCTGAGTGTGTGTGTAAGGTAACTTAGCTGGGGGAACAGTTACATTACAATTGACTCAAGAAAAAGAAAAATAGTACATTGGACACACTTGGACCAGATCTTGAGTTGGCTTGAGTTACTCGTGATCTTTTGTGCCTGAAATGGGTTAGCCAAGCAAAACACACTGGAAACATGTTTGTCATCATCCAAACCAGATTTGTAACAATCTCCCCCTTTTTGATGATGGCAAACATTTGTACAGTAATTTGAAAATAAAAATAACTAGGAGATCGAGAAACAAATATTTTTTTTCAAATTTTCATTTAACAACTAAATCAATATAGGAAACATAACACATAAAAAAAAACCAAAATGATTACAACTGACTCCCCCTTTTGACATCATAAAAAAGAGGGTAAACAGAAACACTGAAACATCAGTACAAAATAGAAAAGAAAATAACTACAAAACAGAACACTAGAACGGAGGCGAATCCTGATCGGAAGAAGGAGGTGGCGGTGGTGGGTTGAAGTAGTTGTGAATGGCTTAAAAGTGGGCTCCAATCCAGGCAATGTCCTGGTCATGCTGTTGTTGCTGCTGCGCAGCATAGTCCGTGAAGCGCTGGATGTCTTCGGTGTGCCACTGCTCCTGGGTAGCCACATAGGAGTCAAATATGACCTCCCACTAATCGAAGCGCTGCACCAGGTGGTTGTTTAAAGTGAAGGGAAGTAGAGGGAGATTGGAAGAAAGAGTGTGGAAAATCCTTAAGAAAATGGCTGTTTAATTAGATCTTGGCCTGATCATCACGTACGATCTTGAGATCATCCAGGATGGTAGGTGTAATTATTACGGCCTGGACGACTGGTCAAAAAGGCGGTCCGATCGTCCAGGACGATTATACACAGACGATCGTCCCGAGGAGTCAGGCTGGACGACCGTTGATGAAAAGTATCATCCAGGACGATTAGGTGGATTGTCCCGGATGATGTGCAATAAGTGTGACGGACGGGCCGAATTCCAATCATCCAACGGCTGACACGTGGATCGTCCAGGATGAGTAGGTGGATCGTCCAGGATGATGCCCAATAATTGGTGCAATATCAGTCGTTTGATCAGATCAGGAAGATATGGATCATATCGTCCAGGATGATTCATGGATCGTCTCGGACGATCACCAATAATTGGGTTTCTCAGCAGCAGGATCAGACTGGGGAGAGGTTTTGAACAGATTGTCCAGGATGATTTATGGATCATCCAAGATGAAAAGGATCATCCAGGATGATTGGGGAATCGTCCAGGATGATGTGAAGAAAAACAGAAAAAGATGAAGGATGAAGGTGACAGATCAGGATCCCAAAGACACAATCACGAAACTAAAATAAAACAAAAATGAATAAAACTCACAGCAAAAATATATAAAAGTAACGTACATTTTTTTTATCAAGCTGCTCGAGTAAATCAGAATTTTTCTTTGATTTTAGATCCAAAAACCAATAAGAAGATGATTGACAGCACTGAAATCTAGAAAAAGTTGGAAAAATTGACTTTCGTAACTCCCACCTCGGGAACCTTATCCATGCAAATCTCTTTCAAAACAAACATCCAATTCAGAAGAAAAGAAATTAGATTCGAAAAGAGATCCTTTCAAGCCTCGTTCCAGAAAAATATCTGATATAATAGTGTTACAAAGTAAAAAATCAGAAATCAAGATTTTCAAACACAAGCTTTTGAAAGTATTAAGTGGCGCACGGATTTTTCTAAGACCTTTAACGATCTGAAAGGAAAGAAAGCTTGGTTGGGCTCATTTTGTGCCTCTTTTTTAATTTATTTGGCGCTTTGCGCATCTTTTCATTTTTGATACACTTTGTGTATCTTTTAGTTGGCGACATTTCACATCTTTTCAGCTTTGGGCTCATTGTGTCCCTCTTTTTCAATTGATTTGGCGCACTGCGCATCTTTTGTAAGCTTTCTTCTTTTTATAATCGTTAAATAGTCTCGGCTGTGAAATTACCTTCCAGATATAGGAGATGCTCTCCACGATAAGGAAGAGTAATTCACAAAATAAAAGTCAGATGTCATATGATAAGTGCAATCACTTGGTTTAGAAAATCAAAATAATGACTCAAGACTTTGAAAACACTATTGATATGAGGCAGATTACTGTAGGAAGATAAAATAAATCTCTATTTCAAAAACTAAAATTTTAATTTTGAAGAGGATATTTATCCAAAAGAAACAATACACTAGCAAAGGAGTTAGAGAAAGAGAAACAATCATCTATGTTTCTTCCCTTTAACAGATCTAGTGGAGTCAATCACTGCTTACCAGCTTCCAAACAAAAACAAGGTAAAACTCCCAGTCAGAAATTCAGATTATCAGAAGTAGTGAGTAGTGATCAGACTTTGAAAAGCATAAAACAGTAAGTGCAAGAGATGAACCAGTGAATAAAAATAGGTAGAAAATTACATCAAAGTAAATACTCAAATCAAACAAACAACATGGCTAACATAGAAATCAGTAGAAGAAATAAAACCAACTGAAAGCAAATAATCAAATCAAAAATAAAAACTAACTAATAGAAAATAGAATAACAATCAGAATAATCAAAAATCAGCAGTCATCATAATCAAGCATTTATATCAATCACTCCTAATATGGTTCTCAAAATGCTGAATGAGTCAAAGGCCAGTGGTTTAGTGAATATGTCTGCCAGCTGATTTTTAGTTGCTACATGATGTAGCTCAATGTCCCCTTTTGTAACATGGTCCCTAATAAAGTGATGCCTTATATCAATGTGTTTGGTCCTAGAATGTTGGATTGGATTCTTAAAGATGCAGATGGCACTAGTATTATCACACAGAATAGAAATTATGTCAACAGATAAACCTAAATCCAAAACTTGTTGCTTTAACCAAAGAACTTTGGCCACACAACTTTCTAAGGCAATATACTTAGCTTCAGTAGTGGAAAGTGCAACTGAGTTCTATTTTCTACTGGACCAGGAGACTAGAGAATGTCCTATGAATTGACAAGTTCCAGAAGTGCTCTTTTTATCCACCCTACACCCTGTAAAGTCAGAATCAAAATATCCAATGATCTCAAAAGAGGTGCTGTGCCTAGGGTACCAGATTCTTAGGTTTGGTGTCCCTAAAAGATATCTAAGAATTCTCTTAACAGCAGTCAGGTGGGACTCTTTAGGATCAGCCTGAAACCTAGCACAAAGAGAGACACTAAACATGATATCAGGTCGGCTAGCAGTAAGGTAAAGCAGTGATCCTATTATTCCTCTATACTTCTTCTGATCAACAGATTTTCCACTTGAATCCTTATCTAACTGAACTGAGGAGCTCATGAGAGTATTGATTGGCTTTGCTTTGTCCATTTCATATTTCTTCAAAATATCCTTAGTGTATTTAGATTGATTGAGAAAGGTTCCATCATCCATTTGCCTTATGCTAAACCCCAAAAAGTAGGACAATTCTCCCATCATACTCATCTCAAACTTCTTACTCATTGTTTTAGAAAACTCATCACATAAATATTTATCAGAAGATCCAAAAATTATATCATCAACATAGATCTGGACAATGAGTAAGTCATCCCCTATTCTTCTCAGAAAAAGGGTGGTGTCTACGCTCCCCTTAACAAACTCTCTTTCTAGCAGGAATGTGCTAAGCCTCTCATACCAAGCTCTGGGTGCCTGTTTCAATCCATATAAGGCCTTTTTTAATTTATAAATATGATTCAGATATTGAGAACTCTCAAAACCTGGGGGTTGTTCTATAAAAATATCTTCTTTTATACCCCATTTAAAAAGGCACTCTTGACATCCATTTGAAATAGCTTGAATCCCTTATAACAGGAAAAGGCTAGTAGCACTCTAATGGCTTCCAATCTAGCTACAGAGGCAAAAGTCTCCTCAAAATCAATCCCTTCTATCTGATTATACGCCTTAGTCACCAATCTTGCCTTATTTCTCACCACGACACCAGAATCATTCATCTTATTCTTAAAGACCCACTTGGTTCCCACAATACTTTGATTTCTAGGTCTTTCTACTAACTCCCAAACATCATTTCTTACAAACTGATTCAATTCTTCTTGCATAGCTAAAATCCAAAACTCATCCGAAAGGGCTTGGTTGATGTTGGTGGGTTCAGTCATTGAGATAAAGGTAGAATGGTTTACTTCCTTCCTAAGTCCATTCCTAGTCCTAACACCTTCAGAAGGTTCTCCTAAGATCAGTTCTTTAGGATGACTCGAAGAATATCTCTAATCTCTAGGAATTGTGGTTTGAGGTTCTACCCTCTCCTCCAGATTTGCATTTCCAACCCCTTGGGTAATTTCCTCTACCTCTTCTTCTTCCTCAATTCTATTCACCTTAGGATTAGATTAATCAAACACCACATGGGTTGTCTCTTCCACCACCAAAGTCCTTTTATTGAACACCCTAAAGGATTTTCCCACACTAGAATAGCCTAAAAACACTCCTTCATCAGATTTGGGGTCAAACTTTCCTAAGGGTGATTTCCCATTGTTCAGAATGAAAACCTTACAGCCAAAGACATGGAGGTGGGACAAGTTTGGAGTTCTACCCTTAATGATCTCATAAGGTGTCTTGTTCAGTTTAGATCTCACATTCACCCTATTTAGCACATAACAGGCAGTGTTTACCGCTTCAGCCCAAAAGTATTTTGGAAGTGAACACTCAGCAAGCATGGCTCTAGCGACTTCCACTAAGGTCCTGTTCTTTCTTTCAGCTACCCTGTTCTGCTGAGGGGTCCTATGAGCTGAAAAATTGTGACTAATCCCTTGCTCCTCACATAAACTTCCAAACTTCACATTCTCAAACTCTCCACCATGATCACTATGAATAGTCAGGATCTCACAACCTAACTTCCTCTGAATCCAAGTGGAGAAGGACTTAAACTCATTAAATGACTCAGATTTATGTGACAAGAATTTAATCCAAGTGAACCTCGAGTAGTCATCTACAATCACAAAAACATAGACTCTCCCCCCTAAGCTAGTAGTGCTAATGGGTCCAAAGAGGTCCATATGAAGAACTTCTAAAGGTCTAGAGGTGCTAATGTCCTTAACAGAGTGAAAAGAGGACTGGACTTGCTTTCCTAACTGACAGGCATCACACAGGTGATCCTTAGTGAACTAAAGCTTGGGCACACCTCTAACTAAGTCTTTTTGGGTGACTCTCCTAAGGGTTTTCATACTGGCATGACACAATCTCCTATGCCACAAGCAAAACTCATCAGCAGTAGTTTTTAAGCAAATTGAATTCTCAGATTTAATGCAACTTACATCCAGCTTGTAGACGTTGTTGATCCTTTGCCCCTGCAAAATAACTTTATCATTTAAGCTTAAAATGCAGCCAGTGGGCAGGAATTTGATGCTATATCCCTTATCATAAAGTTGACTGATGCTCAACAAGTTATGTTTCAGTCCATCTACAAGCAACACATTATCAATCATAAAATTCTTTGAATCACCAATTATACCTGTGCCTACCACCTTCCTGGTGGTGTTATCTCCAAGTGTAACCTTGCCTCCAGCTCTGGCCTCCAGCGAAATGAACTGATTTGTATCTCCAGTCATGTGTCTAGAACATCCGCTGTCCAGGTACCACATGCTCTCATGAGGTCTTGTGTGAGAGCACACCTACAAAAATATCAAACGTCAGTCTTAGGAACCCAAACAGGTTTGGGTTCCTTCTTATGAAAAGAAGAATGCAATGCATGTGTGCTGTGCTGTGAAACAGGCAGTTTGGGCCTCCAAACCCAATGTGTACTATGGTGAATAGTACAGGTGTGGGAAATGTGTCCTAACATGACACATGAAAAATATCTAACACTAGGAAAAGGATTAACTAAACGTCGTGAGTGATAGTGCCTCTTCCTAGAAGTGTATGAAACATGCTTTGATGAATTTCCAATAGATTTTTTAAAAGGTGGCGGTGCATAAAACTGTTCAAAAGTAGGTGGTTTTTTGTTCTTTTCAAAAGCAGCAATTTTTACTCTTAAAAATTCATTCTCCTTGTTAAGACTAGCAATCTCAAAAGTTCTTGCACTTTCATTACTTTCTAATTCACATGCCATATCATTCAATTTCTTAAAAGCAGCTTCTAATTCAACATGCGATGTTTTTAATGCATCATGCTCAACAATTAAATCAGAATGCTTTCTATTTAGTTCATCAAACTCATCAAGTAAAGACATGTGATTGCTATCAATAGTTGAATGATCTTTAATCAAAATATCATGCTCTTTTTGCAAAGTCAAATAATCCAGTTTCAAGCTAGCATGGGTTTTCTTAAGCTTCCTATACGATACATGAATTTTTTTAGATACTTTAAGTAATTGATCGTAAGTAAGCTCACATACCTCTTCCTGGTCCGACTGACCAGGGTGATCATCAGCCATCAGACACAAATTTGTTTCCTCCTCTTCAGCTTCAGTCTCAGAGGAGTCGGATGCAGAGTCTGCCCAAAATGCCTTTTATATCCGCTTCTTATCCTTTCTGAACTTTGGTTTCTCCTCACCCTTCTCCTTGCTTGGGTGAGCCTTGAGTGTAGGACAATTCGCCTTTATGTGTCCAGGTTTCCTGTATTCAAAGCAAACAGATTCAGATGAACCTTTAAAATTTCTACTGGTCTTACCTTTGTTCCACTTTTGAAAGTTCTTATTCTTCTTCCTTAGAAAGCTCTTGAATTGCCTTGTGATTAAGGCAACATCATCGTTATCAAACCCGAAAGTGCTAGCATCTGAATCTTTGGCCTTTAGCGCCACTGTCTTCTCCTTCTTTCATTCACCTGCATCAAGTTATCTTTGGTTCACCCCTTGCTCGTAAGTAATGAGTGATCCAAGTAAGCTGTCAATAGAGTAAGTATTTAAATCTTTAGATTCTGTGATCACAGTAATCTTAACATCGTATGAAGAAGGTAAACATCTAAGAATTTTGTTCACTCTTTTGTAATTAGTTAGTTCTCTTCCTAGAGCATGCAAAGAGGTAACAATTTGAGTGAATCTTGTGTACATTTCTGAAATCATCTCACTAGGTTTCATGCGAAAAAGTTCATAATCATGTAACAAGATGTTTAACCTAGACTGTTTGACTTCAGTTGTACCTTCATGTGTTATACACAATCAATCCCAGATTTCTTTGCCTGTTGTACAAGTAGAAACACGCATATAGTCTTCAGATTTTAAAGCACAAAAGAAACAATTCAAATATTTTGCATTTAACTGTGCTAAATCACGATCATCAAAAGTCCAATCTGTAAATGGGAGTTCAGTTTTAATACCATAAGGTGGTGCTTCATAACCATCTTTAACTAACATCCACATACGATAATCGATTGACTGAAGAAAAGTAGACATGCGTGCTTTCCAAAAATCAAAAGGAATGTTATTAAACAACGGTGGTCTTGTAATAGAATAACCTTCAGCAGTATTATAATTGTTATAGTTAGCCATGGATCAAATTCAAAAGTTTTTTAACTTAAATTTTGAATCCTACTCTGATACCACTTGAAAGTTTGATAGGGATGTTAAGCCCTAGTAAACTAGTCCCGAGGCTAACCAAGAGGGGGGTGAATTGGTTATTTAAAAATTTAACGAGGAACAGAAAAAATCTTTTCGATACTTAGCAGCAGAAACAAGTAAATAAGAATGAAAAGATCAATCATAGATATTCACCCAAGCAGTTAATATCAGAAAAGTAAAGTGCAGAACAGAATCAGAAAAGCAAACCAGATTTTATAGTGGTTCGGTCAACTTGACCTATGTCCACTCCCCGGAGCCTCCCCTCTGGGTATTGCACTAAATAAAAAGTGACTCGCCTTTTGCTCCCACAGCAAGGCGGAGAAGCCTGTGCAAAAAACCTCCTTTCCACCACCCGGTGAGGCAGAGAACCTAACCTCCTTTTGCTTCCACCTGAAGCGGACAGAGAACCCAACGTCCTTTTGCTTCCTCCTGAAGCAGGCAGAGAACCTTGGATCTTCTTGCCGACGATCCTCTCCCAAAGAACACCGACACGACGAAAGACGATGAGCGGAGAAGAAGACTCTGATCTTTGCTTGGAGCAACCTTCGTGAACCCCTCACGAACTCCCCCTCACAAGATCCTCTCTCTCTCTCCCAAACTCTCTCTCTCTTTATAGGGTTTCTCTGGAAAGAAAAGTGGCAAAAGATTTTTCTTGTTGAAAGAAAAAGATCTTTTATAGGAGGGCTTAAAATTTGTCCTAAATCTCAACTAGTCGGCCAAGATCATCCAGGATGATCTATAGATCGTCTTGTACGATCAGTTCAAAATCAGTTGATTCAGCCTAGACGATCTGGCTCTTCTGGATGATCAGTAGAAAAAGTTGTTCATATCGTCCCGTACGATTTTACGATCATCCGGGCCGATTAGTGTAAATCAAGGAATATCCTCCAGAAGACAGTTCGGGTCGTCCAGAGCAAACTGTGCTGGACGACAAAAAAATGACTTGATCGTCCAGGATGATACGGATATCGTCCTGTATGATTAGTTCAAAAAGTGCCAAGATCGTCTTGAGCACAGTTCGGGTCGTATAGCTGAAATGCACTAGACGATCATGATCGTCCGGGATGATCCTGCGATCGTCCAGGATGATATGATCGTATCAATCAAATATAAATTGCTTTCCTTAATTACCAGATTAATTTAGGCATGATTGTACTGAATCGTCCAGGATGATACATGTATCGTCTGGGACGGTCATACTAAATAACTTAAAATAAAAACTTGCCTAACTTCATCTGGCGGCTGAGAATTTCTGATTTGAGCATATCATCCCGTATGATCCAAAGATCGTCCAGGATGATCTGCTTAATCAGATGCACTTAACTTGGTCGCCCTAATTAGGGTTTCTATTTTTACTAAATTATCCAGGACGATGTGAATATCGTCCAGGACGATCTGAACAAAAAATGAACAGAAACTCTAACTCACTCAAGCTCTCCCCCTGAGTGTGTGTGTGTAAGGTTACTTAGCTGGGGGAACATTTACATTACAATTAACTCAAGAAAAAGAAAAATAGTATATTGGACACACTTGGACCCGATCTTGAGTTGGCTTGAGTTGCTCGTGATCTTTTGTGCCTGAAACGGGTTAGCCAAGCAAAACACACTGGAAACATATTTGTTATCATCAAAACCATATTTGCAACAGAAAGTTTGGTAGGGATGTTAAGCCCTGACGAACTAGTCCCGAGGCTAACCAAGAGGGGGGTGAACTGGTTATTTAAAATTCGAGAGCAATAGGAAAAAACTTTTCGATGATTTACAACGAAAATAAGTAAACATAAATGAAAAGATCAACCACAGATTTCACTCAAGCAGATAATAACAGAAAAATAAAGTGCAGAAAATAATCATAAAGAACATACCAGATTTTATAATGGTTCGTTCAACTTGACATATGTCCACTCCCCGGAGCCTCTCCTCCGGGTATTGCACTAACACAAAAGTGACTCTCCTTCTGCTCCCACAGCAAGGTGGAGAAGCCTGTACAAAACTCCTTTCCACCAACCCGGTGAGGCAGAGAACCTGAACTCCTTTTGCTTCCTCCTGAAGAGGGCAGAGAACCCGGACTCCTTTTGCTTCCTCCTGAAGCAGGTAGAGAACCTGAACTCATTTCTCTTCCTCCTGAAGCGGGCAGAGAACCCGGATCTTCTTGCGAACGATCCTCCCATAAAGAACACTGAGAGTACAAGAGACGATGAATGGAGAAGACGACTCTGATCCTTGCTTGGAGCAACCTTTGTGAATCCCTCACAAACTCCCCCTCATAAGATCCTCTCTCTCTCTCCCAAACTTTCTCTCTCTCTCTCTAGGGTTTCTCTGTAAAGGAAAGTGATAAAAGATTTTTCTTGTTGGAAGAAAAAGATCTTTTATAGGAGGGGTCAAAATTTGCCCTAAATCTCAGCTGGTCGGCCAATATCGTCCAGGATAATCGATAGATCATCCTGTATGATTAGTTAAAAATCACCTATTTTAGCCTGGATGATCTGGCTCTTCTAGACGATTAGTAGAAAAAATTGTTCAGATCGTCCCGTACGATTCTGCGATCGTCCGGGACGATTAGTGTAAATTCAAGAATTTTGTCCAGAAGACCGCTCTGGTCGTCCAGAGAAACTTGTGCTGGACAACCTAAAAATGACTTGATCATCCGAGATGATATTGATATTATCCTGTACGATTAGTTTAAAAAGTGCCAAAATTATCCTGATCACCGCTCTGGATGTATAGGTGAAACACACTGGACGGTCATGATCATCCCGAACGATCTTGCGATCATCCCAGACGATATGATCATATTAATTAAATATTAATTACTTTCCTTAATCAGCAGATAAATTTAGGCATGATTGTACTGGATCGTCCAGGACGATACACGTATCGTCCGGGATGATCAGATCAAATCTCTAAAAATAAAACTTACCTAACTTGATCTGGCGGTTAAGAATTTATGATTTGAGCTTATCGTCCCATATGATGGATGGATCATCCAAGACGATCAGCTTAATCAGACAGACTTAACTTGGTCGCCCTAATTAGGGTTTCTGTTTTCACTTGATCGTCCAGGATGATGTGAATATCATCCAGGACGATGTGAATATCATCCAGGACGATCTGAATAAAAATTGAACAGAAACTCTAATTCACTCAAGCTCTCCCCTTGAGTGTGTGTGCAAGGTTACTTAGCTAGGGGATCAGTTACATTATATTTGACTCAAGAAAAGGAAAATATTACATTTAGACACACTTGGACCAGATCTTGAGTTGGCTTGAGTTGCTTTTGATCTTTTGTACCTGAAATGGGTTAGCCAAGCAAAACAGAATACAAACATATTTGTCATCATCAAAACTGTACTTTTTGAAACTAGATTTGCAATAGAACTTTTCTTAGAAGATGATATTCAATAAAGGTGGATGAGATATTTTGCTAATCTTTTTATTGAAGAATGTGAAAATATGATTGACTTTAGTGACCTTAGCATCCTAAATGAAAATAAAGATTTCTATTTTTATCGACGTATTACTAAAATCGAAGTCAGAGAGGCTTTAAAGAAAATGAAGGGGGGAAAAGCTGTTGGACCTGATGATATTCCAATAGAGATGTGGAAATTCTTAGGAGATGAAGGAATTTCTTGGCTTACTAAACTTTTTAATTTAGTTTTGAAGACTAAAAGATTATAGATGCATGGAGAATGAGTGTGTTAATTCCTATTTTTAAGAATAAAGGTGATGCACAAGATTGTGCGAATTATAAAGGAACTAAGTTAATGTATCATACTCTAAAACTATGGGAGAGAGTTATGGAGCGTAGGTTGCAGCGTGATACTAATGTTTCTCAAAATTAAATTTGATTCATGTAGGTAGGTCTACTATGGAATCCATACATTTATTGAGAGGTTTGATGGAGAATTATAGAGAGAATAAGGAGGATCTACATATGATATTTATTGATTTAGAGAAAGCATATGATAAAGTTCCAAGAGACGTTCTATGGAGAGTTCTTGAAATGAAAGGAGTTAATAACACTTTTATTCAAATCATTAAAGATATGTATACAGGAGATATTACTTGTGTTCAAACACAAGGTGGATTAACCAAGTATTTTCTTATTTCAGTTGGATTACATCAAGGATCATCCTTAAGCCCATATCTTTTTGCTTTAGTCATGGATGTTCTCATTAGACATTTGCAAGAGGATGTACCTTGGTGTATGCTTTTTGCTGATGATATTCTCCTTATTAATAAGACTAGAGAGAGAGTTGAAGGTAAACTTGAATTATGGAGGTCAACCTTAGATTCTAAAGGTTTTCGCTTGAGTAGATCTAAAACAGAATATATGGAGTATAATTTTGGTAATAATAGACCTAGTGAGGCGATTGTGACTTTAGGCGACCAAGTCGTTAATAAGAGTACACATTTTAGATATCTTGGATCTATTATTTAGAGTGATGGAGAAATAGATGGGGATATTATCAGTAGAATTCAAGTTGGATGATTAAAGTGGAGGAATGCATCAGGCTTGTTGTGTGATAGAAAAGTAGCCCTCAAACTTAAGGGAAAATTTTATAAGATGGTGGTGAGACCTGCAATGTTTTATGGTGCTGAATGTTGGCCATTAAAAGAGAAGCATAATACTAAGTTAAGTATTGCAGAGATGAGGATGCTCAGGTGGATGAGTGGCTTTACCCTTAGAGATAGGATACAAAATGAGCATATACGTGAAAAGGTTGGAGTAGCTCCAATGGAAGATAAAATTAGAGAGAGAGAGTCACCTTAGATGGTTTGGTCACATAAAACAGTGGCCTTCCAATGACCCAGTTAGAAAAGTAGTTATTAGATTTGACTTATGTTAAGAAAGTTAGAGGTAGACCTAAAAAACTTGGTTAGAAAATATTAGAAATGATCTTTCTTTATTAGATTTAAACGAGAATTTGACTTTTAATAGGACAAAATGGAGAAAAAGGATTTATGTAGCTGACCCCACGCAGTGGGACAAAAGGCTTGATGTTTTTGTTGTTGTTGTGCTATTGAATGGAATATTTTCCATCTAAAGTATCAATGATGATTGACTTGTTTCAAGTTTAAAATTTCAAGTAGTTAAATCTTGACTTCTTAATGTCTCACTTTAACTAAAATTGGAGTTTGTTGAGTTTTCTTTCAATCTTGCATGAATGTTTGTATTTGAAATATCTTTCCAATTGCTGATTCTTCAATAATTTTTCATGTTAAAGCAAAATTAGAACCTTAATAGAGAGTTTTAATAAATAAACTTTTTGAGACTGAAAATAAGAGTTCTGTGAGAACCTATCAACCTCCCTTTGTTTTAAAGTCACTATCATTGTTAATTAAATGAAGACTTATGGTGAACTTAATTCTACATAAATTACTCTGAAATAAGTTTTGTTATATTTTACTTGGAAGTTTGATTATGTAGTTATTGTGATGAAAGAGCCCAATGAAAGTTCGTGTAGGTTGTCAAACCTAAAGAAACCAGCCCGAGACTAACCAAGAGGGGGGGTGAATTGGTTATTTAAAAATTTTTAAATAAAAAGTAAGCACCTTAATGCGGAAGCAAATTAAAATTATGATAATAAAAATTCAAATTTGTTAGAGGACCTTATACTTTTCACCCTCTTGGCGAGCAGAGAACCTAAAATTCTTTTCACCCTCCTGGTGAAGGTAGAGAACCTAAAATTCTTTTTCTTCTTCTAAGAGAAGACAGAGTACATTGAATTCTTTCACCCTCCAGGTGATGGCAGAGAACCACGACCTAGTGTTGTAGAATGTCTCCCCAAAGCCACCAAAGAATCAAGGCAGAGACTTGAAGAAAATAGGTAAGAGCCTTGCTTGGAGTAATCTTATGAATCCCTCATAACTCTCCCTCATTAAAAGCTCTTCCTCTCTTCTCTCCCAAAGCTCTCCTAAACTCCTCTATGCTCTATCTCAAGACACTTAGCAGCAGCAAAAAGCTTTTTGAACAAGTTAAAGTGAGAGTATAAATAAAGAGCCTCTTAAAAGACCTAAATATCAATCTATCATTTAAGATCATCCAGAATGATCCTATGATATTCTTGTATGATTAGTACAAAATAGCCTTTTTAGATAGTATGAATTGCATTATCATGTATGATCAGTTCAAGAGTTTGTACTGATCTTTTAGTATGATATGCGACTATAAATCATCGTCCCATGTAGTGCTCAGTTTATATAGTACAAAATTAGGGGATCATCCTGTATGATTAGTTGAAAAACTATGGTATTTCATCTTGTATGATAGATATTGATAAATTATCGTCCCATGCATTGCTTGGGTCATACAGTATGATTGTCACCAATCATCCGATATGATTTGATCAAATAAATTAACCATAATTATTCCCCTAATCACGGGATCAATTTAGGCATGATTGTCATATATTATATAGTATGATGCATATCGTATGGTGTGATTATAATGAAATTTGAATTTTAAAAATATTGCCTAAATTATGATTGGCGGCTATTTTGATGATTATAACCGATCATCCTGTATAATAAAGATTGTTTAGTACGATTAGTTTAATAAATCTCAATTAACAAAAGTACCCTAATAAATAATTTCTCTAATTAACTGATCATCCAGTATGATGTAAATCATACAGTACGATTAGTTCAGAATACTCATCTTCTTCCTAACTCACTAACACACCCCCTTAAGTGTGTGTGTGCAAGCTTACTCAGCTTTAGGATCTACCAAAATATATGATTGCCTCAAGAAAGATAAAAATGATATAAAGATTAAAAATACAGACTTTAATCCTAATCTACCCAATCATGAACTTATCAAAGTTGCAAGTGAATAATGGACCTGAAATGTTAGTGCACAAGAATTAAAAGAAATATACAATAATAATAATTAACAGTAGATATCAGTAAGAGAACAATAATATTTGTTATCATCAAAATCATAATACTTGAATCCAGATTTGCAATAATCTTCCCCTTTTTGATGATGATAAACATTGTTGTTAAAGATATTCAGATTATTTTGATATTCTCTAAACTCCCCCTTAGAAGATGATTTTTTGAAAATAAGGAGAGTTTTTTTTTAATAAAAATAAGAGACATTTAGTAAGGCATACATAAAATTAGTAAATTGGCTTCATTTAAACAAAGGTGCAAACATTTAATAATAAACTACTACTCCCCCTTTTGACATCACAAAAAGGAGGAAAAAATACTAAACAAAATAATAAAAATAAAAAAAACATCATAAAGGAGAGACATAAGAAAAATAACAAACACATAACAAACTAAAAATATAAGAACCTTGATCAGGTGGAGGTGGTGGTGGTTAGAAGAATCGATAAATGGAGGAAAACTGCTCTCCAAATCAGGCCCTATCACTGTCGTGCTTGTCATAACCCGATCTGATATGACAGGATAACACACAGATCATATCGTATCCAATTGTGGTAAGACTGACCCCAAGATCTGGTTGGAGAAGTACTTAAATGAAACTTCTAATTGCTACACTGCATAGAGCCACTATTAAATGCAGTATAAGGTGGAAGACTACAAAATCTCAAGATTTATATCATCCAAAATATGTATAATCTAAAATCTATCTACAATAGTACTTGAAAATAAAGAGTACAATAAAAAAAAATAAAAGCCAAGCCTGCAAAAATCAAAACTAATAAAACATACTTATAGCATAGATCAGAGTCAGCTATCCTAACTACTCATCTCGCTCTTTTCCTTCCCTGGGCCTGAAAATAAAAGCAAAAGCAGGAATGAGCTAACACGGCTCAGTAAGCTATCGTAGCCTAAAACAAAGATCAATAATCAAAACCAAAAGAACTGAGATCAATGTGCTAAATCATATACTGAAATTAAATGCAATTAAATAAATACTAAAATAAACTGAATTATAAGCAAATACTTCATAATAGAATCCCACCTTGATAGCCCATTGGCTCCAGCATAACAACACTTAGGTAACAGAATCTCACTAACATAATAGAATCCCACCTTGGTCGCCCACTGGCACCAGTATAACAGAATCCCACCTTGGTCGCCCACTGGCACAGGCATAACAAAATCCCACCTCGGCTGCCCACTTACACCGGCATAATAGAATCCCATCTCGATCGCCCACTAGCGTCGGCGTAACATAATCCAACCTCGGTCGCACACTAGAGCTGGAATAATATCACAACACTTTACAATATATTTTTCAATACATTTCATTAATTAAAGCATACTAAGACTGAATTCAAAAATTGTCCAAATGTTCCAATAGTAGACAACAGGAATACTACTGAGTAAAAATTCACAACTTCCAAACATAACCAAATTATTATAAATTATATAAAACATCATTCTGAAGCTTTAATTGAACTGAAATATTATTTTTAGATGTCAAAATAAATTGCTGAGTAGGAAAAAATCGTTGCTTTTTTAAAATCACCCACCAAAAAAATTCTAAAATATATTAAAAATTTTCATAATCAGAATGTCTATAACATATAAAAAGTTACGCGGTGAAAGTTTTACCAAAATAATGTTATCATCATGTTTTGGTAATAGAAATACAAATTTGAAAAAATATAAAATTATTAAAATTAGAAATAGGCAAAACATAACCTATCTCAAGACGAGCAAATTTTCCAACTGGGCTGACAGACAAAAATCGCTCTATGATCGCCAAAACCAAGCTTCTTTCTTTCTCTCTCCTCCCTTTATTCTCATTTCTCCCAAAAACCTTCTCTGTTGTTTCACTGATTTGGAAAAATGCTTTAAATGAGGTTTGAAGGATTTTAAATTTCTTTAACTAAAGTGACTTAAGATATTTTCTAAAATAATAATATAATAATATTATTATAATAAAATTTTAGTATAAAATTCATAGAAATTATTTAGCGATTCCAAAAATTATAGAAAAATATTCATAAAATAACTTATTTTATTTAGAAAAATTTGGTGAAATCGATTTGCAAAACGGACACCTGATGGTCCCAAAATCCCCACTTGTATCGTTTGGTGCCAATTTCTTAAGAAATTTTACTAGTGCCCAAAAATTCTGAAAAAAATTAGGAAAATTAAAACATAATAATATAAATGTTATAGAAAGATGATTTATGATTTGGTCTTATACTGACTCCTGAATAAATTCTTGACTATTATAGGTCAAAATGCAGTTTTCAAAAATTTGAGTTATAATAATCCACCTAACTTAAAAAAATGTCGTCCTCAATAGTCCCAAATCAAAATACGTTAGAATAAACCTGGGTAGAGTTATCTCATTTTAGATTCCTTCTCCCAAGTTACCTCTCTAGCGGTCCTATGCTTCTACTGCACCTTGACCATAGGAATATATTTACTCCTCAACTTCTTGACATCGTATGCCAAAATCCTATATGGCTCTTCCCTGTAGTGTAGACGCAGATGAACCTCCACATCATCAGCAGATAATCTCTTTATAAAATTAGATACTCACTTTCTTAGAAAAGATACATGAAATACATTATGTATATCAGACATATGATCAGGTAACAATAACTTGTAAGTAGAACTACCAATCCTCTCAACAATCTCAAAAGGTCCAATGTACATTTGACTCAGCTTACTGATTCTTCCAAATCTACTGACACCTTTCATCGGGTTGACTTTGACATAAACAAATTCACCAACCTAACATTTCACCAGCCTATGCTTCTGATCATAATACTTCTTCTACCTATCCTGCGCAGCTCTCAATCTTTCTCTAATCAGGTGATTTTTTTCTATAGTGTCATCCATGAATGCTGATCCTATCACATGTCTATCATCCACCTCTATTAAAGATAAATGTGTCCTGCACTTCCTACTATACAGGCTTTATAAGGAGCCATGCCAATGTTGGACTGATAACTGCTATTATATACAAACTCTATCAGTGGGATATGATCCTCCCAACTGCCTCTAAAGTCTAGAATATAGAGTCTCAAAAGATCCTCCAGTACCTAAATAGTCCTTTCGGACTGTCCGTTTGTCTGTGGATGAAAATCTGTACTGAAATGTAATTTCGTACCCATACTCTGTTGAATGCCTCTCCATAATATAGAGGTAAACCATCCATCACGATTAGATACAATTACCTATGGCACACCATGCAATCTAATAATGTCTCTGATATATATCTGTGCCAATCTGTCTATTGGATCAGTCTGTCGGATCAGAATAAAATACGCTGACTTTGTCAAATGATCAATAACAAACTAAATGGCATCATGCCCCTGCCTCGATCTGGGAAAACCTATAGCAAAATTCATTGTCACCTCCTCTCATTTTTACTCTGGGATAGGTAACGACTGTAGAAGACCACCTGGTCACTGATGCTCTGCCTTCACTAACTAACATGCCTCACACTTTGAAATAAACTCAGTTATATCCTTCTTCAATCTAGGCCACCAGAACGTAACTTTTAAATCTCCGTACATCTTACTACTTCTTGAATAAATAGTGTGCTCGAATAATATGCCTCATGTAAGATCTTAGCTCTCAAATTCCCAACAGAAGCAACCCATAATCTATCCTTGAAAAAAATGACTCCAGAATCAAATAAAGAGGGTTCAAGTCTTTTACCAGCCTTAATATGATCTCTTAACTTCAAATACTATGCATATGATTTTTGAGCTTCTTTAATTCTTTCCTGTAAAGTAAGCTAAATAATAAAAAAGCTAACAATTTTAGATCTATATCAGTAGGTACTACCTCTATCTTTAATTTCTCCAAATCTCGAATAAGAAAGTTCACATAAGTAAGCAACAAAAGAGAAGTACATGAAGACTTTCTACTCAAAGCATCTGCTACCACATTCGCCTTACTAGGCTAATATTGAATAGATAGATCATAATCCTTGATCAGCTCTAACCATCTTCTTTGCCTTAAATTCAAATTCTTCTGAGTAAAAATATACTTCAAGCTCTGATGTCAGTAAATATCTCACATTTGACTCAATATAAGTAATGCCTCTAAAGCTTCAATGTAAATACAACAGTAGCTAACTCAAGATTATGTATCAGATAGTTCCTCTCATGTGATTTTAACTACCAAGATGCATAAGCAATCACTTTACCATGTTGCATTAGCGCACATCCCAAACCTCTCAATGATGAATCACTAAAAACTTGGAACCCCTCAATGCCTCAATACTTAAAGGAATAGTTAAAATAAGAGTAAAAGTCAAATGACCCTTCAACAACTGAAAACTCTCCTCGTACTCTGGAGTCCATATGAAAGCTACTGACTTCTGAGTCAATCTTGTCAAAGGCAAAGAAATATGAGAAATCCCCTGAACAAACTTTCGATAATAGCCAGCCAAGCCTAAGAAACTACGAACC
The DNA here is from genome assembly GCA_019925795.1 of Dendrobium chrysotoxum. Lineage (NCBI taxonomy): Eukaryota > Viridiplantae > Streptophyta > Magnoliopsida > Asparagales > Orchidaceae > Dendrobium > Dendrobium chrysotoxum. Next base: position 26,050,998 of record CM034298.1, on the reverse strand, counting down.
TCTGAAACTGTAGTAGGCCCTGGCCAATTAGAAATAGCCTGAATCTTCTAGGGATCTATTGAAATGCCTGCATTGCTCACTACATGCCCCAGAAATGAAATGCTCCTCATCCAGAACTCACACTTTGAGAACTTAGCATATAATTGATGTTGCCATAGAATCTCTAGAGCAGTCCTCAAGTGTGTTGCATGTTCCTCCTCAGATCTAGAATAAATCAAAACATTATCTATAAAGACGATCATAAACTGGTCCAAACACTTTCTGAAATTCCTATTCATCAAATCCATGAAGACTGTTGGGGTGTTAGTCACTCTAAATGGAATGACTAAACACTCATAATGTTCATACCTCATACAAAATACAGTTTTCGCCACATCATCTGTCCTTACTTTTAACTGGTGATAACCATATCACAGATCGATCTTAAATACTGAACATTTATCTAGCTAATCAAATAAATCATCAATCCAAGGCAAGGGATACTTATTTTTGATAGTGTCTTTGTTCAACTCCCTATAATCAATACACATGTGCATCGTACCATCCTTTTTCTTCATAAATAGAATAGGTGCTCTCCATGGAGACACACTAGGGTGGATGAATCTCCTGTCAACTAACTTCTGAAGTTGAACCTTCAACTCCTAAAGGTACTTAGGTGTCATTCTATATGGAGCTTTAGAGACTGGAGCAAAACCCAAAAAAGTATCAATACATAACTCTATCTCCCTATCTGGCTGTAAAGTCACTAATTCCTCTGGGAAGATATCTGGAAACTCCTGAAATATTAGGACACTACTCACAGAATCATAAGAGAGTCTCATATCTCTGATAGATGCTAAAAATACTATGCTATATTTCTTCCAAAGTCTATCCACTTCTAGAGTAGAAATCAAACAAGAGAGAATACCTCTAATTCCTTGAAATATGAAGCTCTCACCATTCTGATATAATGTCACTTTCTTCTTCAAGCAATCAATCTGAGCCCCATATCGACTCATCTAGTCCATACCCAAAATAACATCAAATGCAAAAATAGGTAGCAAAATCAAACCAGATCTCCAAAATCTATCAGAAAATTCCAAATCACAAAAATAAACCCTACTAGCTATCATTTCATCTCTTATAGGCAAAATCACAGATAAAGAAATAGATAATAATACGAAAGACAAACTGAAAGAATCAAAATACTGCTCATACATGAAAGAATAGCTAGTACCAGAATAGAATAAAATACGGTAAGAATACGTAGAAATATAAGCCGTACTTGTCATAATATCTGGGGACTCAGCGGCCTCTTGCTATGTCAGACTATAAACTCGTGGATGTACTGGGGTCAAAGAAATAGAACTACCTACACCTCACAAACCTCCAAAAGGCTGACCTTGGGATACGAGACCAACATCCCAGCTTGGTGGAACTGCCCTCGGCCTAGCTACTATTGACTATGTAGAGCCTCTGAAATCAGAACATCTATCAAAACCACCTTGTGGACACTCAACAATCTATGTCCAAACTGACCATATTGAAAACACCTACCTGATACTCTGTAACACTTACAATTATGCCTTCTACCACACTGCTGACATAAGAACTAACAATACGACCTCTATCTGATCCAAAAGAAATTGCTACTGGCTGTCCCCTCCTTCAAAACTCAATAGGTCCAAACCTGCTCTTCTTCCTAGTATGGCTACTGCTATCTATTTCACCAATAAATCCCTTCTTGCTTGTATCCCATCACAGCTGCACTGCTACCAGATCAGTCTCTATCGTCTTGGCCCTCTCGACCAACTGAGCAAAGTCTATAATATCTTGTGCTAATAGTGGCTGTCTCAAAGCATCTTGGACTCCCTTTAGAAATTGAAAACACTTCTCCTCAGAAGTGCCAACTAACTATGGAGTAAACCTAGAGAGAGTAGTAAACTCTACCTTGTACTACATCACTGACATGCTCCCCTGAATCAACTTCAGAAAAGAGCTCTATAACTATCTCCTGGTAGATGGCGGTATAAACAATGTCCTGAATATCTCAGCAAACTCATCCTAAGTAATTAAAGTATTTGTATGACCCTGAAACTTTTCTCTCTATTGGCCCAACCACCAGTGCTCTGCCTCACCATCAAATAAAAATGCAGCTAATGCAACTCTCCTCTCAGAAGGATAATGCATCCCATCCATAGTCTTCTCTATCCTCATTAGCCAATCCTCAACTATTCTAGGCTCAATAACACCTGAAAGTCTAGGAGGCTGTAATCTCATAAAATTCTATAAATATCTATCCATATCATCAGATCAGGTACCAATAACACATGTGTGAGCCTCACCAACTAGCTTTCCTACTATACCTATAATCTGAGAAATTACTTAAGATTTGATCATAGGAGCTATGCCCTAAACCTGAGCTGCCTGATTAGAACTCTGACCATTGGTCATATCTGGATCTGGCTGAGGTTGATCAGCCATCTCAAAACACATAGCTAAATGTAATACATGCATATAAAAATAATAAACAAAATAAGGACCTAAAACTACCCAGAAGTGTCTCAGTCTTCTATAGATTAAATCCTATGGCTCTATTACAATTCACTTCTTCAACCTTACTCTAATACCAAAAAGCTTGTCACAATCCGATCCTATATGACCTGATAACACACAGGTTATACTGTATTCGATTATGACAAGATTGACCCCAAGATACGGTTAGAGAAGTACTGAAATAAAACTTCCAATTTACACTACATAGAGCCACTATTGAATGCAATATAAGGTGGAAGACTATTGAATCTCAACATGATTTTTTTTTTATATCATCCAAAATATATTTAATTTGAAATCTATCTATAATAGTACTTGGCAATAAAGAGTATAACAAAAAAAATAAAAGCCAACCCTGCAAAAATTAAAACTAATAAAATATACTAACAACACAGATCAGAGCCTGCTATCCCAACTACTCAGCTCGCTCCTTACCCTTCCCTCAGCCTAAAAATAAAAGCAAAAATAGGAATGAGCTAACACGGCTCAGTAGGCTATCATAGCCTAAAATAAAGATTAATAATCAAAACTAAAAGAATTGAGATCACTATGTTAAATCATATATTGAAATTAAATGTAATTAAATAAATACTAAAATGAGCTGAATTTAAGCTAAGACTTTATAATATAATCCCAGCTCGGTAGCGTATTGGCTCTGGCATAACAACACTTAGGTAAAAAAATCTCACTGACATAATAGAATCCCAACTCTATTACCCACTGGGCTAGCATAACAGAATCCCACCTCGACCATCCACTGGCATCAACATAACAGAATCTCACCTTGGCTCTCCACTGGCGCCGGCATAACAGAATCCCACCTCAATCGCCCACTGGCGTCGGCGTAACAGAATCACACCTCGGTCGCCCGCTGGTGCTGGCATAACATCATAACACTTTGTAACATATTTTTTAATGCATTTCATTAATTAAAGCATAATAAGACTGAATTCAAAAATTGCTAATTTGTCTCAACGGTAGACAACATGAATACTATTGAGTAAAAATTCATAATTTCCAAACATAACCAAATTATTGTAAATTATGTTAAACATCATTCTGAAGCTTTAATAGAATGAAGCACTCTTTTTAGATGTCAAAGTAAATTTTTAAGTAGGTAAAAATTACTGCTTTTTCAAAATCACCTAGCAAAAAATTTCTAGAATATACTCAAAATATTCATAATTTAATGTCTACAACATATAAAAAGTTATGCAGTGAAAGTTTTACCAAAATAAACTTATCGTCATTGTTTGGCAACAGAAATACAAATTTGAGTGAAAAAATATAAAAAATACAAGATTATTGAAATATGAAATAGGCAAAAGGTAACATATCTCAAGATGAGCAAATTTCCCAACTAGGCCGACGGATAAAAATCGCTCTATGATTGCCAAAACTAAGCTTCTTTCTTTCTCTCTCCTCCCTTTCTTCTCATTTCTCTCAAAAACCATCTATGTCATTTCACTGATTTGGAAAAAAATGCTTGAAATGAGGTTTATGGGATTTTAAGTTACTTTAGCTAAAGTGACTTAATATATTTTCTTAAATAATAATATAATAATATTATTATAATAAATTTTTAGTATAAAATTCATAAAAATTCTTTGAGAATTCCAAAAAGTATAGAAAAATGTTTATAAAATGACTTATTTTATCTAGAAAAATTTGGTGAAATTGGTTTGCAAAATGAACACTTGATGGTCCCAAAATCCCTACTTGTACCGTCAAGTGCCAATTTCTTAAGAAATTTCACTAGTGCCCAAAAATTATGAAAAAAATTAGGGAAGCTAAAACACAACAATAAAAATGTTATGGAGAAGATGATATATGATTTGGGCTTATAATGACTCCTGAATAAATTCTTGACTGTTACAGATCAAAATGCATTTTTAAAAAAATTGAGTTTAATAAAGCTACTGCTGCAGCTGTGCTACATAGTGATTAAAGTGAGCTAAATCATTTTCATATTACTAGTGCTGCTCTACTAAATAGGAGTCAAAGCAGACCTCCCACTGATCAATCCTCTGGACTAGTAGATTGAATTAAGACTGCTGGCAAATAAGGGCAAGTGATGGAATAGGTCCTCCCTCATTTACCACAGGCTGTTCATGCATATAATGAATATTATGATGATGAGCACTATAAAGGACGTGGAAGGAGCTATTGGAATAGAAGACTAGGAGGTGATCAGGTGGTGTAGAAAATTAGAAATTATACTTGGATTCCAGGACAAAAGCAATGAGATGTCCTAAGACAAGATTAGGCTTTCTCTTGTATCTAGGATTTCTGATGCAGGTTAGATTTTTAAGATATCAGATTGTAAAATCAGCTGCATTAAAATTAATGTGAGCCATAATGTAATTGGTAGTAAGGGAGAGAATAAGTGTAATGTTGATCCTATCACTAGCTTTAGGAATGATGGAGTTACGAAGAATGTGTTGGATAATCCAGGCATCTGGGACTAGAATGTTGACTTGGGCTATAAGGTATCTAACATTAGATTTCTTAAGAGTAGTGTTGGCAGGTGTCTAATCATAGTCAGGATTTGAGATCACAAGGTGAATTTTCTCACTAGTAGTAGAGAGATGTAGGAGTTCATAAAAGTCATGATAGGTTATCTTTACGGGTTACCTATTAACATAGGATTGGAGGGCATTACCCTCACTATTTATTCTTAGGTTAGTAAAAAATTGAAAAAGCAATTCAAAGTTAAAGGGGTATGCAAAAGTGAGAATGAAGGTGAGAGTGGTGTGAGCAAAGAGTGGTTATACTTGGAAGTTTAAATTTTCTTATTTGATGATTATTGAGGGGGTTATGCTAGTAGTTTTATACCTTTGATAGTCCACTTCATCAGTGGCCTCAAGGAATCTAAGATCTACAGGGTGTCAGGAGGAACTACCGATAAGTAAACGAGAGTATTTTCCTCCGGCCATTGCAACGATTGAGAGCTCAAGAGAGAATGGAAGAGGATTAAAGTGGATTGAGTGAAGAAAAACCTTAAATTCCCTCTCTTTAAATAAAAATTGGCCAGGTCATACAGTATGATTTGGTATTATATAGTACGATGCAGTGTAATTAATTTGTTTAGTCTGAGCAGCCAAAAAGTTGGTCTTATCGTACAGCACGATCGAAATTATACAGAATGATTATAGAGAAAACGTTTGTCCTGAGTCCATCTGGATGATCATTGACTAGTCATACTATACTATATGAACAGGTGTTCATACAGTACGATATTATATTTAATATCATACCAGTCAAATTCAATTTGTCCAATGTCTACTACCATGTGGATCGTATAATATGAAGTAGGTGTTGGTGCAGTACGATCACCAATGATTGATCAATATTAGCCCTTGGATGTGCTGTGATAATTTGGTGATTTATAAATATAGTCCAATATGATATAAAATCATATAATACGATGTAAATAAATTTTAGTAGGTGGTGTGTGATAATCAGAAAAGTTCCAAAAATAACATAAATAAATTACACTAAACAAAGGAACCATGACAAATAACTATAAATTCAATTTAAAACAAAAACACAAAATTCTTTTTTTTAAGACAAAATCAACAATATAAGCATTTATAAAATAATTTCAAGACAATAACACATAAAAATCATTTTAAAAGAACACACAAATGAATAATTGATTAATTTTATCAAATTTTCTTGGAATGAGAAAATTACCTCTTTAAACAAAAAACTTTAGTAAGAAATGAATTAACTTTACCTAACCCAGCTCAAGCTTCGGTAAGAAGTGACTTTCACCAAAAATCTAATTTAAGAAAGTTTTAAAATTAGAGAAAGAAATTTAATCTTTTTCCATCTTCTTACATGAAATATATCTAATAGAATATCAGTGTATAATGATGAAACATGAATCATGATTTTCAAAGTCAAGCATTACGAAATATCAATTAACACATGGGTTTTCTAAGATTTAAAGATTTACAAGAAAGGCAAGCAAATTTATTTTGGGCTCATTTTATGCCTCTTATTTATTTTGGCACACTTTATGCATCTTTGATTTTGATACACTTTGTGCATCTTTCAATTTTGGCGTACATTGCACATCTTTTCATTTTGGGCTCATTTTGTGCCTCTTTTCATTTTTGTAATTTGCTTTATTTCTAAATCTTTAAAAGAAAACTCTCTTAGTTATAAGATCATCTTCTAAATATAGGAGAAGAAAACTCACTCTCTTATATAAGGAAGAATAAACTTCAAAGCAAACCTGATCCTATTATAAAAATGAAATATATGAATAAGAAAATTATGATGTGGAGTCATCAATTTGCAAAAGATGCTTATGAGATAGAAATTTGTAGGAAGATGAATAAGAATTTTATTTATAAGTCCAATTTTAATTTGATATAGATTTTGAGAAAATTACCCAACCACAAGAATGAGAGGGTTGTTCAAAGGAGTCATCTACCACTTAATATTTTAAGCAAAATAGAGGTAAGTTTTTCATTTAAATAAAAAGTTAATTAATATTGTGAGCAGTGATTTGATTCTTTTATGTGTGTTGATCAGATAGACTTCACAAAGAGAGAAAAATGACATTAAAAATAAAATAAAAGATCACAAACATAAATGCAAAATAAAAACACTAAAGACACTACATAGAAACAAAAGAAAACATTCACATTTTCAAAATTTCAAATCATCCTGATTCAAGCGAGAATAACTATGACACCTAATCTAGTTCTCAAGGTGCTAAAGGTGTCAAAAGCTAGTGGTTTTGTAAGATATCTGCAAGTTAATTTTTAGTTGATACATGATGTAGCTCTATTTCTCCTTTGGTGACATGATCCCTAATGAAATGGTGCCTTATGCCTATGTGTTTGGTCCTGGAGTGTTGATTAGATTCTTTGAAATACAAATATCACTAGTGTTATCACACAATATTTGAATGGTGCCTACAAGTAGTCCTAAATATAGTATTTGTTGCTTTAACCAAAGGACTTGTGCCACACAACTTCCTAAGGCTATATATTCTGCTTCAGTAGTGAACAAAGCTATTGAGTTTTATTTTCTACTAGATCAGGAGACTAAAGATTATCCTATGAATTATCAAGTTTCAGAAGTACTTTTTTTATCAACCCTACATCTTATAAAGTCTGAATCAGAATATCCTATGATTTCAAAGGAAGTGTTATGCCTAGGATACCAGATTCCTAAGTTCTGGGTTCCTAAGAGATATCTAAGGATTCTCTTAACAGCAGTTAAGTGTGATTCTTTTGGATCAGCCTGAAATCTAACACAAAGACAAACACTAAACATAACATCAGGTCTGCTAGCAGTCAAGTAAATAAGTGATCCAATTATTCCTCTGTATTTCTTTTAATCAATTGATTTTCAATTTAAGTCCTTATCTAACTTAACCGTAGAGCTCATTGGAGTGTTTATTTCCTTGGCCTCATCCATTTCATATTTCTTAAGGATATTCTTAATATATTTTAATTGACTAAGCAAAATTCCATCATCCTTCTACCTTATACAAATTCTAAGAAAATAGTTTAATTCTCCCATCATACTAATCTCAAACTCTTCTTACTCATTATTTTAGAAAATGTATCAAATAGGTTTTTCTTAGAGTATCTAAACAAAATATCATTAATATAAATTTGGACAATGAGTAGTTCTTCTCCTATATGTTTTAGGAATAGGGTGGTGTTTACGCTACCCTTAAAAAGGTTCTATCTAATAGGAATGTGCTTAGCCTTTCATACCATGCTCTAGGTCCTTATTTTAGTCCATATAATGCCTTTTTTAATTTGAACACAATTATGAATTTTCAAATCCTAGTAGTTGTTCAACATACACATTCTTTTATCACCCCATTAAGAATGGCACTTTTAGCATCAATTTGGTACAATTTGAATCCCTTAAAGCAAGCAAAAGCTAGTAGCACCCTTATGGATACTAGTTTAACTATAGGGGTAAAGGTCCCTTTAAAGTCAATCCCTTCTATCTGGTTGTACCCCTTAGCCACTAGTCTTGCTTTATTTCTTACCACTACACCATAGTTATTCATTTTATTTTTGAAAACCCATTTTGTTCCAGCAATACTCTAGTTCTTAGGTCTTTAAATTTCTGGTCCTAAACATCATTTCTAACAAATAGATTCAATTCTTCTTACATGGCTAGGATCTAAAATTCATCAGATAGTGCTTAATTTATGTTTGTGAGTTCAATCATTGAGATAAAGGTGGAGTGGTTAACTTCTTTTCTAAGTCCATGCTTATTTCTAACACCTTCAGATGGGTCTCCTAAGATCAGTTCTTTAGGATGACTTGAAGAATATCTCCATTCTCTACGATGTGAATTTTTAGGTTTAGCCCTTCTTCCATATTTATAGATTATACTCCTTGGGTAACTTCAACCATTTCTTCTTCTTTTTCTACTCTAGACCCTCCAAAATTATTAGAATTATCAACTACCACATTGGTGGTCTCTTCTATCACTAGTGCCCTTTTATTAAAAATTCTATAGGATTTTTCAACATTTGAGTTTTCTAGGAAAACTCCATCAAATTTGGGGGTCAAACTTTCATAATAGAGATTTCCCATTATTTAGAATGAACACTTTACATCCAAAGACATGAAGGTGAGAGAGGTTGGGTGTCCTTCCCTTAAGGATTTCATTGGGTATTTTATTTAGTTTGGATCTAACATTAACTCTATTCAAAATGTAATAGGCTGTATTTACTGCTTCTTTCCAAAAATATTTAGGAAGTATATAGCTAACATAGCTCTAGCGGCTTCTATTAAGGTTTTGTTCTTTTTTTTAATAACCTCATTCTACTGAGGGGTTTTAGGAGATAAAAAGTTGTGATCTATCCCTTGTTCTCTACAGTAAGATTTAAAATTTTCATTCTCAAATTCTCCACCATGATCACTGTGAATGGTTAGAATTTCATAACCTAGCTTTCTCTAAATCTAAGTGGAGAATGTCCTAAACTCTTCGAATGATTTACTTTTATGAGATAAGAATCTAATTCAAGTAAATCTCGAGTAATCATCAACAATCACATACCCAAAAACTTTTGCCTCCTAGGCTTAGAGTGCTAATAGGTCCAAAGAGGGATATGAAGGACTTCTAAAAGTTTGCTAGTTTTAATATTCTTGATTGAGCGGAAGGAGGATTTGACTTATTTTCCTAATTGATAAGCATCACACAGGTGTGTTAGTGAAATATAGTTTGGATATACCTCTCACTAAGTTTTTTTGAGTGATTCTTCTAAGATTTTTCATGCCTACATGACAAAGTCTCCTTTGCCATAATAAGGATTCATTATCAATAGTTCTTAAGCAAAGAGAAGTAGCAGATTCAATATAATTCAGATCAAGCATATAAATATTATTAATTATTTTTTCTTACAAAATAATATTTCTATTTAAGCTAATCATATAGCTTGTAGATAAAAATTTTATGCTGAAGCCTTTATTAGAGACAATTGGCTAATGTTGAGCAAATTATTTTTTAAGCCATGTACCAATAAAATATTTTCAATAATGAAATTTTTTGAATTGTCGATTATACCTGATCCAATCACTTTCATAGTGGTGTTAACTCTAAGTGTTACCTTGCCTCCTGCCTTGGCTTCTAGCGTGATGAATTGCTTTACATCTCCAGTTATGTGCCTTGAACATTTGCTGTCCAGGTACTACATGCTCTCCTAGGCCTTTTGTGAGAGCATCCCCATAAAGTCATTAAGGATTAGATTTGGGAAACCAAAAAAGTTTAGGTTCCACCTTATAGATTAATGGATGAAATGCTTGCATGTTATGCTGTGATTTATGTAGTTTTGGCCTCTACACTAAATATGTTTTACGATGGATAGTACAAGTGTGGGATATATGTCCTAGCATGCCACAAGAAAAATATCTAACTCTTAGGAATGGATTCACTAATCTATCTGGGTTATGATGCCTCATCTTAGGTTTAAATGATGCATGCTGTGGTGATGGGTTATGAAATTCTCTAAGTGTAGGTGATATTTTGTTTTCCTTAAAAGTGGTCAATTTCACATGCAAATTTTTTTTGGCACTTTAAATAATTGAATGGTCAATTTTTAATGCATGCTCCCTATTATTAGCTTCATCTAAACATGTCTTTAATTCTTTAAATGAATTTTCTAAATTAATATGAGAGGTTTCAAGAAATCATGTTCAGCAGTTAAATCAAGATTCTTCTTGTTTAATGCATCAAATTCACCAAGTAAGATCATATGATTGTTATCCAAACTAAAGTGATCTTTTCTCAGCATTCATATTCTTTTTATAAATTTTAAAAAATTAGAATTAAGGCTTGTATACATCCTCTAGATCAGAATGATCAAGATGGTTATCTTCCATTAAGCACAAGTTGGTTACCTCATCTTCTGCTTGTCTCAGATGAGTCTAAAGTGGTGTCTGCCCAGAAAGCCTTTTGAGTTCGCTGCTTTCTCTTTTTGAATTTAGCTTTTTCATCACCCATCTTCTTGATTGGGTGAGCTTTAAGATTTGGGCAATTAGTCCTCAGGTGCCTTGGCTTACAGCATTCAAAATAAATGACATCAAAAGAAACCTTAGAATTTTTATTAGCTTTACCTTTGTTCCATTACTAACAACATTTTTGCTTTTTTTTTAGAAACTTTAAATTGCCTTGTCATCAGCACTATATTATCATTATCTTCTGGTATAAAACAATCACTATCAGAATCATTTACTTTTAAAGTTATAATTTTCTCCTTTCTTTTCTCAACTACGTCAATCTATCTTTGACTCACTCCTTACTTGTAAGAAAAAAGTGATACAAGAAAGTTATCAATTGAATAAATATTTAGACCTTAAATTCATAAATAGCAGTTATTTTAGCAACAAAGGAACTAGGTGGACAACACAAAATCTCGTTCTTTTTCAGAATTAGTAAGTTCTCTACCTAAAGCATACAAGGATGCCACAATTTAAGTGAACCTAGTATACATTTAAGAAATTGACTCACTAGGATTCATGCGAAATAGTTCATAATCATGGAGTAGAATGTTTAATCTAGATTGTTTTAGTTCATTAGTTCCTTTGTAGGTTATACTGAGTTTATCTTAAATTTCTTTACCAGTAGTGCAAGTAGATATACGCATGTAATCTTCATATTTTAATACATAGAAAAAATAATTTAAATATTTAGCATTTAATTGGGCTAAATCTCTATCCTCAATACTCCATTTAGAAAATAAGTAGTTCAATTTTAATGCTATTTGTAAAGCGAGAAGGTGTAGAATATCCTTCCTGAACTAACATCCATATGCGATAGTCTATTTATTGCAAGAATTTAGACATGCAAATTTTCTAAAAATTAAAAGGAATGTTATCAAATAATGGTGGTCATGTGATTGAATATCCTTCCACAGTATTACAATTTCCAAAGTTAGCCATTGATCATTTTTTAAAAGTTTTCTAAAACTTAATTTTTGAATCCCTCTTTAATACCACTTGACAGTTTGTGAAGGTTATTAAACCTCAAAGAACTAGCCTAAGGCTAACCAAGAGAGGGGGGAGGAGGGGGGGGGGGGGGGGGGGTGAATCGGTAATTTAAAATTTTTTTTAACAAAAAGAAAATCTTTTTATAAGTTTTTAATATATAAAAATAGACAATTTTATCACTCGATGCGAAAGAAAATTAATTTTATAATAACTAAAAGATCAGAGTTTTCAACCACACAATTAATCACAAAAAAATAGAGTGTTAAAAATAATAAGAACAAACATACCAAAATTGATAACGGTTCGGTCCAATAAGGACCTTCATCCACTCCCCGGAGTCCTCCTCCGAGTATTGCACTAAATATTTAGTGACTCTCCTTGAACCCCCAAAGCTAAGCTGAGAAGCCCTTATAAAATCTCTTGCACCAACCCAATGTTGTAGAGGACCTTACTCTTTTTATCGTCCTAGTGAGAGAGAGAGAATATGGAATCTTTATTCACCCTCCTAGTGAAGACAGATAATCTTGAAGCTTTTTCTCCTTCCAGGTGATGGCAGAGAACCATAGTCTAGTGTTGTAGAATATCTCCCTCGATCCATCAAAGAATCAAGGTAATGACTTGAAGAAGGCAGGCAAGAAACTTACTTGGTGTAACCTTGTGAATCTCTCACAACTAACCCTCATAAAAATCTCTTCCTCTCTCTCCCAAAGCTCTTCTAAACTCCTTCTCTATGCTCCCTCTCAAGACATTTAGCAACAAAAAGTTTTTTTGAATAAGTCTAAGTGAGAGTTTAAATAGAGAGCCTCTCAAGAATCCCAAATATCATTATGTCATTTAAGATCATACAGTACGGTCCTACGATCATCCTATATGATTAGTACAAAATAGCTCTTTTAGATAATATGAATTACATTGCCCTATACAATTAGTTCAAGAGTTTTTACTGATTGTCCAGTACGATAGGTAACGATAAATCATCATCCCATGCAGTGCTCAGTTTGTACAGTATAAAATTGGGGGATCGTCCTATATGATTAGTTAAAAAAACTATGGTATTTTATCTTGTATGATAGGCGACAGTAAATTATCATCCCATGCATCGCTCGGGTTATATAGTACGATCGTCACCAATCATCCTCGATTTGATCGAACAAATTAACCATAATTATTCCCCTAATCACAGGATCAATTTAGGCATGATTATCATATATCATATAGTATGATGCATATCGTACGGTACGATTAGAATAAAATTTAAATTTTAAAATATTGCCTAAATTGTGATTGACATTTATTTTCATTGTTATAATTGATTGTCCTATATGATAAGGATCATTCAGTATGATTAGTTTAATCAATCTTAATTAATAAAAGTGCCCTAGGTAATGATTTTTCTAGTTAACTGATCATCCAGTGCGATGTAAATCGTATTATATGGTTAGTTCAGAAAACCCATTTTCTTCCTAACTCACTAACTCACCCCCTTGAGTGTGTGTGTGTAAGGATACTCAGCTTTAGGATCTACCAAAAATATATGATTGTCTCAAGAAAGATAAAAAGGCCATAAAGGCTGAAAATATAGACTTTAATCCTAGTCTACCCAATCTTGAGTTGATCAAAGTTGCAATTAAATAATGGACCTGAAATGTTACTGCACAAGAAACAAAATAGATATGTAGTAATAATAATAATTAGCATGAGAACAATAATGTTTATTATCATCAAATCATAATACTTGAATCTAGATTTGCAATAGATTATTGTTTTTTATTTCAAAAATGGTATTCAAGATTGGATGATTCATAAGAATGGAATCATCATTGAAGGTGATAATTTTAACATTATAAAATCTTATGGAAATCAATTTTGAAGACAAAAGAGATGAATAAAGGTGTTCATAAATTGGAATTTTCTTTTCTAGAAGTATTTAAAAATGTAATTTTTCATTTTAGTTCTAGAGATAACAATAGAGTGACTGATTTCTGTTCTCATCAAGCACTCTTAGGTGATTTTATTTGGGATGTTTTTTTTAGGATTGTCTTCCTTTAAGCTTAATTGACTTAATTAGGAAGGATTGTGATAGGTTGACTATCACATAGTAATTTGTATATTTTCCTCTTTCTTTAATGCTATTTGCATAATTAAAAAAAATGTCAGCTCACCCATCATGCTTATCTCAAATTCACTTCTCATTGTGGATGAAAATTCTTCACATAGTTCATCATTTGTGGATCTTAAAAGGATGCCATCCACATCAATTTAGAAAATTAAAATATATATTCTTATCCTTTGGATAAATAATATGGTGTCTACTATTTCTTTAATAAAAATTTATATAATATGATTATGTTAAGCCTACCATACCATGCTCTAGGTGTATGTTTTAATCCATAAAGTTTCTTTTAAGTTTATAGACATGATCTATTAATGCCGCACTCACAAATGCAGCTGGTTACTCAACATACACTTCTTCATTTACTATTAAAATTAAAATTTCACTTTCACATCCATCTAGTATAATTTGATGCCTCTAAAGCATGCAAATAATTTGGATTTTTTTTTCTTTCTACTAATCCAAAGTCATTTAATATATTTTTAAACACCCATTTTATTCCAATCACTTAATTATCATATGACCTAAGAACTAACTCCCACACATCATTTCTAGTGAATTGAATAAGTACATCTTGCATAGCTAAAATCAAATATTGATCTTTTAATGCCTCATATGTCATAACCTGACCTAATATGACCTGACTATACAGGTCATACTGTGCTTGATCGTGGCAAGAAGTTGAGACTTACCCCAAGATCTAGTTGGAGGAATGCTATAAAATTGAAACTTCTAAATCATGTGCAACAGAGAGCCACAATCAAATAAAAATATAAAGAGGATGTCTATTAAATCTCATAAATGATTTTTTATATATCATCCAAAAATAAAAATATAATTTGAGGTTGATCTATAACAGTTCTAGGCAATAGGAAGGTACAAAATAAAAGCCAACCTTGGCAACAAGAAATTAGCCAAAATGAATACCTACATTATAGATTAGTGCTTGATATAAGAAACTTCTTAGCTCGATCCTTATCCTTTTCTTGGCCTAAAAATGGAAATAAAAGTAGGAGTGAGCTAACACCACTCAGTATCTATTACAGCTTAAAACTGTAATAAATAACTCAAACCAAAAGAGATAAAAACTGCTGATAGCTTTATAAGAAAAGATGAAATTGAAGTAGGCACTAGTACTAAATTGAAATAAGAATTTAAATAAGCTACTGAAATAATACTAAAGCTTATTAAAATATAAATAAACACCTTATAGTAAATGTCAGAATGGACCTAAGGCCCCCAACTTCCAGTACATAATAAACAACTGAAATCTTTCTTGCCGTCAATAAAATTCTTTCTCACCTCAAACAAAATCCCTTTTCACATAATTTAAATAATTTAAACACAGATATTGAAAATAAAGTTTAATTTATAGTACTAAAGTGATTACTATGTTATTATATAATTTTATAAAAATACTCTAATGGCCATCAAAATAATTTTGTACCCAGTGTTTTACAGTTCACTAAAACTTAGTTTTCAAAATTTTAACATCATTCTAATTCTTTAAATGAACTAAAGCATATATTTTAGATGTCAAAATAAAATTTTAATTGATAAAAATTACAACTTTTAAAAAGCACCCAGTAAGAAATCTCGAATAAATACTCAAGATGATCAGAATAATCATATCAACAACATATAAATGTTACATGGATTAAATTTACCAGAATCTAAGAAAACCATATTTTTGTAGAATTAAATTATGAATTCAATCAGAAAAATTCCTGAAACTCTGAATTATTAAAAATTGAGATAGGGGAAACTTAACCTACCTCGACCTTAGTAATATTTTGTGCTAGGTCGTCAGCTAGAAATTACATGAAGCTATCCCAAATGGACTTTCTCTCTCTAGAAATGTCTCCCTATCTCTCTCATGCAGACTTACATGCACACAAAACACTTCTAAACACATGTAGAGGGGTTCAAAAGAAAAACTATAGTGGGTTACCTCAACTCAGGTCGGATCAAAATAGGTGGAATTGTATATTGATTCTTAAGATGTGGATATAACTCTCCCCTCCACAAAAAAATATCATCCTCGATATTTCCAAGATAAAATAAATCACAATTGACATGGATATAACTATTTCATCTCAAATTCCTTCTCCCATATAACATCTCTAGCTATCCTATGTTTTTGTTGTACCTTGACCATTGGAATATGTCTACTCCTCAATTTACTGACATCATATGCCAGAATCTCATAAGGTTCTTCCTTATGTATTAGATTCGAATGTACCTCAACATCATTAGAAAAAATCTACTGCTAGAATTAGGTATCCACTTCATCAGTGAAGATAGATGAAACACATTGTTTATGCCAGACATATGACCAGGCAACAAAAATTAGTAAGCAAAACATTTAATCCTCTTAATAACCTTAAAAGGTCTAATATACTTTGGGATCAGCTTACTGATTCTTCCAAATCTACTAACATTTTTCCTAGGATTGACTTTGAGATAAGCAAAAATCACCAACTTGAAACTCAATAATTTTATGTATTTGATCATAATATTTTATCTTCCTATCATATGACAACTTCAATCTTTCTTTGATCAAAGAAATCTTCACTGTAGCATCATCTAGCAAAGCTGACCCTATCACATTTCTATCACCCAACTCTTTAAAAGATAAAGGGATCTTACACTTCCTATCGTATAGAACTTCATAAGAGGTCATATTATGCTGGACTGATAACTATTATTATAAGCAAACTTTATTAATGTAATGTTTTCCTCCCAGCTACTCTAATAATCTAAAGTATAGAGTCTCAAAATATTCTCTAGTAGCCAATTAGTCTTATCAAATAATCCATTTATCTATGATAAAAAGATATACTGAAGTACAATTTCATTCCTAGACCTTACTAATCACCTCTTCATAACCTGAAGGTAAAATGACTATTATGATTAGATACAACACTTCTAGCACACCATGCAATCATATAACATCCTTTACATATATCTATGCCAACTTGTCTACTAGATTAGTCTATCATATCAGAATAAAGTGCTTAGATTAGTCAATCGATGATAACCTAGAGACATCATGCCCTTGCCTAAATTTAGAGAATTCCATCACAACGTCCATTATTACCTCTTTCCATTTACATTCTAGAATTGGCAATGACTGCCTAACTATTAATGCTCTACCTTTTCCAACTGATAGGCCTCACACTTTAAAATATACTATTCTACAATTTTCTTCAATCCAAGCCACTAGAGCATAACTTTAACATCACTGTATATCTTGTTATTGACCTTATTTTTATTAGAGGTTACTGAAAAAAGCATAACCATGAAGCTACACTCATCTCTTATGATCAGTAGCTTTGCACCATAATCAATTAGTCTAGTGCACTGCCCTATATAGTGCACTAACTCTATGACATCAATCATTATCTAAATCGCTTCATTAGGAGCTTCATACATCAAAGTCTTCATCACTGGGCCCTTTAACCAGTGATTGACCTATTTGACCCAGTTGAGTATGCCTAACCTAGCCCATTTGATAAAGTGCCTTGTCTACCTATAATTAAGCTTCAATTTACATATGAATTTCACTAAACTTCTCTGGACTCAACTCCTAATGAATTGAACATAATTGGTGATGTTAGCCAAGCTAACCATTGACTTGGTCAATAAAACCCAAATCTAATCAAACCTAGTACAATTTGGGTCAAACCTCTATCCTTAATTAAATTAGCCCCTTAAACCATTCAAGATTATTCCATTGCATGCTTAAATGATTCTACCCTCTTCATGAGTCAAACATTAATGAGTTTAACTTAGTAAACTCATCAAGAATGATCAAAACCCAATCATACACTCAACCCTTCACTCAAACTTCAAGAACTTTGCTTCAAGTTCCTTGGAATTAACCTCAACAACCTACAAAGTTCCTTAAAGTTTATCCCAGTTAGACTTAAACAGTTGATAGGTTAAAACAATCAACAAAGCTCAAAATACCTTTATATGGTCGAACCACAATAAACACTCCATTTCCATCCAAATTATCCCGCCTAAGCTATTCAAATCAACCTAACAACTTATCAAAATACCTCTCAAACCCATCATAACCATTAGTTTAGCCTGAAATGGCTAGGTGTCCTCCCCATGTGGAATGACCCAAGGTCATTTTCACTTTTCATGGCCACTCCCTCTACTCTATAAACATTTTGGATAGCCATTGAACATCCTAAGGAAAGCTCTAATGAATCCTGGTTGTTCCACTAAGACATAGGGCTTTGAATTAAGCCAAACTATTAAAAGCATTCATTATAACTGAACTCATCAACCAGAGGGACTCCAAATGAAAACTTTTAATTTTGGCTCTCCACATGTCCTATTATAGTCCTAATGTTCTGGTCAAAGATCATCGACGACAAGATTCCATCCATGTAACTTCAAAGTCCATCCAAGCCCTATATCTCCTCATCTAGAGCTTCTTCAGATGTGATTATTACAATCCAGATTTATAAGTTTATGTTTTGATGAGAACAAACATTATTGGATTGTATTTAGTTTCTTTAATATTTTATTATAGTATATTTTTTTGTGTACTAACATTTTAGGTTCAACGTACACCAAGTATCATCATAGAATCAGGACTCAAGATTGGATAGTATATGTTTGATTTATGCTAGTATACCTTTTCTTTTCTTGAGTCAATCAACATAAAAGGTGTATATTAGCTTAGCAACCATACACACACATATAAGGGGAGTGAAACATGAGGTTTTATTTTTTTTGAAATTATATTGGATTATCTGGTAGTATTGTATGATCTACATGATAAAAAATTAATTAAAATATTTAAATTAAGAAAATAAAAATTAAAATAAAAAATAAACTAATCATATATATGATTAATATTATACAACATGTTTAGTTTATAATTAAAAATCCCTACCACCATTAATATTAGGCAATATTTTCAAATTTAAATTTTAGTCTAATAGTCCAGTATGATCTTAATTTTACTATACAATGTCATTAAAAATTGACTAATTTAATCCCTATAATTAAGAAATCAAATTTAAAGTAATTAACTGTTAAGATCATACAATATGATTTAGATTGTACTGGATGATTAATAAAGATGATTTTTGGTCATCCAAGAGTTTATCTTAGATGACTTGTCATCCCATTGTACTAATAGTACTGTATGACGCTAAGATTGTGTTGGAAAATCAGTGAAAATTTTTAAACTAATCATGTAGGGTAACATTCATCATATAGTACTAAAAGGGAGAATTGAACTAATCATATTATATAATCTTCACATCATACTGTACAAATAGAGATGACTAAATTGAAAATTAGGATTTTCTTTAAGCCTGCTATTTAATCATCTCTTATTTTGTGAGAGATTATCTTTGGCACTCAAGGGCTTAGTTCTTCTGTAAGTTAGAGTTTAAAAAGAGAGCTTTAGGAAGGAAGAGAGAGAGAGGTGTTGTTGAAAGAGAGGGAGAAGAGTTTTTTGAGTGCAAGAGAGAGTGAGAGGGTGTTTGCTCTGGTCAACATTCTCCTAGTACCTCCTTGTGTCAATGTTTTCTTGAGGGAAATTTTGAGAAGACGTTATTGGAGTTGAAGGGAAACTAACAACTCTACCATATTGGAGAAGGTGAAAGGGATTCAGCTACACCACCACACCAGGGAATGTGAAAAGGATTCAACTACACCTCTATATCGGGGAAGGTAAATGTTATTTGGTTTTCAGTCGCACTTTTAATGGAAATGATTCTTGTAAAGGCTTCTCTGCCTTGCTGTGGGGGAAAAAGGAGAGATACTAAAAGGTTTAGTGCATAATCAAGGAGGAAGACTCTAGGGAGTGAACGTAGGTCATGGTTGACCGAACTACTATAAATTTCTTATATGTTTGTTCTTATTTCTTTCAGCACTTTATTTTCTGAATTTTTATTTTCTCACACATTTTCTTTCATGCAAATTTGAGTTCAAAATTGATATTATTGTGATACAAAAATTTTTAGATTTCTTTAGAATTAACTTTTGTTTGAAAAGAAAAAGAAATAAAAATATGAAAATAAAAAAAAGAAAAAATATTTTGCTATTCTTTTTTTACAAAATCAAAGCTAAAATTTAGTACTTAATTTTTCTTATTATTAGCTTCTACATTAAAAATTTTATGTTTAAAATTTTTAGTGGTAAATTTGATTTAAATTTTCAAAAGAGAAAATTTTTAAAAGAATTTTTAAAACACCAATTCATCCCCTTCTTGGTGTGTCATTATTATTCAAGGGGTTTAACTGCCATAATTTAAACTTTTAATTGATATTAGAGTGGGTTCTTTGGATTAGTGGTTTAGAAACTTTAAGAAAAGATTCATGACACACTTTAGGAATAGGAATACTATTGAGAGTTATTTAATAACCCGTCCACCATCATTTGATAATATCCCATTTGATTTCTTGAAAATTTGCATGTCTATAATTTTACAATTAATTGACTTTAGAATGTGGCATATGATATAAACTGTCTATTCTACTCCTTCTATAGCATTAATGGTACTAAAACAGAAATGCCATTTACTGAATGGAGTATAGAAGATAGGGATCTTGCACAACTAAATGCAAAATGATTAAACTATTTTTTGTGCTTTAAAATGTGAGGATTACATGGGTATTTCTACTTTCACTATTGTTAAGGATATTTAGGATAGACTATGTGTTACTTATGAAGGTACAAATGAGGTTAAACAATCTCGATTAAGTTTATTATTGCATAAATATGAACTCTTTTGCATGAAACCTATGGAAACTATATCTGACATGTACACTGGGTATACAAAACTAGTGATATCTTTATATGCGTTCAAAAGAGAACTCTTCAATTTTGAGAACATTAATCAAATTTTATGCTATTTGCTTGATTATTTTTATACTAAAGTAACTATAATTTGTGAATATAAAGATTTAAATGTATACTCTGTTAATAATTTACTGGGCTCTCTCATTGCTTATGAGCAAAATGTCAGCCAAAGTCTTCAAGGTGTAGGCGACCAAAAAAAAGGAGAAGACTAGGGCATTGAAGGCCCATGACACAGATAACACCAACTCAAGAGCTGAATAAAGCAAGGATATTTCTTTGATGACTCGGTATGTAAGAGCTGCCTTAAGCAAAAACAAGAGCACCACCATAAGAGGAACAAAGGAAATTCAGGTAAATTTAATAAAGTTTCCTCTGATGTTATTTTCTTTAAGTGCAGGAAGTCAGGACACCTAAGGTCTGATTGTACCAACCTTAAGAATCACCCTACTAAGGAAAAGGGTGAAGAAAAGTTTAACTGCAAAAAGGGCAAGCAAAGGAAGTAAAAGGCTTTCAATGTGGACTTAGCCTCAGACTCATCTGAATAAGAGGCAGAAAAGGAGGCAACAAATTAATGTTTAATGAGTCAATTGTTAACTCTGATCAAGAAGAGGTATGTGAGCTATCTTTTGATGAGTTATTTATTATTTCTAAGAAAATCCGTGAAACATAAAAAATTGAAATAGCAGCATGCCATTTTGAGAAAGGAATTTTTAACTTTGAAAGAAGAGCATGATAATTTACTTAATGAGCATTCAACTTTCAAAGTATAACATATTACATTAGATAAGGAGCATGCTTCTCTATTAGATGAATTTGATAACTTAAATAAGAAGCATATTTAGTTAACAAAATCACATGATTCCTTGAAAGAAGAGTATATTAAATTAGAAGCATTCAATGAACTAGAGATATTTGTAATATAACTAGATATTAATGAGAATGCATTAAAATTTAAAGTTGCAAGTTATAAGAGTGAAAATAAACATTTATAAAATAAAATAAATGCACTTGAAAATAACAGATGGGCTTATGCATATAGAGCCACAACCTAAGATACAACATGCATTATACATTTAAAGGAAGAGTCACTATCCCTCACATAAATTAGTGAACCCATTTCTAGGGGTTAGGTTCTACTTGTGGCATGCTAAAATACATAGCATGCATGTGCACTATACACCATATAACACATCTTATTTGGAGGCCCAAAGGTTCATCATAGCATAATATGCATAACATTCATTCACTGAAGTATAAGGTGGAACCCAAACTCACATGGGTTCTCAAATCCAACCTTTGATTAACTTTATATAGATACTCTCACAAGAAGCCAAGTGAGAGCATGTGGTTTTTGGACAACGGCTGCTCGAGACACATGATTGGATATATGAAGCTACATTGGAGGCTAGGAGTGAAGGCAAGGAAATGTTAGGAGACAACACCACAAAGAAAGTGGGTGGCTTAGGTATAATTGGTAAATCTTCTAGTTTTGTCACTAAAAATGTGCTTTTAATAGATGGGAAAAGCGCTTTTGGAAATTGCCAATTTATAAGCAATCCTTAATTCTTGGTTTAGTAGAAAATAGAATTTTATAGCCCTATCCACCAAAAAAGCAAAATACATAACTGAAGAAAGTTATATTACTCAAGTCTTATGGATAAAGTACCAAATTCCTGACATTGGTCTTTTTATAAGCACTATCCTTATCATGTGTGATAACACCATTATGATCTGCATCATAAAGAATATAATTCAACATTCTTACATGAAAGTTCGATAGGGATGTTAAGCCCTAGTGAACTAGTCCCGAGGCTAACCAAGAGGGGGGGGGGGGGTGAATTGATTATTTAAAAATTTCACGACAATAATGCAAAATCTTTTAGATACTTAGCAGCGGAAACAATTAAACAAGAATGAAAAGATCAATCTCAGATATTCACCCACACAGTTAATATCAAAAAGTAAAGTGCAGAATTGAATCAGAAAAGCAAACCAGATTTTATAGTGGTTCGATCAACTTGACCTACGTCCACTCCCCGGAGCCTCCCCTCCGGGTATTGCACTAAACAAAAAGTGTCTCTCCTTTTGCTCCCACAGCAAGGCGGAGTAGCCTGTACAAGACCTCCTTTTTACCACACGGTGGGGCAGAGAACCCGACCTCCTTTTGCTTCCTCCTGAAGCAGGCAGAGAACCTTCGAACTCCTTTTGCTTCCACCTGAAGGGGGCAGAGAACCCCAGATCTTCTTGCAAATGATCCTCCCACGACGAACACCAACTAGACGAAAGATGACGAGTAGAGAAGACGACTATGATCCGTGCTTGGAGCAACCTTAGTAATTTCTCACTAACTCCCCCTCACAAGATCTTCACTCTCTCTCCCAAACTCTCTCTCTAGGGTTTCTCTAGAAAGGAAGGTGGCAAAAGATTTTTCTTGTTTCAAGAAAAAGTTCTTTTATAGGAGGGCTTAAAATTTGACCTAAATCTCAACTGGTCAGCCAAGATCATCCAGGACGATCGGTATATCGTCTTGTACGATCAGTTCAAATTCAACTGTTTCAGCCTGGATGATCTGGCTCTTCTGGATGATCAGTATAAAAAATTGTTCATATCGTCCCGTATGATCCTGCGATCGTCTGGGATGATTAGTAAAAATCGAGAAATATCATCCAGAAGATAGTTCGGGTCGTCCAGAGAAACTTGTGCTGGAAGACCAAAAAATGACTTGATCGTCTAGGACGATACGGGTATCGTCCTGTACGATTAGTTCAAAAAGTGCCCAAATCATCCTGAACACAGTTCGGAACATACAGCTGAAATGCACTAGACGATCATGATCGTCCGAGACGATCCTGCGATCGTCCAGGACGATATGATCGTATCAATTAAATATTAATTATTTTCCTTAATTACCAGACTAATTTAGGCATAATTGTACTGAATCGTCCAGGACGATACACGTATCGTCCGGGACGATCAGACCAAATAACCTAAAATAAAAACTTACCTAACTTGTTCTGGCGGCTGAGAATTTCTAATTTGAGCATATCATCCCGTACGATCCAAAGATCATCCAGGATGATCTGCTTAATAAGACTCACTTCACTTGGTCGCCCTAATTAGGGTTTATGTTTTTGCTGGATTGTCCAGGATGATGTGAATATCGTCCAGGACGATCTGAATAAAAAATGAACAGAAACTCTAATTCACTCAAGCTCTCCCCCTGAGTGTGTGTGTGCAAGGTTACTTAGCTCGTGGATCAGTTACATTACAATTGACTCAATAAAAAGAAAAATCATACATTTGACACACTTGGACCCGATCTTGAGTTAGCTTGATTTACTCGTGATCTTTTGTGCCTGAAATAGGTTAGCCAAGCAAAACACACTGGAAACATGTTTGTCATCATCAAAACCAGATTTGCAACATTACATAGTATGTTTACTTCAGATATCATTTCGTTAGGCATTATGTAGCAAAGGGTGACATAGAGTTACACCATGTGGACACTGAAATTCAATTAGTAAACATTTTTACAAAATCCCTTAATTATAACACTTTTAGCACATTTAGGACTAGGCTAGGTGTGATAGACATTAATGCATAAAAATGGGGTTAAAATATGATTGGACATTTATATGTTTGTTTGTGTTATTTATGTTATTTTGTTGTATGCTTATTTCCTTTCTATCAAAATTATTTGTTTATATTATGAATTGCATTATTGTGTGTATATTTTCTCTTAGAGCTTTTATTGATCATCTCTTATAAACCCTATTTTTGTTCACATTACTCTATATGATACACTTCATACTTTACGTACACTTCGTAGTGTACGATCCACATATATCATCACACCAGCACCATTCAATTTATCCAATGGTTCAAATTAACTCATTATTAATATTTGTATAGTACAAACACATATTTCATACTATACGATTCACATGGCAGTAACCATTGGCATTTACTTTGGCTTATTTAATATTTAATGAATCATTATATTGTATGAACATCTATTCATACTATTCGATTAGTTTGGTCAAATATCATACAAGCTGACTCTTTGGGATGAATGATTTAATGAAGATCACTCAATATGATTTTGATCAATTTATATGATTAACTTATTTTTAAATAATTTGAATAGGATGAATTGAATTCTTTTGATCATTTAGTATGATTTGAATCATAATGTTTGATTGGTTGAGACCCATAAAAGAAAGGGTTATTCTAAGATTTTATGCACATATTCTTTCAAATCCATTCTCTTTCTAACTTTTAATTATTGTCCTTAGCATCCCCTTGGCTAGTGGCATGCATTCCCAAGAATTAGTAGGAAGTTCCTCTCATTATCCTATGGATGATAAACTCCAATCTATGAAAGATGATTTGATATATCACTGGTATAGGGGTGCCCACATTACTCCTTCAAAGATTCTCAACCAAGATATTTTAAGTTATCAAGTACTAGACCTATTTGTTGGTTCCACTCTTTAATTTATCCTTACTCTAACATTTCCTTTCAACTCAAAACTCTTATATGAATTCTTCACATGCTTAACACTCAATGCTGATAGAACTACTATACAATCTTATAGCAATAAGCATCTGATGAGTGTAAATAATGTTATATTTTATATGTTAAATTTTTATTGAAACCATTTTATTTTAGTTGTGTTTGTGAAGAAAAATGAGGAAAATGTGTAAAAACTTCAAGTATGGTATAGAGCACTGCCATGTTACACAACACCGCCATGGTGCCATCATTGACAAAGTCAGAGCACCTAATAATGACATAATGGTGCCTAGTCTCTACTTAATAGCACTGCAACATTAGAGGAGTCAGCGCTGTAAAGCCTAGTCTCTGTCTGCACAACATGGTGTGCTAATTTCCAGTGCCGCCAAGCCAAGGGGTGTGCCATGTGGACACCACAGCTCAACCATCAGCAGCACCACAATGCTATAGTTATAACCGTTCAGAACATTATATGCTAGTGAAGTAACGTGTTTATTCACTAAACAATGGATCCATATCAGCAGGCATGTCAGCAGAAGAAATCCTTCAATATTGTGACTTTAATTTATTTTATAGGCGCCGTGGCATAAGTGTCTCTAGCGTCATGATGCCATAATCATTTTTTTGTGTTTTTTATAAATAATATGTTCATAATGTTAGTAAGACAGTTTAGTCACTTAGTTAAATTCAATCTTTACAATGCTTCTATGCAATTTTCATAGGAGTGACAATTAAGAAAATTCAGGGAGCACTAAATCCACTTTATAAGAGTGTTTGGTCAATGTTTATGAAAGTAATTCTATAAGTTTAAGGAGTGTAGAGGAGATCATTGAACCCATTTGGTGATATATTTTCTTTTATACTTTCTTTTTTTGTGTAATTAATGAAAATGAGTTTGCTTCACTTGTTGTTCATGTCTGGCTAAATTCTCTAATTTTAAATTGATGGTGTAAATAGAATATGGAGTACTAATGAATTCTATTCATCAATAATTTAATGATATTTTTAATATACCGGGTCTTTATTTAATGCATATAGTGGCCATATGCATAGTTAATATCAGGTGTAATGTGGTACCTAGGAATAATAAAATAGACACAACAAGGTATTGGATTGGTATGGTGCATTCATAGGCATAATGCTTGACATATACTAATTTGTTAGAAATGAATTATAGTGAGGGGGTTTTAACAATATATGCTTTGCTTACTGTTCTAAAATTTTTATAGGGTGATAGACTATGGGAGTATAGAGTGGTATTAAGGTTGGAAGGGTTTATTCTGTCATTTGCCTTTTTACGCTTGACTGAGCAGTCAGTGATGCATAGCTCTAAATAGCATCAATATAAAAGAGAATTATTAGAAAATATATTATATTTATATTCCATTAATCTAAAACATTTTATCAAAATAATATTTCATTTTAATTTTTTATTGATTTTAAACTAAGTGATGAAATCTCCACAAAAATTTATTTTTATTGAGTAGGAAAATTATTATAATTATAGTAGATGGTACTAGTATTTACAAGTAAATATTCTTCCTCATGGGATCAATACTCTACTTTACACTACATTACTTGATTCGGCACATATACTTGCGTATATTAAGTGGAGTTTTCATAATTTTTATATCAAAGGAAACCTAAACATTATTTAGGGATTGATAGAGAAATAAATTATTTTTATAATTCTTTAGGTTACTCCACCACCACCATCAAGTTTTTGGCATTATTGCTGGGGAGGATTTTATTTTATTTGTAATTTTACTATATTATTGAATCAATTATATAATTAGTCCTTATATATTCTTTTATTTTTTATTTTATTTTATTGATTACATAATTGTGGTTGTGTATTTAGAAGCCATAAAAGGGAACTATTGCTAGATTTTGATCCAGAAATTGAGAGAACCCTTTCTAAAATTTGATCCTCCAAAAGGATTTTGAAAATGGCTGTCCTTGTTCAATACTTAGATCATTTTAGACCCCTTAAGGATTTTATAAACCCTATGGTAGATGGAATTCATTAGTGCATAAATAGACCTGCCATCCAAGCTAATAATTTTGAATTAAAACCTGTAAGCATTCTGATGGTACAAAAATTCTTAATTTAGGGGAACTCCCATTTGAGATCCTAACATGTATTTAATAAATTTCTCTAAAATTTATGCAACATTTAAGTATAATAGTTTTAGTGATGATGACATTAAACTTAGATTGTTCTCGTTTTCTCTAAGAGACAAGGCAAAAATGTGGTTAAATTCCTTACCCCCAGGCTCTATTACCACATGGAATGAGTTGGCCCATAAATTTTTAGGAAAGTATTTCCCACCTTGTAAGAATGCCAAACTTAGAAATGATATTACTTCTTTTACTCAGTTAGAAAGAATCTATTTATGATAGTTAGGAGAGATTCAAGGAGATGCTTAGAAAGTGCCCTCACCATGCCTTACCTGATTGGCTGATAATTTAAAATTTTTATAATAGAATGGTAGGATTCCTTAGAGCCATAATTGATGCTGCAGCTAGAGGTTCTTTGATGTTAAAGCCTTTTGAGGATGCTTATAAATTAATTAAGGAAATGATAATAAATTATTCCTAGTGTCCTGATGATAGGATGAATCCTAAGAGAATGGCAGGAGTCTTTGAAAATAATTCTTTATCCATTTTAACTACACAAGTTGCAGTAATATCAAAGAAGTTGAGCACTTTAGGCTTAAATTTTGATTCATCTTTACATTTGGAAGATAAAAGCTCAATAGAAGAGAACGATATCCAAGGGATTAAAAATATAAATTTGATTGGAAGATAAAATAATCCCTATTCAAATACATATAGTCCAGTTTAGAGGAATCACCCCAATTTTAGTTGGTTAAATAATAATGGTGAAAATCAATAGAATTCTATTAAAAATACCTAAGGAGCAAATTGGAATAATAAAAATCAAGTTAAGAATAGTCTAAGACTAGCTTATCCTCTTGTCTTTAATCAAGGAAATCAATATGGAACTAGGGACACCACTAGAAGATGTGGTCATGCAATTGGGAACTCAATTATAAAACTAAGCTGCTTCAATTAAAAGCTTGGATACTCAATTAAGTCAGCTTACAATTTTTGTAAGTAGTAAGCCATAGGATCTTTACTTATTAACACTAAAGTTAATCCTAAGAAGAAGGAAAGAGATATTAATGGGACCCAATTAAAGAGTATCAACCATCCACCTTAGCCAAATAAAAAATCTAGGCAAGTCTGGCTGAAGACTTTAAACTTAACACTTATGGAAGGCAACCCATATATTTGTTATGCTAGCACATATTATTCTATGAATGTTATGTCATTTTTGTGTTCAACATATATTTTTTGCACCTTTTACGTATTCTTATAACAACACATGTTTGTAGTATTTGTTTATGTATTTATTTATATATTAATAAATTTTCTTTATGCTTGAATTATTATTGTCCTCTAATTACTTTTATATTCTGATTATTCAATTAACCCATATAAAATTGATAATTAAAAATGATGTAAAATTAGAATAATAATAAAACCTTAGATCCTACTTTGAATGAACTTTGCTTACACTTCATAGATTAGAAAATCTAATACATACCTCATTCAAAAATTTAAGCAATTATCCTAACTAGAATTTAGAAACTATACATACCTTTATGAAATTAACTTTTAAAATTGAAAGATGAATAATTAGCATTAAAAATTAGATATGAGTAGATTAAAAAATTATAGCTAACCTGAAGATGTAATTAGTAATCTCATCAAGTCCTTATATTAAAGTTATTAATATTATATGAAGGTTTAAAGTAGAAGTTGATATTCAAAATCATTATTTATGTACTCTACAAGAGGAAAAGAAAAAGAACTATAAAATAGTTCTCATAAGAAAAGAAAAAGAAAAAAGAAAGAATCAAAAGAAAATGACGAGTACATTCAACAATTGGTATAAGTGAGAGCTTAAGATTGGAAATACAATCTTATATATAATCTAAAAAGGATAAGATGGGAGAACTAATACAAGGGATGGAGAACTAGTCAAAGTATAATTTTAACTACCATCATATCTAATCAAAAAAATTGAATTAATCATTTCAACAATTAAAAGTTAATGATTAAATTTATACCTTATAATTTAAAGTTGTGTTGTAACTAGAATGATTGATTAGTTTAACTATTAGTATTTTTCTAAACTAGAATTCATTTTTACTAATTCTAGAGAGTGATGTATTATCCTATATTTTAGTAATTTTATATTATCATTTTTTTTATTTTGGTTAATCACTTAGAATTATAAAAATTTTATTTGCTTGAGGACAAGTAAGAGTTTAAGCTGGGGAGGATTTAATGAGTGTAAATATGTTATGTTTTAAATGTTAACTTGCCTTTGAAACTATTTAATTTTAGTTGTGTTTGTGTAGGAAAATGCAAGAAATATGTAAAAATTTTAAGTATGTTATAATGCCATGACGTATAACACTACATAGCCATAGTGCCATCATTGACACCCCCGGAGCACCCAATTTGGACATGGTGGAACCCAGTCTCTGTTTAACAGTGCCATAATATTGGAGGAGTTAGTGCTGCAAAGCTCAGTCTTTATTTGTATAGTGTTGCAATGCTAATTTCCAGTGTTATTAACCAAGAGGAGTGCCGCATGGATGTCGCAGTGTTCAACCGTCAGTAGTGTTACATTGCTATAGTTATAACAACTTAGGACATGATATGCCAATGAAGCAATTCATCTATTCACTAAACAGCGGCTCCATATTAGCAAGCGTTGTAACAGAGAAAATCCTTTAGCGCTGTAGCGTTAGTTCATTTTATGGGTGCCATGAACCAAATGTCTTGAGCACCGTAATGCAAGAATCTATTTTCTATATTTTTCTATAAATAGTTTATTTGTAATTTTAGTAAGAGAGTTCAGTCACTTAGTTAATTTCAGTTTTTATAGTGCTTATATGTTATTTTCTTAAGAGTGACAACTAAGGGAATTTAGGGAGCATTAGATCCACTTCTTAAGAGTGTTTGATCAATGTTTATGGAAGTAATTCCGTATGTTCATGGAGGAGTGTGGAGGAGATCATTAAACCCATCTGGTGATATATTTTCTTCTATACTTTCTTTCTTTTGTGCAATTTATAAAATCAAGTTCGCTTCACTTGTTCTGCATGTCTAGCTAAATTTTCTAGTTTAGGATTAATGGTATAAATAGACTGTGGAGTAATAATGAATTCTCTTTATCAATAATTTAATGATGTTTTTAATATACTAGGTCTTCATTTAATACACATAGTGGCTATACATGTAGTTAATATCAGGTGTAATATAGAGCCTAGGAAGAGGAAAGAAGGCATAACTAGATATATTGGATTGGTATAATGCAAGCATAGGCATAGTACATAATATTTACCAAATTTATAGAGATAGATTATAATATGGGGGTTTTAACAGTACATGCTTTACTTACTCTTCTAAGATGTTTATAAGGTGACAGACTATAGAAATTTAGAGTGGTATTGAGGTTCGAAGGGTTTAATCTATCCTTTGCCTCTTCACGTGAATGGTCGGTGATGCATATGCTCTGAATAACATAAGTATAAAAGAGAATCATTAGGAAATATTTTATATTTACATTCCATCAATGCAAAACATTTTATCCAAATAGTGTCTTATTTAAATTTTTTTATTAATTTTAAGCCAAGTGATTGAATCTCCACCAAAACATATTTTTATTGAGCAGGAAAATTATTGTAATTCTAGTGGAAAGTATAAGTACTTGAAAGTAAACATTATTTCTTCTAGGATCTATACTTTAGTTTATCACTATATTACTTCACTCAGCATGAAAACATTCATATATTTAATGGGGTTTTTATAATTTTTATATCAAAAAAATTTAAACATTATTTAGGGATTGATAGAGCTCTAAATTATTTTCACAATTCTTAGGTTACTCCATCGCCCCCATCAGCATCCCATAGGAATTAATTATCAGGACTTTAATCTAATCCTATATCTTTCTACCACAAGAATATAACCCTACAGTGTTAGCTCTAGGGGAGATTATGATTAGACCTAGGTTAATCTTATTATTAGAAATGCCTCGCTCAATCAACACTAGCCCCTTATAAACACCCATAACAAAAATGCTGCCATCATCCAACATATCCTTAAAACATTAATGTTACCTATGGCTGGAGATAGAGTAAATATTACCCCCTATTATCAATTGACACCTATTTTATTATGTATGAGATAAAATTTGTTGTAGTTAGCTTGATTATTAGATACATTGACAACCTAATATCCATTAGATATCTAATATTCATCATGGGTAGAATCTAGCTTTAGGACACATCATTGTCTATGTCATAGATACAAAATATCAACTCATATATCCTAAACCTGTCGAAACATTCCATACTTTTATACTGAGTTCCTTGCACCTCCTTTTTAATGATAGATGCCTCAGGGCACAACTTGTAGAGGAGGTCCATGAGTTTAACTAGGAAGGGGGAGACCTTCCAGCTCTAGCACCAACACCAGCACCAGTACTAGCATCGACACCAATTTATTATCCACAGTTTCATGATGCCCTTATAGAGTGTTTTCACAAATTGGAGATGCACTCAGAGAATCACATTCAAGAGTCTTACTACATACTGGGAGCAATAGCAGAAGCAACACAAGACTAAAATAGCATGGTTTGGGGAGCAGTTTACTTCACTTCACTGTTACTTCCACCCATCTCCAGTACGACTTAAGTAAGGGCCTTCATATGCGTAGTGTGGAAGTGTGGTGTAGCTTTTCTTATTGTCATTTGTTTGTATTCTTTTGCAATTTATTTTGTATTGTTCAATCTTTAGTTCTTATTTTTTGTGATATCAAAGGGGGAGTAGGTTGTTGTTGGTCTGTACTAGTTATTTTCACTACTTAGTACTTTTCGTTAATTAATATGCTAGTGTTATCATTATGTTCTACTATTATTTTAAAAAATAGTAATAAAATAAAATGAAACAAAAATTAAATAAATAGTAATAATAATTTTTTTCTAGAGTATCACTCTAATTTTTAAATGAAATCACTTATTAAGGGGGAGAACTTAGAAGAAAAATAAACTTAACTTGTAAATCAAATAATAATATTTGCTATCATAAAAAATAGAGAGATTATTACAATCTAGGAGCCCGAGTTTGTGATTTGATAATACTAAACATCATTGGATTATATTTAGTTTCTCCTATGTTTTATTATTTTATATCTTTTTTTGTGTACTAATATTTTAGGTTCAATATACACTAAGCATCGTTAGAGAATCATGACTAAAGACTTGGTTGTGTATGTTTAATTTATGCAGGAGTTTGTACTTTATATATATTTTAAGTCAATCAACATAAAATGTGTCTGTTTGCCTAGCATCCTTGTAAAAATACACATGGGGAGAGTGAAACATACAATTCTAATTTTTTTAAAGATTATACTGGATAATCTGGATTATAATGTATGATCTGCATAATAAAAAATTAATTAAAATATTTAAATTAAGAAAATAAAATTGAAATAAAAATTTTAACTAATCATACTAAATGACTAATATTATATAGAATAAATAGATTATAATGAGAAATCCCCTCCATTATTAAATATTAAATAATATTTTAAAATTTTTATTTTTGGTTTAATCATCTAGTATAATATTTGTTGTAATCCAGGATCCTTAGCTTGTGATTTTGATGATAACAAACATTATTGATTGAGTTTTTTATTTCTCTTAGCTTAATACTGGATATTGTATTTTATCTGTGTGTACTAACGTTTAAGAAAAAAACATACATCACTCAAGACTACTGAAGACTCAAGATTGGGTAGAATAGGATGTCAAGTTTAAGAGTATGTAATTTTATTTTATTTTTTTTTAATTTTCTACTTCTAGAGTCTGGCCATATATGGGTGTATGTAATTGGCGACCATATACACACACATAGGGGGAGTGAGGAAAATTTAATAATTTTTTTAAACTAATCATATGGTATGACTTACAATTATACTGTATGATCTGTTATTCAAATAATGGTTTCATTAATTATGTTGAACTAATCATACTGTATGATGCCTATCATACTGTCAGATTTGTTTCAATCTACAAAGTTTAGTTGCCAGATAAATTAAGTAAGAAATTTAAAAAATAAATTTTGAACTAATCGTACTATATGATCCTAATCTTGCTATACGATATTTTGAAATCTTACTTAAATTATTCACCATAATTAGTTAATCAAATCATGGTTTAATTAATGATATCATATCATACTATAAGATCTTAACCATACGGTATGATTGACATAGATGAAATTTGGCCGTCCTAATATCATATCAAACTAAAATATAATTATTGAACTAATCATACTGTATGATACTTACATCATACTGGTCGACCTACTAGAAATCAACTAACCATACTATATAATGAGAATAGTACAGGACGATTGATAGAGATGATTTTTAATTATCCCATATATCATCCTATAAGAATACAGAGAAGATGAACAGATAGTACTGGATGGCCTCACAATCATACTATACGATATGTTTGCAAAATTTGAACAGATCATCTAAATGTCTGTTTGCATCATACTAGACGGGTTTAGCTTTTGAATTATTTGTACTGTATGAACTAATATCATACTGTACGACTAGAGATGGGAGAACTTGAATTTTAGGGGTTTTTTGAAGACCAATACTTAAGCAATGTTTTAATAATATCTTGAAATAAGAGAGAGGTGTCTTGGGTTGAAGAAGGAACTTTGAGATAGAAGATTTTGAGAGAGATTCAGGGTTTGAGAGGAAGGAGAAGGTAAGGTTGAGTATGAGAGAGAAGTAGTGTGAGGGGATCAAACGGTTGCTCTAGGCTATTTAAGCACCTTTGCTCCTCCTGTGGCCAAATGAGTCCTTAAAGTTTTCTCTTAGGAGAGAGGCTTCAAAGTTAAGTCCTTGAGGTTCTCTACCTTCTCCAGGAGGGAGAAAAAGGAGTTGAGTTCATTGCCTTCACCAGGAGGGTGAAAAAGGAGTTGAGGTACTCTGGCTTCTTCTGGAGGGAGAAAAAGATTGGAGGTTTTCTATCATCACTAGGAGGGTGATATAGCTTTCGGCACTCCGCCGCATCATATTTGGTGGAAGGGATTGTGTAAGGGCTTATCTTCCTTGCTGTGGGGGCAAAAGGAGAGTCACTTTATTTTAGTGCAATACCCAGAGCAGAGGACTCTATAAATTGGACGTAGGTCAAGGTTGATCGAACCATTATAAAATCTTTTGGTGTGCTTTTTTCCTTTTTACATTTTTTTTGTTGCAATTTTTATTATTATCTATGATTTAAATTTGTTGATTTTAATATTTATGATTAACTGTACTTAGGTTGGATTGTGGCTTGTAATAAGAAAACATGTATTAAATGAATGAAAAAATATAATCTCTTTTAAAATTATTAATTACTTTTGCACAATTTTAATTTATTTACATGGATCTAGTTTACAAATTATTTTTATAGCAAAAAACAAAAAAATTAGTATTTTTGTTTAGTACTTGACTTTTAGATTACAAATTCACCCCCCTCTTGGTTCGCCTCGGGCAAGTTCATTGAGGTCTCACAGCCTCCTCGAACATTCAAGTGGTATTAGAGAGGGTCTTGTAATTTGATTTTAAAATCTTCAAGTATAGATCCAATGGTTCATTTTGGTAATAAGAATACTACTGAGGAATATTCCATAACCCGTCCAACTTTTTTATGAAAATATCCCATTCGATTTCTAAAAAATTTGTATGTCTATAATTTTATAGTCCATTGACTATAAAATTTGGCATATGATTTAAACTAGTTATTCACTTCCATCTCATGTAGTTAATGGT
This sequence comes from Dendrobium chrysotoxum, assembly GCA_019925795.1. Lineage (NCBI taxonomy): Eukaryota > Viridiplantae > Streptophyta > Magnoliopsida > Asparagales > Orchidaceae > Dendrobium > Dendrobium chrysotoxum. The sequence continues at coordinate 26,015,603 of CM034298.1, read as the reverse complement.
GTCAAAATGGATATTCTTATTTACTGAATGGAGTTATGAGGATAGAGAACTCGTACAATTAAATGCTAAATGTTTATATTATTTTTTCTGTGCTTTAAAATCTGAGAATTATATGAGAGTTTCTATATGTACTTTGTGAAAGGAAATTTGGGATAAGTTATGCATCACTTTTGAGGGAACTAGTGAAGTTAAACAGTCCAGGCTAAAAATTTAACTACATGACTATGAACTTTTTGGCATGAAACCTTGTGAGATTGTATCTGAAATGTACATTAGGTTTACCCAGATAGTAATATCCTTGCATGCACTAGGTAGAGAACTATTAAATTCTAAAAAAGTTAATAAGATTTAAAGATGGCTGCCTAGTTCTTATGATGATAGAATAACTGCAATTACTTAATTAAAAGATTTGAATGTTTACTCTCTTGACAATTTACCTGAGTCATTCATTGCCTACGAGTAAGTAGTGAGCTAGAGGCAAAATGATGCAGGTGAAAAGAAGAAGGAGAGAACTGTGACCCTAAAGGCAAATGATTCAGATAGTTATAGTTTTATTATAGAGGAAGATGATAACATCATCTTGATGACACAACAATTCAAAAGTTTTCTTAAAAGAAAATAGAGGCATCATTAACAACATTGGAGCTAAGGTAAAAATAATAAAAATTTTAAAGCGTCAATTGACACGATCTATTTTGAATGCAAGAAACCAGTTCATCTTTGAACAGACTACCCTAACCTGAAGACTCACCAAGTGAAGGGGAAGGGTGAAGAAAATACAAAATTCAAGAAGGGAAAGAACAAGACATAGAAAGCATTTTGGGCCAACTCCACCTCAGAATCATCAAAACTAAAAGAAAGGAGGTAACAAACCTGTGTCTTATGGCTGATGATAATCTTGATCAATAAGATCAAGATGAGGTATGTCAACTCTCCTATGATGAGTTATTTATTATATTAGAAAAAATTCATGATTGATATAGGAAATTAAAAAAGATGTATGCAAATCTGAACACTGATTTTATTACTTTGCAAAAAGAGAATATAGTTTGGTAAGCAAGCATTCTACTTTAGATAGCAATCATATGACTTTAGTTGATGAATGTGATACATTAAACAAGAAGTAGACTGATTTATCTAATTCATATGATTTCTTGAAAACCTTGCATATTGAACTAGAAAAATTATTCAAAGAATTCGAAGCATGTGCATCAAGAATAGAGAAGAGCATGCATTGGAAATAAAAGTATCTTTTCTAGAAAGTGCAAATAAGTTTCTATAAGGAAAAATAAAAGCACTTCAAAATAATAAACCATCACCTACCTTGGCATAGTTTCATAACCCTTCATCACAACATGCACCACATAACCTTATGAAGAGGCACCATAAGCCACTTAGATTAGTAAATCCATTTCCTGGTTTTAGGTGTTACTCTTATGACATGTTAGGACACATAGATTGTGCTTGCACTATCCACTATAGGACATATTTAGTGTAGAGGCCAAAATTACATGAATCATAGTTTAACATGCATTCATATCATTCATTCAAGCATAAGGTGGAACCCAAACTTCCTTGGGTTCCCAAATCTAATGTTTAAGTGACTTTGTAGGTGTTCTCTCACAAAATACCTAGTGAGAGCATGTTATACCTAGATAGTAAATGTTCAAGGCATATGATAAATGATTTGAAGAAGATCATCAAAATAGCAGCAAGGTTTGGAGGCAAGCTAACACTGGGAGATAACACCATTAGGAAAGTGGTTGGCTCAGGTACAATTAAAAACTCAAGCAATTTCATAATTGAAAATGTTGTTGCTCTAAAGCATAACTTATTAAGCATTACTCAATTATGTGACAAGGGTTTTGACATTAAATTTCTTTCTGCAAAATGCATGATTAGTTTAAATGGAAAACTAGTTTTAGAAGTAAAATAAATAATTAATGTTTACATGCTTGACTTGATGGCATTGAGTATTCTAGCTCCTTATGTTTGAAAACCATAATTGAAAAATCTTAGCTATGGCATAGGAGACTATGTCATGTAAGCATGAAGACCCTTAGGAATATTACCCAGAAAAACTTAGTTAGAGGCATACCCAAGCTAGATTTCACTAAGGGCCACCTATGTCATCCTTGCCAACTAGGAAAATAAGTTAGGTCTTCATTTCACTCCATCAAAGAAATCAACACCTCTAGGCCACTAGATATCCTTCATATAGACCTATTTGGACAAGTTAGTGCAACCAGCTTAGGAGGAAATACATATTGATTTATAATAGTAGATGACTTCTCTAAATTTACTTGGGTTAGATTCGTAGCACATAAGAGTGAGTCATTTGAGGAATTTAGAACTTTCTTCACCAGGATAAAGGAAATTAGTATGTAAAATTTTAACCATTCATAGTGATCATGGTGGAGAGTTTGAAAATAATAAGTTTAAATTCTTCTTTCAAGAGATAGGAATAGAACATAACTTCTCTACCCCTAGGACCCCTCAGTAGAATAGAATAGTTGAAAGGAAAAATAGAACCTTGGTAGAAGCTACTAGGGCAATGCTAGCTGAATATTCATTCCCTAGATACTTTTGGGTAGAAATAGTGAATACTTCTTGTTATGTTTTAAATAGGGTAAATGTAAGATCCAAATTAAATAAAATACCATATGAACTCCTTAAGGGTTGGACACTCACCCTTTTTCATTTACATGTCTTTGGGTGTAGATGCTTTATTCTTATCAATGAAAAATCACCCTTAGGAAAATTTGATCCCAAGTCTAATGAAGGTGTCTTCTTAGGTTACTCATCTGTAGGTAAGTTCTATAGAATCTTCAATAAGAGGACCATAGTAGTAGAAGAGTCTACCCATGTGGCATTTGATGAATCAGATAGGACCTCTGAATCTTAACCTGAATAAAAAGAAGTAGAGGTAATAGCCTATATCTTAGAGGAAAAAATATGAGCTCACCTACCCTAGACCTCTTGAAAATACTCCTATCTTCTATACAGATGCTTCCTTCCATATTCTTTTTCATCAGGGGCAAACATGACGAGCCTGATTATGATGAAGAAGGAGGAGCTGCTCCTACAGCTACACTAGCACCAGCACCAACACTAGTGGCACCAGAACCAGTAGCAGCATCTCACTTCTATTCATATCTGGAGATGGTATAAAGATTCTATCATCTAGAGTCTTGCTTGGACCAATAGTAACAACAACACAAGATTGACATGGCTTGGTTTGGGGAATAATCTCCTCAATCCAACAATAACTCTCCTCAATTCACAACTACTTCCAGCACCACCACCACCACCACCTGATCAGGGATCTTCTTTCTTTTAGTTTTTCGTTGGTGTGATATATTTCCTCTTTTTTAAGTGTTGTAGTTTTCTGTTCTTTTTTAGTGTTTCTCCTCTTTTTAGTTATGTCAAAAAGGGGGTATATATTTAATTGTATGTTTATATTTATTAAAAAAAGATTTTTTTTGTCTTTTTATTTTCTCTATTATTTTTTTATTACATTTTTAATTAATAAAAAAACAAAAAAAGGTGCAACCCCTATTTCTTATAAAATTTATCACCTAGTGAGGGGGAGCTTAGGAGATACAAACTTCAATTTTACTTTCAACGAAAAATATTTGCCATCATCAAAAAGGAGGAGATTGTTATAATCCAGAATCCCTAGCTTATGATTTTAATGATAACAAACATTACTGATTGAGTTTTTTTATTTCTCTTAGCGTGAATACTGGATATTGTATTTTGTCTCTACGTATTAACGTTTCAGAAAAAAATATACACAGCTCAAGACTACTGAAGACTCAAGCTTGGGTAGAATATGGTGTCATGTTAAAGAGTCTATAATTTTAATTTTTTTTAATTTTCTACTTTTGAGTGTGGCCACATAAGGGTGTATGCAATTGGTGACCGTGTACACACACATGGGGGGAGTGAGGAAAAAAATAAAATTTTTTTTAACTAATCGTACTGTAAGATTTATAATCAACTATACGATCCATTATTCAGAAAATGGTCTAAAAAACTAATTGAATCATTAATTATATTGAAATAATCATACTGTATGATGTCTATTATAATGTATGATTTGTTTCAATCTGTAAACCCTAACCGCCATATAAATTATGCAAGAAATTTGAAAAATGATTTTTGAACTTATCATACTGTATGATATTTTAAAATGTTACTTAAATTATCCCCCATAATTAGTCAATTAAATCATGGTTTAATTAATGATAACATATCATACTGTATGATCTTGATCGTATCGTGTGATTGATAGAGACAAAATTTGGTCAACCCAAATACCGTACCAAACGAAACCATGATTATTGAACTAATTATACTACACAATGTTTACATCGTACTGGACAACCTATTGGAAATAAATTGACCGTATTATATGATGAGAAGAGTATGAGATGATTGACAGAGACATTTTTCAATCATCCCATGGATCATCCTGTACAAATACAGAGAAATTAAACATATTGTACTGGACAATCTCACAATCGTACTATACGAACTATTTATAAAATTTCAATAGTTCATCTGAATAACTATTTGCATCATACTGGGCGTGTTTAGTTTTTGAACTATTTATACTGTATGAACTAATATCATATTGTATGAATAGAGATGGGAGAACTTAAATTTTAGGGTTTTTTTGAAGATTAATACTTAAGCAATATTTTAATAATCTCTTAAAATAAGAGAGAGGTGTCTTGGGCTGAAGAAGGAACTTTGAGAGAGAAGCTTCTAAAAGAGATCAAGGGTTTGAGAGGAAGGAGAAGGTGAAGTTGAGCATGAGGGAGAGGTAGTGTAAGGGGATCACACGGTTGCTCCAGGCTAGCTAAGCATCTTTGCTCCTCCTATGTCCTGGTGAGTTCTTAAAGTTTTCTCTTGGGATAGAGGCTTCAAAGTCAAGTCCTTGAGGTTCTCTTCCTTCTTCAAGAGGGAACAAAAGGAGTTGGGTTCTCTATCTTCATCAGGAGGGTGAAAAAGGAGCTCTGGTACTCTGCCTTCTCTAGGAGTGAGAAAAACGTTGGATGTTCATTGCCGTCACTAGGAGGTTGACATAGATAATGGCAGTCCGCTACATCAGGTTTGGTGGAAAGGATTATGTAAGGGCTTCTCTGCCTTACTATGGGGGAAAAAGGAGAGTCACTTTGTTTTAGTGCAATTCCTAGAGCAGAGGACTTTGGGGAGTGGACGTAGGTCAAGGTTAACCGAACTGTTGCAACTTAATTTTTACAACTATGTTTTTATATCATGTGTGTTTTTGATGATTCCAAAAATCTTACTATGTTGATTACTGTTTCTCCTAACATATATTGGAAATATTATTTGTGTTGTTTGTGTGTACTAATATTTCAGGAAAATCATACTCTAAACTACTAAAGACTTTATGATATATTAGATTAGGGATTATTGTAATTGAAGTCTGTACTTTTTATACTTACTTATGTCTGAGAGACTGTGATTGTAATTAGGTAAACACACACACACATTAAGAGAGTGTAAAACACTTGTATGTTTAAAACTAATCGTACGGGATGATTTGTCATGAGTTTTCCTCCAGAATGGAGTTGATTGGATCATGCTAACAAAAATTCTCTAAGTACTATTCATACTATATGAAAAATGGTTCATACAGATACTGGTCAGAGTATGAAATCAAGTTTGTACCCATTCGTTCCGTACGAACTCAACATTTTTTGAACAAATTGTACTGTATGAAGAGGGTTTATTCTAGACGTAGTTCAAATTACGAAATCAAGTTCGTACCCATTTGTCCCGTACGAATGCAATAGTTTTTAAACTGATCATAATGTACAATGTTGGTTCATATAGATGACAGTTAGAGCACAAAATGAGGTTCGTACAGCATCGTACACTACTTTTTGAACTTATCGTACTGTACGATGTTGGTTCATACAGACGATAATAAGAGTATGAAATGAGGTTCGTACAACATCATACACCAATTTTTGAACTGATCAAATGAATGAAGTACGATCATACTGTATGATCTAAGTCAATTAAAATTGAAATTTTTAGTTTTTTTGATGTTTTTTCTTATCCTTTATATATAAGTGTCCAAAAACTGACTATCTATAATCCTTCTGCGAATTTCTTCTTGAGAGTGATAGAGAGTGTATTTTGGGAGAGTCTTTAAGAGTGAGAATTGTGAGATCTTGCAAGTGGAAATTGTAAAGGGTTCACAAGTTTGCCCAAAGGTAAGGATCTCTTTGTATGTACTTCAAATCTTTGCCTTACCTCTTTCAAGTCTCTTGAGAGAAGATCTTTGGAAGAGATCCGGTACTCTATCATCACCAGGGTAAGAAAGGACTTTGGTACTCTGCCATCACCAGTAGGGTGAGAAAGGACAGTGGATTCTCTACCTTCACCAGAAGGGTGAGAAAGGACGGCAGATTCTTTGCCTTCACCAGGAGGGTGAAAAGGATGATGGTTCTCTGCCGCACTGGGTTGGTGGAAGAGAGGTTTTTGTAAGGGCTTCTTTGCCTTACTGTGGGGGCTAAAGGAGAGTTACTAGTGTTTAGTAAAATACTTGGAGAAGGAGTCTCCAGGGAGTGGACGTAGGTCCTATTAGACCGAACCACTATAAAATCTGGTGTCTTCTATTCTTTACTTTTTACAACATTTTTATTTTCCATATTTTTCATTTTTTGTTGTTAAAAAATTATTTTCAAAAAAATTATAACTGTGCTCAAAATATTTAAATCAATTTTCTAAATAACCAAGAAATTTTATAATTACCAATTCACCCCCCTCTTGATTAGCCTTGGGACAATTGCCTTAAGTTTAACAGCCTACTTGGACTTTACAAGTGGTATCAGAGCCTACTTCTAAAAATTAAGGTTTAGATAACTTTTTGAAATGATCATGGCTACTTTTGGAAATCATAACACACCCGAAGGATATTCGATCACAAGACCCCCCTTTTTTGATAACATCCCTTTCAATTTTTGGAAAACATGTATGTCTACTTTTCTTCAATCGCTTGGATAATAGAAGAAAAAGAACTAGCTCAGTTAAATACTAAATGCTTAAATAATTTTTTCTGTGCACTGAAATTTGAGGACTATATGTTTGTTTCAACCTGTAAACTTGGAAAAGAAATATGGGATTGACTTTACATTTAATATAAAGGAATAAATGAGGTTAAATAATCTAGATTGAACATTTTATTACACGATTATGAACTTTTTGGCAAGAAATTGAATGAGTCAATCTGTGACATGTATACTTGCTTTATACAGAAAGTCACCTCATTGCATGCTTTAGGTAGGGAATTAATGAATGCTGAAAAAGTAAATAAAATTTTCCTTTGTTTACCTACTGCTTATGATGTAAAGATAACTGCTATAATGGAATCAAAAGACTTAAATATGTATTCTGTTGATAATCTTTTTGGATCACTAATTACTTGTGAGCAAGGAGTGACTCAAAGACAGATTGATGCAGGTGACAAGCAGAAGGAGAAAAATATTGCATTGAAAGTGAATGACTCGGATAGTGATCAGTCTTAGCCTGAGGATGAAGATGATAGTTCCTTAATGACAAGGCAATTCAGAAGTTTCCTTAAGAGGAAGCAAAGGAGATGTCAGCAGTGGAATAAGGGTAAGTTCCATAAAAATGCTAAAGCTTCTAATAATGTAATTTACTATGAACGCAGGAAGCCTAGTCACATAAAATCTGATTGCCTGAATCGCAAAGCTAATCCTTGCAAGGAGAAGGTCGAGGAGAAGATCAATGCTAGGAAGGGTAAGAAGAAATTGCAGAAAGCATTCTTGACGGACTCAGCTTCATATTCCTCAAAAATAGAAGTAGAGGAGGAAGTCACTAATTTGTGTTTTATGGCTGACAAGCTTGATCAGTCAGATCAAAAAGAGGTATGTAAATTAACCTATAAAGAATTATTTAATGTTTTTGAGAAAGTTTATACTGCTTATAGGAAACTCAAAAAGTTGCATGCTAGGCTAAACATAGAGTTTTTAGAATTTCGAAAAGAGCATGAAATCCTTAGGAATGATCACGCATTGATTGATTGCAACCACATAAAATTATTGGATGAATATGATGATATAAAAAAAGTATGAACTATTGAAATCATCACATACTAAACTTGAAGATGATTGTAAAGTTTTTATGGAAGAAGCTGAACATAGTGAAATTAATTTGAGAATGAAAATTTTAATGTTGAAAAATAGAAACTCATATCTAAAATTAAAAATGAAGGCTATTATGGAAAATAGACTGACACCCACACTTGAATAATTCTATGGGACTAAGTAAAAGGATACAAGTTCAAGACATAGGAAAAGATATTATAACTCATATAGATTAAAAAATCCTTTTCCTCGAGTAAAATGTTTTTCATGTGGAATGTTAGGACACATATCCCATACATGCACAATTCATAGTAGAATAGATTTAGTGTGGAGACCAAAGTTGAATAAATCATAGCATATCATACATGCATCTGGTTTATCATTGCCAAAAGGTGAACCCAAACTTGTTTGGGTTCCCAATTATTAGATTTGATCTTTTTGTAGAAATGCTCTCATACAAGACCTCATGAGAGAATTTGGTACCTGGACAACGAATGTTCAAAGCATATGACTGGAGATGCAAATCAATTTATAATGTTGAAAGCCAGGAATGGAGCAAGGTAACACTGGGAGATAATACCACTAGGAAAGTGGTAGACACATGTATGATTAGAAATTTGAATAATTTTTTAATTAAAAATGTTGTATTAGTAGAAGGCTTAAAGCACAACTTGTTGAGTATTAGCCAGCTCAGTGATAAGGGGTATAGTGTAAAATTTTTTCCCACTAACTGCATAATAAGCTAAAATGAAATTGATATTTTTCATGGAATAAGGGTAAGTAATGTGTACATGCTTAATTTGAATTTTATTAAATCTTCTAATGCTTTTTGTCTCAAAATAATTACTAATGAATCATGGTTATGGCATAGTAGACTTTGTCACACAAGCATGAAAAATTTAAGAAAAGTTACCCAAAAAGAATTAGTTAGAGGAATACCTAAATTAGACTATACTAAGGATCACCTTTATGAGGCATGTCGATTAGGAAAATAGGTGAAGTCCTCCTTTCATTCCATTAAGGATCTTAGAATTAGTAAACCATTGGAAATCATTCATATGGATCTTTTTGGACTTGTTAGCACTGTAAGTCTAGGAGGTAAAGTTTTTGGATTTGTAATCATTGATAATTTTTTGAGACTTTCTTGGGTCAAATTCTTATCTCATAAAAGTGAATCATTTGAAGAATTCAAAAAATTTTATACTTAGATCCAGAGAAAACTAGGATGTAAAATTTAATCAATTCATAGTGATCATGGAGGTGAGTTTGAAATGAAAAATTTGAAGACTTTTGTAAAGAACAAGGAATTGATCATAATTTTTTTAGCACCTAGGACCCCTCAGTAGAATGGGGTTATTAAAATAAAGAACAGAACAGAACATTAATAGAAGCTGCTAGAGCCATATTGATAGAATACTCACTTCTAAAATATTTTTGGGCCGAAGCGGTAAGTACGGCTTGTTATGTTCTGAATAGGGTGAACATTAAATCCAAGTTGAACAAAACACTCTATGAACTTCTCAAAGGTAGAACACCAAATCTTTCATATTTGCATGATTTTGAATGTAAGGTGTTCATTCATAATAATGGCAAAATTTCTTTAGGAAAATTTGATCCAAAATCTAGAGAAGAAATTTTTCTAAGATACTCTAGTGTTGGAAAATCTTCTAGAGTTTTTAACAAGAGAACTTTAGTAGTTGAGGAGACCACACATATAGCTTTTGATGAATCTGGCATTTTGGAAGTGCCAAGATTGGAAGAAGATCATATTAAAAATATCTCTCATGAAATTGAAAAGACAAATTTGGAAGAGAATGTAGGAAAAGAAAACCCTTTGCCTAGAGAATGGAGATTTTCTAAAAATCACCCCAAGGAATTGATTTTAGGTGAACCTAGTGAGGGTGTTAGAACTAGGCATGAACTTAGCAAAGAGGTGAATCATTCTGGCTTTATATCGATGGTTGAACCCACTAATATAAATCAAGCACTTTCGGATGAATTTTGGATTTTGGCCTTGCAAGAAGAATTGAATCAATTTGTAAGAAATGATGTTTGGGAATTGATTGAAAGGCCTAAGAATCAAAGTATTTTTGGAACTAAGAGGGTGTTGAAAAATAAAATGAATGATTCAAGAGTTGTGATTAGAAACAAGACTAGATTGGTGGCCAAGGGGTATAATCAAATAGAAGGGACTAATTTTGAAGAAACTTTTGCTCTTATAGTTAGATTTGAAGCAATTAGAATTTTGCTAGCCTTTGCTGATTTTAAAGGTTTTAAATTATATCAAATAGATGTTAAGAGTTCCTTTCTGAATGGGGTGATACAAAATGATGTTTATGTTGAACAACTTCTAGGTTTTGAAAATTCTAAATTCCCTAATCATGTTTTTAAATTAAAAAAGGCATTGTATGGATTGAAACAGGCACCTAGGGATTTGTATGAGAGGTTAAGCACTTTCCTATTAGAGAGATTATTTGTTAAAAGAAGTGTGGACACCACTCTCTTTTTGAAAAGGATAGGAGAAGATATACTCATCATTCAAATATATGTTGATGAGATTTTATTTAGATCACCAATAAAAATCTTTGTGATGAGTTTTTAAAAATAATGAGTAGTGAATTTCGAAATAAGTTTGATGGGAGATTTGAGTCATTTTCTAGGTTTTAGCATAAAGCAAAATGAGGAAGAAAATTTTCTTAGTCAGTCGAAGTATATTAAGGACATCCTCAAGAAATATGAAATGGATAATGCTAAACTAGTAACCACACCAATGAGTTCCTCAGTGTAGTTAGATAAGGACTCTAAGGGAAAATCTTTTGATCAAAAGAAATTTAGAGGAATAATTGGATCATTGCTTTACTTGACTGCTAACAGACCAGATATAATGTTCAGTGTTTGTTTATGTGCTAGATTTTAATCTGATCCAAAAAGAATCACATTTGATAGCAGTTAAAAGAATACTAAGATATCTTTTGGGAACTCAAAACTTAGGGATTTGGTATCCTAAGCACAGCTCTTCTTTTGAAATAGTTGGATATTCTGATTCAGATTTTGTAAGATGTAGGGTTGATAAAAAAAGTACATCTAAAACTTGTTAATTCATTAGAAATTCTTTAGTTTCTTGATCCAGTAGAAAATAGAATTAAGTAGCCCTTTCTACTTCTAAAGCAGAATACATTACCTTAGGTAGTTGTGTGGCACAAGTACTCTTGTTAAAATAACAATTAATTGACATAGGATTTTCTTTTGGCATAATTCTAATTTTTATGATAATACTAGTGCCATATGCATTTCAAAGAATCCTATTCAATAGTCTAGAACCAAGCAAATAGACATAAGACATCATTTCATTAGAGATCATGAAGCTAAGGAGAGATTGAATTGCATAATGTTGATATGAAAAATCAACTTGCAGACATTTTCATAAAACCACTAGCTTTTGACATATTTAGCACTTTAAGGATCAGATTAGGTGTAATTGATCTTAATGCTTAAATTGAAATTCTATAAACTTGATTTGTTGTGTAATTGTATGTTTGTTTATTTTCTTAGGTTGATTGTAAGGTTTTGTTGTTTGTATTTTGTTTTAGTTGGTTTTTTGCTTCTTGATTATTTTCTCTTTTGTTATTTTTGTGCTTGCTTTGATCTTGATTTTACTGGAAGCATTTCATATTGTTTGATGAGGTTTTCTATTTTTTATGTCTTATTTCTAAGTATTCTTTTAATACTATAAAAGATTTATTTGTACCGTATGAATTTTGTAACATTGTACATGATAGATTTTTGAGTTGAGAACACGAAACTTTGTTTTTGATAGGAATTTTATATTATATGATGATGTCATCATACTGTATGATATATGTTGTTTCGTCTGTATGATTAGGTGCCATTTTTTAGAAAATGTTAGTTATTGATTATAGATTATACGTATGAAATTTCATTTCATCTATACGATCCAATGGTCAATCTCTCATGGGGACGAACCTAACCGTCATAAAAATGATCTTTAATTTTTTGTTCATCCCCAACGAATACATATTTATCTGTACGATCGTTTGGTCAAAAATGTTTTACGAAAGGATGCCTCAAAAATGGCTTTTATGAAAATCCATTTCATTCTTGGCCTTATCCATTCATACGTACAAAATTTTTTTCATTCTATATGATTTTATAATCGTACGTATGATATAAATTTCATACAATATGATAGGTTATTTTTTCTATAAATAGAAGGGACTTTGGATAAGATTTTCATCACTTTCTCATCTGTTCCGAACCTTCTAAAGCCCACATCTTAGGAATGGCAAGCAGTAGCAAACGACCTCGCACCTCGAAGGGATCTTCTTCTAGATCTGATAGGGATGACAATTTTCTATCCAAAGAAAATGAGGAATCCTTTTTTAGGTATGTTAGAGCCATGATTATGGCTTCTAGACTCCTAATCCAAAGTGACATTCACTTTTCTTTCATGTCCTTGTTTGCTTCAACCCAATTTTCATTTGTCCCGACCCTCATCTATGCCTTTCGTAAAGAAACCTTCCAAACTTTTCTGGCTAACATGAAGGTAAACCAAGACCACACCAGGATTACCTCTTTGTTCTTCAAGCAACATGTAGAAATAACTAAGGAAGATCTACGCAACTTTCTTCACTTGAGAACACAAGGAGTTAGAGCACACACGTTAACCTCTAGAGTAGATTATGTCGGGTCAGAAGTAAATCAGGTTCTTAGAGATGTTGCCCAAGTGAGTAATCTGTCTCGTGTTTACACTCTCAATGAAAATGCCTGGATTATCCAGCACATTTTGAGAACCTCAATTATTCCAAAAGCTTGTGATCGCATAAACATGGCTCCTCTTTTGTCCACAGTCACTTATTTGATAATAACTAAAAAACCTTTTGATGAAGCCCAACTTATCATAGATTATATTTATATACTTTCCAATATTTGACATCCTTAAAATAAGAGAAAGAAAAATGTGGCTTTAGGACATCTAGCTACCAATATCTTAGAAAAGAAGTACAATCTTATGCATCCTAAACCTTCCACTGAACTTCTTATTTACTTTACTGATGCCTCTTTTTGGGCACTCTTTGGGTGGGATCATAGCTCTAGAGGAGATGATTTTGAGGAAGAAGGGGGAGCTCCTGCTCCTAAACCTGCACTTGCACCTGACCAGAATTTCTACCAAGAAATGGTCTAGTGCTTTGATAAAATGGAAACTCACTTTGATCAAATTGAGAATCACCTGAATATGCAGGATGCTTGATACAATGAGGACATGGGGTGGATTCGAGGACAATTCAATTCTATCAATGCTAATATAGCTATGATCAATAGCTACTTCACTATGTTCAACCCACCACCTCCTCCAGATCAAGGGCCCTCTGATTATTAGTTGTACTTCTCTACTGCAGTTGTTGATGGATTTATGTGTTTGTTATTATGATGTATTTCCATGAGTTTTATGCTATCATGTGTTATTGTAGTTATATACTGTTCTTGGATATAGTATGATATGAATAGTTCTTATATGTGTTTGAATAGTTAAATGAAATGATGAAATGTTTTGTTGACATGCATTGAAATCTCACATTTTGAAATGGTTATTTTTCTTTAGACGAATCATTTGTGGTTGATCTATTGAATAAAATTTTGAATTATTTTGTTTTACAAATTAATTTCCTTGCAAAAATTTAATCTTTCAAAGTTAAATTAAATTATAACTGGATGTAGATTAGGAGATCAATTTCATATTCATATAGATAAGTATTATTTTGATATAATTATTGCAAAATAGATGTCTTATTTATTTTATTTTCTTTTGTAATGTGATTATTTTTGTTATTAGTGAAATTTGAATTAAGATTATTAAAATTGGAAAGATAAAAAAATTAAAAAAAAAGGGATGCACAAAGCATGCAAAAAATAGAAAAGATGCGTAATGGTTTGCAATGTGAAAAGAGACACAAAATTAGCCCAATTAGAAAAGATGCACAAAGTGTGCCACTAACATTTAAAAATATACGCAATGTCACCAATTAAAAATTAGTATTGTTCTTTTCATCACCATTATATGTCTAATCCAAATCCATTTAATCGATAATCATCCTCACTATTGAATTAGAAACTACTTAATCTTTATTTCGTCCTCTTTGCAATAATTATTTTTATATATATTTTGTCTAACATGAATAGTGAACCTAATTGACTTTTCTTATCTAAGTTATCCTTTAATTTAAAATTTGTTTTTTTTTCTTTTTAGCATTTGTAAGTTAACTTTGTATTTTCAATTAGTTTAGAATTTATTTTCTCTTTAACTACTTTTATTTTTCCATAGAAACTTTTCATTTTAAGGTATACTTCCCTTTTTGTTGTTGTCTAAAGGGGTAGTCATAATATTGTTTGATGATTAATGTTTTTGATTATTTGTTAGATATTTGTGTGTTGTGTGTATGTATGTATTGTATTGTGGATGTGTGTATGTATGTGTTGTATTGTGGATGTGTGTATGTTTTATGTGTTTTTTGTTCGTGTTCATGTTTCTCTTCGAGTGATACCATCATAATATTATTTGATGAGTGATGCTTTTTATTGTTTGTTAGATGTTTGTGTGTTGTGTGTATATATGTGTTGTATTATGGATGTGTATATATTTTATGTGTTTTTTGTTTGTGTTCATGTTTCTGTTTGAGTTGTTTTTGTTTTAGTAGTTTTTGTGATTTTAGTAGTTTTTGTGATTTGTTTCTTTTTAATTTTAAGGTTTAGGTTTGTGTTTTCATATTAATGGGAACCCCTTATTTCAAATTGGTCATTCATTTCGGGGGAGCTAAGGAGAAAATTTACTTTAATTGTTAACTCAAATAATAATTATTTTGCCATCATCAAAAAGGGGGAGATTGTTACAACTTAGTTTTCAAAACTATATTTTTATATCATGCGTATTTTTGTTGATTCCAAAAATCTTGTTGTGTTGATTACTGTTTCTCCTAACATATATTGGAAATATTATTTGTGTTGTTTATGTGTACTAATGTTTCAGGAAAATCATACTCCAGACTGTTAAAGACTTCAAGAAAGATTAGATTAGAGATTATTATAATTGAAGTCTGTATGTTTTATACTTATATTGAGTCTGAGAGACTGTGATTGTAATTGGGTAACCGCACACACACACTGGGGGAGTGTAAACCTCTTGTATGTTTAAAACTAATTATATTGTACAATCATAGATCATACAGGACAATTTTTCCTGAGTTTTCCTCTAGAATAGAGTTGATTGGATCATGCCAGAAAAAATTTTCTAAGTACTATTTATACTGTATGAAAAAAGGTTCATACAAACACTAGTCTGAGTACAAAATCAAGTTCGTACCAGTTTGTCCCGTACGAACTCAACATTTTTTAAACATATCATAATGTACGAAGAGGGTTCATCCTTGACACAGGTTAGAGTGCAAAATCAAGTTCATACCCATTCGTCCAATACGAACATAATAGTTTTTGAGCTGATTGCACTTCACGATGTTGGTTTGTATAGACGACTATTATAGTACAAAATGAGGTTTATACAGAATTGTACACCATTTTTGAAAACTGATCATACTGTATGATGTTGGTTCGTACAGACGACGATCAGAGTACGAAATTAGGTTTATACAACATCATACACCATTTTTTAAACTGATCGTATGTAAAAAGTACGATCATACTATACGATCTAAGTCCATCAAACTTGAAATTTTTAGTTTTATGGACGACTTTTCTTGTCCTTCATATATAAGTGTCCAAAAACTGACTATCTATAATCCTTTTGTGAATTTCTTCTTGAGAGTGATAGAGAGTGTGTTTTGGGAGTGAGAATTATGAGATCTTGCAAGTGGAAATTATGAAGGGTTCACAAGTTTCCCCAAAGGTAAGGATCTCTTTGTATGTACTTCAAATCTCTACCCTACCTCTTTGAAGACTATGGAGAGAAGATCTTTGGAAGAGATCCGGTACTCTGCCAAGCCAAGTGGGTGAGAAAGGATGTTGGTATTCTGCCATCACAAGGAGGGTGAGAAAGGATGGTGGGTTCTCTACCTTCACTAAGAGGGAGAGAAAGGATGGTGGGTTCTCTGCCTTCCCCAGAAGGTGAAAAAGGATGATGGTTCTTTGCCGCACCAGGTTGGTGGAAGAGAGATTTTTGCAAGGGATTCTTTGCCTTGTTGTGGGGGCTAAAGGAGAGTCACTAGTGTTTAGTGTAATACATGGAGAAGGAATCTCCAAGGAGTGGACATAGGTCTTGTTGGATAGAACCACTATAAATTATGGTGTCTTTTATTCTTTATTTTTTACCGCATTTTTATTTTCTGCATTTTTCATTTTCTGTGGTTGAAAAATCATTTTTAGAAAAAATTTATAATTGCGCTCAAAATATTTAATTCAGTTTTCTAAATAACCAAGAAATTTTAAAATTACCAATTCACCCCCCACTTGGTTAGCCTTGGGATAATTGCCTTAGGTTTAACAACCTACTTGGACTTTACACGAACCACTATAAAATCTTCTCGTGTGCTTTTTGCTTTTTGCATTTATTTTCATTCAACAGTTTTTTTATTATCTGTGAGTTGAATTTGCTGATTTCAATATTTATGATTAACTGCACTTAGATTTGATTGTGTCTTGTAATAAGAAAATTTGCATGTTTTAAAAGAACCAAAGAAATATCTACCTGGATTTAGTTTACAAATTATTTTTATAGCAAAAAACCAAAAATTAATATTTTTGTTTAGTACTTAACTTTTAAATTACCAATTCACCCCCCTCCCTTGGTGTGCCCCAGGCTAGTTCATTGAGGTCTCACAACCTCCTCGAACTTTAAATCTTACTCGTACTATACAATGTCATTAAATTATAATCTAATTTTATTTTGATAATCAAGCAATCAAATCTGAAGTAATTAACTGTTAAGATCGTATCGTATGTTTTAAATCATACTAGATGATAGATATGAATTTTGATCACCCAAGAGTTCATCCTAGATGAACTGTAATTTGATTAAACTAAATATACTGTACGATCATAAGATCGTATACTGGACGATCAGTGAACAATTGTGAACTAATCATACAGGGAAAAAATTATCATATAGTATTAAAAGGAAAAATAAAACTAATAGTACTGTACGATCTACAGATCGTACTCTAAGAATAGACATGGTGAAATAAAAAAATAGGATTTTATAAAAACCTACTATTTAATCATCTCTTACATTTTGAGAAAGTGTCTTTTGGTAGTCAATGGCTTGGTTCTTCTATAAGTTAGGGTATGAAGAGAAAGTTTTAGGAAGAAAGAGAGAGAGGTGTAGTTGAGAGAGGGGGGAAATAGTCTTGTTAGTACAAGAGAGAGTGAGAGGGAATTTCTCACGCGGCTACTTCGATCAACAATCACCTAGATCCTCCTTGTGTCAAAGTATTCTTAGGTAAATTTTGAGAAGAAGTTCTTGGAGTCAAAAGGCCACTAGCAACTCCACTACATTCGGGAAGGTGAAAGGGATTGGACTACTCCATCGCACTAGAGAAGGTGAAGGGATTCAACTACTCCACCATACGGAGGAAGGTGAAAGGGATTTGGTTCTCAATTACACTGTTTGTGGAAGTGATTCTTATAAAGGCTTCTCTACCTTATTGTGGGGGAAAAAAGAGAGACACTAAAAGGTTTATTACAATACTTGAAGAGGAGGACTTCGGGGAGTGGATATAGGTCAAGGTTAACCACTATAATTTTTTGGTGTGTTTATTCTTATTTTTTTCAACACTTTATTTTTTGCATTTTATTTTCTCGCACATTTTTTCTTGAAAATGTGAGTTGGAAATCGTTATCGATGTGATACAAAAATTTTAAGATTGCTTTGGTCTTAAGTTTTGTTAGAAAAGAAAATGAAATAAAAATTTGAATATAAAAAGATGAATTTTTTTTTAAAATTAAAACCAAAATTTAGTATTAATTTTTTCCTTTTATTATTTTCTTCTACAAAATCTATATTTAAATTTTTAGTGGTGAATTTGATTTCAATTTTCAAAAGGGAATTTTTGAAAATACCAATTCATCCACCTCTTTGTGCGCCATTGTTGTTCAAGTGGTTTAACTACCATAATTTTAACATTTAGTGATTTCTTTTGTGGAGTTAATCTAGACTTCTCAAGGATCAAAACAAGCCCTCAAGAAAGCTTAGAGATCCATCCTATCGGGGTAACGAGCTAACCATAGCTTATAATAAATAAGATCAAATAACTTTGTGTAATGTAACTTTTAGGATGTAAAAGATCATTCCCCACTCTTCATCAGCTTATACTTATGCTTTATTTCAAATTCAGAGTCATTTAGTTAAGTGGTTTGCAACTTTGAATATCTCTTCATCTATATCGATAATGGGTCTTCATGCATGCTTTGAAGCTGATCTGAGCCATTAATTTTTAAGTCAATGGTCAAAATCTCATCATTCTGTTCGATGATTGAACTATAGATCATTATCTTATCACTCCATCTTATATTTGATGGAATCATAGCCTTTTACTCCAGCTGCTCGTGAAAAAATGGTCACGATCACCAGCCAACATGGATAGGTAGATGCCACAGGATTTGATGTCGCACTGCCACCATTCAATCATTAAGCATGATTATGCTGTCACAAAATCTTGCCAATGATTGGTAACGCTGCCACCGCTATCTATTTTCCTGATTTAAATGCATTATTTAAATCCAAAAAGCCTCCAGAACTTTTAAAATTCATGATAAATTTATTTCTATCTCAATTTTGATATTCTTAGGCTCTATAGAACCAACATGTGGCCAATTTTAATTTATAAATATTTCTATAGATGTTTAACCACTGTATAAAAAAGTAATTAGGGTTTGTTTATTTAATAATTTTTCCAAACTATTCTTTAATCGATGGTCAAATTAATTAAAACTTGGGTGGTTGTGGTGGGGAGCATTGTAGCTCTAACTATTGAATTTCCAAAGTGTTGGATCATGATTTAATCCAAAACTTTGGAAATTCATTGCATCCAATCAATATATAATTCAGGCTCGATTTTTCTGTGGTATGTTTATGTTTATGCGAGGGTTTGACACACGAAATTTCATCGCAATCTAAATAGTAGTGTCGTAATTAAATCATTAAAGGTATATATGCATTTATATTTGGAGATTGATTATGCTAAATAGGAAAACTTTAATGAACCCAAATTTAGTAGGTTTGAAGCACATGTTAATATGGACCTATGTTCCAAATTTTATTAAATTAGGAGTTCATTTGGTTTATCAATTAGTGAACCCAAAATATATGTTCATAATTGACATAGGATTTTAAATAATTTATAATTAATTCAATTTAAATAAAAAAAATACATTCCAAAGCTTAATCCATTTAGAAATAAATCATTAACAAAGGGAAGCTATAGCCTTCTCAAAATTTAAATAAATAAATATTAATTAATTAATTAATTATGGAAAGTTACTAAATTATTAAATAAAATAAATAAAATTAATTCAAAATCCTAAATAATATTAAATACTTATATTATCTCAAGAGTTATCAATAATAATTGGGGAAGATTTCTAGAGGTTTGGAATTGATTTGGTATAAAAATAAGAAATCCCCTTAAATAAATAAATAATTAATTCATTAAAAAGGACAAATCTTGTAAATGTTATATTTAATTATAGAAAATTCCAAATGACATACTCAAAGTCTTTGAACTCATCATTAGGTCTAGTATTCATGAAAATATAAAACTACCAGGATTCAATGTAAATAAAAAATTAATAATTGGTCAAACTTAATCCATTAAATAATCCAATAAATAAGAAAATTCAATAAATTATAAAAATTTTAACAAATGATTAACTCAATAAGTTAAATCATATGAATAATACTAATGAATAATCATTACCAGCTAACCCCAATGAGTATGAAATAAACCTCATATCCCTAGTTTAATAAAGATAATTACTATTAAACATAAATAACCAATGAAATTAGTAATAAAATACTTAGATAATAAAGCTTTTATTCACTTGTGCTTGACTCCTTGGAAGGTAAAGGTGTATTGGATTGAAAAGCTTGTTGCAACTTAGAATTCAATATTGAGTTATATGTTATGTGATTTTTTTTTATGATAACAAAATCTTATTATCATGATTACTGTTTCTCCTAATATACATTAGATATATGTCTGGTTATTTTTGTGTGTACTAACATTTTAGGGGAATCATACTCCAGATTGCTGAAAACTTCAAGTCAGAATAGAATAGGGTTACATGTAATAAAGCCATTAATTAATTAATTTATTTTCTTAAGTTTAAGAGAGTGTGATTGTAATTGGGTAACTGTGTGCACACACATATAGGGAGAGAGAGTTAAAAATTGAGATTTGAAAAAATTTTAACAGTTCATACAGACGATTTAAATATCATACAGATGACTGACAGAGTACGAAATGAGGTTCACCCAGTTCGTCCATACGAATTTAAACTATTAATGCAGATGATTTAAATATTATATAGATGACTGACAGAGTACAAAATAAGGATTATTTAGATCGGCCAGATGAACTTCATTGTTCATATAGACGATCTATAAATTATATAGACGACCTACAGTGTATGAAATAAGATACATCTAGATCGTCCAACAAAAATTGATGATTCTACTGCTCTTATTAGAAATGTTGATGGTATTAGGATTGAAACACCATTTTTTGATTGGACACTAGAAGAAAAAAACTTAGCTCAGTTAAATGCAAAATGTTTAAATAGCTTTTTATGTGCCCTTAAATCTGAAGACTACATGCTTATTTCAACTTGTAAAATTAGAAAAGAAATTTGGGATAGACTTTGTATTATATATGAAGGAACTAATGAGGTGAAATAATCTAGATTGAACATTCTATTACATGACTTTGAATGTCTTTGCATGAAATCGAATGAGTCAATCTCCAACATGTACACACAGTTTACACAGATAGTTACCTCATTACATGCTTTAGGTTGGGAACTAACAAATTCAAAAAATTTAACAAAATCCTACGTTGTTTCCTTACTATTTATGATGCAAAGATAACCACCATAACAAAGTCAAAAGACTTAAATGTATATTCTATTGATAATCTATTTGGATCACTGATTACTTACGAGCAAAGAGTGACTCAAAGATAAAGTGATACAGGTGACAAGCGAAAAGAGAAGAATGTTACATTGAAAGCAGATGATTCAAAAAGTGATCAATCACTGGCTGAGGATGTAGAAGATATTACACTCATGATGAGGCAATTCAAAAATTTCCTTAGAAGGAAGCAACAAAGGCGTCAGCATTGGAAAAAAAGGTAAATTTAATAGGAATGCAAAAGTTTCAAATGATGTCTTTTATTATGAATGCAGGAAGCATGGACATATTAAGATCGATTGCCCGAATCTCAGAGCTAATCCTAGCGAGGAAAAAGTTGAGGAGAAAACTAATATGAGAAAGAGCGAGAAAAGAATACAAAAAGCTTTCTAGGCAGACTCAGTTTCTAACTTCTCAGAAGCAGAAGCAGAAGAGGAGGTTACAAATTTGTGCTTAATGGAAGATAATCTTGATCTTTCAGATCAAGATGAGGTATGTGACCTATCCTATGAAGAACTATATAAAGTTTCTAAGAAAATTCATAATGCATATAGGAAACTCAAAAAATTGCATGCTAGCCTCAATATAAAATATTTAAATTTACAAAAAGACCATGAAATCCTTAGGAATGATCATACAAACATTGATAACAACCACATAACCTTATTGGATGAATATGATGATTTGAACAAAAAGCATGAACTATTAAAATCATCACATACTGAACTTGAAAATGATTTTAAAACATTTATTGATGAATCTGATCGAAGAGAACATGATTTGAAGATAGAAAATTCAATCTTAGAAAGTGTGAATGCATATCTTGAAGTTCAATTGAAAGCCTTTGAGGAGAATAGGATTCCACCCCCACTTGAAAAACTTCATAATCCTAACCACAAGCTCACTAGTTCAAAACCCAAGAAAAGATATTATAATACACAGATCGATAAATCCTTTTCCTGGTGTAAAATGTTTTTCTTGTGGAATGATAGGGCATATTTCCCAAACTTGCACTATTTAGAAAAGAACACATTTAGTGTGGAGACCTAAGATGCATAAATCATAGCATATCAAATATAGATTTAGATTATTATTGTCAAGAGGTGAACCTAAATTTATTTGGGTTCCCAAGTTTAACGTTTGATCATTTTGTATAAATGCTCTCATACAAATCCTCGTGAGAGCATTTGGTACCTGGACAATGAATGTTCAAAGCATATGAGTAGAGATACAACTCAATTCATATCATTGGAAGCCAAGAATGGAGGCAAGGTAATACTAGGAGACAATACCACTAGGAGAGTGGTAGGTACAAGTATGATTGGCAATAAGAATAATTTTTTCATTGAAAACATTTTATTGGTTGAAGGCTTAAAGGATAACTTGTTAAGTATTACTCAGCTTTGTGATAAGGGTTTTAACATTAAATTTTTACCTACAAGTTGTATTATAGGCCTAATTAGAATAGATGTGTTGTATGGAAATAGAGTAAACAATGTATACATACTTAATTTAAATTATGTTAAATCTTCTAATATTTTTTATCTCAAAACTATCACTGATGAATCATGGTTATGGCATAGAATACTCTATCATGCAAGCATGAAAAATCATAAGAAATTTACCCAGAAAGAATTGGCTAGAGGCATACCCAAATTAGACTTCACTAAGGATCACCTATGTGATGCATGTCAATTAGAAAAATAAGTTAAGTCCTCCTTTTATTTAATTAAGGATCTTAGAACTATCAAACCATTAGAAGTCCTACAGATGGATCTTTTTGGATTAGTTAGCACTGTTAGTCTAGGAGGGAAAATGTATTGGTATGTAATTATCGATGATTATTCGAGGTTCACTTGGATTAAATTCTTATCACATAAAAGTGAATCATTTGATGAATTTAGAAAATCTTCTACTTGGATACAGAGGAAGCTAGGTTGTGAAATCCTTACAATTCAAATTGATCACGGAGGAGAATTTAAAAATGAAAAATTTGAGAATTTTTGTAAGGGAACTTTTTAGCCCCTGGACCCCCCAATAGAATGGGGTTGTTGAAAGAAAGAACATAACTTTAATAGATGCTGCTAGAGCCATATTGGCCGAATATTCACTTTCAAAATATTTTTGGGCTGAAGCGGTTAATACAACATGTTATATTTTGAATAGGGTGAACATTAGATCTAAATTGAAAAAGTCACCCTATGATCTTCTTAAGGGGAAAACACCTAACGTTTCACATTTACATGTCTTTGGTGTAAGGTGTTTATTCATAATAATGGTAAAACTCCTTTATGAAAATTTGATCCTAAATCTGATGAAAGAATTTTTCTAGGATCTTTTAGTGTTGACAAATCCTATAGAGTTTTTAACAAAAGTACTTTAGTAGTTGAAGAGACCACACATATAGTGTTTGATGAATTTGGTGTTTCTGAAGAGTCAAGGTTGGAAGAAGAACATATTGAAGAGATCTCCCAAGGAATTGAAAAAATAAATTTGGAAGAAAAGGTCAAAATAAAAAATGAATTGCCTAGAGAACAAAAATATTCTAAAAGTCATCCTAAAGAATTAATTTTAGGTGAACCAAGTGAAGGTGTTAGAACTAGGCATGGTCCTAGCAAAGAAGTGAACCACTTAACTTTTATCTCAATGATTGAACCTACTAATATAAACTAAGCACTTTCGGATAAATTTTAGATTTTGTCCATGTAGGAAGAATTGAATCAATTTATTAGGAATGATGTTTGGGAGTTGATTGAAAGGCCTAAAAATTAAAGTATAGTTGGAACTAAGTGGGTGTTCAAAAATAATATGAATGATTCAAGTGTAGTGGTTAGAAATAAGGCAAGATTAGTGGCAAAGGGGTACAATCATATAGAAGGAATTGATTTCGAGGAAACTTTTTCCCCCGTAACCAAACTTGAAGAGAAAAGAGTGCTACTAGCCTTTACCTGTTTTAAAGGTTTTAAGTTATTTCAAATGGATGTTAAGAGTTCCTTTCTTAATGGGGTGATACAAGAGGATGTTTATGTTGAGCAACCTCCAGGTTTTGAATATTCCAAATTCCTTAATCATGTGTTTAAATTGAAAAAGGCATAGTATGGACTAAAACAGACACCTAGGGTTTGGTATGAGAGGCTAAGCACTTTCCTACTAGAAAGATCATTTGTTAAATGAAGTGTGGATGCCACTCTCTTTTTAAAAAAGGTAAGAGATGACATACTCATTATTTAAATATATGTTGATGATATATTGTTTGGATCCACCAATAAAAATCTTTGTGATAATTTTTCAAAAATAATGAGTTATAAATTTGAAATGAGTTTGATGGGAGATTTGAGTTACTTTATTAGTTTTAGCATTAAGCAACAGGAGGATGGCACATTTTTGAGTTAGTCAAAATATATTAAGGACATCCTCAAGAAGTATGAAATGGACAAAGCAAAACCAATTAATACACCAATGAGTTCCTTAGTGTAGTTAGATAAGGACTCTAAGGGAAAACGTATTAATCAAAAGAAATTTAGAGGAATTATTAGATCATTACTTTACTTAACTACTAGCAGACTAGATATCATGTTTAGTGTTGATTTGTTTGCTAGATTTCAAGATGATCCAAATGAATCCCATTTGACTGTTGTGAAAAGAATTCTGAGATATCTTTTGGCAACTCAAAACTTAGGAATTTGGTATCCTAGGCATAGCTCCACTTTAAAATAATTAGATATTTTGATTTAGATTTTGCTAGGTGTAAGGTTGATAGAAAGAGTACTTCTTAGACTTATCAATTCATAGGAAACTCCTTAATTTCTTGGTCTAGCAGAAAACAAAATTCAATAGCTCTTTCTACTGCTGAAGCATAATACATTGCCTTAGGAAGTTATGTGGCACAAGTTCTTTAGTTAAAACAATAACTTATGGATTTAGGATTTTCAATTGCACTATTCCAATTTTTTATGATAATACAAGTGCCATATGAATTTCAAAGAATCCTATCCAACACTCTAGAACCAAGCATATAGACATAAGGCATCACTTCATTAAAGATCATATCACTAAAGGAGATATAGAGCTACATCATGTAGCTACTGATAATCAACTTGCAGATATTTTCACAAAACTACTAGCTTTTGAAACATTTAGCACATTAAGAACCAGATTAGGTGTGATTGATATTCATGCTTAAAAATTTATAATTTTGCAAATTAGATTTGTGATGTATTTTATGTATGTTGATGTTTAATGTTATCCTTTATTTATGGTTTATTTGTATTTTATTAATGCTTAAAAATTATAATTCTGCAAATTAGATTTGTTAACCATGATTTTTTTCCTCTATGTATTGTGGTAGTTTTCGGTTTGTATTATTCTTGTTTTCATCTTTGCATTTCATGGATGTTGCGTGGTTTGTTTTTGAAAAAGAGTCTGGTATATCATGTCTTAAATTTATTGCCATTCGTATTGTACGAACCACTTTTGTGTTGTATGAATTCATTAGACTGTACATAATATTTTTTTGAATTGAACAAACAAAAATGAAATTTGTTTAAGTACGATCCATTAATTTTCATCTGTATGTACTAGACGAATTAAGATCGTACGTATGAAATGACTTTTCATCTATACGATCAAGTTGTCAGTGGACTTGTGGACGATCTGAACCATTTGGTTCAAAAATTATTACTGATAAACCTGTACAAATAGGTGTTCATCTATACGATAGATTTGGTCAAAAGTCATCTGATACTACTCCTCATAAATTGTGTTTATGAAAGACATTTCATTTCATTAACTATTTTCTGACTGTTTCCCTTCGTACGTACCAAAATTTTTGTACTGTACGAAATTTAGATCGTCTGTACGATCTTGATATTGTACTATATGATTGTGACCATTTTCATTAAATTGGAAGCATTTCTTTGGATTTATTCACATTCCCCTTTGCTTTCAAACCTTTTTGTGATCTAATAGCAAGCTCTAGTTGTGAACAGGCTCGGAACTCAAGAGTATCTTCATCTCGATCCAGTTAACTTGACAAAAGTTTCCTTTCTAGAGAGAATGAGAAGGCTTACGATCACTACTTTGAGACTAAAATGACACCCTCTCATCTTCTTATACAAGAAGACAAACTTTTCAGTAATGCCTCTCTTTGACTCTACCCAATTTGCTTTTATTCTCACTCTAATTCATGCCTTCCACTCTGATACCTTCCTTTACTTCCTAGACAATTTGAAAATGAGGAAAAACAATACAAAAATGAACTCATTCGTGCTTAAACAAAATGTAGAAATAACCAAGGAAGATTTAGGTACCCTCCTACACCTTAGAACTGAGGGTGTAAGGGAACACAACATGACCTATAGAGAAGATTTTGACTGGTCCACCATAAATCAAACCCCGAGGGGTACACCTACAGTCCATCATCAATCCCGTGTGTATACCTTAAGCCAAAATGCTAGGATCATTCAGCATGTATTGAGAACTTTAATCATTCCTAAAGCTGGTGATCGAGTTAACCTTACTCCCTTGCTTTTTATAGTCACATATCTTATCATGACTAACACTCCAATCAATGAAGCCCAGTTGTTTCTAGACTACATTAACAGTCTGACTGATATTAGACTTCTAGTCATAAAAAGGAAGAAAATTTTGGCTTTAGGACACCTAGTTACTTATATCTTAGAGAAGAAATACAATTTGATTCATCCTGATCCCCCAAACACTTTCCAATTTTCTTATTTGATGCTTCCTTTCGATCACTTTTTCATCAGGATTAAGAGGGTGAGGGAGATGAAGTGGAAGGAGAAGAAGAGGCTCCAGGTCCTTCACCTGCACCTGCTCCTTGACCTGATCAACATTTCTATCAAGAAATGGTCCAGCGGTTCGATCGACTCGAGTCCCACTTTGACCAAAGGTTTGATCATATTGAGACCCGCCTAGACTAGCAGGATGCCAAACATATTGAAGATATGGGCTGGAACAGAGGACAGTTTAATGTTCTCAACAATCAAGTAGCTAACATTAGTGGCTACTTTTTAGTGTTCAATCAACCTCAGCCACGTCCAGATCAGGATTCGCCAGCACACTAGTTTTTCAGTGTCTATTGTAGTTGATGTTGTTCTTGCTTGTTTTAGTTTTATGTTGTATTTGATGTAATGTGGATGTTTTTTTTATTATTAGTTGTTTTAGTTAAAAAATGGAATGATATTTATCCTATTTATTTTTGGTGTTTCAATCATCTCTCGACTTTCTTTTGTTCATATTAATACTGCTAATTTAAGATATTTTAAAATATTTTGCACCACAACTTAATTTCCTAGCAAAATTTTAATTCTTAATCTTTAAATCATATTGTGATTAGATGTAGCTGAGGAAGTCATCTTCATGTTCTTCTAGATACTTATCTTATCAGTATAATTGTTGCAAAATACATAAATTATTTTTCTTTTAATTTCTTGTTCAATGTGTTGATTTCTTTGTTAAATAGTGGATTTCATTTAAAATTTATTGATATTGGAAAGAACAACTTGTAAAAAGATGCACAAAGTGTGTCAAAATTTTAAAGATACGCAATGTTTACCAAAATTAAAAAGAGGTACAAAATTAGCCCAAAATAAAACTAAAAAGATGCACAAAGCATGCCAA
Source organism: Dendrobium chrysotoxum (assembly GCA_019925795.1). Taxonomy (NCBI): domain Eukaryota; kingdom Viridiplantae; phylum Streptophyta; class Magnoliopsida; order Asparagales; family Orchidaceae; genus Dendrobium; species Dendrobium chrysotoxum. Next base: position 25,987,661 of record CM034298.1, on the reverse strand, counting down.
ATTTCTGAAAAGATGCGCAATGCTCGCCGCTTAAAAGATTAAATATAAGTTTGTGTCTTTCCTATATATCTCTAATTTTTACAAAAATCCATACATTCAACAATAATCTCAACTATTTGAATTTGACCCTAATTGATCTTTACTTATTCATTTTTTTGCAATAATTAGTCTATTTGATATATCTAGAACCAAAATTGAACTTGATTGACTTGTCTTATTTTAATTTTTCTTTGATTTCAAATACGAGTCTTTCATTTTTTTTGCATCAGGATTTTAAGGTTTTTTATGCCAACTATTTTAAATTCTCTTTCTCATCGGTTATTTGATTTGTATAAAGGAACTTATTTATGTTTGGGTTTATCCCTTTTTGTTGTTGTCAAAAGGGGGAGTCATTATTATTATTGTTTGTTACATTATCATTTATTTTGAGACTTGGGATTTGACTTATGATTTTTGATCATTGTGATTTGTGATCATTGAGGGAGTCATTGTGTTTATATAGTTGCTTGTTTGTATCGGGGGAGTCCTTGATTTGTTATATGTTATTTATTTTTGGGTTTGTTATCATGATCACTATGTGATTATTTATATGTGTGTGTTTTATTTTTTGAAATCATCTTGTTTGGATTTTGAAGTTATTTTAGTCTTATGTTTTTTCAGACAAAATTCAAACCCTTGTTTTTTAATTGAGCATTTATTGAGGGAGAGCTTAGGAGAAAAAGAACCTTAAATATTAATTCAAATAATAATTATTTTGCCATCATCAAAAAGGGAGAGATTGTTGTAACTTAGAATTCAATATTGAGTTTTATGAATGTGATTTTTTTTAATGATAACAAAATGTTATTTTCATGATTACTGTTTCTCCCAACATACATTGAATATATGTCAAGTTTTTTTTGTGTATACTAACATTTCAGGAAAAGTATACTCTAGACTGCTGAAGAGTTCAAGTCAGAGTAGAATAGGGTTACATGTAATGAAGTCATTAATTTTTTTATTTGTTTTCTTGAGTTTGAGAGAGTGTGATTGTATTTAGGTAACTGTGCACACACACACACACAGGGGGAGAGAGTTAAAATTGAGATTTGAAAATTTTTTAACTTTTTGTATAGATGATTTATATATCATACAGATGACTAATAGAGTATGAAATAAGGTTCATCCAGTTCATCCATACAAATGTAAATTATTCATACAGACGATTTAAATATCATACAAATTATTAACAAAGTATGAAATAAGGATCGTTTAGATCATCCAGATGAACTTCACTGTTCATATAGATGATCTATAAATCATACAGACGACTAATAGTGTATGAAATAAGGTTCACCTATATCGTCCAGTTGAAATTGAAGATTCGTATTGATGATATATAAATCATACAGATGACTAACAGTGTATGAAATAAGATTTGTCCAGATAATCCAGACGAGATTGAAGATTCGTACAGATGATATATAAATCGTACAGATGACTGATAGTGTATGAAATGAGCTTTGTACCATATCATCTAGACAAACTTTAATAGTTTGTATAGATGATCTTAAAATAGTCCCATGAATGTTGAACTATTCAGACAGATGATCCACGATTGTACTGTACGATCTGACTTTATTTTACTATAAAATTTTAGTTTATGGATAGTTTTTTATGGAAATAATATTAAAAATAGTCTTTAAGACTGTCTAGAAAAATTTTGCTGTGAATTTTCTTTTGAGAGTGGATAAGGAGAGTGTTTGGAAGAGTGTTTTGGGATTGGAGAGTGAGAGATCTTGTAAGTGGGATTTGTGAGGGGATTCAAAAGGTTGCCCAACAGTAAGGATCTCTTGTTTGTTATTCAAAGTTCCTCCCTACTTTCTTTAAGGCTCTTGGAAGAAGATTGGGTACTTTGCCTTCACGAGAAGGGTGAAAAAGGATGATGGTACTCTGCCACACCGGGTTGGTGGAAGAGAGTTTGTAAAGGCTTCTCCGCCTTACTGTGGGAGCAAAAGGAGAGTCACTTATATTTAGTCCAATACCTGGAGAGGAGTCTCCAGGGAGTAGACGTAGATCTTATTGGACCGAATCACTATAAAATTTGGTGTTCTTCTGTTCTTATATTTTTACTGCATTTTTATGTTTTGCACGTTAGATTACTGTTGTTGATAAATACTTTGTGTAAATCATATCTATTTAACTGCACGCATCAGGACCGTTAAATTTTTTTAGAAACTGGTTTCGTTAAAATCTAAGAGATCTTTTTTTAAAATTACCAATTCATCCCCCTCTTGGTTAGCCTTGGGACAGTTCATAAGGTTTAACAACCCAAATGAACTTTTAAAGAATATGGACTAAAATATTTAATCAAAATGTAAGGACTTTATGCAACCTATTTACCCCATTTTAGAGAATTAGTAGGATAAAAAATATGAGCCTAGGACTTTCTAATCAATAGCTTCTAGCACTTGGAAGTCATTGAGAGCTATGTTCTATATAATATAAATGTAAACAACTTCAATAATAAAAATACCCTTAAAATAAATTCAAAAAATTTAAATTACTAAACACTTGAATTTAAACCAAGACTCAATAACCTAAAATAAATAAATTCAATTGTAGATAATATTAAACAAATAAATCCTAGGATCTATCCAAACCACACATCCTTATACACACACTATAGATAGTTTGCTTGGACAACTAACTCTAGCTAAGGCTAGGATAGTGATTTCATTTGGTTTGACTTGTTTGGAGTGCCTTGCCTAGAAGAAAATCATGTTTGGTGTGTTTATATTCTGTACTCTAGAGGCCATGTTTACATTTCTATTGGTGCACATTTGGAGTAGGCTCTTAGGCCATTTTACATTTACTTGTATAGACTCACACAACATTATCTATGTGAAATATCTTTATAAAATAATCTCTTTTATTTTCTTATAAAGTAGAATATACTTATGTAATGGTGTAAATGCAAAAGTAAATGTAGATGTAAATATTTTAGATTCTTGTATAGCTAGATTGAGTTATGCAACATCAAGAGTTGTAAATTATATGAAAATAATTATTTGTATACATTTGTAGGTTCCAAAAGGAAATGATCTTCCTTCATTTAAAGATCTTTATCTTCTAAAATTCTAAAAAAGATTTAGAAGCCAAAAGTTCCCAAACTAAAATAAGTAATCATATTCAAATCTACATTATATAGGAATATAAATTCAGGCTTTTGGTTGGTGGAACCTGGCCTCCTTTACTTTACAAAGATCTTGGGTTATACATTGAAATTATAAATGAATAAAAGTTTTATTATACATTATTTTTTCATACATCATTTTATTATGCGATCATGTACATATTATAGAGTTTAGACTAAAGTTTTTTAAATTATAATTTCTTGATACCTAGGATATAGTCATCTAATTCTGCATTTGTATGATGATTGATTGTGCTTAGGATTGTTAGCTGGCATCTGACTCTAGGAAAGTATAAGTCCATATTGTATACACCCTTCAGTCTTTTCACATTCCTTTCTAGTATATTGTCCAAAAATCTAAAATCTAAATTCTAAATGTAAATTCCAAGTTCAAATTAAGATTTATAATCTAAAGCCTGTATATTGAAATCTTGATAGCCCAATCCATTCTTTAAATCTATATGAATTTTAAAACTTTAGTCTTCACTTTAATCGAGAGTATTGTCTTAGGATATTTTATTAACTATAGGGTCTTACCCTTATAGAAAGACTACAACCCATAATTAAAGTAAACCTTATCTTAGTTTCTTTTTAAGATAGGAGAAAATTAATGGAAGCAGACCTAGCTTTAAATATTAGTTTAAATTCATAATCAAAATAATTAGTGAATATTTTTTTTATCTTTTGGGATGAATTGAAATATTCTTTAGAGTGTTTGATTATGAAAAGAAATACATTAATTTAGTTCCATAACAAAAAAAATGATAAGTGAATATTCCTTTTATCATTAGGGATGAATTTAATTTTCCTTGTGCTTAACTTAATTAAGAAAATATATTGAGAGTTCCTCTATTCAAATTGATAGTGAAGCATTTGAAAGAAAAAATGTTTTCTTAATGCAATTTTGCATTCTTCAAAAAAAATGATAGTGAAGCATTAATCTATCCTTCAGTATGATGTAATATTGATCTATGTGGATCTGAATAAAGAAACCATGTTTAAATCAAATCATTATGGAAAATTTAAATTTGTCAACACTTGCTACTCCTTGGATGAATAGTATAGCATCTCCATGAGTGTTGCCCTAAGCGCCGTCTCGGGCGATTTTTAGGGCTCCCCATTTCCGATCTCTTTTTCTTCTACCTCTCTCGATCTCCTCCGCTTTTTTGTTGGAGATCTCATTTGTGTGTGAGCTTGGGGCATTTTCTTCCGTGGTTGCCCTTTTTTGGGCTGTCCTCATGGCAGGTGCTTCTTCCTCCACCCCTTGGGGGAATATCACCGAGCCGGTTGAAAGTAAAAGTAAAGGATTTTTTTTCCCTTGACTCGGATGGTCTTCATTCCGCATCGCGTTCGTTTAAAGACGCACTTGCAGCATCTTCCAAAGCAGGTGATAACCTTCCTTCTTTAACTCAAGGTGTTTTTAATGGTGTGCTTGCGGTTTTCTTATCTGATGAAGAAGTTCTCCAACTTGCTTCTCCTTTTCAATTTACCTTGGTGGGTAAGTTCGGACTTCGTAGACCAAATCTTGACTCTGTTTGTAATTTTTTTGGTAGTCTTAAATTATCTGGTTTCTATTCTGTGGGTTTATTGGATTCTAGGCATGTTGCGATTCAGCTTTCTAACGATTTGGATTACAGTTGGGTTTTTGCTAGAAGATCTTACTTCATTAACAACTGTCAAATGCGTATTTTAAAATGGACACCCTTCTTCGATATCAAGGAGGAGTCTCCGATCGTTCCGATCTGGATTTCTTTCCCAAATTTACGTTTGCAGTTTTTTAATCCGAAGGTTTTACATGCTCTTGGTTCTATTTTCGGTAGACCCCTCCAAACCGATCAGGAGACCGCTTCCAGAACTAGGCCGTCTGTAGCTAGGATTCTTGTCGAGGTTGACATCACCAAAAAACACCCCAAAGAAATTTGGGTCGGTTCAAAAATTTTTTGATATTTGCAAAAAGTTGAGTTCGAAATGTCCCGGAGTTTTGCATTCATTATAAAATGCATGGTCATGCTATGTCAGAATGTTTTAAATTGCATCCTGATTTAAAAAAAATACGAATTCTCATGTTGGGGAAGTTGGTGACTTGGTTAAGGGAGATGTGGATACTGGAAATATCAATGTTGCGCTTTCTACTGATATTACTGAACCAATTTCCCTTATTAACAATCTGGTTTTAGAGTCTAGTTCTAAGGAGGATTCTCCGGGTGTTTGTCTTCCTGCTTCTAATAATCCGAATGAGATCCTGTCTGGTAACAACTTTGGTGTCCTTAATGAACTAAATGAAGAGGTTTTGGACACATCTATTGAAGCTGTGCCTAACATTTTTGTTTATGTTGATTCTATGCTTCTTAATAAGGATTCTATGCCTCTTAATAATGAGTTGGCTATATCTAAACCTCAAGCTACCAATGATACTCTTGATGGTAGAGACATGGAGGGTTCTAAAGAACTGTGTGAAGAAGGGGAATTTATTCCTACTCATGGGGACATTAATGAATTTGCTGAGAATGTTGATCTTTCTTCTTTTAACCCCGCTGATTCTCCTTCTAAGCTTTTAGATGAGGAAGGTTTTATTAAGATTGGAAAAAAGAAAGGTAAACATGTTAAAATTGCTTTGCAACCTACACCTCGTTCTAAAAGAGCTCAAACTTCTCATAAAGAATGCCATGGTTAAAGCTCTTATATGGAATTTGAGGGGTATTGGGGGTGTTGACTCTAAAATAAGAGTTCGCAATTTGTGCAGAATTTATAACATTCACCTTTTGGTTTTGATTGAACCTTTTATTTCGAATGATAAAATTACTATAACTTCTTCTCGTTTGGGTTTTTCGAATCTTTATGCTAACTGCTCTAATAAAATTTGGATTTTGTGGAACAGTTCCATAACTATGAACATTATATCTGATTTTCAACAAGTTGTTCATGCTGAAATCATGTGTTATAATACGAAGTGTTATTTCTCTTTTATCTATGCTGCTTGTTCCAGAATGGGCCGAATTCCTCTTTGGGAGAATCTGAGTGAATATGCTTTTAATATCAATGGTCCCTGGTGTGTGGGTGGTGATTTTAATATCTTCTCTAATGCTTCTGAAAGGGTTGGGGGCAATATTCCTAATTGCAATGCTATGGAAGATTTTAATTCTATGATAACAGACTGTAATCTGCACGATATTGGTTTTACTGGAAGTAAATTTACTTGGAATAGGGCTCTTATGTGGCAAAGGTTGGATAGGCTTTTATTCAACAATGGTTGGATTGAGAAATTTAATTTAACTAGTGTGGAACATTTAAGTAGAGTTCATTCCGACCATGCGTCCTTACTTTTAAATATTGCTTCTAATAATACTTCTGGCCCTTCTTCTTTTAGATTTCAAAACATGTGGATTTTACATAAAGATTTTGAGAAGCTTGTTCACACCAATTGGAATGCTCCTGTTTACCCTAATAATGAAATTTCTGGTATGAATAGGCTTTGGGCTAAATTAAGTAGATTAAAGCAATCTTTAAGATGGTGGAACAAATTTATTTTCAAGAATGTTTTGCTAACATTAAGGAGGCGGAGTACAAGGTTAACAAGTTGGGTAAAATTTATTTGGACTCTCCTATTTTGGAAAATCTTTTTAGCCTCAACGAGGCTAAAAGTGTTCTTTTTCAATTGCAAAGTCAAGAGGAAGCCTTTTGGAGGCAGAAATCTAATGCTAAGATTTTATTGGACGGGGATAGAAATACTAAGTTTTTCCATGCCATGGCCAACAAGAAAAGAATCATGAGTTATATTCAGAAAATCACTGATAGTGAAGGCAATTGTTATGTCTCTGAGAATTTAATTATTAAGTATGGTGTTGACCTTTTTAATAATATTTTCAATAATATGGGAAATTGTATTCCTATTGATAACCCTTATCTTATTCCTCATAGCATTAGTGATATTGATAACTCTTCTCTCACTTCTGTGCCCTCTGAATCTGAAATCTGGAATACTATCAAAGACATGAATGGGGAAACTGTGGCTGGCCCTGACGGCTATACTACTAAATTCTTTCAAAAATCTTGGGATATTATCAAGGTGGATGTGGTGGAAGTGGTGAAAGACTAATTTAATGGCAATCCTTATCCTAAGTACTTCTCCTCTACTAATATTGCCCTTATCCCTAAAAAGATGTCACGAATAACTGGAATGATTTTAGACCGATAAGCTTATGCTCCTTTTTTAATAAACTTAACTCTAAAATCATCTCTAGTCATTTAGCCAATATTTTACCTAGAGTCATTTCTCATAATCAAACTGGCTTTGTCAAAGGTAGGAGAATTTTTGATAACGTTCTTCTTACTCAAGAAATCACTCATGATATTAATATTAAAACTAAAGGTGGCAATATTATCTTCAAATTAGATATCACTAAAGCCTATGATAACATTAATTGGGACTTTTTGTACAATGTCCTGTCTCTCTTTGGTTTCAATAATTCTTTCATTTTACTTGTCAAAAATAGCCTTGAGAATTATCACTTCTCCTTGATCATTAATGGGAGAAACCATGGTTTTTTCAAGTCCTCCAAAGGTTTAAGGCAAGGTGATCCTTTATCCCCTGCTCTTTTTATTATTGCTATGGAGTATTTTTCTAGGGGTTTAGAGGAATTATACCTTAGACATCCTAATCTGTTGTTTCATACTACTAGGGGTATCCCGATTACCCACCTTAGTTTTGCTAATGATTTTATTATATTTTCTAATTCCTCTATTAATAATCTCAAGATTTTAATTAATTTCTTTCTCAATTTCAAAAGATGAGTGGCTTGACCATTAATAATGATAAAAGTTCCTTTATTATTTCTAAATCTGTGACTCGTAGCAGAACTAACAATATTCAAAGAATTTATGGTTTTTCTACCAAGTCTTTGCCCATTAAGAATTTGGGTACCCCTATCTTTAAAGGTAGAAAAAAAAATCTTTTTGAAGATATGTTCACTATTTTTCAGAAAAAGCTTTCCAATTGGTCTTCTAATTTTTTGTCTTTTGGAGGTAGGCTTGTTCTTATTAAAAGTGTCTTAAACTCTATTCCTTTATTTTTGTTTCACACTTTGAACCCTACTTTGGCTATTTGTATTAGAATTGAAAGAATGATAAATAATTTTTTTTGGGGCTCCAGAAATAATTCCTCTACCATATGTTGGGCTTCTTGGAAGAATGTCTGTGATACTTTTAATGAAGGTGGTTTAAATTGTAAGAATTTTTCTGATATAGTTTAGGCATTTTCCCACAAGCTTTGGTTTTCTTTTAGATCCAATATTAGTTTATGGGCTAACTTCATGCATGTTAAATATTGCAAAGATTTGCACCCCTTGTCTTGTTGTTATAAAAAATCTGATTCCTTAGTTTGGAAAAGGCTTTGTGATATTAAATGGGAAGCTGAAGATTCCATCCAGTGGGGTCTTGGCAAAGGTGATATTTGTTTTTGGCAAGATAATTGGTTGGGCCCTTTCTCTGTTGATAACTTTTTAAACACTCATACCCGTGAAAATGTTAAGGTTAACAGCTTTATTATCAATAATTCGTGGAACATTAGCAAACTTTTGGAGCATATCCCTGAAGATTTAGTTAATCTTATTCTGAAGATTCCTTTACAATTGCATAGCAAAGATGTTATTTTGTTTAAATTATCTCATAGTGGTAAATTTCAGATGAAAAATGCTTGGAATAATTTCAGAATTAAGTACGAAAACTCTCAAATTTTCACTGCTATTTGGCATAATAGTTTTCCTTTATCTTATTCTATCTTGGTTTGGCGTTGCCTTAAGGGCTTTCTTCCTGTTGATGATTTACTTCAGAAAAAAGGTTTTAACTTCCCTTCTAAATGTCAATGCTGCTCTAATCTTGAAAATATCCAACATGTTTTTGTGAATGGAGAGATTGCTATAAAAGTTTGGAGAGTGTTTTATGAGCTGACTAACAAAGGTAGTTTTAACTATTATAGTAACATTAGCTCTATTCTTAAAAGTTGGGTTACTCCTGTTAAAGGTCACATCTTCAATTTATTACCAATTATTATCATGTGGTACCTTTGGAAAGCTAGGAATGAATCTAAACATAATGCTATTAAAATGAATGCTACCAATATTATTTCCCATATTCGTGATAAAGTTCTACAACTTTACTCTGTTAATGTTCTCTCCAGTAAGACTTTTCATAAAAAGGGTTCTTTGGCTTTAGATTTTGGTATTTCCTGTAACTGTGACATTCCTGAGAATGCTGTGAGGAGTATTAAATGGATTAATCCCCATTCTCCTTATATTAAGCTTAATTATGATGGTTCTGTTGGTCCTAACTGTGCTGGTGTCGGTGATATTATTCGTGACCATCTTGGTAATACTTTGGCTGCCTTTGCTGCTCCGATCATTTTTTGTAATGCGATAACCACTGAGCTTGTTGCTCTAGACTGGGGTCTTGATATCTGTATTAAAAGGGGTTAACATTATGTCTGGGTTGAAGTTGACGCTATATTGCTTATTCAAATTTTTAACAATGAGGTGGCTGGTAACCCTCAAAATTTCTACATCATTAGGAAGATTAAACAATCCCTTTCTTCTCTCAACTTTAAAAATTCTCACATATATCAGGAAGGCAATGTTGCTGCTGATTGGCTTGCTAAATGTGGCAGTAGACTTGAGGGGTTTAAGAGTTTTGATATCAGTAATTTGCCTCAAAAGCTTAAAGGGATTACTCTATTAGACAAAATTGGTCTGCATTATTTACGGAAGGGTTGAGGCTGTTTTTTATCCGTTTCTTCTTTTTCTCCTGAGTTTCTCATTATGCTTGTGTTGCTTATTTTATTGGTGGATTTCTGGAGCACTATGTTTCTAGTTGTGATTACCTATACTGGGAGGTTCCCTTCCAGTCTCATGTTCTGTTGCTGGGGGAATATCCTGTTACGTATGGAGGGTAAGCCTTTGAAGGGCAAGGATTATGGCTCTTTCCTTGTTATCAATCATGCGGGTAACTGTTTGGAGCCTAGTAGTTCTTGCTTATTGGTCTTTAAGGGTTGGGAATTTGAGTATATTTATTATTATAACGATCCCGTGGCCTTTATTGGATTGTTCTGTGGTAAGGTTTTTGACTATTATGATTTCTGCTACTATACCTTTTCGAACCATCTCTGTGGGTGCTCATTTATTAAGGAGATTGGATGTTTTCAATAGTTTTGGCCTAGCTCCTTCACGGATATTTTGGTTACTGGTTATCTCATTTATGAGGTTTATTACTTTGGTTCTATTCTCACCAGCCAAAAGCAGGAAGTAACCTTTTTGATCTCTTTTAGTAGTCTTCACTCTATCATCTGGTTACTATTTTCTTCCTTTTATTATGATCCTGTTTTGTCTTGGAGGCTCTTATTTTTTGCAGACGCTCGGATCGAGGTTTTGTTTCTTGGCTCGATCAATTTTGAGGGAGTTACAATTTTTGGGAGTATCAAGTTTTGAAAGTATTCGGTGGATCGTTCTCCTACCGGTATTTTTTTTTCTGCTCCTTTTTCTTTTTGCAGGGATTCTGAGCTGCTTGTTTACATTTGGACATCCCTTTTTTGGGTGCTGTTTTATTTCAGCCCTAGAATATTATTAGGCTTATTTTGTACTCTTAGTAATTGGAACCACCGGCTCGTAGGCTTTATTTTGATTTTAATTATAGCTCTTTTGAGCATTAGTGAGCTGGAGGTTCCTTTTAAGGACCTTGTAACCCTTATTTTATATTAACACGAAGGCCCCACCGTGGGTTTCCACAAAAAAAAAAAAAAAAAAAGCTTGAATAGTGTGACTCATACCACTGATAGATGGAATTCATAATCTATCTTTATAGAAAATGATTCTAAAAAAAGATAGGAAAAGTTTAGGTTTCTTACCAAACTTAATCTGACTAATCAACTTTAGATACTCCATATCTGACTTTTGAGCTTCCTGAACTTACTCTTAAAGAGTAGACTGAATAGTCATCTGAGCAAACAAACCTGAATGTGCATCAACATATACCACCTCTATCTCTAGCTTCACCAAATGTTGAACTAAAAATTCTATTAAAGTGAGTAATGAAATAGAAGTACCTATTTACTTCCTACTCAAAGTATCTGCCACTATAATTACCTTACCAGGCTGATAATGAATAGATATACCATAGTGATTGATCAACTCAGTCTATTTCCTTTATCTTAAATTTAGATCCTTCATAGTGAAAATATACTTCAAACTCTAATGATCAATGAAGATCTTGCATTTGACTCCATACAAGTAATGCCTCTAGATCATCAAAGAATATACAACAACAGCTATCTCAAGTTCATGGGTCAGATAGTTTTTTTATGTGGTTTTAACTACTGATATGTATAAATAATAACTCTATCATGCTGCATCAGCATGCATAGTAATCTTTTTAGTGAAGCATCACTAAAAATTTAAAACCCATTTGCACTTAAAGGAATAGTTAGAATTAAAGCAGAAGTCAAATAATCCTTCAACATTATAAAACTCTCTTCACACTTTAGAATCCAAAAAAAATCTACTAACTTTAGAGTCTGCCTTATCAATGGAAAAGAAATATGAGAAAATCTCTGAATAATTCTTTTATAGTTACTAGCTAAGTTTAAGAAATTACATACCTAAAAAATTATAGGTGTTGACCCCATTTTTGAATGAGGTAAAACATCCCTATATAAAATATTAATATTTAAACTTAAATCATTAAAACATATTTCAATTCTAAATCAACTGTATTTTAGCATGGTGATTTCATCTTTGACCCTTGAAACCATCACTTGACACTCAACCTTGATTGTCATTTCTCATCTACCACTATAAAATATCCCTTAATTGTTAGTGATATAATCGTTGCAAATCTAAATTTCCCTCATTCATTGATCTCTATTGACTAATTCAAAAATTAAATCAAAATCAATCATTAAATCCATCAATTGATAGTCTCTAGTGATAATCAACTGATCACCTATTCAATCACTGATGATCAGTAATAATTATAAAAAATATGAGCATTTGAAATCCTAAATCCTCCCAGTCATTATCTAAATCAAATATAAATCTAATCTAGTGACTAAACTCATTGATCAACTCTAAACTCCAGAATCTAGTGTTAGAACCAAATCCAAAGCCCCTTAGTCTATAACACATTTTTGGAGAAATTTCCTTTGCCTTGAAACCTAACCAAATGACATTGGATTCCTGATCTATCACTTGCATATTAATTAGGCATAGGGTCAACCACATCATTTGAAGGCGTTTTGAGATCTCTAAACCATAAAACTCAAAGCATTTCCATAGGCTACAAAATATTTAAATATTTATAGCCTACACTACTAAATATGGCATCTTGTGATTTCGATCTTGGAGGCCTCTCAAAACTCATTGATCATGATTATCATCATTAGCATGATGCATTAAATTAATATTGAACCTTGATTGATCATGGTAGACCATGGTTAACCATAAAACCCTACAACTTTCTCCAAACATATGCATAATGTGATTTGGAATGCATTGATTAGACCCCAAGCCCTGATAAACTTGAGTTGACCAAATCAACCTAGGGTTGACCAAATTACCCTTTTGCCCTTTAAACTACATTACATGCATTGTGACCTCACTAAACCTTGAGAACACCTCCAAAAAATAATGAAAAAACTTTTATAATACATTGAACTAAGTTCTAACCTTCTTTCTACCTTGGTTGACCAAGTTAACCAAGGTTGACCCAAGGGTCCTTTTAGCCCTCAAAACATGCATTTTGAACTAAATAACCCCACCAAGCATTGGGACCACTTCCAATATGTCTAAAATATCATTTGGAAAATGTTGGATCCACCCTTGATCCTTGGTCAAACTTGGCTAACCAAGTCAACCATGATTGACCCAAATATGCCATACACATTTTAAAAAATTTAAACTATTGATTTTGACCACACCATGAAACCAAACGTTGGGGGACAACTCCTTGGAATCCCATGAGTGATCTAAAAACGTTTGAGCCCATGGACCCACTAAGTTTGGCTAATGGATTTGAACCAAGTGCTAAAAATAGGGATTTCTTATTCTAGATCACTATTCTTGTAAAAATTAATTCTAAAAATTATTGTGACATAATTGTATTAACCGCATGCACAAATCGCAAGAGTTTAAATCCATGGTTTGATCTGGTTTAAAAGTATGGGTTGATCTAAGCTCTCAAAATGTTTTTGGACCCTAGAATAACCCAATCCAATTTGAACCCAACCATTGGTTTGCATGCACCCTAGAGCATTCCTATAGAAATCCATGTCAAGTTCATACCACCTAAGCAGACGAGGTGGCAAGATTCCTTAAAATAATCTCTCTCAAATGATTGGTTCTACCATAATTTCCCTAATAATAATCCATGTACTTTCAAACTCTCCAGAACCTTCCCTTAGATCCCATTAGTCAGTCCCTAACTAAAATGGCTGGTAGCTATGGCTTAGGTGGCAAGATCTTAGCCATTGGTCTCATTTTCTCTCTCCTATAAATACCCCTCTTCTCTTGAGAAAGGGTTAATTAAACAAATTCCCCAGCTCCTTAGAACCTCCCCAGCTCACTCCCACTCATTCTTGCATTCCTTAGATCAATAAATTCCCAAACCATCTAGATAGAGAGAGAGAAGGAGAGAGAAAGAGAGGATAATTGCTATCCAACTTTTGATCCAGCAAGAATAAGCTTAAGAGGTCTTCAGGGAAGTTGAAGAGGATATCTCAGGCTTTCCAAAAAGGCCAATAACTTGAAATTTGATCCATAGGTTAGCAGGATATATCCTCTTGAAGTTTAAACTTCAAATTAAAATATCTCCTAAATCTCAATGCATGGTGCATTGAAACTCTATAGATTGAAAGTTTAGGTTTCCATGATCCTCTGTTTCAAATTGCATCACATTTGAGAGCTTGAAAAAAAGTTATATGAATTTGAAATGTTATTCATTTTGAACTAAATGAATCCAATTATTTAGTGCCATTTGATCATCTGATCAAATAACCCAGATTAAACTATGCGAGCCAAAAAGACTTAGCACTCAAATACACATCACACGGTTCTCGGATTGGGCTACTTGGCATCAACAAAGCACTCTGTTCCTCTCACGATTGATCTAATGATGTCATGACATATTTGATATGGTTCAGTGGTGCATGACATCACGCCAAATGTCTGACCACTGCCATTTTTGAGCCAATCATTGACAATGATTGGCGCCAAACATTATTGAGCTAAAGAAAATAATTTAAATGCCTAAAAATTTAAAATATCATGAAAAATCTATTTTAAATCCAAATTGAGTGTTCTTAGGCTTGTTGGAAAGCTCTTGACCTCAATAACATTCTAAAAATAGTTTCAAGATTTTTTAACTGGTGGATCTTGAGATAATTGGAGATGTTTCATTTCTAATTTTCTTAAATATCTCAAGATCCAAAGGTCAAATTGACCTAAAATTTTGATGGAGTATATTATGGTACATTCTTGACCTACCCTAAATTACTTATAAAATTTTAATTATATGGGTCCATTTTGAACCCATAACTTTTAAAATTCATAGTTATCCATGCACTTACAATTAGATTTTTATTTCTCTATCATGTATTTATATGTATGTCAGGGTTAGTTTGCCACTGATTTTACCAAAATCCAATGAGTGTAGCTCCTAAATAAATCACCACAGTTATATATATATTTAGGTTTGGTGATTAATTTATTAACCTAAGGAGGCTTTGATGAGCTCAAATTAAGTGGGTTTGAAGCACATGTATACATGTACCTATATTTCAAAATCACTATATTTGGAGATCATTTAGTTTGTTATTTAGTGAACCCAATATTCATGTATATAATTGACCTGGGATCTTTAAAAATTTACAATAAATCCACTTTAACTTCAAAAATTACATATAATATAACAAAATAATCAAAATTAAAAGCTTAACAGAGTAAAATTAAAATTCCCTTAAAATTCAGTCAAAATAAAAATTATATTAAAAATTAAGATAATTTAATTTTTAGTTAAAATAAATAATTAAAAATATATAATGTTGTAATCTAGGATCCCTAGCTTGTTATTTTGATGATAACAAACATTATTGATTAAAATTTTATTTCTTCTAGCATATATATTAGATACTATTTTTTTGTGTGTACTAACATTTCAGGTACATCATACACCACTCAAGATTGATCAAGGCTCAAGTTTGGGTAGAATATGATGTCTTTCAAAAGTGCCTGCATTTTTTATTTTTGTTTATTTTATATTTCTTGAGTCTGGCCATGTATGGATGTATACTAAATTGATGATCGTGCACACATACAGGGGAGTGAGGAAAGTGAGCAGAGATTTTCTTGAACTAATCATACTGTAAGATTATGCTCGTACTATATAATTAGTTATACAGAAAAAGAGGGTTAACAGCTAATTATGGAATTAATACTAATAAATGAATTATACTATATGATATAGATCGTACTTTATGATTTGTTTCCATTAGGAAACCTAGCCACCATATAATTTAAGTATTTTAAAAATCAAATTTTGAACTAATCGTACTATATGATCCTAATTATACTATATAATATTTAAAATCTTACTTGAATTATTCCCTGTGATTAGTCAATTAAATCAAGGTTTAAAAAATATGGTTAATCATATTGTACGATGTAGATCATACTGTATAATTGATAGAAATAAAATTTATTTGTCCTTGATATTGTACTAAATAATTTACTTAATTTTTGAACTAATCATATAATACGATATTGATCATACTGTATAAACCATTAATATTTGAACTAAATGTACTATATGATGCAAATCATACTTCATTATTGACAGAGATGATTTCCAGTCATCCTAATAATTATCCTATAAGAACAAAAGGAAATTGAACTAATCATATTGTACAAACTTACGATCATACTGTATGATAATTACACAGAATTTGACAGTATGTATGAAGGACTATTCCATCATTCTGAATGAACCCGTCTTTTGAACTAATCATACTGTATGAACATCCACAACCTAATGGAAAATTTAGGGTTTTTTGAAGTCGTGTACTTAAGAAACTCAATGAAGTCTCTAGTAAGACTGTTGGTTATTAAAAGAACTCTGAGGGAGAATTCTTGATAGAGCTTTGGGATTAGAGAGAGAGAAGGTGAGGTTGTGTGTGAGGGAGAAGGAGTGTGAGTGGTGTTCTCACGGTTGCTCCAGGCAAGCTTTCACCTTGCTTCCTCCTGTGGTCTTGGTGAGTTTTTGGAGTTGCTTTTGGAAGAGAAGCTTCAAAGTTAGGGCCTAGGGTTTTCTGCCCTCACCAAGAGGGTAAAAAAAGATTGAAAGTTCTCTTCCATCACCAGAAGGTTGAGAAAGATTGTATGGGGTCTCTAGCTTCACCAGGAGGTTGAAAAAGGATTGAGGATTCGCTCCATCACCAGGATGGTCACATAGCTTTCAGTTCTCTGTCATACTATGTTTGGTGGAAGTGATTTGTAAGGGCTGCTCCACCTTACTATGGGGGTAAAAGGAGAGTAAATAAAGTGTTAGTGTATTCCCTGGAGAGGAGGACTCTGGAGAGTGGACGTAGGTCAAGGTTGACCAAACCGCTATAAAATTCTTGACGTGCCCTTTCTAATTTTTCTTTTATGCTCTTTTATTTTCTACAATTTAAATTTCCTGCATGAGTTTAATTTTTCATTGCAAGCTGCAGTTAGTTTTAATTTGTGTTAGTAAAAACTACATATTCCTCTTGATTTATTTTTTCTTCAAAACTTAAAAAAAATCAAGTTTTAAATTTCTTCCGCTTGTGTTAGTTACTAACATAGAATTTATTTTTTTAAAGTTATTATATTGCATAAAAAAATAAATTATTTTAGTATTTTTTAAGTACCAATTTACCCCCTCCCTCTCGGTGCACCTAGGGATAGTTCAATAAGGTCTTACAACCTCCCCAAACTTTCAAGAGGTATCAGAGTGGGTCTTGTAATTCATGATTTTAAAATCCCTAAGTAAAGATCTTATGGCACATATTGGTAAAAAAAGGCCGCTGAGAGTTATTCTATAACCCGTCCACATCTATTTAAAAATATTCCTTTTAATTTTTAGAAAATTTGTATGCCTACATTTTCACAATCTTTTTATTTTGGAATTTGGCATATGGTTCAAACTGGTTATTCACTTCCATCCCGTATAGTTAATGGAGTCAAAACTGATGTCCCATTTACTGAATGGAGTCATGAGGATAGAGAGATTGCTTAATTAAATGCAAAATATTTGAACTATTTTTTTTTATGCTTTAAAATCTAAAGATTATATGAGTGTGTCTATATGTACAATGAGAAAGGAAATATAGGATAGTCTATGCATCACATATTAGGGAATTAGTGAAGTCAAATAGTCTAGGTTGAATATGCTACTGCATGACTATGAACTATTTTTCATAAAACCTGGCGAGACTATATCTGAAATGTACACTATGTTCACTTAGATAGTGACATCCTTGTATGCATTAGGTAGAGAACTTTCTAATTTTGAAAAGGTCAACATAATTTTACGTTGCCTACCTAGTGCTTATGATTCTAAGGTCACTGTAATTTCTGAATCTAAAGATTTGAATCTGTATTCAATTAATAACTTACTTGGCTTGCTCATTGCCTATGAGAAATGCATGAGTCAAAGATTACTTGATGTGGGTGATAGGAAAAGGAAAAGATTGTGGCCTTGAAAGCTAATGATTCAGAAAATGATAACTCCGTAGACAACAATAACTCTGTAGTGAAAGAGGAAATTTTTTTTGAAAAGATAGCAGAAGCGTCATTAGAAATGGAGCAAAGGTAAGAAAAATAAAAATTTTAAAGATCTGACATAATTTACTTTGAATGTGGGAAACCAAGCCACATGCAAACTTAATGCCCCAGTCTGAAAACTCACCCAATTAAGGAGAAGGGTGAAGAGAAGGAAAAGTTCAAAAAGGGGAAGCAATAAAAATAGAAAGCATTTTGGACTGACTCCACCTCAGAATCATCTGAACAAGAAGTAGAAGAGGAGGAAACAAATTTGTGTCTCATAGCTTATGTTAATCTTGATCAGTCAGATCAAGATGTAGAGTGCTCTCACAAAAGGACTAGTGAGAGCATGTGGTACCTGGATAGTGAATGCTCACGGCACATGACTGGAGATTTGAAATAGTTCATCACGCTGGAGGCCATGTCAAGAGGAAATGTCACACTGGGAAATAACACTACTAGGAAAGTGGTGGGCACGAGTATAATTAGAAACTCAAAGAATTTTATTATTGAGAATATTTTACTTGTACATGGTTTAAAGCATAATCTACTTTTTTTGGTTGAAACCCCCCAGAGTAGCCTACGCGTTAATAATAAAGAAAGGAATACAAGTCCTTAAGGGGACATCCAGCTCTCTACTGCTCCAAGGAGCTACAAAAATTAAAAAGAAAACCTAAGAGCCGTAATTCCCCACTAAGCATGAATACAAGGATGCCTAATAACATTTTAAAAAACCAACAGGGAAGGGAGAAAAAGTATCCATTCAACTGAACCTTTCCCACCAAAAAAGGACCCTGCACAAAATGAGAACAAGTCTCCAAAAACCTATAAACAAGGCCAACAAGGACACAATAGCAGCAACAGATATAAAAGACTGTCAAAGATCAGACCACCACTGCTATAGTTAAACTTCTCGATATCACCAACACCACCAACAGGAAAGCACTGCCAAACAGAATCCACGATAAATAAAAAGTCAAGACAACATATAAAAAAGCCACTATTGAAGCAAAACATTACACCCCAAGAGCAGCCAAAGATAGTCTCCAACCACGAATTACTAAACCCAAGATTCCAAAAAATATGATAAATATAGCAGCCACTATTAAAAATAATCCAAGACAGATCATGACAGATAGCCAATAATAATAACAAAATAGGTTCCACAGGGTAGAGATAACAGTAATAACTAGCTAAAAGCACATTTATTAGAAGGGTCCTCAGCAATAAGACATCCATAAAGTAGTTGATGAACATGCCACCACAAATTAAGCAAACAGACCAACCAACAAAAGACCACATCCAGCCTACAGAGAATACAGGAGCAAATCTATAGTAGATAAATTAGGTGAAAATACAAGCTAATAGAGCTTAGGAAGAGGCAACAATAGCAGTCATCAATTTGATAACCCCAATGCCACTCAATCCTACACCTAGAAACTCTCAAACACAAGAAAATGCAAAAAGCAGGACTAAATGAAAATAAATATAGAGAATCAAGCCATAGAACCGCAAAGCCACTAGCAGGAGAATTCTAGTCACTAGCACCAACCTAGTAAAAGGATGAAAATATAGCCCATAATAGCAACCAAAGCCACCAGTAGACCCACATAAATGCTAAAAGGCCTTACTAACAACCAGCTCCAAAATACACAAAATAATAAGAAACCCACATATACCAAAAGTACAAAACACTGAAACCAAGCAAGGGAGGAAATCCATAAACAAAAACTCCCAAAGATAGGATAAACCCAACATAACAACAAAACCATAATGGTGATCATAGATAAGACCCCCAGCAATCCTCCCAGAGAGGCCAACAGACATAGCCCCTAGATAGCAACAGGACACACTAAACCTCTTGGAGTAGAAGAGAAGAAAATAAGGAAAACATCAGTATACCAAATAATACAATCACAGCTCAATCCCACCAGCACAACACACACAAAAGTGTTGTAATGATGCAAAGAACTAAAGTAGATAGTGGACAACACCAGAAAAACCAACAATTGAAAATAAAAAGAAAAAACCATGACCCAAAACCAACAAGCGACCGTGAATGAAACAGAAAACCAAACACCATAGCAAATAACCAACCCCACCAAAAAAACTAAGTAGACCAAAGGAAAAGCTCAGAAAAAGGCTAAATTCTGATATACGGAAGCCCCATTTTATCCACCCTAATAATGCCTTTTTAAGTAACATAGGTAAATTAGAATTAGAAAAATTAGTAAGACAGTCCAACCTATACCCCAGATTAGCTAACCAGTCGGCACAAGCATTACCTTCCCTATGAATATGAGAAATAAAAAAGTTAACAAACATCAACAACTGATTGATTTCTCTAATAAGGTAAAAAGATCCGAATTGCAAACTCTATTCTTCATATTCATAAGGTAATAAATAGTAGAAGTGGCATTTTTAACAGAACCATCCACATTAAGCTTAAAAGTATTAAGGGGAGGCTTGATCCAATACACCAGATTAGGATCCTCCAAAAAGAAGCTAGTCTATAGAAAAATGCCAAAATTAGGGCAACAAAAGAATAAGTCCTGAAATTCTTAAAGGTCACAAGATTGGCAGCTTAAAAACTTTGTCCTTGATTTTTTGAATAATATGATTGGCATCCATGCAAATATTATTAAACATAAAATTATTTCAAGCAATCCAAAAATACCACAAAATCAAAGAAGGAATAACATTTCTGATATGCCCTTTAGAATTGATGAACCAAGAGTCAAATAAAGTATTGATAGACTTATTAGCATTAAAAAGATATAACTTGAAAATGTTATCAAAATAATACCAAATTTTAATAGAAATCAAACCAGAGATAACAACATGATGCATGTTTTCCACAAGAAAGCAACATTGGCACTTAGAAGTAATAATAAACCTTTTTTTACTCAAATTGTCGTAAGTAGGGATATAATTGTGCATAATTCTCCACATAAAAATAGAAATGGTCTTAGGGATACTTTTATGCCAAATCATAGAAAACACCTTCTTAACACATTTTTTTTCACTAAACTTATGCCATGCATCCATTAAACTAAACATGCCGTAATGAGACAAATCACATAATAACAAATCATCCAAATCAATGTTAATGGGTATGTTGAGAATTTTGAAAATAACATCTCTAGTAAGAGTATCAGCCAGTTTAATATAGTCCCCAGTGTTATCAATGATAAAAGAGTTCACTTTAGTAGCGGCAGTGGAGAAAGAGTTGATAATTGAATCAATGGACTTACCTCCAAGCCACTGATCTTGCTAGAAGAAGATATTCGCTCTACCAATCACCCATTTAACATGAGGTTCAACACTCCACTTAATGTTGCAAAGTCTTTTCCACACTATCGAGTCACCTAATTTATAACAACACATAGAAGGATTCTTACCGACATAATACTTATCAATCATAAAGTTAGACCAAAGAGAAAGTTTAGAATGGAAAGTGAACCACAATTTAAAGGAAAATGCATAAGAAAGATCAATCATGCTTTTACAACCCAACGCCCTTTCATTAAGATCCCCACAACACTTGGTCCAAGAGAACCAAATAACTTTAGAGTTCACATTAGAGCCATGCTAGAAGAACTTATTGATTAATTTCTCAATTCTATTACAAACAGTAAACATAGGTTGCAAGGTTTGAAAGGGTTTGACATTAAATTTCTATCCATAAATTACATGATTAGTTTGAATGGAAAACTAGTTTTAGAAGGAAAAAGAGTCAACAATGTTTATATACTTAATTTAAATTGCATTGAATACTCTGATTCTCTGTGTTTGAAAACCACTTTTGATGAATCTTGGCTATGGCATAAGAGACTATATCAAGCAAGCATGAAGACCCTTAGGAAGATTACCCAGAAAGACTTAGTTATAGGCACACCCAAGTTAGATTTCACTAAGGACCACTCGTGTGATGCCTTCCAACTAAGAAATAAAATTAAGTCTTCATTTCATTCAATCAAGGATATTATCACCTCTAAGCCACTAGAAATTCTTTATACGGATCTGTTTGGACACATTAGTACATCTAGCCTAGAAGGAAAATAATATGGACATGTGATTGTTGATGATTACTCTAAATTCAATTGGGTTAGACTCCTAGCACAAAAGGAAGAATCATTGGAAGAATTTAGAACCTTCTCCAACTGGATATAAAGGAAATTAGGATGTGAGATATTGACTATTCATAGTGATCTTAGTGAAGAGTTTGAAAATAATAAGTTTGAATCTTTTTGTGAGGTGGTAGGGATAGAGCATAACGATTTTTCCCCTAGGACTCATCAACAGAATGTAATAGCTGAAATGATAAATATAACTTTTGTAGAAGGTGTTAGGGCCTTGTTAACTGAATATTCTCTCCCTAGATACTTTTGGGAAGTAGTAAATACTACCTATTATATGTTGAATAGAGTCAACGTTAGATCCAAGTTAAATAAGACACCCTATGAGCTCCTTAAGAGTAGAACACCCAACCTATCTAACTTACACATCTTTGGTAGTAGATGTTTTATCCTGATTATTGGAAATCACCTCTAGGAAAGTTTGATCCCAAATATGATGAAAGAGTCTTCTTAGGATATTCTTCTATAGGTAAAGCATATAAAACTTTTAATAAGTGGACCATAATAGTAGAAGAGTATACCGATGTTGTGTTTAATAAATCAGATAAATCTTTATAGCCTAGGTTATAAGAAGAAGTAGTAGAGGTTACCCAAGGGGTAGAATCCATTGACCTAGGAGATAGAGTAGAACCTTAGGAGCCTTTGCCTAGAGAAAGGATATACTCATCTAGTCACCCCAGATAACTTATCCTAGGAGACCCACCTGATGGTGTTAAAACTAGGCATGAACATAGAAAGGAAGTTAGTCATTTTACATTCATCTCCATAGTAGAACCCACCAATATAGATTAAGCCCTAGATGATAAATTCTAGATCCTTACAATGGAAGAAGAATTAAATCAATTTGTTAGGAATGATGTATGGGAACTGGTTAGAAGACCTAAGGACAGATGTGTTGTAGGAACTAAGTGGATTTTTAAGAATAAAATGAATGACTCTTGCATAGTGATTAGGAATTAGGCTAGATTAGTAGCTAAAGGGTACAATTAGATTGAAAGAATTGATTTTGAGGAGACCTTTGCCCATGTAGCTAGACTTGAAGTCATTAGAGTGCTATTAGCCTTTTCTTGCTTTAGAGGATTCAAGTTATATGTGGACATTAAGAGTGCCTTCCTAAATGGGGTGATAAAAAAGATATATATATATTGAGAAACCCCCAGGTTTTGAGAATTCTTTATTTCCCAATTATGTATTCAAATTAAAGAACGCATTATATGAATTGAAGCAAGCACCTAGAGCTTGGTATGAGAGGCGGAGCACATTCCTCGTGGATAGAGCCCTATTTAAGGGTATTATATACTCCACCCTACTCCCTAAAAAAGTAGGAGAAGATCTACTCATTATTCAAATTTATGTTGATGATAGACTCCTTGGATCTACAAATAAGAATCATTATGATGAGTTTTAAAAAATAATGAGTGAGGAGTTTGAGATGAGCATGATGGGAGAGCTTACCTATTTCCTTGGATTTAGTGTAAAGCAAAGGGATAATGCAACCTTCCTTAGCCAATCAAAATATATTAAAGATATCCTTAAGAAATATGAGATGGAGAATGCTAATGCAATCAATACTCCCATGGGCTCTACCATTTAATTAGAATAGGATCCTAAGAGAAAGTTAGTTGATCAAAAGAAATATAGAGGGATAATTGGATCACTTCTTTGTTTGACTGCTAGTAGACCTTATATTATATTTAGTGTATATTTGTATGTTAGATTTTAGGCTAATCCTAAAGAATCACATATGACTTCCATTAAGAGAATCCTTAGATACCTATTATGCACAAAAAACCCAAGTAACTGGTACCCTAGACATAGCTCATCCTTTGAAATCATAGGATATTCAGACTCTGACTTTGCAGGTTGTCACTTGATATGCCGTCACTAAATCTTTTGATTTATTAGGAACAACCTCCTCAGCTTTTAACAACTCGCTACCACCGACAGCTTCACAATCAACACCTCCTTGTAATGCTTCTTCTTCATTTATCACAGGAAGTTTGTGATTAATTGCATCCAATCACTGATGATCTGTAATGATTGTCAATGGTATGAGGATTTGAAGGCCAAAATCCTCCCAAGTCATTGTCTAAATCAAATCTATATAAAATTAAGTTACTAAACTAATTTATTAACTCCAAACTCCATAATCTAGTGTCAGAACCAAATCCAAAGCCCCTTTTTCCATAACCTATTTTTGGAGAAATCTTAAAAATTGAAATTTTCTTGATTGACCATGGTTAACCCTGGTTGACCATTAAATCAACATTAAACCTTGATTGACCATGGTTGACCATAAAGCCCTAAAACCCTAAACCTTATAAAGTAAAATTTTCTTAAATCTCAACATGGCTTAGTCAAACAAATCCATGCAACCTTCTGCAAACATATTCAGAATTTGATTTGGATTGTATTAAATCAAATCCTAATCCCTCATCAACCTTGGTTGATCAAGTTGACAACTTACTCTTTTGCCCTTTAAACTACATTACATGCATGGAGATCCCACCAAATCTTAGGACCACCTCCAACAAACTCTTAACATTATTTAGAATATGTTGAACCAAGTTTTACCTTGGGTCAACATTGGTTGACCAAGTTAACATAGATTGACCAAGTCAACCTAAGTTGACAAAGGACCCTTTTAGCCCATAAACATGCATTTTGAACTAAATGACCCCACCAAGCCATGGGTATACTTCCAACATGTCTAAAATATTATTTGAAATGAGTTGGACCCATTGTTGACCATTGGTCAAACTTGGTTGACCAAGTCAACCATGGTTGACTAAAATATGCCATATGCATTTAAAAAAATTTAAACTCTTAATTTTGATGTCATAATGGAACCAAACATTTGGGGATAGCTCCTTAGACTCCCATGAGTCATCTAAAAAAAAGTTTGAGCCCATGGGCCAACCTGGTTTGGCCAATGGTGTTGAACCAAGTGCTCAAATAGGTGTTTTCTTGATCTAAATCACTGACATTATAAAAATAAATTCTAAAAATTACTGTAGTAGGTGTGTAATATCCCCATTCACATACCCCAAGAGTTTGAACTTATGGTTTGACCTAGTTCAAAAGTATGGATTGAACCAAGCTCTCCAAAACTAATGTTTTTGGACCCTAGACCAACCCCGCCTAATTTGAACCCAACTAAGAGCTTACATGCACTCTAGAACATTCCTACAATAATCCATGTCAAGATATTGACACCTAAGAAGCCGAGGTGGAAAGATTACCTAAATTAACCTCTCTCTAAAAAATAGTTCAACCATAAATTCCCCAATAAAGACCCATGTGCTTTCAAACTATCCAGAACATTCCCTTGGATCCCATTGATCAGTACCTATTTGAAATGGTTGTTGGCCATGGCTTCGGTGGCAAGATCTTGGCCATTGGTTCCATTCTCTCTCTCTCTCTCTCTCTCTTATAAATAACCCTTCTTCCCTTGACAAAAGGGTTGATGAAATTGATTCCCTAGCTCCCTAGTAACCTCTCAAGCTTACTCCTATGCATTCTTTTCCTTCCTTAATTCAAGGAGTTCCCAAACCAGAGAGAGAGAGAGAGAGAGAGAGAGAGAGAGAGAGAGAGAGAGAGAGAGAGAGAGAGAGAAAGAGGGAGAAAGGATAATTATTGTCCAACTTTTTGATCCAGCTAGAATCGCCTTAAGAGGTTTTCAGGAATGTTGAAGAGGATCTCTCAAGCTTTCCAACAAGATCAAGATCTTGGAAATCCATCCATAGGTTAGTAAGATATCACCTCTTGAATTTCAAACTTCAAATTGGAATCTCTCCTAAATCTTAATACTTGGAGCCTTGAAACTCTATGGATTGAAATATTAGGTTGCCATGATCCTCTATTTCAAATATTATCAAATTTGAATGATTGAATCAAAAGTTATAAACATTTGAAATGCTTATTCATTTTAAACCAAATGAATCCAATCAATCAAAGGCACTCAATCGGTTGATCAGATGACCCAAATCAGGTTGTGCCCACCAGATGGACCTAGGGCTCAAATACGCCCCGCATAGTTCTAAGATCAGGCTACATGGCATCATCAGAGCTCTCAATTACTCCTCCAGTCAATCTAACAATACAATAGTGCAGTTGACATGGTTAAGTGGTGCATGATAATGTGCCACGTATCTGACCACCACCATTTTGGTGCTAGTCATTGCCAATGATTGGCGCTAACCATTATTGGGTTAAAAAAATTAAGTTAAATATCTAAACTTTGAAAAATCATAAAAAATCATTTTAAATCAAAATTGAGTGTTCTTTGGTTTTTTGGAGTGCTCTTGACCTCTGCTATTTTCAAAAAAAAAAAGTTTTAAGACCTTTTTGACCAATGGATCTTGAGATAATTGGAGATGTTTCATTTCAAATTTTCTTGAATTTCTTAAGATCCAATGGTCAAATTGACCTCAAATTTGGATGGTGTATATTATCGTACATTCTTAACAAAACCCAAATTTATTTTAGATCTTGGTTTGATCAGAATTTCTATGATTTCAATTTTCAAGTTTATGGGTCCATTTTGGACCCAAAACTTTGAAAACTCATAACTATCCACACACTTAGAATTAGATTTCCATTTCTCCATGGTGTGTTTATATAGATGTTAGGGTTAGTTTGACACTAATTTCATCTAAATCCACTGAGTGTAGGTTCTAAAATAAATGACGAAAGCTATAGATATATTTAGGTTTAGTGATTAATTTTTTAACCAAGGGAGGCTTTAATGAGCTCAAATTTAGTGGGTTTGAAGAGCATTTATGCATGTACCTATTTTTTAAATTTCACTAGATTTGAAGGTCACTTGGCCTATCATTTAATAAACCCAAGATTCATGTACATAACTAACCTAGGATGTTTGAAAATTCACAATAAATCGATTTGAAATCAAAAAATTACATATAATATATTAAAATTCTCAAAATTAAAAGATTAATAGAGGAAAATTAAAACCCATAAAATTCATTCAAAATAAAAATTAATTTAAAAATTAAGAAATTTTTTACATAAAATACACTAAATTTGTAAAAATATAGCTAATTTAAAAAAATTTCCAAATTCAGTAAACTCAAAGGCATTGGACTCATCTCTCAGTCTAGTATTTATGAAAGATATAAAAATTCTAGAAACCAATGTAAAGAAAAAAGTAAAGAAATAGACCCCATATTTAAATATGAAAAATCAATACAACAACAATAATAACAACATCAAGCCTTTGTCCCACTATGTGGGGAAATTTGAAAAATCAATAATTCATTAAAATTTTAGTAAATCATCAATCCATTAAAATTAAATCAATAAAAAACATTAAATAAAAAAAATCAAACATTTTATCATTGAATTTTTTAGCCTGGACTATCTTGAGCTACGAGGCAACGTGTCCTAAGGAGGCCCTAGGTCCTTATGCTAATTGTAACAACACCACAAACAAATTTGATAGAATGTAAGCCCTAAGATATAAACTTAAATAAATTAGTAAATAATAAATTAAATTCAAATTAAAATTATTAATAAAAAACTTAGATTTATTACATTACTTCATGTGCATTCATATGAGTGGTAGTTAATATTAGTGGGTAGAATTTTTACAGATTTCTTTTGGTGTATATCTTTTAGACTTTGTGGGAACATGTATACTAATTCTATGACGATATAGTAATGGTTTATGTATAGCCAACCACTTTACCCAATCATGTATACATACATGCATTTTAATTCCTGCAATGAATGTTAGGCCAAAGTTTTATGCCCATCATGGGCAAGATAGCGAGGTCCCAACTATGCTTGGGGGATGCCACGCTTTCTCTTTGGATATGGCCATTATTATGAAAAAATTTCTAAGAAATTTTAGTAGTTAGAAAATTTAGTTAAATATATTAAATAACATAAATTTTAGAGTTCTTAGTGAGTCTTCTCGCTAGTGTCATTGAACTTAAAGTTAAAATCACTCATCTTGTGTCATAAATTTGAGCAACTTAGCCTATCATGCATTACATCTAGGGCAATTGATTGTGTATTAGGATTGTTAGTTGGCAACTCACTCCAAACAAGTATCAGTCTAGGTTGTAAACACCTCTTCAGTGTTTTGCACATTTAGATTCAATTATTTTAATATTAAAATTCAGAGAATAACTAGATAATTTATAATCTAAAGCTTGTACATTAAATCTTATTAGCCCAAATATTTCTTTAGATCCATATGTCTTTAAAAATCTTTAGCCTTCACTTTAATCGAGAGTATTCTCTTAGGAGATGTAATTAATAGGTGGGGCCTTCCTCTATAGAGAGTCTACAACCAAAATAAAATAAACCCTGTCTTAGTTTCTTTTTAAGATAGGGGAAAGATTTATGGAATGTATACCTAAACTTTAAACATTAGATTAATTTCATAATTGAAATGATAGGTGAATATTTCTTTTATCCTTCGAGGTTAATTGAATATTTCCTATAAAGTGTTAAATATTGAATGTAAAGTTTCTCTTCTTATCGTTAACATCAATCTTTAGGGATGGTATAACTTCAAACTTTTTATATTTAATTAAAGAAGATCAAAATATAAATTTAAAGCAACTTTTGTGTGACATTGCATTTGGACGTTTAATTAAATTTGTCCATAGATTTTTTGGTGACTCCACTATGGATAGAATTCTCTCTTCATCTTTAGTGAAGACTAAAATTTTCAAACACATATGGATTAAATTAAATTTTTGGGATATTTGATTTAATGTAGATTCAAGCTTTAGATTATAAATTATAAAGTTGTTTTTCTCTCTTCTTTAAAGTTCTTTCAAGAATGTATCTATCTAAATCTAAATGTAAATCAAGTTCATGTCTAATTCCATTGTCCAACTTAAGAGTCTTCGGACAACGGTCCTTGTTCAATGCTCTTTTAAAACATAAATTCAAACAAAATTTCAATCATCTTTTCTCTAATTCAAAGTTTCAAACCTCAATCTCAATCACCTCTCTAGTATATACTTCCATAGGCTAGGTCCAAATCTAAAGTTAGTGAGCTGTTTATCACGTGTTGCATTTGAATGGTATGCTGATATACCCAATGGGTCAATGCACATTTTTATAGAGTTTTAGCAAATATTTATAAAAAGGTTTGTTGGGACATGTCGTCAGGTCATAATAGGGAATCTTGAAGTGGAAAATAAAATCCCAATTAAAGATTGGTAGAGTACATCTTGAGATGGAGGAACATTAGTATACAATACAAACCTCAACTCCAAGAGTAGCATACTATAGAAATCCTTCTAAAGAATATTTATGGTCTAATTATTTTCTATTGAAAGGGTTTATAATCAACACTTTTGAAAAGTTATTGAGTAAATCCTTTAATCTTGAAGATAAAATGTCTCAATTCACCTTCTGAAAAGATGAATCTCCCATTGAAATTAAAAAACTAAAACCTCAGAAGGTGTTTGAAATGAAGTCTTGTTAAGTGTTTGTAGTTGATAAGGTTAATAGCTGATGCAAATTCAGACAGAAAATCTAGGTTGTCGATCACAATATTAGCAATATAATAGACCTCCTAATCCACAATATATATCTCATTCTAATCTTACTCTTGAAGAAGAAAGAGAGAGATTTAAAGCTTAAAGAATAAGGCTTATTCATTAAAAAGAGAGTCTATAATGTTCTAAAGAATTCATAATTCAAATTTCTTGAACCTAAGAAGCTAGAAGATGTAGGCAAAGTGGAGTAACCTAAATATTATCCATATCACTGGATGATTAGTTATGAGCTAGAAGATTATATCACTTTCAAGGTGTGGCTTGAAAGTGAAAGTTTGTGAAGGTTGTTAAACCTCTAAGAACTAGTCTGAGGCTAACAAAAAGGGGGGTGAATTGGTAATTTAAAAACTTCTTTAAGTAAAAAAGAGAATCCCCTTTTTTAAAAGATTTTTTAAAATATCTAAAAATATCAATTTTATCCCTTGATGTAAAAGCAGATTAATTTCACAATAACTACAAAATAAAGGTTTTTAACCACACATAAAAAATAGAAAAGTGCAGAACTAAAAATGCAAAAAAATAAAAGAATGAACACAATAGAGGCCTCCGCTCCAGGTATTGCACTAAACATTTTAGTGTCTCTCTTTTAGCCCCCATAACTAGGTGAAGAAGCCCTTACAAAATCTCTTTCACCAACCTGGTGTGACAGAGTACCTTAAATCTTTTTTACCCTCCTGGTGAAGGCAGAGAACCTAAAATCCTTTTTCTCTCTCTTGGAGATGGCCGAGAACCAAGAATCCTTTTACTCCTTCCTAGAGTTAGCATAGAGCCATGATCTAGTGCTAAAGAATGTCTCCCTGGAGCAACACAAGAATCAAAGTAGAGACTTGAAGAAGATTGGAAGGAACTTTGCTTGGAGTAACTTGGTGAAGCTCTCACAACTCCCCTCATTAGAACTCTCCCTCTCTTCTCTCCCAAAGCTCTCCTCAACTCTCTCTCTAAGCTCCCTCTCAAGCAACTCAACAGCAAAAGATATCTTAGAAGACAATATAGGAGTTTAAATAAAAAGCCTCCAAAGAAGCCCTAAATTTTAATTTTCCATCAAGAATCATCTAGTACAATCGTCAAATCATCCTGCATGATTAGTACAAAACATCACTGCTAGACAGTATAAACTGTATTGGTCTATACGATCAATTCAAGAGATTATACTGATTATCTCATACAATCCTGTGATCATCCTATGCGATTAGTTCAAGAGATTATAATGATCATTCAGTATGATAAGAACTGATGAGAAACAATTAGATATCATCCCATGCATCTCTCGAGTTGTACAGTATGATCGTCCTGTATGATTAGTTTAAGAGACTGTATTGATCATCCAGTATGACAAATGATGATGGGCGATAATTAAATATCGTCTCATGCATCTTTCAGGTCGTACAGTACGATCATCTTGTATGATATGATTAAGCAATTAAACTATAATTAGTCTCCTAATTATAGGATCAATTTAGGCATGATTGTTACAAATCATCCAGTATGTTATATATTGCACAATATGATTAGAGCAAAATTTGAATATTAAAAAATTGCCTAAATTGTGATTGGCAGCTGAATATTGGGCTTATACCTAATCATCATGTATGATTAGGATTGTCCTATATGATTAGTTTAATCATTTTAATTAATAAAGGGTGCCCTAATTAGGTTCTGGCTAACTGATTATTTAATATGATATAAATTATACCGTATGATTAGTTCAAAAAATAGAAATTTTTTTAACTCACCAACTCACTTCCTTGAGTATGTGTGTGTAAGGTTACTCAGCTTAGTATCCACCATATACATGACTTGACTCAGGAAAGGTAAAAGTAAATTGAAGTTTAAAAACAGACTCAATCGTAGTCTACCCAATCTTGAGCTGATTGAAGTTGCAAGTGAATGTGGACCTAAAATATTAGTGAGCTAGGCAAAACAAATATGCAATAAACCAATTGACAGGAGATAGCAATAAGGAAGCTATAATATTTATTATCACCGAAATCAAAGTACTCGAGTCAAGATTTGCAACAATCTCCCTTTTTGATGATGACAAATATTATTGTTAAAAGATATTCAAATTCTTTGCTATTCTCTAATCTCCCCCTTAAAAGGTGAATTTTTGAAAGTAAGGAGAGTAATTTTTTTGTTTTAATTTAAATTTTTTTTATTTTTCTATTTTTTTAATATAAAATAAATATAAGAAATAATTAGCAAAAATAAGGGTGCAAATAATTGAACAAAAAATTACTACTCCTCCTTTTGACATCACAAGAAGGAGGAAATAACTAAAAAGTAAAAGACATAAAGGAGAAAAAAACACATATATATCACAAAGTACAGAAGTAAAGAACAATATAAACATAGGAACAAAAGAACAGAGCAAACTAGTAAAAGGATGAACTCTGATCTAGTGGAGGTGATGGTGCTGGTGCTTGGAATAAGCGGTGGATGAAAGCAAATTACTCCCCAAATTAAGCCATATCATTATCGTGTTATTGCTGCTATTATGCTACGTAGCCTTCAAAATAAGCCAGATCATTTGCATGTTGTTGCTACTACTCAGCTACGTAGTTTTCAAATCTAGCCTCCCACTGATCAAACTACTAAACCAGCTAATTAATCTGAGACTACAGGCGAATAGGGGCTGGTGTAGGAATAGTTCCTCTCTCCTCTTTCATAGGCTCTTCTTGCACTCTGTGATGATGAGTACTGTGAAGGACATAGATGGAGCTATTGGAATAGAATACATTGAGGTGATCAGGTAAAACAGGATATTGAAGTTTGTAATTGGACTCTAGGATGAAGGAAATTAGATGTCCTAAGACAAGGTTAGGCATTCTTTTGTGGTGAAGATCTTGAATGTAGGTTAGGTTATCAATATAGTGAATGTTAAGATCAACTGCATTAAAGTCATTACCAGCCATGATGTAGTAGGTGACAAGTAAAAGAACAGGGGTAATGTTAATCTGATCCCTAGCTTTAGGAATGATTGAGTTGTGAAGGATGTGCTGAATGATTCAGGCATCCTGGACTAATGTGTTAACTTGGGCTACATGATAGTTAACATTGGTTTCCCTAAGAATGGTGTTGGTAGGGGTCCAATTATAGTCAGGATCTGAGGCTAACATGTAAATTTTATCTCCAATAGTGGAAAGGTGAAGAAATTCATGAAAGTCTTGGTATGTGATTTCTATAAGCCTTTTATTAACATAAGATTGTAGGAAAGTAACCTCATTGTTAATTCGAAGGCTTGCAAAAAATTTGAATAGAAGTTTAGAATTGAATGGAAAGGGAAGGGTGAGGATGAAACCAAGAGTTGTGTGGGCAAAAAGATCGAGTAACTGAACATTTAGAATCTCTTAATTGATTATTTTGGGTAGGGTAATTCTAGCAGTTTTATAATGATTATAAGTCACTTCATCAGCTTTCTCAGTAAATCTAGGATCGATAACGCACCTAGAGAAACTACCTGCAAGTGCTCGAGAATTTTTTCCATTAGCCATTTCAAGGAATGAGAGTGCAAGAAGAAAGTAGAGGATAAAAGGATTGAAATGGTGTGAAGAAAGTGAAGAAACTCCTGCTATTTATATAAGAATTATGAGATCATACAGTATCATCATGAGATCATACTAGATGATTGTGTGTAATCAATTCATCTAGATGATCAGTAAAAAAAGGTGGTCTTATTTTATAATACGATCAGACATCATATTGGATGATTATTGAGAGAGTGTTCATCCCAAGAAGTCATCCTGTACGATTGTTGACTTATGAGTTCGTATAGTATGAATATGTGGATTGTAGTGTATGATGTGTTATTAAAGATCATACCAGGTAAATTCAATTTGTCTAACAGTTCCTGCCATGTGGATTGTATAGTACGGAGAGGAAATAATACAATATGATCCCCAAAAATATAATGATATTAGTAGTTGGATGTGCTGTGATCAGAGATTTGATATTTTTTAGATCATATGGTATAATATGAATCGTATTGGATGATGTGAACAAAAATTTGAGAAGCTAAAGGATAGAATCTGATGATTTGGAAGGGTCCAACAGAAAAACAAAATAAGAATAGCATAAAATAAATAAAAAATAAGACAAAAATAACCATAAAATAAAATCAATATTTTTTTTTTATTTTTTTTATTTTTAAGAATTGATTACATGTACTAAATGAAAATTTTACCTTATAACTAGAGTAGAATACTCAAAAAGAAATGTATTGACAACACTAAGATCTTGGAAGGTTAAAAATTTGAATTTTCTCAACCATAGCTCAGGCTTTTTACGAGTTAAAGTCTTATTTAGATAAAAATCTAATTTGAAAAACAAATTTGAAAGAAAATGTGATATTTTCAAACTTCTTTTTAGAAATATATCTAACAGAATAGTATTACAAAGTGATGAATCAAAAATCATGATTTTCAAATTCAGATTTGGATGATATCAATTGGCACATGAATTTATCTAACATTTAAAGATTTGAAAGGAAGGGAAGCTAACTCATTATGGGCACATTTTGTGTGTCTTCTATCAGTGTTTTGTGCACTTTGCACATCTTAATTTTTTATACACTTTGTGCATCTTTCAATTTTTGGCGATCTCTTTTTTACTTTTGCAACGTGGCTTCCATTCTTGGTCTTTAAAGAGTCTCAGTTGTGAGATTATCTTCCAAATTTAAGAGAAGAAAAGTTCACTCTCTTATTGAAGGAAGAGTAAACCACAAACTAAAATGTGATCCATTTGATATAGTTAAACAACTTGATTAAGAAAATTTTAAATAGATTCATTAATTTGCAAAAATATTAAAATGAGATAGATAACTGTAGGAAGATGAAACAAATCTCTATTTTTTGATCCAATTTTTAATTTGAAATTTATTTTGATTAAAAAAAGAAATTACACCCCTAAAAGAGTTAGAGGAAGAGAGATAATTTTCAATTTTTCTTCCCTTAACTATTTTTAGAGGAGTCAATCACTTTTTACAAAAATAGGTAAGATTTTCATTTAAAAAAGAGTTTAACTATTGAAGTTAGTAGTGATTAGATTCTTATGTTTTAAAAGAAATAAATAATCACATGCATAACGAATAATAACAAAAATAAAATAAAAAATAATGAAAGGATAAAAGTAGAAAACAACAATCAGATTTTAGATTTTTCAAGCATGAAAATCTATGACACCTAATCTAATTCTTAAGGTGCTGAAGGTTTCAAAAGTCAGTTCTTTTGTAAAGATATCTGCATGCTGATTTTCAGTGGCTACATGAAGTAGCTCTATGTCTCCCTTGGTGAGATGGTTCCTAATGAATGGGCAAGGAAGTAGGGTCATCATTATGCTCGAGAGATGCTATGCTTTTTCTTGAGATAGGGCCATTATGCAACCAAAATTTCTAAAAAATTTGGGAGTTAAAATTTTAGTTAGGTAAATTACATAAGATAAAATGTAGAGTTCATAGTGAATCTTCATGCTAGTGCCACTAAACTTAAAGTTAAAATTACTCATCTTGAGCCATAAATTTGAGAGTCTTATTCGTCCTTTAATATTTTATGATAAAACTCTATCTATCATGTATTACATTTAAGATGATTGATTGTGCATTAAGATTATTAGTTGGTACCTCACTCTAAGAAAGTATATATCCAGATTATAAACACCTCTTCAATCTTTGCACATTTAAATTAAATTCTCTTAAAATTTTAGATCTAAAATCTAAATTCAGAGGACAACTAAAGAATTTATAATCTAAAGTTTTTACATTAAATCCTGTTAGCCCAAATATTTGTTTAAATCTATATATCTTTGAAATTCTTTAATCTTCACTTTAATCTGGAGTACTCTCTTAGCCGATGTAATTAACTATACGGACTTGACTCTATAGGGAGTCTACAACCCATAATAAAATAAACTCTATCTTAGTTTCTTTTTAAGATAGGGGAAAGTTTTATAGAATGCAAACCAAAGTTTTAGACATTAGATTAATTTCATTGTTAAAAAGATAGGTGAATATTTCTTTTATCCTTGGGACAAATTAAATATTCCTTATGCAGTGTTCAATAATGAATGAAATGTTTCTCTTCTAAAATTGGTTGTGAAACATTAGTCTATCCATAGGGTTATTATAATGTCATTTTATATAGATTTGATTAAAGAATCCTAAAAATATTAATTTAAAGCAAATCTTGTGGATCATTACATTTGGACATTCAATTAAAATTGTCCACATATTTTTCTAGCAACTTTGCTAGGGATAGACTTCTCTCTCCATCTTTAGTGAAGACTAATTTTTTGAAATACATATAGTATAATTAGATATTTGGCTATTAAATTTAATATAAACTCAA
Source organism: Dendrobium chrysotoxum (assembly GCA_019925795.1). Lineage (NCBI taxonomy): Eukaryota > Viridiplantae > Streptophyta > Magnoliopsida > Asparagales > Orchidaceae > Dendrobium > Dendrobium chrysotoxum. Next base: position 25,951,649 of record CM034298.1, on the reverse strand, counting down.
GCTTGAAATTATAAATTATGAAGTTGTTTCTCTCTTTTATTCAAAATCCTTTCATGAATGTCTCTACCTAAATCTAAATTCAAATCAAGTTCATGTCTTCTTCCCTTGTTAACACTTGAGAGTCTTTAGACAAGGGTCCTTGTTTAATATTCTTTTAAATCTAAATTTAAACTAAATTTTAATCATTTACTCTATAACTCAAAATTCAAAACTTCAATCGCAATCACGTTTCTAGTGTATGTTTGCATATGCTGTGTCCATTTAAAATTCAAATAATTCTAATTAACGTCAGTTTAATTATGCTTTAGGGATTCAGCATACTTTATTCAATATATCTTCAAACTTTTGTCTTCCTTAAAATCAGTGAATTTTAGAAATTGATATACAATTCTGGTTAATTACAGAAATAATTTCTTGAAATTGATCTTCTCTTTCTCCAATAACACGAACATGACCATTCTATCTGCTGAGGAAATTGTGATCTAGTTTGGATCTGTGAGCAATCATCAATTCATCTTAACTAGGCCATAATTTGAGGTGGTCAAGGTTGAATCTATACTTATTGTACCTACAAAGATTGTACTTGAGGGTGGGTTGGCAGTTACCCTAGTAGCTACAAAACCCTTAGTATTTTCTCATCTAACTTTCCTGAGGTTGTCTGCTAGCCAGAGAGGAAAATTTGTTGTTATTCTTGGATTCCTATATTCAAGAAAGTTTGAGATAGGGTCATCCTCCTCCACTAAGGAGATGACCAACTCATAAAGAAGGAACAAGAACCATGATTTGAGGTTAAGGGCTGAGAAAGCCAAAATGCTGAAAGAGAATAACCTTCTAAATCCTACAGATGAAGAAGCTAATTTGAAGTCAGTTGAAATGGTAGTTAAAGAATATGAAGTTCTATATAAGTCTCATGTAATGAGTTTGAATCACTTTCACCCGCTATCAGCTGCTGCTGGAGAAGAAAATCTAATCAATCTAGCTAACTCTCCACGCACTCCCTTCCGTCAGAATCCTATGTTGCTTTCCTTCTTAGAGAGAAAAAGGACATCTAAATCTCTACTGAATGAATTAATCCATGATTGTATTGCTAGTTTGGGAAGTCAAAGTCTAAATTCCTAAGAAGTGTAAAAGATGTGATAGTTACTGGAGTGCAAGCACACTCATAGAGAGAGGGAAATATCTCTTCCTGTCAAGGGAAGAGTATATTTCATGGAAGTAGGTCCTAGTTGACCAGTAACTCCTTAAAATCATTAACAAGAATCTAGAAGAATTTCTTATGCTAAGCATCAAACAATTCCATCTAGTAATCAAAATCAATTTACTCTAGTCAAATCCTTAAGATATGAAGCATTAGCCCATCGAGGGTGTAATCTCATTTCCCATCCTTTTGTTTAGTTTAGAAATATCCCAGTTAAAACCTCTAGTTGTTCTTCAGGTCAACAATAGTTAAGAGCTAATCAACATCAATTGTAGATTGATATTCATCTCCTCATCTTCATAAAAGAAAATTGAAATTGATAATCCAACCATTGCTATTAACTGATGGTTGAAAGTACGAGATGCGCCAAGAGGGGGGGTGAATTGGTATTTTAAAATTTAACCCTACACAAGAGTTCTAATTTTTTTGTATTTTCAAAATATAATTTAACGATTAATGTGCGGAAGCAAATACGACGTTCACAACGATGAAATTGATAATTCAATTTAGATTTTACACTACGATATTTAAATACTGATTTTTCACCAAGCAATTTAAAACGCACAAATTTAAAGCATGAAAAGTAAAGTACGGTAAACAGGAAAAAACACACCAGAGATTTTTATAGTGGTTCGGTCACTTGACCTACGTCCACTCCCCGGAGTCCTCTACTCCGAGATTTGTACTAGTAAAAGTTGACTCTCCTTTTGCCCCCACAGCAAGGCGGAGAAGCCTTTACAATACTCACTTTCACCTCCCTCGGTGCGGCGAAATACCAAACGCTATGTCACCTTCCTGGTGACGGCAGCGGACCTTCTCCTTTTTCTCCCTCCTGGAGATGGCAGAGTACCTTGGCGATGTTGATCTTGAAGTGACTCTTCCCTCGAGAACGTTCTTGAAGCTTCCAAAGCCACAAGAGGAGCAAAGCATGCAGCTAGCTTGGAGCCACCGTGTGATCCCCTCACACTACTTCTCCCTCACGCTCAAGCTCACCTTCACCTTCCTCTCTCAAGCTCTAAATCTCTCCAAAAACTTTTCTCTACGAATCCCCTTCTTTTTCCTCCAAGCTTCTCACAGCAAAGGATTGATCAACAACTCTCTAAAGAAAATTATAAGTTGTTTTTATATCAGGCCTCAGAAAACCCTAAAAGTTTCAACTTTTGCGTTTCTGTTCATACAGTACGATCAGTGTAATTACAGCTCCGTCCAGTACGAGTACAGACGAACAGGTATCGAATTTTATTCATATCGTACAGTACGATATGTATATCGTACAGTACGATACTGTTGATTCGTACTGTTCGTACGGGACAAACTGTGGGACGAACCTCGGGACCAAAGAACTCGTCTCTGACAATCATCCAGCACTCATTTAATCGTACAGTACGAATAGTGTTTTTCATGATATCGTCCTGTACGATAGGAATATCGTCCAGGATGAATAGTTCAAAAATTCTTGGGATCGTCTGGTACGATCGCTGGGACGAAGGAAATCATCTCTGGCAATCGTCCAGCACTCCACCAGTCATACAGTACGATCAGTTCATTTCTTGACATCGTCCTGTACGATATGAATATCGTTTAGGATGAACAGAACAAAAAACCTTGGTTTCGTCTGGTACGATCTCTGGGATGAATGAAATCGTCTCTGACTATCGTACAGTACGATATACGATCGTACAGTACGATCGACATATAAAATAGAAACTAACATTTATTTCCTGATTAGGGAGATAATTTTGGCAAGTTTTAATTAATCGTACAGTACGAACAGTATCGTACAGTACGATCAGTTCAGAAAATCAAATTTAAAAACTTAACAAACTTATTCTGGCGGCTAGGGTTTCACAATTACATATTATCGTGCAGTACGATATGGATCGTACAATACGATAAGTTTATAAACTTAATCATTAGAAAACTAGCCGTTAGCCTGAGTATTTTTAATTAATCGTACAGTACGATCCAAGATCGTACAGTACGATGTGCTTAAAAAAAATTAATCATTTTTAAAAGAAAATTCTCCCCCTGTGTGTGTGCATGGTTGCTCCTTTCACATGCATGCTTCTGTGGCAGACTCAAAAAGAAAAAATAAAGAAATAAAAATTACAGACTCTTCAACATCCTATTCTACCCAATTTGAGTCTCCAGCAATCTTTAGCAGTGTGCATCTGACCTGAAATGTTAGTCCTCATATACAAAGATTAAACATTTGTAATCTAACGAAAGTCTATATGTACTCAGTAAGTATTAGTTGTCACCATCAAAATTAAGTGCTCGGGATCCTGGATTTCAACAATCTCCCCCTTTTTGATGGTGTCAAATAATATTTTCTGATGGAAAGATGTTCTGACTTCTTTAGCTCCCCCTCAGAAGAGTAGCTTATTAATTTTTAAATAGGAGGAGAAGAAACAAATTTTTTTTTATTTTAATTATAACATAAATAAAACAACAATATAAAAAAAAAACAAATGTAGTGAGAACATAAACAACCAATAACATTTAATAATAAGTAAAAATATAATACAAAACACACAGAAAAGTCTCCCCCTTTTGACAGCACCAAAAAGGGAAGAAAAAGAAAAAAAAATAAGTACACTGATAACAAACAGAAAACAGAAATGTCTACAACAACTTAAAAATCTGGATCCTGATCCGGAGGTGGTGGTGGAGGGTCGGGAAACAGCTGGTGGTACTGATGAAGGGAGGCGAACTGGTGATTGATCGATTGGAAGCGCTCCCTAAACCATTTCATATCCGTGTCATGCTCCTGATATTGCTGAGCAATGTGAGCATCCAACCGAGTCTCCAGACGATCAAGTCGTCGAATAATGTCATCGTGAGGGTAGTCGGGAGGAGCAAGGCCAGGTGGTTGGATTGGTGGTGGCGGAGGTGCGTCAGCAGGAGCAGCAGCCTCCTCGTCATCAAACTCGGGATCGGCGGGAGCGGCCCCCCGATGGAACAAGATACGAAAGGAGGCATTCGAGTAGAAGATAGGAAGGTGATCAGGAGGGAGTGGATAATGAAGCTGGTATTTTGTATCTAGAATGTAGCCTATGACATGCCCTAAGGCAAGGTTCAGTTTACGACGGGCACCGGGATATCGGAAGGCAGACAAGGTATGAATGTAGTCAAACACCATTTGGGCTTCATTGAATTTTGTGCCCGACATAATGAGATAAGTGACGACAGACAGTAGGGGAGTAATATGGATGTGATCTCCAGCCTTAGGTATAATAGATGTGCGTAGGACATGCTGGATAATGCGGGCATTTTGATTTAAGGTTTGGACCAGGGGTAGGTGTTGATTGGAGGGGACACCTCTAAGGGTCATATTTACGGACGTCCAATCATAGTCGTGGGAGATCATGGATTGGGGACGAGGGCCGTCAGTGGACAGCCTGATGTGCTCAGTAATATCGTTGACGGTGATAACGACATTCTGTTTACAGACATAGGATGTGAAGGTAGTGTTTTCAAGGTCAACTCGGATATTTGCAAAAAACTCAAACAAGAGTTCAGAGTGAAACGGAAAAGCAAGAGTCAGAAGGAATTGAAGGCTAGTGGAGGCGAAAAGATTCATCACCTCAAAATTTAGGGCGGCCTGATTGAGCATGCGGGAGGGAGTGAACTTTGCCTCCTTGATTTTGATATACGCTTTCTCGTCCGCAGCGGAGAGAAAACGATCATCGAAGCGCCGAGAGGAGGAAGAGCTCCCGACAATCATACGACTGCGCTTACTGGACCCAGACATTTTGGAAGAAAGGATTGAATGAATGAGGAAATTCAGAGGGATTGAAGGTGAGGAGAAATGGCTAAGAATCCCTCCCGTTTTATAGACTTTGGGGGATATCGTACAGTACGATTGAGCATCGTACAGTACGATATGCGCAATAATGTCGTCTGGACGACTTTTCAGAAAAGTGAGTCAAATCGTACAGTACGATCAGTATCGTACTGTACGAACGTGAGTGTAAGGCGTTCATCCCAACGAGTCGTCTGAACGACTTTTGACCAAAAGTGTTCGTACAGTACGAACAGGTGTTCGAACAGTACGATAGGCAATAATTTTCGTACCGGTCGATTTAAATTCGTCCTAATCCGTTTGACAAATGGATCGTCCAGTACGATTGGTATGTTCGTACCGTACGATGACCAATAATTACTGTCGTACAGTACGAGTGGTGAATCGTACAGTACGATAGGTATAAGACATGAAGGATCTGGACCGTGAATGGAAATGGACGGCTGAGATTGGAGTGATTTGAACCTTATCATACAGTACGATAGTGTATCGTATAGTACGATTGTCAGAGAAGATCAAGGTTTGTGAGCAACATGGGAAGAGGATCAGGAATCCATTTTTTTTTTTGTTTTTTTGTGTTTTTTTTTTTAATTTTAACAAAAACAAAACAACCACAAACTAATTTTTTTTTATTTTTTATTTTTTGTTTTTTTTTGTTACATTAGGCGTGAATGTCTATGACACCTAATTTGGTTCGTAAAGTGCTAAATGTGTCATAACCTAATGGTTTTGTGAAAATATCCGCCAATTGATCTTCAGTGGCAACGTGGTGCAGTTCAATATCTCCTTTGGCTACATGATCTCTAATGAAATGATGTCTAATGTCTATATGTATGGTTCGTGAGTGTTAAATTGGATTTTTGGATATGCAAATTGCGCTAGTGTTGTCACACATGATCGGAATGGTTCCTACAGGTAGTCCTAGATCTACAAGCTATTGTTTTAACCACAACACTTGTGCAACACAGCTACCTACCGCTATATATTTCGCTTCGGCTGTGGATAGGGCTACTGAATTTTGTTTCCTACTGGACCATGAAACTAATGATTGTCCAATGAATTGACAAGTGCCAGAAGTGCTTTTTCTATCTACCTTACATCCTGCAAAGTCTGAATCTGAGTATCCTAAGATTTCAAAAGAAGTGCTGTGTCTAGGATACAAAATTCCTAAGTTCGGGGTGCCTAGAAGATATCTAAGAATTCTTTTGACAGCAGTCATGTGAGATTCTTTCGGGTCAGCTTGAAAACGGGCACAGAGACACACACTAAACATTATGTCTGGTCTACTGGCAGTCAGATAGAGAAGCGATCCAATTATTCCCCTATACCTCTTTTGATCTACAGACTTCCCACTGGGATCTTTATCCAATTGAATATTAGAGCTCATGGGTGTATTCATAGCCTTAGCATTGTCCATTTCATATTTTTTCAAAATATCATTGACGTACTTAGACTGGCTAAGAAACGTTCCACCTTCCGTTTGTTTTACACTAAATCCAAGGAAGTAACTAAGTTCGCCCATCATGCTCATTTCAAACTCGTCGCTCATTGTTTTTGAAAATTCATTACATAGGTTTTTCTCTGTCGATCCGAACAATATATCATCTACATAAATCTGAACAATGAGTACTTCAACTCCTACCTTCTTCAAAAATAAGGTGGTGTCCACACTACCCTTTACAAAGCCTCTATCTAGTAGGAACGTACTAAGTCTTTCATACCAGGCTCTACGTGCTTGTTTTAACCCGTACAGTGCCTTTTTCAGTTTGAACATGTGCTTTGGAAATCGTGAGTTTTCAAACCCCGGAGGTTGCTCCACATACACATCTTCCTTGATTACTCCATTCAGGAAGGCACTCTTTACATCCATTTGATACAGCTTAAAATCCCTAAAACAAGCAAAAGCTAATAGTACCCTGATGGCTTCTAGTCTAGCTACTGGAGCAAAGGTTTCTTCAAAATCTATTTCTTCAATTTGGTTATACCCCTTCGCTACTAACCTAGCCTTGTTTCTTACTACTATTCCTGAGTCATTCATCTTATTTTTAAAGACCCACTTAGTTCCAACCACACTTTGCTCTTTAGGCCTTTTGACTAACTCCCATACATCATTCCTAACGAATTGGTTCAACTCTTCTTGCATTGCTAGGATCCAAAATTCATCTCCTAAGGCTTGATCTATACTCGTGGGTTCAATCATAGATATGAATGCAGAATGGCTAACCTCTTTCCTAAGTCCATGCCTAGTTTTTACCCCTTCTAATGGGTCTCCTAAGATCAGCTCTCTAGGATGACTAGAAGAAAATTTCCAATCCTTAGGCAGATGTTCCTGAGGTTCTGCTCTAGTCTCTATGGTAATGGTTTCTATTCCCCGTATAACCTCAACTTCTTCTTCTTCATGATTAGGTTCAGATGTCTTATTGGATTCATCAAATACCACATGAGTGGACTCTTCTACTACTAGGGTTCTCTTATTGAATATTCTATAGGCTTTACCTACAGATGAGTAGCCTAGGAAAACCCCTTCATCAGATTTAGGATCAAACTTTCCTAAGGGTGACTTGCCACATATTAGGATGAAGCATTTGCACCCGAAAACGTGTAAGTGGGAAAGATTGGGTGTCCTACCCTTAAGCAACTCATAGGGTGTCTTATTAAGTTTGGATCTAACATTTACCCTATTTAATACATAGCATGCGGTATTTACTGCTTCTGCCCAAAAGTATCTAGGGAGAGTGTATTCAGCTAACATAGCCCTAGCAGCTTCAACTAAAGTTCTATTCTTTCTTTCTGCTATTCCATTTTGCTGAGGAGTTTTAGGGGCAGAGAAATTATGTTCTATTCCAACCTCTTTACAAAAAGATTCAAACTTATCATTCTCAAATTCCCCACCGTGATCACTATGAATTGTTGAAATTACACATCCTAATTTCCTTTGAATCCAAGTGGAGAAAACTCTAAATTCTTCAAATGACTCACTCTTATGAGCTAGGAATTTCACCCAAGTAAACCTAGAGTAGTCATCTACTATTACAAACCCATACAACTTCCCTCCTAGGCTGGGTGTACTAACAGGTCCAAACAGGTCCATGTGGACAGTTTCTAGTGGCCTAGTGGTGCTGATATCCTTGATTGCATGAAATGAAGATTTAACTTATTTTCCTAATTGGCAAGCATCACAAAGATGGTCCTTAGTAAAGTCTAACTTTGGTATGCCTCTAACTAAGTCTTTCTGAGTGATGTTCCTAAGTGTTTTCATACTAGCATGGCATAGTCTCCTATGCCATAGCCAAGAGTCATCTGCTATTGTTTTCAGACACAAGGAATTTGAGGTTTCAATGCAGTTCAAGTCTAACATGTAAACATTGTTTATACGTTTTCCTTCTAACACAAGTGAATCATTTAAACTAATCATGCATTTGTTAGACAAAAATTTTATATCAAAACTCTTGTCACATAGTTGACTTATACTTAAAAGATTATGCTTTAAACCATCCACTAAAAGTACATTCTCAATAATTAAATTTTTAGTATTTCTAATGATACCTGAGCCCACCACTTTTCTGGTGGTGTTGTCTCCCAAAGTTACCTTGCCTCCTGACCTGGCCTCCAGTGTCACGAACTGCTTCATGTCTCCAGTCATGTGTCTTGAGCAGCCACTGTCCAGGTACCACATGCTCTCACTAGGTCTTTTATGAGATCATCCCTACAATGTCAATCATGGATTAGCTTTGGGAACCCAAGTGAGTTTGGGTTCCACATCATGCTTATATGAATGAAATGTATGCATGTTATGCTGTGATGATTGCGATTTTGGTCTCCACACTAGATGTGTCCTATAGTGAATTGAGCACGTGCGAGCTATGTGACCTAGCATGCCACAAGAATAACATCTAACACCTGGAAATGGGTTCACTAATCTACGAGGGTGGTCGTGCCTATTTCTGGGTTTGGATAATGCATGCCGTGCTGGTTTTGAATGAGATGATTCACATGGTGGAGGCTGAAAGAATTCAGCACACGTGGGAGGTTTTTTGTTATTCTCGTATGCATGAAGTTTTTCATTTAAGAATTTGTTCTCTTGGTTAAGACTAGCATATTTGAATCTCAATGCATGCTCACTACTACTAAGTTCCCCTGATAGTTCTTCTAGTTCCTTAAATGCATTATCTAATTCAACATGTGATGATTTCAAGGTTTCGTGTGCAGTGGTTAACTCAATATGCTTCTTGTTTAATGCATCATATTCATCAAGCAACGACATATGATCTCTATCTAAGTCAGAAATTTTTTTTACTACACTAGCATGTTCCCTTTGTAAAGTACTAAACTCAGTATTAAGACTAACATGCTTTTTCTTCAATTTTCTATACGAGTCATGGATTTTTTCAGAAATAACAAGCAGTTCATCGTAAGACAGTTAACATACCTCATCTTGATCTGATTGATCAAGATTATCATTAGTCATAAGACACAGATTTGTTACCTCCTCCTCTGCTTCTTCTTCCGATGATTCTGAGGCAGAGTCGGACCAAAATGCTTTCTGAGTCTTAAACTTGCCCTTCTTGAACTTTGATCTTTCCTCACCCTTCTCCTTGGTTTGATGAGTTTTGATGTTGGGGCAATCAGCTCGGAGATGGCCTGGTTTCCTGCACTCAAAGCAAATTGTTTCAGATGCAACCTTAGTATACTTTGAGTTCTTACCTTTGTTCCAATTGCTTTGATGATGGCGCTGCTTTCTTTTTAGAAAATTTTTGAACTGACGAGTCATCAAAGCTATGTCGTCATCTTCCTCCGCTATTGAGCTGTCACTTTCAGAATTGTTTGCTTTTAAAGCCACTGCTCGCTCCTTTTTCTTTTCACCTGCATCGTTTTGTCGTTGACTCACTCCTTGCTCGTAGGCAATGAGTGACCCAAGCAAATTATCAATAGAATAAACATTTAGGTCTTTTGACTCAGTTATTGCAGTGATTTTAGCATCGTATGAGCTAGGCAAACATCGCAGTATTTTGTTTACTTTTTCCGAGTTAGACAACTCTCTTCCTAAAGCATGCAGTGATGTTACAATCTGGGTGAATCGAGTGTACATGTCAGATATAGTTTCACTAGGTTTCATGCGGAATAGTTCGTAATCATGTAACAGTATGTTCAACCTAGATTGTTTGACCTCACTAGTTCCTTCGTACGTGATACACAGTTTGTCCCAAATTTGTTTACCAGTAGTACAAGTTGATACTCACATATAGTCTTCTGATTTTAATGCGCAAAAGAAACAGTTTAGACATTTAGCATTTAGTTGTGCAAATTCTCTATCCTTAATGCTCAATTCATTAAATGACAGTTCAGTTTTAACTCCATTCAACATACAAAATGGTGCAGAATAACCTTCTTGGACTAACATCCACATGCGATAGTCTAAAGACTGTAAAAATGTAGACATGCGTATTTTTCAAAAATCAAACGGTATGTTGTCAAATAAAGGTGGACGAGTTATGGAATAACCCTCCGTAGTGTTACGGTTACCAAATTGAGCCATGCATCTTATGTTTCTAGGTTTTCTAAAACACTATTTTGAAACCCCTCTTTGATACCACTTGAAAGTACGAGATGCGCCAAGAGGGGGGGGGGGGGGGTGAATTGGTATTTTAAAATTTAACCCTACACAAGAGTTCTAATTTTTTTGTATTTTCAAAATATAATTTAACGATTAATGTGCGGAAGCAAATACGACGTTCACAACGATGAAATTGATAATTCAATTTAGATTTTACACTACGATATTTAAATACTGATTTTTCACCAAGCAATTTAAAACGCACAAATTTAAAGCATGAAAAGTAAAGTACGGTAAACAGGAAAAAACACACCAGAGATTTTTATAGTGGTTCGGTCACTTGACCTACGTCCACTCCCCGGAGTCCTCTACTCCGGGATTTACACTAGTAAAAGTTGACTCTCCTTTTGCCCCCACAGCAAGGCGGAGAAGCCTTTACAATACTCACTTTCACCTCCCTCGGTGCGGCGGAATACCAAACGCTATGTCACCCTCCTGGTGATGGCAGCGGACCTTCTCCTTTTTCTCCCTCCTGGAGATGGCAGAGTACCTTGGCGATGTTGATCTTGAAGTGACTCTTCCCTCGAGAACGTTCTTGAAGCTTCCAAAGCCATAAGAGGAGCAAAGCATGCAGCTAGCTTGGAGCCACCGTGTGATCCCCTCACACTACTTCTCCCTCATGCTCAAGCTCACCTTCACCTTCCTCTCTCAAGCTCTAAATCTCTCCAAAAACTTTTCTCTACGAATCCCCTTCTTTTTCCTCCAAGCTTCTCACAGCAAAGGATTGATCAACAACTCTCTAAAGAAAATTATAAGTTGTTTTTATATCAGGCCTCAGAAAACCCTAAAAGTTTCAACTTTTGCGTTTCTGTTCGTACAGTACGATTTATTATCGTACAGTACGATCAGTGTAATTACAGCTCCGTCCAGTACGAGTATAGACGAACATGTATCGAATTTTATTCATATCGTACAGTACGATATGTATATCGTACAGTACGATACTGTTGATTCATACTGTTCGTACGGGACGAACTGTGGGACGAACCTCGGGATGAAAGAACTCGTCTCTGACAATCGTCCAGCACTCATTTAATCGTACAGTACGAATAGTGTTTTTCATGATATCGTCCTGTACGATAGGAATATCGTCCAGGATGAATAGTTCAAAAATTCTTGGGATCGTCTGGTACGATCGCTGGGACGAAGGAAATCATCTCTGGTAATCGTCCAGCACTCCACCAGTCGTACAGTACGATCAGTTCATTTCTTGATATCATCCTGTACGATATGAATATCGTCCAGGACGAACAGAACAAAAAACCTTGGTTTCATCTTGTACGATCTCTGGGACGAATGAAATCGTCTCTGACTATCATACAGTACGATATACGATCGTACAGTACAATCGACATATAAAATAGAAACCAACATTTATTTCCTGATTAGGGAGATAATTTTGGCAAGTTTTAATTAATCGTACAGTACGAACAGTATCGTACAGTACGATCAGTTCAGAAAATCAAATTTAAAAACTTACCAAACTTATTCTGGCGGCTAGGGTTTCACAATTACATATTATCGTACAGTACGATATGGATCGTATAGTACGAAAAGTTTGTAAACTTAATCATTAAAAAACTTGCCGTTAGCCTGAGTATTTTTAATTAATCATACAGTACGATCCAAGATCGTACAGTACGATGTGCTTAAAAAAAATTAATCATTTTTAAAAGAAAATTCTCCCCCTGTGTGTGTGCATGGTTGCTCCTTTCACATGCATGCTTCTGTGGCAGACTCAAAAAGAAAAAATAAAGAAATAAAAATTACAGACTCTTCAACATCCTATTCTACCCAATTTGAGTCTCCAGCAATCTTTAGCAGTGTGCATCTGACCTGAAATGTTAGTCCTCATATACAAAGATTAAACATTTGTAATCTAACGGAAGTCTATATATACTCAGTAAGTATTAGTTGTCACCATCAAAATTAAGTGCTCGGGATCCTGGATTTCAACAATGGTGATAAAGTCTGATGTCCTATAATATTCACGACATCAAGTGTACTAGTGGCTCAAAAGTAACATATGGCAGAAGAAATAGCAAAGAAGGAAAAATATGTGGAAGAAGTATCAGCTGTTAGAGAATACACTTATAAGGATCCTAATAATGTGGGGAAGAAATCCATAAAAGAAATGATGGATCACTTGAAGGAGAGTATCCAACAGATAGATTAGTAGGAAACTGTAGTAGATGCAGAAATATTTATAAGATGAAGAAATGTTTGAGAGTATATTCTTAGTAGAAACACAATCATATATATAGAAATATAAAAGGAATACAAAAGTAAATCTAGTAGAGGCTGAGATTTAAGAAGAAGATGATGATTAAGAATAGTTTTCTATTCTAATCAGCAGTCTCTTAGATTAATTGAGTCAGAAAGATGAATATATCACATAGATGGAGAACAAAATGGAATAGCTAATGGTTGATATAGCATACCTCCAAAGCAAAGAGGTTTTCATTTGGAAAGAAAGAAATAATAGGAGATTTGATAATAAGCATTCTAGTGTTAAATTGGTTAGCTATTTTATTAAAAAGGCTTTGCTAGCTAAAACTTCCAGTTGGAATTCCTTTCATTGCATTAAGAATTTTCTGTATTAAAGGGAATTTTTTGTTTTCATTTATTGGTCTTGTGGTATTTTCTCATGGTGTTTTTTGTTTGGGCTATGATGATTGGGATCTTCGGTCTCTTCTCGGATAGTTTTGCTTGGAAACCAAGTTATATGCCTTGGATGGTCATTGCAACTAAGGATTATTTTATCTTATTTTAATAATCTTTGATTGGACTATTTTAGGAGGTTTTCTCCCTTTCTTAGTCTGGATTCTTATTCTTTTTGGAGCTTTAGTTTTTCTAGATTAATGTTGATCATTATATAACTTCTTCAGTTTAGGTTTGTTAGTGTTTTATTTGGAAGTGATGGTTTATATTATGCCCTTTGTTGTCTGCTGGTGTTGGTTTCTTGTGTTTTGAAAGTACTGTTAGCTTGTATGATGATGTTGGTATCTTGGTGTTTTGAGTGTGTTGTTGGCTCTGTTATCATCAGTAGTTATTTCTTAGAGGTTCGCTGAGGTACCTCTTGAAAGTGGTGGATTTCCTAGTGCCATTTCTTGGTGGCTAGAGTTTGGTTCTTAATGTTTTGAGAATTCAGCTGGCTTGACTACTAGTGTTGGATTCTTGGAGTTTTGAGTGTGCTAGTAGCACTCAGATCATAAGTTATTGGATCTTAGAGGTTTGTTGTGGTACATTTTGAAAGTGGTGGATTTTCTTGGGCCTTTTCTTGTTGGCTAGAGTTGGGTTCTTGATGTTTTGAGAACACAATTGGCTTGACTGCTAGGGTTGTATTCTTGGAGTTTTGAGTATGTTGTTGGCTATCTGATTGTAAGCAAGTGGATCTTAGTAGAGTATGACAGGATCCTCTTTCAAGAATTACTTCTATTCTCTGTTTATTTCTTATGACAGGGCTTTGCTTTCATTTTTATAGTTATGATGGCCTATTTTTTATTAATTGTTGTATGTCTTCTTATTAGAAGATAGTGGTGTAATGTTTTTTCCTTTTGTTTAGATTTTTCTTCCTTCAGTTGGCCTTTTTTTAAGGTTTCTCTTACTTTCTTTTGCATTTTTGTAATTTTTTCCTTATTTTTCTTATAGAAGCTGTAATTCTCTTGTAAACCTTTTCATTTTTAATGAAAATAGGTATGTTTGCCCTTAATTCGCCTAATCCCGCTCAGATAAACTCTTTTCCAGTTGAATATGTTCAAAATTGTAATAAATCAAGAGACGCGGCAAAGGAAATAAAACTAAAGTTTTAAAATTAAATAAAAAAGAAATGTTTCAAGTAGTAGACATCAAACAGATAGTAGAGTAATAAGTCAAGGTGGCTTTAGCATAATTAAAGGGTACCTCATCTTTTATGAAGGATAAACCCTACCTGAAGAATATGACTTGCTTCAATATCCTAAAGGATTTGTTCCACCAACATTCAAAAGTTTTAATGGAATAGGGAATCTGAAGCAACATCTAGCACACTTCACGACTAGCTATTATAATGCAAGAGGTAGGGATGCTTAATTATTTAGATAGTTCATTAGCAACTTGTCAGGTGTCGCATTTGGGTGATAAACTGAGATACCTAATGGGTCAATGTTGACATTTGCAGAGTTAGAAAAATGTTCACTAAAATGTCACCAAGTCATAGTAGGGGACATGGTAGTGGCGAAATAGAAACCTGGTGAAAGTTTGTTTGACTATACCCTAAGATGGAGGAACATCAACATGAAATACGAACCTCAGCTCCAAGAGTAGCATGCTATAGAAATCCTTATAAAGAATATTCATGGTCCAACTACTTTCTTATTAAAAGGGTTTACAGTTAAAACTTTAGAAAAGTTATTGAGTTAAAGCCTCTAATATTCAAGTGGAAATGTCTAAATTTACCTTTTCAAAAGATCAATCTCCAGTAGAAATAAAAAAATGAAAACCTCAGAAGGTATTGGAAAAGAAGTCTGGTTTAGTGTCTGCAGTTGTTAAGGGCAAATAGTTGATGCAAATTAGACATAAAATCCTAGTTGTCCATGATAGTATCAAAAGTATAATAGGCCTCATAATCCATCGTTCAAACCTTGTTCCAATCTCACTCTTAAAGAGGAAAGAGAGATATTTGAAGCTCTAAATATTAAGGCTTAATCATTTAAAAGAGAGTTTATTAGGAGAATCTTTAAGAATCTTCAAAAGAACTCATAATTCAAACTTCCTGAACCTAAGAAGCTGGAAGATATCAGCAAGGTGGGGCAACCTAAATATTTCCCCTATCACCGGATGATCTGTTATGAGTTAGAAGATTGTATACCTTCCAAGGAATGGCTTGAAAGAAGTATTAAAGATGGATCAATTATGATATCCAAGGAGTATTTAGGTGATTCTAGTTAAGGATATGCTAAATACAAGATTGATGAAGCTTCCATATCAATTTTAAATTCAAAACATTATGATAATTAGGATATAGCCATATCATGATCTTTTAATAAAGTTCTAAATAAAATTTATCTTTCACCTATTCAGGTGTGTCAAGGAGTGCAGATTCCCCTCCGTGTTGATCTAGCAGCTCCTAAAGAGGAAGTCCAGAATAACGTTCCTTCTGAAGAACCTAATAAGAGATAAGTTGGTTTGTCTTCAGCAGTTCAGAAGGAAGAGTTCAAGAATTAAATTAACAATGAAATTTATAAAGTTGTAGTTTCCTCAAATGGAAAAGCAAATAATCTTGTACCACTTACACTGTATGATTTCTATTTCATCCCGTCAGGGGCTAAGAAAGAAATGAAGAAATATTCAGTGTATATCTTATCTATATCTGGCGATGATCAAACAAATGATGCAGCAGAAAATAACTCTATAGAACCTGAAATAAATTTAAATGAATTAAAAAAATCTCTTCAATATTTCTCCAATAGTGATTCCCTTATCCTCGATATTCAGGGTCACCCTATTTGTGTAGAAATTGAAATGTCTGATTCTGAAAATTCCTCAGATGAAGCTTTAAAGATAAATGAACATATATAATCAAAAGAGATTACCATCTCTTCCTCAGAAGAGATAGTTCAAGTAAATCTACACAGTGGTAAGGTGTTACCATCATCAGTATCGGCAGCCAAGAAAGGAAAGCTGTGGTTGATAATACAAAAAACTTCAATAGCCGCTCAAACAAATCCAAATGTGGCTAATTCAGATATTCCTAAATTGGATTATAATGTATTAGCACATCTCAGAAAATTGCCAGCAAAACTAAGTATTTACAATGATTTACTTCTTTCAAAGAAATGAGGGAGGCTTTAATAAAAAATGTACTTGACCCAGAGATATATATGGCTCAATTAGCATCAACTTAGATTGAAGAAACATTGAGTTGCAAAGAGATTCTTGAAATTATGTTCTAAGATGAAGACCTATGCATGAGAACTTCAAATCATAATCATCTATATATTTATCTGTCAATGTAGAAAATTTCAAATCATCTTATGTTCTTATTGATCATGGTGTGTCAATCAATATTATTACTCTTAGAACCCTTACATACCTAAAGGTGGATACTCACAAACTCAGTTCTGATAAAATGATGTAATGCAGGTTTAATGAACAAGGAAAGAGAGCTTTGGGTTTAATCCATTTTCTATTAGAAATATGAAACCAAAAGATCAAAGACAAATTTATATTATATATTCCAAAGCTTGTTTCATTGCTCTTTTAGGTAGACCTTGGCTACATGAATATAAAATGGTGCCTTCACGCATCATTAGTGTATCAAATACTCTCATGAGGGAGAAGATTATTGTATTAAAGGTGACTTGTACCCATTTTCAATCCATGAAGTCGATATATACAAAGATGCTTCATACTATCTACCTAAGAAGCAGGCAGCCTTTTCTAAAAATCTCAAATTGGATGAAGGAGAGGTAAAAGAAAAGAAACTTAAAGAAAGAGAAAGTGAAAAAGAAAAGGAAAAAAAACATCCAAATCTCAAACATGATGTTCATTGAACACCTGCCCCTCCCTCACAAAGAGGTGGTAAAAGGGCTCAATGATCTAGAGGAAGAGGTCGAGGATGCTAAAATAGACTGATGAAAGAAAATGAAATGTAAAGTATAAAAATAAAGGCACCTGCAATACATATCAATTTTGAATCCAGCTCAGAAGTCGAATCATATGTGATTGATAAAACCCAACAGGCTATAAAATATAGAAATAATATAAAGCAGCCAATGTTTTTTATTTCTATTGATGCTGATAGTGACTAAGACAGGGCCCAAGTCAGTAGGAAAGCTGATTCGGATCTATCTACCATGAAGAGGTTAAAGAAGTATGTGGAAAATGTTACCCTTTCCCCAATTTCTCAAAGTAATGTAAAAAAGTTAGAGATGAAAACTTCTTTTCCTTTAAACCTAGAAACCGAAGCCAAATTTTTGTACCTTCTACCAACAAAACCATTGAAATTTTTGTACACCTCAAAGATCCATTCAGGGATGAAATAGTGGAACACCCTTTTGACTAGTACTCTGATTATGTAAGAAAGCTTGTTAAGTAAGGTTTAACACCATCAAATTGGACTAGAGGTGAGGACTAATAATATGAACACCTATAGAATGCAAATCATTATAAATACAAATCAAGAACAGGTATTGGCTTTGCTACTCTATGTTTGTTTAATGATGATGAATATTTTTTAGGTATATTAAATAATTTAGGGTCTGGTAGCCTCATTATTTCTTCGTCACAGAAACAGGTTTAGAAATTTAACGGCTCTCTGGCGACTCGCGTGCGACTCCACCAATCACTGTTCCATTATGGTTTTTACTGTTGATATGCGTTCTTTCTTTTAGTCATGGATTTGATTTTGATTTTATAGTGGATTGGCAGCGTATTTTTGGTTTTTGGGGGGCTTCGGCCTTAGGTTTTCTCTCTAATGGAGGCGGGTCTTCCCTCTGCTAACGCTTGGGGTGTTCCACCTTCTGGATCGGTTGATTCTTCAAAAGGTTTGTTGGTTAACGTTAGTTCTGGAACCTCTTCTCGCTCTTTTCGTGATGATTTAGCGGGCTCTTCTTCTGCGAAGGAACTGGCCTTTTCTTTCACTAAATCATTGGTTAAAGGTGTTCCTTCTATTTTGATGTCTGATGATGATATTTTTAAACTAGCTTCTCCATTTCAGTTCACACTTGTTGGTAAGTTCTCTGTCCGTAGACCTAACCTAGATGCCATACGAAATTTTTTTGGGAAGTTGAAGTTATCTGGCATCTTTTCTATCGGTCTGGTTGATGCAAGGCATGTTTCGATTCAGCTCTCCAACGACCTAGATTATAGCAGGGTTTTTGCTAGGAGGGCTTATTATATTCTTAACTGTCAAATGAGGTTACTAAAATGGACTCCATTTTTTGACGTTAAAGAAGAATCTCTGATTGTTCCGATATGGATTTCCTTCCCTAACTTACGTTTCACTTCTTTAATTCCCATGTTTTACATGTGATGGGTTCTATTTTTGGCAGACCGCTCCAAACAGATCAAGCCACCGTTGCTCAGTCGCTGCCATTGGTGGTGAGGATTTTGGTTGAAATTGATATAACTAAGAAACATCCGAAAGAGGTTTGGATTGGATCTGAAAATGCCGATTACTTACAAAAAGTCAAATATGAAAATATTCCTGATTTTTGTTTAAACTGTAAAATCCATGGTCATGTTGTTGCTAATTGCTTTGTTGTTCATCCTCAACTTAGGAAGAATATTATTACTGCTAAACCTGTTATTGATCCTGTCACGGGTAATCTTGATACTGCTAAAACTATTATTGATCCTGTGACAGGTAATCTTGATATGAATGATGGTCCCTCACTTTCCAAGGATCTGATAGTCCCTAATAAGGAACCTTTAACTGCTTGAGATGACATGAAGACTCAGTCTTTAGATTCTTCCATTAGGATTGAAGAGAAAATGAATATCATTGAAAATGTTGGAGGTGATAATTTTGAGGGAACTTCTAATCACATGAGTTTGCCGACTAACCGTGATAAGGAGATGGATGTGCCTCATAACCGGAATAACATACCTAATTTACAGGGTAGTCACCAAGCTAGTGAGGATCAATGTGGGAATGAATCCGAAAGCAACATAATAAAGGATCCTTTGGGGAAGGATGAAAAGATTGACGAGTTGGAGGAAGGAGAAGTGGGCACTCTTGAAATTTGTATTCCTATAGAAGATCCTAAGGATATGGGTAACTCTATGTCATCGCCTAAGGGGAAGGACCATATAATTGATGAAAGTAACAATTCGTGTTCCAAAAAGAAAGGCAAGAAAATGAAACCCATCATGACCAACACCCCTCGGGTCACTAGAGCTAACAACCAATCTTTTAATGGTTAAAGCTCTCATTTGGAATATTATGGGTGTGGGCGGTTCTCTTTCTAAGGATAGAGTGAAGAATCTTTGTAGGATTCATGGTATTCATCTTCTTGCTTTAACTGAACCTTTAATTGCTGCTACTAAACTGGATACTGTTAGATTTCATTTGGGTTTTGATTTTGCTTTTGGAAACTGCTCTAATAAAATCTGGCTTTTGTGGAATCGGTCTGTCTCTTTAGATGTTATTTTGCTCATCAAGTTATTCACACTAATATTTCTTTCAATCATGTTTCTTGTTTTGCCTCTTTTGTTTATGCATCTTGTTCTAGACTAGGGAGGAAGTGCCTTTGGGAGCAACTTATTAATTTTTCCAATTCTATTAAAGCTCTCGGGTTTGTGGGTGGTGACTTTAACTGCATTTCTAATGCTACTGAACGTGTGGGCGGTATGCCTCCTTATTTTCATGCTATGGAGGATTTTAATGATATGATTAGAAATTGTAATATGTATGATATTGGATTCTCTGGTAATAGTTTCACTTGGATTAAGGGTACTATGTGGCAAAGATTAGATCGTTTTCTTTTTAATAATCACTGGATTGCTTCTTTACCCAATAGTTATGTTTCTCATTTATCTAGGACTTTATCCGATCATTCCCCTTTATTGTTAAGCATTAGCTCTATCATTAGCAATACCCCTCCTCCCTTTAGATTTAAAAATATGTGGATCCTTCATGAAGATTTTGCTGCCACTTTGCGGGAAAATTCAGAGGCTCCCCTTTTCCCTAATGATAATGTGTTTGGCATGAATAGACGCTGGTTTAAACTTAAAAGGCTTAAGCAAAAACTATCTTGGTGGAATAAATGTATTTTTAAAAACCTTTTTTCTAATATTACTAAGGCTGAGGAAGATGTGGATAATGCTGAGTTGGCTTACATGAATGATTCTTCCACTGCTAATTTGTCTCTGCTTAATGAGGCCAAGGCTAATTTATTCAAGCTGCAGGAACGGGAAGAAGCCTACTGGAGACAAAAGGCTTCTTCCAAGTTCCTTGTGGAAGGTGACCGTAACACCTCGTACTTTCACAACATTGCTAATTATAACAAAGTGAGTAGAAAAATTCACACCATTACCTCTCCTAATGGTAATGTTATTGAGGACCCTGATCTGATTTCTGCTTCGGGCACTGAGTATTTCTTTAAAGCTTTTAATTCCAATTTTTATCCTAATCTTAATATTGACTTTTCTTTTTTCACTTCTATTGTTTATAATGAGGAGAATGATATGCTTACTCCCCCCACCTTCTGAAGAGGAAATTCAAAGTAACTTAAACAACATGAACACTGACTCGATTGCAGGGCCTGATGGCTTCACCAATAAATTTTTTCAAAAAACTTGGGTTATCATTAAGGAGGATCTTGTTAATGCCGTTTTGGACTTTTTCAGGGGTACTTCTATTCCTAAATTTTTTACTGCTACTTCTATTGCTTTAATTCCTAAAACTCCTAACATTAAATTTTGGAATGATTTTCATCCTATTAGCCTATGCTCCTTTTTTAACAAACTTATTGCTAAAATTAGTATGGGAAGGATGGCTCTTATTCTCCCTAAAATTATTTCTTTGGAGCAATCTGGTTTTGTTAAAGGTAGATCCATTTTTGATAATGTTCTTCTTGCTCAAGAATTAGTTCATGATTTGGATAAAAATGTGGTTGGTGGCAATATTATCTTTAAGATGGATATCACTAAAGCTTATGACAACATTAATTGGGATTTTCTTTATGGCATTTTAAAATTATTAGGTTTTAATGCTGGTTTTATCAATTTGATTAAAAATATTATTGAATTCTGTTACTTTTCGGTCATTATTAATGGTAAATCTCATGGCTTTTTTTGCTCCTCTCATGGTCTTAGATAGGGATATCCTCTTTCTCCTGCTTTGTTTATTATTGCTATGGAATTTCTTTCACGTGGGATTAATCACTTATTTAGAATGAATCCTAAGCTTTACTTTAGGTCGGGGGGTGGTTTTCCATTAGCCCATTTGAGCTTTGCGGATGACTTCATTATCTTCTCTAATGGCTCTATTAACTCGATGAAAGAACTCTTTAAATTTCTGAATGTTTTTCAGGAGGCTAGTGGTTTATCCTTTAACCTTGCTAAATGTTGTTTTATTGCCGCTAAGTCTATATCTCCTACTCGTATTCAAAGAATTGAAAGACATTTTGGTTTAAGTAACAAGGCTCTTCCGCTAAAATACTTAGGGACCCCTCTTTATAAGGGTAAGAAACGTTCGCATTTATTCCACGATATCTTTACTATTATCCATAAGAAACTTTCTTCTTGGGCCTTTAATTTTCTCTCTTATGGTGGTAGACTTATTTTAATTAAGCATGTTCTTTGCTCTATTCCTATATATTTGCTTCGCACTGTGTGCCCGACTCTTAATGTCTGTAGTAGTTTGGAGATTTTATTTAACAAATTCCTTTGGGGATCGAAGGAAGGCAAACGTTCTATTATTTGGGGCTCTTGGAAAAACTGCTCTGGGCCTATGGATGAGGGCAAATTAGGTTTCAAAACATTTGCTGATACGATCAAAACCTACAATCATAAACCTTGGTTTAACTT
Source organism: Dendrobium chrysotoxum (assembly GCA_019925795.1). Lineage (NCBI taxonomy): Eukaryota > Viridiplantae > Streptophyta > Magnoliopsida > Asparagales > Orchidaceae > Dendrobium > Dendrobium chrysotoxum. The sequence goes on along the minus strand of CM034298.1, from coordinate 25,929,518 downwards.
TAGAGCTAAAAAGAGCTTATGGGCTAAGTTCATGGCTTCTAAGTACTGTGAGGGAAAGCATCCTTTAAATAGTTTTTTTTAAAAAGGTGATTCGTCTATTTGGAAAAGATTATGTGACATTAAGTGGGAATCTGAGAATTTTATACAATGGGGGTTGGGGGTTGGTGAGATTTACTGAAAGTTCAATTGGGATGTTAAACCCTAGTGAACTAGTCCCGAGGCTAACCAAGAGGGGGGGGGGTGAATTGGTTATTTAAAAATTTCACGATAACAATGAAAATCTTTTCGATACTTAGCAGCGGAAACAAGTAAACAAGAACGAAAATATCAATCACAGATATTCACCCAAGTAGTTAATATCGGAAAAGTAAAGTGCAAAACTGAATCAGAAAAGAAAACTAGATTTTATAGTGGTTCGGTCAACTTGACCTACGTCCACTCCCCGGAGCCTCCCCTCCGGGTATTGCACTAAACAAAAAGTGTCTCTCCTTTTGCTCCCACAGCAAGGCAGAGAAGCCTGTACAAACACCTCCTTTTCACCACACGGTGAGGCAGAGAACCCAACCTCCTTTTGCTTCCTCCTGAAGCAGGTAGAGAACCTTCGAACTCCTTTTGCTTCCACCTGAAGTGGGCAGAGAGCCCCGGATCTTCTTGCGAACGATCCTCCCATGACGAACACCGACTAGACGAAAGGCGAACGAGCGGAGAAGACGACTCTGATCCGTGCTTGGAGCAACCTTAGTGAATCCCTCACTAACTCCCCCTCACAAGATCTTCTCTCTCTCTCCCAACTCTCTCTCTCTAGGGTTTCTCAGGGAAGGAAGGTGGCAAAAGATTTTTCTTGTTTTAAGAAAAAGTTCTTTTATAGGAGGGCTTAAAATTTGCCCTAAATCTCAACTGGTCCACCAAGATCGTCCAGGACGATCGATAGATCATCCTGTACGATCAGTTCAAATTCAGCTATTTCAGCCTGGACGATCTGGCTCTTCTGGACGATCAGTAGAAAAATTGTTCATATCGTCCCGTACGATCCTGCGATCGTCCGGGACGATTAGTGCAAATCAAGGAATATCATCCAGATGACAGTTCGGGTCGTCCAGAGAAATCTGTGCTGGACGACCAAAAAATGACTTGATCATCCAGGACGATAGGGATATCATCCTGTACGATTATTACAAAAAGTACCCAAATCGTCCTGAACACAGTTCGGGTCGTACAACTGAAATGCACTAGACGATCATGATCGTCCGGGACGATCCTGCGATCGTCCAGGACGATATGATCGTATCAATAAAAAATTAATTGCTTTCCTTAATTACCAGATTAAATTAGGCATGATTGTACTGCATCGTCCAGGACGATACACGTATCGTCCCGGACGATCTGACCAAATAACTAAAAATAAAAATTTGCCTAACTTGATCTGGCGGCTGAGAATTTCTGATTTGAGCATATCGTCCGTACGATCCAAAGATTATCCAGGACGATATGCTTAATCAAACCCTCTTAACTTAGTCGCCCTAATTAGGGTTTCTATTTTTACCTGATCGTCCAGGACAATGTGAATATCATCCAGGACGATCTGAACAAAAACTGAATAGAAACTCTAATTCACTCAAGCTCTCCCCCTGAGTGTGTGTGTGCAAGGTTACTTAGCTAGGGGATCAGTTACATTACAATTGACTCAATAAAATGAAAAATAGTACATTGGACACACTTGGACCCGATCTTGACTTGGCTTGAGTGGCTCGTGGTCTTTTGTGCCTAAAACAGATTAGCCAAGAAAAACACACTGGAAATATGTTTGTCATCATCAAAACCAAATTTGCAACAATCTCCCCCTTTTTGATGATGGCAAACATTTGTACAGTAGTTTGAAAATAAAACTAAACAGGAGATTCAAAAACATATATTTTTTCAAATTTTCATTTTTAATAATCAAACTAATACAGAAAATATAACACATAAGAAAAACTGAAACGACAACAACTGACTCCCCTTTTGACATCACAAAAAGGAGGAGGGAAAAACAGAATACAGAAATAACATAAAAGAGAACAACTACAAAACAAGAAACTAAAACTGAGGCGGATCCTAATAGGAAGAAGGAGGTGGCGGTGGAGGGTTGAAGTAATGGTGAATGGCCTGAAAGTGGGCTCCAATCCAGGTGATGTCCTGGTCATGCTGCTGTTGCTGCTGCGCAGTATAGTCAGTGAAATGCTGGATGTCCTCGATGTGCCGCTGCTCCTGGGCAACCACGTAGGAGTAAAATCTGGCCTCCCACTGATCGAAAAGCTGCACAAGGTGGTCAAAGGGAGAGGCAATGCGAAGGGGAGCAGGTGCCTCTGGTGCAGTAGGAACTGGAATGGCCTCTTCCTCTTCCTCCTCAACATCCGGGGCGGGCTCCGGATGTAGTCGGGTGCTGTGTAGAATGTGGAATGAGTTGTTTGTGAAGAAGGAAGGAGGGACATGATACTGAAGGTCATATTTTGTCTCTAACGCATAGTAAATAAGATGGCCTAAAGCTAGATTTGGGCGACGCCTGTGACCCGGATCTCTAATGGTGGTTAGGTGTTCTAGGTATCGGATAATCAGATCAGAGGCATTAAATTCTCGATGGGCCATGATGTAGTAGGTGGTCAAGGATTGTAGCGGGGTAATGTGAATTCGATCCCCCACCTTTGGAATGACAGAGGAATGAAGGACGTGCTGAATGGTCCGTACGGCCTTGAGAAGGGAAGTACAAGCGTTGTCATGATAGGGTGCGTTTGTATTGCGAAGGAAGTGATTGGCGACACTCCAATCATAGTCAGGATCGGTGATAAGCGTATGAAGTTTGTCGCCAGTGACAGACAGGTTAAGAATATTGTGAAAATTATGGGTCGTGAGTTCCACGGGGCGTTGATTGACGTATGATCGAAGAGTGGAATAGTCCGTGGAAATGTGCAAGTTGGCAAAGAAGATTTGAAGGAGTTCAAGATTAAAGGGAAAGGCTAAGGTCAGAATGAAGGTGAGGGAGGTGTGTGCGAACAAATCTAGAATGGGATAAGTGAGAGTGCGGGGATTTACAATTTTAGAGTGCGTGATCCCCACATTATGATAGCACTCGAAAGCAGCCTAATCGGTGGCATTCGGGAAGCGAGGATCGACATGTCCCCGAGAGGAACTGGCACCCTTTTAACGAGACCTTTTGCCACCAGCCATTAGGAATCCACAGGGTAAGGAAGTAGAAGGAGAGTAGTAGAAGAAAGGTGTGGAAAAATCTGAAGAAAAATTACTATTTATATAGAAAACGGCCTGATCGTCCCATACGATCGCGACATCGTCCGGGACGATTTGGTCATTTATGATGTCCTGGATGATTGGTCAAAAAGGCGGTCGGAGCATCCAGGATGATCAGAGATCGTCTAGGATGATTAGACACAGGCGATCATCCCGTGGAGTCAGGCTGGACGACCGTTGACGAAAAGTATCGTCCAGGATGATTAGGTGGATCGTCCGGAATGATATGCAATAAATATATCGGACGGGCCAAATTCGAATCGTCTAGCGGCTGACACGTGGATCATCCAGGATGGTGAGGTGGATCGTCCAGGACGATGGACAATAATTGGTGCAATGTCAGCCGTTTGATCAGATCAGGAAGATATGGATCATATCGTCCAGGATGTTGTAAGGATTGTCCAGGACGATCACCAATAATTGGGATTTTTCAGCAGCAGGAGCAGTGTGGGGACGATTTTGAATGAATCGTCCAGGACGATGTTTGGATCGTCCAGGATGAAGAGGATCTTCCAAGATGATCGGTGTATCATCCAGGACGATGTGAAGAAAATAGAAAAAGATGAAGGATGAAGATAATCGATCAGGATCCCAAAAACATAACCATGAAATCAAAATAAAACAAAAATGAATAAAACTTACAGTAAAAATACATAAAAGCAAAGTTTTTTTTTGATCAAGTTGCTCGAGTAAATCAGGATTTTTCCTTGATTTTAGATTCAAAAACCACTAACAAGACGATTAACAGCGCTAAAATTCAGAAAAGGTTGGAAAGATCAACTTTCGTAACTCATACCCTGGGCATCTTATCGATGCAAACCTCTTTCAAAACAAAAATCTGATTCAGAAGAAAAGACATTAGATTTGAAAAGAGATCCTTTCAAGCCTCCTTCCAGAAAAGTATATGATATAATAGTGTTACAAAGTAAAAAATCAGAAATCAGGATTTTCAAACTCAAGCTTTGGAAAATATTAAGTGGCGCACGGATTTTTCTAAGACATTTAATAATCTGAAAAGGGAGGAAAGCTTGGTTTGGGCTCATTTTGTGCCTCTTTTTCAATTTGGTTGGCGCTTTGCACATCTTTTCATTTTTGATACACTTTGTGTATCCAATTTGGCAATTTCGCATCTTTTCAGTTTTGGGCTCATTTTATGCCTCTTTTTCAATTTATTTAGCACACTACGCATCTTTTGTAAGCTTTCTCCTTTTCATAATCATTAAAGAGTCTCAGCTGTGAAATTATCTTCTAAACCTAGGAGATGACTCTCCACAGTAAGGAAGAATGTTTCACAAACCAAAAGCCATATATCATATGATAAATGCAATCACTTGGTTTAGAAAATCAAACTAATGACTCAAGACTTTGAAAAACACTCTTGATATGAGCTAGATTACTGTAGGAAGATAAAATTATCTCTATTTCAAAAACTAACATTTTAATTTTGAAGAGGATTTTTATCCAAAAGAAACTATACACCAGTAAAGGAGTTAGAGGAAGAGAAATAATCATCAATGTTTCTTCCCTTTAACATATTCAGTGGAATCAATCACTGCTTACCAGCTTCAAAACCAAAATAAGGTAAAAACTCCCAGTTAGAAATTCAGATTTTCAGAAGTAGTGAGCGGTGATCAGATTTTGAAAAACATAAAACAGTAAGTGCAAGATATGAACCAGTGAATAAAAATAGGTAGAAAATCATATCAAAGTAAATACTCAAATGAAACTAACAGTAAGGCTAAAACAGAAATCAGCAGAAGAAATAAAATCAACTGAAAGCAAATAATCAAACCAAAAACTAACTAATAGAAATCAGAATACCAATCAGAACAATCATAAATCAGCAGTCATCAGAATCAAGCATTTATATCAATCACTCCTAATCTGGTTCTCAAAATGCCGAATGAGTCAAAGGCCAGTGGTTTAGTGAATATGTCAGTCAGCTGATTTTTAGTTGCTACATGATGTAGCTCAATGTCCCCTTTTGTAACATGGTCCCTAATGAAGTGATGCCTAATATCAATGTGTTTGGTCCTAGAATATTGGATTGGATTCTTAGAGATACAGATGGCACTGGTATTATCACACAGAATAGAAATTGTGCCAACAGGTACTCCTAAATCCAAGACTTGTTGCTTCAACCAAAGAACTTGGGCCACACAACTTCCTAAGGCAATGTACTCAGCTTCAGCAGTGGAAAGTGTAACTGAGTTCTGTTTTCTACTGGACCAGGAGACTAACGACTATCTTATGAATTGACAAGTCCTAGAAGTACTCTTCCTATCCACCCTACACCCCGCAAAGTCAGAATCAGAATATCCATTGATCTCAAAAGAGGTGCTGTGGCTAGGGTACCAAATTCCTAGGTATGGGGTCTCTAAAAGATATCTAAGAATTCTCTTAACAGCAGTCAGGTGGGACTCTTTAGGATCAGCCTGAAACCTAGCACAAAGACAGACACTAAACATGATATCAGGTCAGCTAACAATCAGGTAAAGCAGTGAACCTATTATCCCTCTATACTTCTTCTGATCAATAGATTTTCCATTTGAATCCTTATCTAACTGAACTGAGGAGGGCATGGGAGTATTAATTGGCTTGGCTTTGTCCATTTCATATTTCTTCAAAATGTCCTTAGTGTATTTTGATTGATTGAGAAAGGTTCCATCATCCGTTTGCCTTATGCTAAACCCCAAAAAGTAGGACAATTCTCCCATCATACTCATCTCAAACTCCTTACTCATTATTTTAGAAAACTCTTCACATAAATATTTATCAGAAGATCCAAAAATTATATCATCAACATAGATCTAGATAATGAGTAAGTCATTCCCTAATCTCCTCAGAAAAAGGGTGGTGTCTACGCTCCCCTTAACAAACTCTCTTTCTAACAGGAATGTGCTAAGCCTCTCATACCAAGCTCTGGGTGCCTGTTTCAATCCATATAAGCCTTTTTTTAATTTATAGACATGACTTGGATATTAGGAACTCTCAAAACCTGGGGGTTGTTCTACAAAAATATCTTCTTTAATTATCCCATTTAAAAAGGCACTCTTGACATCCATTTGAAACAGCTTAAATCCCTTATAACAGGCAAAGGCTAGTAGCACTCTAATGGCTTCCAATTTAGCTACAGGGGCAAAATTCTCCTCAAAATCAATCCCTACTATTTGATTATACCCTTTAGCCACCAATCTTGCCTTATTTCTCACCACCACACTAGAATCATTCATCTTATTCTTAAAAACCCACTTGGTTCCCACAATACTTTGATTTTTAGGTCTTTCTACTAACTCCCAAATATCATTCCTTATAAATTGATTCAATTCTTCCTACATAGCTAAAATCTAAAACTCATCCGACAAGGCTTGATTGATGTTGGTGGGTTCAGTCATTGAGATAAAGGCAGAATGGTTTACTTCCTTCCTAAGTCCATGCCTAGTCCTAACACCTTCAGAAGGGTCTCCTAAGATCAGTTCTTTAGGATGACTCGAATAATATCTCCAATCTCTAGGCAACGTGGTTTGAGGTTCTACCCTTTCCTCCAAATTTGTATTTCCAACTCCTTGGGTAACCTCAACAATCTCTTCATCTTCTACTTCAGATCTAGACTCCTTAGGATCAGATTCATCAAACACTACATGAGTTGTTTCTTCCACCACCAAAGTCCTCCTATTAAACACCCTAAAGGATTTCCCCACACTTGAATATCCTAAGAACACTCCTTCATCAGATTTGGGGTCAAATTTTCCTAAGGGTGATTTCCCGTTGTTCAGAATAAAAACCTTACATCCAAAGACATGGAGGTGGGACAGATTTGGAGTTCTACCCTTAATGATCTCATAAGGTGTCTTGTTCAGTTTGACTCTCACATTCACCCTATTCAGCACATAATAGGCAGTGTTCACCGTTTCAGCCCAAAAGTATTTTGGAAGTGAATACTCGGCAAGCATGGCTCTAGCGGCTTCAACTAAGGTCCTGTTCTTCCTTTCAGCTACCCCGTTCTGCTGAGGGGTCCTAGGAACTGAAAAATTATGACTAATCCCATGATCCTCACAAAAACTTCCAAATCTTTCATTTTCAAACTCCCCTCCGTGATCACTATAGATGGTAATAATCTCACATCCTAACTTCTTCTGAATCCAAGTAGAGAAAGATCTAAACTCATCAAATGACTCAAATTTATGTGACAAAAACTTAACCCAAGTGAACCTCGAATAATCATCTACAATCACAAATCCATAGACTCTCCCCCCTAAGCTGGCAGTGTTAATGGGTCCAAAGAGGTCCATGTGAAGAACTTCTAAAGGTCTGGAGGTGCTAATGTCCTTAACAGAGTGAAAAGAGGACTGGACTTGCTTCCTCAACTGACAGGCATCACATAGGTGATCCTTAGTGAACTTAAGCTTGGGCACACCTCTAACTAAGTCTTTTTGGGTGACTCTCCTAAGGGTTTTCATACTGGCATGACACAATCTCCTATGCCATAACCAAGACTCATCAGCAGCAGTTTTTAAGCAAATTGAATTATCAAATTTAATGCAACTTACATCCAGCTTGTAGACGTTGTTGATCCTTTGCACCTGCAAAACAACTTCATCATTTAAGCTTAAAATACAGCCAGTGGGCGGGAATTTGATGTTGTATCCCTTATCACAGAGTTGACTGATGCTCAACAAGTTGTGTTTCAGTCCATCTACAAGCAAAACATTATCAATCATAAAATTCTTTGAATCACCAATTATACCTGAGCTTACCACCTTCCTGGTGGTGTTATGTCCAAGTGTCACCTTGCCTCCGGCTCTGGCCTCCAGCGAAATGAACTGATTTACATCTCCAGTCATATGTCTAGAACATCCGCTGTCCAGGTACCACATGCTCTCACGAGGTCTTGTGTGAGAGCATTCCTAAAAAAATATCAAACGTCAGTCTTAGGAACCCAAACAGGTTTAGGTTCCTTCTTATGAAAAGAAGAATGCAATGCATGCGTGCTGTGCTGTGAAACAGGCAGTTTGGGTTTCCACACCCAATGTGTACTACAGTGAACAGTGCAGGTGTGAGAAATATGTCCTAACATGCCATATGAAAAACATCTAACACCAGGAAGGGTTAACTAATCTACGTGGGTGATAATGCCTCTTCCTAGATGTATATGAAACATGCTTTGAAGAACTTGCAACAGATTTTTCAAAAGGTGGCGGTGCATAAAACTGTTCAAAAGTAGGCGGTGTTTTGTTCTTTTCAAAAGCACTGATTTTCACTTTCAAGAACTCAATATGTTTATTTAAACTTGCAATTTCAAAAGTTCTTGCACTTTCATTACTTTCTAACTCACATGCCATATCATTCACTTTCTTAAAAGCAACTTCTAACTCAACATGCGATATTTTTAACAAATCATGCTCAATAGTTAAATCAGAATATTTTTTGTCCAAATCATCGAATTCATCAAGCAAGGACATGTGATTGGTATCAAGTGTGGAATGATCTTTAACTACAAAATCATGCTCTTTTTGCAAAGTCAAATAATCTAATTTCAGACTAGCATGAGTTTTCTTAAGCTTCCTATACGATGTATGAGTTTTTTCAGAAACTTCAAATAATTAATCATAAGTAAGCTCACATACCTCTTCCTGGTCTGACTGACCAGGGTGATCATCAGCCATCAGACACAAGTTTGTTTCCTCCTCTTCAGCTTCAGTCTCAGAAGAGTCGGATGCAGAGTCTGCCCAAAATGCCTTCTGAATCCACTTCTTGTCCTTTCTGAACTTTGGTTTCTCCTCACCCTTCTCCTTGCTTAGGTGAGCTTTAAGTATAGGATAATCAGCCTTAATGTGTCCAGGCTTCCTTCATTCAAAACAAACAGATTCAGATGAACCCTTAAAATTTTTACTGGACTTACCCTTGTTCCACTTCTGATAGTTCTTATGTTTCTTCCTTAGAAAGTTTTTGAATTGCCTTGTGATTAAGGTAACATCATCGCTATCAGACCCGAAAGTGCTAGTATCTGAATCTTTGACCTTTAGTGCCACTATCTTCTCTTTCTTGCGTTCACCTGCATCAAGTTGCCTTTGGTTCACCCCTTGCTCGTAAGCAATGAGTGATCCAAGTAAGCTATCAATAGAGTAAGTATTTAAATCTTTAGATTCAGTGATAGCAATAATCTTAACATCATAAGAAGCAGGAAAACATCTAAGAATTTTGTTCACTCTTTCGTAGTTAATAAGTTCTCTACCTAAAGCATGCAAAGAGGTAACAATCTGAGTGAACCTTGTGTACATTTCTGAAATAGTCTCACTAGGTTTTATGCAAAAAAGTTTGTAATCATGTAACGAGATGTTTAACCTAGACTGTTTGACTTCAGTTGTACCTTCGTATGTTATACATAATCTATCCCAGATTTCCTTTCCCATTGTACAAGTAGAAACACGCATATAGTCTTCAGATTTTAAAGCACAAAAGAAACAGTTCAAGCATTTTGCATTTAACTGTGCTGAATCACGATCATCATACATACAATCAGCAAAAGGCAATTCAGTTTTCACATTGTTAATAAATCTAAAAGGTGGTTCATATCCGTCCTTAACTAACATCCACATGCGGTAATCAATAGATTGCAGAAAAGTAGACATGCGTGTTTTCTAAAAATCAAAAGGAATATTGTCAAACAACGGTGGTCTTGTAATGGAATAGCCTTCAGCAGTATTACGATTATTACAGTTAGCCATGGATCAAATTCAAAAGTTTTTAAACCTAAATTTTGAATCCCGCTCTGATACCACTTGAAAGTTCGATAGGGATGTTAAACCCTAGTGAACTATTCCCGAGGCTAACCAAGAGGAGTGGTGAATTGGTTATTTAAAAATTTCACAATAACAATGAAAATCTTTTCGATACTTAGCAGCGGAAACAAGTAAACAAGAACGAAAAGATCAATCACAGATATTCACCCAAGCAGTTAATATCGGAAAAGTAAAGTGCAAAATTGAATCAGAAAAGCAAACCAGATTTTATAGTGGTTCAGTCAACTTGACCTACGTCCACTCCCCGGAGCCTCCCCTCCGGGTATTGCGCTAAATAAAAAGTGTCTCTCATTTTGCTCCCACAGCAAGGCGGAGAAGCCTGTACAAACACCTCCTTTTCACCACACGGTGAGGCAGAGAACCCGACCTCCTTTTGCTTCCTCCTGAAGCAGGCAGAGAACCTTCGAACTCCTTTTGGTTCCACCTGAAGCGGGCAGAGAACCCCGGATCTTCTTGCAAACGATCCTCCCATGACGAACACCGACTAGATGAAAGACGAACGAGCGGAGAAGACGACTCTGATCCGTGCTTGGAGCAACCTTAGTGAATCCCTCACTAACTCCCCCTCACAAGATCTTCTCTCTCTCTCCCAACTCTCTCTCTCTCTAGGGTTTCTCATGGAAGAAAGGTGGCAAAATATTTTTCTTGTTTTAAGAAAAAGTTCTTTTATAGGAGGGCTTAAAATTTGCCCTAAATCTCAACTGGTCGGCCAAGATCATCCAGGATGATCGATAGATCGTCCTGTACGATCAGTTTAAATTCAGCTGTTTCAGCCTGGACGATCTGGCTCTTCTGGACGATCAGTAGAAAAATTGTTCATATCGTCCCGTACGATCCTGCGATCGTCCGGGACGATTAGTGCAAATTGAGGAATATCATCCAAAAGACAGTTCGGGTCGTCCAGAGAAATCTGTGTTGGATGACCAAAAAATGACTTGATCGTCCAGGACGATAGGGATATCGTCCTGTACGATTATTACAAAAAGTGCCCAAATCATCCTGAACACAGTTCAGGTCGTACAGCTGAAATGCACTAGACGATCATGATCGTCCGGGACGATCCTGCGATCGTCCAGGACGATATGATCGTATCAATCAAAAATAAATTGCTTTCCTTAATTACCAGATTAAATTAGGCATGATTGTACTGCATCGTCCAGGATGATACACGTATCGTCCCGGACGATCAGACCGAATAACTAAAAATAAAAACTTGCCTAACTTGATCTGGCGGCTGAGAATTTCTGATTTGAGCATATCGTCCCGTACGATCCAAAGATCGTCCAGGACGATCTTCTTAATCAGACCCTCTTAACTTAGTCGCCCTAATTAGGGTTTCTATTTTTACCTGATCATCTAGGACGATGTGAATATCGTCCAGGACGATCTGAACAAAAATTGAATAGAAACTCTAATTCACTCAAGCTCTCCCCCTGAGTGTGTGTGTGCAAGGTTACTTAGCTAGGGGGTCAGTTACATTACAATTGACTTAATAAAATGAAAAATAGTACATTGGACACACTTGGACCCGATCTTGACTTGGCTTGAGTGGCTCGTGGTCTTTTGTGCCTGAAACAGATTAGCCAGGCAAAACACACTGGAAACATGTTTGTCATCATCAAAACCAAATTTGCAACATTTACTTTTGGCAAGACAAATGGCTTGGTAATTTTTCTATTGACAATCTTCTTTCTACCCGCTCTATAACTTATTGTAAAGTTAAGAATTTTTATTTCTCAATGGGACTTGGAATATTGATTATCTTTCCACTTTTTTGCATGATTCTGTTATCAACTTGATTCTTAACATTTCTTTACATTTGGAGAGTGATGATTGTATTCTGTTCAACCGTTCCAATGATGGGAGTTTTAATACTAAACAAGTTTGGAATGCTACCAGACAACTTAGGCTGAGGAATTATCTCATTGTTGCGTTTTGGCATGCTAGTATCCCTCCGACTTATTCATTTCTTATTTGGAGGATTTTGCATAACTACCTTCCTGTGGATTCTATTCTTGTTAAAAAAGGCTTATACATTGTTTACAAATGTCAATGTTGTCATCATATTGAAAATATGATTCATGTGTTTTTTCCAAGGCCCCATTGCTATGAAAGTTTGGATTTATTTTGACAATATGTTCAATGTTTTTTCCACTTTTCGTCTTAATTATATGGTTGATATTTTAAATGCCTGGATCTCTAATACTAAAGGGCATATTCATAATATTATTCATGTTCTTATCTGTTGGTATATTTGGAGTAGTAGGAATGATTCTAAATATGAGAACATTAAAATGAATGCTACTATGATTATCTCCAAAACTAATCATAAAATTAATCAATTATTTAGTTCTAAGCTTTTAAAAGTTGATTCTTTTAAAGGTTACCATCACCTTGCTGTTGAGTTTGGTTTGAGCTTTTCCTCCCCTACGACTTCTTGCGATAGGATCATTTACTGGAGAAAACCTGAGATAGGTTGCTTTAAATTGAATACTGATGGTTCTTGGAATCCTTCTAGTGCAGGGTGTGGTGGTACCATCAGGGATTCCACGGGTTCTGTGTTGTTGGCTTATGCGGGTCCCTCTAATGCATCTTCTGCTATTCAAGCTGAGCTTGAAAGTTTGCTGTATGGGATTCAATTAAGTAACTCTCTTGGTATTACTTATTTATGGATTGAATTTAATGCTTTTCTCATTATTCATTATATCAGTGGCCGTTGTTCATCAAAATTAGTTAATTTTTACCGGATAAGAGATATTAAGCATCTCCTCTCTCTCATTACTTTTAAAATTTCTCACATTTTAAGGGAGGGGAATGCTGTGGCTGATTCGCTGGCTAAACTGGGTTGCAATTTAGATTATTTTATTGAATATCATGAGCATAATCTGCCTAAAGAGTCCAAAGGACTGGAGAGATTAGATAGAATGGGGCTTCCTTACGTCCGTAACTACTAGCCCTTTGCTTTTTGCTCTGTTTGGTGTCTTTGGGTTTTTCCTTGGTTTGTTTCTTTTCCTGTTGTTTCTTGCTCTCTGGTTCCTAATGTGGTTTCCTTCATTTATGTCTGTTTGCATGTTCCTTGTTGTTTTTTGCTCCATTTTTGGTTCAATTACATTTTTTTCTACTCACTCTTATGCTTACTGCTTGCTTCTTCATGGGGCATATCTTCCTTATGATGCTGATTATTGGATGCTTCCCTGGATGTGGTTCATGGCTTCTCATTTTAATTATACTGGCTGCACTTACATCGACATATGGATTTCTAATATTATGATTATTTGCAACATCATTGATGATCACTTTTATCAGGTTGTGGGGGCCAAGTTGTTTGGTTATTCCAGTTTCAACTTTTTTAATGTTACCTGCATGCTCATTTTTCATGGGGTCATTCCTCCTTCTGTTGCTGTTTGTTGGCTAGTTCATTCGACGCGATTATTGGCTTATCATTTTAAAGATACTGGCTGCACTTATATTTACCTGTGGACTACTAATATTATGATTATTCGCAAGACCCCTGTTATTTTTTTGTATCAGGTTATGGGCACCAATTTGCTCGGCCATTCCAGATTCTGTATCCTTTTACAATTTACTTTAATTCTCTATCAAACCATATACTTTTTGGGATCGATTATCATGCAGGTTAATGGCATCGACATTTTGAAGTGTAGTAGATATCTCTTTCGTAGATGGAGCCGTATGCGCAATTATCTCCATTTTTTGGGTCCTGTCTCTTACAGGCCTAGAATGTTATTAGGTTATTTTGTATTTGTTAGCAATGGGGACCACTGGCTCTTAGGTTTAATTTTGAAGTTTTTTGTTGCTCTTCTGAGCGGTAGCGAGCTGGAGGTCCACTTTAAGGACCTGTAATTTCCCCCTTATTTAACACGTAGGCCCCCACCGAGGGGTTTTCCCAAGAAAAAAAAAGGGTCTGGTAGTCTATTTTAAGCGAAAATTAAAGCTCTTAATGAACTCTATTTAGAAACTTCATATGATTAAGATGCCTCTCATGTTATGAATGCACGTCAATAACTTGAAGAAGAGATTAAATCCACCATTGACAATTTAAAAGAAATAAATATGGGAGAAAAGAAGACCCCGTTCTAATTTTTATAAGTTCTTTATTGAATGAGGATGAGGCAAATAAAATGATCAAACTTTTGGAAGAATTTAAAGGCTATTTCTCTTAATGTTATGAAGAAATGTCTTGATTATCTCCAGATATAGCAATTCATAAGCTCCAGATATAGCAATTCATAAGCTAGAAATTTAATCCGGAATGATTCCAGTTAAATAAGCACCTTGACAAATGTAATTTGATATTGAATAATAAGTAATATCTAAAGTTAAAAAGTTAATCGATGTAGGCTTTATGAGGGAGGAGAAATATCCAACCTGGCTAGCTAACATCCAATGCTATCAGGGAGATTAGCTAAATGGTCAATGATATTGTCACAATTGGAAATCGTAATCATATGTTTACGAGTAGTAAAAGGGAAAGCTGTGGCAAATTTTTTAGCAGCTCACCCAATACAGGACGATTGTCTAATCAATAATCAACTACAAAATGAAAAATTTCTAAGTCTAGAAATAAATGAAAAATCCACATGGGAATTCTATTTTGATGGTGTAGCTTCTAATCAACAAGAAGCATCTAATTATATTTCCCTAGGAAAGTTAGAATTGGCATAATATTTGTTACCCTGGAAAAGGGTGTAATGTTACTCTTATCATTTGTAAAAACCTTGTACGAATAGCAAAGCTGAGTACGAGGCACTGATAACTAGGTCAGAATTGACTTTCCTAAATGAAATTCAAGAAATTGAAAATTTCATATATTCATAGCTAGTGATCAACTAGATAGTTCATACTTATCAAGTATTAAAAGAAAATTTGGTTCCTTATCATCAATATGCAATGTATATCCTTGAAAAAAATCCTAAATGTAACATTTTATAAGATTCCCCGTGGACAAAATTTTATAGTAGATGCTTCAACAAAATTAGCATAGGCTCTGGTTTTTCCCTAAAGGAGATTCAATTCCAAAAGAAGTACAAGGTCATCAAGTCATATCATTAATAGATTTAGAATATATAAATAGAAAATCATCAGCTGAGGTGAAAATTATATTAGCAATAAATGATGAAGTGGTGGGTACGAGAAAACCCTTTATCGAATACTTATGAGAAATAAGCTCCCTCATGATAAATTGGCAACATATCAAATCAAAAGAAGATCTCTGTCTTATACATTAATTAATGACACCTTATATAGGAGATTATTAGATCAGATGTGGATAATAAATTAGAAGTATTAAAGATAGTAGAAGAAGTACAAGTCAGATTGTGTCATGCACATCAATCAAGTCCAATGATGATAATAAAAATTAAAAGAATGGGTTATTATTGGCCATCGATGATTGATGATTGCATAAACATTGCATATTATTATCATCAATGTTAATTACACTTTGTAGTTATATATCAACCACTGAATGTATTACGCCCAACCATTGTTTCATGGTCTTTTAAAAGCTGGGGTACAAATATTATAGTCCAATTGATCTTCCATCCCCCAGAGGTCATAGGTTCATTTTAGAAGCTATAGAATATTTTTCAAAATGTGTGGAGGTAGTTTGCTGGAGAGAAGTAAAAGCTCATCATGTTCTAAACTTCTTTAAAGACCATATCGTACATCAATTTGGTATTCCTTATTGAATTATATCAGATAATGGTCCTTCATTAAGAAGTACTAAAATAAATAACTTTACAAAATGTCACAATATTAATTAGAGATAGTCAAGAATCTATAGCTGAGGCCTTCAATAAAATGATAGTTCAAATTCAAAAGAAAACATTAGATGATAACGAATGTGAATGAAATGAAAAGTTGGGAGAAGCTTTATGGGCGTACATAACCACATATAGAACTCCAACTTAATCTACGATATTTGCTTTAGTAGTTGGACCAGAGGCTAATCTTCCTTCGGAGGTATAGCTACCTTCACTACGTGTAGTTGTTAAATATAAGATCACTAAAGAGCATAATACTAAACTAAGATTAGAAAACCTTAAAGGTTTAGAAGAGAAGTGCATGGAAGCTCAATAGAACCTCGAGTTATATAAAATAAAGATGATTTAAACACACTACAAGTTGGTTCATCCAAGAACTTTCCAAGTAGGAGACTTGGTTTTGGTTTAGAGAATATATATCTAAGCAAATCAAAAGAAAGTCAATAAATTCGATCCAACTTGGGAAGGCCTGTTCATGATAAAAAAGGCATACCAAAGGGGATCTTATAAGTTACTTGATTGTAAAGGAGGAGATCTTCCAATGTTACCTATAAATGAATGATATCTTAAGCACTATTACAGTGGATAATGTTAAAAGAGAATTTTGATACTAAATAAAATTTTCTTTCCATTTGATTTTGTATAATTTCTTAAATATATAAAAATTTACAAAAGAAACTAGATCCAAATGATAAGGTTAGATCTAAAGTTCATACTAAAGTTTATAAGTTTTAGATTCCCCAAATATCATTAAACTATTAAACTCTTTGTAATATATTATAAGCTTCATTATAGTATAAATCCCATCTATTTGGGAGATGTTATCCAATTCAGATTTTAGTCCACTTATCTAGGAGATATAATCCTAGTCAGGAATAAATTTATCTATTTAAGAGCTAACATCTCATTTAGATTTAAATTTTTCTTATCTTAGAAATGCTATCCGAATCAAGTTCAAAGCTCATCTATTTAAGAGTCACTATCTCATTCAAATTTCAATCTTTTTTTATCTAGGAGATGTTTTCCTAGTTAAGTTCAAATTTTATCTAATTGAGAGCCACTATCTCATTCAAATTTCAATCCTTCTTGTCTAGGAGACACTATCCTAGTCAAGTATATATTTCATTTACTTGAGAGCTGCTATCTCATTCAGATTTCAATCTTTCTAGATTAGGAGACACTATCCTAGTCAAGTATCAATCTCATCTATTTGAGAATTGCTATCTCATTTAGATTTTAATCTTCCTTATCAAGGAGACGCTATCTTCGTTAAGTATAAATTTTATCTATTTGAGAGCTGCTATTCAATTTAGATTTCAATCCTTCTTATCTAGAAGATGTTATCCTATTCAAGTATAAATCTCATATGTCTGAGATCCACTATCTTATTCAAATTTTAATCCTTCTTGTTTAGGAGATCTATCCTAGTCAAGTATAAATTTCATATGTATGAGAGTCACTATCTCATTCAGATTTTATTCTTTCTTTTCTAGGAGATGCTATCTTAGTCAGGTATAAATCTATCTGCATAAGAGCTTCTATCTCATTCAAATTTTAATTTTTCTTATCCAGGAGATGCTATCCTAGTCAAGTATAAATTTCATCTATTTGAGAGTCATTATCATATTCAGATTTTAATATTTCTTACCTAGGAAATGTTATCCTAGTCAAGTATAAACGTTATCTATTTGAGAGTAACTATGACATTCAATATATAAATCCACTTGTCTAGGGGACGCTATCCTATTCAATTATAAATTCAATCATAGTAAAATCTAAATATCAAACAACCTTTTAGATTCTATTGATCGCTTCAGTCAATGCCAACATATGTGATTTACCACACCTATTCTGGGTCCATTTGTTATCCTCATTTTTGGGTAAGGTTAAAATCTAAATAATAAAATACAATCCCAAAATTTTAATAGATTAGGCAGTAATTCTTGGGTGAGGTTAAAGAATTATTGTCTAATCTATTCAAATAGAAATTAATTTAAATATTTAAAAAAATGAGATTAATGAAAATTAGAATATAACTAATTATATTGTATAACCCTAAATCATACTATACAATCAGTTATTTTGATAAAACATCACTAACAAATCTATGTCTCCTAAATTAGGCATATTTAAATTTTGAAAATAGAACTAATCATAATATATGAACTAGTTTGCATTATTAAAACATTTATTAAGTTGGCTACTTTAATCCATATATTAAGGAATAAAATCAGATCTAATTTAATTGTAGATCATACTGTACAATATAAATATTATATAATATAATCCAGCCGAGAACTCTACCTATGAACTTTGGTTTATAATTTGATATTTGATTTGATCTTATCATACTGGATGATTTATAATCAGATTATATGATCTTTGATAGAAATGAATTAATCATACAATATGATCTATGCATCGTATTATACAATAAGAAGAATTAAAATTTAAAATTATGGATTTTGAGAGCCCTCTTTATAAACTCTTGTATATTCTATAGCAAGAAACCTTTAGCAATTAAACTCATCTTCTTTATAAGGGAGAGCATGGAGAGAGTCTGTTGAAATCCAGGATCCCGAGCACTTAATTTTGATGGTGACAACTAATACTTACTGAGTACATATAGACTTCCGTTAGATTACAAATCTTTAATCTTTGTATATGAGCACTAACATTTCAGGTCAGATGCACACTGCTAAAGATTGCTGGAGACTCAAATCGGGTAGAATAGGATGTTGAAGAGTCTGTAATTTTTATTTCTTTATTTTTTCTTTTTTGAGTCTGCCACAGAAGCATGCATATGAAAGGAGCAACCATGCACACACACAGGGGGAGAATTTTCTTTTAAAATGATTAATTTTTTTTTAAGCACATCGTACTGTATGATCTTGGATCGTACTGTATGATTAATTAAAAATACTCAGGCTAACGGCTAATTTTCTAATGATTAAGTTTACAAACTTATCGTACTGTACGATCCCTATCGTACCGTACGATAATATGTAATTGTGAAACCCTAGCCGCCAGAATAACTTTGGTAAGTTTTTGAATTTGATTTTCTGAACTGATCGTACTGTACGATAATGTTCGTACTGTACGATTAATTAAAACTTGCCAAAATTATCTCCCTAATCAGGAAATAAACGTTGGTTTCTATTTTATATGTCGATCGTACTGTACGATAGTATATCGTACTGTACGATAGTCAGAGACGATTTCATTCGTCCCAGAGATCGTACCAGATGAAACCAAGGTTTTTTGTTATGTTCGTCCTGGACGATATTCATATCGTACAGGACGATATCAAGAAATGAACTGATCGTACTGTACGACTGGTGGAGTGCTGGACGATTGTCAGAGACAATTTCCTTCGTCCCAGCGATCGTACCAGACGATCCCAAGAAATTTTGAACTATTCGTCCTGGACGATATTCTTATCATACAGGACGATATCATAAAAAACACTATTCATACTGTACGATTAAATGAGTGCTGGACGATTGTCAGAGACAAGTTCTTTCATCCCGAGGTTCGTCCCACAGTTCGTCCGGTATGAACAGTACGAATCAACAGTATCGTACTTGACGATATGCAGATCGTACTGTACGATATGAATAAAATTCGATACCTGTTCGTCTGTACTCGTACTGGACGGAGCTATAATTGAACTGATCGTACTGTACGATTATAAATCGTACTGTACGAACAGAAACACAAAAGTTGAAACTTTTAGGGTTTTCTGAAGCCTAATATAAAAACAACTTAAAATTTTCTTGAGAGAGTTGTTGATCAATCCTTTTGCTGTGAGAGGCTTGGAGGAAAAAGAAGGGGATTCGTAGAGAGAAGTTTTTGGAGAGATCTAGAGCTTGAGAGAGGAAGGTGAAGGTGAGCTTGAGCGTGAGGGAGAAGTAGTGTGAGGGGATCACACGGTGGCTCCAAGCTAGCTGCATGCTTTGCTCCTCTTGTGGCTTTGGAAGCTTCAAGAAAGTTCTCGAGGGAAGAGTCACTTCAAGATCAACATCGCCAAGGTACTCTGCCATCTCCAGGAGGGAGAAAAAGGAGAAGGTCCGCTGCCGTCACCAGGAGGGTGACATAGCATTTGGTATTCCGCCGCACCGAGGGAGGTGAAAGTGAGTATTGTAAAGGCTTCTCTGCCTTGCTGTGGGGGCAAAAGGAGAGTCAACTTTTACTAGTGCAAATCCCGGAGTAGAGGACTCCGGGGAGTGGACGTAGGTCAAGTGACCGAACCACTATAAAAATCTCTGGTGTATTTTTTCCTGTTTACCGTACTTTACTTTTCATGCTTTAAATTTGTGCGTTTTAAATTGCTTGGTGAAAAATCAGTATTTAAATATTGTAGTGTAAAATCTAAATTGAACTATCAATTTCATCGTTGTGAATGTTGTATTTGCTTCCGCACATTAGTCGTTAAATTATATTTTGAAAATACAAAAAAATTAGAACTCTTTTGTAGGGTTAAATTTTTAAAATACCAATTCACCCCCCCTCTTGGCGCATCTCGTACTTTCAGAGTCCACAATCATGAGGAGAGAAATAAGGTGAATTTAAGAGAGGGAAAGTGCCTTGAGGGAGTCAAGGGGTGTGAGAAGGGTTACATGGTTGCTCTAGTTAGCCTTCTTTTTGGGTCCTCTGGTTTTGTTTGGTGGAGCTCTTAGAGGAGAGCTCTAGAAAAAAAAGTATTTAGTGTGAAATACTCTATAGTCGAGGACACTAGGGTTTTGGCATGTCGTTGGGCATGGAAGTGAAAGGAAAAATCAACATCATTGTTGGGCTTGGAAGCGAAAGGAGGATCGGCATCTCCACTAAGCTTGGATGTGAAAGGAGGAATGGCATCATCACTAGGCCATAGAGGTGTGAGGAGGGAGATTCTTCAGGTGTGAAGAATCTGTAAGGTGATTCTTTGTGAGGTCAATTGAGAAGGGCTTCTTCTCCTAGTTGTGTGCTAAAGGAGAGACACTTTTAGTACAATTCTAAAAGCGAGATGCACTTGAAGAGTGTACGTAGGTCAATTTGACATAACCACTATGAACCTTGGTTTACATTTTCTTACTTTTCCTATAGTTTACTTCACTTGTAATTGAGTTTACTGCACTCTGGTTTAATTTTGGTAATTTTTTTATTGATCGTTGTTTTCAAAATAAGTAAACAAAAATAAATAAAAATTTAAAGGTTATTTTCTAAAAGTATACAACAACAACATCAAGCCTTTGTCCCACTACGTGGGGTCGGCTACATGAATCCTTTTTCTCCATTGTGTCCTATTAAAAGTCAAATTCTCATTTAAATCTAATAAAGAAAGATCATTTCTAATATTTTTTAACCAAGTTTTTTAGGTCTACCTCTACCTTTCTTAACATAAGTCAAATCTAATACCTCTACTTTCCTAACCGAGCATCAGAAGGCCACCATTTTATGTGAACAAACCATCTAAGGCGACTCTCTCTAATCTTATCTTTCGTTGGAGCTACTCCAACCTTTTCACATATATGCTCATTTCGTATCCTATCTCTAAGGGTAAAGCCACTCATCCACCTAAGCATCCTCATCTCTGCAACACTTAACTAAGTATTATACTTCTCTTTTAATGGCCAAGATTTAGCACCATAAAGCATTGCAGGTCTCACCACAATCTTATATAATTTTCCCTTAAGTTTGAGGGGGACTTTTCTATCACACAACAAGCTCGATGCATTCCTCCAATTCAACCATCCAACATGAATTCTGCTGATAATATCCACATCTATTTCCCCATCACTCTGAATAATAGATCCAAGATATCTAAAACATGTACTCATATTAATGACTTGATCGTCCAAAGTCACAATCCCCTCACTAGGTCTATTACTACTAAAATTACACTCAATATATCCCATTTTAGATCTACTTAAGTGAAAACCTTTAGACTTTAAGGTTGACAATCCATAATTCAAGTTTACCTTCAACTCCCTCTCTAGCCTTATCAATAAGAAGAATATCATCAGCAAAAAGAATACACCAAGGTACATCCTCTTGCAAATGTCTAGTAAGAACATCCATGACTAAAGCAAAAAGATATGGGCTTAAGGCTGATCCTTGATGTCATCCAACCGAAATAGGAAAATACTTGGTCAAACCACCTTGTGTTTGAACACAAGTAATAGCTCTTGCATACATATCTTTAATGATTTGAATATAAGCATTATTAACTTCTTTCTTTTCAAGAACTCTCCATAGCACTTCTCTTGGAACTTTATCATATGCTTTCTCTAAATCAATAAATATTATATGTAGATCCTCCTTATTCTCTCTATATTTCTCCATCAAACCTCTCAATAAATGTATGGCTTCCATAATAGACCTACCTGGCATGAATCCAAATTGATTTTGAGAAATATTAGTATCATGCCGCAACCTACACTCCATATCGTTTTATCATGCCATTATCACGTTTGATTTAAGTTCTTTACATGTGCGTACAATCACAGCTCTAATTATTTATGATCTTTCTATAGGCATGTTGTGCACTACTTCTTTGATTACAACAATAATAACATCGCCAATATGAGCATATCACTGATTACTAATTCCTATGATTTAAATACTCATCAATTCTTGAGCTATACTATTATTCTCTACATTCAAGAGGGTCTGAGGTTGAATCATATATGTTGCAAATCTAGGTTTCAAGAACTATGATTTTGATGATAGCAAATATTTCTATTTCTGGTTGATTGTTTAATCTTTTAGGTCCGCATGATCAATTGCAAGTTCAAGCCAGCTCAAGATCGAGTCAGTCTGTTTTGTAATTCAGGTCCAATATATTGTTTTCATCTTTATTGAGTCAAATGTAATGTAAAGGATCTCCTAGCTAAGTAACCATGCACACACACACTCTAGGGGAGAGTTTTAGTGAATTAAAGTTTCCATTTATTTTTAGTTCAGATCATCCTGGACGATATTCACATCATCTTAGACGACCCAATGAAAATAGAAACCCTAATTAGGGCGACCAAGTTAAGTCAGTCTGATTAAGCATATCATCCTGGACGATCATCGGATCGTACAGGATGATAGGATCAAATCTAAAATTCTCAGCCGCCAGATTAAGTTAGGCAAGTTTTGATTTTTAGATATTTGGTCTGAACGTCCCGGATAATATGTGTATCATCCTCGACATTCCTTTACAATCATGCCTAAATTAGTCTGGTAACTAAGGAAAGAAATTAATATCTGATTAATAATATCATATCATCCCGGACAATCACAATATTGTATGGGACGATACATGCAAAATCTTGACCATCCAGAGCATTTTACCTGGCCGAACCAAACTATCCTCTCGACGATATGCCTAGTTTTGAACTAATCATATGGGACGATAGAGATATCATCCTGGATGATCAAGTCATTTTTAATCATACAGCATATTTTATGCAAGCCAATCAGAACTATTCTCAGGACGATTTTGGGTGTTTTGAACTAATTGTATAGGACTATAGAGATATCATCCCGGACGATCAAGTCATTTTAAGATCATCTAGCATAAGTTGCCTTGGATGAATAGAACTATTCTCTGTACGAAATTCCTGATTTACACTAATCGTCCCGGACGATCACAGAATCGTACGGGATGATTTGAACAAATCTGTCTTCTAATCGTCCAGAGAAACTAGATTGTCCAGGCTGAAATATGAGATTTTACACTGATCGTACAAGACGATCCTTTGATCATCCTGAATGATATTTTACGACCAATTAAGATTTAGGGAAATTTTTAAGCCCTCCTATAAAAGATCTTTTTCTTCCAACAAGAAAAATCTTTTGCCACTTTCCTTTCCAGAGAAAACCTTGAGAGAGAGAGAGAGAGAGAGAGAGCTTGGGAGAGAGAGAGGATCTTGTGAGGGGGAGTGTATGAGGGATTCACAAAGGTTTCTCTAAGTAAGGATCTGAGTCATCTTCTCGGTTCATCATCTCTTATCTTATCGGTGTCTCTGTGGAAAGGATCGTTAGCAAGAAGATCCGGGTTCTCTGCCTGCTTCAGAAGGAAGCGAAAGGAGTCCAAGTTCTCTGCCTGCTTCAACAGGAAGTGAAAGGAGTCTAGGTTCTTTGCCTGCTTCAGGAGGAAGTGAAAGGAGTTCAGGTTCTCTGCCTCACCGGGTTGGTGGAAAGGAGTTTTTGTAAGGGCTTCTCCACCTAGCTGTGGGGGCTAAAGGAGAGTCACTTAGTGTTAGTGCAATACCCGGAGCGAAGGCTCCGGGGAGTGGACGTAGGTCAAGTTGACTGAACCACTATAAAATCTACTGTGCTCTTTCCAATTATTTTTCGTATTCATTTTTCTGTTGATGATTGTGTGATTATAAGTATTATTCTATTATTGTTAAACATCTGCACAACATCATCACAAAACTATAAAAAGTTTAAAAACATTCAAAAATATTTTCTAAATCATTGTTTTGCTCTCAAATTTTTAAAACTACCAATTCACCCCCCTCTTGGTTAGCCTCGGGACTAGTCCATAAGGGCTTAACATCCCTATCAAACTTTCAAGTGGTATCAGAGCGGGATTCAAAAATTAAGTTTAAAAACTTTTGAATTTTGATCCATGGCTAACTTTGGTAATCGTAATACTGCTGAAGGTTATTCAATTACACGACCACCATTATTTGATAACATACCTTTTGATTTTTGGAAAAATTGCATGTCCACCTTTTTACAATCAATTGATTATCGCATGTGGATGCTTCTTAATGATGGCTATGAAGCACCTTTTAGAATAGTTAATAATATTAAAACTGAACTTCCTTTCACTGATTGGACATTTGATGATCATGATTTAGCACAACTGAATGCAAAATGTTTGAACTATTTTTTCTCTGCTTTAAAATCTGAAGATTACATGCTTGTTTCCACTTGTACGACTGATAAATAAATCTGGGATAGATTATGTATTACTTATGAAGGTACATCTGCGGTTAAGCAATCTTGATTGAACATCTTACTTCACGACTATGAACTCTTTCACATGAAACCTAATGAATTAATTTCTGAAATGTATACTAGGTTCACTCAAATTGTCACTTCTTTACATACTTTAGGAAGAGAACTTACAAACTATAAAAAAGTGAACAAAATTCTGTGATGTTTGCCTTCTTCTTTTGATGCTAAGATAACTATAATTACTGAATCTAAAGATTTGAACACTTATTATATTGATAACTTACTTGGGTCACTCATTACTTCAGAGCAAGGAGTGAACCAATGACAAATTGTTGCAGGTGAGAAAAAGAGTGAGAAAACTATGGCGCTGAAAGCCAATGATACTGACACTAACTCTTCCGGGTCTGATAGCGATGATGTTGCCTTAATTACTAGGCAATTCAAAAGCTTTCTAAGGAAAAAACATAAGAACTTTTAGAAATGGAACAAAGGTGAGAGTAGCAAAAATTTTAAACATTCATCTGATATTATTTTCTTTGAATGTAGGAAGCCTAGACATATAAAGGCTGATTGTCCTACACTTAAAGCTCACCCAAGCAAGGAGAAGGGTGAGGAGAAACCCAAGTTTAGAAAAGATAAGAAGCGGATTCAGAAGTTATTTTAGGCAGATTCTACATCCGACTCCTCTGAGACTGAAGCTGAAGAGGAGACTATAAATTTGTGTCTGATGGCTGATGATCATCATGGTCAGTCTGACCAAGAAGAGGTATGTGAGCTAACATATGATCAATTGCTAGATGTTTCTGAGAAAATTCATTCATCGTATAGAAACTTAAGAAAACTCATACTAGTCTGAAATTAGAATTTTTGAATATACAAAAAGAGTATGAAATTTTAATTAAAGATCATTCTACTCTTGATTGCAATCATATGTCACTAGTTGATGAATTGAATAAAAAGCATTCTGATTTGATTACTGAGTATGTTTCATTAAAAACCATGCATGTTGATTTAGAAAGAGTTTTTAAGGAATTAGACACCATGGCATGTGACTTAGAGAGTAGTAAAGGTGCATTGAAATTTGAAATTGCAAGTCTTAAAAAGGAGAATGAATTTCTAAGAGTAAAACTTTATGCTTTTGAGAAAAATAAAACACCTCCTACTTTTGCACAATTTTATGCACCTCCACCTTCTGAAGAATTTGTTTCAAAATCATCAAAGCATATTTCATTCAAACCTAGGAAGAGGCACAATCAACCACATAGATTAGTTAACCCTTTTCCTGGTGTTAGATGCTTTTTTTGTGGCATGCTTGGATATATCTCATACACTTGAACTATTTATCATAGTACACATTGAGTGTGGAGACCCAAATTGCATGTTTCACAGCACAGCACATATGCATTGTATTCTTCTTTTCATAAGAAGGAACCCAAACCTATTTGGGTTCCTAAATCTGACGTTTGATAATTTTGTAGGTATGCTCTCACACAAGACCTCATGAGAGTATGTGGTACCTGGAAAGTAGATGCTCAAGACATATGACTGGAGATGCAAATCAATTCATTTCGCTAGAGGCCAGGGCTGGAGACAAGGTTACACTTGGAGACAATACCACCAGGAGGGTGGTAGGAGTAGGTATAATTGGTGATTCAAAAAATTTCATTATTGGCAATATTTTTCTTGTAAATGGATTGAAATACAACTTACTAAGCATCAGTCAACTTTCTGACAAAGGATACAACATCAAATTCCTGTCCACTTGCTGCATTATAAGCTTAAATGACAAAATTATTTTGCAGGGATAAAGGATCAATAATGTCTATATATTGGATGTAAGCTGCTTTAAAACTGATGTTTTAATTTGCTTAAAAACTATTGTTGATGAGTCTTGGTTATGGCATAAGAGATTATGTCATGCCAGTATGAAAACCCTTAGGAGAGTCACCCAAAAGGACTCAGTTAGAGGTATCCCCAAGCTTAAGTTCACTAAGACCACCTGTGTGATGCCTATTAATTAGGAAAGCAAGTCCACTCCTCTTTCCACTTAATTAAGGACATCAACACCTCTAGACCTTTAGAAGTCCTTCACATGGATTTGTTTGGACCCATTAGCACTGCCAGCTTAGGCGGGAGAGTCTATGGATTTGTGATTATTGATGATTACTCGAGGCTCACTTGGATTAGATTTCTGTCACATAAATCTGAGTCATTTGATGAATTTAAGTCTTTCTCCAGTTGGATTCAGAGGAAGTTAGGTTGTGAGATCTTGACTATTCATAGTGATCATGGTGGAGAGTTTAAAATTTTGAGATTTGGAACATTCTATGAAGAGCAAGGGATTAGTCATAATTTTTCAGCTCCTAGGACCCCTAAGCAGAATGGGGTAGCTGAAAGGAAGAACAAGACCTTAGTGGAAGCCACTAGAGCTATGCTTACCGAGTATTCACTTCCAAAGTACTTTTGGGCTGAAGCGGTAAACACTGCCTGTTATGTGCTAAATAGGGTGAATGTTAGATCCAATCGGAATAAGACACCTTATGAAATCATTAAGGATAGAACTCCAAACCTGTCCCACCTCCATGTCTTTGGCTGTAACATTTTCATTCTGAATAATGGGAAATCATACTTAGGAAAATTTGACCCTAAATCTGATGAAGGAGTGTTCTTAGGCTATGCTAGTGTGGGGAAATCCCTTAGGGTGTTTAATGAGAGGACTTTGGTGGTGGAGGAGACAACTCATGTGGTGTTTGATGAATCTGATCCTAAGGAGACTAGAGTTAAGGAAGAAAAAGAAGTAGGAGAGATTACCCAAGGAGTTGAAAATATAAATCTGGAGGAAAGGGTAGAGCCTCAAAAAACTTTGCCTAGAGATTAGAGATATGCTTCGAGTCATCCTAAAGAACTGATCTTAGGAGACCTTTCTGAAGGTGTTAGAATTAGGCATGGACTTAAGAAGGAAGTAAACCATTCTGCCTTTATCTCAATGACTGAACCCACCAACATTAATCAAGCCCTTTTTGATGAGTTTTGAATCTTAGCTATGCAAGAGGAATTGAATCAATTTGTAAGGAACGATGTTTGGGAGTTAGTAGAAAGACCTAGGAATCAAAGTGTAGTGGGAACCAAGTGGGTCTTTAAGAATAAGATGAATGATTCTGGTGTGGTGGTTAGGAATAAGGAAAGATTAGTGGCTAAGGGGTTCAATCAAATTAAAGGGATTGATTTTGAGGAGACCTTTACCCCTGTAGCTAGATTGGAAGAAATTAGGGTGCTACAAGCCTTTGCCTTTTATAAGGGATTTAAGTTGTTTCAAATGGATGTCAAGAGTGCCTTTTTAAATGAGGTAATAAAAGAGGATGTTTTTGTAGAGCAACCCCCAGGTTTTGAGAGTTTCTAAAATCCAAATCATGTTTACAAATTAAAAAAGACTTATATGGATTGAAACAGGCACCCTGAGCTTGGTATGAGAGGCTTAGCACATTCTTACTAGAAAGAGAGTTTGTTAAGGGAAGCGTAAACACCACCCTTTTTCTTAGGAAAGTAGGAGATGATCTACTCATTGTCCAGATCTATGTTGATGATATACTTTTTGGATCTTCTAATAAAAATTTATGTGATGACTTTTCTAAGATAATGAGTAAGGAGTTTAAGATGAGTATAATGAGAGAATTGTCTTACTTTTTGGGGTTTAGCATAAGGCAAATGGATGATGAAATCTTTCTGAATCAATCAAAATACAGTAAGGACATCTTAAAGAAATATGAAATAGACAAAGCTAAGCAATCAACACTCCCATGAGTTCCACTGTTCAGTTAGATAAGGATTCAAATGGAAAATCTATTGATCATAAGAAGTTTAGGAGAATAATTGGATCACTGCTTTACCTGACTGCTAGCCGACCTGATATTATGTTTAGTGTTTGTCTTTGTGCTAGATTTCAAGCTAATCCTAAAGAGTCCCACCTGACTGCTGTTAAGGGAATTCTTAGATATCTTTTAGGGACCTCAAACCTAGGAATCTGGTACCCTAGGCATAACACTTCTTTTGAGATTATTAGATATTCTGATTCTGACTTTATAGGGTGAAGAGTGGATAGAAAGAGCACTTCTGGAACTTGCCAATTCATAGGACAGTCTTTAGGCTCCTGGTCCAGTAGAAAATAAAACTCAATTGCACTTTGCACTGCTGAAGTTAAGTACATTGCCTTAGGAAATTATGTAGCCCATGTCCTTTGGTTGAAGCAATAAGTTTTGGATTTAGGATTACCTGTTGGCACAATTTTAGTTCTATGTGATAACACTAGTGCCATCTGTATTTCTAAGAATCCTATCCAACATTCAAGAATCAAACACATTGGCATAACGCATCACTTCATTAGGGACCATGTTATAAAAGGGGACATTGAGCTACGTCATGTAGCAACTGAAAATCAACTGACTAACATCTTTAATAAACCACTGGCCTTTGACTCATTTGGCATTCTGAGGACCAGATTGGGTGTGATTGACATAAATGTATGAATCTGATGATTACTGGTTTCTAATTTTTTTATTTTTTTATTTTACTTTTAGCTTTTGTTTGATTTGATTGACTGTTTCACTTTAGAATTTTTTTTTCCTGCTGATTTTTGCTATTTGATTTGCTTATTGAATTTGGTTATTTCCTGTTGATTTTCATTTACTGATTTTGGTATGTCCTTTATTCTTCATGTTTTCTTTTATTTACTATTTACTCTTATAAGAATCAGATCACTGCTCACTACTACTGATAAACTGAATTTCTAACTAAGTGTTTTACCTTACTGTTTTTGTTTGAAAGCTTGTAAGCAGTGATTGACTCCTCTGAATCTGTTAAAGGGAATAAATATTGATGATTGTTTCTCTTTTTCTAACTCCTTTAATGGTATATTATTTCTTTTGGATAAAAATCTTTTTCATAATTAAAAAGTTAGTTTTTGAAATAAAGATCTATTTTATCTTCCTACAGTAATCTACCTAATATGAATAGTATTTTCAAGGTTTTAGATCAGTGTTATATTTTCTTAATCAGGGGATTACATTTATCATATGATGTATGATTTTTGTTTTGTGAATTAATCCTCCTTACTGTAGAGAGTGAGTTTTTATCTTCTCTTATGTTTGAAAGGTAATTTTACAACTGAGATTCTTTAATAATTTTTGAAAGGAAGATCGCTTACAAAAGATGCGCACTGCGCCAAATAAATTGAAAAAAAGGCACAAAATGAGCCCAAAGCTGAAAAGATGCGCAATGTTGCCAAATTAAAAAATACACAAAGTGTATCAAAAATCAAAAGATGCGTAGTATGCCAAAAAAATTGAAAGAAGAAAGGCACAAAATGTGCCCACAAAGAAACAAGCCATCTTCCATTTCAGATCTTAAAATGTCTTAGCAAAATCTATACGCCACTTAATATTTTCAAAAGCCTAAGATTGAAAATCATGATTTCTGATTACTTACTTCATAATACTAATTTATCAGATATTTTTTCAGGAATGAGGCTTGAAAGGATCTCTTTTCAAATCTAATTTCTTTCTTATGAATTAGACTTTTGTTTGAAAGGAATTTGAACCTGTAAGGTGTTCGAGGTAGGAGTTTCGAAAGTCAATTTTCCAACATTTCCGGATTTCAACGTCATCGATTTTCTTCTTATTAGTTTTTTAAATTGAAACTCAAGAGAAAATTTTAATTTACTCGAGGTGATCCATTCAAAAAAAAAGTTATTTTTACTTTTATTTTCTTATTTCTCTGTTTTATTTTATCTGATTTTATTTTCTTTTTGGTTTGTGAGTTTCTGGGATCCTTGATCTTTCCTCTCCTTCCCTCATCTTTTTTCATTTTCTTCACATCATCCTGGACGATCCTCATATCATCTTGGATGATCCATCATCATCGCGAACGATATATACATCGTCCTGGATGATTCATTCAAATCATTCCCAACATGATCCAACGGCTGGTATGCACCAATTATTGGTGATCGTCTTGGACGATCTACCTCATTATCCTGGATGATCCATATGACAGCAGTTGGATGATTTAAATTTGACCCATCCGATTCATTTATTGCCTAGCATTTTATACAATCCACCTCATTATCCTGGATGATACTTTTTATCAAAAGTCATCCAGCCTATCTCCTTGGGATAATCGTCTGTATCTTATCATCCTAGATGATATCTGATCATCCTGGATGATACGACCACCTTTTTGACCAATCATCCTGGACGTCATAATTGCTTATATCGTCCTGAATGATCCTGCGGTCATCTTGGATGATCTGGATGATTTCTATTTAAACAGTCATTTTCTTCACCATTTTTCACAATTCTTCCCTCAATCCTTCACTCCCTCATCTTCTTATGGTTGGTGGTAAGAGATCCAGGCAACGAGGTGCCAGTTCCTCCCGGGGAAATACCGATCCCCGCTTTCCTGATACAGTCAATCAAGCTGCATTTCAAAGATGTTCTGATGCTGGGATCACTATCATAAAAATGGTGAGCCCACGGACCATCACATATCCGGTACTTGATTTATTCGCTCACACATCCCTCATCTTCATCCTTACTCTAGCCTTCCCTTCAGCACTGACCTTCTTAGGGTGTTCTTTGCAAATCTGCGTATTACCTCTGATTACTCCACCCTTCAATCATTTATTAATCAACGACCAGTAGAATTAACCCGTGAGGACTTTCATAATATTCTCCAACTATTAATTTCTGGCGATAAGCTTCATCTTGTAGCATCTGACCCTGATTTTAATTGGAGCATCGCCAACCACTTCCTTCGTAACACAAATGCCCAAAACAATGACCAGCTCTGTTCCTCCCTACTCAAGGATGCTAAGACAGTCCAATATGTCCTTCACTCCTCTGTCATTCCTAAAGCTGGGGACCGCACCCACATCACTCATTTGCTCTCCATCACTACCTACTACATCCTGGTCCATCGTGACTTTAATGCAACTGACTTAATTTTTTTCTACATTGAATAATTGACTGTAATTCAGGATCTGGGCCACAAGAGACGCCCACATCTAGCTTTAGGACATATCATCCACTTTGCCCTTGAAATGAAATACAATTTTAATATCCAGATCAAGCCAGAATCCCACCTATCTTCTTCTCCAACAACTCCTTCCATGTTCTTAACAGCACTCAATTTTATTCGGAGCCCACCCCAGATATTGAGGGAGAAACGAAAGAAATTGTTCCTGAACCTGCTGCGCCTGCTCCTCCCCACATCCAATCACCGTTGGATCACTTGGTGCAGAGGTTCGACTAGTGGAAGGCACATTTTGACTCTTACATAGCTGCCCAGGAGGAGCAGCACGCTGCGGATGTCCACCGATTCAATACCTATGTAGACCAGTAGCGGCAACAACATAACAAGAATATGGCCTGGTTTGGTGAGCAGTTCGCCACCATTTACAGTTACTTTCATCCACCACCACCTCCTCCATCTGATCAGGATCCTCCTCTCTACTAGGTTGTTTATTTCAGTTTGTTGTGATGTTTTTAGTTTACTGTTGTTTGTTTGTCATTTATGTTCCTCCTTTTTGTGATGTCAAAAGGGGGAGTTATTTTTGTCTTGTAGTAGTTTCATTTGTTTTTTTTAGTTGTGTCTCTTGTTGTATTGAATGTCACTAGTTATCAATGATTAGGAAAATTTATCTTCTCTCGCCTGTTCTTTAATTACTACAATCTGGTTGATTTGAAACTACTGAATAAATATTTGCCATCATTAAAAATGGGGAGATTGTTGCAAATTTGGGTTTCAAGGACTATAATTTTGATGATAGCAAACATTTCTGTTTCTGGTTAATTGTTTAATCTTTCATGTTCGCAGGATCAATTGTAAGTTCAAGCTAGCCTAAGATCGAGTAAGTCTGTTTTGTAATTCAGGTCCAATGTATTGTTTTGATCTTTATTGAGTCAAATTTAATGTAAAGGATCCCCTAGCTATGTAACCTTGCACATACACACTCAGGGGGAGAGTTTTGGTGAATTAGAGTTTCTGTTCATTTTTTGTTCAGATCATCCTGGACGATCCAATGAAAATAGAAACCCTAATTAGGGTGACCAAGTTAAGTTGGTCTGATTAAGCATTTCATCCTGGACGATCATCAGATCATATAGGATGATAGGATCAAATCAAAAATTCTCAGCCGCTAGATTAAGTTAGGAAAGTTTTTATTTTTAGATATTTGGTCTGATCGTCTCGGACGATACGTGTATCATCCTAGATGATCCTTTACAATCATGTATAAATTAGTTTGGTAATTAAGGAAAGTAACTAATATCTGATTGATATGATCATATCATCCCGATTGATCGCAATATCGTACGGGATGATACACGCAAAATCCTGACCGTCCAGAGTATTTTACCTGGCCAAACCAAGATATACCCAGTTTTGAACTAATCATACGGGATGATAGAGATATCATCCCGGACGATCAAGTCATTTTTAATCGTACAACACATTTTGTGCAGGCCGATCAAAACCATGCTTAGAATGATTTTGGGTGTTTTGAACTAATCATACAGGATGATAGATATATCGTATTGGACGATTAAGTCATTTTGAGATAATCTAGTATAAGTTTCCCTACACAAACAGAACTATTCTCCAGACAAAATTCCTGATTTACATTAATCATCCCGGACGATCGTAGAATCGTACGGGACGATCCAAACAAATCTGTCTTCTAATAGTCCAGAGAAACCAGATCGTCCAGACTGAAATATAAGATTTTATACTGATCGTACAGGATGATCCTTCGATCGTCCTGGATGATATTAATGACCAGTTAGATTTGGGGAAATTTTTAAGCCCTCCTATAAAAGATCTTTTTCTGCCAGCAAGAAAAATCTTTTACCACTTTCCTTTTCAGAGAAAACCTTGAGAGAGAGAGAGAGAGGATCTTGTGAGGGGGAGTGTGTGAGGGATTCATAAAGATTACTCTAAGCAAGGATCTGAGACGTCTTCTCTGTTCGTCATCTCTTATCTTGCTGGTGTCTCTGTGGGAGGATCGTTCACAAGAAGATCCGGGTTCTCTGCCTACTTCAGGAGGAAGCGAAAGGGGTCCAGGTTCTCTGCCTACTTCAAGAGGAAGTGAAAGGAGTTTAGGTTCTTTACCTGCTTCAAGAGGAAGCAAAAGGAGTTCAGATTTTCTGCCACATTAGGTTGGTCGAAAGGAGTTTTTTGTAAGGGCTTCTCCACCTAGCTGTGGGGGCTAAAGGAGAATCACTTAGTGTTAGTGAAATACCTGGAGGGGAGGCTCCGGGGAGTGGACGTAGGTCAAGTTGACCAAACCACTAAAAAATCTGGTGTGTTCTTTCCAATTATTTTTCGCATTTATTTTTCTGTTGATGATTGTGTGATTGTGAGTATTATTCTGTTATTATTAAACATCTACACAACATCGCATAATTGTAAAAAGTTTTAAAACATTCAAAAAGATTTTCTAAATCGTTGTTTTGCTCTCAAATTTTTAAAACTACCAATTCACCCCCCTCTAGGTTAGCCTCGGGACTAGTTCACAAGGGCTTAACATCCCTATCGAACTTTCAATATCATTTTTCTTTGAATCTCTTATTTCAATGCAAGGGATAATGGAAAAAAAAGGATTGTCAAGATAAAGAAATATGTGGTTGTTTTTTCATTCTCACACTTTTGATATGATTCAAAAGAAATTGGTTCTTTTCAAAGTATAAAAGAAAAATATATATATTAATTACTTGTGAGCTTTTTATCTAAAGTTTTAATTTAAACTTTTAATTTCATATCTCAAGTTTTATTTTTTAAGAAGAAGATTTTCAAAATTCCAAAAAGATTTTAAAAGAACCAATTCCCTCCCCCCCCCCGGCCCCAACCCCCCTGCCTCTTGGTGTTCCATAATCACTTTCAATTGGTATTAGAGTAGGGTTCTCACTTTTTAAATTTAAAAATCTTGTGTAGATATGCATGGCACAGTTTGGAAATTGTAATACTTTGAAAGAATATTTAACTACCCAATCCCCACTTCTTGATAATATTTTGATTGACTTTTGAAAATTTTGCATGTCTAAGTTTTTACAATCCTTTAATTTTTGAATATGGCACATGATTCAAGTTGGCTATGATTACCTTCTTATACAGTGAATGGAGCTAAGATAGAGATTCATTTATTGAATGGTCTATAGAAGATTGTGATTTAGCAAATTTAAATGTAAAATATTTGAATTATTTGTTTTGTGAACCAAAATAAAAGGATTATATAGGGGCTTTTATTTGCACAAGTGGGAAAGAAATATGGGATAGACTTTGAATTACTTACGAAGGAACTAGTGAAGTCAAATAAACTTGCATAAACTTACTATTACAAGAATATAAACTCTTTCACATGAAACCCTTTCTGACATGTATATTAGGTTTAGTAAAATTATAACATCATTACATGCGTTGGGTAGAGAAATTCCTAATTCTGAAAAAGTTAATAAAATCTTACATTATCTGCCTGAATCTTAGGATGTAAAAGTCATAGCTATTTTTTAATATAAGAACTTGAATGCTTGCTCAATTGATAATCTTCTTGGCTCTCTAATTTCCTATATGCAAAATATGTTAAAAAACATGCAGATACAGGTGAATGAAAGAAAGAGCAAACAATAGTGCTAAAGGTTGATGATATAGAAAGTAATAGTTCTAGTTGAGATAAAAATGATGACATGACACTTATGATCAGACTGTACAAAAGCTTCTTGAAACTCAAGAAAAGTGACACTTTGATAAGCAAAAAGGAAAAATTACTTAATTAAAAAATTTTCTATATATGTAGTTTATGTTGAATGTAAAAATCAATGAACAACCATTCTGATTGCCCGAACATCAAGAGCTACCCATTGAAGGTGAAAGGTGAGGAGAAAAGAAATGCTAAAAGGGGAAACAAAAATTTCAAAAGGCTTTTTGGGTGAACTTTGACTTTTTTTGAAAGATGCAATAGCATTATTATTAAAAAGGAAAGGCCTAATACAAACTAACAATATAATCATATTCCTCCTTTAACATATTAAGAAAATAAGGAGGAATATTATGCATACTAATATCGTCCCAAAGAAAACTATAACTAAGAGCAAGGTTAGCACAGACATCAGCTAACTTATTACAATCCCTATCCACATAATTAAAAATAACATGATGAAAATCTTTAAGGAATGCAAATTGTTCCATTACAATGCCGGCCTTATTACCACCCATCTTCTTTAAACCATCCTGAAGAAACTTAATGAAATTAAAATTATCCCCTTCAATTATAATTCCCTTATAATGCTGTATGCAATCTTTCATGACCAAATCCAAGGCATGAATAGCAAACATTTCCAGTCTACAAACATCCCAATGTACACCACTGAATCCGAATGCCAATAAAAACCTTCCTTTGAGATCTCGGAATACACCCCCAATTCTCCCCTGATATGATGATTGTAAGGAACCATCCACATTAACTTTGATCTAATCAAGAGGAGGAGGATGTCAATATTTCTTAAACTACCAATCCGGCTGATTAGCACCCCAGAAGCCCTATACCATATCACATCCAACCAAAGATGATATAGAAGCAAAGCTAATAGAATTTGCTGTAATAAAAAGATAACTATCCTCCTTGCTACCATACATAACTTTATTCCTAGATTTCCAGCATAGAAAAATAGCAAAATAATAAATGTTTACCAAAAACCTGATCTTGGATGCACAGTCCTCCAACCAAGTGCAACATTCTTGAAATGAAACCAATGAAGGAATACAAAAGCCCCATTTATTCAAATATTGAATTACATGAATTAGCTTCAAGCAACTCATAGCCACATGTTCTTAATCTTGTGTTGTCATACACCCTCTAGGACATAAATTGCCATCTCTTAACCATCTATGCACCAGGAATTGACAAGTAGAAATAGCATTATGATACAACTACCACCAGAAAACTTCCACACGTGGATTAAGTTTTACCTTCTTAATCCAACTTTAATACGATTCTTAATCAAAAGTTGCACTAAAGAGTCAAATACTAAAGTAGAAATAAATCTTCTTGAGCTTCGATTAATAAGTTTCACTTGGTCATCTGTCAACTCCTAATAAATATGGACTTGACTAATCATCAAGATCAAATCCTTCCCAAAATAAATTTGAAGTTCCTCCTTATTCCATTCTCCATCCACAATGAATTTATCCACAGTCATATCATTGCTCTCTAGAGTTGAGAAAAATGTAGTCCATTTGTTAAAACATTTATCCAACAGCCAAACATCCTTGAATACATTAATAGAACTATCCACTACAATCTTCCATCTAACAATGGGATGAAGAGCTTTAGCACCATTTTAAATAATCTTTCAACAGACCGATGAGCTAACCTTAACTTTAGAAAACCAACTCCAAGAACCATATCTTGCTTCCACAACCTTCTTCATCAAAGAATCTGTCTCTTTAAGGAACTTCCAGGCCAACTTCACCCTTAAAGGTCTCACCTTGCTCACTGAATAATGAAGCTCAGGTCCACTTAGCTTGATCAGCTTATACAACACTTCCCAGCACACATAATGAAGGCCCTTACTCCCATCCTGCATATGCCAAACAAAATCCCTACACACCTTATCAATTTCAACTAGTACTCTACTAGGAATAAGAGAGTGAGTGCAATGAAAAATAGGAAGCAAGAGAATTTCAGAAGAGTAAATCTCCCAGCTAAAGAAATAAATTTATTCCCCCAATAATTAAGTTTCACCATAGTTTTATCAAGAATATACTGAAAATCAGCAGCCATGAGCCTCCTTAAAGCAATCTTCACACCCAAATATTTTATCTCATTAATAGATTTAAACCCTATCAAATAACATATAATTTTCTTCCTCCTTTTCACAGCTTTCCAAAAAGTATGATGTTATGACTTGAGCTCACGAGTTTATATTTTTGATGATAACAAATATTATGGCTTAAATTTTTATGTCTCATAGTATTTTTATTTTATACTTGTTTGTATGTAAACTAACATTTCAGGAACACCATGCACCATCTAACAAGGATTCAGGACTCAAGATTGGGTAGGATAAGTCATGCTATAAAGAGTCTATAATATTCATTGATGTATTCTTAATTTCTTGAGTCAATTCTTGTAAGGGTGTATGCTAGCTTGATAACTCTACACACACACTTAGGGGGAGTTAGATTGAGTCAAAACTAAAAGTTCAAATTTTGAACTAATCATACTGGACGATTTAGATCGTCCAGGATGATCAGTTACGATCATGAAAAAATAGACGTCAATCATAATTTAGGCAAGATTTTAAGATTGACATTTTGTTCTAAACATCCAGGATGATATACACATCATACTAGATGGTCTATGACAATCATGTCTAAATTAATTTTATGATTAGGGGACTAATTATGGTTAATTTGTTCAATCTGATCGTCCAGGATGATCAGTAATCATATTATTAGATGACCGAGAGGATGCATGGGATAACCTCCAATCATATAATATGAAATACCATAAATATTCATCTAATCATCTAGGATGATCCCCAATATTATATGGGATGATCAGTACAACTTTGAACTGATCGTACTAGACTATCTGATGATCATTCAGAACTATCAGGTCAAATTCTACACATCATCCGAGACGATCCTGCAATTGTCCAGGATAATCTTTACCACCAAAATTAAGTTTTTAGGATTTTTCAAACTCTACACATCATACTGGATGATCCTACGATCGTACTAGATGATCTTGGCTGCCAAAATTAAATTTTTAGGGTTTTTTAAAGCCCTCTATTTAAGTTTTCTCAAAAGTCATTAAAAGTGCCTTTGGCATGCATTGAGTCATTTTTCTTTTAGATAAAACTTGAAGAGAGAGCCTTGAAAGGGAGAGAGAAAAGGGCAGAGTTTAAGAGGGAGAAGATCCTTAGAGGGGATTTCAAGGGAGTGTGGAGAGGATTTCATATGGTTACTCTGGAAAGCTTGCACCTTAGTACCATCGGATTCAAGGTTCATCTTGAGAGAAGTTTTAAGAAGAAAATATCTCTTTGGTCAAAGGACCCAGCTCCTCCACCGCAACGATGAAGGTGAAAATGATTCCAAGTTCTTTGCCTCACCAGGAAGGTGAAAAGGATTCCAGGTCCTCTACCTCACTCGGTTGGTGGAAAGATTTTGTAAGGGCTTCTCTGCCTTGCTGTGGGGTCAAAAGGAGAGACACTATAGTTTTAGTGCAATACTCGAAGGGTGCCTCTAGGGAGTGGACAAAGGTTAGTTGACCGAACCACTATAAAATATGGTGTGTTCTTTCTGATTATTTTTTGCACTTTATTCTTACTGTGATTAACTACATGGGTGAAATCTCTGATTAATGTTTTTATTGTTGATTTAATTCATTTTTTCTATAAGATATAAAAAGATTTTTCTTTTTGTTAAAGAATTTTTAAAATATCCAAATCACCCCCCGCTGCTTGGTTAGCCTTTGGACTAATTCTTTAAGGTTTAAGCTCCCTCATAAACTTTGAAGTGGTATCAGAGCAGGAACAATAAATTAAGTTTTTGAAAACTTTTGAATTTTGATTAATGGCTAACTTTGAAAATTATAATATTGTAGAAGGATATTCAATCACTCGACCACCTTTATTTAAAACTATTTCTTTTTATTTTTAGAAAATTCGTATGTCCACTTTGTTGCAATCAATTGATTATTGAATGTGGTATATGGTTAAAACTGGTTATTTTGTACCATCACGTATTATAGATAGAATCAAATTTGATATTTCTTTTTTGAATAGAGTAGAGTAGAATAAATTAATGCTCAATTGAATGCTAAATATTTGATTTATTTTTTTATGCTTTGAATTTTGATGATTGCATGAGAATCTCTACATATACTACTGACAAGGAAATTTGAGATAAACTGTGAATTACATATGAAGGTACTAGTGAAGTCAAGCAATCTAAATTAAACATTTTAATGCATGATTATAAACTATTTTGCATGAAACCTTATGAGACTTTCCTAGAAATGTATACTAGGTTTACTCAACTTGCAACATCATTACATGATTTAGGTAAAGAATTCTCAAGCTTTGAAAAGGTCAATAAAATTCTATGTTGTCTACTTGATAAGTTTGATGCCAAAGTTATTGCTATTTGTGAATCAAAAAATTTGAATAAAGATTCTATTGATAATCTGATTGGCTCACTCATTGCCTACGAGTAAAGTTTGGGACAAAAGCTCTTGGATGAAGGTGAAACTATAGTGCTAAAAGCTGAAGATATGGATGAAAGTGGCTTAGTAGATGATAAAAGTGAAGAGTCAGCATCAATAACATATAAATTTGAAAATCTACTGAAGCATAAACATCAACAGAAGCAAAAATGGAACAAAGGTAAATATGGTAAGAATGTTAAGATTTCCTCTGACATTATCTACTTTGGGTGAAGGAAATTTGGACATAAGAAAAGTAGTGCCCTAACATAAAAACTCTTCATGCAAAGGAAAAGGGTAAAAAATAAGCAAATTGTAATAAGAACAAATGATAAAAAGCAAAAAATCTCTTAGGTAGACCTAGCTTTTGAATTATCAGACCAGGAGCAAGATAATGATGTATAAAGTTTTATTTGTATGTTTATTCATTTTTGTTGTTAATATGTGCTTGTATATTTTTATTCTTTTTGAATGTGTTTATTTTTTGTGCTTTTCTTTGTGTTTTTATCTTAAAAAAAAGGATATTTATTTTTGTAATCTTTTATTTTATTTTTCATATATTTTTTGTGTAGTTTCTCTGATAAACACACACATATCACCTTTTCTTTTGTATAAACTTTAGAGATTCAAATCACTTGTCAAAGATCATTTTTTCTAAAAATGAAAAATTTATCTCCTCTTTTCATAAAATTTTATCCAAGTCGTGGTTGATTTCTCTAAAATCTGTCAAAGAAAGGAAGCTCATGTTTTTATCTCTCCATCTCATTTCTTTAATGAGTCTATTTCACTTTTGATTCAAAATTTGCATCAAATTATAAATTGGATTTTGAAATTGAACTTTTTTCCATCTCCTTACAGTTTTTTTATCACATAGGGATCTTTTGCAAATTGTTGAATCCACTTCATTATTTTCTTAATTAAGCTAGTCATTTTATTTTGCTAGATTGAGTTTGCTTTACAATTTATTCTTCCTTATATAAGAAAGTGAGTTTTCTTCTGTTAAATCTGTAAGATAATTTTATAACTGAGTTTTTAAATATTAACAAAGGAAATAAATTATAAAATGAAATGAGGCACAAAATGAGCCCAAAATAAAAAGATGCACAATGTACACCAAAATTGGAAGGTACACATATTGTGTCAAAATTCAAAAAATGCGCAAAGTGCGCCAAAATTAATAAAGAGGCACAAAATAAGCCCAAAACAAATTCCTTTCTTATATGACTTTAAATCTTAGAAAATCCATGTGTCTATTGATACGTCCGATACTTGAGTTTGAAAATTATGATTCTTGATTCACCATTTTGTATTAATCTTTTATTAGATATATTTCATGCAATAAATTTTGAAAAGATTATTGTTTCCTGCTCTAATTCATTTCTTGATTTAGATGTTTGCTTAAAAAGAGTTGAGCCTTTAAGGAATCTAAGCTTAGATTAATAAATTTTAAATCTCTAAACTTTTTGGGTTATGCACTGTCAATACATGCCTTACTAAGTTTTTGAATAAAATCATGAGGTAACTTTCTCATTCCAAGAAAATTTACTGATATTTCAAACTGATTATTCTAAACATCACCTTCACCTGATCATGGTTTGTTTGATCTTTAGTCTTTTTTTCCTATTTTGTTTTTTCTATGCTCCTCTTTTTTTTTTATAATTTCAAAGGGGAAGAACGTACTATTATATTTTTTATGTACTATTATATTTATTTAATTTATCTTTTTATTTTTTTATTAAAAATAAATAAAAATTAAAAAGAAAGAAAATTATTTTAGCTTCCCCTATTTTTAAATAAATATCTTAGTGAGGAGGAGATTATGAGAAAATACTTTTAGTTTATAAATTCACCAGTAATATTTGTCATCATCAAAAAGGGGGAGATTGCTGCGACTTGAGCTCACGAGTTTATATTTTTGATGATAACAAACATTATGGCTCACATCTTTATATCTCATAGTATTTTCATTCTATACTTATTTGTGTGTATACTAACCTTTCAGGAATACCATG
The DNA here is from genome assembly GCA_019925795.1 of Dendrobium chrysotoxum. NCBI lineage: Eukaryota > Viridiplantae > Streptophyta > Magnoliopsida > Asparagales > Orchidaceae > Dendrobium > Dendrobium chrysotoxum. Next base: position 25,887,439 of record CM034298.1, on the reverse strand, counting down.
CACAATCTAACAAAGATTCAAGACTCAAGATTGGGTAAAATAAGTCATGCTGTAAAGAGTCTATAATATTCATTGATGTATTTTTTATTTCTTGAGTCAATTCCTATAAGGGTGTAAGCTAGCTTGGTAACCATGCACATACATACTTAGGGGGAGTGAGATTGAGTCAAAACCAAAAGTTCAAAAGTTAAGCTAATCATACTAGAAGATTTAGATCATCGAGGATGATCAGTTACGATCATGAAAAAATAGTCGCCAATTATAATTTAGGCAAGATTTTAAGATTGAATTTTTGTTTTAGTCATCCAGGATGATATACATCATACTAGATGATCTATGGCAATTATGCCTAAATTGATCCTGTGAGTAGTGGACTAGTTATGGATAATTTGTTCAATCTGATCGTCCAGGATGATAAGTGATGATCATACTGGATGATCGAGAGGATGCATGGGATGACCTCCAATCGTACAAGATGAAATACCAAAATTATTCATCTAATTGTCTAGGATTATCCCCAATATCATATGGGATAATCAATATAAATTTGAACTGATCGTACTGGACTATCTGATGATCGTTTAAGACTATAAGGTAAAATTTTGTACATCATCCTGGATGATCTTTGCCACCAGAATTGAGTTTTTAGGGTTTCTCAAATTCTACATATCGTACTGGATGATCATGCGATTATATTGGATGATCTTTGCGGCCAGAATTAAATTTTTAGGGTTCTTCAGAGCCCTCTATTTAAGCTTTCTCCATATACTTTGAAAGTGTTTTTGGCATGTACTGAGTCATTTTTCTTCTAGAGAAAACTTAAAGAGAGAGCCTTGAAAGGGAGAGAGGAAAGGGCAGAATTTGACAGGGAGAAGATCCTTGGAGGGGGTTTCAAGGGAGTGTGGAGGGGGTTTCATACGGTTGCTCTGGAAAGCTTGCACCTTATTACCATCAGATTCAAGTTTCATCATGAGGGAAGTTTTAGGAAGAAGAAGATCTCTTTGGTGCCAAAGGACCCGGCTCCTCTGCTATACTGGAGAAGGTGAAAGTGATTCTAGATTCTCTGCCTCACTAGGAGGGAGAAAAGGATTCCAGGTCCTCTGCCTCACCAGGTTAGCAAAAAGATTTTGTAAGGGCTTCTCCGCCTTGCTGTGGGGGAAAAGGAGAGACACTATAGGTTTAGTGCAAGACTCGGAGGGTTCCTCCAGAGAGTGGACGTAAGTCAGGTTGACCAAACCACTATAAAATCTGGTATATTCTTTTTTATTATTTTTCACACTTTATTTTTACTGTGATTAACTACATAGGTGAAATTTTTGATTAATCTTTCTATTGTTGATTTAATTCATTTCTACTACAAGATATAAAAAGATTTTTTTTTTGTTAAAGAATTTTTAAAATATCCAATTCACCCCCCCCCCCCCCCCCCCGCCTTCTTGGCTAGCCTCGGGACTAGTTCTTTAGGGTTTAACCACACCAACAAATATTCTCATGAAAAAGTTTTGATAGTTAATCCTTTGGCCCCACCAACTACAAAAGTCCAACAAAATGTTCTTGATCTTCTTCACTACCTTAATATTAGCTTCAGTAAAAATCAAAATATCATCTGCATAAAGTAAATGACAGATCCTCGGAGCATTTAGACGAACTTTTATACCAATCTCATTTCCTTTTTGAATAAAAGCATTTGATAACAATTGAGAGCATAAAAAAAAATAACAACGGGGTTAAGGGACAACCTTGCCGAAACTCGTTTCTAGCTTTAATCCAGTTGGAAGACTTGTCATTAATCAAAATAAAAAACCTGGGATCCTCCACACACTCTGTTATAAGCCTTGAAAACTTCAAAGAAAAGCCAAAGTAGTTTAACACTTGCTCTAGAGTACTCCACCCAATGCTGTTATAGGCTTTCTCCATATCAATTTTAAATGAAACAAAATTTTTAGAAGATTTAGAGAATCTGAATTTGTGAAACACTTCTTGAGCTATCAGCACAAGCTTGGATAGGGAATATCCCTTCACAAAAGTTGCTTGCTCTTTAGAAATGAGTTTTGGAATTATAAATTTGAATATATTAAGGAGAATTTTAGCCACCACTTTATATATTATCTTTCATAAACTGATTGGTCTGAAGTTAGATGGAACCAAAGGATTATCCACCTTTGGAATGAGCGCAATCATCATATCCTTCCAATCAGAGTCCATTATACATGTGGTAAAGAAATGGTTGATAGCATTCTGCACATCCGATTTAATAATGGATCAATATGCCTTAATAAATGAATATGAAATCCCATCATTTCTCGGTAATATATTACCCCCAAGTAGATTCACCACTTCCATAACTTAATCCATAGATAAATCTGCCTCTAGCATCTGAAAGTATGAGATGCGCCAAGAGGGGGGGGTGAATTGGTATTTTAAAAATTTAACCCTACATAAGAGTTCTATTTTTTTTTGTATTTTCAAAACATAATTTAACGACTAATGTGCGGAAGCAAATACAACGTTCACAACGATGAAATTGATAGTTCAATTTTAAATTTTACACTACAATATTTAAATACTGATTTTTCACCAAGCAATTAAAACGCACAAATTTAAAGCATGAAAAGTAAAGTACGATAAACAGGAAAAAAACACACCAGAGATTTTTATAGTGGTTCGGTCACTTGACCTACGTCCACTCCCCGGAGTCCTCTACTCCGGGATTTGCACTAGTAAAAGTTGACTCTCCTTTTGCCCCCACAGCAAGGAGGAGAAGCCTTTACAATACTCACTTTCACCTCCCTCGGTGCGGCGGAATACCAAACGCTATGTCACCCTCCTGGTGACGGCAGCGGACCTTCTCCTTTTTCTCCCTCCTGGAGATGGCAGAGTACCTTAGCAATGTTGATCTTGAAGTGACTCTTCCCTCGAGAACTTTCTTGAAGCTTCCAAAGCCACAAGAGGAGCAAAGCATGCAGCTAGCTTGGAGCCACCGTGTGATCCCCTCACACTACTTCTCCCTCACGCTCAAGCTCACCTTCACCTTCCTCTCTCAAGCTCTAGATCTCTCCAAAAACTTCTCTCTACCGAATCCCCTTCTTTTTCCTCCAAGCCTCTCACAGCAAAAGGATTGATCAACAACTTCCTAAAGAAAATTTTAAGTTGTTTTTATATCAGGCTTCAGAAAACCCTAAAAGTTTCAACTTTTGCGTTTCTGTTCGTATAGTACGATTTATAATCGTACAGTACGATCAGTTCAATTACAGCTCCGTCCAGTACGAGTACAGACGAACAGGTATCGAATATTATTCATATCGTACGGTACGATATGTATATCGTACAGTACAATACTGTTGATTCGTACTGTTCGTATGGGACGAACTGTGGGACGAACCTCGGGACGAAAGAACTCATCTCTGTCAGTCGTCCAGCACTCATTTAATCGTACAGTACGAGTAGTGTTTTTCATGGTATCGTCCTATACGATAAGAATATCATCCAGGATGAATAGTACAAAAATTCTTGGGATCGTCTGGTATGATCACTGGGACGAAGGAAATCGTCTCTGACAATCGTCCAGCACTCCACCAGTCGTACAGTACGATCAGTTCATTTCTTGATATCGTCCTGTACGATATGAATATCGTCCAGGACGAACAGAACAAAAAACCTTGGTTTCTTCTGGTACGATCTCTAGGACGAATGAAATCATCTCTGTAAGTCGTACAGTATGATATACGATCGTACAGTACGATCGACATATAAAATAGAAACCAACGTTTATTTCCTGATTAGGGAGATAATTTTGGCAAGTTTTAATTAATCGTACAGTACGATCAGTTCAGAAAATCAAATTCAAAAACTTACCAAACTTATTCTGGCGGCTAGGGTTTCACAATTATATATTATCGTACAGTATGATATTGATCGTACAGTACGATAAGTTTGTAAACTTAATCATTCGAAAATTAGCCGTTAGCCTGAGTATTTTTAATTAATCGTACAGTACGATCCAAGGTCGTACAGTACGATGTGCTTAAAAAAAATTAATCATTTTTTAAAAAAAAATTCTCCCCCTGTGTGTGTGCATGGTTGCTCCTTTCACATGCATGCTTCTGTGGCAGACTCAAAAAAGAAAAAATAAAGAAATAAAAATTACAGACTCTTCAACATCCTATTCTACCTGATTTAAGTCTCCAGCAATCTTTAGCAGTGTGCATCTGACCTGAAATGTTAGTGCTCATATACAAAGATTAAACATTTGTAATCTAATGGAAGTCTATATGTACTCAGTAAGTATTAGTTATCACCATCAAAATTAAGTGCTCGGGATCCTGGATTTCAACAATCTCCCCCTTTTTGATGGTGTCAAATAATATTTTCTGATGGACAGATGTTCTAACTTCTTTAGCTCCCCCTCAGAAGAGTAGCTTATTAATTTTTAAATAGGAGGAGAAGAAACAGTTTTTTTTTATTATTATAACATAAATAAAATAACAAGATAAAAAAAACAAATGTAGTGAGAACATAAACACCCAATAGCATTTAATGGTAAGCAAAAATATAATACAGAACACACAGAAAAGTCTCCCCCTTTTGACAGCACCAAAAAGGGAAGAAAAAGAAAAAATAAGTACACTGATAACAAACAGAAAACAGAAACATCTACAACAACCTAAAAATCTGGATCCTGATCCGGAGGTGGTGGTGGAGGGTCGGGAAACCGCTGGTGGTACTGATGAAGGGAGGCGAACTGGTGATCGATCGATGTGAAGCGCTCCCTAAACCATTTCATATCCGTGTCATGCTCCTGATGTTGCTGAGCAATGTGGGCATCCAACCGAGTCTCCAGACGATCAAGTCGTCGAATAATGTCGTCGTGAGGGTAGTCGGGAGGAGCAAGGCCATGTGGTTGGATTGGTGGTGGCGGAGGTGCGTCAGCAGGAGCAGCAGCCTCCTTATCATCAAACTCGGGATCGGCGGGAGCGGCCCCCCGATGGAACAAGATACGAAAGGAGGCATCCGAGTAGAAGATAGGAAGGTGATCAGGAGGGAGCGGATAATGAAGTTGGTATTTTGCATCTAGGATGTAGCCTATGACATGCCCTAAAGCAAGGTTCAGTTTACGACGGGTACCGGGATATCGGAAGGCAGACAAGGTATGAATGTAGTCAAACACCATTTGGGCTTCATTAAATTTTGTGCCAGATATAATTAGATAGGTGACGACAGAAAGTAGGGGAGTAATATGGATGCGATCTCCAGCTTTAGGTATAATAGATGTGCGTAGGTCATGCTGGATAATGCGGGCATTTTGATTTATGGTTTGGACCAAGGGTAGGTGTTGATTGGAGGGGACACCTCTAAGGGTCATATTTACTGACATCCAATCATAGTCGTGGGAGATCATGGATTGGGGACGAGGGCCGTCAGTGGACAGCCCGATGTGCTCAGCAATGTCGTTGACGGTGATAACGACATTCTGTTTACAGACATAAGATGTGAAGGTAGTGTTTTCAAGGTCGACTCGGATATTGGCAAAAAACTCAAACAAGAGTTCGGAGTGAAACGGAAAAGCAAGAGTCAGAAGGAATTGAAGGCTAGTGGAGGCGAACAGATTCATCACCTCAAAATTTAGGGCGGCCTGATTGAGCATGCCGGATGGAGTGAACTTTGCCTCCTTGATTTTGATATATGCTTTCTCGTCCGCAGCGGAGAGAAAACGATCATCGAAGCACCGAGAGGAGGAAGAGCTCCCGACGATCATACGACCGCGCTTACTGGACCCAGACATTTTGGAAGAAAGGATTGGATGAATGATGAAATTCAGAGGGATTGAAGGTGAGGAGAAATGGCAAAGAATCCCTCCCGTTTTATAGAATTTAAGGGATATCGTACAGTACGATTGAGCATCGTACAGTACGATATGCGTAATAATGTCGTCTGGACGACCTTTCAGAAAAGTGACAGTACGATCAGTATCGTACTGTACGAACGTGAGTGTAAGGCGTTCATCCCAACGAGTCGTCTGAACGACTTTTGACCAAAAGTGTTCGTATAGTACGAACAGGTGTTCGTACAGTACGATAGGCAATAATGTTCGTACCCGCCGATTTAAATTCGTCCTAATCTGTTTGACACGTAGATCGTACAGTACGATTGGTATGTCGTACAGTACGATGACCAATAATTAGTATCGTACGGTACGACTAGTGAATCGTACAGTACGATAGGTATAAGACATGAAGGATCTGGACCGTGAATGGGAATGGACGGCTGAGATTGGAGTGATTGAAACCTTATCGTACAGTACGATAGTAGATCGTATAGTACGATTGTCAGAGAATACCAAAGTTTGTGAGCAACATGGGAAGAGGATTAGGAATCCAATTTTTTTGTTTTTTTTTTTGTGTTTTTTTTTTATTTTAATTTTAACAAAAAACAAAACAACCACAAACTAATTTTTTTTTTTTTGTTTTTTTTTTGTTACATTAGGCGTGAATGTCTATGACACCTAATTTGGTTCGTAAAGTGCTATATGTGTCATAACCTAATGGTTTTGTGAAAATGTCCGCCAATTGATCTTCAGTAGCAACGTGGTGCAGTTCAATATCTCCTTTGGCTACATGATCTCTAATGAAATGATGTCTAATGTCTATATGTTTGGTTCGTGAGTGTTGAATTAGATTTTTGGATATGCAAATTGCACTAGTGTTGCCACACATGATCGGAATGGTTCCTACAGGTAGTCCTAGATCTACAAGCTATTGTTTTAACCACAACACTTGTGCAACACACATACCTACCGCTATATATTCCGCTTCGGCTGTGGATAGGGCTACTGAATTTTGTTTCCTACTGGACCATGAAACTAATGATTGTCCAATGAATTGATAAGTGCCAGAAGTGCTTTTTCTATCTACCCTACATCCTGCAAAGTCTGAATCTGAGTATCCTAAGATTTCAAAAGAAGTGCTGTGTCTAGGATACCAAATTCCTAAGTTCGGGGTGCCTAGAAGATATCTAAGAATTCTTTTGACAGCAGTCATGTGAGATTCTTTCGGGTCAGCTTGAAAACGGGCACAAAGACACACACTAAATATTATGTCTGGTCTACTGGCAGTCAGATAGAGAAGCGATCCAATTATTCCCCTATACCTCTTTTGATCTACAGACTTCCCACTGGGATCTTTATCCAATTGAATATTAGAGCTCATGGGTGTATTCATAGCCTTAGGATTATCCATTTCATATTTTTTCAAAATATCGTTGACGTACTTAGACTGGCTAAGAAACGTTCCACCTTTCGTTTGTTTTACACTGAATCCAAGGAAGTAACTAAGTTCGCCCATCATGCTCATTTCAAACTCGTCGCTCATTATTTTTGAAAATTCATTACATAGATTTTTCTCCGTCGATCCGAACAATATGTCATCTACATAAATCTGAACAATGAGTACTTCAACTCCTACCTTCTTCAAAAATAAGGTGGTGTCAACACTACCCTTTACAAAGCCTCTATCTAGTAGGAACGTACTAAGTCTTTCATACCAGGCTCTAGGTGCTTGTTTTAACCCGTACAGTGCCTTTTTCAGTTTGAACACGTGGTTTGGAAATTGTGAGTTTTTAAACCCCGGAGGTTGCTCCACATACACATCTTCCTTGATTACTCCATTCAGGAAGGCACTCTTTACATCCATTTGATATAGCTTAAAATCCCTAAAACAAGTAAAAGCTAACAGTACCCTGATGGCTTCTAGTCTAGCTACCGGAGCAAAGGTTTCTTCAAAATCTATTCCTTCAATTTGGTTATACCCCTTCGCTACTAACCTAGCCTTGTTTCTTACTACTATTCCTGAGTCATTCATGTTATTTTTAAAGACCCACTTAGTTCTAACCACACTTTGCTCTTTAGGCCTTTTGACTAACTCCCATACATCATTCCTAACGAATTGGTTCAACTCTTCTTGCATTGCTAGGATCCAAAATTCATCTCCTAAGGCTTGATCTATACTCGTGGGTTCAATCATAGATATGAATGCAGAATGGCTAACCTCTTTCCTAAGTCCATGCCTAGTTTTTACCCCTTCTGATGGGTCTCCTAAGATCAGCTCTCTAGGATGACTAGAAGAAAATTTCCAATCTTTAGGCAGATGTTCCTGAGGTTCCGCTCTAGTCTCTATGGTAATGGTTTCTACTCCCCGTATAACCTCAACTTCTTCTTCTTCATGATTAGGTTCAGATGTCTTATTGGATTCATCAAATACCACATGAGTGGACTCTTCTACTACTAGGGTTCTCTTATTGAATATTCTATAGGCTTTACCTACAGATGAGTAGCCTAGGAAAACCCCTTCATCAGATTTAGGATCAAACTTTCCTAAGGATGACTTGCCATTGATTAGAATGAAGCATTTGCACCCGAAAACGTGTAAGTGGGAAAGATTGGGTGTCCTACCCTTAAGCAACTCATAGGGTGTCTTATTAAGTTTGGATCTAACATTTACCCTGTTTAATACATAGCATGCGATATTTACTGCTTCTGCCCAAAAGTATCTAGGGAGAGTGTATTCAGCTAACATAGCCCTAGCAGCTTCAACTGAAGTTCTATTCTTTCTTTCTACTATTCCATTTTGCTGAGGAGTTCTAGGGGCAGAGAAATTATGTTATATTCCAACCTCTTTACAAAAAGATTCAAATTTATCATTCTCAAATTCTCCACCGTGATCACTATGAATTGTTGAAATTACACATCCTAATTTCCTTTGAATCCAAGTGGACAAAACTCTAAATTCTTCGAATGACTCACTCTTATGAGCTAGGAATTTCACCCAAGTAAACCTAGAGTAGTCATCTACTATTACAAACCCATACAACTTCCCTCCTAGGCTGGCTGTACTAACAGGTCCGAACAGGTCCATGTGGAGAGTTTCTGGTGGCCTAGTGGTGCTGATATCCTTGATTGCATGAAATGAAGATTTAACTTGTTTTCCTAATTGGAAAGCATCACAAAGATGGTCCTTAGTAAAGTCTAACTTTGGTATGCCTCTAACTAAGTCTTTCTGAGTGATGTTCCTAAGTGTTTTCATACTAGCATGGCATAGTCTCCTATGCCATAGCCAAGAGTCATCTGCTATTATTTTCAGACACAAAGAGTTTGAGGTTTCAATGCAGTTCAAGTCTAACATGTAAACATTGTTTATACGTTTTCCTTCTAACACAAGTGAATCATTTAAACTAATCATGCATTTGTTAGACAGAAATTTTATATCAAAGCCCTTGTCACATAGTTGACTTATACTTATAAGATTGTGCTTTAAACCATCCACTAAAAGTACATTCTCAATAATTAAATTTTTAGTATTTCCAATGATACCTGAGCCCACCACTTTTCTGGTGGTGTTGTCTCCCAAAGTTACCTTGCCTCCTGACCTGGCCTCCAGTGTCACAAACTGCTTCATGTCTCCAGTCATGTGTCTCGAGCAGCCACTGCCCAGGTACCACATGCTGTCACTAGGTCTTTTATGAGAGCATCCCTACAATGTCAATCATGGATTAGCTTTGGGAACCCAAGTGAGTTTGGGTTCCACATCATGCTTATATGAATGAAATATATGCATGTTATGCTGTGATGAATGCGATTTTGGTCTCCACACTAGATGTGTCCTATAGTGAATTGAGCACGTGCGAGCTATGTGACCTAGCATGCCACAAGAATAACATCTAACCCCTGGAAATGGGTTCACTAATCTACGAGGGTGGTAGTGCCTATTTCTGGGTTTGGATGATGCATGCCGTGCTGGTTTTGAATGAGATGATTCACATGGTGGAGGCTGAAAGAATTCAGCAAACGTGGGAGGTTTTTTGTTATTCTCGTATGCATGAAGTTTTTCATTTAAAAATTTGTTCTCTTGGTTAAGACTAGCATATTTGAATCTCAATGCATGCTCACTACTACTAAGTTCCCCTGATAGTTCTTCTAGTTCCTTAAATGCATTATCTAATTCAACATGTGATGATTTCAAGGTATCGTGTGCAGTGGTTAACTCAATATGCTTCTTGTTTAATGCATCGTATTCATCAAGCAAAGACATATGATCTTTATCTAAGTCAAAAAAATTCTTTACTACACTAGCATGCTCCTTTTGTAAAGTACTAAACTCAGTATTAAGACTAACATGCTTTTTCTTCAATTTTCTATACGAATCATGGATTTTTTCAGAAATAACAAGCAGTTCATCGTAAGACAGTTGACATACCTCATCTTGATCTGATTGATCAAGATTATCATTAGTCATAAGACACAGATTCGTTACCTCCTCCTCTGCTTCTTCTTCCGATGATTCTGAGGCAGAGTCGGCCCAAAATGCTTTCTGAGTCTTAAACTTGCCCTTCTTGAACTTTGATCTTTCCTCACCCTTCTCCTTAGTTTGATGAGTTTTGATGTTGGGGCAATCAGCTCGGAGATGACCGGGTTTCCTGCACTCAAAGCAAATTGTTTCAGATGCAACCTTAGTATACTTTGAGTTCTTACCTTTGTTCCAATTGCTTTGATGATGGCGCTGCTTTCTTTTCAGAAAATTTTTAACTAACGAGTCATCAAAGCTATGTCGTCATCTTCCTCCGCTGCTGAGCTGTCACTTTCAAAATTGTTTGCTTTTAAAGCCACTGCTCGCTCCTTTTTCTTTTCACCTGCATCACTTTGTCGTTGACTCACTCCTTGCTCGTAGGCAATGAGTGACCCAAGCAAATTATCAATAGAATAAATATTTAGGTCTTTTGACTCAGTTATTGCAGTGATTTTAGCATCGTATGAGCTAGGCAAACATCGCAGTATTTTGTTTACTTTTCTGAGTTAGACAACTCTCTTCCTAAAGCATGCAGTGATGTTATAATCTGGGTGAATCGAGTGTACATGTCAGATATAGTTTCACTAGGTTTCATGCGGAATAGTTCGTAATCATGTAACAGTATGTTCAACCTAGATTGTTTGACCTCACTAGTTCCTTCGTACGTGATACACAGTTTGTCCCAAATTTGTTTACCAGTAGTACAAGTTGATACTCGCATATAGTCTTCTGATTTTAATGCGCAAAAGAAACAATTTAGACATTTAGCATTTAGTTGTGCAAATTCTCTATCCTCAATGCTCCATTCATTAAATGACAGTTTAGTTTTAACTCCATTCAACATACAAAATGGTGCAGAATAACCTTCTTGGACTAACATCCACATGCGATAGTCTAAAGACTGTAAAAATGTAGACATGCGTATTTTCCAAAAATCAAACGGTATGTTGTCAAATAAAGGTGGACGAGTTATGGAATAACCCTCCGTAGTGTTACGGTTACCAAATTGAGCCATGGATCTTACGTTTCTAGGTTTTCTAAAATACTATTTTGAAACCCCGCTCTGATACCACTTGAAAGTACGAGATGCGCCAAGAGGGGGGGGTGTGAATTGGTATTTTAAAAATTTAACCCTACACAAGAGTTCTATTTTTTTTTGTATTTTCAAAACATAATTTAACGACTAATGTGCGGAAGCAAATACAACGTTCACAACGATGAAATTGATAGTTCAATTTTAGATTTTACACTACAATATTTAAATACTGATTTTTCACCAAGCAATTAAAATACACAAATTTAAAGCATGAAAAGTAAAGTACGGTAAACCGGAAAAAAACACACCAGAGATTTTTATAGTGGTTCGGTCACTCGACCTACGTCCACTCCCCGGAGTCCTCTACTCCGGGATTTGCACTAGTAAAAGTTGACTCTCCTTTTGCCCCCACAGCAAGGCGGAGAAGCCTTTACAATACTCACTTTCTCCTCCCTCGGTGCGGCGGAATACCAAACGCTATGTCACCCTCCTGGTGACGGCAGCGGACCTTCTCCTTTTTCTCCCTCCTGGAGATGGCAGAGTACCTTGGCGATGTTGATCTTAAAGTGACTCTTCCCTCGAGAACTTTCTTGAAGCTTCCAAAGCCACAAGAGGAGCAAAGCATGCAGCTAGCTTGGAGCCACCGTGTGATCCCCTCACACTACTTCTCCCTCACGCTCAAGCTCACCTTCACCTTCCTCTCTCAAGCTCTAGATCTCTCCAAAAACTTCTCTCTACCGAATCCCCTTCTTTTTCCTCTAAGCTTCTCACCGCAAAAGGATTGATCAACAACTTCCTAAAGAAAATTTTAAGTTGTTTTTATATCAGGCTTCAGAAAACCCTAAAAGTTTCAACTTTTGCGTTTCTGTTCGTACAGTATGATCAGTTCAATTACAGCTCCGTCCAGTACGAGTACAGACGAACAGGTATCGAATATTATTCATATCGTACGGTAAGATATGAATATCATACAGTACGATACTGTTGATTTGTATTGTTCGTACGGGACGAATTGTGGGACGAACCTCGGGACGAAAGAACTCGTCTCTGTCAGTCGTCCAGCACTCATTTAATCATACAGTATGAATAGTGTTTTTCATGATATCGTCCTGCACGATAAGAATATCGTCCAGGATGAATAGTACAAAAATTCTTGGGATCGTCTGGTACGATCGCTGGGACGAAGGAAATCGTCTCTGACAATCGTCCAGCACTCCACCAGTCATACAGTACGATCAGTTCATTTCTTGATATCGTCCTGTACGATATGAATATCGTCCAGGATGAATAGAATAAAAAACCTTGGTTTCGTCTGGTACGATCTCTGGGACGAATGAAATCGTCTCTGTAAGTCGTATAGTACGATATACGATCGTACAGTACGATCGACATATAAAATAGAAACCAATGTTTATTTCCTGATTAGGGAGATAATTTTGGCAAGTTTTAATTAATCGTACAGTACGAACCGTATCGTACAGTACGATCAGTTCAGAAAATCAAATTCAAAAACTTACCAAACTTATTCTGGCGGCTAGGGTTTCACAATTACATATTATCGTACAGTACGATATTGATCGTACAGTACGATAAGTTTGTAAACTTAATCATTCGAAAATTAGCCGTTAGCCTGAGTATTTTTAATTAATCGTACAGTACGATCCAAGGTCGTACAGTACGATCCAAGGTCGTACAGTACGATGTGCTTAAAAAAATTAATCATTTAAAAAAAAAAATTCTCCCCCTGTGTGTGTGCAAGGTTGCTCCTTTCACATGCATGCTTCTGTGGCAGACTCAAAAAAGAAAAAATAAAGAAATAAAAATTACAGACTCTTCAACATCCTATTCTACCCGATTTGAGTCTCCAGCAATCTTTAGCAGTGTGCATCTGACCTGAAATGTTAGTGCTCATATACAAAGATTAAACATTTGTAATCTAATGGAAGTCTATATGTACTCAGTAAGTATTAGTTGTCACCATCAAAATTAAGTGCTTGGGATCCTGGATTTCAATAGCATCCTCCTATCAACTTTGTCTAGCACACACAGTGGGGACGACTAGCCCTCCAACACACTATCTCTAGCCCGCCACTTCTCTTTAAAGAAATTAAAAATGATATCTTCAATCTGAGTTTGGTCTTCCACTATCACCCCATTCCCATCCTTGATCTTGTAAATATGATTAGCATTCTTTCTTGCACTAGCAAAAGAATAAAAAAACTTAGAATTAGTATCCCCATCTTCTATCCATTTGACCTTAGCCTGTTGCCTCCACCAAGTTATCAAATGAGCAAGAGTACTATTAAGTTCATTCACCTTCAATCTAAGAATTAGAATCTTCTCATCAGAGAGGCCACCTACAATAGCTTCCTCCATTTGCAACTCCAGAATTTCCTTTTTAAGACAATCCTTCAATTGATTAAGATATTTAAGACTCCAATTATATAATGCTTTTAAGGCCCTTTTAAACTCGATATTAAGAATTTCAGGATAACTCCCCATCATCCTCTTATTCCATGCTTTTACTACAATAGTCAATGAAGCAAAATGAGAGGCCCAAGTATCTTCAAATCTTATGACAATGTTGGCCTTAGGATCTCGATTCCAAAGATTTAAAATAGTGGGGCAATGATCTAAATAAACCCTTGCAAGATGCTGCACCACCATCAACTGAGAAGCATTCAAAGCGGCTGAGTTTACAAAGCACCTATCAAATCTCTCCAAAATTCGAGCTCCCCAAACCTTGTTATTACACCAAGTGAATTTTGGCCTAACATAAGCAACCTCATGATAATCATTATTAGTTAAAAAAAAGCCTTCATCTCCTTAGGTCCTTGGGAAAACATAAACCATTTCCCTCCCCTTTTATCACCTTTAGACAACAAGCAATTAAAATCCCCACCCACCACCATTGGAATGTCCTTGGAAGAAAGCATTTCAACATTATCCATAAGCTCCCTTCTTTTATAAAATTCTTTATTCCAATACATAGTAGATTTCCTCCAAACTCCTTTATTATGGATATTTATCTCACCAATCACACATTAATAAGAAGATTCCAAGAAAAAAAAGCCAAATTGGACTTCCATAACACTAGGATACCTCCGAATAACCATTAGAGGGAAAATGGAAAAAATCCCAATCTAATTGGGTGAGCAAATTAACTTCCTTCCTATCAAAAAAAGTTAACTTAGTCTCCAGCAAACCAACAAAAACCACATCATATTCCTTAACAAATTCCTTAAGGTAGAGAGAAGCTTGAATTTTCCTAGCTCCTCTACAGCTCCAAAAAGAAAAAGATGTCATTGATAATATGAAGGGGAACAATCCCCCATTTTATCTTTACTCCCCACATCCATTTTCCTACTTCTAGGAACCAACTTAATAGGACCTAGCCTCTTAATTTCTTTACCAAGCTTCCTTTTAACAGTTGAAGTATGTCCATCCTTAACACCACCCCAGCCACTTCCAAAAAACTTTTATGATTCCTGGCCACAATAGGAGAACCCATAACCCCCATCTCATCCCCACCAAATTTAGCAATAACATCCTCACCCTCACTTCCAACATTAAGATCAGACCCCACCTCCTCGCCAACCACATTCAACACCTCAAACTTATTAACATCATGAATAATAGGAGATGAAATAGAATTAAACTTCTTACCCAAGTCTAAAACTGCAGCATCATAACGAGACAATACCTCCAAGTTTTGATTAACATCAACTTCACCGACAAGAATAGCTGAAGATAAAGAACCACCTCCAATAATCTGCTTTGGACCAGCCACCACCCCAGGATCAGAAATAAGATCTTCTTTATCTCCAACATCCCCAGGCACAAGCTTTTCAACTTGATTCACCCTACCAGCTCTGACAACATTTTGATTCCCCCTCCTCCTATTAGAAAATTTAAATCTCCCCTTTCCATAGTTGACATGGATCCAAGGTCCATAACCAGATTCAATTTTGTCAATATCAGCAGATCCACTACCTCCCTCTGAATCTTGAATAGCAACAACACCAGGCAGGACCATATCCCCAGAGAAAAACACCTCAGGTTGAGAAACTCCACCCTTAACCTCCTTCGATCTCACTTCTACATAATTATTTTTGTAGTGGCCAATTTTACCACACTTAAAATAGATTCTTTCATATTTAATTTTCTAGAAGAACCTACTAGAACTTCCTTCAACCCACACACCTAAGGGAAGCTGGCTATCCAAAATAATCCTAACACAAACTTTGGCAAACTCTCTCCTTCCCCATTGAAGCATATTCCCATCCAACATATACAGCTTACCTACTTGAGATGCTGTTCTACAAATATTAATATCATCCCAACATTGCAATGGAAGATTTGGCATCCTAATCCACAACGAAGCTGATAGGCCCTTCAATAAAGAAGGAGAGAAAGAAGGTGACCACTTGTCAACACCAACAATGTGACCATTAACATACCAAGGCCCTTCAGTCAAGATTGAATCCATGGCCTCTGATTCATTGAATGAACAAAGAACCCATTCTAAGCCCAGCATGGTGAGATGAAATTTACCAAAATGACTCCATTGCCTTCTCAATTCATGGCTAATCACCTGAAATGGAATGTTGTTTCCAAACACTTTGATAGCTAAAGCATTTTCCAGCTTCCTAGTTATCTCCCACTCATTCTCCACATGTAACTTCACAGCTTTCCCATCTTTTGTTAAGCAAGACCCTAAATCCAAATTATCAATTATTATATTTGGCTTTCTACTCTAGGCATTAGGCATGACATTTCCAATAGGATCTTTCATGGTTGGTAATGACGATTCATTAATTCCTTGGTCAACCAAATTCAAATCACATAAAACACATTGACGAACCTTCTTATGAAAATCCAAAATTTGGTGAACTTCATCATTAGGGTTCTTAGAACTTTGAATAATAACCTTGTCAGTAATATCACTAGTAGCTTCTAAAGCAATTGAGCCACTTAGCAACATGTTAGTTTTACTAATCGAATCTTTAGATGTTCTAGGAATTGAGACCGAATTCCCAAATCTATTAACATAAATCTTTAACCCAGCTGAGGAGAGGCCTCTGTATCCAAATTCTTGTTATCTCTGACACCCAAGAATTAGAATTAGCAAATTTTGGGGTTTTGAAATCAACATCTACCACCACTTCATTACCCTTCCCAACAACATCCGCAACCTTCTTAACATTCAATAAACCACCTTCATTAATGACTAAGAGTTTCTATTCGATCATCTTATTGTGGACTTCTGGGAAGGAGGAACTAACCGTTGACATACAAAAACTGTGCTTGAAGAAAGTCCCGAGGATTCCAAACTAGAACAAGAATGCACCCAAGAAACCCCAGTTGATGGACACATATCTCCCATCAGAAATGCCTGAGGACCACTGACGGATGGATGGAGACTATCTCCACCATAATAGAAGCCAAACCCGTGGGAAGTAGAAATTTGAAAATCACTTTATCTCTCTAGAAACCTAGACTCGTTAGAAACTGAACTAGAGGAAGAGGTAACCAACTTGTGCTTAATGGATAAGAATAGAGTTGTGGACTCCAAAAAGGATGAGATATGTGAGTTGTCATATAATGAATTATTTTCTTTAGTAGAACAATTGCATGATTCCAATAAGAAAATGAAAAAAAAATAACTTGCATTCCTTAAAAGTTAATATTCACCTTAGAAGAAGAGTGTAAAATTTTAACTAATAATTATTCAAACTTAAGATCTAATCACAATGTATTTTATAAGAAGCATAAATCATTAAGAGCAAAGCATAGTGCATTAAAAGAAAAGCATGATTCATTAAACAAAAAGCATATTGAACTATAAGAAAATTGTGAATCCTTGAATAAAGAACATGTTGAATTAAAGGAAGAATTTAAAGAACTAGAATAGTAAGCTCTAAAAATGGATAGTAATAAGCATGTATTAAATGTGAAAGTAGGCATGTATAAGAGTGTAAATAAACACTTAATTTAGAATATCACAACACTTAAACAAAATGCATCATGGCCAACACATACGGTAAAGCCACACAGTAAACACAGCATGCATCATCATTCTCTAAAAGGAGACAACATCCCTCATATAAACTAGTTAATTCATTCCCAAGGATTAAGGTGTTATTCATGTGGCATACTAGGATGTATTTCACACACTTGCACACTCTAAATACACTATAGAACACAAATGATTTGGAGGCCCAAAACATCACTAGCATAGTATAGAATTCATACATTTTAGCATAAGGTGGGATCCAAACCTGCTTGGGTTTCCTAAATTAATATTTGATTAATGTTGTAGGAATGCTTTCACAAGAGTTCTAATGAATGCATGTGGTACCTAGATAGTGGATGCTCAAGACATATGACTGGAAGTCTAAAGCAATTCATCATATTGGAGGCTAAGAAAGGAGGTAAAGTCACTTTGGGCAATCAAACTACCAGAAAGGTATTATTTATGGCTACAATTGAAAAAATTAATGGATTTATAATTGAAAATATTTATTAGTTGAAGCTTTAAAGCACAAACTATTAAGTATTTTCCAATTTGTGACAAAGGTTATAATATTAAATTTTTATCAAACAAATGCTTAATTATTTTAAATAGAAAAAATCTATTTTAGAAGAAGTGAGATCAATAATGTTTATTTGATTAACTCGAACTATATTAATACATCAAATAGTGTTTATTGCTTGAAAACTGTTGTAGATAAATCTTGGCTATGACATAGGAGACTATGCCATGGATGTATGAAAATACTTAGGAAAATCACTAACCTAGATTTAGATAGAGGCATCACTAAGTTAGAATACTCCAAAGAATAACTTTTTATGCTTATCAGTTAGGAAAGCAAATTAAGTCATCATTTCATTCAATTAAGGACATTGCAACCACTAGACCTCTAAAAAATCTTCATATTGACTCATTTTAACCTATCAATAGAACATGTCTAGGAGATAAAATATTTAGATTTATAATTATAGATGATTATTCTAGATTCACTGAGGTAAATTTTTTGGCAAATAAAAGTGAATCATTTAAGAAGTTTGGGACCTTTTCTATTTGGATTTAGAGAAAAAATAGAATGTTTAATCTCGACCAATCATAGTGACCATAGAGGTGAGTTTTAAAATAAAAAATTTGAATCATCTTGTCAAGAATATATAATATACCATAATTTTTCTTCTCCTAGACCCCACATTAGAATGGAGTAGTTGAAATAAAGAATAGGATGTTGGTAGAGGCAAATAGGGCAATGTTAAATGAATATGGTTTACTAAAAAAAATTTTGGGTAGAGGTAATAAAGACTACCTTCTATGTGTTGAGTCGAGTGAACATTAGATCCAAACTGAATAAAACACCTTATAAATTACATAATGATTGAACCCCAATCTTGTATCATCTATATATTTTTGGGTTTACTTAAGAAAGTTTGATGCTAAGGCAGATGAAGATGTATTCTTAAGATATTCCATGATAGGCAAGGAATATAGAATTTTTCATGAAAGAATTTTAGATTTTGAGGAATCTACTCACATTGTATTTAATGAATTTTATGTAATTATTGAGATTAGTATAGATGAAGATGATGAAGAATATATTATCCGGAGACTAAAAAAATTAATTTAGAAAATAAAGAGGAAGCTCAAGATCCTATGCCTAGAGAATTTAGATACTCATCTAGTCACCCTAAAAAACTTATCTTAAGAGATCAATCTATATGGGTTTGGACTAAAAAAAAAATCTATAGGGGTTTGGACTAAGCAAGGTCTTAGAAAGGAGGTTAACCACACATTGTTTATTTCTATGATAAAGCCCACCAATATATATCAGGCTTTAGCTAATGAATTCTGGATTATAGTTATGCAAGAAGAGTTTAATTTAATTGATTTATTAGAAATGATGTGTGAAAATTAGTGAGCACACCCTCTGATCAGAGTTTAGTAGGAACTAAATGGATATTTTACAATAAATTAAATGAGTCTAGATCAATAGTTTTAAATAAAGCTAGGTTGGTAGTTAAGGGGTATAATTAGATAGAAGGATTAGATTTTGAGGAAACCATTTCCCCTGTAGCTAGGCTAGAAGCCATAAGAGTATTTATAGCATTTCTATACTTCAAGGGATTCAAATTATATCAAATAGATGCTTAAAGTTCCTTTCTAAATAGAGTTATTAAAGAATATATCAATGTAGAATAACACCTAAAGTTTGAGTTTTCAACGTTTCGTAATCACAGTTATAAGCTTAAGAAAGTACTTTATGGGCTTAAGTAAGCACCTAGGGTATGGTACAATAGACTTAGCAAATTTTTATTAAAAAATTCCATTATTAAGAGTAGTGCTGACACCACCTTATTCATTAAGAAAGTTGGATAAGATATATCATAGTATAAATTTATGTTGATGGTATTCTTTTTGGATCAACGAATGATAATTTATGCAATGAATTATCTTTCATTATGAGTAGTAAATATGAGATGTGCAAGATGGGTGAGTTAACTTATTTCCTTGGGTTCAATGTTAAGAAAAGAGATAATGAAGCCTTCCAAAGCCAAACAAAATATATTAAAGAAATTTTGAAGAAATTTGATATGCATGGTTGTAAGAGCTTGAATATAGTGATGAGCCTAACCACCTAATTAGATAAGGATCTAGATGGAAAATTAGTAGATTAAAAGAAATATAGAGGGATTATAAGTTCAACCTAATTTCTAGTATGAATGATATTATATTTAGTGTATGTTTATGTGCTAGGTTTCACATTTATCCTAAGGAATCTTATATGACCGTCATTAAAAGATTCTTAAGATATCTCATAGGTACACAAAACTTGTTATGATTTGGGTGAATCAGTTTGTTCATGTGAATTCTAATCCAAGTTTATGTTTTTTGATGATTACAAAAGCTTATTGTTTGTTTAATTCATCTCCTAACAAATATTTAAGTTTTTGTTGTGTGTACCAAAGTATTTTTCAAGAAATTCATACTCCAGATTACCAAAGACTTCAAAGTCACTTGTTCACTGTAAATGAAGTCTGTAAATTTTCTTTTTCTTAAGTCTGAGAGAGTGTGATTGTAAGTTGGATAACTGTGCACACACACACAATGGGGGAGTAAAAAGTTTAAATTTTTTAAAACTGATCGTACAGTACGATTTCATATCGTACGGGATGATCTATAGTATATGTCCTCCATATCGAACCCATATACCAAGAAAATTCTAAGTTACATTCATACAGTACGAAATATAATTTGTACAGAAAATTTTGCTGTACGAAGGACACTGAATTGGGTTCGTAATGGTTCGTACGAGACGAATCATTCATTTTTTAAACTATTCGTACAGTATGAAATATAATTCGTACAAAAGATTTTATTGTATGAAGGACAATGAATTGGGTTCATACTGGTTCGTACGGGACGAATCGTTCATTTTTTGAACTATTCGTACAGTACGAAATATAATTCGTACAGAAGATTTTGCTGTACGAAGGGCACTGAATTGGGTTCGTATTGGTTCATACGGGATGAATCGTTCATTTTTTGAACTATTCGTACAATATGAAATTTATTTCATAAAGTATATTTTATTGTATGAAGGGCACTGAATTGGGTTCGTATTGATTCGTACGGGGTGAATTGTTCATTTTTTGAACTATTCGTATAGTATAAAATTTATTGCGTACTGTATATTTTATTGTATGAAGGGCACTGAATTGTGTTCGTTCTTGTTCGTACTAGATGAATCATTAATGTTTTAACTATTCGTACAGTACGAAGATACGCGTGAAACTTGAAAAAATCAGTTTTTGAACGATTTTTATTGCCTTTAGTATATAAGGATCTTTAAATTGACTTGTGGAGAAATCCTTCTGCGAAAATTCTTTTGAGAAGTCTAAGAAGAGTGATTGGGAGAGTGTTTGGGAGAGAGTATTGAGAGATCTTTCAAGAGAGATTTGTGAGGGGATTCACAAGGCTATCCAATTGTGAGGATTTCATTTACTTATTCTTCGAGCATCTTCCTAGTTGCTTGGAGACTTTTGCAAGAGTGTTGTTCGAGAGGATTCTGGTTCTCTGCTGCACTTGGAGGGTGAAAAGGACAATAGTTCTCTGTCGCACTTGGAGGGTGAAAAGGAGGACGGTTCTCTGCCGCACTTGGAGGGTAAAAAGGACGACGGTTCTCTATCGCATCGGGGTTGGTGGAAGAGAGTTTGTAAAGGCTTCTCCGCCTTGCTAGGGGCGAAAAAGGAGAGTCACTTGGTTTTAGTGCAATACCTAGAGAAGTAGTCTCTAGGGAGTGGATGTAGGTCGTGTTTGACCGAACCACTATAAATTCTGGTGTTTTCTGTTCACTATTTACTTTTTCATATTTTACATTTTTGTAGTTTATTTTCTTTGTGGTTGAATTATTGTGCTTAAGTAAAAAGCAAATATTAACTCTATTCGTACTGTACGAAGTAATATCGTACTGTACGATTAGCTTTAAAATTTTTCAAAATCCCAAGAGTAATTTTTTAAAAAGGACCAATTCCCCCCCCCCCCTCTTGGTTAGCCTAGGGACGTGAGCAATAGGTCTAACAACCTATTCAAAATTTCAAGTGGTATCAGAGCTAATTTAAAAAATAACTATTTTAAATACTTTTTGAAATTTTGATCATGGCTAATTTTGGAAATAAAAATACTATGGAAGGATACTCGATCACTAGACCACCGTTGTTTGATAATATCCCTTTTGATTTTTGAAAAACTCGCATGTCTACTTTTCTACAATCACTTGACTATCGCATGTGGATGTTAGTTCAGGACGGTTATACTGAACTTACTAGGATTATAGAAGGGATAAGTGTTCAAACACCTTTTGTAAAATGGACTGTAGAAGAACGTGAATTAGCTCAATTGAATGCTAAGTGTTTGAATAATTTCTTTTATGCTTTAAAGTCTGAAGATTACATGCGTGTGTCTACCTTTAAATCAGGAAAGGAAATTTGGGATAGGCTTTGCATCACATATGAAGGCACGAATGAAGTGAAACAAACTAGATTGAACATTCTCTTGCACGACTATGAACTTTTTCACATGAAACAGAATGAATCAATCTCTGACATGTACACTCATTTTACACATATAACCACTTCATTGCATGCTTTAGGTAGGGAGTTGACAAATGCAGAGAAAGTTAACAAGATATTACGTTGTTTACCTACTGCATATGATGCTAAGATAACTGCAATAACATAATCTAAAGATTTGAACGTTTATTCTGTTGACAATCTTCTTGGATCACTAATTGCTTGCGAGCAATCGGTGACTCAAAGGCAGATTGATGTAGGTGAGAAGTAAAAGGAGAAGAACATTACTTTAATGGTGGACGACTCTGAAAGTGATCAGTCACTACCTGAGGACGAAGAGAATATTGCCCTGATGATGAGGCAATTTAGAAGTTTCCTAAAAAGGAAGCAGAGAAGACGCCAGCATTAGAATAAAGGTAAGTTCCAGAAGAATGTTAAGGCTTCTAATGAAGTCATTTGTTATGAGTGCAGGAAGCTAGGACACATTAAGACAAACTGCCCCAATCTCAAAGGAAATCCTAGCAAGGATAACGCCGAGGAGAAACCGAAGGACAGAAGGGGTAATAAGAGAGTTCAATAAGCTTTCTGGGTGGACTCAGCTTTAGATTCATCAGAAACAGCACCTGAAGAGGAAGTTACCAATTTGTGCTTAATGGCTGATAATCTCGACCATTCAGATGAGGATGAGGTATGTGATTAAACTATGAAGAATTATTTGAATTTTCTGAACGCATACACTCTACATATAGGAAACTTAAGAAACTGCACGCTAAGTTAAATTTGGATTATTTAGAGTTGTAAAAAGAATATGAGATCCTTAGGAAAGATCATGCATTAATTGATAGCAACCACATGACTTTGTTGGATGAGTATGATGATTTAAACAAATAGCATAATCTTTTAAAATCATCTCACGCTGAACTTGAAATTAATTTTAAGACTTTTATGGATGAATCGGATTCTAGAGAGCATGAGTTGAAGATTGACAATTCGATTCTAGAAAGTGCTAATGCTTATCTTAAAGTTCAGGTAAAAGCACTTAAGGAAAATAGAAATCCACCTAAACTTGAAAAGTTTCATGAATCTTACCACAAGATCACTGACTCAAGATCTAAGAAGAAAATTTTTAGGAAGAATAGGTTGGTGAATCCCTTTCCAGGGATAAAGTGTTTTTCTTATGGTAGTTTAGGATATATTTCCCACACCTGTACACTTAAATAAAGAACACATTTAGTGTGGAGACCTAAGGTGCATAAATCACAGCATATCAAACATGCATCTGGTTTAAAATTGTCAAGAGGTGAACCCAAACTTATTTGGGTTCCCAAGACTAACGTTTGATCATTTTGTAGGAACACTCTCACACAAGACCTCGTGAGAGTATTTGGTACCTGGACAGCGGCTGCTCAAAGCACATGACTGGAGAAACGAATCAATTTATATCGCTGGAAGTAAGGAATTGAGGCAAGGTGACACTTGGAGATAATATGACCAAGAGAGTGGTAGGTACAGGTATAATTGGAAATTTAAAAAACTTTGTGATTGAGAATGTACTGTTGGTTGAAGGTTTGAAATACAATCTATTTAGTATTAGTCAATTGTGTGATAAGGGCTATAATATAAAGTTCTTACCAACAGGTTATGTTATTAGTCTAAATGGAACTGTTATTTTAAATGATGATAGGGTTAACAATATTTACATGCTAAATTTTAATTCTGTTAAACCTTCTACTGCCTTGTGTTTAAAAACTGTATCTGATGAATCATGATTGTGGCATAGAAGGCTTTATCATGCTAGCATGAAAAATCTTAGGAAAATCACTCAAAAGTAACTAGTTAGAGGAGTACCCAAGTTAGAATTCACTAAAGATCACTTGTGTGATGCATGTCAACTAAGAAAATAGGTGAGATCCTCTTTCAATTTGATCAAGAAAATTAGGACTAGCAAACCCTTAGAAATTCTTCACATGGATTTGTTTGGGCCTGTTAGTACTTTAAGTTTAGGAGGAAAAAGATTTGGGTATGTTATTATTGATGACTATACTAGATTCACCTGGATTAGATTTTTGAATCATAAGAGTGAATCATTTGAAGAGTTTAGAGATTTTGTCACTTGGATTCAGAGGAAACTTGGTTTTGAAATAGTTAGTATCCAAAGTGATCACGGGGGAGAATTTGAAAATGAAATGTTTAATGATTTTTGCAAATCTCTTGGAATTGAACATAACGTCTCAGCTCCTAGGACACCTCAATAGAATGGAGTTGTAGAAAGAAAGAAAAGGACATTAGTTGAAACTGTTAGGGCCATGTTGGCAGAATATTCATTTCCTAAATATTTTTGGGCTGAAGCAGTTAGTACAGCATGTTATGTGCTGAATAGGGTGTACATAAGGTCTAAATTGAATAAGACACCATATGAACTTCTTAAAGGTAGAAGTCCCAACCTCTCGTATCTACATGTTTTTGGATATAAAGTGTTCATTCATAATAATGATAAAACTCTTCTAGGAAAATTTGTTCCAAAATTAGATGAAGGAATCTTTCTAGGATATTCAAGTGTTAGAAAATCCTATAGAGTTTTAAATAAGAAAATATTGGTAGTTGAAGAGACCACACATGTTGTTTTTTATGAATCTTATGATAGTAAAGGGTCTAAGTTGGATGAAGATGAGGTTGAGGTAGTAACCCTAAAACTTGAAGATCAAAAAGTTGAAGAAAGGGTTAAAAAAGAAGAGGAAAACCAATTGCCTAGAGAATGGAAATTTGTAAGGAGTCATCCTAAAGAGTTGATTTTAGGAGAACCAAGTGAAGGAGTAAGGACTAGGCATGGTTTGAGAAAAGAAGTAAATCATTCAGCGTTCATTTCAATGATTGAACCCACTAATATAGAACAAGCACTTTTGGATGAATTTTGGATTTTGGCTATGCAAGAGGAGTTGAATCAGTTCAAGAGGAATGATGTTTGGGAGTTAATTGAAAAGCCAAAAGATCAAAGTGTAGTTGGGACTAAGTGGGTGTTCAAAAATAAGATGAATGATTCAAGAGTAGTTGTGAGAAATAAGGCTAGATTAGTAGTTAAGGGGTATAATCAAATTGAAGGAATTGATTTTGAGAAAATATTTGCCCCTGTAGCTAGACTTGAAGCAATAAGAGTTTTGTTAGCCTTTGCTTGTTTTAAAGATTTTAAATTATTTCAGATGGATGTCAAAAGCGCCTTCTTAAATGGGGTGATAGAAGATGATGTTTATGTTGAACAACCTCCAGGCTTTGAAAATTCTAAATTCCCTAATCATGTTTTCAAATTGAAAAGGCATTATATGGACTAAAATAGGCACCTAGAGCAAGGTATGAGAGGTTAAGCACTTTCTTATTAAATGGATCATTTGTTAAATGAAGTGTGGACACCACTCTATTTTTGAAAAGAATTAGAAAAGATATACTCATTGTTCAAATATATGTGGATGATATTATTTTTGGATCAACTGATAAAGCTTTATGTGATGAATTTTCAAAGATAATGAGTAGTGAATTTGAGATGAGTTTGATGGGTGATTTAAGTTATTTTCTTGGTTTTAGCATAAAGCAAAATGAGGAAGGAACTTTTCTTTATCAATCTAAATAAATTAAAAAAATCCTCAAAAAATATGAAATGGATAATGCTAAACCAATAACTACACCCATGAATTCCTCAAAACTGTTAGATAAGGATCCTAAGGGAAAATCTGTTGATCAAAAGAAGTTTAGAGGAATAATTGGATCTTTGCTTTATTTGACTACTAGCAGACCTGACATCATGTTTAGTATTTGCTTATGTGCTAGATTTCAAGCTGATCCAAAAGAATCACATTTGAGAGCAGTGAAAAGGATCTTAAGATATCTTTGGGGAACTCAAAATTTTGGAATTTGGTATCCTAAGAACAGTTCTTTTTTTGAAATTATTGGATACTCAGATTCAAATTTTACAGGCTGTAGGGTGGATAGGAAAAGTACTTCTGGGACATGTCAATTCATTTGAAATTCATTAGTATCTTGGTCCAGTAGAAAATAAAATTCAGTAGCACTTTCTACAGCTGAAGCAGAATATATTGCCTTAGGGAGTTGTGTAGCACAGGTGCTTTGGTTTTAAACAACAATTGAGTGATACAGGATTTGAAGTTGGCACCATTCTGATCTTTTGTGATAACACTAGTGCTATTTGTATTTCAAAGAATCCTATTCAACATTCTAGAACCAAGCATATTGACATAAGGCATCATTTTATAAGAGATCATGTAGCGAAAAGAGAAATTGAACTACACCATGTCGCTACTAAAGATCAGCTCGCAGATATTTTCACAAAACCCTTAACCTTTGATACTTTTAGCATGTTAAGGATAAGGCTAGGTGTGATCGATTTAAATGCTTAATTAAAATTTCTGCAAATGTGTGTTTTATATGTATTTGTTGGTTTGTTCATTGCAGATGTATTTTATTTTCTAGTGTTTTATGTTTTATTGGTTTATTTTTTGTGGTCTTTTAAAAAGAAAAAAAAAATTTTTGTTTGTTTTTGTTTTGTTTTGTTTCTTGACTGAATGTTGAAAGAATGTAAGATTGGAGAGATGGGAGTTAATTTTATGTCTATTCATACTGTACGATGACCTTATCGTACTGTACAATTACATCATCGTATATTAACTTCATCTATACGAATTGGGAAGATTCACGGTTAGTGTCAGTTATTATTGTTAATCGTACGTATGAATACGTCATTCATCTGTACGATCCACATGTCATTTCACATGAGGTACGAACCTAACCGTCGCCTGAACGACCTTTAATTTTCTGATCGTCCCGGACGAACACGTCATCATCTATACGATCAGGAAGTCAAAAAGCCTATACAAATGGATGCCTCGGGATGAGCAGTTTATGAAAAACCATTTTATTTTGATAGCTTTTCTTCATCCCGGACGAACTTTAATTCATCCCGGACGAAAACAATTTTGTCTTGTACAAATTTATTTCATACAGTACGATTGATCGGTTTTTCTATAAAAGGGAGGGTCGTTTTCTTCCGTTCC
Organism: Dendrobium chrysotoxum; assembly: GCA_019925795.1. NCBI lineage: Eukaryota > Viridiplantae > Streptophyta > Magnoliopsida > Asparagales > Orchidaceae > Dendrobium > Dendrobium chrysotoxum. Next base: position 25,859,912 of record CM034298.1, on the reverse strand, counting down.
AACTTCACTTCAAACCCTTTAGATCATAAAATAGAAATGTCTGGAAGTGGAAAAAGAGTGCGTCAATCTAGGGGGGCTTCATCTAGGAGGGATTGGGATGACAATTTTTTGAGTGGACAAAGTGAAGAAGCCTACTATAGGTTTGCTGCATCCAAAATCACTCCCTCCTGCATTCTACTACAGGAGAATCTCCATTTCATAGTAATACCTCTCTTTGATTCTACCCAATTCTCCTTCTTTCTCACTCTAATCTACTCATATAATAAAGATATCCTACATATTTTTCTAGCCAACATGACTTTTAGTCATGATCATACTAGGATTTCATCATATGTTTTGAAACAGAGAGTAGAGATTACAAAGGAGGATCTAGGAGAGTACTTTCATTTAAGAACCATGGGCAGTAGGGAAAATACTTTAATAGCTCGATATGATTATGATTGGACTGAAGTCAATCAGGTCATTAGAGGTGTAAGACAACCAACTCATGTTCCTCAAGTCGACACCTTAAACCAAAATGGCCGTATAATTCAATATGTTCTCAGAAGCTCTATCATTCCTAAAGCCGGAGATAGAGTAAACATGACTCCTCTTCTCTCTTGTGTCACTTACCTGATCATGTATGGTCAACCAATTGATGAAGCCCAACTACTTCTGGACTACATCTTTTATCTTTCTGATATTGGCCAACCCAGTGTAAAGAGAAAGAAGAATATTGCCCTAGGACAAGTAATCTATTTTATTCTTGAAAAAAAGTACAACATAGTCCATCCTAACAGACCTTCAGAACTGCTACTATATTTCACTGATGCCTCATTTAGAGCACTGTTTAGGAGAGAAGAACATGTGATTAGTTCTAATGATGAACCTGCTCCTGCGCCTGCTCCTGCACCTGGTCCTGGACTTAATCAAGACTTCTACCATGATATCTAGAGATTTAATAGAATGGATCAAAGATTTGATAATATGGAGACGCACCTAAAGCAGCAGGATGATCTGTAAAAGGAGGATAAAGTGTGGATAAGAGAACAATTTGATTCAGTAAATGCAAATATTGCAATGCTAAACAGCTATTTTGGTTTGTTCGGCGCTCCACCACCTCCTCCAGATCAGGGTCCTTCTGGGTTCTAGTATGCTTTGTTTTGGCTTGGCTTGGATGTTTTTGTGATTTTCTTTATTGGTGTTAGGCTATTTTATGTTTTGAAAATTTTAGCATGTTTTTTTTTAGATTGTGCCTCAAAGTAAAACTTGCTATTTTGTATGTTTTGAAATGATCAGTAATGAAATGTTCAAGTGTTTCTGTGCTTATATTTTTTTTGTGTTATTAACTGGATATGTTGTAATTTTATTTCACTTGACTAAAGTTGATTAATGATCTAGAATGTTAATTGAGTTTATATTACAATAGAAAATACTATGCATGACATTAAATTTTCAAATTTTTTAGATTTCATTATGATTTGGTGTGGAATAGAAGATCTTACTTAATCTTGTTTAGACATGTATTATTTAGTCTAAATTAGTGTAATTTTGATGTTTTAACATTATACTTACATTCTAGATCAATGTGTTTATTATTATATTTGTGACTCAGAGATAGTGTTCTTGGAAAGAATCTTACATTCAAAGCAAAGCTTGAAAAGATGCATAAAATATGCCATACAATAAAAGATGTGCAATGTCGCCAAATATGAAAAGACACACCAAGTGTGTCATCCACTAAAAGATGCGCAATGTCGCCAAATTTTAATAGGCACAAAATTAGCCTACATTTTGAAAAGATGCGTAAAGTTGCCAATTATTCTTTCCTTTAGCATTTTTTCTCCATTTTCACTAATCAATAATTGTCACTTTTGACTTAGAATTTTGATAATGTTATCTCATCTTTTGTACAAAAATTGAGCCTACTAATATGTCGAATACATTACTACTTTGGATCAACTTTTCTTCTCCTTAACATAATATGCAATCTAACACTTTTGAGTCTTTAGTTTTTGCATCTCATTTGAATATTGTAGTTTAACTTCATTTAACATTATTCCACTTCTCAACTATTTTAAGTGTCCTTTTTACTGTTGGCAAAAGGGGGAGAGTTTTATTGTTTGACTTATGTGCTATTTGTGACTTATGTGCTATTTGTGTTTTGTGTTATTTTTTTCTTTTCTTTGTATTGTTTGAATTCTTGTGTATGTGCATGTGTTGTGTATGTGCTTGTGTTATCATTTCTACGCTCTTTCCTTCCCTTCCCTTGTGTATTTCATGTTAGATTCTCTATCCTCGTATACCTTGATTAGGATAAGTCATTTCTTTAGGGGGAGCTTAGGTATAGGATAAGTTAATTCTTTAGGGGAACTTTAGGGATCTTTTATTTAGGGGGAGTGTACATCTTTTATTTAAGGGGAGTACATTCAGTGAAAGTTAGAAGATCTATTTTTATGTATTTCATTTCAAACAATAGTTATTTTTCCATCATCAAAAAGGGGGAGATTATTATGATTTGGGTGAATCGGTTTGTTCATGTGAATTCTAATCCAAGTTTATATTTTTTGATAATTACAAAAGCTTATTATTTGTTTAATTCATCTCCCAACAAATATTTAAGTTTTTGTTGTGTGTACTAAAGTATTTTTCAGGAAATTCACACTCCAGATTACCGAAGACTTCAAGTTCTCTTATTCACTATAAATGAAGTCTATAAATTTTCTTTTTCTTAAGTCTGAGAGAGTGTGATTATAAGTTGGATAACTGTGCACACACACACAATGGGGGAGTAAAAAGTTTAAATTTTTTAAAACTAATCGTACCGAATGATTTCATATCGTACGGGACGATTTGTAGTTTATGTCCTCCATATCAAACCCATATACCAAGAAAATTCTAAGTTACATTCATACAGTATGAAATATAATTCGTACAGAAGATTTTACTGTACGAAGGACACTAAATTGGGTTCGTACTGGTTCGTACGGGACGAATCGTTCATTTTTTTAACTATTCGTACAGTACAAAATATAATTCGTACAGAAGATTTTATTGTATGAAGGACACTGAATTGGGTTCGTACTGGTTCGTACGAGATGAATCGTTCATTTTTTGAACTATTCGTACAGTATGAAATATAATTCGTATAGAAGATTTTGCTTTACGAAGGGCACTGAATTGGATTCGTATTGGTTCGTACGGGATGAATCATTCATTTTTTTGAACTATTCATACAGTACGAAATTTATTTCATACAGTATATTTTATTATACGAAGGGCACTGAATTGGGTTCGTATTGATTCGTACGGGACGAATTATTCATTTTTTGAACTATTCATACAGTACGAAATTTATTGCGTACAGTATATTTTATTATATGAAGGGCACTAAATTAGGTTCGTACTTGTTCGTACGAGATGAATCGTTAATTTTTTAACTATTCATACATTACGAAGATAGTTCATACCGGACGATCGGGACGCGTGAAACTTGAAAAATTCAATTTTTGGACGGTTTTTATTGCCTTTAGTATATAAGGATCTTTAAATTGACTTGTGGAGAAATCCTTCTGCGAAAATTCTTTTGAGAAGTCTAAGGAGAGTGATTGGGAGAGTGTTTGGGAGAGAGTATTGAGAGATCTTTCAAGAGAGATTTGTGAGGGGATTCACAAGGTTATCCAATTCTGAGGATTTTGCTTGTTCTTCGAGCATCTTCCTAGTTCCATGGAGACTTTTGCAAGAGTGTTATTCGAGAGGATTTCGGTTCTCTGCCGCACTTGGAGGGTGAAAGAACAACGGTTCTCTGCCACACTTGGAGGGTGAAAAGGATGACGATTCTCTGCCGCCCTTAGAGGGTGAAAAGGACGACAGTTCTCTACCACACTGGGTTGGTGGAAGAGAGTTTGTAAAGGCTTCTCTGCCTTGCTGTGGGGGCAAAATGAGAGTCACTTAGTTTTAGTTCAATACCTGGAGAAGGAGTCGCTAGGGAGTGGATGTAGGTCGTGTTTGATCGAACCACTATAAATTCTGGTGTTTTCTATTCACTGTTTACTTTTCCGCATTTTACATTTCTATAGTTTATTTTCTTTGTGGTTGAATTACTGTGCTTAAGTAAAGAGCAAATATTAACTCTGTTCATACTGTACGAAGTAATATCGTACTGTACGATTAGCTTTAAAATTTTCAAAATCCCAAGAGTAATTTTTTAAAAAGGACCAATTCACCCCCCCCTCTTGGTTAGCCTAGGGACGTGATCAATAGGTCTAACAACCTATTCAAACTTTCAAAATGTAGGTATTTTAAATCCTAGGATTAGTTCTACTTTAGACTTAGTTGGATAATTAGATTTGAATTTTGCTAGATGTAGAATAGATAGAAAAGCACATTGGGAACATGCCAATTTATAAGACAATCTCTCTAGTTTTTTGGCCCATTAAAAAGCAAAAATTTGTAGTCTTATCCATCGTAAAAGTTGAATATGTAGCTATATAAAGTTTTGATGAGCAAGTCCTTTGGCTAAAGCAATATATTCTTGATTTTAGACGACCTGTAGGAATCATCCCTATATTGTGTGATACCACAAGTGCTATCAACATTGGTAAAAAAAATCTATCCAACATTCTTGCAGTAAATATATTTTCATTAGACACGACTTTATATGGGATCCTATGGCTAATGGAGACAAAAAATTACAGCATGTGGATACTTAAAATCAATTGGCAAATATTTTCACCAAACCACTTAATTATGATACATTTAGCACTCTTAGGACTTGAATTGGAATTATTGACATAAATTCTTAAGACTTTGGGTACATTGGATGATTATATTGTTTTTATGTTTTATGTTAGTGTTTGTGTCATTTTGTTGCATATTTTCATCTTTTTACTATTTATTTGCATGTATGTTTATTTTTTAGCTTGTGTTTATTGTACTTTATTTACTTGTTCTTCATTTTTATTATAGTTATGTTTGTTTTTTTGGTGAGGTCAAAGGGGGAGTAGTGAGTTAGTAATGAGCTATATTTTTATTGCTATTAAATAAAAAATTCAAAATAAAAAAATCAAAATAATGAAATTAAATACTTTTTCCATTTTTTAAAATAAAGCACTTAGTAGGGAATGAAAATCAAATTAATTTAAAATCCTAATCAGTAATATTTGTAATTATCAAAACCGGTGAAATTGTTATAATTCAGGAGCTTGGCTATGTGTTTTGATGATTATAAATATTATTTGATGTTTATTCACTTATTTCTCTATTATATATTGGATATTTATTTTGTGTTCTACTAATCATTTCAAGTACAACATACACTGAGCAAAGACTGAGGAATGAGCTCAAGACAGTGTAATGTCAAGATAAAAGACAATCTTTTTAATACAAAGTCTGTAAGTTTGTTTTTTAATGAGTCAATTTTTATATTACATGTATGTTATTTTAGCGATGGTGCACACACATAAAACAAGAAGTTAAATAAAATATTTAAACTTTTTTGTTAATCATACTATATGATTTGAATCATACTACATGATTTAAGTTATACTATATGATATGTTCAAATAAAAATTAATTTAAATGCCTAATTAAATAATATTAATTAAAATTAAAATATAACTAATTATACTGTATGATTAGATATTTTGATAAAACCCTTTCATCGAATCTAAGTTTATTAAATTAGAAATATTTTAATTTTGTAAATAGAACTGATCGTATTGTATGAACTAGTTTGTGTTGTATTGTTTGCAACTTTTTGGGAGTGCATAATCAATTATAATTATGTATTTTAGAAAATTTAGATGTAAACTTTAAGATTTTTAATTTTGAAATTGAACACATCATTATAAATGATACATCACCTCGGGATGTGAGAAGACCATTCTCTAATGGGTTGAAATTGCAAAGTTATAAATTTAATCCCAACTATCATAGTCAAATTCAAGAAGAAACTACATATGACCTCGAAGGGTCAAAAATGATATTTGATCACATATTTACCTATGATAATCTAGATGCATTATCTTTAATTTCATAATAAAAGTTGTAATGATAAATGATATACCTCTCCAAGGAAAGAAAATATCATTTATTATTGACCATTTGAATATGATGATAATGATTGTCATTAGTTTTAATTTTTCCCAAAAGAATAATTTTCCCCCATCCTATTTAAGAGCTAAACAAAATAGGGTTTAATTTTTCTAGGGTCTTATATCTCCTATAATAATAAACCTTTGCATTTAATTGCATCACAAGAAGGTTAGGCTTCCTACGAATACTCTTGATTAGAATTATGGTAGAAACTTTATTTGGATTTTTCAAAGAGTGATTCGAAAGGAGGGATGTTGGAAGAGTATTAGACCATCTTTGAGCATTTTATTTTGGAAGCCAAAGAACGAGTGGTAGGAGGCATTTTAAGATTCTACTATGATTCAGAAATGCTTCAATCTATCTTATGATGGGCTTTAAATTTTTTTGGAGGGAAATTTAGTTTAAGTTAATATTTTTTTAGAAATTCGGGATTAGATTCCCAATATTAGGGACTTAATATTTGGGTCTACCCTAGAGCCTAAATCTAATTTGGGTTCTACAAAGTAGTAGCCCGAACCTATCTAATATAATTTGGGCTTTCATTGGCATGGATTGGAAAGTCTGTTAAACCACCTAAGCACTTTAAAAACTTGATCCCAGTCTCATGAATAATGGTTAAGCTTATTGTTTAAGTTCTTGGAATTTTGGAGCTGACATTTAGATAATCTCCTAAGTGGCTCCTTTATTTATGAGTGGCATGGTTTTGCTCGATGCAATTAGATTTTGATTATTTTAGTTTATTTCTAATGCAATGCATGTAAATTGACCTTTTATGCAAAAGTAATATATTATCAACTTTAAAAAGGATTAAAAAAAATATGTTTTACCCTAAAGAGCAAATCATCCCTTGACAGATCTACACCCTAATAAGTCAGGTGGTCTACCATAACTTGCAGGCAGTGAGGTGCCTAACAAGATGTGAACATAGATATGTATGCATAAAAAACTTCTGGCAAGCCCAGCTTACCTCTTAGGAGTGCTTATCTTTCTATGTGAGTCTAATCCTTTTTATTTTGATACAAGCATAAAAGATTTTATCATCCATAAGAGCATAATCATATTCTATGCTAAAATAAATATCATATATAGATAATAATCATATGAGAAACATAAAATTTAAATAAAATTACAAAGAACTAAACCATAACAATCAAATATGAAATGCCATGTGGCAAATGCACTTAATTATAACCCAAATTTACAGGAAAATTGTGGTGGTCAAGGCTCCACCGACAACAAACCCAAATTCTAATCCTACAGGATAATGAAAGTTCATCTTAAAGAAAGGCATTTCTCATAGTCTTGAAATGTTCTTTCTTTCTTTTTCTTCCTTTGAGCTCCCTATACTTGTCCAAATTTGAACATCCAAATGGAAAGAACTCTCCACAAGGGATATTTCTTTCCTCTTTGGATTTCATGTTCTGAATATAATGCCTTTCTTTAAGTGACTTTCATGAATCTTTTTAAGTTTATTTTTAGGAAAGAATAGAAGACTCTATACAACCTATAATGTATCCTAAGTGGTTTACATAAAATTATGAAAAAAATTTATGCCAAGCATATATATATATATATATATATATATATATTCATCGCTCACTCTTGAGCCAACACATTAACTTGGTCATATTTTTAATTTTCACAGGGTTGAGCTACGAAAGCACCTACATAAAGTTTTGTTAATTCACATTTCAATTAGCCCACTTTTATAACCCTACATAAGCATGGCCACATTCAAAAAATTTTGTTAACTTCCAAATTATTTCTTACCTAAGAAAATCTAGCACCCATCACTGATCACAGTAAAATCACTTCAAGGTATATGAAAAGAAAGAACGATAACAAAAGTACGGCATGTATTCATACCAACCAAAAATTTATACCACATTCAAGACAAAACTCATGAAAGAACAGCGACCTATTCGATAGCTAAAATTAGTTGTCCTAATAAGCAGTCTATAGTGTGTGAAAAGGTGTTATGTGATTTGGATACTTCCTAAGCTTGACATTAGTTTGATTTGTCCAAAATTTAGATTTCATATGTTTAAGGTCAATGGATGTTTACTTTCAAGTTTAAATCTTAATATTTTAATACATATTATTAGATGAATTTTTTTGTTAAAGTTTATTAACATTTTAGTCCCTAGACTCCCATATTTTAATTAGTCATTTGTTCCTTAAAGCCTTAAAAAATTAATACACTGATGCTCTCTAAATGGGATCTAGCGTAAGTTATGAAGGCTCTCAATCATTGGTGACTTTTTATTATTAACTATTTAAGTTGAAAAATAATTACCATGTATTATACTATAGCCATAAGGTCTATTAAACCCTCCTTGGTGCTAACTTAATAGCCTCATAGGCCAAGGTTACCCATCAATTATCTATTGATTTATGTTTGATTTTGATTACTAATTTAGGTTAACTAAGTTATTTTTTCAAGTAATTTATGGGTTAGGTATTTAAGTTAAACACTAATTACCTTTATTTACTTTAGAGCCCTGATGTTTATTTCACCCTCCTTGGGGCTAACATAATAGCCTCGTAGGCCCTGGTTACCCAACAATTACTTAGTTTTAGGATTAATCTTATTATGTTTTAATTTTTTATTAAGTGAGTTTAACTAATGAAGTTGATTGATTCATTTTGCATGTTTGAGACTTGGTTGAATTTACTAAGCTCTTCTAGTCACTATCCTTAAGTGTGTTTGACTTTAACTTGACTTTTTAATTTATTATAAATTTTGGAATTTTTATATTTAAAAAAAAAACTAGATTTTATTCCTGATTGAATGCAATTGAGTTTGGGTAAATTGGATTTTTCTTGAATTAGTTATAATGTTTAGAATTTTAATCATAGTTAATGAATTAAATATGATCAATTTTTTTATCTTTGTTATTTACAAATAATTATGGAAATTTCATATTTTTTCAAAAAATATTATACTGAATTATAGGTTCAATGACTTCGAGTATGTTCAATTTGAAATTTTTTTAATTATTTGTGATTTTTACAAATTGGACTCATTAACTAATTTATTTAATTGTTTAATTAGATAGGTCTTATTATTTTTGTATCAAATTAATTCCAAACCTCTTGAAATCACTCCTAAATGTTACTAATGACTCTTGAAGGTGATTTTAGGGATTTTGGATCATTTTGGTATTTTAAATTATTTTATTTAATTAATAAATGATTTTCCTTAATTTTTGAATTATTATTAATTCTGAAAAATGGTGATGGAGCTTTTAATTTTCTTTGATTAGGACTTTAATTTTGAGCATTTTGAGCCTTAGTTTGTATTTTTAGATTTTATTTGAATTAATTATGAATTAATTAATAAACTAGGTTCATTTTGCAGGTGAAATTTTGGTTATGGACCTAATGATATTCAATTGCAATAAAACTTGAAAAATAGGTCCACCATGACCATACTTCAAGCCAACTAAAATTGGCTTGATGGTGGGCCCCATAAGGTTGAAAATTTAATTACCTAAGGAAAATTCATATTTTTACTTAGGGATTTATTTAGGTCAAACTAATAATGGGATTGGGGTGAAATCAAAGTTCTTCTCACTTACATCAATGACAATTAATCCACAAAAAATTTGAAAACCTAATTCCCATTGGAAAGGGGATTTGGCTAATTTGAATTTAAGGGTTATTTATTAACACATAAACTATAATTTGTCAAATGAAGCCCTTAACTACTTCAAACAAGGGTGACTAATTTTGTTAATGTCAATAATATGACCAAAATTAGTCACCCAAACTCCCAAGCCCTGTTCAATTAATTTGAGTGGATATTTATAAAAATACCCCTAGGAGTAATTCTAACATTGATTTAATTTCATAAAGAATCAAATCTTGAAACTATAGGACTATTTTAGGTCTCCTCAATATTTTTTTAATGAGCCTAAGAACACCCTATTTCACTAAGTGAGCAATGAGATATGATTTTATGAATTTATGGTGATTTTTTTGAATTTTTATTTAACCAATTACACAATCAGCACACTTTAACACATGGCACCATGTAATTGGTTAGCTAATGATTGGCTGTCAATGATAAAATACAAGATTAACCACGTGGAAAAAATTAATTTGATTATAATACCACAAATTTGCTCATTAGTGTTTCTTTCAATAAATATGCATGATTAGTGTTAATTATCTCAAAAGATAAACTAACAACATATCATCAACTTAAGGAAAGAAATAATTTATTTAGTATTCCAATTCGACATATGGAAAGTAAAAAAATTATCTCAAAAAATAAAATTCACATCCATCTATCATTTCAAATATGAAATAAACCCATGATTAGCTTTAGTCAATGTCCAGAAGATTTTTTCCCTATCTTAGTGAACTAAGATAGGGTTTATTTTATATTGGGATCTTGGGTTCCTATAAAGGCAAGCCTCTACAATCAATTACATCTCTAAGGAGAAAAACTTCAATTAAATTGAAGTTTAAGCTCATTATGGGTTTAAAATATAAGTGAGTTGCCTTATATATTTTAAAAAATATCAACCACTCATTCAAAAAATATCTTTATATTGTATAAAATATCCTTAAATTCTTTATACTTATTTATAAAAAAAGAAGTTTAAGGTGTGCAAATACCATTAGGCTTATGCTTGCTTGGAATGCACTACCAGATAATAATCTAATACATAAAGAATCTTCCATTATATAGTGCATGTGAAGTTCAATTCTATCCTAAGAGATCAAAGTATTAGATCAGACTCTAAATTAATGACCAAAGATGACTAATTTTAACTTTAATTTCAAATGATACTAATGAGATGACTCACTAAAAACTTTATATCTATCTTATTTAGATTTAACTAACTAAACTTTCTAACTAAAAAAAATTCTTAGAAATTTGGCAGCATAACGGCCCAAGGGCTGGAAGAATTATGGATGATTCATAGGAACTTAATGGGCCATCCCAAGGTTTCAAATTAGTTTGGTGATGCTTAAAGCATTGGAATTGGATTGGGTATAAGTGTAGGGTTAATTGGTCAACTAGTTTTGACCAAGGGTAAGGATCTAGTCCAATAAGTTTAAACTGAAATTTTGAACTCAATGGAGGTGATTCCATGCAATTTGGAGGCCTTCTTGCATGAAATGCTTGTTTGAATGGATTATGGTTCATTTAGTCAACTTAGGTTAACATGCTCAAACAAGCATGACTAAGACTTGGGTTTGGGTTCAATACATCTCAAATGATGTTAGAAATGCATTGGAGAGGGTTTCAATACTTGGTTTAAATGAGCCATGTTGAGGTTTAAGGGAAAATTCAGTTTTAGGATTTTTATTTTGTTAAAAATTCAAGTGGCCTTGTGGTCAACCAAGGTTAACCCTGGATCATAAAGGGCTTATTGCTTATTCAATGCATTATGAGGATGATAATGAACAACACTATGGGTTTTGGGGAGGGTCCCAAGGTCAAATTCCACAAGATGCATTATTTAGTGGCATGAGCTTCAAATATTTGAAGGTTTCATAGCCTTTTGAATTCAATGGCATTTTGGAGGTTAGAGAGCTTGGATTGCTCTCGAATTTGGAGGTTTGACCCTAGGGACATATCTAATAAACATGCAATTAAAAAATCATGATTGCAAGGTCATTTGATATGGTTTTGAAGTGATTTAAAAATCACTCAAAATAGGTTATGGGACAAGGGATTTTGGCCTTGACTTTTAGTATGGCATTTGGAATTGGTTTTTTGCTTTTGGATTTGGTTGATTGGATTTGATTTACTCATATCATTGTAAATAATTTAGGTTATTGTTAATGATAGAGTAGGAGGGGTCAAATTGTAGTCAATAGGTTATTACCACATAAGATGATTTATATTTAAATTAGATTAAAGATTTTATTTAGATTTGAATTAAATTTGAATTTGGATTAGTTAACCTCATTTAAAAATGAGGTCAACAAGTATTAACATTAATTAAGTTACCAAACTTAATCCATAGATTATGGACTCAAATCAAATCTAATTTAATTATAGATCTTACCGTATGATACAAATATCATATAGTCCGATCCACCTGAGAGCTCTTCAGATAAATTTTTATTTTTCCTGTGCGATCTGAGATTCTATCTAAACCAATCATGTAAATCAATGTATAATTATACAAGATAACCTTTGATGAAAATGAACTAATCATATTGTACAGTCTATACATCGTAATGTTTGATCAAAAGACTTAAATTAAAAATTAGGAATTTTTTGAGACCTCTTTATAAACTCTTTTTATATCCTGTAGCAAGAGAATTTGGGAGTCAAAGTCATCTTCTTTATTTAGGAGATCATGGAGAGAGTCCATAGTCGTGAGGAGAGAGAGGAGATGAGGTTGATAGAGGGGGAATGCCTTGAGAAAGTCAAGGGGTGTGAGAGGGATCACACGGTTGCTCTGGCTAGCCGGCACCATGGGTCCTACAGTTATGTTTGGTGGAGCTCTTAAAGGAGAGTTCTAGGAAGGAAAGTATTTGGTGAAAAGACCCATTAGTTAAGGGCACTAGGGTTTCAGCATCTCGTTGCACGTAGAAGTGAATGGAGGGATATGCATCTCTACGGGTTAGGAAGCAAAAGGAGGGATCAGCAACTCCATTTGGCTTTGAAGAAAAAGGAGGGATTGACATCTCCATTAAGCTTAAAAGTTAAATGGGGATTGACATCTCTGTTGGGCTTGGAGGTGAAAGGAGGGATGGCATCTCTGCTGGGCCATAGAGGTAAGAGGGGGGAGATTCCTTAGTTGTGAAGAGTTTATAAGGGTGATTCTCTCCTGGTCAAGGGAGAAGGGCTTCTCCACCTAGTTGTGTTCTCAAGGAAAGATAGGATTAGTTTAATTCCCAAAGAGAAGAACCATTGGGGAGTGGATATAGGCCAATTTGATTGAGCCACCATAAGCCTTGATTTGTATTTTACTATTCTTGTAGTTTACTTTACTTGTAATTTACTTTACTGCACTCAGACTTAATTTTGATAAATGTATAAAAGATGATTTTGGTGATTATTTTTGGTTGATCTTGGTTTTGAAAATTAGTAACGAAATATAAAAAAATTTAATTATTATTTTTTACATGTACAAAAGCAAAAAAAATTTAATTATTTGTGAGTTTTTGTTTATTATTTTCATTTAAACTTTTAATCACTTTTGCATATTTTAAGTTTTATTTTTTAAGCAAATGAATTTTAAAATTTAAAAAAGATTTTAAAAGAACCAATTAATACCCCTCCCCCCCGCACTCTGGATATGTCATTAACACTTTCATATTTTTGAGGTACACTTTATTGTACTCAATATGGAGGACGATATGGAGATACCTATCATCTTGGGGAGACCATTCTTAGACACAGGTAGTGCTATGAATAATGTGCAGAAGGGAAAAATGACTATGAGAGTTGAGCCAAGAAGTTGCCTTAAATTTCTTATAATCTATAAAGTTTCTTAAGGATTAGAGTAAGGATTGTTATAGAGTTGATTTAGTTGATTCTGGTGTGGAGGATGTTATGAATGAGTTACTGAGTGATAGTTATTTGGAGTTTCCATTGAGGGAGGATAATTTAGGAGAGATAGATGGAGATTTTGTTCATGTGATTAGTGAGCTCCTAGGATGTTTAAAGAAAGATTTGAAGCATTAGATGCATTATCTCTAGAAAAGCATTTGAAGCCATCTTTCATAGAGGTGCCGATGCTTGAATGAAAAGCATTATATGCCCATTTTAAATATGCCTTCTTAGGAGAGGAGTTAACTTTACTTGTCATTTTTCTGTTGAGCTTAAAGAAGATCAATAAGGTAAGTTCTTAGCACGTATAATAGAGAGTTTGTGGTCTATTATTGATATTCAAGGGATTTGTCCATCCGTGGTTATACATAAGATTCTATTAGAGGAAGCTTGTTAACCTAAAGCTGATCCGTAATGAAGGTTAAATCTGACTATAAAAGAAGTAGTAAAGGAAGAAATTCTAAAATGGTTTGATGTAAGGATCATTTATCCTATTTTTGATATGTATTGGGTTAGGCCAATTGCTTAGAAAATATTAGAAATGACCTTTCTTTATTAGACTTAAATGAGAATTTAACTCTTAACAGGACACAATGGAGAAAATGAATTCATGTAACTGGCCCCACATAGTGGGATAAAGTCATAATGATGTTGTATTGGGTCAAACCAATTCAATATGCTCCAAAGAAAGGAGGGTTAACTATCATTACCAATGAAAGAATGAAACTATTCTTACTAGCATTGTGATCGGGTGGAGGATCTGCATAGATTATTAAAAACTTAATAAAGCCATTATGAGAATCATTTTTCATAGCCATTTAAATATCAAATGCTGGATAGATTAGATGGGCATTCTTTTAGTATTTCCTAGATGGATATTTTGTATGCCATTAGATTCTGATTGGCCTAGAAGATTAGGATAAGATGATATTCACAAGTTTTTATAGAACTTTTGCATTTAAAAGAATTCCCATTGGTTTGTGCAATGCCCTTACAATAACTCAATGATTTATGATGTCTATATTTTTGGATTTAATAGAGATGGGCATTAAAAATTTTATGAATGATTTTTCAATTTTTGGAATAACTTTTGATGTTTTTCTAGAACACTTAAAATTGGTCTTGAAGAAATGCAAGCAAACTAACCTTTGTGATAAATTGAGAGAAATGCCAATTTATGGTTAAGGAGGGAATAGTCCTCAGACATAAAATATATAAGAGGGGCATGGAGATTGAGAAGTCAAAGATCCAAGTGATTAAGAATTTTTCACCTCCTACTTCTCTTAAGGAAGTCCAAAGTTTTTAAGGTCATGCCAAATTTTATAGGAATTTTATTAAATATTTTTTTAAATTACTAAACTGCTATGTCATTTACTTGAGAAAGATATACCTATTGAATTTAATCCTTATTACTTAGCTATATTTTAGAAACTTAATAAGTGCTTAGTTACTATAACTATCATTATTTCACCTTAATGGTCTTTTAATTTTTAATTGATGTGTGATGTTAATGACTTCCATTAGAGTAGTTTTAGGATAAAGACTAGATAACAAATTTCATGCTATTTATTATGCTAGATAATATTAAAAGATTCCCAAATCAATTACTCAATGATTAAGAAAGAATTGCTAGTGATATTCTTTGCTTTTTAAAAATTCAGATCATATATATATGATGCCAAAGTTACTATTTTTACTAATCCCTATACCATCAAATACATGTTACTAAAAAAAGTACTAAACCCAAACTAATTAGATAGAATTTATTGCTTCAAAAATTTGATGAAGAGATATTAGATAGAAAATGATATAAAAATTATGTAGCTGGTCATTTGTTTAGGTTAGAAAGGGAAGATTTGGAGCTTAATGAGTGTGACACTAATGAATTCTTCCCTAATGATAAATTATTTGCATTATGTTTATTGTGTGTGCCTTGGTATGCTGACATTATGAATTTTATTATTAGCAGAATAATCCTAGTAGATATGTTTGGATGACATCGATCAAGCAGAGACAGCGGTGGTGGCCGTATAAGGGTATGATGGTGATGGTCGAGTGGAGGTTTACCGTTGACGGTCGGGTGGATGTTTGATGAGGATCAACCTATGAAAGTTTGGCTATGGTGACCCACTGGTAAGGATTCACTGGTGATGATGCTTGGATGGAGCTCTGGGATTCTTTAAGCCTCATAGCTCTATTGAATTTCTAGCCTCATGTTATGCCCTAAGATCTAAAGTGGAAGAATTACATCCCTTTTCCCTTTCTTCATTTTTCTTTCTTCTTACTATCCATTTCTTTCTTAATAGCAAATATCTATTTACAATTAGATCATTAACAACCAGATTATTACTTTCCAAAGCTGACTAATTGCATTAAGAAAAAACACAAACATAAATAACAAAAAAATATAATCATTTTATGATACACAATATTTACATGCTACTACAAAGTTTAAAGTCCAATATATATATATATATATATATATATATATATATATATATATATATATATATATATATATATATATATATACCAGTTATGTGTATCAATTCATCAGTCTGTTATATATCACATCTCAGTATATTAATTATATCATTTATATCCATTATCAATTTTGTTCATACATTAATCTTTATTAGTTAATCAATCAATCAAACTGTCTTTATCATTTAATCAGTCTCATTAAATTAATCAATCTCGTCATTTGTTATATCTTATCAATTGATTTGTTATATTAGTAAAGCAATTATATCATTATTCTTATCATATATCAGTATTATATATGATATATCGATACTATAAATACTCTTATCATATACCATATAATTAGATAAGGATATCATAATCTTGCTCCTGCACTTCAAACTATCATATCAGTCTACATCTCCTTATAACTTCCAATCAATAAATCATGAGGATCTTGCTCCTACACTTATGACTCTCATATCAATCTTCAACTCATTATAACTCCCATCAATAAATTATGTGAATCTTGATGGTATCATGTGAGGTTATCATATCATATATCTGGTATCAATCATTACTTCATTTGACCACACCTTATGATATTTCCTCTCAGCCTTTCTACTTTCTAATTCTATACTCATATGCCAAATATTCCATCTTTTAAGAGCCATCATGTCATCATTCATATCATATTAGTATCAGTACTATGTTTCAATACATGCTATTGATATCAATTATTTTAGCATATATCAAATTTTAGTATTGTATCAAAATCATAGTACATCACCTTTCAACCCATTTTTAGTATACCTTTTTTCCAGCTGATTTCTTTTAGAAATTCCTATACACATATTTAACCAATGAACATGTAATAAAATTAAATAAATTATTCAAAATAATCAAATCGATAACATATAAAATGTTATATGGTGAAAGTTTACAAAATCAAAGAATAATTCATTTTTCACATATTTATAAAAGATAAAACTCATAGAAATCAAAATCATTGAAAATAAGAGTAAGATTTCTTATTTTAAATAGAACAAAATCCATAATAAGAGCATCGAACAAAAAGGTCTGGAGAGATTCTTCTCTCTACTCACTATCCCTTCTCTTCCCCTCCTCTTCTTCTTCTTCTTTTTTCCTTCTCGACCAAGCACATGTGAGTGACAGAGTGGGGTGATGGTATGGTAAATTTATTTATTTATTTATTTTAGTTCCTAACATCGTGGTACTTCCATAACCCAGCATCATAGTTCTGCATTTTGAATCTAGAGTTAATATAGAATGGAGCCTTCAATGCCATGATAGCAAGTTCTAGTGTCGCTACACTCTCAGTGTTGTTACACTCATAAGCACAGTGTCATAGTGTTCCACTTTAGAATTTTTCATATTTTTTAATTAATTTCATTTTAAACTTTTAGGTTATTTCAATCTCCCCACCTTTGAATAATATCATCCTTGATATTTCTATATTAGTTTGAGAGAGTATACTTAGAATAAAACTAAATTTATAACACACCAAATAAAAATAGTTTAAAAATAAAAAATTAAGAAGCTAAGTCAAATATAAATCATAGAAAAATCAATTCTGAAAGCATAAAAAAACTCAACTTACAAATAAATTAAAGTAAAATCAACCCAGTTTTTTTTTCTCAAGCACTTCCAATGTCTCTTTCACTAGTTTCGATAGTCTACTTCTAATCTGAATATATCCTTATTTAGGTGAAGGCAATAGGCATTATGTCATTCAGTCCCCATAATCACCACACCTAAAGCATTATCCTGTCATCCTATTGCAAAGTCTCATATGTCTTCTCCCACATCAGATATATTATAGAGTGGTAGGTGCTTTGATGATCTTGCCAATTTTTTTCTTCTACTATCACTTATTTTCTTATAATTCCATCCTAACTATTTTACCTATTTATTACTCACTATTTAAGTGACCATGTTAGTAAACTTTGTCATATTCTCAGATGTCACTGAGAATACTTCTGTATTAGGTTCAGACTTTTACTTTTTTGGATCTATTTATCTAATCAAAAAATAAATCTCAAATATTAAACCAATCCTTCTAAACAAAATAAATCTATAATCATATTTAACCAATAAATAATGTAATCAATTCTATAACTCTAGTTAAAGTCTAATTCTTTTACTAAGTATTTCTCTGATATCACTTTGTCATATCCCAGGATCTAAAGTAGAAGATTTATATCTCTTTTCTCTTTATTCATTTTTTCTTTCTTCTTATTATTCATTTCTTTCTTAACATCTAATATTCATTTATAATCAGTTCATTACCAACCTAATCATTACCAATCAGAGCTAACTAATTATATTAAGAAAAACCATAAACATAAATAATAAAAAATATAATTACTTTACTACAATTAATATTTATATTCTCTTATTAAGGTCAAAGTCGAAAGTATATATATAATAGCCACAATAGTCTACAAAAGAATATATATAAAACTAAAAGTTACATGATGAATTCTTACAAAATAAGGAAATAATACATTGTTTATAGATTTAGAAATGATAAAACTCGTAGAAATCAAAACCATCAAAAACAGGCAAGAGCAAGAGTTTAGTCACTTATTTCAAATAGAATAAAATCTGTAATAAATGTGTCGGATGAAAAAGCCCCGAAGAGCTTCCTCTCTCTTCTCTCTTCTTCTCCTCTTCTTCTTCTCTTTCTTTACTTCCTAACCAAGAAAATGAGAGTGAGGGAGTGGGGTGATGACAAAGATTATATATATATATATATATATATATATATATATATATATATACACACACACACACACACACACACCGTGGCACTCCATGACCCAGTGCCACAATGCTACATGCTAAATCCAGAGTTACTGTAGAATAGAGCCTTCAATGTCATGTCAGTGGTTTATGATTTTGCTGCTCTTAAAAGCACAGCATAGTAGCACATCACTTTGGAATTTCCATGCTTTTCAAATAAGTTCAGTTTTAATTTTTGGGTTGTTACACCTATTTTAAACTTTTGGGTTGTTATACCCCAGGTCCAAAATCTCTAAGTCTAAGCCCCTTTCATGTGAGAAGTGGAGGCCTATTTATAAATTTTTGTGTGTGGCATGCCGTGTAAATCTGGAGAAGATTTGGAGCAAATTCGAGTGCTTCATAAGACGACTCATATTGTTCCCCTTGATGATAGTTCATTTCTTCAGGATTTAAGTGCCTTGATGATGTCAAAATTAAGCAGTATTTGGCTCGTTGGATTTGTCTCGCCGAGCCACTCAATCCATTATAAGCATGCTATATTGGAATATTATTTTTTCATCCAATTAATATCTTAAAGCTTTCAATATACTTTAAGTCCTTGATTTAGGCTCAAATTGGACCGATTTTGATATCATTGTATTCGTCTCATTGAGACATTAAGTTTAACTATAAGTTTGCTGAAATTAGAGTTGTGATGGTCCCAAATTTAATTTTAGAAGTTTCTAATAGTTTGGAGATGTGTGCATGATCAAGACGAATTTTGGTGGCATATGAAATGTCTTCAGCAAAAAAACATCCACCAAGGTACATCCTCTTGCATAATGTCTAGTAAGAACATTCATAACTAAAGCAAAAAAGATATGAGCATGAGTTGATCCTTGACAAAACTAACTAAAAATAGTAAAATACTTGGTCAAACCATCTTGTGTTCGAACACAAATACCAGCTTTTTAATACATATCCTTAATAGCTTGAATATAAACATTATTAACTCCTTTTTTTTTCTAGAACTCTCCAGCACATTCTCTTGTAACTTTATCATACATTTTCTTTAAATCAATAAATATTATATGCAGATCCTCTTTACTCTTTATAATTCTCCATCACATCCCACAATAAATGTGTAACTTTTATAGTAGATCGAGCCGTTGTGAATCCAAATTGAATTTAAGAAATATTAGTATCACCTCATAAGTTTAATTTATCCGTACTGTGCTCGAAAATTTTAAATTGAAACGTTATATTCTGAGATAATTAAAGCAACAAATAGATAATCTAAATTTATGACGGTCTAATACCTACGCAGCCGGCCCAGCGAACCGCCAAGGGACCATGGAAACTTTCCAACAACCATATTACAATTTTGTAATTATTGTAGTACGACAAGGGTATGAAATTCCTTTCCTGCATTGTAGGCCCCTCTGTTTGTCATAGTGATGGGACGGGCGCCATCCTCAGGAGAATATTCTCCCTCAACCCGGAATAATTCCTCGCCATCCGGCATCAAATTTTCCCTTTCCATTGGACACCATATTTAACAATAGGAAGATTAAAAATTTAGAATCAACATGAATTGTATTGCAATTGAAACGTGGTTGCACGGACTTTACCGACAAGAGTAACCAACAAAGTCATGCACGTCTGTTGGCCGGACAGCGGAGGCTTCATCGGAAACTTCCTTGACAGTTATTGGCTGTAATGAGGCCCACGGTCTGAGGATGTGGGACCGGCCAATGTCAAGTTATACCATAGTTCAATGCGCAATGAAAGAGGGCACGGCAAGGAAATTAAGATGGGTATATTCTAATTTAAATTTAATTAAACTTAAATGTTCCATGTTAATATTAGACGAATTTGTAAGCATGAAGATGTGAACAGAAAGCTAAATTAAACGAGCTAATTTTATGGCTATAACTGTTGTTCAATTATTTTGAGATAGTACATGCGCGGTTAATAAATAATAGCCTCACGCGGTAAATTTTTATTATTTTATTCAATAATTTTTTTTTATGTTAACAGTTCTATATGATTTAACTTTTCTCATTTAAAATTTATCATGCTTGTGTATGAGGAAATATCATAAACTTGATTCAAATGGCTGAATTCACCTTTTAAGTGACCAACTTGAGGTAACCAATTTTATCCTTTTGGTATCCCCTTTTGACGACAACATTCGATGAGTCTCGTGCTTCAATACACAAGTCTAACGAAAAATTATCCACTTGCGTTCATCTCATGAATATAATTAGCCAAATGCAACGGGATATACCTTTAAAGATGCATCGCTTTGGTGTAGCATTTTCTGTTTCGCACTAAACCCTATAAATAAAAGGATTAAAGGCCATTTTTAAGTGGAAAAAATTCAAAATGGAGTGGCTTGAAAATTTAACTAGCTAAAGGAGCACGAAAGAGAGTGAATTTAAGAAAAAACAAACTGACTATATGAATTGGTGCATTCATTGGAATGTCCCAAAGCGTTTGGCGCATCCTAATGAATGCGCCAATTCATTTTGTGCATTCAAGCCACGCTGCAAGGGGCTGTGCACACTTTGTCCATTTGCTAATTTAATAAATTAAGAGAGTATATTATAATTAATTAGTAATAAAAACAAATGGATTAAAAGAGTATATTATAATTAATTAACAATGACAATTTAATGAATTAAGATAGTAAATATAATTAATTAGAAATAAAAATTAATGAATTAAGCGAGTAGATTATAATTAATTATGAATAGAAATAAATTTTCCGCCGCTTTAAAATTTTAAAGAATTAAGAGATTATAAATAATATATATATATATATATATATATATATATATATAATGATTATTTTAAACTTTTAAAAAATATTATTTTATTATTTTGTGAACATATCTAAATGGCAAAATTTTAAAAGGAACCAAATAATAATTAAAATTAGTGATAAGAGCAATAATATTTGAGAATTATTAACACATAAAATAAAATATATGAATTATTATGTTCAAATTGATATATATATAATTTTAATTCAGAGCTATAAACATAATATAAATATTATTAATTTTCAAATTAAAAAAATATCTTAAAATAAATAACACAAATATTTTATATCTGCATTGGAGATTAAAGGCTAATCAGTATGGTTGTCATTAAATTTTTGGAAAAATTATTATTTATATCATAGGATTATCTACTTATTGTTTAATTGTTCTTTAATATTATTTATTTGATATTTAGAAATCTGTCACATTATATGAGCTGTAAAGTAGTAATGTTCAATCAATTATTCTTGTAGTTGGTGGAATAGATTTACGTAAATGAATTTTTGTTTGAGTATTCATGTCTAGCTTCTTTAAGTTGTCTTATACAAGTGATGCATTTATAAGTGAAGTTGAATATTGAGTGCAGTCAGTTGTATTATATTTGTTTTACAAAAAATTTGAGTTTTTTAGTTTTATATTTTTTCTTCATAATGCATTGGCCGAATTTAGAGAAGACGTGAGGTATCCTAATGAAAGAATTGTTCGATATTGTAAGCACACAAATGCAATCTTATATGGCAAGGCCTTTTGATAGCTTGCTAGAGCTAAAGGCGAAGCCAAATGAAATTTTTAGTTGTTTCATGAATGTTTAGATAAATGATAGGGATTTTTTATATTGGCATTTACATGTTTAAGCTATGAGAATAGATGTCGATAAGATGGGAGATTTCTTAAATGGTTTTAGTTTGAAATATATATAGAAGAGAAGTTCATAAAACAAGATCATTATTTGGTTGGCCTTCACTTTCTTTAAATGTGTTATTATAATGATGTCAAGGTGGTAATTTGGCTCATGGTCAAAGGCCACCACTTGATCTTGAGCAAGTTATTCTTTACCGGCACTAGGATTCAGGTGAGGAAAGTTTTATTTAGGATGTCTATAATAAACATCTAAAGAAGTTATTGCCTGGACTTAAGAGAATGAAGTTTTTAAATGGAATGGACTAGCAAGACCTTTAATATTAGTTTGAGCTTTACTTCGGTTATTGTCCAACTCAAACCCAACTTAAATCTCGCATGCAATACTTTTTAGTCTCATTATATTATTTGTATGCAGTTGTGTTACCTAAGTTGATAATGGTGATCATCCAATGTTTAAGCATAAATTTATATAATTGATTGCAAAGATCTAGCTCTTTGTTTATTAAAATAGTGATTTTTTGACAACATCAGGAATATTTAATATAATCTTTAACCATATAACTAATTTAATGGTACCAATAATTTAAATATTATATTAAATATTATATGTTATATTAAATATGCTCAAAAAGTAAGATATATAAAGATAAAAAAACTACTTATATTTCAAACTAAGATATGTAAGTAATGTACACCGTTACAAATATGCTACAAATAAAAAAAACCAGAAGCTAAGTCCATCGATGCGGTGAATAACACCAGCCCCTAGGGTGATTAAAGTAGGTGCTCTCCGAGTTTATCTTTGTAACTATGCATCCTCATCTAAGTGTTCTTCCATATAATCATGTGGGTTATCTTGGACTGGCAGGGCTCCTTATAGGAGCATATCTTGTTGTGTTCGGGATGACGACAAGCCCAATGGTGTCATCCAATCAGATATAGACATGCCATATGATGAATATAAAGGTGGCTACCGGAAGTGACTGATGCGGTAGTAATCTACAGTACCTCCGACCTGTATGTCATGGGGGCTCTAGTGTTGTGATGGAGGTTCTGTGACTAACAAGCCTACACCCCATGCCATCGAGATATGGCCAACGTCACATATGGATTTCATGTCGTAACCGAAGTAGGCCACAGATATGGAATGTCTTGGGGGTTCTATGTTAAGAGTGTGTACTGAGCTGGAAGTTGATCTTTGTGGATTTTTCCTTGTTAATATTTGTGTATGCTCCTCTATAAATCTTGATGGAGCATCTGATGTTGACTTCTAGACCCCTAAGCAAGGTACATGCCTTCTTGTACTCTTTTTCTTTAGGTGTGCTGATTAGTCATAATATCTAAGGTACTGTAATCAATTTAAACTAATCTCTTGACCCTACTGGATAACTCTGTGATATTGTCTATGGCCTTCTATATAGAGGTTTCATTCTCCCCATGGCCTCTAGCAAGTGGTTACACGATGCTGGTGGTGCATATATAGTACTCCACATAGTATAATAATAAAACTAAGTTGTTAAATTTTTAGTATATACTACACTTACCACCAATCTCTCGCTTGGAGATCTTGGATACATTGTTCATGGTGACCAAGTTTGTGACTTCAAAAATTAAATAGATGTCTAGGATTTATACCATCATAGGTACGCATCCAATTCTCCATTACCACTCCCTTCCAAAGGAAATACAACCATAAGATATGCTCATTGATTATTCCATGTTTTAAATATACACGATCTTGAAATGTCCAATCTTCGTTAGCCCTGTCTCAGCCATTAATTCTTATGAACCCTCTCTCCCTTACCTCAGTATTGCTGACCTGAACTCCCCTAAACTACCTCATCACCCAGTCCAATAAATAGGGGTGGGTCTAGAGTGGATCCCATGGGGTACAGGCCCCCACTAGCCAATCAAAGAACGCCCAAACCAGTTCTAATCAAAATGGCACTTTCATAGGGATTTTAACCTAGGTTCCCTATTTCATAAAGTAACTTTCATCCTCTTTGTCATAGACTATAACTATGTATAAATTATTTACTTTATTATACATAAATTATCAGAAAACTTTATAAAACTATTCATTCTTTATTAATCATTTATGTAGATATTTTCAAAGAATAATAATAATTTTATTCATAAATATTGCAATAGAAAATTTTAAAAAATTTTAAAATTTACATTATTAAAAATTATATATATATATATATATATATTATAAATTTCTTTCTCATAAAACTATTACCTAAAAATTTAAAGTGAAATAAGATAATCATACATTTTTTTTGTAATACAACTAATATAATATATAATTTAAGAATTTATTCAAAATAGATATTGATTTTCTTAAAAGATCAAATATTATTTCACTATTAACTATTAAATGAAAAGGTAAAAGAAATCACTTATAAAATATTAAGAGTATTTAAAAAATTATCAATTTTTGCCCCCACTAATAAAAATTTTTAGCTCTGCCCCTTACGACAAATGCCACTCGGCACACTTCCAGCTAATGGTAAGGACATGTACTGTCCATATTTCACTACCTACTTTATATTATTTAGGAAGCACGGCTAAAATTATCTCCGCATATAGAGATGGTAACCTATTCATGACCAATTATTTTCATAAAATCAAGTTGAAAAAAGGCTTTGTGCCTTTTAGTTTACTAGTTTATGAACTTGATTTTGCCACAATCTATTTAACTCTATAACATTATATTGCTGGTTGGGATCTTCCATATCCCATCCTCAACCCATTTGCATGATAGAAAGAGTTAACAATGGCCTAGCAGAAAAAGAAAACTATATAAGAAATAAAGAACACTAAAACATATACCTACAATCGAGCTGGTTTCATGCTAAGTTATGAACAAAGGAAACTTGTCAATTGTACAATATGAAAATGCTTCCATGACCATACCTAAAAATGTGTTACATATATTTCTATATATGTGTATGTGGTTATGGAGCATGACACACTTTTTATAAAAATGTGTAAGCACTACACTGCCGATCGACATCATGTCAAGTGCATTCAAATTGGTAAGTAAAGGCAAACACTACAGCAAGACATGTGGTCATAATGTGTTCGGTAGTGGAAAATAGCCAATCATGAATATAATGTACACCTAGATGTGCATCATGAATGTAGCTGGAGTCAACTCATTATGTGAATCTCTATAGTATGTCCAATAGAGCCCACGGAGGGGAGCCATCGAATCCATCTGAGAGCTCCCGATAGTAAAACTAGCCTATATGTCATCATCCCCTAAATTATGGTAAACAACTTTGTGGTTATGGTGACCACCAAGTAGCTCATCACAATAATCTGACCAACTCTCCCAACGTAAACAAGGTCATATGATAATCAGCCCAACTAGTGCTGGATCGTCAATTCTAATGTTGAGAAGAACTTCGACATCTTGGAGGGATATAGTCATCTCACAAATTATAAGGTGCAAAGTATTTCTTGATGAACACCACCTCTCAACTAAGGCTGTTATGAGATTGTGATCCTATCGAATAAACTGTAAGTGGCGCAAGGAGTCCAATCCATCATATGCAAAATGTACATCAAGTAGGGGCACTCAATAGGCAAATAATATTCCATATAAAGATGTGTTGAAGCAACTAGGGGAGTGGTCGACAACAAAAATTTAAGTAATCAATATTTTGAATGAATACGATATTTTTGAATGAATACGATATTTTAAGCATAAAAAAATATTTCAATTATTTTTTATCTTGAGATGGGTTAGTTGCCCTAGGGGACGTGCCTAATGAAAAAAATACTATATGGTAAATCTGAAATGCGCTCCTCCTTTGGCTCTCTACCAATACGTTTGCATGCTCGGTGATGGCTCGACCTACCTACGTTGTCTTCCAGTCTTATTTGAAGGATAAGCATCTTTTAATTAGAAAGAAGTGGATAGCTCTAAAATTAAGTATGAAGGAAAGCTAAATGTAAAAAGTATAACTTAATTTGGATGAGCTAGGATTATCTGGGAAGGTAGCTCTATTATGTCCTAGGATCTTACAAAAGCTACAAGCTCTAAGTTTAGATGAAGTAGACTCATCCATTGTATTCATGATTCAAGTAGATCATGGTCTACCCATATGGTGCCTGAATGCCGGCGCATTCAAAGGGATTATTCCATACTTATCATTAAAAGGAAGCCATGTTTCTTTTTTAGGAATAACATGGAATAATCCAAATTAATTTTCCCTATAAAATTATAGAAGATAAAAAGGCAAGATGAATGAGTTATAATCCCATCATATAGAACCACCCATAGCAATAATGTGGATACATGGCCTGTTATAGAGCTGAGGTTTATTCCATTTGCACGTCATCTATCTGTATTTATAGTTTTAATCTTATTGGCTTGATAAGACATGTCAAAAACTTGGTACTCTTAATTGTTTATCATAATTGGATTGGGGCATCATCAAGCTTCACGTTTAAAGCATTCAAGAGTGATCTTTATTTTTTGAACAATTTTTGACTTACCTTGTTCCATCTAATATGATGCCTCAAGAAATAATGCTACAAGATTATAGTATATATCCAATATTTGGACTCATATGGGAAAGCCCCATGCACATCAAAGAGCTTCATTAAAACATTTTAATGCATATATATTCATGATACTGTGCACTGGCCTTCATTAAACAATAGGCATCAACAAGACATATCTCATTGTAATAGCCAGTCGAAGCCTCTTGCTTCACATTTCTAATGTCATTCTTATTATGATTGAAGTAGTTAATTTCATCAGTATTTCTAGCCTAACACATCTTATAAATTAGCCCCTCATTGTTAGCCACACCAAGTTATTG
The DNA here is from genome assembly GCA_019925795.1 of Dendrobium chrysotoxum. NCBI lineage: Eukaryota > Viridiplantae > Streptophyta > Magnoliopsida > Asparagales > Orchidaceae > Dendrobium > Dendrobium chrysotoxum. The sequence continues at coordinate 25,832,577 of CM034298.1, read as the reverse complement.
TATGGCCTTCTTAAAGTTCTCTCATAAATACTACAAATAGTGTCGATGGGCTGCATTCAAAAAATTTCCTAGCACCCTCGCACATATCGGGGTGCTTATTTGAGATTATATAGAGGTCTTCACTTTCTCAAACAGATCTCACAAGGTCATAAAGCATTTGTAAGAACCAACTATTTGATTCATTAGTTATGCTTTGACAATAGCGAATATAAGAAAATATAGACCACCATTCTCATCGATTCTAAGTACTTACCTAACAGGAAGGTCTCATCCAAACTAAAGACTAGCTGATAGAAATGCTACCCCTTAATTGATGGTCCAAATTCCCAAAAAATTCCTTTAAATCAAGAGTTACCTACCGCTTGAATATTTTATATTATACCCTACATGACATTATGAGTAGCTTCCTTAAAGCAGAAAAGGAAGAGGTATGAGACCTCATAAGTCTCAAAGATGGATTGAATCACCTTTCAGCATGCATTCCATACCTTAACGTATGACTTTAAAGTTGAATTTTAATTCACTACTAGAAAATTATGCGTGACTGGTGACCTGTTTGATTAAAAAAATTATTATTTTTGATAAGATTAATTATCTTTGGGCAATTTATTTTCTTGAATTTTAATTTTGAAATTGAATGCATCATTATTAATGATATATCATCTCAGGAGACCAGTATACCATTCCCTAATGGGTTCAATTTACAGGATTAAAATTTTATCCTGATTATCATAGTCAAATTTGAGCAAGAACTACATATGACCCCTAAGGGTTAAAATAATTATTCACTCAGGTATTTAACTACGATAATAATTTGGATAAATTATTATTAATTTCATAATCAATCTTCATGAGGGAAGAATATATCAATCATTATTGATCGTTTGAAAATAATGATAATGATCATTGATTTTGACTAAAATTTTCTCAAAGATAATTAATTCTGGATATAAAAAATTAAATTTAAAAATTTAATCTGGGTTTCTAGATCTCCTACAAGTGCAAGTCCTCATAGTTAATTACATCATAGGAAAAAAGAATTTCCTACGAATACTCTCAATTAAAATAGCAATAAAAATTTTATTTTATGATTTCAAAACTTAATGTCAAAGGAAGCAAGGATTTGAATTTTCAATCATGATTAGATCAAAGTTGAACACTTATTTTAGAGATCAATGGAAGAAAAATAGGAGGTATTTAGGATTCTGAAATAATTCAGAAATACCTCAATCTATCCTAAGCATTAGGCTTAAATTCTAGATTGAAGAGAAATTTTTTTAATTTGAATAATCAATTTTATTAGAATGCTGGGATTCAATTCCAAGAGGTTGAGATCTTATAGCCTGAGCCTACCTCAGAACCTAAGTCTATTGGATACTAAAAATTAGTAATTCAAACCTAGCTAATACAGTGTAGGATCTGGACTAACCCTAGCTTTGATTAGGGAGCTAACTAACCACCTAATCGCTTAAAATATATGAATCTAGTCTTTTATGCAAGAGTGGTAGGGATGTTTAATTAAATTTAGAGGAGTTGAGGCCGACATCTAGAGCTAGTCCTAATTGGCCCCTTAACTTATGTTGGGTAAACTAATGCTCAAAGTTAATACAAATAAAATTTTATACCCATTTAAATTTATTTTTAATGCAATACATGTAAATTGACTTGATGAACGTCTAAAATTGAATATAAAGTAGTTTTTAAAAAAGGCTTAAAATAGGTTTTTTTTTCCTAAATATTACACAACTTCCCCTTAACAGGACTGCACCCTAAGAGGTTAGATGGCCTGAGAGAATCTGTAGACGGGGTAGGTGCCTGACAAGGAAGAGAAGTAATAATATGATGCATGTGTCCCTCGGTGGGTCCAAGCTTATTTCTTAAATTCGTTAAAGTTTTTATTTGAGCTTAAAATTTTTAAATTTAATTAAGGTAGAAAATATTTTATCATTCTCTAATGAGCCTTCAATCGGGTTTTAGGCTAAATCAAATATCAACATACAAAATTGCTAGAAAATTTACTAAAAGCATGTAATCTTAATTGTAGAGCAAGTACATCTATCAATTATCAAATCAATTAAATTAATATTCAAATTAAAAGTCTATGTAGCAAGTGCCACTTAATATTAAAACCTAGGATCTACAGAAAATAAAGTAGCTGGGTACCACTGACAACAGCCCAGATTATATTCCTAAGACTCAAGTAAATTTGAGAATGAGATTCTTCTCAATCTTCACTTATTTATTCTTCTACGGGCTCCTGTTTGATTGAAAAATATAATTTTGAAAAAGTGTTTAATTTTCTTTGGGAAATGTTTAATTTCTGGAATTTAAATTTTATAATCGAACACTTATTATGAATGATATGTCACCTCAAAAGTGAACATATCATTCCCTAATAGGTTCAGATTATAAATCTTGATTTATCCTTATTATTGTAGTCAAACTCAAGGAGAAACAATATATGATCCCGAAGAATCAGAATGATGTTTAATCCAATATTTAACTACAATAATCTAGTAAAGAGATAATTAATTTCATAATCAAAGTTACAATAATAATACGATATATCTTCCCAAAGAAAGATGATATCGTCTGTTATCGATCATTTGAAAATGATGATAACGATCATTGACTTTTGAATTTCCCAAATATAATTAATTGATGTTTTGAAAAACTTAATTTTGAAAATCTGGTATGTGTTTCTAAATCTCATACGAGCGCAAGCCCTCGTAGTTAATTACATCGTAGGAAACCAAAAAATTTCCTACGAAAACTCTCAATTAAAATAGCGATACGAATTTTACTTAGATTTCAAAGTTTGATGTCAAAGGAGGTTTAGGGTTGGAAATTCAATAGGGATTGGATCAAATTTGAACAGTTATTTCTGGAGTCAAAGGAAGAAGGGTAGGAGGTGTTTTGAGATTCTGAATTACTTCAGAAACACCTTAAACTATCCTAAGTGTTGGGCTCGAATTTGATGGAAATAGATTTGATGTTTAAGTGATTGATTTTATTAAAAAGTTGGAATTAGATTCCCGGAAGGTTGAGGTCTTAGGATTGAACATATGCCTCAGAACCTAAGTCTAAAATTGGGTACTAAAAATCAGTGACCCAAACCTAGCTAATGCAATACAATCTGGACTTATCCCGGCCTAGATTGGGGAGCCAGCTAAACCACCTAAACGCTTTAAAACCATGTTGTCTGGTCTTTTAAATGTAGAGTGGTTAGGGATGTTATTTAAGATTGAGTTTGAGGAAAGCGGGGCTGACATCTAGAGCAGATTCCTATTTAGCCCCTTAACATATGTTGGGTGAAATGCTTAAGCTAAAAATGCAATTAAGATTTAGACTCAATTTTTAATTTATATCTAATACGATACATGCTAGTTGACTCGATGAAATGCTTAAATCAGAATGAAGCAGTTTAAAAATCAGGCTTAAAAATAGATTTTATCCTAGAGATTGTACAACATCCCCTTGGTCAGAACTGCACCCTAATAGGTCAGGTGGTCTGCCAAAACCCGTAGGCGTGGAGGTGCCTAACACGATAGAGAAGATTCAATATAATGCATGAAAAACCCCCGGCGAGTCCGAGCTTACTGCTTAAAATCGTTAGAGTTACTATCTGAGCCTAAAGTTTTTAAATTTTGTTTAAGTAGAAATAGTTTATGACCGTACCCTCACGAGCCTCCGATCAGGTTCCAGGCTAAATCAAATACGACATGCAAGATCGCCAAATAAACTATTAAAAACATGCGGGTCCTTAATCAAAATCAACATCAAGTAATCAAGTCAATTAAATGATTAAATCAATTAAATAAATGCTCAAACTGAAAGTCCATGTGGCAAGTGCCACTTAATTATACAACCCAGGGTCTGCAGGAAAAGTAAAGTGGCCGGGCACCACTGACTATAACCCGGACTCTACTCCTAAGACTCAAGTGACTTTGAGAATGGGTATTCTTGTTCTTCACTTCTTCGTCTTCTTGTAACTCCTTGGATCGTCGGGTCTGGATATCCAAATGAAAAGAAACTCTCCCTTGAAAGGGGTTATCTTTTCTCTTTGGATATTTGAAATCATCCAAATTTGAATCTCCAAATGAAAAGAGACTCTCCCCTGAGGAATGTCTCTTCCTCTTTATATTCCAAATTCGATGCTTAAACATCCCATTCTCAAATCACTTTAAATAATTTACAACTCAATTTATATTCAAATTACATCAATAGAAATTAAAAATCTAGACTCAATAACCTGTAAGGTTATCCTAATAATCAATAGTTATATTTACATCCCAAGCAGTTAATATATATTGAAAATTAAAAATGCTTAAACCAGCCACACTTGGCCATGCTCTTTTTGATTTAAAGGGGGTCTTAGCATGCTTAGCACCTGCACAAAACATGTCAATTTTTAAAGCTTAATTATTTGCCCCCTTTTTTTATTTAATGCCCTGTATGAGCATGGCCACCTGCATAAGATTGAATTAGTATAAATCATTCCTAACTTATGGGTAGATCTAACGTACAATCAGTCATATCACAGAGTGCAGTAAATAAATAGACAATCACAGTAATTCTACTACTAGCAAACAGTATGCAGTAAAAGCTCAAAAATCTGGCACACAGCAGAAAAGTAAATACCAGACTAGAGTTGGTTGTCCTAGCAAACCATCTAGAGTGTGTGTAGGAGGCTGTGTGGTTTTGATATGTCCTAAATAGGATTATTTGATTGAAGTTGCTTGACGTTCTAATTGGTTGAAGGCTTAAGGGAGTTTTGATTTGAGTTTAAATCTTAATGATTTGAAATTAGTTTTAAACTTGATTTTGATTGTTTGTTGGATACCACCTTTGTTGCACACCGAGGCCATGAAGTTTATTTCACCTTCCTTGGGGCTAATTTAATAGCCTCGTAGGCCTGGGTTACCTAGTGATACCCGGTAGAATTAAGTGATTTGAGTTTGATTAAGATTTCAAGATTGATTAATTTTTAATTGAATTTGATTGGTTGCTGGTTTTAAAGTTAAGTTGTTATTTTCTGGAATTTTAGATGATTTATTGAATTTTGAAATTTTCTGGATTATTTTAATGATTTAATCAAGGGTCAAAAGTTGACTTTTTGACTTTTGGAGTTAATTGTTGAGCAGGGATTTGAATTGGAGTTAATTTTTATCCTGAGGAGGTAGCCTAGGGGGTAAGACCTTGCCACCACATAGTTGTACTTGCACGACTTCATCGGAAGAACAAACTATAGGGGAGTCTACACTCTCCTTAGGCGATTGATTGTCGTTATCTGAGCGAGAGTTCGAATCTGAAAAGTCTATCACGATAGGACTCCCTTGAAAGTTAATTTCAGGGGTTTCACCATCTGATAAGACATCAGATTTGTTTCTCTCTTGAAGAGTCAAATCTGGAGAGCTGAGTGTTTGAATTTTTTAATTGATCTCAGCTTGTTCTTGATTATTTTCAACAGAAGAGTCATTTACATTTTCATTCTCAGCATTAATCATTAAAATATGAGCAGAAGGATCAGACTTTTTATTCAATTTTTGACCCTTTGCCTTTGATGGGGCAAAGTAAAAGTCAGATAATTTCAGTAGTGACAGAGGTTTTGAGCCACCATCAACCACTTGTACAGATCTCTCATCAACAAATTTCCTCTCCACAGAAGATTCATTCTTTTCATTTTTATTTAAAACAGTAGTTCCTAAGACTACTGGAGAGGAAACTATCCCAACGTCCTCCTGCGAAGCCTCGAGGTCAACCTCCCAGATCGGGTCCCGGGCTCTCATCGGTAACTGAGATAGACTTGACAGACCCCTGATCCGGATCGACCAGGTACTTTGGAATTATAATATGACCTTGACGAAAGTTCTTTTCTAGACAGTCCTTGAAGATAATGCAGTCTTCGATTGTGTGGCCTAGCATGCGATGATAGGGGCAAAAAGTTGGATCATCCTTCTTATTTGCCTCTTCTGGCTTCTTGGCCTCCTACAATAAAAAATCTAGCTTCTTCTGAAGACTTTTAAAGATCTTTCTCACCGACTCCATTTTAAATGGATATGTACGAGCCAATCTCTCTTTAAAAGAAATCGGGTGAGAATCTCTTATAGGTTGAGATGTTACCTAAAAAGGTGGAGATTTCTGAGTTTGATTTGTTGGAGGATTACTGGACTGAACATTCATTGGTTTCTTCCTCTTATCAACAGCTGAAACCATTGCTGTTCTCTTTTTAAAGGACTTCAATAGTTTACTAGCTTTGTTTTTCTCAGTAGAATCCTTCAAGAATGGCATTTTGGAAGCCTCTTCCTGTAGATTACTAGCCTTATTCAAAAGTTTTTCAAAGGTTTTAATAGTGAAACCCTTCAGGAGAAAAGCAATAGGCCCGTGGATATTCTTTAAAAGAATCTCCACTGCATGTTGCTCTTACAACTGGGGTTCACACTTCATCGAGAGGTTTCGCCACCTCAAGATGTACTCAACCAAAGACTCTCCCGATTTTTGTTTTTTAATGACGAGATCCCCAACGGTTACACGCTGCTCAGCTCCTGAGAATCTCTTTAAGAATAGACTCTCGAGCTCTATGAATGTTTTCACTGAACCATTAGGTAGATCTGTGTACCACTCAAAAGTAATACCGGATAGACTACTCATAAACTGGCGAAAGAGTAGAGCATCTGACCCTCCTGCGTTGCAACAGCTCGCTCGGAAATGGGCCAGGTGCTGTCTTGGGTTTTCTAACCCACTAAAAACTTTGAATGAAGGTGGCACAAAGCCTTTAGGATAAGAAACGAAATCATATTCTTTAGGGTAGGGTCTACCCTTTGGAATAGATGCAGTCCCTTGAGAATGGGCTAAGGCCTCCCTTACTTGGGTTTCGATAATTTGGCAGATATCTTTGTCGGCTGGAGAGGTCTGGGAAGCAACCTCTAGAGTTCTAGGACTTGATTCTGTCTTCCTGCTGTGCTCACCCACTGTATGTGTTGTAGGTTACAACTACTTGGATTGAGACTGCTGTACTTTAATCATCTGATTTTGCATCTGTTCCATTCTGAGCATCATCTGTTCAATTTTGTTCTCCAAACTCTTGATGTATTCATCTTTTTCATTCAACTTAATTGATCCATCTGAGTCTGAATCAATAGCTGCAGAGGCTTCTTCTTTACCAGATCGGTGCCTTGAAGGCTCAGTATCTTTATTTGATGCTCTAGTTTCAACCATGCAAATGTTTCCAGCTGAATCTTCCTCCATTAAATCATCTGCTTCTGGATCAAAGGCTTCAATTACCTTGTTTTTAAGTATGTCCCTTATTTCCTGTACCACCTCATCGACCGGTCTACCCTCAATTGATTCGATGTTGATTGGTAGGTACCCCTTATAGTTAATCATTTTCTCAAACTCCTCATCTCCTAGCTTGGTGAGGACTTCTTGAATTTGCAGGTCATCAGCGGTAGGTTCTGCTACCAACTGATCTAACATTTTTTCATCATCCTCAAGCTCTATCCCCTCCCCTCCGACTGTCCCAGGGTCGGTAGTCGCGAGGGTGACATCCTCAACAGGGTGAGGGATATCTAACCTAACAGGTGACGAAGGAGTTTGACTTGTGGGAACTCCAAGATCAATCTGAGGAGAATCCTCACATCCCTGAATGAGGAGTCAGGGGACTTTAACAGGTAACTGAACTGGAGTATCTCTGATCTGAATCCCAACAGTTCTGCTTATCTTCATCGGTACATATGGTTCATCCAAAGATATGGGCCTCTTTCCCTTAACATCAGCTGACTGCAAGTCTTTAACAATCTCTTTTTGATTTGGCTACCACAGGGGCCAACTTTGAAAGTCTTGAAGGGGGAACTGGAGGTCTACCACTGAGAGGGTGACTCCTACCAGATCCGATTAAAACTATCTCCTCAGTTTTGGCAGTTGGGAGACGAGGCACCCATTGGTATCCATCCACTAAGACTGAGGCAAACCGGTTGCTTAACAAACTTTTGTTTCTCCTTACTGGATGAGGAGTCAGGTTTCTGGCTTTAGACTTTTCTTCTTTTAACACTTCTTTTTTAAGCTTATGTGAAATCACCCCCTTCAGGTGTCTCACATATTATTCTTTTGCCTGACCTGTCTCAGCAGCACAGGTTTGGATGATGTTCCTCAACATCCTTATTCTTAAAGTATTTTTCTCCTTTGTAATCCTCTTAACAGTATAGTCGACTGGGCTAGGTGAAGAGATAGCAATCCGCGTGACTCTCTCCTCCCCTGCAGCAGCTGCGAGGGGGTGAAAATGACTCTCTTTCAGGAGTGGAGAAGAGGCAGGGATAGGCAGCTCCTCAACAGCCTCAGACTCAACTAAACTCAGAGCCTTCTGTTCAGCTATCTTTCTTGACTTGGTGATTTTCTTCCTTATCCTTCTCAGATAGTTCTTTCTGGAACTCTTGGTGCCAAACAGTGCTCCAGAACTAGAGGATCCTTTCTCAACAATAGACTTCACCTCAGTTTTCTTATCCTCATTTTGGACTGAGGGTATAAAAAGTGTAAGGGTAGCACCTTCTGCCAATTCCAACATTGGGGGAAGATCACTCATAACCCCCACAACTAGTTCAAATATTGGACCATTCTCGCCCTCAGCAGTGAGATTGATGATTGTTCCACCATTCACAGATAATTTCAGAGTCTTGAAACACATTCCAAACTGAATTACACTGCTATGAATTAACTCTTCGACTTGAAGGTCTCGGTCAACAGAGAACAAAAGTTTCCCAGCCATTGCAGAAGATTTGATTGTCTGAAATTTGAAAGATAAGATTTGAATCAAACTTTTAAAATTGAATTTTGATAAGAAATTTTCTATATTTTATCACATAAATCGAATTATAGGAATTATAATCCGATATGTAATGATAAAGTATAGATATCAATTTTGACTTGAAGAAAATTTGAATTCTTGTTATATATGTTCAACTACAAGAGGATGTTGTAGAAAGTATATAACAACAACGGTCTGAATTTGATTTGAAAGGATTTAACTGGAGGTTTGATGTTTTGAAAAGTGAATGATTTTCCTTAAGGATTTGAAACCGATAAGTTGAGTTTGATTTCAACTTAATAGTTAACAAATGTCAAATGAAATCAAAAAGTTTTGACTCGACTCTCTTATCCCATTGATTAGGCTTGGAATAAGATGTCAGAGGTGTGATTTGATGAAAAGATTAGATGTTTAAGCTTAAATCTGGAAATGATACATGTTATACTACAAGAGAATGTTGTAGTAGTACATGCGATAATGAAAATTGAAATTGAATTGAAAGGGAATTTAAATGACTTGAAAATCCGACAGCATCTCCTCTTATTTTTGAAACTCGAGGTGTTGAATTTGCATTCAACGCGACAGTTTACAAATGTTAGGGAAGATTTTACAGGAAGAAACTCAACTCTTTATATCAAAGATGAAATGTCAGAGTTTAAAGATTTGAAAGTTACTGAAAATAAATGTTGAATTTGAATTATCAATGTTAATCTACAAGAGGTATTGTAGAAGAACATATGACAAGTGATGATTAAAATTTGAAGAAACTGAATGGATGTTTTTGAAAACTTAAATTTTCGGCAGCACCTCCCCTTATTTTTGAAATTCGAGGTGTTGAATTTGCATTCAACTTGACAGTTTACAAATGTTAGGGAAGAGCTAGGGACAACCACTTGACTCTTTTCATTTCAAAAAAAGTGATTTATAATGAAATGTCAAAGATTGATTTAACCGAAAAAGTTTGAAGAAATATTGCATATATTAAGCTACAACAATTGTTATAGAGAAATATATGGCAATGCATTTTGAACTTGATTGATTTTGAAAGGATATTTGAAAATTTTTAAAATCCGGCGGCATCTCTCCTTATTTTTGAAACTCGAAGTGTTGAACATGTGTTCAACATAACGGTTTACAAGTTATAAGAGGGAGATTCTAGAAGATCAACCCAACTCTTTCATTCCGACGAGTGATTCGGAATAAAATGTCGAGGACTAAAACGATCGGAGAAATTGAAAGTACATTGACTATACACAACTACAACCATTATTGTAGAAATATATAGTTGCAATGATTATTATGACTTGAAATAGATGTTGAAAAATTTGAAATTTGGGCAGCATCTGCCATTATTTTTGAAACTCGAAGTGTTGAACGTGTGTTCAATATAAACAAAAAAAAAAATTTAAATAGGGAGACGCTAAAAGCTAACCCAACTCTTTCATTCCGGTGAGTGATCCGGGATTGAAATGTCGAAGGTTAGATTAATCAGAAGATTTCAAACTTTGAATTAAAATTTAGAAGAGAAATCTATATCCTATCACATATTGAATTATAAGAATTACAATCCTATATATAATGATAAGATATTTGACAAAAATAAAATCTTGCTAGACAGTTGAAACCATGGTTTTGAAGTTAGAGAATTTTCTGTAAATTATGAAACTTAACATGCTAAGATTTATTCGCATGCGAGTTTGTAACATATACAGGAAGACTTTAAAAAGTTTGGCCTGACTCTTTTGCTCTACCAATGAACTTGGAGGCAAAATGTCAAAACCAAACTTAGAGGGAGGTATCCTACACTCACCTCTCTTTTCAAATGTCTTAATTGAGTTGGCCACACTCACCCAAGAGAGAAATGGGTAGAGGGACCAACGAAAAAAAAGTAGTCAAAACTACCGATGCAACAAAATTCGTAGCGCTATTAAAGATGGAGAGAAAGATTTTCCCAGCGGAGTCGCCATTATTTGTTTGATTAAAAAATATAACTTCAAAAAAGTGTTTAATTTTCTTTGGGAAATATTTAATTTTTGGAATTTAAATTTTATAATCGAACACTTATTATGAATGATATGTCACCTCAAAAAGTGAACATATCGTTCCCTAATAGGTTCAGATTATAAATCTTGATTTATCCTTATTATCGTAGTCAAACTCAAGGAGAAACAACATATGATCCCGAAGAATCAGAATAATGTTTAATCCAATGTTTAACTACAATAATCTAGTAAAGAGATCATTAATTTCATAATCAAAGTTACAATAATAGTACGATATATCTTCCCAAAGAAAGATGATATCGTCTGTTATCGATCATTTAAAAATGATGATAACGATCGTTGACTTTTGAATTTCCCAAAGATAATTAATTGATGTTGTGAAAAACTTAATTTTAAAAATCTGGTCTAGGTTTCTAAATCTCGTACGAGCGCAAGCCCTCATAGTTAATTATATCATAGGAAACCAGAAAATTTCCTACGAAAACTCTCGATTAAAATAGTGATACAAATTTTACTTAGATTTCAAAGTTTGATGTCAAAGGAGGTTAAGGGTTGGAAATTCAATAGGGATTGGATCAAATTTGAACAGTTATTTCTGGAGTCAAAGGATGAAGGGTAGGAGGTGTTTTGAGATTCTGAATTACTTCAGAAACACATCAAACTATCCTAAGTACTGGGCACGAATTTGATGGAAATAGATTTGATGTTTAAGTGATTGATTTTATTAGAAAGTTAGAATTAGATTCTCGGAAGGTTGAGATCTTAGGATTGAACATATGCCTCAGAACCTAAGTCTAAAATTGGGTATTGAAAATTAGTGACCCAAACCTAGCTAATGAAATGCAATATGGACTTACCCCGGCCTGGATTGGGGAGCCAGCTAAACCACCTAAACGCTTTAAAACCATGTTGTCCGGTCTTTTAAATGTAGAGTGGTTAGGGATGTTATTTAAGATTGAGTTTGAGGAAAGCGGGGCTGACATCTAGTGCAGATTCCTATTTAGCCCCTTAACATATGTTGGGTGAAATGCTTAAGCTAAAAATACAATTAAGATTTAGACTCAATTTTTAATTTGTATCAAATGCGATGCATGCTAGTTGACTCGATGAAATGCTTAAATCAGAATGAAGCAGTTTAAAAATCAGGCTGAAAAATAGATTTTATCCTAGAGATTGCACAACATCCCCATGGTCAGAACTGCACCCTAATAGGTCAGGTGGTCTATCAAAACCCGCAGGCGGGAAGGTGCCTAACACGGTAGAGAAGATTCAATATGATGCATGAAAAACCCCCGGCGAGTCCGGGCTTACTTCTTAAAATCGTTAGAGTTACTATCTGAGCCTAAAGTTTTTAAATTTTATTTAAGTATAAATAGTTTATGATCGTACCCTCACGAGCCTCCGATTTGGTTCTAGGCTAAATCAAATACGACATGCAAGATCGCCAAATAAACTATTAAAAACATGCGAGTCCTTAATCGCAATCAACATCAAGTAATCAAGTCAATTAAATGATTAAATCAATTAAATAAATGCTCAAACTGAAAGTCCATGTGGCAAGTGCCACTTAATTATACAACCCAGGATCTGCAGGAAAAGTAAAGTGACCGGGCACCACTGACTACAACCCGGACTCTACTCCTAAGACTCAAGTGACTTTGAGAATGGGTCTTCTCCTTCTTCACTTCTTTGTCTTCTTGTAACTCCTTGGATCGTCGGGTCCTGATATCCAAATGAAAAGAAACTCTCCCTTGAAAGGGGTTATCCTTTCTCTTTGGATATTTGAAATCATCCAAATTTGGATATCCAAATGGAAAGAGACTCTCCCCTGAGGAATGTCTCTTCCTCTTTATATTCCAAATTCGATGCTTAAACATCCCATTCTCAAATCACTTTAAATAATTTACAACTCAATTTATATTCAAATTACATCAATAGAAATAAAAAATCTAGACTCAATAACCTGCAATATCCTAATAATCAGCAGTTATATTTACATCCCAAGTAGTTAATATATATTGAAAATTAAAAATGCTCAAACCAGCCACACTTGGCCATGCTCTTTTTAATTTAAAGGGGGTCTTAGCATGCTTAGTACCTGCACAAAATATGTCAATTTTTAAAGCTTAATTATTTGCCCCCTTTTTTTATTTAATGCCCTATATGAGCATGGCCACCTGCATAAGATTGAATTAGTATAAATCGTTCCTAACCTAGGGGTAGATCCAACGTACAATCAATCATATCACAGAGTGTAGTAAATAAATAGACAATCACAGTAATTCGACTACTAGCAAACAGCATGTAGTAAAAGCTCAAAAATCTGATATACAGCAGAAAAGTAAACACCGGCCTAGCCTAATACTAGAGTTGGTTGTCCTAGAAAACCATCTAGAGTGTGTGTAGGAGGCTGTGTGGTTTTGATATGTCCTAAATAGGATTATTTGATTGAAGTTGCTTGACGTTCTAATTGGTTGAAGGCTTAAGGGAGTTTTGATTTGAGTTTAAATCTTAATGATTTGAAATTAGTTTTAAACTTAATTTTGATTGTTTTTTGGATACCACCTTTGTTGCACACCGAGGCCATGAAGTTTATTTTACCTTCCTTGGGGCTAATTTAATAGCCTCGTAGGCCTGGGTTACCTAGTGATACCCGGTAGAATTAAGTGATTTGAGTTTGATTAAGGTTTGAAGATTGATTAATTTTTAATTGAATTTGATTGGTTGCTGGTTTTAAAGTTAAGTTGCTGTTTTCTGGAATTTTAGATGATTTATTGAATTTTGGAATTTTCTGGATTATTTTAATGATTTAATTCAAGGGTAAAAAGTTGACTTTTTGACTTAAAGTATTTTCTGGAAAGTTAGCATTTTATTAAAATATTAGACCTTGATACGATCAATTAGACAGTAAGTACACTGAAATTGGGTTTTTCTAGATTTTATTATGAGGGTTTGAAGTTTTGACTAGAATTTGAAATAAGTTTGACAAAAAGTTGACTTTTTCAAATTTGATTGATTTCTGGAAACTTGATAATTTTAATAAATACTAGACTTAAAGATGAGTTGAATGCCTTTGAGTTTGCTCAATTCGGAGTTCGTTTGAATTAGTTATGAATTTTTGAACTTTTGAGTATTTATTGAATTTTTAAAATTAATTTAATTAAGGCCCTTTTTGTGATTTGAATCCAAATGACCTCCAAACTCGTTGAAATCAACTCCAAAGGTCAGGAATGACTTAAGGAGTGATCTCTAAGTGTTTGAGAGAGTTTTGGAATTTTGAATTATTTTTAATTAATTAAATTATTTAAATATTAAATTTCAATTAAAGTTAAATTAAGCTTAAGTTTGAAGTCCAGTCAAGGGGCTTTTATTTTTCGTTGATTAAGGATTCCATTCTGGTCAATTGGAGGAATTATATGTAATTTTTGGATTTAAACTTGATTTATTATAATTTTTGGAAGGTTTAAAGGCTTAATTAAGGTTTAAACTTGATTAGGTTAATAAAGGGACTTAATGATTTCAAAATTCAGTGGGAAATTTTCTATGGGCTGAACATGTCACTAAGTTTAAGTGTTCAAAGTTTTAAATCAAGGGGAGGTGTATCTCAATTATTAGAAATATTCTAAGTTTTCTAGACTTAGGTCCTTAATTATTGTCCTTAATGACACTAAGTTTAAGGAGGTTCAAATCAAGGTTTTGCTAACCCTTAGATATAACATGATTAGTAAACATGCAAACACAATCAAATCCTAAATCTAGGAGAGCCCTAAGACTAGATGTATGTGTGTGCAACCTAAACATGCAAGGATTAGAACAAATTCAATTAATTGGAAGATTAATTAATGATTATTTAAGAAAATAATTACCCATTAATTAGTCAACACTCCCCACCAATTCTATTCAATAAAGCTTGATCCATGCTTAAGATTTCAAGGGATCTCTCAAACTTCAAAATTTAACATAAATATAATTTTAAAATATAATTTCAAAATTACATATATACATACATATACATATGCATAAATATAAGTATTTATATAAAAAAATATAATTAAAATAATGTCATATTGTTTTGAGAGATCCATTGACTATTAAGGTACTAAAAAAAAAGAATTATTAAATTTGAAGCTATTTCAAGTTAATTATTGATTGAATGTTTATTAAATCTTAAAATAATTAAATAATTAGAAATATTTAAAATAAATGAAGTTTTTTTTTATCAAAATTTTTTATAAAACTGATTTAAATTAAAATATTTAATATTCCAAGAATTTGGATATAAGGTATTAAATTTTCTAATTAAAATTGAATTTTTAACATTTTTTTTGAAGGAAATTTAATATTTGGAATAATTAATATTCAAAATCAATTTAAAATAATATCAAAATAATCTTTAAATGCTCTCTGAAAATCAAGGAATGTTTAAGATTGAATTTCCTAAAATTTTAAAAAAATTTGAATTTATTTGGATTAAATATTAATTAAAAGATTAAATATTAAAATGTTTGATATTAATTAAAATGTATTAAACATTTTAACCTAATTTTAATTTTAAATTAAAGAACTTAAAAAAATAAACAATTTGATATAAAATACATGAATTTTGAATTTATATTTAATTTATAATATTTTTTTTGAAGTTTTCTAGTTTTAAAATAATTTAAAAATTAAATTTTAGTTAATATATTTGAGAGCTGGCGGCGGGATGTCCATGTGGCGGGCCAAGATTAGCTGGACCAAACCGCGGTGGTGGCGGCCAATCATTGGCAATGATTGACGCCGCCACTAATCATTACCGCATGATGACTCGGCCGCGGGACCCACGCGCTTTCTCACTTAAACACGTTAGCATGCTGAAGGAACCGTCTGATCTTCCATCTTTTGATACGGACGGCTCTGATCAAGCTGAACGAAGAAATAAACGGAGGAGCGAACCGCGGGCGTTGATCCTGCTATCAAATGACTCGATCTGGACCGTTAATCAATAGATCAACGGTTCAAATCGAGTCCAGTTCATGCAGGTTAACCTAAACCCTAGAAATCAAATAAAAAGCTCGTTCTCTGTCGATACTTAACCATTTCAAATGAAATTTTAGACAAAGATTAAGCAACTGAATAGAATCAATGTGGAGTGTTTTTTAAAGCATAAAAACCGCTTTTAGAAAAGTTATTAAACCCTAACTATTGTGACCCAGGGCTAAGGTTTTTGAGCAAACTAACCGTTCGTTTTTATTGATCTTGGGTTCTCTGAATTTGTAGTCTGTCCACGCTTATATTTGTAGAAGACCACTCGGGCAGATAATGTCTGGATCGAGAGGAATGGTTATTTTAATGGAAACAGCTTGAGTTCGCCGGAACCTTGATCTCCAACGAGGCTTTGACGGTGGATTTAATTTGAGTTTGAAGTGGAGGAAGTCTGGAGCTCAGAGAGGTTGAAGATTGGGTCAGGTAGATCTTGGAGAAGAGAGAGAGTTCAAAAATTAGAATGAGGGCTCCAAAGGATGTTTTGCCCTATTCAATCCATTCCAGATTGAATGGATGGCTGAGATTGATTGCTTAGACTCCCTGATGGCTGCTAAGTGTCCAGGAAGTTATTGGGGGCAGAGGGAATCAGGGACAAGAGGACATCCTATATGGAAAGTCACTTTTATCCTATTCAAGCACATGGGGGAATTGAAGGCCTTTGGATCTTAATCAAAGGGCCAGGATGGGCTCAAAGAAACTTCTAGAGCATGATTAAATAGTTGGAGAGATTTGGGCTAGAGTGGATTAGGCTTAACATGGGTTTTGACCAAGTTCGACCCATTTAAACACTTGGTTTGACCATTTGACCAGTCCCAAAGCCATATGGCTGCTGAGGTGGCATTGGAGAATGCTTCAGATGCTGGAATGATAAATTAGAGGAGTTTAATGCTTGAGGGTTGAGATTTAAATGGGTTAGAGAGGTTTTAAAAGAGCTTTGACTATAAGTTGACTAGTCAAATGACAATGTTGACTGTTGAGGTGGCAGCCAAGGCACCTCAGGAGCTAGTTGGAAAAGGTTGGAGGGGACTTGATGATTCAAGTTTGGGTTTTGAGTATTTAGAAAGAGATTTAAAATGGTTTGACCAAGCATGGTTGAGTTGACTTGGTCAGCTTTGCTTAGATTTGATTATCTCATGGATAAGATATCCCTAAGCTATGGTTAGGAATTAATTTAAAGCTTGATGAGGGTTGAAGGGTTTGAAATGGCCAAGATTTGGCTAAAGTTACATGTTTGATCAAGGATTAGGCTTGACCAAGTCAAACCTAAGATGATTTGACCTCAAATAGGTTTGAATAGATTTGACTTAAGTTTTGACATGGGTTTGATAGCTTAAGGGATTTGATTGGATCAAATGGGTTGGAATGACCCATTTAAAGTCTTAAGGTTGGGTCAACCTAGGTTGACTTGGTCAACCAGGTTGACCCAGGGTTTAGGTTTGGGTTGAACCAAATTAGAATGATATTTTAAGTCTGGTAGAACTTGTTTCAGGGGTCAAATAGGTCATTTGGGTCAAATGGGCCTATGGGGCCCTTAAAGGGCTTAAAGGGTCAACTGGGTTGACCTGGTCAACCAAGTTGACCCAGGGACAGGGACTGGGTCCAACCAGTTCAAAATGACATTCTGAGTCTGCTGGTGGTGGTCTCAAAGTCTGGGGAGGTCATTTGGTCAAAATGACCTATTTGGGCCCTTAATGGGCCTTTTAGGTCAACCCTGGTTGACTTGGTCAACCAGGTAGGTCCAGGGTCTGGAAATGGGTTTAATAGATTTGGTTTGATATTTGAAATTTGCTGGAGGTGGTTGCATTTGATTTGGAGCTCATTTGACCAAAGTGACTATTCACACCCTATAGGGGTATTTTGGTCATTTTGACCCCTGGTCAACTGGGGGTCAAATTGAGTCCAACAAAATGTAGTTTAATGCTCAATAGGTCATAATCAAGGATCTAGAAGTGATTTGGAGCTTTGGAGAAAGCTCCAAGATCAAAATCCACTGGGTGGTAGGTCTAGTGGCATGGATTGTAAATATTTGAAGGTTTTACAGCCTTTGGATTTCAATTCAGTTTCTGGGGTTAGAGACCTCAGAATGAGCTTAAATTTGGAGGGTTGCCTCTAGAGACATGTCACATCAGTGTGGAACTGATATACCTTGAATCAGAGGTCATTTGATAAGGTTTTGAAATGTTCAAAGATTCACTGGAAAAGGCTTTCAGGACTTAGAATTTTGGCCTTGGAATTTGATCTGGATTTCTGGTTTTTGAGCTGGATTTTGAGTTTGAATGATTGGATTTGAATTATCTAAATCATTTAAAATCATTTGGGTGATTGTATATGATTAGATATGATTAAAGTCAGGTCAAAGGCTGGAGCAACTAAATCTGGGTTGTTTAAAGGTCAGGATTGATCAGGGGTTTGAATTGACTTGAACTCTGGATTAATTTGAGTCTTGAATAGATTGATTTAAAGTCTAGGTTGGTCTAGAGTTTGAATAGATTTGAAGTCTGGATAGATCTAAGGTCTAAGAGAATCCTAAGACCTAGATTGATCTAGAATCTGGGTAGATCTAGAAAATATAGTCTATGAAGAATCCTAGGGGCTAGAAGAATCCTAAGATTTTAAATAGATTTAGAAGAATCCTAGGGTCTAGAATAAATCCTAGGGTCTAAGAAGATCATATGATCTAGAGTCTGGCAGAATCCTAGGGTCTAGAATAGATCTTAGGGTTCAGGGTCTAGGAGAGTCTTAGGATCTAGAAGAATCCTAGGATCTAGGTTCTAGGAGGATCCTAAGGTTTGGAATGATCCTAAGATCTAAAATCTAAGAAAGATCCTAGGATCTAGAATAGTCTGGAAATTAGATTGATCTGAGATCAAGATTGATTTGAATCTGGTTTGATCTAGGATCAGATTGATCCTAGGGTCAGGATTAAATCCTAAGGATTGGAAAGGTCCTAAGGTCTGGATTGGTCATACTGACCTCATACAAAAATGAGGTCAACAGCTCCTTAGATCTGTTGGGTCTGAATATCCAAATGAAAAGAAACTCTCCCTCGAAAGGGGTATTTTCTTTTTCCTTTGGATATTTCAAAGTTATCTAGATTTGGATCTCCAAATGGATAAGAACTCTCCCATGTGGGATATTCTTTCCTCTTTAGATTCCAAATTATATTTTTATCCCATTTTAAATCACTTTAAATATACAACTCTTAACTCAAATCAAATTACATTTGAAAAGAGAAAATTCTAGACTCAAATATCCTGCAAGGTTAGCCTAAATAGTTATAATTTGAAATCACATCTCAAGCAGTTATATATTGAAATTAAAAGTACTCAAACCTATCATACTTGGCCATGATTTTTTAATTAAAGGGGGACTTAGCATGCTTAGTACCTGCACAAAATATGTTAATTAAAAGCTTAACCTTATGTCCCTTTTATTTTAATTGCCCTGTATTAGCATGGCCACTTATAAAAGACTTTATTAGCATCCAGATCATCCCAAGCCTAAGGGTAATCTAACGCCCATCAACTAAATTTATATATTGAATTAAACATAAATAAAATAATCACATCAAGTAATTATATCAACCAATATGAAGTGAAAGCTCAAAAAACCCGGCACACAGCAATAGGAAAGTAAAACACCAGCCTAGCCTAAGACTAAAGTTATTTTTTTTAAAGACTAGAGTTGGTTGTCCTTGCAAACCATCTAAAGTGTGTGAGATAGGTTGTGTGGTTTGGATATGTCCTATATAGGATAGTTTGTTAAAGTTATCTGGTATTTTGATTTGTTGAAGGCTTAAAGGATTTAAGTTTGAGGTTAAGTATTAATGGCTTGAAGTTGATTTTAAGATATATTTTAAAGGTTGACTGATTACCACTTTTGTTGCTCACCAGGACTGAGAAGTTTATTTTATCTTCCATGGGGCTAAGTTAATAGCCTCGTTGGCCCGAGTTACCTAGTGGTAACTGATATAATTAAGTGATTTAATTTTATTAAGGTTTGAAGGTTGATGAATTTTTGTTAAGACTGATTGTTTATTGATTTTAAGATTGGATTAAAGGTTTCTAGATTTTTAAATAATTTTTAATTTTTTTGAAATTATTTGAATTATTTATATACATTAATTAAAGGGGTCAAAATTTAACTTTTTGATTAAAGTTGAATTCTAAAAATTTAATATTTTTATTAAATAATAGACCTTAAGATGAGTAATTAGACTATAAATTTTCTAGAATTGAATTTTTTTACATTTAGTTATAAATTTTTGAAGTTTGAGTTAAAGTTTGAACTCGAGTTGACTGAAAAGTTGACTTTTTGATTTTAAATGATTTTTGATGGTTTGATATTTTTAATAAATATAAGAACTTACATGGAGTTCAATTCCTTTGAGTTTTCTCAACTTGGAATTTTTTGGAATTAGTTATAATTTTTCAAAATTTGGTTAATTAATTAATTTTTTAATTATTTAATTTGGAAGGTTTTGATTGCTTTAAACCAAACTCATCCTAAACTACATGAAATCACTCCCGAAGGTTAGGGAGGATCCATGAGAGTGTTTTCAAATGTTTAGAATTTATTTGGAATTTTAATAATTTTAAAATATTTTATTTAATTATTTTTTTCACTAAATCTTAAATTATAGTCAAATTAAAGATCTAGTGATTGGGTTTTTATTTTTCCTGAATAGTGGATCCAATTTTGGTCAGTTTGATATATTATTTGTAATTTTTTTAATTTAATTTAGATTTATTATAATTTTTTAAAGTTTTTATGTCCTTAAAAAGGTTAAATTTTGATTTGCTTAATTTTTTGACCTAATGACCTCCAAATCTAGTGAAATTTGGACCTAAGATGTAAAATGTCACTAAGTTTAATGTTATTAAGTTTCACACCTATTTGATGTGTGTATAATTTCCTAGAGAGAAGCTCCCATTTTTTTAAAAAATTTTCCTTCCCGATCTTCATCCTTCTTTTGCGACGCCGTGATAGGAGATGGGGGCTGAAGGCCATCGGTCGTTGTGGTCTCCTCAGTGTCGAATTCATACAAGGAGGCATTGGTTGCTAAGAGAATAGAGGCATCTATCCATCCTCTCGCTGGGATAGATACTGGAGTTGAGATTACGCAAAGAAGATCATCGTTAGGTATTGTTATTAAGGAATTTGTGGACTCCTATCCTAAGGAAATCTCTCTGATAGAAGGAAAAGATAAAGGTATTGCTTAAGACTTGGATTGTGTTACACCACATTTTCTCAAGAGTCCTGGCAATCTCTCGTCTAAGCCAAATGACAGTGAAGCTTCATCTTCAGGTTTGAAAATTTTTGTTAACAGATTTGGTAATTCAAATGCAATCCCCGACAACGGTGTGATAAATGTGAATTTCATGATTTCAGTTAATCAAAATATTCAAAATGAAGACAAGGTTTCTGTAGTTGGTTTAGGGGATTATGCGACAGTATGTGGCAGTATTATAGACTTGGTTATGGATAGAATGCCTATAAAGCATGGGACTAGTTCTGTTATGAGCAACCCTTGGTCGAAGAAGGATCATATAAAAGTTAATTTTGAGATTGGTAATACTGTGTTATCAGAGGATGGCAAAGCTATAAAGTTACTTGAGTCTAGGGAGATTTCTAATGCCCATATTCTGAGAAACTCTTTGGTCACTAAGGTTTTTAGTAAAGAAATGCCTTCTTATACTGTGGCATGGGAGATAAGGCATCAGTGGTCAAATTTGGGTAGTTTCACTTTACTACCCTAGGGATGGGCTAGTTTTTGTGCTCTTTTAAAAATTCTGAAGCTTTGGAGGGTGTTCTAACTGGTGGACCTTGGTTTGTGAATGGCCATATAATAGGATTGGATAAGTGGTCTCCAGAGTTTTCCCTTTTGTCTTTGAAAGGTCTGTCTTCTCCCATCTGGATCAGGATGCCTCATTTGCCTTTGCGAACTCAAGTATGTCCTACTGGATTTTAATTGTATTTTGTCTCAAGAAGATAAGAGAGGAGGGAAAAGATTTGTTCTTTCTCAAGGAACTCAAGATATGTGTAGTTTCATGAGTCGTTGTGATTTCTATGAACTGGGTATTGTTGGTCCCAAATTCACTTGGTGTAATAACAAGAAGGGTGGTGCCCGCATCTTAGAAAGATTGGATCGTTGTCTTTTAAATACTCCAGCATTGGAAGCTTTTCAAACATCCTCTGTTAGGAACCTTACAAGGATAGCATCTAATCATTGTCCCATATTGATAAAGTTTCCTTCTTCTGATTTTCGGAGAAACAAAATGCTAAGGCTCGAAGAGGTTTGGTCTCGTATCCTGCTTCTTTTTCCATTGTTTCTAATTCCTGAAGCAAGAAGGTGCAACGAGATGACGTTGTTGTTTCTCTAAACCTAAAGTTTGGAAGAGCATCAAGAGCATTGTTCTTTTGGAGTAAAGCAAAACACCAAAATCTGATGAGATTGAAGGAAAGTTTGAAGAAGGAGATTCTTGATTTACAGGTGGAAGAAGCTGAGTTTGGTGGGCTTTCGGATGACAAGCTGGCCTTGCTAAAAGCTAAGGTGCATGAGGTTAATTCAACCCTTGGCCAGCTTAGCACATGGTGGAGGCAACGAGCAAAGGTAAAATGGTTTACTGATGGGGACTCAAATTCAGAATTTTTTCAAGCATTTGCTTCAGGTAGGCGCAACTCTAATCGGATCCACCAGGTCAAGGATACAAATGGGAATGTAGTCGAATACCAGAATTTGATTGAAGGAGTTTTTTATGATTTCTTTAAAAGAAAATGGGAGGATCGTAATTGTAAATTAAGATGGTGGCCTTCTCCACTTCAGGTGCTGAATGAAAATGATAAAGAAATGCTGCTTGCAGATTTTTCTATAGAGGAGCTGGAAAGGGTTGTTGTTCATCTTGAAGCACTCATATCTCCAAGTATTGATGGTATTTTGTATTCCTTTGTTAAATCCTATTGGATCATCATTAAAGAAGATGTGTGGAAGGTTATTAGTCTTTTCTTTTCGACGTGTTTTATGTGTTCCAGCTAGAAGGAAACATTAGTGGTCCTTATTCCTAAAGTTAAAAACCCATTACTTCCTTCGAATTACAGACCTATTAGCCTCTATCAGTCAATTTATAAGATAGTGTCTAGGATGTTGTTGAATAGAATGATTAATCTATTTCCTAAGCTCATTTCTGAAGAGAAGGCGGTGTTTGTTAAAGGTAGATCTATTTCTGACCATGTCTTACTTGCCAAAGAAGTGTTTAACAAGTTTAGATTTTCTAAATTTAGTAAAGGTCTTATGGCTATCAAAGTTGACATGGAACAAGCTTATGATAGCATGGGGTGGCCAACTCTAAAGCAAGTGTTGAAGAATTTGGGCTTGCCAGATAAGTTTTCCAATCTACTGCTTCAATGTGTGACTTTCTCGAAATTTTCCATTTTGATGAATGGTAGCAACTCAGCTTGGATTAAGGGGAGAAGTGGGTTTAGGCAAGGGTGTCGCTTATCTCCCTATCTTTTTATCCTTTGCTCGCAACTGCTATATGATGCTTTTGCTCAAAGGGGGAGGGATCTTGGCATTAAAGTGGCACCGAATGTTAATAAAATTTCACATATGTTATATGCTGATGAAATTGTTGTATTTTTCAAGGCTAATCATAGTAAGGTGAAGATTGCTAATAAGATATTGAAGGACTACTATAAATGGTTAGGTCAGAAGGTGAATCCTCAGAAATCTGCTATTCTCTTTGGCAAATCTGTTGCAAGGTCTAGTAGGAGGCCTCTAGCTAGAATATTGGGTTTCAAGGTGGTGAAGGAATTTAAGTATCTTGGTATTAAGATCACCTTAAGGAGATTGAATGGATCAGATTTCAGTATTCTAATAGAAAAAGCTTATAACATTTTGAATGTCTGGGGTAACCATTTTATTTCTCTTACAGGGAAGGTCCTTCTTGTGAAGACGGTCTTTACTTCTCTTCCTACTTTTATTTCTACTCATTCTTTAGTCCCTCTGGGAGTACTAAATGATTTGGATAGAATGTGTAGGGATTTTATGTGGAACAAGCAGGATGGGAGTAAGGGACTCCATTATGTCTCTTGGGAAGTTCTTTGCATGCCTAGAAGGTTGGGTGGTCAAGGAGTTCAATCAGTTGCTTCAAAGGTTGGTCCGTTGATGGCCAAATTTGCTTGGAATCTTATCTCAAAGTCTACTTCTTTTCTTAATAGGGTTCTTAGTGATAAGTATGGTAACCTTGTTTGGAATATCCAGCCTAAATGGTATAACTCGCCTACATTGAAGATCTTTATGAGTGGTTTCAAATGTCTAAAAGAAATTATAAGATGGAAAGTTTCTTCAGGGGATCTTATTAATACTTTGGAGGATGTCTGGATTTGGGATAACTTTATAATATAACCTATTTTAGCCAATATTACAAAAATCTTTACAATATAACCTATTCTAGCCAATATTGAGTCTTAAATCTTCGTTGGATGGTGTATGGTATTCCTGAAATATTAGTACACAAATAAATAAATATACATTGCAAATACAAGTAGACATAAGGATGTGAGCCACCATATTTGTTATCATCAAAAATATAAACTCGTGAGCTCAAGTTACAATAATCTCTTCCTTTTTATGATGACAAATATTATTGGTTAAATTTATAAATTTAAAAATATTTTCTCCTAATCTCCCCCTCACTAAGATATTTATATTAGAAATAAGGGAAAAATTAAAAAGTTTTTTTTAAATAAAGACAAATAAATTTTAGAAACTAAATAACAGAAAATAAATACCAATACAAGATGAACAAATGTAACCTAATCACAAATACAACCAGACAAATACATTCTCTCCCTTTGACATTATAAAAAAGAAGGGAAAAATAGAAAAAACAAAATAGAACATACATAGCAAACTAAAGATCATACAGACCTTAATCAGGTTGAGGTGATGGTGATGATTAAGAAGAATCAATTAATTTTAGCAAATTTTCTTGAAATGAGAAAGTTACTTCCTAATTTTATTCAAATACTTAGTAAGAAATACATTGACAATGCTTAAAGCTAGAAAGGTTAGAGATCTGAGTTTTATTCACCCTAACTCAAGCTCCTTATAGGTTAAAATCTTTATAAATAAAAATCTAATTCAGAAAATAAATTAGAGAAGGAATTTTAATCTTCTTAATCTTCTTGCATGAAATATATCTAATAGAATATTAATGTAAAAAAGATGAATCAGGAATCATGATTTTTAAACTCAAGTGTTGAAGATATCAATTAGCACATAGATTTTTCTAAGATTTAAATATTTGAAAGAAAGGAGAGCTAACTTATTGTGGGCTAATTTTGTGCCTCTTTATCAATTTTTGGCGCACTTTATGCATCTTTTGATTTTTGATATACTTTGTGTATCTTATAATTATTTGGTGGACATTGCACATCTTTTATTTTGGGCTCATTTTATGCCACTTTTCAGATCTTGCCAACTTGGTTCCTTTCTAAATTTTTAAAGAAAAAGTTCTCTCAGTTATGAGATTATTTTCCAAATATATAAGAAGAAGAACTCATTCTCTTATATAAAGAAGAGTAAACCACAAAGCAAAACCCAATTGATATGATATAAATAAACAACTTGATTAAAAAAATTTGAAGTAGATTCATTGACTTGCAAAAAATATTCATATGAGATAATGAAATGTAAAAAGATGAAGCAGACCTCTATTTCTAGGTCTAATTTTTACTTTGAAATAGATTTTGATTCAAAAAGAAGTTTCACCACTAAAGGAGTAAGAGAAAGAGGGATAGTCATCAATTGCTCTTCTTTTAACTATTTAGGGAAGTCAATAATCACTTATCAAAAATTTTAAGTAAAAAAGCGATAAATTTTTTATTTTAAAAAAAATATGATTAGAGAGAAGTGATGGATTCTCTTATGCAAATATGATGTGAGATGTAATTTGTGTGTGATGATTAGAGAGTGATTTCAAAAATATACATTAAAAATAAAATAAAAAAATTACAAACATAAATATCTTACTATAAAATAAAATACTAAAATAACATAAAAAATAAAAACATTCATGGTGAACAAAAATAAAACAAAGAACATGTATGTATGCATTAACTATAACGTAGATAAATAGACAAACAAAAATTTATACCTCATTATCTTGCTCATGATCTAATGATTTAGAAGCTAGGTTTGCCTAGGAGATCTTTTACTTTTTATCATTTACCCTTATTACAATTGGCTTATTTTTACCCTCTTCCTTTGCATGAAGAGTTTTTATATTAGAGCAGTGATTTTTCATATGTTCGGGTTTCCTACATTCAAAATAAATAGTGTAAGAGGAAATCATAATATTCTTATCATTTTTACCTTTGTTCCACTTTTGCTAATGTTGATGCTTGCGCTTAAGTATATTTTCAAATTTGCATGTTATTGATGATATTTTCTTACTCTCATCATCTACTAAGTCACTTTTATCCGTGTCTTTAGCTTTTAGCACTATAGTTTCACCTGCATCCAAAAGTTTTTAACTCACACTTTGCTCATAGGCAATGAGTGAGCCAATCAGATTATTAATAGAATAATAATTAAAGTCTTTTGATTCACATATAACAGTGACTTTAGCATGAAATTTATCAGGTAGATAATATAGAATTTTATTGACCTTTTCTAATCAATGTAACACGTACTTTAATTTGAGTTTTAATTGTACAGATTTGGTTTATATTGATTTTATAATAGAATCCTTAGGGGTGACATTTTCATGAGGTAAGTAGATTATAATAACCCATATTTTAACTCTGCCAAATATTTTTTAGGAGTCAATATGAGTCCAAATAATAAACCGTCTTCACAATAACATTCATATTATAGTGCTTTAATTACACAATTTTTTTCATAATTTTTAGGCATCAGTGACATATGTTGGTGCAAGTAGGGATTTTGGGACCATTAGGTGCCTATTTTATAAAATATTTCATTAATATATTTTAAATAAAATAATTTATTTTATGAATATTTTTTTATAATTTTTAAAGTTCCAAAAGAATTTATATGAATTTTATACTAAAATATTATTAATTAATTATATAATATTAAATTATTATTTAAAAAAATATCTTAAGTTATTAAAATGTTTTAAATCCTCTCATTTTAGACAATAGAGAAGAGTAATGAGAAAATGAGAGAAAAGAAAAGCATGGATTTAGAGGTCGAGGAGTGATTTTTTTCAGTCAGACCTGTTGGGAGATTTTCTCATTTCACTGTAAGGAACATTTACCCTATTTTTAATTTCAAGAAATTTTTGTTTTTGATATTACTCCAATCAAATTTGGGTTTTTGTTACAGAAAAAAAAGAATAATTTAGTACTGGTAAAACTTTCACCATGCGTAACTTTTATATATTATAGAGATTGAGATTATGAATATTTTGAGTAATTATTTTAAATTTTTCACCAAGTGATTTAAAAATATAGTTTTTTACTGAAAATTTTATTTTGATGTCTAAAAATAGTGATTTAGTTTAACTAAAGCTTTAGAATATTATTTTATACAATATTTCATAATTTAGTTAAATTCAAAAAATGTGAATTTTTTGCTCTGTATGATTTTTGTTGTCTACCGTTAGGACATTTTAGCACTTTCTAAATTAAGCTCAATTATGCTTTATTTAATTCAATGCATTAAAAATAAATATTGATATGTGATTGAGTAATAGTTGGTTATTATTACTATTATAGTGGTGCGATAATAATGTGTATAAAAGATAATAAGTAAAGATTGGTTGACCCATTGATTGGAGACTGAATGACCTGTACAGGATGGTAGGCTGACAGACTTTTCTTTAAATACTGTGATTTGGTGTTATTCTTTACTGATTCATGTGATCCATTAATTATGAGTTATAATGAGATGATTACTATATCTGCCAACGAGCAAAGAGTGACGACTCTATTTATAGTGCCAACAGCTTACTGATACTAACATCGATGCTAAAAAATACTGTGATAGCTAGAATTCTTACTTGTTTAGTATGACTACTGAAATTAATGTTATTGAGGTATTGTTCATATTACTGTATGAATTTATTATTAAGACTATTACTTATTTATTGATATAAAAATATGATATATTCATTGAGTACCTGATATACAGGATATATCGAGCATGTGATTAAGATATTGATTTAATATAGATAACTGGATATCATGTGTACATTCCTATATGATTTTACTATATTAATTTAATTTCAGCAATCTTTCTTGATGTTTTGATTTAATGCTTTATCCAATTTATGTACTAATTGGTATTACAGATACGATGATTGCTTTATAGATTTGACACTCATACTAGTTTATTATTATACTGTAATGTATCGTTATATTTTACTATTGATATATTATACTACCACTGCATATAAATTTTACTATTTCTCCATTGATTCAATAATCATATGAATACTACTACTATTATTCGATCCCTGACATGCATATTACTCCTTTCCTTGCTTTGAATTCAGCTGTAGGTTTTGGTGACTTGCTCGGCTTTTTAACTCATTATAATATATTTAAATGATTTCAGGACATGGCATACGATAAAAAGTGTGAGATTGACCCAGATTCTTTAGGTTCTATTTTTTTTATTTTAACTATTCTTTTATACTCATAATAGAGTAGTTATAAAATGATTGTATAGATCCGAAGTATTGTATATATTTTTTTAGAAAATAAATATAGATGTATACATTGATTTTTAGAACCATTCATTTTTTATTACTAATAGATGATATTAGATAGCTCTGGTTATTATTTATTAAAAGATAAAAAAATAATTCTTCCAAATTAAAATATGGGGTATCACAAAGGGAACCAAAGAAAAGCTTTAAAAAGCAAATTATAAAATTCTAGCTTTTTACAGAAGAAATTTTTAAAAGGAAATCTTTGAGTATGAGAAGCAAATTGAGCATTCCTAATAATAAGAGGAGAATGATGAGAACATCTTGGTTTATCCATACAAAAAATTATTAACCAAAACCCTATCAAGCGTAATATGAATAGGATCGTCATATTGTTGATTAAACCAGGTAAAGAAAAAACCAATAGAAGAAAGATCCTACAAACCAATATTGAAAATAACATCATTAAAATCACTAAGCTCACTAATAGGAATAACATTACCACAAGATTTTTCATTAGAGAACCTACAGCAATTGAAATCCCCCAAAACCACCCAAGGTAGAGTAATGTTACAAGCAATATCAAGAATGTTTTTCCATAATATTAATCTATTCGCTGACGACATGGAAACATAGACAACTGTAATAAAGATTGGAGAAGAAAACCCCACCGACAAAAAACCATGAATAAATTAATTAGAGGAAACAATATGATTAAAACAAGTAGAAGCATAATTCCATTTTAACCAGATCCTACTAGGATCAAAGCAATTAGCATTATTATAACTACCATCTTACTGAAAAACCTTATATTTTCCCACAAACCAAGAATTCACAATGTTAACAGAATTAATCTTAGCTTCAAGAGTACAAAGAAATCCAGCTTTAAATTGACAAATAAGGTCCTTACAAGTAGAGACCTTCTCCAAACTGTTAAACCCTCTAGTATTCCAAGAAATATTAATAGGAAAAGACGTTTAAAACTTACTTGAAGAGTTGGAAGCCTTCCTCGCTTTTTGTGCTCTAGTAACTTTTCCCGACACTGAAGAAAGATTAGGTAATTTATTCTGAGATAAACTTGCAATTTTTTAGAATTAGTATTAAAAATAGTACTAGAAACTTCTTTCTTCTTTTCTAAAGAATCTACAACTATAGATTGCAAAACATGAAATTTATTATGTATACTAGTATCCGCCGTAACAATTTTAGGAGAGGCAACTATTATAGAATATGAAGACATATCCTCTGAAGGAGAATTTAAGTTAGGTATACAAACCTTAACACCAGATGTTAAAACATCTATATTCGTCGGAACTTAATAAACCAAAAAAATAACATGATTTTTAACAGAAGGCTCCAAAGAAGAAGAAACCTTAAAAAGTTTTGAATTATCAGAAGTTAATAGATTACCAGTAGGTTCAGACACATGACTAGCAGGTTTAGAAGGAGGCCTAGAAGGTCTTGAATATCGAGAACCTTGAACTTAGTATTAGGTTTAGATGAGGCTTTCCAAACATTCCTGCTTCTACTCCTACTATGTAAGTTATCATCCACAACCTGCTCCTCACCCGATATAGACTGAGGTTTAATGTGACAATGATTTGAGGGATGAACAATAGAACCACAACCCAAACAATGCTCAGGTTTCCAATTATAAACAACTTTTAAAGAAATAACTATTCCCTCCATAGAAACTTTATTTTCTCTGGAAGAGAAGAGTCTTTAGTAACAAGAACACAAATACAAGCAAAAGTAAGCCTCAATTGATTTACTGCAAGAGAATCAATAATAATAGGAATGCCAATAAGATTATCAATTTTCAAAATCCCCTCAGGAGTCCAACGAGCTAAGGGTTAATCTAAAGAGGAATAAAAACAAACTCCTATCTTTTTGGATGAAACAAAGGGGACCAACGTTGAAGAATAAATGATTTTCCAAAGAAAAACCATGGTCTTCCCATCCAAACTAAATCAAAATCCTTTGGATAAGAAAATTTAAGATGAAAGAAACCCTCGTTCAACGAAAGAAGACTAAACGCACCTTTTTAATTTCCATGCTTTAAGCATGACAGATCTCAAAGCCTCATAGAAAGGCCTTTTTCCCAAAGAATAACCTACCAGGGTTAACCCCCAAGCCTTCGAAGCATCGGAGATATCCTCTTCGAGAAATGTGCAAGATTATCTATAGGAGGAACAATTGCAAGTAACATTATCATTAACATTAAATTTTAGAGAGAGAAGTTTAGAGAGAGAAGCTCCAGGATTTAGAGAGAGATATTTTCAAATTTTGATTCTGCCGCCATCTTGGCGGATTTTTCGGTTACACCGGTTGGTTGTCCGACCATCTTCATATGGCTTCGAGAATTCCAAGCTCGAATAAGGGTCTTCTTTCCAATCCAAATCCATCTTACAGGAATGGATCTTTGGTTATTAAAGAACCATCTTTGGTTCCTTAAAAATCAACAGCTGCTATTATTGGCAAAGGTAAGGGAATTATGGAGTTTGATGAATCAGAGTCGCATCTACATGAAGGAGGCATCGAATCTCATGGTCGGGATTCTTCTCCTCCGTCTGGGATGAAGCTATTTGTTAATAGATTTGGAAACAACTTTTCTAAACCAATTCTGTTGGAGGAGGGAGGACCTTCAGTCCAACTTAATAAGGATGTAGGTTCTCCTGTTTGTGAAAATGCCCATATTGAAGAATTGGCTGGGGTTGATCATGGTGATAAGACGATTATTAGTGATGTTCCTCTTGAAAAAAATTTGGTAAATCCTTGGAATAGACGACAATACATCAAAGTGAATTTTGATGTAGGAGAGTCGGTCTTGACGAATGATGGCGTTGCGGTGAAATTAAACGAGCAGAATGTTAAAACAAATTCTGATAAATTACAATATTTTGTTGTAGTAAAGGTTTTTGCGAAGAGTATTCCAGCTCCTATGGTTGCAAATGATCTGCGAAGACAGTGGCTGCAGTTTGGAAATTTACTTTCAATTCCCTTGGGAAAGATTAGGCATTATGCTCTTTTTTCTCAACGGAGGCAATGGATAATGTTCTTTCGGGTGGTCCATGGTTTGTGAATGTACACATCATTGGGGTAGACAAATGGAGCCATAAATTTTCAAATAGTTCTCTGGTTGGACTGACATCTCCGGTTTGGATCAGGATGCCCAATTTGCCTCTTTATTGCTGGGATGAAGTTAACATTGCTCGAATTGCATTGAAGGTTGGTACTCCTCTACTGATAGATGGGAACATGTTTCAATGGGGTAGATGGGAGTTTGCTCGAGTTTGTATCCAGGTTGCTTTGGATCAACAGCTATCATTGGGCGTGTGGGTGGAAGGCTTGAACGACCGATTCTTCCAGAAAGTTGAGTATGAGAAGATCTCTTTTTTATGTTTTAAATGTGGGAAAATTGGCCACTTGGTTAATTCATGTGGGAAAGATACTTTGGAGATTGAACGTGAAGGAGCAGTGCAGGATACCGATCTCAAGGCTACGTCTGATAAGAAATCATTTTATGGACCTTGGATCCATGTTAGCAATAGAAGAAACAAAAAGTTCACTGCTCCTACTCAGCAGAAGAAGGGTTTTATGCCCAAGCCACTCCCTCCTCAATAGAAACAACTAAAGGATATAAATACTGTTCAAACATCTGGAACAGAATTGAAAGTAGGTGCTGGAGCTGTACAATAATCTGTAACTCTAGAGGAGGTTGATGATGGTATTGAGATTGATGTGGTCAGAGGGGAGTCTTCCAACAAAGGTATGGATCTTTCTGTTGAACCAATACTATCTGGTAATAGTAACTCTTGTATTCTGGTGGATAATAAGATCAAAATTTTGAATGCTCTTCCAGAGATTGAGGGTGCTGTGGTGAATTCCAAAGAAGATAAGATGGAGGAGGGTGAGGTGATCATTGAAGATTCTGTTCTTCCTATGGGGGACAAAAACATGGGTCATGTGGCTAGTACTGTTGGTAAACTGGAGAATAGTGGTTCAGGGAATTTTAAACCTAAGCTCCAAAAGGAGTTGAGATTCCTGGGTCCCCTAAATACATCCACTAGAATTAAAAAAAATGAGTTAGTGAATAAGAAAAGGAGTGGGGGTCCCTCCCCCTTTGTGGGAAAATGAGTTCCTTAGCCTTTTGGAACTACATAAAGGAAGTAGTGAAAGATTGGGATGTGTTTTTTGTAGGTGTTGTGGAGATGAAGATTTCTTCTATGTCTAAAGAATATTTTCAAAAGTTTATGGGTGAAGACTGGGATTTCTTTTTTTATCCTTTTGATGGGTAGTTGGGAGGGATTATGGTTTTGTGGATGCCTGATTTGGCTACTTTTTCTATTTTGAATATGTCTTCCCAATGTATTGTTGGTGAGTTGAAGGTTCATAACAAAGGTACTTGGTTTGTCTCTACTGTTTATGGTAGCACTGATGTTTATTCTAGGAGGAATTTGTGGGATAGCTTGGGGTTGATTGCTAGGCCGGATATTCCTTCATGGTAGGGGGAGATTTCAATTGCATCTTGTCTCGAGAGGAGAAGAGGGGAGGTAAGAAGTTTAAATTTTCTCTTGGGCCTCAGGAAATGAGCTCATTTATGAGAAAGTTTGATCTACATAATTTAGGAATGATTGGGCCTAAATATACTTGGTGCAACAATAAAAAAGGAAGTGCCCGAATTTGGGAAAGGCTTGATCGGTGCCTTTTAAATTCCAAGGCACTTGAATTGATCCAACATCCTTCTATTAGACACTTGCCAAGAGTCTCATCTGATCATTATCCTATTGTTCTAAAACTTTTCTGTAAGGCAGCCCGGAAATCAAACTTCTTGATGTTTGTGGATGTCTGGAGTTCTTATCCTACTTCAATCGGTGCTGTACAGAAATATTGGAAGAAGGCTTCGGCTGGTGGGCCTATGGAAGCTTTGAGCGAGAAATTCCATAGAGTTTTGAAAGCTTTATTTTTCTGGAGTAGAGCTAGGCATCAAAATCTTTGGGAATTAAAAGATAAACTAAACAATGAGATTGTTGTTCTTTAAATGGCTGAGGTGGATGGTCAGGGGTTATCTAATGATCAATTTCTTCAACTTAGGTCCAAGGTTGGGGAGTTGAATGCTACTCTTGCTCGGTTGAGCACTGGTGGAGGCAAAGAGTGAAAATTAATTTGATGGAGGAGGGAGATGTCAATTCCCCCTATTTTCATGCATTTGCTAATGGCAGGAGGAGTGGGAACTTTATTAAACAAATAAAGAATGTGGATGGCGCCCTTGTGGAGGATCATGAAAGTATTGAGAATACTTTGTACAAATTCTTCTACAATAAATGGAGGGA
The DNA here is from genome assembly GCA_019925795.1 of Dendrobium chrysotoxum. NCBI lineage: Eukaryota > Viridiplantae > Streptophyta > Magnoliopsida > Asparagales > Orchidaceae > Dendrobium > Dendrobium chrysotoxum. Next base: position 25,798,736 of record CM034298.1, on the reverse strand, counting down.
TAGGGCGTGTGTGTTGTCTGGTTGGCATGCTCCTATGAATTCTGTTAATCAAGAGGATATAAACACTTTAAATGTTGAGCTAGCATTTGAAGAGGTGGAAGTTGTGGTTAAAGGGCTTGGCAGTAACATTTCACCAGGCTTGGATGGCATTCCTTATTCATTTGTTAAATCTTCTTGGAATATCATTGCTAAGGATGTTTGGCTTACTATTTCTCAATTCTTCTCTACTGGTTGCATGTATCTGAGGTGGAAGGAAACTCTTGTGGTGCTTATTCCCAAGGTTGATAATCCAATTGATCCATCTCATTTTCGTCCTATCAGTCTTTGTTATTCTATTTATAAAATTATTGCAAAAGTTTTATTGAATAGATTGCTTAGAGTCACTCAGAATCTTATCTTGGATAATCAAGCAGCTTTTATCAAAGGGAGGAGTATTTCAGATCACATTCTTCTTGTGCAAGAGATTTTCAATAAATTTAGATTCTCTAAATCTAAAAAAGGATTGGTAGCAATCATGGTTGACATGGAGCAAGCCTATGATAGCATGGCTTGGCCTAGTTTGAAGAAGGTATTGGAGTATTTTGGATTTCCGGCTTATTTTTCTAACCTTCTTAAGGAATGTGTAGTTGCTCCAAGATTCTCTTTTCATATTAACGGCATAAATTCAAAATGGATTAAAGCTAGAAGTGGATTTAGGCAAGGCTACCCATTGTTTCCTTTTTTGTTTATTCTGTGCGCTCAGCTCTTGTCAGATGGCTTTCATCAAAATGGCAATAAGCTTGGAATAAAGGTTGCGGCGGCGGCTCCCAGAATCTCCCATCTCTTATTTGCTGATGACTTTATCATGTTCTCAGAGGCTAATATCTCATTTATAAAGAGAATAAAGAGGATTCTTTCTAGTTATTGCAAGTGGACTGGGCAATCTGTTAACTTCCTTAAGTTTTCGGTTATCTTTGGGAAGTCTGTTAATCGTTCAAGAAGAAGGGATATCTCAAACATATTGAAGTTCAAGGAGGTGAAAGAGCTTAAATTCTTGGGAATTAATATTGTTTTGAGGAGATTGGTGGCTTCGAATTTTTTTCACCTCTTGGAGAAAACGGCTTATAAGTTGAATGGGTGGGGTAACCAATTTTTTTCTATGCCTGGGAAGTTGGTTTTGATTAAATCGGTTATTCTCTCTATGCCTGTCTTTTATGTTACTCACTCATTGGTTCCCAAGAGCATCTTGGAGGGGATAGATAAGATGTGTAGAGACTTTCTTTGGAGTAAGCAGTTGGAACATGGTGGTCGTGGGGTTCATGCTGCAGTGTCTATTGTTGGGCCTGTTAGAGCAAAGTTTGCTTGGAACTTTATCTACAAACCTTCTTCTCTCCTTAATCTGTCGTTGAGGGCCAAATATGGTGGAGATATCTGGTTTAGCGATGGAAGGAGGAATTGCTCAGCTACTTGGAAAATCATCCAGCATGGAGGTAAATTTCTTTGGGCTTTGCTTAGGTGGAGGGTGTCTTCAGGCATTTCTATTAATATCCTTCAAGATGTTTGGATATTAGATAGGAGCATTGTTAAATGGCCTACATTTGTTGTTGTTGTGGATGGTGAGTTTCCAACTCTTGACACTTTCATTGTAGATGGTCATTGGAATCAATCAAAGCTCGCTTTGTTTTTTGGATTGCCCGTAATAGAGTTGATTATGCAAGTTAAAATCTTTCCTCAGTTTGTTGATGATAACCTAGAACTGAGAAATTTGTTTTCGGGTAAAAGTATTGCCTCAATGGCAACCAATGTGGCTGCTTTGTATTCTGATCAAGTTGATTATTGGGAATGGATGAAAAGGCTTAGGCTTCCTCCTAGGCTGAGCTGCTTCTAGTGGAGGGTTATGAATAATGCTCTGCCCACAGTGGAATTCTTAATGTATAGAAGATTGTTGAGTTGTAACATATGTCCAAGAGGATGTTTAGCCGTGGATGATGTTCAGCATGTGGTTGCTCTCTGTGATAAATTGATTCTTGTCATTAATTTGATTAATGAGTGGGGTTTTCATGTGCCTATCTTCCCGTCTATCATGGACTACAAAAGAGGTTTGGCGCTTCTATCTAATAGTAATTCGTTCATTTCTAAGCTTTACTGCTCCTTGGTTTTTTTCTAATGGAAGAGCAGGAACAATGTATATCACGGTGGCAGAGAATTTGGACAGGCCTATATTGCTTCTAATGCATTCAGTTTTACGGTTATTTCATCCAAGCCTAATATCTATTCGGATCACTGGGGTGCTAACCAGCCTACTCGACTGTCCCAATCTTGGCGCCCTCCTCCACCCGGATGGATCAAATTCAATTTTGATGCCGCTTTAGCGAAATCAAATGAAGCAGGGACTGCAGGAATTTTCAGAGATTCATTGGGTAGATTCCTCCTTGCTTTTGGTTTTAAAGGTGTTCATTGGGACAACAGCTCTTTGGAGTTGATGGCCTTCAGATCTTTGAAAAGGATTACCCAAGATTGGAAGATGGATATTAAAGGTATCATTATAGAGGGAGACAACTACAATGTTATCAAGTATTTGCAAAGATCGACGGATCATTCTTTACATAGATATAATAAAGACATGGTGGAAGACATCTCTTTTCTTAAAGATTTTGGGCAATTTTTATTCTATTTTTCTCATCGAAATTGTAATAAGTTAGTTGATTTATTCGCTAACTTGGCATTAATGGGCGATTTCTTTTGAGATGATCTTAGTTGTAATAATGTTCCTCCTTCCTTTATTTCTTTGTTAAAGAAGGAATGTTTGTGTTTGTCTTCTTCCTAGTAGTTTGTAATAGCTCTTTTTCTTTTTAATGCAATTCTGCATTTCTATAAAAAAAAAAACATTAAATCTCACCGTTAAAGGACATTATATCTTAATGTTGTCTTATGAATCATTACCTCATTACTTGGTTTAGAACATCTCTTGAGTCTAGCTTTTGAACACAAATAATCTTTTGCTTTTACTTTCTTTGAATTTTTCTAATAAGAAATCTTATAAAAAATTGTAGCCTACATGATAGGCACGATATCAATATAAAGTGTTTGCTTTTTTTTTTTTCACTAAAAATAATATATTTCAAAAGTTTTGATATATCAATTTCATCAGATATGAACAGAGCATCACAACTAGTTTTAGCATTAAAATATATAGTTGCCTCTTACATTTATCTTAGGTAAAATAATCATATTTATTCTAAGATAAATTATTTTGTTACGAAACCTTATATTCATAGATGTGTACTGTTCTTTTTTTATAAGTTTGTAAGTCAGTACAATTTTTTGTACTTATTCTAGACTAAATTATTTTCTTAATAATTATAAATATATAGTTATGTTTTTATTCAAGAATGAATTAGTGTATTGCAAAACATAAGTATATAATTGTGTACTGCTCTAGCTCTTAGTTTAGAAGGCAGTAAATAATTATATATTTTTCTAAATGAATTAATTTACTATAAAACATAAGTGATAACTATGTAGTTATTCTAGGAAATTTTATTTTACTATAAAATACAAGAATTCGTATGTGTACTTATTTTTGAATTAATTACTTTGCTATAAAATATGAGGGCACGTCTTCTTTTGAGTTTACGAAGTAGTTCACAAATCTTAACTTGTTCCATATTAATCATATTGTTGTAAAACACAAGTACACAATCGTGTACGTATTGTAACACGAACTGCTTTGTCGTAAATGCTAGTACACAATTATTACTTATTTTAGAATTAATTAATTTGCTATCAAGCATAATTACATACTATTGCATATTGAAAGATTTGCTGCGAAAGAGAAATATAAAGTTTAACGTCTTAGCTTTGTATGAAAATCTAGCACATAATCAAATAAAAGAGAGGGTGTAACATTAATAAAAGACATGAAGTTTTACGTGAAAACCCTTGAGAAGGGGAAAAATCACATGGCTTGGCCCAATTGGAATGAATCTACTAGTGTTTGCAGTCGATTACAAAAGAGGACTTTCCTTGGGGGGAAGGATTTGGCTTGATATAGCAAATATACATCATATAGAGTGCATTACATTGTGGGAATTGGAAGAATCAGTACTGAAAAGTTTGTTTGGTTGGCAGGACCATAGTCGATGGGAAATGGAGGTCGGAAAGACCGTAGTTGGGTGAAGGTGGTCGGAAAGACCGAAGTCGGTGGGCAATGGAGGTCGAAAAAACCGTTGTCAAGTGATGGAGGTAGGAAGGACTGTAGTTAGTGGGCGACGGAGGTCAGAAAGATTGTTATCAGGAGACGGAGTTCGGAAGGACCGTAGGCGGGGGCGATGGAGGTCAGAAAGACCATAGTATGGCGATGGAGGTCAGAAAGACCGTAGTCTGGCGATAGAAGTTGGAAGGACCGTAGTCGGTGGGCGATGGAGGCTGAAAAGACCATAGTCTACGACGAAGGTTGGAAGGACCGTAGTTGATAGGCAACGGAGGTCAAAAGGAACGTTGTCTGGCGATAGAGGTTCAAAGGACTGTAATCTGTGGGCAACAGAGGTCAGATAGGCAGTAGTCTGGAGACAGAGGTCAGAAGGACGGTAGCTGCTGACTACAGCCTAAAAGATCGTAATCTGGCAACAATGTCGGACGACGAGTGACAAAAGTCTAAAAGATCATAGTCAAGCGACGATTGTAGGGAAGAAGTCCGGTGACAATCAGTGGTCGGGTGTAAGTCCGGCGATAACTGGTGGCCGGGCGGAAGTCCGGTGAAAGTCCAACGACAATTTGTTGCCAGGCGGTGATCGTGAAGGAGCTTGGTGGCAAGAGAGATCCTATATTTTTCTTTTTTTTCCTCTCTTCTATCTCTTCCTTGCACCCCTGCTTCCTCTCCCTCCATGAAAAATGAGGGGTCTATTTATAATTTTTTTGGAGTTACATAACTAGTAAATAGGGATAAGATTAATGATAAGTTGGGAGTGTTTCCAATGGATGGCCCATATCGACTCCTTTAATCATAGATCGTTTATCAAGTATTTGAGTGCAATAATGATGTCAGAATTCAAGGATCATGGGATCATTGGATTCGCCTCGCCGAGCCGCTCGATTCAACTATAAGCATTGGAAACCGTTTGGTCATCCAATTTATAGTTTGAACCTTCTAAATATGCTTCGAGTCTTCGATTTGGTCCCATTCGGGCTCTTACTGGGTCGAATTTGGTGTCGTTGGGTTTGTCTTTTCAAGACATTTAGTTCGACTATAAGTTTGCTGAAATTAGAGTTTGGGTGGTCCTGAATTTAATTTTAGAAGTTTTGAACTTCATTTGGCCTCCAGATTCATATTTGATCAAGATACATTTAATGATATATTACATACCTATGCACACTGCTTGAGTTTACTATAGTAAGTACTAGTTCTAGAATGAATTATTTTGTGATTAAACAAAGCACCTAGGTTTAAGTTGTTCTTTTTTATTAGTTTTCAAGGCAATTCACAAGTGTGTACATATGCTAAATTAGTTGCTTCACTATAAAACACAGGCACTCAATTGTGTACTATTTTGTTTTTAGTTTACATGACAAAATTCAATCGTGTACTAGTTATAGAATGAATTATTTTATCGTATAACACAAGTACACATATCTGCTAATTTAGTTTATAAGGCAATACATATTTGTGTACATTATATATGGAATAAGAAGTGTAAGCTTCTGAAATGAAATATAATTGCACAAAAAATCTATAAAAGTGGAAACAAGGGAGGGGGGAGAATAAATCAATGTGCAGTTATAATTTTTTTGTTTAAACCCTAAAAGTGATTAGATTCTAACACTTTTATTTGGAAAATCTTTATTGAAAATCTGACGTCTTCATACTTAGTTGAAATGATCTTCATTCCTTCCATCTTATTTGAAAATTTTTGAAATAATCTTCATTATTTCTCAACATGGAAATTTGTGGATTTAAAATATTTATGGAAATTTTTAGCATTTTGAAATTATGTTTCACGCTTCAGCTTTATGTTTTCAAGAAAAGAATAGATTTGTTGCGGACTCAAATATACGCGGCGATAGAGTTTAAATTTTCGTCTCAGCGTTGTACATATATCCAGCACACAAACAGAAGAATGAAAGAATACCATAATTTTTACGTGGAAAGCCCTGGAAAAGGGAAAAACCACGGGGCCACGCCCAGTTGAAAAAGTTCCACTAGTGTTGTATGAAATACACGAGGCTGATTCGTCCGTTAAATTCAGGACGATCAGATTACAATGAGTATCAGTTACAAGGCCAAGCAGAGTTCCGACGTCACTCGGGTGTCCGGCAGAATTCCGGCGTCACTCGGGCGTCAGGTAGAATTCCGGCGTCGGGTAGAATTCTGACGTTACTCCGACGTCGGGCAGAGCTTCGGCGTCCCTCGGGCACCGGACGGTGCTCTAGCGATGCTCCGGTGGTGTTCCGGCGGAGTTCCGGTGAAGTTCCGGCGGTGTTCCGGTGGTGCTCGAGGAGGAGCTGTTCCCTCCTAGACTTCTCTTCTTCTCTTCTTGGCTTGGGTCCCCTCTTAAGAGAAATGAGGGGCTATTTATAGTTTTTCTGGAGTGGCATAGCCCGTAAATAGATGAGGGATCAGGGGAAAATAATGAGTGATCCGGATGAACGGCCGATATTGAATCCCTTGATCATGACCCGTCTATTGAGCATCTTAAGGTCTTAATGGTATCAGAATTCTGCGATCTTGGGCTCGTTGGATTTGTCTCGTCGAGCCGCTCGATTCGACTATAAGCTCGTCAAAATCGGAGACCGTTTGGTAACTCAAATTGCTCTTCGATGCTTCTAACAGCACTTCGGGTACTTGATTTGGACTCGTTTGGGCTCGGATTGAGTCAAATTTGGTGTTGTTGGATTCATATTTCCGAGACGCTCAGTTCGACTATAATCTTGCTGAAATCGGAGTTTAAATGGTCTCCAAATTAATTTTTGAAGTTTCCAACTTGAGTTTTCCTCGAGATTCGTGCCCGATCAAGATAATTTTTCGATGACGTATCAGTTGCCCCCCTATTTTTGGACGTCAAAGCTCCAGGAGTCCAAAAATATATGTGTCGGCTTTTTACTTTGGCAAAATCATAAAAATTTGCGTTCCAAAAATTAAATGCTTGCTCGAACTTGATCATAGAGGCCCCGTTGAGCTCCGAAAGTGTCAAAATTGAGTCCGGAACGTCGAAAAATGTGTCCGGGGACCCCAAAAACGTCGAATTTGGACCATCCAGGCCCAAAATCGGAGCCCGGTAACGCGTAGGCGGCCGAACCGGCCGGCCGCCGGCTGCCGCCGCCGGCGGCGCCCGCGCAACAATCGCGCCCCTTGGGCGCGCGGCAGTTGCCCCCATTTTTTTTTTTTTTTTTTTTTTTTTTTTTTGAGGGGGCGGCTTGCAGCAGCCGCCCCTCACAAATTTTTTTTATTTTTTATTTTTTATTTTTATCTTTTTTCGTGGTGGGGCCCGTTTTCCCTCCAAATTTTTTTTTTTAATTCCAAAAATGTCACATTTGGACTCCAAATTTTCTAGAATAAATCTAGAAAATGTTTCTAGAAGAATTTTTAAACTTTTTGGAGGGGAAATTCCCCCCAAATTTTAAATTTTTTCCCCCCTTTTCACCCTTTTCTCTTCCTATAAAAACCCCCCTTGGGGTAGGAGGAAAATTGCACCTTCTCTACTCTTCTCCCTCTCCTTCTAGCTTTTGGCATTTTGAGGCCTTCCGCTGTTTTTGAGTGGATGATTTTCCCCACTCGACTCGGCGCCCCTCTCTTTGCGCAGAAGTTAGCGGCTTTCTCTCTTCTCCTCTCTAGCTTCTGGCATTTTGAGGCCTTCCGCTGTTTTTGAGTAGGTGACTTTCCCCACTCGACTCGGCGCCCCTCTCTTTGCGCAGAAGTTAGCGGCTTTCTCCCTTCTCCCCTCTAGCTTCTGGCATTTTGAGGCCTTCCGTTGTTTTTGAGTAGGTGACTTTCCCCACTCAACTTGGCGCCCCTCTCTTTGCGCAGAAGTTAGCCGCTCCCCCTTTTTAGGAAGGGAAGCAGAATGGGAGTTAGAATTTCTCTTCTTTAAGAGATCATGTGGAGGTGAGATGTTAGTCGGAGGGAGTCTGAAGATGGTCAGAAGTCAGACGTCGGGAAGAAGTACAACGTCGGGTAGAACTCCGACGAAAATCTGCTGGCGGGGAGAAGTCCCACGACGGGTAGAAATTTGGTGTCGGGTAGACGCCCGACAAACATCCGACGACGGGCAGAAGTCTGACCAAGTAGGGAGCAGAAGGAGAGAGTTCAAGGGTGCTGCTACCAGCGGTTGAACAAGAAGCCGATGATGGCTGATATGAAGTAAAGAGCCGCCGATAAACATCAGGCGAAGGGCTGATGATGACAAGTGCCATTTTGCTAAGGCAATATGTATCCAAACTGAAGTATGTCGACATCAGATATTACTGAATCAAGGGACCGAAGTAGTGTGATATGCCAATATTCTGGCAATACACTAACACTATCAACTGAGTGGAGGTCTGATGATGATCCAGTTATGTCCTTTCCTTAAAGGAGCAGTTGTAGGAGATGCTTGCGTGCAGTAAGGGAGAAGTCACTTAAATCCACCAAGGATATTTGACTGTGTTAAAGTTACTTGTTGCTTGATGATACTAGCTTGTATGATTGTCACCAGTGTACCATTTGATTTCAACTTCTGGTGAGAAGTAATGTATATTTGAATCTGAATTTATGTAACTCCAATGATATTGTATATGAAAATTTGTCCCCTAAAGGGAGCTGAATTGTTATTGCATTTGTAAGACATGCTTTGATATATCTGAGATTGTAAGTCAAAGCTCTTGCTTGATGATGTTAAGGGAAGATGTTAGATTAAATCTCTCTAGGAATGGTCTTCCAATGAATGAGATAAAAGACATCCTCCTATGACGTTTGACCTATATGAGGTTGTATGTCAGAGCCCTTCTCAATGACGTTAACTTGTATAGGAGAGGTCGAGGGAATCCACCAAGGATGTGAGACTTATCCGAGGTTATATGTCAGAGCCTTGCTCGATGATGTTAACCTATATGGAAGAAGTCGAGAGAATCCACTAAAGATGTGAGACTTATCCGAGGTTATATGTCGGAGCCTTTGCTCGACGACGTTAACCTGTATGGAAGAGGTCGAGAGAATCCACCAAGGATGTGAGACCTATCCGAGGTTGTATGTCGGAGCCTTTGCTCGATGACGTTAACCTGTATGGAAGAGGTCGAGAGAATCCACCAAGGATGTGAGACCTATCCAAGGTTGTATGTCGGAGCCTTTGCTCGACGACGTTAACCTGTATGGAAGAGGTCGGATCGAATCCCCCTGGGATTGATCATCCAGTGATTGAGACACAATAAAGATTGCATATTTCTCGAATCAAGGATAAAGAGACTATATTTGTCAGTAGTTTTTCACTGTCATTTGTATTCTTTTTAAAGAAAGAGACAATATCAAAACTGGACAAACAATACATTATATTACTGTAAGACAATAATTCCCTTGTACAACAGAAGAGATACATATAGGGACAACCACATCATTTGACTTGGTAGAAATACTAAGGACATTAGAGTGGCATCCTACTGATCATAGAAGAGATACATGGTGACACATGACAAGTAGTATTACTAACACAAAGGTTCAAGTTGCAGCATTACTCAATCTCACCAACCATTTGAATATTATTCAATGGTTGTCTTTGTTGTTGTTGATTTTACCCCCCAGTGGGGCGAGCTTCTTCTCGGGTAGGTGGGTTCCCAATAAACTGTCGAAGATAGCCCTGGCGGATAAGTCTTTCAATCTCATCCTTAAGTTGCCAACACGCTTCAGTAGTGTGGCCACGACTACGATGAAAGTGACAGTACTGATCTTGATTTCCTGTATTTGGCTTCGAAGGATGCGGCCATTTCACTTTGTCCTGATCTTGAATCGCCATTAACACATTTGCTCGAGATGTGTTAAGCAGAGTGTACTCTTTCTCCTACCGAGGTTCTCGTTGTGGTAATGGGGGCCTAGGAGGTAGATTGATATTCCCTTGCTTTTTCTGTTGTAAGGAAGAATTATCCATCCCAGGAGCACCTTTGCGCTTCCCATTTGTCTGCTCGAACTACTTTCTGTGAGCATTTATGGCTTCATCTGTGGAGATTTGTGCCTCCACACGATGAATCAGGCCGGCGTATGAATGAACCGTATCTCACATAAGAGTCGAATAAAAGGGGCCAGGACGGAGGCCACCAAGAAAGACTCCTCTCAATAATTCAGGATCTACTCCTGGAATTTGTCGAGCCTCAGTAGAAAATCGCTGAAAATACTCTTTCAACGATTCTCCCTCATTCTGACGGATTCCAGATAGGTGGGAGGAATCCTTAGTGATTCTTCGATTGGCTACAAACTGTTCCACGAACACTTTAGCCATTTTGTTAAATGAAGGGATCGTTCTAGACGGAAGTGAATAGAACCAAGTTCGTGCTTGTCCCTTGAGGGTAGCAGGAAAAACCTGACATAGGAGTGCATCCGAAGCTCGCTGTATATGCATAATTGTTCGATAATGATCGATATGCTCATATGGGTCAGATGTCCCGTCGTAGGATTCGATGCTCGGTAGCTTAAAGCCAGCCGGAATAGGGTGTTGATGAATGGCTTCCGTCAGGGGTGACGACTCCTGGAAGTCCCACTGATGAAGAGGTTGCCTTACGCCTCCTGTAGGGATCTCCTCTTGAACCAATCATCGTAGTTCGTGGCGTAGGGTATTGCGAGGGAGCTCAGCAATGTGATGTTGGGCTAGCTCCTCAGGGAGGTCTTGAGGAAGGACAGATTGCCGACCTGTGTGCGGAGGATGGGTAGAACTTGCTATATCAGCCAGTTCGTTATCTCGATGTGACTGTGAACGCCTCCTGGGTGGAACAGCTTCAACACGTGGTGGATCTCAAGGGAGAAGAACCTCCTCCTGTGGTGCTAGTTCCTGTGGTGCTAGTGCCGGTTGTCGAGTCTCTCGCAGGAGTTGTAGGATCTCGTTCTGAGACTCCTCCATCTTCCTGATGCGGTCTTCAATGGACGGTCCTGAAATTCCTTCTCCCATAGTGTCTTGCCCCCCAGCATGAAAGGAGGCGGATACTTGGGGTCTATGATTCATAGACTGATCCCGAGATTGATGTGAATTGGAGCGGGAGGCTCCCAAGATGCGATTGCTACGCCTGTTGGCCATCAAAGTGGTGCTTAGGATAGTGGGATTTGTTTCCCACAGACGGCGCCAAACTGTTGCGGACTCAAATATACACGGCGATAGAGTTTAAATTTTCGTCTCAGCGTTGTACGTATATCCAGCACACAAACAGAAGAATGAAAGAACACCAGAATTTTTACGTGGAAAGCCCTGGAAAAGGGAAAAACCACGGGGCCACGCCCAGTTGAAAAAGTTCCACTAGTGTTGTATGAAATACACGAGGCTGATTCGTCCGTTAAATTCAGGACGATCAGATTACAATGAGTATCAGTTACAAGGCCAAGCAAAGTTCCGACGTCACTCGGGTGTCCGGCAGAATTCCGGCGTCACTCGGGCGTCGGGTAGAATTCCGGCGTCGGGTAGAATTCTGACGTTACTCCGACGTCGGGCAGAGCTTCGGCGTCCCTCGGGCACCCGACGGTGCTCTGGCGATGCTCCGGTGGTGTTCCAGCGGAGTTCCGGCGAAGTTCCGGCGGTGTTCCGGCGGTGGTCGAGGAGGAGCTGTTCCCTCCTAGACTTCTCTTCTTCTCTTCTTGGCTTGGGTCCCCTCTTAAGAGAAATGAGGGGCTATTTATAGTTTTTCTGGAGTGGCATAGCCCGTAAATAGATGAGGGATCAGGGGCAAATAAGGAGTGATCCGGATGAACGGCCGATATTGAATCCCTTGATCATGAGCCGTTTATTGAGCATGTTAAGGTCTTAATGTAATCAGAATTCTGCGATCTTGGGCTCGTTGGATTTGTCTCGTCGAGCCGCTCGATTCGACTATAAGCTCGTCAAAATCGGAGACCGTTTGGTAACTCAAATTGCTGTTCGATGCTTCCAATAGCACTTCGGGTACTTGATTTGGACTCGTTTGGGCTCGATTGAGTCGAATTTGGTGTTGTTGGATTCGTATTTCCGAGACGCTCAGTTCGACTATAAGCTTGCTGAAATTGGAGTTTAAATGGTCTCCGAATTAATTTTTGAAGTTTCCAACTTGAGTTTTCCTCGAGATTCGTGCCCGATCAAGATAATTTTTCGATGACGTATCAAGATTCAAAAGAAAATTAAAGAAAAATCTAAAACTTTTAAAATTTTGAGTTAGATTTTTGCATCATGAGTCTCTATATATAATACAAACCTAATAATCTATCCATAAATTGAGAATATATTACATTCCGACATATAAACTCCAACTTTTGTTGGAGCACATAACTTTGTAACACTATGTACTCCATCTAATTGGAATATGAAATTAAGAACAAAACATTATAGTTGCAATTGATTAATAATCTAAATGTTAATCCATAGTTAATAATTTCAAGCTCAAGGCAATGTGTTTCTCTTCAATAAATAATATTAACATCAGCTTCGGATCCTGATTCCAACTCTTATCCCCAAACAATTTCATACGTCAATTGTTGCCTCTGTGACTTTGGCCCCGCCAAGCTCTTTGATTAGCCTTGTTGTTAAATGAGTATTCCCCTAAGAGGAAATGAGATAGAATTAACAATTAGATTATTGCTATTTAATCTATCAGAAATTTCATTGCACAAGAAACTTTATAATATAAAATGGAATTAATTTAATGGTAAAAAAAACTCAAAGAAGATTAAGATCGTAAAATATGAACTCCACTTCCACAAACATTCAGGTTAAATGAATTATCAATCAAAAGCATAAATTGCTTAAAAACAAAAGGCTACACACTCCTGCACCCTAGTTCTAAATAATAGTATTTAAAAAAACAACATAATAAGTGATATGGATGTTAAACGAGTGGGTCATGTTAAAAAAGGCTCGGCGAGTAGTTCCAAATAACACAGCTCATCTTGGTCTGATGGTTAAGAGCTTAGGCTATCAACCAAGAGGTCTTGGGTTCGAGTCTTGTGTATGCGATACGTGTCTGAGCCTGCCTTAATTGGCCTAAATGTCCAAAAAAAAAAAGTTCCAAATACCCTTTTGCATAGTCTACTCAAGGTATAACAAACAATTTACTAAATTGTTACATTAATATATGTAATCAATTTTCCACTAACCACTAATTAAAAGTGTATATATATATATATGAAATATTCTTTGTACAACATTATATTAAGCTTTATATCTTGGGTAAGACTGGTTGCAATGCAAATTTATTTAATATCCGCATCCTAAGTTTCTAAAATGCCAAAAAATATGGTATCACCCGTCAAAAATTTTCATTCAAATAAATTATAGTTGAAGTGGTATTCATTTGAGAGGACTAGATCTTTTATTAATGAAATAATAAGCGGTTGGTTGTTATATTGTGAAATAATGCCAATAAGAACGAATAAGTAGTACATAATGATAAAATCCTTCATAGTTCAATCAAAATACTTTCTTGATGCTCACAATTTGGTTGTCGATATGCTCAGATATATTTAAGAAATCATATCGTGTCTGGCCAATTGGCCAATTGACTATCAAATATGCATGCTCAAAAATATTTGATGATTTCCACCTTGAATTTGTAAAGGCATATTGTTGACCTCATTCTCTGTGTGAGGTCAAAATTCCAAATCAAATATAAATCAAAATTCAATTCAAAATCACAAATCCAATTCAAAATTTCAAATCAAAATCTAATTTCAAATATTTATAGCTAATGCCACTTGATCATATATCTTATGAAAATTGTGTTGCAAATCTGGTTTTGATGATGACAAACATGTTTCCAGTGTGTTTTGCTTGGCTAATCTGTTTCAGGCACAAAAGACCGCGAGCTACTCAAGCCAACTCAAGATCGGGTCCAAGTGTGTCAAATGTATGATTTTTCCTTTTATTGAGTCAATTGTAATGTAACTGATTCCCTAGCTAAGTAACCTTGCACACACACACTCAGGGAGAGAGATTGAGTGAATTAGAGTTTCTGTTAAAATTTTGTTCAGATCGTCCTGGACGATAGTAGCATCGTCCTGGACGATCCAGTTAAAACAGAAACCCTAATTAGGGCGACTAAGTTAAGAGGGTCTGATTAAGCAGATCGTTCTGGACGATCTTTGGATCGTACGGGACGATATGCTCAAATCAGAAATTCCCAGCCGCCAGATTAAGTTAGGCAAGTTTTATTTTAAGTATTTTGGTCTGATCGTCCCGGACGATACGTGTATCGTCCTTGACGATTCACTACAATCATGCCTAAATTAGTCTGGTAATTAAGGAAAGCAATTAATGTTTAATTGATACGATCACATCGTCCTGGATGATCGCAGGATCGTCCCGGACGATCGTGATCGTCTTGTGCATTTCAGCTGTACGACCCGAACTGTGTTCAGGATGATTTTGGGCCTTTTGAACTAATCGTACAGGACGATGTCCCAATCATCCTGGACGATCAAGTCATTTTTTGGTCGTCCAGCACAGATTTTTCTGGACGACCCGAACTGTCTTCTGGACGATTTTCCTCAATTTGCACTAATCGTCCCGGACGATCGCCGTATCGTACGGGACGATATGAACAACTTTTTCCACTGATCGTCCAGAAGAGCCTAATCGTCCAGACTGAATCAGCTGAATTTGAACTGATCGTATAGGATGATCTTCAGATCGTCCTGGACGATCTTGGCCGACCAGTTGAGATTTAGGGCAAATTTTAAGCCCTCCTTTAAAAGAACTTTTTCCAATTTTTGGAAAAATCTTTTGCTACCTTCCTTCCCTGAGAAACCCTAGAGAGAAGAGAGAGTTGAGAGAGAGAGAAGAGATCTTGTGAGGGGGAGTTAGTGAGGGATTCACTAAGGTTGCTCCAAGCACGGATCAGAGTCGTATTCTCCGCTTGTCGTCTGTCGTCTAGTCGGTGTTCTTCGTGGGAGGATCGTTCGCAAGAAGATCTGGGGTTCTCTGCCCGCTTCAGGTGGAAGCAAAAGGAGTTCGGGGGTTCTCTGCCCGCTTCAGGTGGAAGCAAAAGGAGTTCGAAGGTTCTCTGCCTGCTTCAGGAGGAAGCGAAAGGAGGTCAGGTTCTCTGCCTCACCGTGTGGTGAAAAGGAGGTGCTTTGTACAGGTTTCTCCGCCTTGCTGTGGGAGCAAAAGGAGAGTCACTTTTGTTTAGTGCAATACCCGGAGGGGAGGCTCTGGGGAGTGGACGTAGGTCAAGTTGACCGAACCACTATAAAATCTGGTTTGCTTTTCTGATTTAGTTTTGCACTTTACTTTTCAATATAAACTGCTTGGGTGAATATCGTTGGTTGATCTTTTCGTTATTGTTTACTTGTTTCCGCTGCTAAGTATCGAAAAGATTTTTGTTGTTATCGTGAAATTTTTAAATAACCAATTCACCCCCCCTCTTGGTTAGCCTCGGGACTAGTTCAGTAGGGCTTAACATCCCTTTCGAACTTTCAAGTGGTATCAGAGCGGGATTCAAAATTTAGGTTTAAAAACTTTTGAATTTGATCCATGGCTAACTGTAATAATTGTAATACTGCTGAAGGTTATTCTATTACCAGACCACCGTTGTTTGACAATATTCCTTTTGATTTTTGGAAAACACGCATGTCTACTTTTCTGCAATCCATTGATTATCGCATGTGGATGTTAATTAAGGACGGATACGAACCACCTTTTCGAATGATTAACAATGTGAAAACTGAATTGCCGTTTGCTGATTGGATGTTTGATGATCGTGATTTAGCACAGTTGAATGCAAAATATTTGAACTGTTTCTTTTGTGCTTTGAAATCTGAAGACTATATGCGTGTTTCTACTTGTACAACGGGAAAGGAAATCTGGGATATGTTATGTATAACATACGAAGGTACAACTGAAGTCAAACAATCTAGGTTAAATATCTTGTTACATGATTACGAACTTTTTCGCATGAAACCTAGTGAGACTATTTCAGAAATGTACACAAGGTTCACTTAGATTGTTACCTCTTTGCATGCTTTAGGTAGAGAACTTACCAACTACGAAAGAGTGAACAAGATTCTTAGATGTTTGCCTGCTTCTTATGATGCTAAGATTACTGCTATTATTGAATCCAAAGATTTAAATACTTACTCTATTGACAGCTTACTTGGATCACTCATTGCTTACGAGCAAGGGGTGAACCAAAGGCAACTTGATGCAGGTGAACGCAAGAAAGAGAAGACAGTGGCACTAAAGGCCAAAGATTCAGATGCTAGCACTTCCGGGTCTGATAGCGATGATGTTGCCTTAATCACAAGGTAATTCAAAAGCTTTCTAAGGAAGAAACATAAGAACTATCAGAAGTGGAACAAGGATAAGTTCAATAAAAACTTTAAGGGTTCATCTGAATCGGTTTGTTTTGAATGCAGGAAGCCTGGACACATTAAGGCTGATTGTCCAACACTTAAAGCTCACCCAAGCAAGGAGAAAAGTGAGGAGAAACCAAAGTTCAGAAAGGATAAGAAGCGGATTCAGAAGGCGTTCTGGGCAGACTCTGCATCCGACTCTTCTGAGACTGAAGCTGAAGAGGAGGAAACAAACTTGTGTCTGATGGCGGATGATCACCCTGGTCAGTCGGACCAGGAAGAGGTATGTGAGCTTACTTACGATCAATTATTTGAAGTTTCTGAAATGATTCATACATCGTATAGGAAGCTTAAGAAAACCCATGCTAGTTTGAAATTAGATTATTTGACTTTACAAAAAGAGCATGATTCTGTAGTTAAAGATCATTCCACACTTGATTCCAATCACATGTCTCTGCTTGATGAGTTTGATGAATTGAACAAAAAATATTCTGATTTAGTTTCTGAGCTTGATTCTTTGAAAACCACGCATGTTGATTTAGAAAAAGCTTTTAAAGAGTTAGATACAATGGCATGTGAAGTAGAAAGTAACTGTGGCGCTTTAAAATTTGAAATTGCAAGTTTAAAGAAAGAGAATGAGTTTTTGGAAGTAAAAATCAGCGCTTTTGAAAAGAACAAAACACCGCCTACCTTTGAACAGTTTTATGCACCACCACCTTTTAAAAATTCTGTTGCAAGTTCATCAAAGCATGTTTCATACACTACTAGGAAGAGGCACTATCACTCACGACGTTTAGTTAATCCTTTCCCTGGTGTTAGATGTTTTTCATGTGACATGTTAGGACACATATCACACACTTGTACTGTTCACCGTAGTACACATTGGGTGTGGAGACCCAAACTGCCTGTTTCACAGCACAGCACGCATGCATCGCATTCTTCTTTTCATAAGAAGGAACCCAAACTTTTTTGGGTTCCTAAGACTGACATTTGATGATTTTGTTGGTGTGCTCTCACACAAGACCTCATGAGAGCATGTGGTACCTGGACAGCGGATGTTCTAGACATATGACTGGAGATGCAAATCAGTTCATTTCGCTGGAGGCCAGAGCTGGAGGCAGGGTTACACTTGGAGATAACACCACCAGGAAGGTGGTAGGCACAGGTATAATTGGTGATTCAAAGAATTTTGTGATTGATAATGTTTTGCTTGTAGATGGACTAAAACAAAACTTGCTGAGCATTAGTCAACTCTGCGACAAGGGATACAACATCAAATTCCTGCCCACTGGCTGCATTTTAAGCTTAAATGATGAAGTTATTTTGGAGGGGCAAAGGATCAACAACGTCTACAAGCTGGATGTAAGTAGCATTAATTCTGATAATTCAATTTGCTTAAAAACTGCTGCTGATGAGTCTTGGTTATGGCATAGGAGATTGTGTCATGCCAGTATGAAAACCCTTAGGAGAGTCACCCAAAAGGACTTAGTTAGAGGTGTGCCCAAGATTAAGTTCACTAAGGATCACCTGTGTGATGCCTGTCAGTTGGGGAAGCAAGTCCAGTCCTCTTTTCACTCAGTTAAGGATATTAGCACCTCTAGACCTTTAGAAGTTCTTCACATGGACCTCTTTGGACCCATTAGCACTGCCAGCTTAGGGGGGAGAGTCTATGGTTTTGTGATTGTTGATGATTATTCAAGGTTCACTTGGGTTAAGTTTTTGTCACACAAATCTGAGTCATTTGATGAGTTTAGATCTTTCTCTACTTGGATTCAGAAGAAGTTAGGATGTGAGATTATTACCATCCATAGTGATCACGGAGGGGAGTTTGAAAATGAAAGATTTAGAAGTTTTTGTGAGAATCATGGGATTAGTCACAATTTTTTAGCTCCTAGGACCCCTCAGCAGAACGGGGTAGCTGAAAGGAAGAACAGGACCTTAGTGGAAGCCGCTAGAGCCATGCTTGCCGAGTATTCACTTCCAAAATACTTTTGGGCTGAAGCGGTGAACACTGCCTGTTATGTGCTGAATAGGGTGAATGTGAGAGTCAAACTGAATAAGACACCTTATGAGATCATTAAGGGTAGAACACCAAATCTGTCCCACCTCCATGTCTTTTGCTGTAAGGTTTTCATTCTGAACAACGGGAAGTCACCCTTAAGAAAATTTGACCCCAAATCTGATGAAGGAGTGTTCTTAGGATATTCAAGTGTGGGGAAATCCTTTAGGGTGTTCAATAGGAGGACTTTGGTGGTGGAAGAAACAACCCATGTAGTGTTTGATGAATCTGATCCTAAGGAGTCTAGATCTGAAGTAGAAGATGAAGAGATTGTTGAGGTTACCCAAGGAGTTGGAAATACAATTTTGGAGGAAAGGGTAGAACCTCAAACCACAATTGCCTAGAGATTAGAGATATTCTTCGAGTCATCCTTAAGAACTGATCTTAGGATACCCTTCTGAAGGTGTTAGGACTAGGCATGGACTTAGGAAGGAAGTAAACCATTCTGCCTTTATCTCAATGACTGAACCCACCAACATCAATCAAGCCTTGTCGGATGAGTTTTGGATTTTAGCTATGCAGGAAGAATTGAATCAATTTGTAAGGAATGATGTTTGGGAGTTAGTAGAAAGACCTAGAAACCAAAGTATTATGGGAACCAAGTGGGTATTTAAGAATAAGATGAATGATTCTGGTGTGGTGGTGAGAAATAAGGCAAGATTGGTGGCTAAGGGGTATAATCAGATAGAAGGGATAAATTTTGAGGAAACTTTTGTCCCTATAGCTAGATTGGAAGCCATTAGAGTGCTACTAGCCTTTGCCTGTTACAAGAAATTTAAGCTGTTTCAAATGGATGTCAAGAGTGCCTTTTTAAATGGGGTAATTAAAGAAGATGTTTTTGTAGAACAACCCCCAGGTTTTGAGAGTTCCCAATATCCAAGTCATGTCTATAAATTAAAAAGGCCTTATATGGATTGAAACAGGCACCCAGAGCTTGGTATGAGAGGCTTAGCACATTCCTGTTAGAACGAGAGTTTGTTAAGGGGAGCGTAGACACCACCCTTTTTTTGAGGAGAATAGGAGATGACTTACTCATTGTCCAGATTTATGTTGATGATATAATTTTTGGATCTTCTGATAAATATTTATGTGATGAGTTTTCCAAAACAATGAGTAAGGAGTTTGAGATGAGTATGATCGGAGAATTATCCTACTTTTTGGGGTTTAGCATAAGGCAAATGGATGATGGAACCTTTCTCAATCAATCAAAATACACTAAGGACATTTTGAAGAAATATGAAATGGATAAAGCCAAGCCAATCAATACTCCCATGCCCTCCTCAGTTCAGTTAGATAAGGATTCAAATGGAAAATCTGTTGATCAGAAGAAGTATAGAGGGATAATAGGTTCACTGCTTTACCTGACTGCTAGCCGACCTGATATCATGTTTAGTGTCTGTCTTTGTGCTAGGTTTCAGGCTGATCCTAAAGAGTCCCACCTGACTGCTGTTAAGAGAATTCTTAGATATCTTTTAGGGACCCCAAACCTAGGAATTTGGTTCCCTAGACACAACACCTCTTTTGAGATCATTGGATATTCTGACTCTGACTTTGCAGGGTGTAGGGTGGATAGGAAGAGTACCTCTGGGACTTGTCAATTCATAGGACAGTCGTTAGTCTCCTGGTCCAGTAGAAAACAGAACTCAGTTGCACTTTCCACTGCTGAAGCTGAGTACATTACCTTAGGAAGTTGTGTGGCCCAAGTTCTTTGGTTGAAACAATAAGTCTTAGATTTAGGAGTACCCGTTGGCACAATTTCTGTTCTGTGTGATAATACCAGTGCCATCTGTATCTCTAAGAATCCAATCCAACATTCTAGGACCAAACATATTGACATTAGGCATCACTTCATTAGGGATCATGTTACAAAAGGGGATATTGAGCTACATCATGTAGCAACTGAAAATCAGCTGGCTGACATATTCACTAAACCACTGGCCTTTGACTCATTCAGTATTTTGAGAACCAGATTAGGAGTGATTGATATAAATGCTTGATTCTGATGACTGCTGATTTATGATCTTTCTGATTGGTATTCTGATTTCTGTTAGTTAGGTTTAGTTTTTTGATTTCTGATTTCTGTTAGTTAGTTTTTGGCTTTGATTATTTACTTTCAGTTGATTTTATTTCTTCTGCTGATTTTTGTTTTAGCCTTACTGTTAGTTTGATTTAAGTATTTACTTTGATGTGATTTTCTACCTGCTTGTATTCACTAGTTCATATCTTGCACTTACTGGTTTTATATATATTGTTCAAAATCTGATCACCGTTCACTATTTCTGAAAAATCTGAACTTCTAACTATGAGTTTTTACCTTGTTTTGGTTTGGAAGCTGGTACGCAGTGATTGATTCCACTGAACCTGTTAAAGGGAAGAAACATTGATGATTGTTTCTCTTCCTCTAACTTCTTTACTGGTGTATGGTTTCTTTCGAATAAAAATTCTTTTCAAAATTAAAATGTTAGTTTTTGAAATAGAGATTATTTTATCTTCCTACAGTAATCTGCCTCATATCAATAGTGTTTTTCAAAGTCTTGAGTCATTAGTTTGATTTTTTAAAACCAAGTGATTGCATTTATCATATGGTGTATGGCTTTTGTTTTGTGGATCATTCTTCCTTACTAAGGAGAGTCATCTCCTATGTCTGGAAGATAATCTCACAGCTGAGACTCTTTAATAATTATGAAAAGGAGAAAGCTTATAAAAGATGCACAGTGCGCCAGATAATTTGAAAAAGA
The DNA here is from genome assembly GCA_019925795.1 of Dendrobium chrysotoxum. Classification (NCBI taxonomy): domain Eukaryota; kingdom Viridiplantae; phylum Streptophyta; class Magnoliopsida; order Asparagales; family Orchidaceae; genus Dendrobium; species Dendrobium chrysotoxum. The sequence continues at coordinate 25,777,480 of CM034298.1, read as the reverse complement.
GGCATAAAATGAGCCCAAAACTGAAAAGATGCGAAATTGCCAAATTGGATACACAAAGTGTATCAAAAATCAAAAGATGCGCAAAGCGCCAACTAATTTGAAAAAGAGGCACAAAATGAGCCCAAACTAAGCTTTCTTCCCTTTCAGATTGTTAAATATCCTAGAAAAATCTGTGCGCCACTTAATATTTTCAAAAGCTTGAGTCTGGAAAATCCTGATTTCTGATTTTTTACTTTGTAACACTATTATATCAGATATTTTTCTGGAGCGAGGCTTGAAAGGATCTCTTTTCAAATCTAATGTCTTTTCTTCTGAATCGAATTTTTTGTTTTGAAAGAGGTTTCCATCGATAAGGTCCCCGGGGTCGGAGTTACGAAAGTTGATTATTTCCAACCTTTTATGGATTTCAGTGCTATCAATCGTCCTGTAATTAGTTTTTGAATATAAAATCAAAAAAAAATGCTGTTATGTATTTTTGCAGTCAGTTTTATTCGGTTTTGTGTTATTTTTGATTTCATGTGTGTCTTTTTTTTTGATCGTGATCGATCTTTTTCATCCTTAATCCTTTTTCTGTTTTCTTCACATCGTCCTGGACGATACCACTATCGTCCTGGATGATCCACTTCATCCTGGACGATCTAAACATCGTCCTGGACGATTCTTTCAGAATCTCCCCCCCCCACTGCTCCAGCTGCTGAAAAACTCCACTTATTGGTGATCGTCCCGGACGATACTCACATCGTCCTGGACGATATGATCCATATCTTCCTGATCTGATTAAACGGCTGAGATTGCACCAATTATTGCCCATCGTCCTAGACGATACCCTTATCGTCCCGGACGATCCACCTGTCAAGCCACTGGACGATTCAAATTCGGCCCGTCCGACATATTTATTATCAATCGTCCTGGACGATCCACCTAATCGTCCGGGACGATACCTTTTCGTCAACGGTCGTCCAGCTGACTCCTCGGGACGATCGCCTGTGTCTAATCGTCCCGGACGATATCTGATCGTCCTGGACGATCGGACCACCTTTTTGACCAATCGTACAGGACGACATAAATGCCCCGATCGTCCCAGACGATGTCTCGATCATACGGGACGATCAGTCCGTTTTCTTTATAAATAGCAGTTTTCTTGAGTTTTTTTCACACCGATTTTCTCCACTCCACTTCTACTCCTTACTTTCTCAATTCCTCATGGCTGGTGGCAAGCGTTCCCGTTAGAAGGGTGCCAGTTCCTCCCGGGGGCCGGTTGATCCTCGCTTCCCTAATGCAGCCGATCAGGCTGCCTTTGAGAGATACTGCGAGGTGGGGATCACGCCTTCAAAAATAGTAAATCCCTGTACACTCACATATCCTGTCCTTGATCTATTCACCCACAACTCCCTCACCTTCATCCTCACCCTCGCTTTTCCCTTTAGTTCCGAACTTCTTCGCGTTTTCTTCGCGAACCTACGGATTACTGATGACTACTCTACTCTCCGGTCCTATGTCAATCAGCGCCCTGTTGAACTCACCTATCAGGACTTTCACACCATTCTCCACTTGTCCATCACTGGCGACAAACTCCACACCCTTACCACCGACCCAGACTATGATTGGAGTGTCGCCAATCATTTCCTCCGCAATACCAATGCCCCTTACCATGACAATGCCTGTTCCACACTTCTTAAAGATGCCAGGACTATCCAACATGCTCTTCGTTCCTCCGTCATTCCAAAGGCGGGGGATCGAATTCACATCACCCCCCTCCTGTCCTTGACTACCTACTACATCATGGCCCGTAGGGAATTCAATGCCGCCGATCTCATTATCCGATACCTTGAGCACCTTACCACCATTCAGGATCCAGGTCATCGCCGTCGCCCAAATCTAGCCTTAGGACATCTCATTGCCTATGCTCTTGAAACCAAGTATGACCTGCAATATCCCGCAACCCCAGATGTTCCTACTCACTTCCTCACCAACAATGCCTTCCATGTCCTCCACAGCACCCGACTACATCCGGAGCCCGCCCCGGATGTTGAGGAAGAGGAAGAAGCGGCCATTCCCGCTCCTGCTGCAGCCGAGGCACCTTCTCCCCTTCGCATTGCCTCTCCTTTTGACCACCTGGTGCAGCGCTTTGACCAGTGGGAGGCACGTTTCACAGACTATGTTGCGCAGCAGCAACAGCAGCATGACCAGGACATGGCCTGGTTCGGAGCTCAATTTCAAGCCATTCACCATTACCTCAATCCTCCACCACCGCCTCCTTCTTCCGATCAGGATCCACCTCTGTTTTAGTTTCCTGCTTTTGTAGTTGTTCTATTTTATGTTTTATTTCAGTGTTCTATTTTTCCCTCCTCCTTTTTGTGATGTCAAAAGGGGGAGTCGGTTGTAGTCGTGGCTGTTTCTATTTTCTGAGTCATATTTTCTGTATTGTTTGAGCTGTTAAATGAAAATTTAAAAAATGTTTGTTTTGTTTGATCTCTTAGTTTCATTTTATTTTCAGACTACTTTACAAATGTTTGCCATCATCAAAAAGGGGGAGATTATTGCAAATCTGGTTTTGATGATGACAAACATGTTTCTAGTGTGTTTTGCTTGGCTAATCTGTTTCAGGCACAAAAGACCGCGAGCTACTTAAGCCAACTCAAGATCGGGTCCAAGTGTGTCAAATGTATGATTTTTCCTTTTATTGAGTCAATTGTAATGTAACTGATTCCCTAGCTAAGTAACCTTGCACACACACACTCAGGGAGAGAGATTGAGTGAATTAGAGTTTCTGTTAAAATTTTGTTCAGATCGTCCTGGACGATAGTAGCATCGTCCTGGACGATCCAGTTAAAACAAAAACCCTAATTAGGGCGACTAAGTTAAGAGGGTCTGATTAAGCAAATCGTCCTTGACGATCATTGGATCGTACGGGACGATATTCTCAAATCAGAAATTCCCAGCCGCCAGATTAAGTTAGGCAAGTTTTATTTAAGATTAGAATAAGCCCTTGTATAGCCCTTGCGACACATTGGATTGAGATAAATATCCAACTCTCACTTAAACCATCATTTTAAAATAGCTTTTCAAAAAGTGCTTTTAAGATCTTCCAAACACTTCTCCACTCTTCATCTAAGTGTCGGGAAGCTATGTTTAAAATTTCATGAAATTTAGATAAGTGTGCAAGAAGATATTTATTTTTATTTCCAATGATTTCCGCTAGAAGATAAATCTGATTTTCGGCATTAAAATAAAACCAAAAATACCTTAAAACTTTGAAAATTCACCAGAATTTCATTTCTTACCCAACCTTCGAGTTCTTAGGCTCATTAGAACCAAATTGAGCCCAATTTTATTTTAAAAACGAAAAAAAAAATATTTTGATCAATTTATGGAAAGTAATTAAGGTTTGAGCTCAATTTTGGATAGGAGATATTAGGGCTTGTGTACTACATATCCTAATTTTCTTGGGGCTTAGTGAACAATGCAAGTTTGTTGAATCAATTTCTAAGGTTTTGGGTCAAAATTTATCCCAAAATCTTAAAAATTCATAACTTCAAATCCACTTAAATTTAGGGCCTCATTTTGTTATGGTTTGTTTATATTTTTGCAAGGGTTAGAATGCCACTGATTTTGCCCAAATCTAAAATAGTAGATTGTCCAAAATAAATCCTCAAACATATAGATGTATTTATTTTTGGGGATTAATTATGAAACCTGGGAAGTCTTTCATGACTTGAACTTCTGTGAGTTTAAATCACTTGTTATGGTAAACTTATGTTTCAAATTTCACTAAAATTTGAGTTCACCTAGCCTGTCAATTAGTGAACCAAAAAATACACACACATAGTTGGCCTAAAATTTTCATCAAATCATAATTAATTCAACTTAAATCCAAATAATATAAAGTAAGTGTCATACTACTCAAAATTAAAATCTTAACAAGAGAAAATTAAAAGCCCCATCACAAACCCTCAAAATAAAAAGTAATTTAAAAATTAAGAAAAATCATTACTTAAAAAAATTAAATAATTAAAAAATAATTTTAAATCCTAAATTATTCAAAACACTTCTAGTCATCCCTAAGAGTCATTATTGACATTTGGGGGAGATTCAAGGAATTTAGAATTAATTTAGAGCATAAATCAAAATCTCCCCAATTACTTGAATTAATTAATTTATTTAATTAGGCTGATTTTGTAAAATTTATAACTAATTAAAAAAATTCCAAATAACATAAACTCAATGGCATTAGACACATCATTGGGTCTAATATTTATGAAAAATATAAAACTTCCAAAATTTAATGTAAATCAGAAAGTCAAAACTTAGCTAAATCTAATTAATTAAAAGGGTTGAACTTGTAAAAATTACAACTAATTACTAAAAACTCCAAATGACACAACCTCAAAGGCATTGAGCTCATAATTAGAACTCAATGTGAATCAAAAAGTAAAAATTTGGTGAAAGATTATTTAATTAAATTTGGTTAAAAATTTAAGGATGCATAAAGCAATTGCATTAATAAAAAGATACCTAATACAAACTAATAGCATCACATTCCTCCTTTAACAAATGAAAAAAAGAAGGAGGAATGTGCTCCAAACTAAAATAATCCCAAACAAAATTACCACTAAGAGCATAGTTAGCACAAACATCCGCTAAGTTATTGTAATCCCTATTCACACAATTGAAAATAACATGATTAAACTCTTTAATGAAAGAAAAAAATTCTAATCCAAACTCCGGTTTATGCATGTCCATCCTGTTGCAATTATTTTGAATGCTTTTAATCAAATTTGCATTGTCTCCTTCAATTATGATACCTTTGTAATGTATCATCCAATCTTTGAGAACACCTTTTAAAGAAAAAAACAACTTCCATTTCTAACCGAGATATGTCCCAATGAACACCATTGAAACCAAATGTAAGAAGAAACCTTCCTTTATGGTCCCGGAACATAGCTCCAATTTCAGCTTTATATGACGTTAAAAAAGTAGCATCCACATTGACTTTGATCCAATCGAGTGGAGGAGGATGCCAACAATTTTTAAACATCCGAATCGGTTGATTAGCATCCCATATGACCAAATTATTTCAATTTACCATAGAAATGGAAGTTACTCCAAGAGCATTAGCTGCAATACTCATGTTGCTATCTTCTGTACCTTCATGAATAAGCTTATTTCTGGATTTCCAACAAAGAAAAACCAATGAACAATAAATATTAGCAAGAAAAGTCTTTGTAGAAGCCTTGTGTTACATCCATCTACAACATTCAGAAAAATTGTCAAACATCGGTATTTGAAAACCCCACCGATTCAAAATATTAACAATCTGAATTTGCTTAGAACAAGTTGCCGCCAAATGTTCATTATCTTTTATTTTCATACATCCTCTAGGACATAAATTTCCTTCCTTTAATCTTCTGTAATCCAAGAATTGGAATGTAGGAATTGCCTTGTGATGTAATCTCCACCAGAATACTTCAACCCTTGGATTGAGTTTGATTTTTTTAATCCAATTCCAATACATATGCATCTCTGAATTGCTCATAATAGGTTCAAAAGCTATAGCAGATAATGATCTCCCTGAAACCTGATACAACAGCTCGATTTGATCCTTGTTACAGTTCAAATCAATCTGAATATTGCATATAATATTGATCAAATCCTCTCCAAAGACCTGATGTAGCTTCTCCACATCCCAAACTCCCTTATGAATAAAATGTTCCACAGCTAGATCATTACTATTTAGATTAGAGAGAAAAGTAGGCCACTTGTGTAAAGCTTTATCCAACACTCAAACATCTTCCATCACATTAACATTTTCCCCATTGGAAATCTTCCATCTAATAATTGGTTTAAGAGCCTTTGCACCACTCAAGATGATCTTCCAAGCATTTGACATGTTTTGCTTCATTTCTGGATTCCAACACGTTAGCCCATATTTAGGTTCCAAAGCTTTATGCAACATGGAATCGTCATCATTAATAAACTTCCATGCAATTTTTTCCCTTAAAGAATCCACCTTCTTAAAACAAGAATGAAGACCATGACCCCCCAAATGAATTGGCTTGCACAAAGCTTCCCAACATACATAGTGTAATCCACTTCCACTATCATTTTTGTGCCAAATAAAATCCCTAAATGCTTTATCAATTTCATCCAAAACACCAACTAGCACCAAAGAATGAGTGCAATGAAACACCGAGATTGAAAGAATGATCGATTTAGTAAGGATAAATCTTCCTGCCAAAGAAATAAATTTGTTTCCCCAAGTATTTAGCTTTTTTTCTCCAACAAGAACTTGAAATTCGATGCCACAATTCTCCTCAAAGCAATCTCCACGCCCAAGTAATTGAACTCTTTGACAATTTTAAATCCCATAATCCAAGCAATACTCTTCTTTCTTCTTTTTTTCACCGCTTTACCAACAAGCATAGAAGACTTTGTATAGTTAATCTTCTGGCCTGACCAATTACAATAATCCAAAAGAATACTCATAATCTTCTTTACCAACCTCACATTAGCTTCAGAGAAAATCAAAATATCATCTGCATAAAGTAGATGAGAGATCCTAGGAGCATTCAGATGAATTTTAATCCCTATCTCATTCTCTCCTTGAATTAAGGCATTTGATAAAAGTTGGGAACATAAAACAAAGAGAAGTGGAGATAAGGGACAACCTTGACTAAATCCACTACGAGCAGAGATCCAATTTGAAGAATTCCCATTGATTAAAATAGAAAATTTAGGATTTTCCACACATTCCATAATAAGATTAGAGAAATGTAAAGGAAAGCCAAAATATTTCAAAATCTGTTCCAGAGTTCTCCAAGACATACTATCATATGCTTGTTCCATATCTAACTTGAATGAAACAAATCCTTTTTATGATTTTGAATATCTGAATTTATGAAAGATTTCTTGAGCAATTAAGACATGATCTGATAGAGAGCGACCCTTAATGAAAGCTAATTGATTTTCTGAAATAATTTTAGGAAGGATTGAAACAAATCTATTGAGAAGAATCTTAGCAACAAGTTTATAAATTGTTTTACATAAACTTATTGGCCTGATATTTGAAGGAATTATTGGCTTATCCATATTAGGAATGAGCACAATCAAAGTATCTTTCCAATTGGCCTCCATTTTTCCAGTAGAAAAGAAACGCTTTAAAGCATTCCAAATATCAGTTTTAATAATGGACCAATTAGTTTTAAGAAAAGAGTGAGTAATACAATCAACACCCGGTGAAACTCCTCCCCCAAGTTGGTTTACAGCTCTGAAAACTTCCTCCATGGAAAGCTCCGTATTCAGGATATCCCTGCCATTATCATTCAGAACACATTTCGGAGAAGGCCAGTTAATCAAAGAGCAAGATCTAGGCTTCCATTTGGTTTCAAAGTATTTGTAAAAAATACCTTCAATCTGCTCTTAATCCTCTACTAACAATCCATTTTCATCCTTGATTTTGAAAATGTGTTTAGAATTTCTTCTAGCACTTACAAAAGAATGAAAAAATTTAGAGTTTAAATCACCATCCTTAACCCACTTTACCTTTTCCCGTTGCCTCCACAAAGTGTTCAACCGAGCTAGAATACTGTTGAGCTCATTTACCTTTGCTTTGAGAACCAAAATCTTCTCCTCGGAAAGACCTCCAATGAAAGCTTCCTCCATTTGCAACTCTAAAATTTTCTTCTTAAGAGTTTCCTATAATTGATTAAGATCCTTCAACTTTGATTTACTTCAATAGAAAAGTGCTTTTAAAGCCCACTTAAATTTGATGTTTAAAATGTCAGAATGATCTCCAACAATACTTTTGTTCCAGGATTTTTGAACAATGGCTGCTGAAGCAAAATGAGAGGCCCAAGTATCTTCAAATTTGATATTGAATTTTAATTTTGGAGAACAATTCCAAAGCTTTATCACAATGGGGCAATGATCTAACGCCACTCTAGGAAGATGACGAACAACCAATAATGGAGAAGAATTAACAACCGTCGAATTGACAAAGCACCTGGCTAATCTTTCTAAAATACATGCTTCCCCTGATTGTTTATTGCACCAAGTGAACTTAGGTCCAATAAAATCCACTTCATGATAATCAATGTTGGTTAAAAACAATTTCATTTCATTTGGTCCTTGTGAAAAAACAAACCTTTTACCTCCTCTCCTTTTATCATCCTTGGACAAGAGGAAATTAAAATCACCACCCACCACCGATGGTCTATCTTTGGAAGCAAACTCCTCTAAATGATTCCAAAGTTCCCTTCTTTTATAAATGTCTTTATTTCTATAAACAGTAGAAATCCTCCATACGGTTTTATTGTGAATTTCTAAATCTCCAATCACACATTGATATGAAGAATACAAGGTAGTAAAAGAAGTAACCTTGGTATTCCAAAGCACCAAAATACCTCCTGACAATCCATCAGAAGGAAGATGAAAAAAATTCCAATCTACTCCAATGAGTAAATTAATATCCTTTCTTTCCATGGAAGAAACCTTAGTTTCTAACAAGCTAATAAAAATCACACCATTCTCCATCACAAACTCTTTAAGATATAGAGAAGCATGAACTTTCCTATCTCCTTTACAATTCCAAAAAGTAATGGAATTCATTGATTGGTAGGGGAGCTAACCCTAACTCCCTTGCCTCTATTCCCCACATCCAACTTTCTACTCCTAGTCATTAGCTTAATTGGGTCAAGTGTTTTAAGCTTCTTACCCAATTTTCTCTTGATAGAAGTAGTACCAATTTTATTAAGGTCTTCAACATTTTCCATATCAATATGATTTTTAGAAATAATATTACAATCATCATCCATCTCCCCATCCCAATCACGAACACCATTGGTAAGCTCCTCTTCTAAATTGTTAAGAGCATCAAACATGTTCTTCTTCAAAATACCAGGGAAAGGAATTGAGATACCATTCTTACTTGAATTAGAGGCAACATCACCTACAGGAACTTCAGCATCCTTTTCCAGCATACCTTCGATTATTTCTCCATTTTCAATAACTTTACTAGTAACCGCAGCCACAGGGACTTCATTGATTTTAATAGAATCTCCACGATCTAAATTGGGACTAGCATTCTCAACTGGAACTGATTTTTGAATGCCCATATCTAACTCTCCATCTTTATTCGCTTTAACACCTTCAACAACAACAGATGTTCCATTTGTTCCAGCAGCTTTACAATCTTGAATTGAATCAATAACTTTACATTCTTGAATTGAGCCAGCAACAGGATGAAGTTGCCCCTCTCCTTTAAATTTAAGAACAAACTGATTTCTTCTCACAACAATACTCCTTTTTTTCTCATATTTGACATGAGCCCAAGGTCCATATCCTTTGTTAGCTTTCTCCTCTTGACCCATAATAGCATCTACCACATTCCCAATATTTATTACTTCATGCATAGCAGTAACTTCAGCAGCTGAAGACTTAACAGGACCCTTCCCTTCTTCATTTCGCACACATTTATTTGCAAGACAAATGTTAATTAGGTGACCGATTTTGCCACACTTAAAGCAAAGTTTAAAAACTTTCTCATATTCAATTTTTTGATAGAATCTGCTAGAATCTCCTTCCACCCAAACACCTAATGGAAGTTGCTTATCCAGCATAATTCGAACAAAACTCTAGAAAATTCCCTTCTATTCCATTGAAACATATTTCCTTCCAATAAAAAAGGCTTCCCCACTTGCGAAGAAATCCTGCATATGTTGATCTCATCCAGCATTGCAATGGTAGATTAGGCAATCTAATCCACATTGGTGCCAAAAGACCCTTCAAAGAGTTTGGAGAAAAGGTTGGTGACTGAAAGTTTGATAGGGATGTTAAGCCCTTGTGAACTAGTCCTGAGGCTAACCAAGAGGGGGGTGAATTTGTAGTTTTAAAAATTTGAGAGCAAAATAATGATTTAGAAAATCTTTTTGAATGTTTTAAAACTTTTACAGTTATGCGATGTTGTGCAGATGTTTAACAATAACAGAATAATACTCACAATCACACAATCATCAACAGGAAAATAAATGCGAAAAATAATTGGAAAGAACACACCAGATTTTATAGTGGTTCGGTCAACTTGACCTACATCCACTCCCTAGAGCCTCCCCTTCGGGTATTGCACAAACACTAAGTGACTCTCCTTCTGCTCCCACAGCAAGGCGGAGAAGCCTGTACAAAAACTCCTTTCCACCAACTCGGTGAGGCAGAGAACCCGAACTCCTTTCGCTTCCTCCTAAAGCAGGTAGAGAACCTAGACTCCTTTCACTTCCTCCTGAAGCAGGCAGAGAACCTGGACTCCTTTCGCTTACTCCTGAAGTAGGAAGAGAACCTGGATCTTCTTACGAATCATCCTCCCACAGAGACACCGACAAGACAAGAGACGACGAATAGAGAAGGCGGCTCAGATCCTTGCTTGAAAAAACCTTTGTGAATCCCTCATAAACTCCCCCTCATAAGAACCTCTCTCTCTTTCCCAAGCTCTCTCTCTCTCTCTCTCTCTCTCTCTCTCTTAAGGTTTTCTCTTGAAAGAAAAGTGACAAAAGATTTTTCTTGTTGGAAGAAAAATATCATAGGAGGGCTCAAAAATAGCTCTAAATCTCAACTGGTTGTCAACTATCATCCAGGATGATCGGTTGATCATCCTGTACGATCAGTTCAAATTTACATGTATCAGCCTGGACTATCTGGTTTCTCTGGACGATTAGTAGAAAAGTTTGTTCTGAGCATCCCATACAATTCCTCGATCGTCCGGGATGATTAGAGTAAATAAGCAAATTTCATCCAGAAGACTGCTCTATTCATCGAGGGAAACTTGTGATGGACGATCTCAAAATGACTTCATCATCCAGGATAATCCGTGTTTCGTCCTATACGATTAGTCCAAAAATAATAAAATCATCCTGCACACCGCTCTGTTTGTACTGCCAAAACATCCTGGACGATCTTAAAATGACTTGATCGTCAGGGACATATCGCAATCATCCCGTATGATTAGTTCAAAATCAGGAATATCATCCTACACATAGCTCTGGTCATCCAGGTGAAGTGCTCTAGACGGTCAGGATTTTGCATGTATCGTCCAGGACGATCTTGCGATCGTCCAAGATGATATGATCGTATCAATCAAGGATTAATTGCTTTCCTTAATCACCAGACTAATTTAGGCATGATTGTCAAGGATCATCCAGGACGATACACGTATTGTCTGGGATGATAAGACCAAATTTCTAAAAATAAAAAACTTGCCTAACTTAATCTAGTGGTTGAGAATTTCTGATTTAAGCCTATCATTCTGTATGATATGGGGATCATCCAGGATGATCTAGTTAATCAAACCGACTTATCATGGATGCTCTAATTAGGGTTTTTATTTTCATTGGATTGTCTAGGACGATATGAACAAAAATTTTAAAATAGGAACTCTAACTCACTAAAACTCTCCCCCTGAGTGCGTGTGTGCAAGGTTACTTAGCTGGAGGATCAATTTCATTACATTTGACTCAAGAAAGGGAAAAATTATAATTAAACACACGTGGACCCGATCTTGAGTTGGCTTGAATTACATTTGATCTTTTATACCTAAAATGTTAGCCAGTCAAAGCAGAACACAAAAATGTTTATTATCATCAAAATTATAATCCCTAAATCCAGGTTTGTAACAATCTCCCCCTTTTTTATTATAGCAAACATTTATTTAGTAGTTTTAAATCACCCAGATTGCAGTAATTAAAGCACAGGCGAGAGACGATAAATTTTACTAATCATTGATAACCAGTGACATTCAATACAACAAAAGACACAACTACAAAAAAATAATAAATGAAACTACTACAACACAAAATGAACTCCCCCTTTTGACATCACAAAAAGGAGGAATAGTAAAGACAAACAAACAACAGCAAACAAAAAACATCACAATAAACTGAAACAAAAAAACTTAATAGAGAGGTGGATCCTGATCAGATGGAGGAGGTGGTGGTGGATGAAAGTAACTGTGAATGGAGGCGAAATGCTCACCAAACTAGGCCATGTCCTAATCATGCTGCTCCTGTTGGGTAGTCATATAGGAGTCAAAACGGGCCTCCCACTGGTCGAAACACTGCACCAGATGATCAAAGGGTGATGCAATACGAAGAGGAGCAGGTGCATCAGGTGTAACAGGTACAGGAACAGCTTCTTCCTCTTCCTCCTCAACATCCACAGTGGACTCCGGATGAAGTCGGGTACTGTGGAGGACATGGAAGGAGTTATTTTTGTAGTAGGAAAGAGGGACATCGGCAGGAACCAGATATTATAGATTATACTTCGACTCAAGTGTATAGGCAATGAGGTGGCCTAGGGCTAGATTTGGGCGTCTCTTGTTGCCAGGATCTCTAATGCTAGTGAGATGTTTGATAAAGTGGAAAAGGAGAATGGTAGCATTGAACTCCCAGTGGGCCATGATGTCGTAGGTAGTCAGGGAAAGTAAAGGTGTGATGTGGATGTGGTCCCCAGCCTTAGGGATGATTGAGGAACGAAGAATATGTTGAATTATACGGGCATCCTTAAGTAGGGAAGAACATGTATTATTGTGGTAGTGGACGTTAGTATTTCTGAGAAAATGATTGGTGACACTCCAATCAAGATCAGGATCAGAAACTATGTTGTGGAGCTTATCACTAGTGATTAAAAGTTGGAGGATAGTGTGAAAATCCTGTGTGGTCAATTCTACAGGTCTCTGATTTACAAAGGAGTGCAGTGCAGAGTAATCGGAGGCGATGCGAAGATTGGAAAAAAAGACCTAAGAAGTTCAGAGCTAAAGGGGAAGGCCAGGGTGAGAATGAAGGTAAGGGAGGTATGAGCAAACAGATCCAGTATTGGGTAGGTAAGAGTGCTGGGGTTGACGATCTTTGAATGAGTGATTCCAACTTCTAGGTAATGTTGGAAGGCAGCCCAATCGGCTGCATCAAGAAAGCGGGGATCGACATTTTCCCGGGATGAACTTGCACCGTGATGCCTTGATCTTTTTCCACCAGCCATGTAGAACAAAATGCAAGTGAGGAGAGGGAAGAATGGAGTGAAAAAAATTTGGTGAAGAGGGGCTGTTTATAAAGAAAAGTGGACCGATCGTCCAGGACGATCGCAGGATCGTCCAGGATGATAGGTGCAATAATGACGGCCTGGACGATTGGTCAAAAAGGCGGTTCGATCGCCCAGGAAGATTAGACACAAGCGATCATCCTGAGGAGTCCAGCTGGACGATCATTGATGAAAAGTATCATCTAGGATAATTAGGTGGATCGTCCAGAATGATATGCAATAAATGCATCAGACAGACTGAATTTGAATCTTCCAGCTGCAAACACATGGATCATTCAGGATGATAAGGTGGATCGTCCAGGATGATCACCAATAATTGGTGCAGATCAGCCGTTGGATCAAGTGGGGATGATTTGAATGGATCATCCAAGCTGATGAATGGATCGTCCAGGATGAAGAGGATCATCCACGACGATGTTGAGATCGTCCAGGATAATGTGAAGAAAAAGTGAAAAAGATGAAGGATGGAGAGGAAAGATCAGGGATCCTAAAAACACAAAAAAAAAGAAAAACCAAAATCACATCAAATAAAAAATAGAAACAAGAAAAACAATAGTGAAAATAATAAATTGTTTTTTGATCAGCTCCAATAAAATAGAATTTTCCCTAATTTTCAATTCAAAAGCCAATAAAAAGCAGATTAATAACACTGAAATCTAGAAAAGTTGGAAAATTGACTTTTGTAACTCCTACCTCAGACACCTTACAGGTTCAAATTCCTTTTAAAAAAAGTCCAATTCAGAAGAAAAGAAATTAGATTCGAAAAGAGATCCTTTCAAGCCTCGTTCCAGAAAAATATCTGATATAATAGTATTACAAAGGAAGAAATCAGAAATCATAATTTTTTCGTCTTAAGCTTTTGAAAATATTAAGTGGCGCATGGATTTTTCTAAGACATTTAAAGATCTGATAGGGAAGAAAGCTTATTTCTTTGTGGGCTCATTTTGTGCCTCTTTTTCAATTTGTTTGGCGCTTTGCACATCTTATAATTTTTGATACACTTTGTGTATCTTTCCAATTTGGCGACATTGCGTATCTTTTCAGCTTTGGGCTCATTTTGTGCCTCTTTTCATTTTGTTTGGCGCTTTGCGCATCTTTTATAAGATTGCTTACTTTCATAATCGTTAAAAAATCTCAACTGTGAAATTACCTTCCAAACATAAGAGATGATAAAACTCACTCTTTACAATAAGGAAGAGTAATTCACAAAACAAAAATAATACATCATATAATAAGTACAATCACTTGATTAAGAAAAAACATAACAATGATTCAAAGATTTGAAAATATTATTCATATGAGGTAAATTACTGTAGAAAGATAAAATAGATCATGATTTCAAAAACTAACTTTTAAATTTTGAAGAAGATTTTTATCCAAAAGAAATAATACACCATTAAAGGAGTTAGAGGAAGAGAAATAATCATCAATATTTCTTCCCTTTAATAGATCCAGGGGAGTCAATCACTGCTTACAAGCTTTCAAACAAAATAAGGCAAAACTCTCTATTAAAAATCCAGTTTATCAGCAGTAGTGAGTAGTGATCTGATTTAGAAGTGAGTAATCAGTAAGTAAAAAATAAGAAAGAAAAAAAAGACTAAAAATCAATAAATGAAAATTAGCATGAAGTAATCAAATCTGAAAAGCGAATCAAACAACTACAATCAACAGGAAAATAAAAATTCTAAAGTAAAACGGATAATCAAATCAAACAAAAACTAAAAGCAAAATGAAAAAAATAGAAAACATCATAAATCAGTAATCATCAGATTTATGTATTTATGTCAATCACACCCAATCTGGTTCTCAAAATGCTGAATGAGTCAAAGGTCAGTGGTTTAGTAAAGATGTCAGTCAGTTGATTTTGAGTTACTATATGATGTAGCTCAATGTCCCATTTTATAATATGGTCCCTAATGAAGTGATTCCTTATATCAATGTGTTTGGTTAATATTGGATTAGATTCTTAGAAATGCAAATGGCACTGGTGTTATCACATAGAACTGAAATAGTGTCAATAGGCAATCCTAAATCCAAAACTTGTTGCTTCAACCATTGGACTTAGGCCACATAACTTCCTAAGGCAATGTACTCAGCTTCAGTAGTGGAAAGTGCAACTGAGTTCTATTTTCTACTGGACCATGAGACTAAAGATTGTCCTATGAATTGGCAAATTCCTGAAGTGCTCTTTCTATCCACCCTACACCCTGTAAAATTAGAATCAGAATATCCAATAATCTCAAAAGAAGTGCTGTGCCTAGGGTACCAGATTCCTAGGTTTGGGGTCCCTAAAAGATATCTAAGAATTCTCTTAACAGTAGTCAAGTGGGAGTCTTTAGGATCAGCTTGAAACCTAGCACAAAGACAAACACTAAATATGATATCAGGTCGGCTAGCAGTCAGGTAAAGCAGTGATCTAATTATTCCCCTAAACTTCTTCTTATCAATAGATTTTTTATTTGAATCCTTATCTAACTGAACAGTGGAACTCATGGGAGTGTTGATTGGCTTAGCTTTGTCCATTTCATATTTCTTCAAGTTGTCCTTAGTGTATTTTGATTGATTCAGAAAAGTTCCATCATCGATTTGCCTTATGCTAAACCCCAAAAGGTAGGACAATTCTCCCATCATACTCATCTCAAACTCCTTACTCATTTTCTTAAAAAAGCGATCACATAAATTTTTATCAGAAGATCCAAAAATTATATCATCAACATAGATCTGGACATTGAGTAGATCATCTCCTACTTTCCTAAGAAAAGCGTGGTGTCTACGCTTCCCTTAGCAAACTCCCTTTCTAATAGGAATGTGCTAAGCCTCTCATACCAAGCTCTGGGTGCCTGTTTCAATCCATATAAGGCCTTTTTTAATTTGTAAACATGATTTGGATTTTGGGAACTCTAAAAACTTATGGGTTGCTCTATAAAAACATCCTTTTTTATTACCCCAATTAAAAAGGCACTCTTGAGATTCATTTGAAACAACTTAAATCTCTTATAACAGGCAAAGGCTAGTAGCACCCTAATGGCTTCCAATCTAGCTATCGGGCAAAGGTCTCCTCAAAATCAATCCCTTCAATTTGATTATGCCCCTTAGCCACCAATCTTGTCTTATGCCTAACCACCACACCAGAATAATTCATCTTATTCTTAAAGACCCACTTGGTTCGCATTACACTTTGATTCTTAGGTCTTTCTACTAACTCCCAAACATAGCTAAGATCCAAAACTCATCAGAAAGGGCTTGATTGATGTTGGTGGGTTCAGTCATTGAGTTAAACGCAGAATGGTTAACTTCCTTCCTAAGTCCATGCCTAGTTCTAACACCTTCAGAAGGGTCTCCTAAGACCAGTTCTTTAAGATGACTCGAAGAATATCTCCAATCTCTAGGAAAAGTATTTTGAGATTTTACCCTTTTCTCCAGATTAACATTTTCTACTCCTTGGGTAATCTCTCCTACATCTTCTTCTTTCTTAACTATAGTCTCCTTAGAATTAGATTCATCAAACACTACATGAGTTATCTCCACCACCACTAAAGTCCTCTTATTAAACTCCCTAAAGGATTTTCCCACACTAGAATAGCCTAAGAACACACCTTCATCAGATTTAGGGTCAAATTTTTCTAAAGATGATTTCGCAATGTTCAGAATGAAAACCTTACAGCCAAAGACATGAAGGTGGGATAGGTTTGGAGTTCTACCCTTAATGATCTCATAGGGTGTCTTATTCAGATTTGATCTAACATTCACCCTATTCAGCACATAACAGGTAGTGTTCACCGCTTCAGCCCAAAAGTATTTTGAAAGTGAATACTCAGCAAACATGGCTCTAACAGCTTCCACTAAGGTCATGTTCTTTCTTTTAGCTATCCTATTCTGCTGAGGGGTCCTAGGAGCTAAAAAGTTATGGCTGATCCCTTGCTCTTCACAGAATGTTCCAAATCTCACATTTTTAAACTCTCCACCATGATCACTATGAATTGTCAAGATCTCACAATCTAACTTCCTCTGAATCTAAGTAGAGAAAAATTTAAATTCATCAAATGACTCAGATTTATGTGACAGAAATTTAATCCAAGTGAACCTCGAGTAATCATCAACAATTACAAGTCCATAGACTCTCCCCCCCAAGCTAGCAGTGCTAATGGGTCCAAACAAATCCATGTGAAGGACTTCTAAAGGTCTAGAGGTGTTGGTGTCCTTAATTGAGTGGAAAGAGGAGTGGACTTGCTTCGCTAATTGATAGGCATCACACAGGTGGTCCTTAGTGAACTTAACCTTGGGGACACCTCTAACTAAGTCCTTTTGGGTGACTCTCCTTAGGGTTTTCATACTAGCATGACATAATCTCCTGTGCCTCAACCAAGACTCATCAACAGCAATTTTTAAGCAAATTAAAACATTACTTTTAAAGCAGCTTACATCCAGCATACAGATATTATTGATCCTTTGTCCCTGCAAAATAATTTTGTCGTTTAAGCTTATAATACAGTAAGTGGATAGGAACTTGATGTTGTATCCTTTGTCACAAAGTTCACTGATGCTCAGCAAGTTGTGTTTCAATCCATCTACAAGCAAAATATTATCAATATTGAAATTTTTGAATCACAAATTATACCTGCTCCTATGACCCTCCTGGTGGTGTTGTCTCCAAGTGTAACCTTGCCTCCAGCCCTGGCCTCCAGTGAAATGAATTGATTTGCATCTCCCGTTATATGTCTTGAGCATCCGCTGTCCAGGTATCACATGCTCTCACGAGGTCTTGTGTGAGAGCACACCTATAAAATCATCAAACGTTAGATTTAGGAACCCAAACAAGTTTGGGTTCCTTTTTATGAAAAGAAGAATGCAATACATATGTGCTGTGCTGTAAAATATGTAATTTGGGTCTCCACACCTAATGTGTACTACGGTGAACAATGCAGGTGTGAGAGATATGTCCAAGCATGCCACAAGAAAAACATCTAACACCAGGAAAAAGGTTAATTAATCTACGTGGGTGATTGTGCCTCTTCCTAGGTTTGAATGAAATATGCTTTGATGATTTTGAAATAGATTCTTCAAAAGGTGGAGGTGCATAAAATTATGCAAAAGTAGGAGGTGTTTCATTTTTCTCAAAAGCACAAATTTTTACTCGTAGAAATTCGTTCTCTTTTTTAAGACTTACAATTTCAAATTTCAATGCACCCTTACTAATCTCTAAGTCACATGCCATGGTGACTAATTCTTTAAAAGCTCTTTCTAAATAAACATACGAGGTTTTTAATGAATCATTCTCAGTAATCAAATTAGAATGCTTTTTATTCAATTCATCAATTTCATCAAGTAGTGACATGTGATTGCAATGAAGAGTAGAATGATCTTTAATCAAAATTTCATGCTCTTTTTATAAATTTAGAAATTCTAATTTCAGACTAGCATGAGTTTTCTTAAGTTTCCTATACGATGAATGAATTTTCTCAGAAACATCTAGCATTTGATCATAGGTTAGCTCACATACCTCTTCTTGATCAGACTGACCAGGATGATCATCAGCCATTAGACACAAGTTCGTAGTCTCCTCTTCAGCTTCAATCTCAGAGGAGTCAGATGCAGAATCTGCCCAGAACACCTTTTGAATCCACTTCTTATCCTTCCTAAACTTGGGTTTCTCCTCACTCTTCTCCTTACTTGGGTGAGCTAAGTGTAGGATAATCAGCCTTTATATGTCCCGGCTTCCTGCATTCAAAGCAAACAGTATCAGATGAACCTTTAAAATTTTTATTACTCTTACCTTTGTTCAATTTCTGAAAGTTCTTATATTTCTTCCTTAGAAAGATTTTTAATTGCCTAGTGATTAGGCAACATCATTTCTATCAGACCCGGAAGAGTCAGTGTCAGTATCATTGGCCTTTAGTGCCATAGTTTTTTCCCTCTTCTTCTCACCTGCATCAATTTATCATTGGTTCACTCCTTGCTTGTAAGCAATGAGTGACCCAAGTAAGTTATCAATAGAATAAGTATTCAAATCTTTGGATTCAGTAATTGCAGTTATCTTGGCATCAAAAGAAGAAGGCAAACATCTCAGAATTTTGTTCACTTTTTCATAGTTTGTAAGTTCTCTTCCTAAAGCATGTAAAGAAGTGATAATTTGAGTAAACCTAGTATACCTTCTAGAAATTGATTTACTAGGTTTCATACGAAAGAGTTTGTAGTCATGAAGTAAGATGTTCAATCTAGATTGCTTAACCTCAGATGTACCTTCATAAATAATGCATAATTTATCCCAGATTTCTTTACCAGTCGTACAAATGGAAACATGCATGTAATCTTCAGATTTTAAAACACAGAAAAAATAGTTCAAACATTTTGTATTCAGTTGTCCTAAATCATAATCATTAAATATTCAATCAGTGAAAGGCAGTTCAGTTTTAACATTATTAATCATTCTAAAAGGTGCTTCATAGCCATCCTTAACAGGCCTCCACATATGATAATCTATAGATTGAAGAAAAGTGGATATGCAAGTTTTCTAAAAATCAAAAGGTATGTTATCAAACAATGGTGGATGTGTAATTGAATAACCTTCAGCAGTATTACGATTACCAAAGTTATCCATGAATCAAAATTTAAAAGTTTTTAAACTTAATTTTTGAATCCCACTCTAATACCAGTTAAAAGTTTGATAGGGATGTTAAGCCCTTGTGAACTAGTCCCGAGGCTAACCAAGAGGGGAGGTGAATTGGTAGTTTTAAAAATTCGAGAGCAAAACAACAATTTAGAAAATCTTTTTAAATGTTTTAAAACTTTTACAGTTATGTGATGTTGTACAGATGTTTAACAATAACAGAATAATACTCACAATCACACAATCAACAACAAGAAAATAAATGTGAAAAATAATTAGAGAGAACACACCATATTTTATAGTGGTTCAGTCAACTTGACCTACGTCCACTCCCCGGAACCTCCCTCCTGGTATTGCACTATCACTAAGTGACTCTCCTTCTACTCCCACAGCAAGGCGGATAAGCCTATACAAAAACTCCTTTCCACCAACCCGGTGAGGCAGAGAACCTGAACTCCTTTCGCTTCCTCTTGAAGCAGGCATAGAACCTAGACTCCTTTCACTTTCTCCTGAAGCAGACAGAGAACCTAGATTCCTTTCACTTCCTCCTGAAGCAGGTAGAGAACCCGAATCTTCTTGTGAATGATCCTCCCATAAAGACACTGACAAGAGACGATGAACAGAGAAGATGACACAGATCCTTGCTTGGAGCAACCTTTGTGAATCCCTTACAAACTCCCCCTCACAAGATCCTCTCTCTCTCTCCCAGGCTCTCTCTCTCTCTCTCTCTCTCTCTCAAGGTTTTCTCTAGAAAGGAAAGTGACAAAAGATTTTTCTTATTGGAAGAAAAATATCTTTTATAGGAGGGCTCAAAAATTGCCCTAAATCTCAACTGGTCGTCAACTGTCGTCTAAGACGATCGGTTGATTGTCCTGTATGATCAGTTCAAATTTATATGTATCAGCCTGGATGATCTGGTTTCTCTGGACGATTAGTAGAAAAGTTTGTTCTGATCGTCCCGTATGATTCCTCGATCGTCCGGGACGATTAGTGTAAATCAAGAATTTCATCCAGAAGACCGCTCTGTTCATCCAGGGAAACTTGTGTTGGATGATCTCAAAATGACTTGA
Source organism: Dendrobium chrysotoxum (assembly GCA_019925795.1). Lineage (NCBI taxonomy): Eukaryota > Viridiplantae > Streptophyta > Magnoliopsida > Asparagales > Orchidaceae > Dendrobium > Dendrobium chrysotoxum. The sequence goes on along the minus strand of CM034298.1, from coordinate 25,756,723 downwards.
TCGTCTAGGATGATTCGTGTATCATCCTGTACGATTAGTCTAAAAATGATAAAATCATCCTGGATACCGCTCTATTCGTATTGCCAAAATATCCTGAATGATCTTAAAATGACTTGATCGTCCAGGACGATATCGCGATCGTCCTGTACTATTAGTTCAAAACTGGGAATATCATCCTACACAAAGCTCTGGTCATCCAGGTGAAGTGCTCTGGACGGTCAGCCTATCGTCCTGTATGATATGGGGATCATCTAAGATGATCTGCTTAATCAAACTGACTTATCATGGATTCCCTAATTAGGATTTCTATTTTCACTGGATCGTCCAGGATGATATGAACAAATATTTTAAAATAGAAACTCTAACTCACTAAAACTCTCCCCCTGAGTGTGTGTGTGAAAGGTTACTTAGCTGGAGGATCAATTTCATTACATCTGACTCAAGAAAGGGAAAAATTAAAATTAAAAACATGCGGACCCGATCTTGAGTTGGCTTGAATTGCATTTGATCTTTTGTACCTAAAATGTTAGCCAGTCAAAGCAGAACACAGAAATATTTATTATCATCAAAATTATAATCCCTAAATCCAGGTTTGTAATAGTGACCACTTTTTAGTCCCAACTATATGACCTTTAACAAACCAAGGTCCCTCAATTAAGATTGATTCCATAACACTAACCTCATCACATGAACAAAGAACCCAATCTAATCCCAACATAGTAAGTTAGAATTTCCCAAAATAGCTCCATTGTCTTCTTAACTCAAGATTGATTACATAAAAAGGTATGTTGTCACCAAAAACTTTGATGACTAAAGCATTCTCCAATCTTTTAGTGTTTTCCAACACATTCCCCATGTATAATTTAACAGATTTTCCATCCTCCGATAGAAAGGTTCCAAGGTCCAAATTGTTAACTTTCAAATTAGATTTTCTAGTCCAAGCATTGGGCTAAGACTTTCCCATATTGTTAACTTTTTCAAGTGTTGAAACCTCATTACATACTTGATTTTCATAATTCAACTCCACTGAGATATAATGACGAACCTTCTCCAAGTCGTTGGATATAACATAGGGGTTAACAAAAGTTCTTTGAGAAATGGGCACAGTTATGTTGTCTGCATTCACTGCCACGGCAACCCTACTAACTTCACTCGTAACTTGTAAGATCTGATTCCCAGGTTTAGAAGGATTTAAATTGCAGAATCTGCTCACATGGATTTTGAATTCCAAAGAAGACGAATCTTGAAAATTTGGACTTACCGAATTATAATTCAGATTTTTAGAGTATTTGGGACTTTTCATACCATCCTTAACTAGAACTTCTTTGCCTTTACCAATCACCAAAAGCTTCTTTTTTGAAAGAAATAAGGCACCTTCATTAATAATCAATGGCTTTTCCTTAATAGCAGGAATGTGATTCCTTACAAATGATGAACCATCTGAAAAAACATCAGTGGATGGTTTACTAGCAGTCTTTAATATAGGAGGAATAGTCCTCCATGAACCACCAAATGGATGACAAGCATCACCCATGGATAGCCGACAGATGATTGGAAGGCGATCACCGCTAGGGTGGGGTGGCACGAAAATAAAGGGGAAATTTTTTGAAAAATCACTCTCTCTCTCTAGAAAATGGGTGTCTCTCTCCTTATGGACTACTGTTATTGCCAAGGATGATGATTGGAGAAGACGACTTGAATCCTTGCTTGGAGCAATCTTTGTGACCCCTCATAAACTCTCCCTCACAAGATTCTCTCTCTCTCTCTCTCTCTCTCCTTGTCCTTCTCTAAGCTCTCTAGGGTTAGGAAACCAACAAAAAAATTTTTGCATCATCAACTATAGAAGAACTTAAATAGAAGGCCTTAAAAAGTGCCCTAAATTTTAACTTTCCATCAAAGATCATCCAGGACGATCTATCGATTATCCCCTACGATCAGTACAAAAATAGCCTTTAAGTCAGGATGATTGCAATTGTCTGGAGGATCAGAAGAAATAATTTCTACACATCATCCAAGATGAATACACGATCATCTGAGATGATTAGTTCAATTTGAGTAGCAATCAAAAAATCATCCAGCCAACTATTCAAGACGTCCAAGATGATATCCTGAATGATCAGAATAAAATAAAGGTTTTCATCCAGGATGATTACACAATTGTCCGGGATGATCAGTTCAATTTGAGTGGCTATTGACAAACAGTCATGCCAATCATTCAGGACGTCCCGGATGATATCCTGGATGATCAGAACAAAATCATAATTTTCATCTTGGATGATTGTAGATCGACCAACGAAATACAAAGGATCGTCTGGAACGATCAGGGCGATCATCCTGTACGATGTGATTGATCAATTTAGTCATAGTTAGTCTCCTAATCAAGGGAACATTTTAGGCATAGTTATAATGAATCGTCCAAGATGATATAGGATCATCCTGTACGATTAGAACAAAATTCTAAAATTAAAATATTTCCTAAATTGTGATTACGGTTGATTTCTGGATTTGTACTTATCATCCTATACGATAAAAAATTGTCTAGGATGATAAGTTAAGTAAACTTAATAATTAGAGATGCCCTAATTAGGGTTTCTTTTTTGAACTGATTGTCTAGGATAATTTTGGATCATCCTGTATTATATGATCAAAAATTAAAGAACTCTCAAACTCACTAAATTTCTCCCCTGAGTGTGTGTGTGTAATGTTACTTAACATCAGGATCCACCTTATTACTTTTGACTCAAGATAAAGTAAAAACTATCGAAATTTGAAATTATAGATTGACTCAGGCCTACTCTACCTAATCTTGAGACAGCTTGAATTACAATTGATCTTGTAGACCTGAAAAGTTAGTATGCAAGATAACTAAAATTGATGTCCAGTAGTAATAGTAATAGAAAAATAGGAATATTTGTTATCATCAAAATTATAATGCTTGAATTCAGATTTTCAATAATCTCCTCCTATTTATGATGGCAAATATTTGTTAGATAATTTCAATTCAAGCAGATATTAAAAAAATTGAAACATAAAATAATGGAGAATTATAAAAGTAAAGCAAAGAAAATTTTACTAAAATAAATAAATAATACAACACTAACACTACTCTCTCTTTTGACATCACAAAAAGGAGAAAATAGAAAAGCAACTATAAAATAGAACATAATATAGAAACAAGTACAAACTCAAAAATAAACACAAAAAAAACTAGAAAGAGGAACTCTGATCATTTTGAGGTGGTGGTAGCTGAAATAATCTATGAATGGAAGCAAATTGCTCCACGAACCAGGTCATATCCTGGTCATATTGTTGTTGTTGCTGGACTACATAGGCATCGAATCTAGCCTCCTATTGATCGAACCTCTATACCAGCTGATCAATCTGAGTTTACTGGTTGATAGGGGAAGGTGCAGGAATAGGACCTTCATCTTCTTCCCCAAGCTCCTCATGTGCACGGGGACTACGAGTACTGTTGAGGGTGTGAAAGGAGCTATTTGAGTAGAAGATCAGGTGGTGATCAGGTGGAGCAGGGAATTGAAGGTTATATTTTGATTTAAGAACATATGCAATTAGGTGTCCAAGGGCTTGGTTTGGCTTTCTTTTATGGCTTGGATCCCTAATGCATGTTAAGTTCTCAATGTATCAGATAAAAAGATCAGCAGCATTAAATTAGCAGTTGACCATGATATAGTAGTTGGTGAGTGAAAGGATGGGAGCGATGTGAATCCTATCTCCAGTTTTTGGAATAACTGAGTTGTGAAAGATGTGCTGGATTATTCATGCATTATTGACTAAGGAACTGACAGAGGAGTCATGAAAGTGAGCATTAGTATTCCTAAGGGTGTTATTGACATGGGTCCTGTTGAAGTTAGGATCAGAAGCTAGAAGATGGAGCTTGTCTCCAGTGGTGGACAATCAAAGAAATTTATAAAAAGCTTGATACATTATTTTGATAGGACATCGATTAACATAAGACTAAAAGGAGGTGAAATCAGAATTGAAATGGAGACTGGCAAAAAAACTCAAATAAGAGTTCAGAATTAAAAGGGAAAGCTAGAGTGAGAATGAAACCTTGGGTTGTGTTGGCAAAAAGATGTAATACCTAAAAATTGAGGGTGGATTAATTTATAATTTTCGAGGGGTTGATGCCAGCAGATTTGAAGCGGGCATATGATGCTTCATCTACTGCTTCAGTGAAATGAGAATTGACAACACTCCTTGAAGAGCTGCTTGTAAGTGCACGAGATCTTTTGCAGCCAGCCATAATAAGAAGTGGAAGCTTGAGTGAGATAGCAGTTGAAGGATTTGGTGAAGAATAAGGATTCAAATGGCTACTTATATAGATTTGAGAATATCATCCAAGATGATCGTGGGATCATCCAGGATGATCAGAGCAATTATTATTGACCAGAGCGATTGGTCAAAAAGGTGGTCGTCCCGAGGAGTCTTTCTGGATAAACATTGATGAAAAGTATCATCTAGGATAATAGGTGGATCGTCTAGGATAATTAGCATTAATGGATCGTACCAACAAAATTTAAATAATCTGGTATGTTTGCAACGTGGATTGTCCAAGACGAACAGGTGGATCATCTAGGATGATTACCAATAATTGGTTCAGATTAGCCATTGGATGTGTGATGAGTGGTGATTTTTTCATATCGTCCAGGATGATGAGAACAAAATTTAAAAAATATGAATGATGGAGAGGAATGATCAGAGGATTCCAAAATACCAAAAATTAGCCAAAAAATCTAGAACACAATAACAAAGCAAAATAAGAAATATGATAACCAATAATCGTCAAAACAAAAACAAGGTTTTTTTTAAATGATGAGCTCCAATAAATGATAATTTTTACCTCAAATTTAAATTTAAAAACTCAAAAGAAATGAATCGACAACACTGATATTCAAAAAAAGTTGGAAAATTAATTTTTGTAAACTCTACCTCGGACACCTTACAGGTTCAAATTCCTTTTAAAAAAAAAGCAATTCAGAAGAAAGTAAATTAGATAAGAAAAAGTGATCCTTTCAAGCTTCATTCTAGAAAAATATCTGATAAAGTAGTATTGCAAAGTAAAGAACCAGAAATCATGATTTTCAATCTCATGTGTTTGAATATATTAAGTGGCACATGGATTCTTTTAAGATTTTTAAAGATTTAAAAGAGGAAGCTTATTTCTTTGTGGGCTCTATTTCAAAATCCACCTTTTAAATTTTGAAAAAGATTTTTATTCAAAAAGAAAAATACACCATTAAATGAGTTAGAGGAAGAGAAAATAATCCTCAATATTTCTTTCTATAACAATTTTAGAGAAGTCAACTACTGCTTACAAGCTTCTAAATAAAAATAAGGCAAAAATCACATTTAGAAAGCAAGTTCATCAGCAGAAGTGAGCAGTGATCTGATTCTTAAATTACTGAAAAAAATCAACATGAAATTAAAACCATAAAGGCAAAAACATGTAAAGGGAAATAATAACAAATCAAACAAAACAGAAAAACAACAGGAAATCAAAAAGACATAAAATCAAAAAACATGTAACGAGAAATAGGCAAATAAATCAAACAAAACTTAGAGAATGAAAATTTATAAATAGAAAGCATCATTTTCAAGCATGAATATCTATCACACCCAGTCTTGTTCTTAAGGTGCTAAAGGTTTTAAAGGGTAGTGGTTTTATGAAGATATCAGCTATTTGGTTTTCAGCAGCTACATGGTGTAGCTTTATGTCTCCTTTGGTAACACGGTCCCTAATGAAGTGGTGCCTGATGTCTATGTATTTGGTCTTGGAGTGTTGGATCGAGTTTTTAGAAATATAGATGGCACTAGTGTTATCACATAGGACTAGAATTATGCCTACAAGAAGTCCTAAATCCAAAATTTGTTTTTTCAGCCGAAGGACCAAGGCCACACAACTTCCTAAGGCAATATATTTAGCTTCAGTAGTGGACTGTACAACTGAGTTCTATTTTCTACTAGATCAAGAGACTAAGGATTGTCCTATGAATTGATATATTTCAGAGGTGCTCTTTCTATCCACCCTACATCTTGCAAAGTTTGAATCAGAATATCCTATAATCTCAAAGGCAGTGTTATACCTAGGATACCAGATTCCTAAGTTTTGGGTTCCTAAGAGATATTTAAGGATTCTCTTAACTGCAGTTAGGTGGGATTCTTTAGGATCAGCTTGAAATCTAGCACAGAGAAAAACACTAAACATTATATTAGGTCGGCTAGCAGTTAAGTAAAGCAGTGATCCAATTATTCCTCTATATTTCTTTTGATCAACTGATTTTCCATTTGAGTCTTTATCTAATTGAACACTGGAGCTCAAGGGAGTGTTTATTGGCTTGGCTTTATCAATTTCATTTTCTTCAGGATGTCGTTAATGTATTTTAATTGATTAAAAAAAGTTTCATCATCCATTTGCCTTATGTAAACCCCCAAAAAGTAGGATAATACTCCCATCATACTCATCTTAAATTCCTTACTCATTATTTTTGAAAAATCATCACATAATTGTTTAGCAGAAGATTTAAAAAGTATATCTTCAATATAGACCTGGACAATGAGTAATTCATCTTCTACTCTCCTCAAGAAAAGGGTGGTGTCTATGCTTCCCTTAACAAACTCTCTTTTCAGTAGGAATGTGCTAAGCCTCTCATACCATGCCCTAGGTGCCTGTTTTAATCCATACAAAGCCTTTTTTTAATTTGAAAATTGGAAAGTCTCAAAGCCTGGGGGTTGCTCTACAAACACATCTTCTTTTACTATCCCATTTAGAAAGGCACTCTTGACATCCATTTGGAAAAGCTTAAATCCCTTATAATAGGCAAAGGCTAGTAGCACTCTAATGGCTTCCAATCGGGCTACAGGGGTAAAGGTTTCCTCAAAATCAATCCATTCTTTGGGTTGTACCCCTTAGCCACTAATCTTGCCTTATTCCTAACGACTACACCAAAATTATTCATTTTATTCTTAAAGACTCATTTGGTTCCTACTACGCTCTAGTCCTTAGGTCTTTCTACCAGCTCCCAGATATCATTCCTAACAAATTGGTTTAGTCCCTCTTGCATGGCTAGGATCCAGAATTCATCAAAAAGGGCTTGATTGATGTTGGTGGGTGCAGTCATTAAAATGAAGGCAGAGTGGTTTACTTCTTGTTTAAGTCTATACCTAGTTCTAACACCTTCAAAAGGGTCTCCTAAGATCAGTTCTTTAGGATGACTCAAAGAATATCTCCATTCTTTAGGCAGTAAAACCTCAGGTTCTACCCTTTCCTCCAGATTGATAAATTATACTCCTTGGGTGACTTCTACAACCTTCTCTTCTTCTACCCTTGACCCTCCAGAACTATCAGATTCATTAAACACAACATGAGTGGTCTCCTTAATAATCAGGGTTCTTTTATTGAAGAATCTATAGGATTTCCCAACACTTGAGTAACCTAGAAACACTCCTTCATCAGATTTTAGGTCAAACTTTCCTAGTTGAGACTTCCCATTATTTAGATCTAAAGACACGAAGGTGAGAGAGTTCAGGTGTCCTACCCTTAAGAATTTTATAGGATGTTTTTTTCAGCTTAGATCTAAGATTTACCCTATTCAGAACATAACATGTTGTATTCACCGCTTCTACCCAAAAGTATTTAGGAAGTGGGGATTCAGCTAACATGGCTCTAACAGCTTCTACCAGGGTCTTATTCTTCCTTTCAGCTATCCCATTCTTCTGAGGGGACCTAAGAGCTGAAAAATGGTGATCTATCCTATGCTCCTTACAGTAGGTTTCAAATTTCTCATTTTTAAACTCTCTACCATGATTACTATGAATAGTCAAAATTTCACAACCAAATTTCCTCTAAATCTAAGTGGAGAAAGATCTAAATTCCTCGTATGATTTACTTTTATGAGATAGGAATCTAACCCAGGTGACCCTCGAATAATCATCAACTATCACATACCCAAAGACTTTCCCTCCTAACCTTGAAGTGCTGACAGGACCAAAGAGATTCATGTGAAGGGCTTCTAAGGGTTTGCTAGTGTTTATGTCTTTGATTGAGTGAAAGGAGGATTTAACTTACTTCCCTAACTAACAGGCATCACACAAGTGGTCCTTAGTGAACTCTAGTTTGGGGACACCTCTCACCAAGTCTTTTTGGATGATCTTTCTAAGGCTTTTCATGCTTGCATGACACAATCTCTTATGCCACAGCCATGATTCATCAGTAATTAATTTTAAATAAATAGCAATATCAGCTTTAAAGAAATTTAGATCCAGCATGTAGACGTTGTTGATCCTCTTTCCCTGTAAAATAATTTTGTTATTTAAGCTTATAATGCAGTAAGTTGGCAAAAATTTTATGCTGAAGCCTTTATCACGGAGCTTGTTTATGCTGAGCAGATTATGTTTTAGTCCATCTATAAGTAAAATATTATCAATAATAAAAAATTTTGAATCACTAATTATACCTGATCTCACCACTCTCCTAGCAGTGTTGTCTTTAAGTGTTACCTTGCCTCCTGCCCTGGCCTCCAGCGAAATGGGTTCTAGCATGCCACAAGAGAAACATCTGACACCAGAAAAGGGTTTACTAATCTATTTGCATTATAGTGCCTCTTCCTAGATTTGTGTGATGTATGCTTTGTTGATGTTTTATAAAACCCTACAAGTGAAGGTGGTGTTTTATGTTGCTCTAATGCAATGATCTTTTCTCTTAAAAACTCATTTGCCTTTTCATAGCTTACCACTTGCTGTTTCAATGCATGCTCACTACTATCTAAATCACATGCAATAATATATATTTCTTTGAAAGCCTTTTTTAAATCAACATGTGATGTTATCAAGGAATCATGCTCAGAAGTTAAATCAAGATGATTTTTGTTTAAAGAATCAAATTCATCTAGTAAAGCCATGTGATTGCTATCCAGGGTTGAATGATCTTTCATTAGAATTTCAAGCTCTTTATATAAATTTAAAAATTCAATTTTCAGGCTAGCATGTACTTTCTTGAGCTTCCTATATGAAGAATGAATTCTTTCAGATACTTTAAATAATTGATCATATGTAAGCTCACATTCCTCTTCTTGATCAGAGTGATCAAGATGATCTACCATCAAGCACAAGTTGGTTACCTCCTCTTTAGCTTTAGTTTTAGAGGAGTCAGATGCTAAGCCTGCCCAAAAAGCCTTTTGGATCTTTTTCTTGTCCTTCTTGAAGTTAGGCTTTTCTTCAGCCTTCTCCTTGCTTGGGTGAGCTTTCAGAGTTGGGCAATCTGACTTCAGGTGCCCTGGCTTCCTATATTCAAAGCAAATAACATCATATGAAGCTTTAAAATTTTTATTATTCTTACCTCTATTCCACTTCCGATGATGTTTTTATTTTTTCAGTAAGAAGCTTTTAAACTATCTTATTATTAAGGCAATGTCATTATCATCAGAACCAGAATCATTAGTGTCAGAATTATTAGCCTTCAAGGCGACAGTTTTCTCCTTCTTTTCACCTGCATCAAGTTGCCTTTGGTTTACCCCTTACTTATAAGAAATTAGTGATCCAAGTAAGTTATCAATTGAATAAGTATTCAGATCCTTAGATTCAGTAATGGTAGTAATTTTTACATCAAAGGAAGAAGGCAAACATCAAAAAATCTTATTTACTTTTTCATAATTCGTAAGCTCTCTCCCTAAGGCATGCAGGGAAGTAACAATCTGTGTAAACCTAGTATACATTTTAGAAATTAATTCACTAGGTTTCATGCAAAAAAGTTCATAATCATGCAAAAGAATGCTCATCCTAGATTGTTTCACTTCATTTGTACCTTCATAGGTTATGCATAATCTATCCCAAATTTCCTTACTAGTTGAACAGGTGGAGACACGCATATAACCTTCATATTTTAAGGCACATAAAAAATAGTTTAAACAATTGGCATTCAATTGTGCAAGATCTTTATCATCAGCTGTCCATTCAGATAAAGGAATTTTAGTTTTGACACCATTTACAAGTCTATAAGGTGTAGAATATCCTTCTCTAACAAGTATCCATATGCAAAAATAAATTGATTTTAAAAGGTGGACATACAAGTTTTCCAAAAATCAAAAGGAATATTATCAAATAGTGGTGGTTGAGTAATAGAATATCCTTGCGCAATGTTGTGATTTCTAAAGTTAGCCATGGATCAAAATTCAAAAGTTTTCCAAAACTTGATTTTATGAATCCCGCTCTGATATCACTTGAAAGATTGTTAGGGTTGTTAAGCCCTTATGAACTAGTCATGAGGCTAACCAGGAATGGGGGGCTGAATTGGGTTATTTTAAAAAATTCTTAAATGAAAAGAAAAATCTTTTTAAAAATTTTATAACATAACCAGTTTAAGCGGAAGCAGATAACAAAATAAGATATTTTCAACACAGAGAAAATCAAAGAAATATGTGGAAATTAAAGTGAAGAAAAGTAAATGAAAAGAGCACAATAGATTTATAGTAGTTTGGTCAACTTAACCTACATCCAATCCCCGGAGCCTACCCTCCAGGCATTGCACTAAAACTATAATGTCTCTCATTTTACTCCCACAGTAAGGCGGAGAAGCCCTTAAAAAATCTTTCAATAGACACCGGTGAGGTAGAGAACCTAGACTCCTTTTACTTCCTCTTGAAGCAGGCAGAGAACCCCAACTCATTTTGCTTCCTCTTGAAGTAGGAAGAGAACCTCAACTCCTTATGCTTCCTCCTGAAGTAGGCAGAGAACCTCACCTCATTTTGCTTCCTCTTGAAATAGGTAGAGAACCTTGATCTAGTGCTGATGAAGACCTTCTTAGAGCCACCAAGGAGCCAAGGATGATGATTGGAGAAGACGACTTGAATCCTTTCTTGGAGAAACCTTTATGAACCCCTCATAAACTCCCCCTCAATGATTCTCTCTCTCTCTCTCTCCCCCCCTCTCTCTTGTCCTTCTCTAAGCTCTCTAGGGTTAGGAAACCAATAAAATATTTTTTTGATCATCAGCTATAGAAGAGCTCAAATATAAGGCCTCAAAAGTGCCCTAAATTTTAACTTGCCATCAAAGATCATCTATGTAGATCTGTCGATCATCCTATGTGATCAGTATAAAACCAACCTTTAAGCCAGGATGATTGCCATTATCTGGATGATTAGAAGAAATAATTTCTACATATCGTCTAGGATAATTACATGATCGTCCGGGATGATTAGTTCAATTTGAGTGGCAATCGACGAATCGTCCAGCCAACTGTTCGAAACATCTAGGATGATATCCTGGATGATCAGAAGAAAATAAAGATTTTTGTCCAGGATGATTACACAATCATCCGGGACGATCAGTTTAATTTGAGTGGCAATCGACAAATCATTTGGGACGTCTAGGATGATATCCTAGATGATCAGAAGAAAATCATGGTTTTCATCTTGGATGATTGGAGATCATCCCATGAAATATAAAGGATCATCTGGGACGATCAGGGCGATCATCTTGTATAATGTGATTGATTAATTTAACCATAATTAGTCTCCTAATTAAGGTAATATTTTAGGTATAATTACAATGAATCATCCAGAACGATATGGGATCATCCTGTATGGTTAGAACAAAATTCTATAAATAAAATATTTCCTTAAATGTGATTGGCCGCTGATTTCTAGATTTTTACTGATCGTCCTGTATGATAAAAAATAATCCAAGATGATAAGTTAAGTAAACTTAATAATCAGGGATGCCTTAATTAGGGTTTCTATTTTGAACTGATCGTCTAGGATGATTTTGGATTACCCTGTATGATATGATCAAAAATAGAAGAACTCTCAAACTCACCAAATTTCTCACATGAGTATATATGTGCAAGGTTACTTAGCATCAGGATCCACCTTATTACATTTGCCTCAAGAAAATGTTAAAACCATTGGAATTAAAATTACAGACTGACTCAGGCCTACTCTACCCAATCTTGAGCTGGCTTGAATTACAATTGATCTTGTGGACCTGAAAAATTAGTAGGCAGGGCAACTAAAATAGATGTGCAGTAGTAATAGTAGTAGAGAAATAGGAATGTTTGTTATCATCAAAATTATAATGCTTAAATCCAGATATGTAACATAACAAAATAATTACTTTTCAACTTAAATAAATATTTAAAATTCAATAATGAAACACTTAGGAATTTGAAGCTCTTATACACCTTGCTTGACTCCTTTTAGGGAGGAAAATATATATTGGATTGAAAGTTTCAGTGACTAATCAAAAGACTCTAAACAATCAATTATTAATTTACTTCAACAATCAAAATATATCCAATAATAAATCTCAAAATATCAAAAACACAAAAACATAAACTCAAAGTAAAATTTCATTGACTTTCAACAAACCAAACTCAATCTATAGAAAACTTCAAACAATAATAAACATGGAATATTTCTAAACCACACACCCTATTACACACATTGTAGATTATTTGTTCGGATAACTAACTAGTTTTAGGCTAGGTCGATGTTCTTTTATGTGTTTTTTTGTGATGTGAAATGATTTGCATGTGAATGGATGATGTTTGTAATGGTTCAATGTGATTTATGATGCTTATGATGTGATGCTTACATTTTGATTTTGATGATGTGATCTATGATAGGAGTTTAGATTTTTCTAGGTTATGAACGATCAGGATATTTATTACTAATCATAATTTTTTATGATAGCCAAACTTAAACAGGGCCATAAAAAGGGGGATAAAGTTAATCATGATTTAGTGCTAACCAAACTTTTTACAGGAGCTTTTTGTTACTTAGCCCTAATCATTAAAAGTATGGCCAAGCTTATGGGCTATTCAAAATGAGAAAATATTTATTATGATGAGATTTATGTTTATAAGTTTCATATACAAATTGATTTACTAACATGCAGGTAGTTTTGAGACTTTTTGCTTTTAAATTATAATTTTACAAATAGTAAGAGTTATGAACATCTATAAAACATATTATTTTTCCAAAAGAATAGGGATCCAAAGAGAAAAGAAACATCCTTCACTATAGAGTTCTTTTAAGTTAGATATCCTATTAGATGAACACACAAGAACCTGAAGAAAACAACCAAGTTAAAGAAGAACAAATGATGATTAAAAGTAAGATGCCTTATTTTAAGATTTGTTTCACTTCATTGGAGTAGAATCTAGGTTGTTGTTGGTGGAGCCTGACAACTTTTACTTTTAATAGACCTTGGGTTGTAACTAAGTGACACTTACCACATGGACTTTGGATATATTGTATTCTAATTTGATACGTTTACATTATTTTTGATTAAAAATTTCCTATTTTTATAAGTTTCTATCTTGCATATTCCTTCGCCAAGATTTTGCTAGGCTCTTAAGAAAAAAAATTTCTTCTACTTATAAATAAAAAAAAAATTAAGATAACATAAAAAAGATAAGCACTTTTTAAGAAGTAAACCAAAGCTTGTCTGGAGTCTCATGAAAACATATCATTTCCACTCTCCTTATTAGGCGCCTCCCAACCTATAGGAAGTAGTAGACCACCTGATTGATGAAGGTATAGTTTTGTCTTAGGGCAAGTTATGTACCTCAGGATAAAATATATTTTTATGCCTTTTTCTAAAAATTTTTGAACATGCTAATTTTATATTCAACGGGTATATATTGTATTAGAAATAAATTAAAAATAAATAAAATTTAATTGCATCAGTTTAGAAGTATAAATACCACACATATATGTAGGACCATTTAGGATTGTCTTAGATGTCGGCCCGATATACCAAAAACTTGAATAATAGCTCGCCCATCTTTCATAAGACCAGATAGCATGGTTTTAAATCGATTTGGGGGTTTAGTTGGCATTCTATTCTAGGTAGATGTAAGTCCAAACATTCATACACTTGTACATTTTCTTAGAATAGGGTCGGGTTACTACTCTGTAGTACCACACTTAGATATAGGCTCTTAAGCATACCTCATATCATAAGTCCTCACCCTCTAGGATTATAATCCTATAAATCTAATAAGATATCAACTAAAACATAAAATTATTTCCTCTCTAAAATATTAAAGCCCAACATAGAATAGATTGGAGTGCTTTTGGGTTGTCCCAAAATCTTAGGTGTTTCCTACTCTTCATCCTTTAAATTCTGGAAAGAACTGTTTAAAATTTATCCAATCTTTTTTAAAATTAAAAACATCTCATCCTTATCGTAATCTTTAAAAATTAAGAAATATCTACCACTACTTAATTGAGAGTATTTTTAAGAGAGTCACCTCTTTCGAGATCTAATTAACCATAAAGGCTTATCTTTATGAGGGACCTATAACTCCCGACTAAAATAAACCCTATCTTATTTTCAGAAGATAGGGGAAAAATCTTTGGGAACATAGATAACTTTAATTAAAACGCATTTTTATACTTAAATGCCTTTATAGAAAATTATTTTTTGAGGTGATATGATATGCTCACTATCGTAATTGATTACAAAAATGGAGACTTTCTTAGAACTCATTTTTGTATTCAGATCCTTGTTAGAATATTATTTTCACCTTTCGAGGTGATATGATATTCTCACTGTCATATTTGAATATAAAACTGATAATTTTCTAAAAATTTACTTTCATCCTTAAATACTATTCTAGAATATATTTATACCCTTCGAGATAGTATATTATTCTTTTATTTGTATTTTACTATAAAAAATAATTTTTTCAAAAAATCCTATTGTTGTCTTTAAATCCATTATAAAATATCATTTCCATCTTATCAGATAGTATGATATTCTCAATACCATATTCGATCACAAGAATAGGAGAATCCTCAAATCTAAATGGGGTATTCAAATTTATTTTCCCACATGATTTTTTTGGTGAATCCATTGGGAAATTCTTCCTCTCTCCATTTTAAGTAGTGGCTTGTATTTTCTTACATCAGCAGTACTTGAGACTACCAATCTCCTACAGGTTACCCTACCCATTTCTTCCTTGAGTAAGTATGAATGGCATCTAAAAAGTAAGAGAGGTGAGTAAGGAAATTTTACATAACGAGGTTTTAACATCCCTTGCCAAGTTAATTGGTTTAAAGAGAGAGTTAATCTAATTATTTTAAAATATTTATCTAGTACTTGTAAATTTTAAGAGTTGTATATAGGATGAAAATCATGTGTGATAGATTCTGAAATCTAAAAGAATTTTAGAAATAAAATCCTTTAATAAAATTAAAAAATAAAAATTTACTTTCAAATTAACTTTCCTTCCTCATTGGTACATATTATAGTTACATTCTCTTGTAACTCAATGAGTATAATGACATTTTAAAATTCAAAATTCAAATTAGTTTTATGTTGTCAGGAATAATTAATTTAGAGAGACTAATTGGGGTTATCTTTCAAATTATAGAAAAATAATTGATGGAAATTTGATTTTCACTTTTGACAAAAAATTGACCGTTTAGGAAATAGATTGTGGAAAGACAGTTCAATTTGGTTTGGGTTTTCAAACTTTTGGACTATGAGTGATGGGCAACAAAGTTATTGATTTGATCATTAATGAAATGGATGATCCTATTGTAGAGCTTTTACTAGGGTTAGGGTCTGACTCCATCTCTATAAAGAGGGTATATGTCACCCCTATACCCACTACACCACTACTAGGGAGGATAAGAAGTTGGAATTTGAAGTAGATAGTGAAATCCCATCAGTATTTTAAGTTGGATCAAGTTCTGGTAATCCTTTAAATAGTAGGACCCAAAAGCGAAACTACTCAAAAGGGTCAGGTAGAAAATTATTAAGGCTAAGAAGACTATTGAGCTTGAGATGATTGAGTAATATAAGGTTG
Organism: Dendrobium chrysotoxum; assembly: GCA_019925795.1. NCBI lineage: Eukaryota > Viridiplantae > Streptophyta > Magnoliopsida > Asparagales > Orchidaceae > Dendrobium > Dendrobium chrysotoxum. The sequence goes on along the minus strand of CM034298.1, from coordinate 25,740,891 downwards.
AGGCTAGTGAGGAACTACTTATTCCTCCCACTTCTCCTCTCCTAGGTAGGAGTCATTTCCACACCCTTTCTATTACACTGGAAGAGGAGGATGTGTGTTGAATAACCCGTTCTCCACCATACCCTTTTGATTATTACATAAAGAAGACCCCTGGAGAAGAGAAGGCACAATAAAGTAAGACTCTAAAAAATGGCATCGATACCTATGCTACCCAAGCAAGGGAGACTAAAGAGGAATTTTTGAACCACATGAAGGGCATGATTGCTCAAAAATTTGTTAAAGAAATTTTAAAAGAAGAGAAATCTGAAGTGAAAGTTTGACTTCCCATTCCCACAAGGCTACTAAGAAATTGCTTGACAGCCTGTCACTTCTATATTAGTGGATACTTACCATTGGGTCCCACAATAACCATTAGATAGATCAAAGGAAATTTTCCTAGTTGGGCATGGTTAAAATTATCATTAAACTTGTAAACCACCTCTATATATAGAGAAGCCTTCCAAACTATCATTTGTTATAGTTGGTGTAGTTGGTAGAGATATGTCTTTATATGTGAAATTAAAGGGTCTAAATCTCCCTGAAAAGAATCTATCTCAGATAAAGTCAACAAAATCTAAAAAGAATAATCTTTTGTACTAGTTCATAGGCCTCTTGTTCAAAGTCCTAGTGTATCCACTTTGCTAGATGATACCAATTTACATTCATGTAATGTTCTATCATCTATAAGGGAGGAGGTGCAGCAGCCCAATATGGGTGCCACCCTTATGATTACTAAATCAGAAGTAATCAAAGTGGAAAATGGAATGGAAGATAAGAAACAAGTGAAAGATCCCTTAACTAAAAAATCTGTCGATGAGATATTTGAAGAATGCAATAAAGTTATCCAAAAGTTAAAAATAGAAAGGATTAAAGAAAAATTGGAAGTAAAAGAACTTGAAATGATAAAAGATAAGAAAGAGTTTCTCTTTATTGATACAAATGTTATTCAGGGGAAGCCCATTGATGATGTAGTTCAAGAGATTAAGGATATTCTCTAAAAGAAAAAAGGAAAAGATGATTCAGGAGTTTGGTCCTGAAAAAGATGATCTATTGGTTGATTATGGTGAGGAAGACATCCAAGTCAATAGTTTCTTTATGGTAGAGACTAGATCATCCTCATTAAGAGACAATAATCCCATTAGAAATAGAAAAGAAAGAGAAGAAGTGTCGGCTGCCTGATAAGTGTAAATAATGTGTTATTTTATGTATTATATTTTCAATGAAATTATATTATTTTAGTTTTATTGTGTAAGAAAAATATTAAAAAGTCACAAAATTCTATGTTTCATATATCACCGTTGTGTCAGAACAAACAATGATGCAGTACCATCTAGGACATCACTGAAGCACTAGAATATGGATATAACAACACCAATTTCTCTATCGGATAGCACCACTGTATCAAAAGTTCAGCTTTGCAACATAATGTGCTCTATCATCAAGCACTGCAGCATCAGACTCTATAGCACCTTAGCACCCAAATTATTCTTCTAGCGATGCACCGTCTAAAAGTTAGCAGCATCGCGGTGTAGAAGTTATAACTTCCTAAAGACACAATATGTTAGTGAAGAGATGTGATTATTCACCAAGTAATTGATCCACATCAACAAGTGTCGTCACAGCACTAGAAAAATAGTATAATAGGATTAGTTCATTTATTGGATGCAGCGGCACCGATGTTTCTAGTGCCACAATACCATACGCCTATTTTTTTATTTCCTATAAATAATCATTATGTTATTCTTGTAAGAGAGTTCAGTCACTTAGATGATTTCAGTCCAATTCAAAGTACTTTTTTGAAACTTCCTTATGGTGATAACTAAGAGAATTTAGAGAAGTACTTGATACCATTATTAGAGTGTTTATCTTGTGATTATAGAAGCAAATCTATAAGTAAAGAGAAGAAGTATAGAGGAGACCCATTGAACCCTTCTAGTGATATCTATCTCTTATATTTTCTTTCTATCATGTTATCAATAAAATTGATTTTACTTTAATTTTACTCCATGTCTAGCTAAATTCTCTTGTTTTGGATTGATGATGTAAGTATCATATGTAGTACAAATAAATTCTCTTATTCCTTAAATGATTAAAAATATTTTTTAATATTACCAAATCTTCATTTAATGCACATAGTGGTCATATGTGTAGTTAAAATTAGCTGTAATATGGGCCTCAATGGAGGGAAAAAAGCATAACCAGGAATATTGATTTAGTATGCATCATTCCTAAGCAAAGGATATAAAATGTACTAAATTCTTAAGGAGATTTTATAACCATTGGAAGTATCCTTTGTTCATAGAAGCTCGATAGATATCTAGGGATGCATATGCTCTGAATAGCATCACAATTAAAAGAGATTCATTAGGAAAAATATTTTATTTACATTCATCAATCCAAATCATTATATCCATATAGTGTATTCATTATCTTTATCTAATTTTATTTAAGTGATTGAATCTCTACAACCCTTATTTTTATTGAGTAGGATAATTTTTGTAATCTAAGTAGACAGTACTAGTATTTGCAAGTGAGCATATCTTTCTCGTGGGATCGATACTCAACTCTATCACTATATTAATTGATTTGGCATGTTTACTTGCATATATTAAGTGGTGAATTTATAATTTTAATATAACAAATAAAACCTAAGCATTACTAGGGATAGATAGAGCTCAAATTAATTTCACCATTTTATAGGTGACTCAATCACCCCCATCAAGTTTTTGGCGTTGTTGCTAGGGTAAATTTTGCTTTTTACAAAATTTTTACTATATTGTTGAATTAATTACATAGTTAGACCAACTTACATTTTTTTTTCTTTTTAGTATTTTTATTTTGATTATTTGTATATTTTTATTTGCATGCTTCATATCCTTAGAAAGGAAAAATTATCATTTGATCTTGAAATTAAGAGAACCCTTCCTAAAACTAGGAAAACCAAAAAGATCTTAAAAATAACTTAACCTAAGTTAGATAAAAATCATTCTAGACCTCTTAAGGATTATGCAAACCCTTTATTAGATGGAATTCGTTGGAGTATAAATATACCTAAAATCTAAGCTAATAAATTTGAATTAAAACTAGCTACCATTCAAATGGTTAAAAACTCTCAATTTGGGGGAACTTCTATAGAAGATCCCAATTTACGTTTAGTCAGTTTCATTGAAATTTGTGTAACATTTAAGTATAATGGTGTTAGTGATGATGCTATTATACTTAGATTATTTTTCTTTTCTTTATAATGGATAATATGATCTCTCAGAGTCATAATTGACATTGCAACTGAATGATCATTAATATTTAAGCCATTTGAGGAAGCATATAAAGTAACAAAGGAAATAGTTACTAATAATTTCTAGTGGCCTGCTGGTAGGGTAAATCCTAAAAAAGTAGCTAGAATTTATAAATTAGATGCTTTATCAATTTTAACTGCACAAGTTATAGTGATTTCTAAAACAAATTGAATACCATAAGAATAAATTCTAGAATAGGAACTGAGATTTCACGAGATCAAAATTTATTTAAAGATAATAATATGCAAGAGATTGAGCACATTAATGTAATTGGAAGATAATCCCTCTACAAATATATATAATCCAGATTAGAGGAATCATCCTAATTTTAATTGGTCCAATAATTTGGGTGATAGTAATCAATTGGTCCAATAATGGGTAGAATAATCAAGGAGTAAGTTGAAGCACTTCTCAACAACGTTCTATTAATCTTAGACTATCAAATCTACCATGATTTAATCAAAGCAATTAATTTAGAAACAAGAAAATAGCATTAGAAGATGTAGTTATGCAGTTAGGAACTCAATTGCAAAATCAAGCTACTTCTATTAAAAATTTGGAAACTCTTCAAAGTTAGCTCACAATTTCAATCAGTAGTAGAACACTTAGATATTTACCTAGTAATAGTGAATTAAATCCTATAGAAAAAGAAAAAGATCTTAATAGAAATTAATTAAAGAACGGAAATAATTTACCCCAACCAAATTGAAAAATCTAAGAAAGTCTATCGAAGACTATAAACTTCACACTGTATGGGAGGCAACTTAGATTTACGTTTAGTTGGTTCTTAAGTATGACTGAAGACTATAAACTTAGCGCTTTAAGGGAGGTAACTCAATTTATAGTTTAAATGTATTAGGTAAGGTAGTTTAATTTTCTTCAAAAAATAAAACTTTAGAGATATTATAGTGCCGCAGTGCTGAGCCTGGACTAAGTGGTTTGAAGATTCAAATTTTAAAGCTTCCTCTCACTTAAAAATTTTAAAAAAGGCACTTTGGAATTGTAACTATCAATCATTGTCAGTTTTAAAATATAATGTTATCTTTCTCTTCTTGGAAATTCAACTTTAAGCAATGGGTAGAACCAAGCGAAGGCATTCCTCCTCGAGGATTAGAAGCAAAGAACATTTGTAAAATGAAGATTCCTTTACTTTCTCTACTGGCAAATTTATGCTATCATCAATAAACTTCATAAGTTTAATGATGAAGTATATGAGGATACAAGAAGATACAAGTCATAAATGAGGAAAATGCATAAGTTGTCAGGATGTTTGACATGGTGGTCTATGATATTGCTTCAATTTGAAATAACCTTCATTCCCCTATGTACTGAGAAAGGATAGGCCGTTGCTAACTTTCTGGCAACATATCCACTTTTGTTAGAGTCTTATCTAAATGATGATTTATTTGATGATCAGATCATGAGTTTAGAGGAACCTGATCATTCTATATGAGAATTATATTTTGATGGTGCTACATCTTCTTAAAAAGATGCGGCATAGAGATTTACTCACCCTAGCAAAGCCAAAATTGATCTGGTCTTCATAACACCGAAAAAGAGAATGATGCATTTTTCTTATCATTTACTAGAACCTTACACAAATAATGAAGTCGAATAAGAAGCTTTTATAATTGGTTTGGAACTTGTAATATTAATGTAAATAAAAGAAATCAAGGTCTTTAGAGATTCTTAGTTGGTTATCAACCCGATTTTGGGAACCTATAAAGTTTTGAATCCAAAACTCCTGAAATATCATCAATATACAAAGCACCTTCTCGACCAGATTCCTATTGCTACTTTATATAGAATTCTCTATGGAAGTAATTCTATGGCAGATGCCTTAACAAAGCTCATAAAAGAATTTGCCTATCCAGAAGAGGAAGCCATTCCTATAAAAGTTTAGGTCTGTTAGGTTCTACCTTCTATAGAATTGGAGCACATCAATAAAAAATATTTCAAAATTTTATCTACCTCTGTGATAAATAATGAAGAAAATGATTAGAAATAATCATCCATCGATTATCTATGAGGAGATAAACTTTCATGCAAAAAATTATTTGCCAATCAGATCAGTAAGTATGATATTTCATATGCACACATTAATAAAGCTTTATACCACCACTCATTTGATCAGATGTGGTTGCATTGTTTAAATAAATGTGAAGCCATGAAGATTATGAATGAAGTACATGTTGGGTTATTGATGGGGGCTGTAGAGTGAACTTTTGAATTATATCAAAATCTAAGGCTCTATCATCCCTAAATAATGCTTAGATTTTCTTTGATATAAATAAAAATAAAATCCAACTTAATATACACAAGTATTTATACCAAATCAAGTAATAAAATGATAGTGTCAAATCTACGAGGAAGTATGCTTACTTGCAACAAGCTATTACTATTTACTCTAATTATAATATTATCCTATCAAAATAAAAATGATATATTTTGGAGATTCGATTAGTGAATAAAATAGTAAAAATATTGGATACAATATTTAATTAAACTGTTTTGGATTGATGAACTTAAATTGTATATCTTTCCTAATGAGATTCTTTATGGTAATGTGATTCAGTACATATACATCCCTAGATCTCTTTCGAGCTTGTAGGGGTGAAAAGGGTATCTACTGACCTCCTACAATTATAACATCTCCTTAAGCACCTAGAATATTATATATTAATTTCTAGGCATGCAAACATCCAATCTCAATACTCTGGATGTTCTTGTATTCCTCCATTGAAGCTATGCATCACACAAAATTTTAACTACACATATGGCCACTATGTGCATTAAAAAAGAGTGGGATAATATTGAAAACATTTTTTAATAGTTGTAGAATAAGTGTCTTCATTAGTACTCCATATACAGTTTACATAAAAAATCTAAAATAAGAGAATTAGCCAGACTTAAGATGAATAACTAGTAAACTCATTTGCATTAAACTCATGGAAGAATGAAAATATAAGAGAGTGATATCACTAGGAAGTATCAAAGTATCTCCTCTATACTCCTTCTCTCTTAACTTATAGAGTTGCTACAAGAAACACAGTCTAAGTGCTCCAAATGATTGTATCTTATACTTCCATAGCCTCCCTTAGATTTTACTCTAAGAGGGAACTAGAGAAGTAATCTAAGAAATACTTAATTTTACACAAGTAATTGAAATCTCATACAAACATAACATCACAACTATTTATTAAAAAATTATAAAAAGGGAATAAGTATTGTGGCGCTTGAAATAATGGCACTACAGTGCCTTTAAAGTGAACTAGCACCTCGACTCCTGAACTTCTGCACTGCCATGATGCTCACTAATGTGGCTCAATTATTTTAATGAACAGACACAACTTTTCACTTAGAAATCATGGCCTTGGAAGCTATAATTGTAATTTCACGGTGCTGTTGACATTCTAGCGCTATGGTGCCCAAGTAAAAAAAATGTGTATCTAGGGATGAGAAATTGTGGCACCGTAGCATTTCAAAATAGAGAATTTGGTGCTACCAAGCTGACTTTCTGATGTTGTGGCACTAATAATATTGTTGTGCTATATGTGTTACCACCGTAGTGCTTGTAAATCGAGAACTAGGCTTTACAATATCAAAATTGGGGCACCTTGGTGCTATTAAAGGAAATGTTGTGCAGTTGTTTCATCAGACGTTGTAGTGCTATTTACTACTTAGAACTTTCTACCACTTCTTAGTTTTTCTACACAAAATAACTAAAATAACACATTTTCACTTAAAATAAAATACATAAAATAATATGTAATTTACACTTATTAGTTAGATGGTGCTCACCAATATGGTCCCTAAAATGAAAAAAGACTTGGAAATTATTGGCCTATTATGATTGACGATTGCATGAATGTTATAAAGCATTGTCACTTGTGATAAGTTCATGGTGTAGTTTCGTATCATCCACCTAATTTCTTACATCCAATGATAGGTTTGTGGCCCTTTGAAAGCTGGGGCATAGATTTTATTGGGCCAATTGATCCTCCTCTTCAAAGGGTCATCGTTTCATTTTAGCTATTTCTTAAAATGAGCAAAAGGAATCCCCCTATATCAAGTAACATCACACCATGTTATGATATTTTTTATAACAATATAATATGTCAATTTGATGTACCCCATAGAATCATATTCGATAATGTTTCTGTATTCAACAAAACCAAAATAAATAATTTTGCAATACCTCATTGTATAAATTGAAGATACTCAACAATCTATTACCTACGGGCTAATAAATTGGCTGAGGTCTTCAATAAAACTTTGATACAAATCATAAAAAATACTTCAGATGAAAATAAATGCCAGTGGGATGATACGTTGGTGGAAGCCTTGTGGGCTTATTGGACCACTTATATGACCCCGACCCAATTTACTCTATTTTCCTTAGTCTACGGGTTTGAGGTTGTTCTCCCTTGAAAGTGCAACTTCCATCGCTAAAACTCATAATCCACATTAAAATCACAACAGAATAAATTGCCATACTTTTGTTGAAGGAATTTGAAGGTGTTGAGGAATGTCGTTTACAAGCAAAATAAAATCTAGACTTGTATAAAGCATGAATTGTTCAAGCTCATGATAAATTGGTTATCCCCCGAACCTTCTGTGGACAAAATTAATGTTGTGTAATGATGACCAATTGATTTGTTATCTAATATTTGTTTAAAAAAATCAACATAATTAGTGTTAATTACTTTGAAGAATAAACTAACATGTGTATTATCGATTTGAGGAAAGAAAAGACTTTATTTTTGTATTCAAACTTAGCATATGGAATGTAATAATTATCCTAAGGATACAATCTACATTCACCTATAATTTTAAATACAAAATTGACTTAGGATAAGCATTAGTCAATGTCTAGAGATTTTTCCTCTCTATTAGCAAACTAAGAGAGGGTTTATTTTAAACTGGGATCTTAGATTCCTAATGTTGCATTTTTAGATTTCAAATATATTTTTATATATCATATGAGTTTTTGATGATACCAAAATATTATTATATTGATTATTATTTTCTCTTAACATATATTGGATATATTTGGTTTGTGTTATTTATGTATATTAATGTTTCAGGAAAATCATACTCCAAACTGCTCAAGACTTCAAGATAGATTAGATTAGGGGTTGTTGTAATTGGAGTCTGTATTTCTAATTTTTCTTGAGTCTAAGAGAGTGTGATTGTAATTGGGTAACCATGCACACACACACTGGGGGAGTGAGACAAAACTTGCATTTTTTAAACTAATCATACTGTACAATTTTAGGATCATACAGGACGATTTGTCTTGAGTGTTGCTCCAGAACTAATCTGATTGTCTCAAGTCTAGAAAAATTTTCTGAGTTCATATCGTACTATATGAAATGTATTCATCCTAGATGCCAATCAGAGTACGAAATCATGTTCATCCAGTTCGTCCCGTATGAATACAACAAAAATTTGAATTAATCATACTGTACGATATGGGTTCGTACAGATGCCGACATAGTATGAAATGGGGTTCATACGTGTTCGTATAGATGAAAGTCTCTTTTTTTTGAATTAATCATACTGTACGATATGGGTTTATACAGATGCCGATCACAGTATGAAATGGGGTTCGTACAGAATTGTATAATACTTTTTGAACTGTTCGTACATATGAAGTACAATTATACTGTATGAAGCAAGTTTGTAAAACTTGAAATTTTCAATTTTTTGATGGTTTTTCATGTCCTTTGCTTATAAGGGTCGTAAAAATTGACTATCATTAATCTTCTTGCTTCAAAAATTCTCTTGAGTCTGCCTTAGGAGTTTGTTTAGGAGAGTGATTTGAGAGTGAAAAAGTGAGAGATCTTATGAGGAGATTCACAAAGGTGCCCATTGGTGAGGATCTCCTACTTGTTCTTCATAGTTCTTCCCTAGTTCCTTGAAGGATTTTTTTAGAGAAGATTTTCAAGAGAATGTCCGATTCTCTGCTGACACCAGGAGAGTATGAAAGGATGATTGGTTCTCTGCCGGCACCAGGAGGGGTGTGAAAAGATGAGTGGTACTCTGCCATCACCAGAAGGGTGAGAAAGGATGGAAGGTTCTCTGCCTTCACCTGGATGGTAAAAAAGGATGGCAGTTCTCTGCCGCACCGAGTTGGTGGAAGAGAAGTTTTTGTACGGGCTTCTCTTCCTTATTGTGGGGGCTAAAGGAGAGTCACTAGTATGTAGTGCAATACCTAGAGAAGGAGTCTTTAGGGAGTGGACGTAGGTCTTACTGGACCGAACCACTATAAAATCTGGTGTCTTCTGTTCTTTACTCTTTACCACTTTTTTTTTCTGCATTTATACTTTTTGTGGTTAAAAAAGTATTTTCATAAAATTTATAGTTCTTATAAAATTTTCAATTATTAAATCAATTTTCTAAATTATAACCAAGAAATTTTAATTTACCAATTCACCCCCCCCCCCCCTCTCTTGGTAAGCCTTGGGATAATTAACTTAGGTTTAACAATCTTCCGAGAATTTACTAGTGGTATCAGAGCCAGCTTTCAAAAATTAAGGTTTATACAACTTTTTGAAATAATCATGGCTGCTTTTGGAAATCGCAACACCCTTGAAGGATATTTGATCACAAGACCCCCATTATTTAATAACATCCCTTTCAATTTTTGGAAAACATAAATGTCTACTTTTCTTCAATTTCTTGATTATTTCATGTGGATTTTAGTATAAGAAGACTACACTAGACCAACTAGACTTGTAGATGGCTTTATAACTGAAACACCTTTCACTGACTGGATAGTAGAAGAAAGAGTCCTACCTCAGTTAAATGCTAAATAATTAAATAATTTTTTCTGTGCACTTAAATTAGAGGACTATATTCGTGTCTAAAATTGTAGATCTATTAAAGAAATTTGGGATAGACTTTGCATTACTTATAAAGGAACTAATAAGGTGAAATAATCTAGATTGAATATTCTACTACATGATTATGAACTATTTCGTATGAAACTGAATGAATCAATCACTGACATGTATACTCATTTCACATAAATATTCACCTCATTGCATGCCTTAGGTAGAGAATTAATGAATGCTAAAAAAGTAAAAAAAAATTCTTCATTATTTGCCTACTGCTTATAATGCAAAGATAACTGCTATAACATAGTCGAAAGACTTAAATGTTTACTCAATTGATAATCTTCTTGGATCACTAATTGCTTACAAGCAAGGAGTGACTCAAAGATAGGTTAATGCAAGTGAGAAGTGGAAGGAGAAAAACATTGCATTAAAAATGGATGACTCAGAGAGTGATCAGTCACAACCTGAGGATGAAGATGATATTGCTCTCATGATGAGGCAATTCAAAAATTTTCTAAGAAGGAAGCAAAGGAGACGCCAATAGTGGAATAAGGGTAAGTTTCATAAAAATGCTAAGGCTTCTAATAATGTAATATGTTATAAATGAAGGAAGCCAGTTCACATAAAAATTGATTGGCTGAATCTCAAAGCTAATCCTAGCAAGGAGAAGGTTGAGGAGAAACCAAATGTGAAGAAGGGCAAGAAGAGATTACAAAAAGTATTTTGGGCAGATTCAGCTTTGGATTCCTCAGAAACAAAAGCAAAGGAGGAAGTCATGAACTTGTGTTTAATGGCCGATTAGCTTGATCAGTCAGATCAAGAAGAGGTATGTGACTTAACCTATGATGAGTTATTTGAAGTTTTTGAGAAAGTTCATACAGCATATAGGAAACTTAGAAAATTGTATGTTAAGCTAAACATTAAATTTTTAGATTTATAAAAAGAGCATGAAATCCTTAGGAAAGATCACGCATTAATTGATAGCAACCGTATTAATTTATTAGATGATTTGAACAAATAGTTTGGACTATTGAAATCATCTCACACAGAACTTAAAAATGATTACAAAGGTTTTTTGGAAGAACCAGAACATAGAGAAATTGACTTGAGAATGAATATTTCTATATTGGAAAATAGAAACTCATATCTTGTTAGAATTGAAGACTATTAAGGAAAATAGATCGACACCTACACTTGAACAATTCTTTAGGTCTAAGCAAAAGAGGATGAGCTCAACACCTAGGAAAAGATCTTATAATGCACATAGACTAGTAAAACCTTTTCCTGGAGTGAAGTGTTTTTCATGTGGATTGACTGGGCACATTTCCCACACTTGCACAATTCATAGTAGAAAACATATAGTGTGGAGACCTTAGATGCATAATTCACAGCATATCAAATATGCATCTAGTTTATTTTTGCCAACAGGAGAACCCAAACTTACTTGGGTTCCCAAGTCTAACATTTGATCTTTTTATAGAAACACTCTCATACAAGACCTCGTGAGAGCATTTGGTACCTGGACAGTGGATGTTCGAAGCATATGACTGGAGATACAACTCAATTCCTATCACTGGAAGCCAGGAATGGAGGCAAGGTTAGACTAGGAGATAATACCATCAGGAAAGTGGTAGGTACAGGTATGATTGGAAACTTGAATAATTTTTTTATTGAAAATGTCTTATTTATAGATGGCTTAAAGAATAACCTGTTGAGTATTAGTCAACTATGTGATAAGGGGTATAGTAGAAATTTTTTTCCCACTAGCTGCATAATAAGCCAAAATAGAATTGATATTTTGCATGGAAATTGGGTAAACAATGTGTACATGCTTGATTTGAATGTTATTAAACCTTCTAATGCTTTATGTCTCAAAATAATAACTAATGAATCATGGTTATGGCATAGGAGGCTTTGTCACACAAGTATGAAAAATTTAAAGAAAATTACCCAAAAAGAACTAGTTAGAGGAATACCTAAACTAGACTTTACTAAGGATCAGCTATGTGATGCATATTAATTAGGTAAATAGGTGAAGTCCTCCTTCATTCCATTAAGGATCTTAGAACTAGAAAATCATTAGAAATTATTCATATGGATCTTTTTTGACCGATTAGCACGGTAAGTCTAGGAGGTAAAATTTTTGGATTTGTGATAGTAGATGACTTTTCTAGATTCACTTGGGTTAAATTTTTATCACATAAGAGTGAATCATTTGATGAATTTAAAACTTATTATACTTGGATTCAGAGAAAGTTAGGGTGTGAAATTATTTCAATACAAAGTGATCATGGAGGAGAATTTGAAAATAAAAAATTCAAAGATTTTATAAAGAGAAAGGAATTGATCATAATTTTTCAGCACCTAGGACCCCTCAGCAGAATGGGGAAGTCGAAAGGAAGAATAGAACATTGATAGAAGCCACTAGAGCTATGCTGGCAGAATACTCACTTCCAAAATATTTTTGGGCTGAAGCGGTTAGCACAGATTATTATGTTCAGAATAGGGTGAACATTAGATCCAAGTTGAATAAAATACCCTATGAACTTCTTAAGGAGAAAACACCTAATCTTTCATATTTATATATTTTTTGATGCAAGATGTTCATTCATAATAATGGTAAAACTCTAGAAAAATTTGTTCCAAAATCTGATGAAAGAATTTTTCTTGGATATTCTAGTATTGGAAAATCGTATAGGGTGTTTAACAAGAGAACTTTGATAGTTGAGGAGACCACACATGTAGTTTTTGATGAATCTGGCATTTCGAAAGAGCCAAAGTTGGAGGAAGATCATATTAAAAAAATTGAAAGTATCTCCTGAGAAATTAAAAAGATAAATTTGGAGGAGAATGTAGAAAAATAAAATTCTTTGCCTAGAGAATGGAGATTTTCTAAGAATTACCCTACGGAATTGATTTTAGGTGAACCTAGTGAGGGTGTCAGGACTAGGCATGGAATTAGCAAAGAAGTGAATTATTCTACTTTTATATTTATGGTTGAACCTACTAATATAAATCAAGCACTTTCGGATGAATTTTGGATTTGGGCCATGCAAGAAGAATTGAATCAATTTGTAAGAAAAGATGTTTGGGAGTTGATTGAAAGGCTTACGGATCAAAGTGTTGTTGGAACCAAGTGCGTGTTAAAAAATAAGATAAATGATTCAGGAGTTGTGATTAGAAACAAGGCTAGATTGGTGGCCAAGGGATATAATCAAATATAAGGGATTAATTTTGAAGAAACTTTTGCCCCTGTAGCCATACTTAAAGTAATTAGGGTTTTGCTAGCCTTTGCCTGTTTTAAAGTTTTTAAATTCTATCAAATGAATATTAAAAGTGTCTTTCTAAATGGGGTGATACAAGAGGATGTTTATATTGAGCAACTAAAAGTTTGTTAGGAATGTTAAGCCCTTATGAACTAGTCTCGAGGCTAACCAAGAGGGGGGGGGGTGAATTGGTAGTTCTAAAAATTCATAGCCAAACGACGATTTAGAAAATTTCTTTGAATGTTTTAAAATATTTACAGTTACACGATGATGTGCAGATGTTAAACGATAATAGAATAATAATCAAAATCACATAATTATCAACAAAAAAGTAAGTGCAGAAAATAATCAGAAAGAACACACCAGAATTTATAGTGGTTCAGTCAACTTGACCTACGTCCACTCCCCGGAGCCTCCCCTCCGGGTATTGCACTAACACTAAGTGACTCTCCTTCTGCTCCCATAGCAAGGTGGAGAAGCCTGTATAAAAACTCCTTTCAACCAACCCGGTGAGGCAGAGAACTTGAACTCCTTTCGCTTCCTCCTGAAGCAGGCAGAGAACCTAGACTCATTTCGCTTCCTCCTGAAGCAAGCAGAGATCCCGGATCTTCTTACGGACGATCCCACCACAAAACCACCAACAAGATAAGAGACGATAACCGGAGAAAAAGACTCAGATGCTTGCTTGGAGAAACCTATGTGAACACCTCACAAACTCTCCCTCACAAGATTCTCTCTCTCTCTCCCAAGCTCTCTCTCTCTCTCTCTCAAGGTTTTCTCTGGTAAGGAAAGTGGCAAAAGATTTTTCTTGTTGGATGAAAAAGATCTTTTATAGAAGGGATCAAAAAATTGCCCTAAATCTCAACTGGTCGTCAAAGATCATCCAGGATGATCGAAGGATCATTATGTACGATCAGTTCAAAATCACATGAATCAGCCTGGATGATCTTGTTTCTCTGGACGATTAGTAAAAAAATTTATTCTGATCATCCCGTACGATTATGCAATCATCCGGGATGATTAGTGTAAATCAGAAATTTCGTCCATAAGACAGCTCTATTCGTCTAGGGAAACTTGTGCTGGATGATCTCAAAATGACTTGATCGTCCAGGATGATAAGTGTATCATCCTGTCGATTAGTTCAAAAATGAAAATATCATCCTGCACACAGCTCTGTTCAGACAGCCAAAACATCCTGGATGATCTTGAAATGACTTGATCGTCCAAGATGATATTGCGATCATCCCATAAAATTAGTTCAAAACCGGGCATATCATCTAGAAGATAGTTCGGTTCGGCCAGGTGAAATGCCCTGGACAGTCAGGATTTTGAATGTATCATCCAGGACGATATTGAGATCGTTCAAGACGTATGACCGTATCAATCAAACATTAATTACTTTGCATAATCACCAGACTAATTTAGGCATGATTATGAAGGATCGTCCAGGATAATACACGTATCGTCCTGGATGATTAGACCAAATCTCTAAAAATAAAAACTTGCCTAACTTGATCTAATGGCTAAGAATTTATGATTTGAGTATATCATCCTGTATGATGGGTCTATTGTCCAGGACGATCCGATTAATCAAACTGACTTAACATGGTCTCCCTAAGTTGGGTTTCTATTTTTATTGGATTGTCCAGGACGATATGAATATTGTACAGGATGGTATAAACAAAAAATGAAAATAGAAACTCTAACACACTAAAACTCTCCCCCTGAGTATGTGTGTGTAAGGTTACTTAGTTAGGGGATCAATTACATTATATTTGACTCAAGAAAGGAAAAAATACAATTAAACACATGCAGACCCGATCTTAAGTTGGCTTGGATTGCATTTGATCTTTTGTACCTGAAATATTAGCCAATCAAAGTATAACATAGAAATATTTGTTATCATCAAAATTATAATCCCTAAATCTAGGTTTATAACAATCTCCCCCTTTTTTATGATGGCAAACATTTATTTAGTAGTCTCAAATCAACCAAATTACTGTAATTAAAGCATAGGCAAGAGAAGATAAATTTTCCTAATTATTAATAACCAGTTACATTCAATACAATAAGAGACACAATTAAAAATAACAAATGAAACTACTACAACACAAAAATAACTCCCCCTTTTGACATCACAAAAAGGAGGAACAGTAAAGACAAAAAACAACAGCAAACTAAAACATCACAACAAACTGAAACAAAATAACCTAATAGAGAGGCGGATCCTGATCAGATGGGGGAGGTGGTGGTGGATGAAAGTAACTATGAATGGTGGCGAACTGCTCACCAAACCAGGCCATGTCTTGGTCGTACTGATCCTTTTGGTGAGTCACATAGGAGTCAAAGTGAGCCTCCCACTGGTCAAAGCGGTGTACCAGGTGATCTAGATAGGACTCTATCCGGAGAGGAGCAAGTGCAGGTACCAGAGCAGCTCCTTCCACTTCTCCCTCCACATCTGGGGCAGGCTCCAGATGAAGGCGAGTACTGTGTAGAACATGGAAGGAATTGTTGGAGAAGAAGATAGGTGGGATTCTAGCTGGATCTGGATATTTAAAGTTATATTTCATTTCAAGGGCATAATGGATGATATGTCCTAAAGCTAGATTGGGGCATCTCCTATGACCCAGATCCCTATTGGTCGTTAGTTGTTCAATGTAGCAAAATATTAAATCAGTAGCAGTAAAGTCACGTTGGGCCATTATGTAGTAGGTAGTGATGAAGAGAAAAGGAGTGGGCAGGGTAAGAGGCTAGAATATGAAGTTTATCTATAGAAGTGGACAGTTGAAGAATGTGATGAAAGTCCTGGATGGTTAATTCAACAGGTTATTGATTCACAAAGGACTGAAGGGCTGAGTAATCAGAGGTGATGCGAAGATTAGCAAAGAAAACCCTAAGGAGTTCAGTGCTGAAGGGAAAAGCCAAAGTAAGAATGAAAGTGAGGGAGGTGTGAGTGAACAGATCCAGTACCGGATAGGTGAGGGTGCTGGGGTTCATAGTTTTGGATATCGTGATCCCAGCATCAAGATATTATTGAAAGGCAGCCTGATCTGCTGCATCAGGAAAGCGGGGATCGGTATTTCCCTAGGAGGAACTGGCACCTTGTTGCCTGGATCTCTTACCACCAACCATTAGAAAAGGATTGGAAGAGAATGTGTGAGAAAATTCTAAGGAAAATGGCTGTTTAAATAAAATTTGGCCAAATCATCTAGGACGATCGCATGATCGTCCAGGACAATAGGGGTAATAATAACATCCAGGCTGACTGGTCAAAAAAGCAGTCTGATCATCTAGGATGACTAGATTTCATCCAGGATTATTAGATATTTTCCAGGATGATTAGACACAGGCGATCATCCTGAGGAGTCCAGCCGGACGACCTTTGATGAAAAGTATCATCCAAGATGATTCAGTGGATCGTCCAGGATGATATGCAATAAATGAATTGGATGGGCCAAATTTAAATCATCTAACTGCTGCCACGTGGATCATCCAGGATGATGCGGTGGATCATCTAGGATGATCACCAATAATTGGTGCATACCAGCCATTGGATCATGGTGGGGATGATTTGAATTGATCATCCAGGATAATGTATGGATCATCCAGGATGATGTCAGATCATCCAGGATAATGTGGTATTGTCCAGGATGATGTGAAGAAAAAAGAAAAAAGATGAAGGATGGACAGGAAAGATCAGGGATCCCAAAAACACATAAAAAAGGAAAATCTAAAATAAAATCAAATAAAAAATAGAAATGAGAAAAATAATAGTAAAAATAATGTTTTGTTTTTTTTAACTCCGGTAAAATAGAATTTTTTCTAATTTTCAATTCAAAAGCCAACAAAAAGAAAATTAACAATGCTGAAATCTAGAAAAGTTAGAAAATTGACTTTCGTAACTCCTACCTCGGACACCTTACAGGTTCAAATTCCTTTCAAACAAAAGTCTAATTTAGAAGAGAAGAAATTAGATTCGAAAAGAGATCTTTTCAAGCCATGTTCAAGGAAAATATCTGATATAATAATATTACAAAGTAAGGAATCAGAAATCATAATTTTTCATCTCAAGCTTTTGAAAATATTAAGTGGCGCATGAATTTTTCTAAGACATTTAAGGATCTGAAAGGGAAGAAAGCTTATTTCTTTGTGGGTTCATTTTGTGCCTCTTTTTCAATTTGTTTGGTACTTTACGCATCTTTTTTTTATACACTTTGTGTATCTTTCCAATTTGGCAAGATTGCGCATCTTTTCAGCTTTGGGCTCATTTTATGCCTCTTTTCATTTTGTTTGGCGCTTTGCACATCTTTTGTAAGGTTGCTTCCTTTCATAATCGTTAAAAAATCTCAGCTGTGAAATTACCTTCCAGACATAAGAGACGACAAAACTCACTCTCTACATTAAGTAAGAGTAATTCACAAAACAAAACTATACATCATATGATAAGTGCAATCACTTGATTAAGAAAAATATAATAATGATTTAAAGCTTTGAAAACATTATTCATATGAGGTAGATTACTGTAGGAAGATAAAATAGATCTCTATTTCAAAAACCAACTTTTTAATTTTGAAGAAGATTTTTATCCAAAAGAAATAATACATCATTAAAGAAGTTAGAGGAAGAGAAACAATCATCAATTTTTCTTCCCTTTAACAGATCCAGATGAGTCAATGACTGCTTACGAGCTTCCAAACAAAAAACCAGGCAAAACACTCAGTTAGAAATCTAGTTTATCAACAGTAGTGAGTTGTGATCTAATAAAAAATTAGTAAGTCAAGAACAGGTAGGAAATCACATTAAAATAAATACTCAAATCAGAGAAACAATAACAATAAAGAGAAACAACAGAGACTAAAAATAAATAGGAAGCAGATAATCAAATCAAACAAAAACTAAGAGAAATAAAAATGAAAAATAAAAAATATCAAAAATCAACAGTCATCATATTCATGCATTTATATCAATCACACCCAATCTGGTCCTCAAAATGCTGAATGAATCAAAGGCCAGAAGTTTAGTAAAGATGTCAGCCAGTTGGTTTTCAGTTAGTACATGATGTAGCTCAATGTCCCCTTTTGTAACATGGTCCCTAATGAAGTGATGCCTTATATCAATGTGTTTGGTTCTAAAATGTTGGATTGGATTCTTAGAAATGTAGATGACACTGGTGTTATCACATAGAACTAAAATTGTACCAACAGGTAATCCTAAATCCAAAACTTGTTGCTTCAACCAATGGACTTGGGCCACACAACTTCCTAAGGTAATGTACTCAGCTTCAGCAGTGGAAAGTACAATTGACTTTTATTTTTCACTAGACTAGGAGACTAAAAACTGTCTTATGAATTGGCAAGTTCCTAAAGTGCTCTTTCTATCCACCCTACACCCAACAAAATCAGAATCAAAATATCCAATAATCTCAAAAGAAGTGTTGTGCCTAGGATACCAGATTTCTAGGTTTGGGGTCCCTAAGAGATATCTAAGGATTCTCTTAACTGCAGCCAGGTGGGATTCCTTACAGCTTGAAATCTAGCATAAAGATAAACACTAAATATAATATCAGGTCAGCTCGAAGTCAGGTAAAGCAGTGATCCAATTATTCCCCTAAACTTCTTTTGATGATTTTCCATTTGAATCCTTATCTAACTGAATAGTGGAACTCATGGGAGTGTTGATTGGCTTAGCTTTGTCCATTTCATATTTCTTTAAGATGTCCTTAGTGTATTTTGATTGATTCAAAAAGGTTCCATCATCTATTTTCCTTTTGCTAAACCCCAAATAAGTAGGATAATTCTCCCATCATACTCATCTCAAACTCCTTACTCATTCTCTTAGAAAAATTATCACATAAATTTTTATCAGAAGATCCAAAAAGTATATCATCAACATAGATCTGGACAATTAGTAGATCATCTCCTACTTTTCTAAGAAAAAGGGTGGTGTCTACGCTCCCCTTAACAAACTCTCTTTCTAGAAAGTATGTGCTAAGCCTCTCATTCCAAGTTCTAGGTGCCTGTTTCAATCTGTATAAGGCCTTTTTTAATTTATAAATATGATTTAGATATTGGGAACTCTCAAAACTTGAGGGTTGCTCTACAAAGACATCCTCTTTTATTATCCTATTTAAAAAGGTACTCTTGACATCCATTTGAAACAGCTTAAATCCCTTATAACAGGCAAAGGCTGGTAGCACCCTAATGGCTTTCAATCTAGCTACAGGGGCAAAGGTCTCCTCAAAATCAATCCCTTTAATCTGATTAAACCCCTTAGCCACCAACCTTGTCTTATTCCTAACTACATCACCAGAATCATTCATCTTATTCTTAAAGACCCACTTGGTTCCCACTACACTTTGATTCCTAGGTCTTTCTACTAACTCCCAAACACCATTCCTTCCAAATTGATTCAATTCCTCTTCCATAGCTAAGATCCAAAATTCATCAAAAAGGGCTTGATTGATGTTGGTGGGTTTAGTCTTTGAGATAAAGGTAGAATGGTTTACTTCCTTCCTAAGTCTATGCCTAGTTCTAACACCTTCAGAAGGGTCTCCTAAGATCAGCTCTTTAGGATGACTCGAAGAATATCTCTAATCTCTAGGCAACGTATTTTGAGGTTCTACCCTTTCCTCTAGATTTATATTTTCAACTCCTTGGGTAATCTCTCCTACCTCTTCTTCTTCCTCAACTCTAGACTCCTTAGGATCAGATTCATCAAACACTGCATGAGTTGTCACTTCTACCACCAAAGTCCTCTTATTAAACACCCTAAAGGATTTCCCGACACTAGAATAGCCTAAAAACACTCCTTTATCAGATTTGGGGTCAAATTTCCCTAAGGATGATTTCCCATTATTTAGAATGAAAATCTTATAGCCAAAG
Organism: Dendrobium chrysotoxum; assembly: GCA_019925795.1. Taxonomy (NCBI): domain Eukaryota; kingdom Viridiplantae; phylum Streptophyta; class Magnoliopsida; order Asparagales; family Orchidaceae; genus Dendrobium; species Dendrobium chrysotoxum. The sequence continues at coordinate 25,720,567 of CM034298.1, read as the reverse complement.
ACATGAAGGTGGGATAGGTTTGGAGTTCTACCCTTAATAATCTCATAAGGTATCTTATTCAGATTTGATAAAACATTCATCCTATTCAGCACATAACAGGCAGTGTTAACCACTTTACCCAAAAGTATTTTGGAAGTGAATACTCAATAAGCATGGCTCTGGCGGCTTCCACTAAGGTTTTGTTCTTTCTTTCAGCTACCCCATTCTACTGAGGGGTCCTAGGAGCTAAACAATTATGGCTAATCCCTTGATCCTCACAAAAGGTTCCATATTTTTCATTTTTAAACTCCCCACCATGATCACTATGGATGGTCACAATCTCACAGCCTAACTTATTATGAATCCAAGTGGAGAAAGATTTAAATTCATCAAATGACTTAGATTTATGTGATAAAAATCTAATCCAAGTGAACCTCGAGTAATCATCAACAATCACAAATCCATAGACTCTCCCCCCTAAGCTGGCAGTGCTAATGGGTCCAAGCAAATCCATGTGAAGGACTTATAAAGGTCTAGAGGTGCGATGTCCTTAATTGAGTGGAAAGAAGAGTGGACTTGCTTCCCTAATTGACAGGCATCACACAGGTGGTGCTTAGTGAACTTAAACTTGTGGACACCTCTAACTAAGTCTTTTTGGGTGACTCTTCTAAGGGTTTTCATATTGGCATGACATAACCTCTTATGCCACAGCCAAGACTCATCAGTAGCTATTTTTAAGCAAATAGCAACATCAACTTTAAAGCAATTTAAATCCAGCATGTAGACATTGTTAACCCTTTTTTCCTGCAAAACAATTTTGTCATTTAAGCTTATAATGCGGCAAGTAGGCAGGAACTTAATGCTGAAGCCTTTATCACATAGCCGGCTGATGTTGAGCAGATTGTGTTTTAGTCCATCTACAAGTAAAACATTATCAATAATGAAATTTTGTGAATCACCAATCATACCTGCTCCTACCACCCTCCTGGTGGTGTTATCTCCAAGTGTAACCTTGCCTCCAGCTCTGGTCTCCAAGGAAATGAATAGATTTATATCTCCAGTCATATGTCTTGAACATCCACTGTCCATGTACCACATGTTCTCTCAAGGCTTTTTGTGAGAGCACACCTACAAAATCATCAAACGTCAGATTTAGGAACCTAAACAGGTTTGGGTTCCTTCTTATGAAAAAGAGGAATGTAATATATGTGTGCTGTGCTGTGAATCATGCAATTTGGGTCTCCACACCCAATGTGTACTATGGTGAATAGTGTATGTATGAGAGATATGTCCAAGCATGCCACAAGAAAAACATCTAATGTCAAGAAAAGGGTTAACTAATCTACATGAGTGATAGTGCCTCTTCCTAGGTTTGAATGAAACATGCTTTGATGATTTTGAATTAGATTCTTCAAATGGTGGAGGTGCATAAAACTGTGCAAAAGTAGGAGGTGTTTTATTTTTCTTAAAAGTACTAATTTTTACTCTTAGAAATTCATTCTCCTTTTTAAGACTTATAATTTTAAATTTCAATGCTCCCTTACTACTCTCTAAGTCACATGCCATATCGTCTAATTCTTTAAAAGTTCTTTCTAAATCAACATACGATATTTTTAATAAATCATGCTTAATAATTAGTTCAGAATGCTTTTTGTTTAATTCATCAAATTCATCAAGTAATGACATGTGATTGCTATCAAGTGTAGAATGATCCTTTATCAAAACATCATGCTCTTTTTGTAAATTTAAGAAATCCAATTTCAGGCTGGCATGGGTTTTCTTAAGTTTCCTATACAATGAATGAATTTTCTCAGAAACATCTAGCAATTGATCATAGTTTAGCTCACATACCTCTTCTTGATCAGACTAACCAAGATGATCATCAGCCATCAGACACAAGTTCGTAGTCTCCTCTTCAGCTTCAGTCTCAGAGGATTCAGATGCAGAATCTGCCCAGAACACCTTTTGAATCCACTTCTTATCCTTCCTAAACTTGGGTTTCTGCTCACCGTTCTCCTTGCTTGGGTGAGCCTTAAGTGTAGGACAATCAGCCTTTATATGTCCAGGCTTCCTGAATTCAAAGAAAATAGTATCAGATGAACCTTTAAAATTTCTACTACTCTTACCTATGTTCCACTTATGAAAGTTCTTGTGTTTCTTTCTTAGAAAGCTTTTGAATTACCTAGTGATTAAGGCAACATCATCGCTATCAGACCCAAAAGAATTAGTATCAGTATTATTGGCCTTTAGCGCCATAGTTTTCTCTTTCTTTTTCTCACATGCATCAAGCTATCTTTGGTTCACTCCTTGATCCAAGTAAGTTGTCAATAGAATAAGCATTCAAATCTTTAAATTCAGTGACCATAGTTATCTTGGCATCATAGGAAGAAAGCAAATATCTCAAAATCTTGTTAACTTTCTCATAATTAGTAAGCTCTCTTCCTAAGGCATGCAGGGAGGTGACAATTTGAGTGAACCTAGTATACATTTCAAAAATTGATTCACTAGGTTTCATGTGAAAGAGTTCATAGTCGTGAAGTAAGATATTCAATCTGGATTGCCTAACTTCAGATGTACCTTCATAAGTAATGCGTAATCTATCCCAAAATTTTTTATCAGTCGTACAAGTGGAAACACGCATGTAATCTTTAAATTTTAAAGCACAGAAAAAAATAGTTCAAATATTTTGCATTCAGTTGTGCTAAATCACGATCATCAAATATCCATTCAGTAAAAGGAAGTTCAGTTTTAATGCCATTTACAAGTTTATGAGGTGATTCAAAAAAATCTCTAACAAGCATCCACATGCGATAATCAATAGATTATAAAAAGGTGGACATGTGAGTTTTCCAAAAATCAAACGGTATATTATCAAACAAAGGCGGACGAGTAATTGAATAACCTTCAACAGTATTTTTATTTCCAAGGTTAGCCATGGATCAAATTCAAAAGTTTTTCAAAACTTGATTTTATGAATACCGCTCTGATACCACTTGAAAGTTCATTAGGGATGTTAAGCCCTTATGAACTAGTCCCAAGGCTAACCAAGAGGGGGGTTGAATTGATAGTTTTAAAAATTCATAGCCAAATGATGATTTAGAAAATCTCTTTGAATGTTTTAAAATGTTTACAGCAACACGATGATGTGTAGATGTTCAACGATAACAGAATAATAATCACAATCACACAATCATCAACAGAAAAATAAGTGAAAAAAATAATCAGAAAGAACACACGAAATTTTATAGTGGTTCACTCAACTTGACCTACATCCACTCCCCGGAGCCTCCCCTCCGGGTATTGCACTAACACTAAGTGACTCTCCTTCTGCTCCCACAGCAAGCCGGAGAAGCATGTACAAAAACTCCTTTCCACCAACCCGGTGAGGTAGAGAACCTGAACTCCTTTCGCTTCCTCCTGAAGCAGGCAGAGAACCTAGACTCCTTTTTGTTCCTCCTGAAGCAGGTAGAGAACCCGGATCTTCTTTCGGATGATCCTACCATTGAACTACCAATAAGATAAGAGACGATGACCAGAGAAAACGACTCAGATGCTTTCTTGGAGTAACCTTTATGAACACCTCACAAACTCCCCCTCACAAGATCCTCTCTCTCTCTCTCTACCAAGCTCTCTCTCTCTCTCTCTCAAGGTTTTCTCTGGTAAGAAAAGTGACAAAAGATTTTTCTTGTTGAAAGAAAAAGATCTTTTATAAGTGGGCTCAAAAATTTCCCTAAATCTCAACTGGTTGTCAATGATCATCTAGGACGATCGAAGGATCATCCAGTACGATCAGTTCAAAATCACATGAATCAACCTGGATGATCTGGTTTCTCTGAATGATTAGTAGAAAATTTTGTTCTGATCGACCTATACGATTTTGCGATCGCCTGGGACGATTAATATAAATCAGGAATTTCGTCCAGAAGACAGCTCTGTTCTTCCAGGAAAACTTGTGCTGGATGATCTCAAAATGACTTGATCATCTAGATTGATAAGTGTATCATCCTGTATGATTAGTTCAAAAATGACAAAATTGTCCTACACACAGCTCTGTTCAGACAGCCAAAACATCCTGGATGATCTTAAAATGATTTGATCATCCGGGACAATATTACGATCGTCCCGTTCGATGAATTCAAAATCGGGCATATCATCCAGAAGATAGTTTAGTTCGGCCAAGTGAAATTCCCTGGACGGTTAGGATTTTTCATGTATCATCCAGGATGATATTGAGATCATTCAGGATGATATGATCGTATCAATCAAACATTAATTGCTTTCCTTAATCACTAGACTAATTTAGGCATGATTGTGAAGGATCATTCAGGATGATACACATCCATCTCTAAAAATAAAAACTTGCCTAACTTGATATGGCGGTTGAGAATTTCTGATTTGAGCATATTGTCTTGTACGATGGGTCTATCATCCTAGACAATATGCTTAATCAAACCGACTTAACATGATTTTCCTAAGTAGGGTTTCTATTTTCATTGGATCGTTCAGGATGATATGAATATCATCCAGGATGATATGAATAAAAAATGAAAATAGAAACTCTAACACACTAAAACTCTCCCCCTGAGTGTGTTTGTGCAGGGTTACTTAGCTATTACATTTGACTCAAGAAAGGGAAAAAATACAATTAAACACACGCGGACCCGATCTTGAGTTGGCTTGGATTGCATTTAATCTTTTGTACCTAAAATTTTAGCCAATCAAAGCAGAACACCGAAATGTTTGTTGTCATCAAACTTATAATCCCTAAATCTAGGTTTGTAACAGCAACCTCTAGGTTTTGAAAATTCTAAGTTCCCTAATCATATTTTTATATTGAAAAAGGCATTGTATGGACTGAAATAGGCACTTAGGGCTTAGTATGAGAGGTTAAGCACTTTCCTATTAGAAAAGTCTTTTGTTAAAGGAAGTATTGACACCACTCTTTTTTTAAAAAAGATAGAAGATGATATACTCATTGTTTAAATATATGTTAATGACATCTTGTTTGGATCTACCAATAAAAATATGTGTGATGAATTTTCAGAAATAATGAGTAGTGAATTTGAAATAAGTTTAATGGGAGATCTGAGTTATTTTCTTGCTTTTAGCATAAAGCAAAGTGAGGAAGGAACATTTCTCAGTCAGTCGAAGTATGTTAAGGATAACCTCAAAAAGTATGAAATGAATAATGCTAAACTAGTAACTACACCAATGAGTTCCTTAGTATAGTTAGATAAGGATCCTAAGGGAAAATCTGTTGATCAAAAGAAATTTAGAAGAATAATTAGATCATTGCTTTATTTGATAGCTAGCAGATCAGATATAATGTTCAGTGTTTATTTGTGTGCTAGATTTCAATCTGATCTAAAGGATTCACATTTGAAAATAGTTAAAAGAATATTGAGATATCTTTTGGGAACTCAAAACTTAGGGATTTGGTATCCTAAGCATAGCTCTTCTTTTGAGATAATTGGATATTTTTATTCAGATTTTGTAGGATACAGGGTAAATTAGAAAAGTACTTTTGGAAAATATTAATTTATTAGAAATTATTTAGTTTCTTGGTCCAGTAAGAAATAGAATTCAGTAGCCATTTATACTGCTGAAGAAGAATACATTGCCTTAGGTAGTTATGCGGCATAAGTTCTTTAGTTAAAATAATAATTGATTAACTTAGGATTTTTCATTGGAACATTTCTAATTTTCTGTGATAATACTAGTGTCATATGCATTTCAAAGAATCCTATTCAATATTCTAGAACCAAGCATATAGAGATAAGGCATCACTTCATTAGAGATCATATAGTCAAAAAAGAAATTGAACTGCATCACGTTACTATTGAAATCAACTTGGAGACATTTTTATAAAATCACTAGCTTTTGACACTTTTAATATTTTAAGAACAAGGTTAGGTGTGATAGATCTTAATGCTTAAATTAAAATTCTGCAAACTTGATTTATTGTTGTTTATATTCAGTATTTTTTTTATCTTAGTGTGTCTGATTTTGTTTTTGCATTATTTATTTTTGTTTGTTTTCTATTTAGTGATTTGTCGAAGGTGTTATTTTTGATAATTTTGCATGTCATTAGTTTTAAAATGATTGGCTTTAAAAGGTTTTTTAGTTTATCATGTTTTATTTTAAGTGTTATTTTCATACTATACAAAATTGTTTTCATACTATATGAATTCTGTAGCTTGAGCATGATAATTTTTTGAGTTGAGGTGTCGCAACAGAATTTTCAAATGGTTCGTATTGTATGATGATGTCATTGTACTATACGATGTGTGCAGTTTCGTACTGTATGCATGGGGATGGTTTTATAGTTGATGTCAGTTATTATTACTGCTCGTACGTACGAACGTGTATTTCGTCTGTATGATCTAGGTGTCATTTTTGAGTTGGGGACGAACATAACTGTCATTAAATGATCTTTAATATTGTAATCATACCGGATGAACACATGTTCATCTATGCGATCAAATGGTCAAAACACCTGTACAAAAGGATTCCTCAGAAATAGCATTTTATAAAAAGTAGTTTCTTTTTTGGCCATTTTCATTCCTATGTACGAAATAAATTTCATCCTGTATGAAATTACAATCATACGTACGATCCATATTTCATATTGTACGATGGGCCATTTTTCTTTAAATAGAAGGGTCCTTGGAGAAGTTATTCATCGCATTCTCATCCATTTCCAAACCCTCTTGAGATCTAGTTTGAGTTATGGCTAGTAGCAGCAAGCGATTCGCTCTAAGGCCTCTTCTCTAGGACCGGTAGGGATGAAAACTTTCTATCTAAAGAGAATGAGAATGCATTTTATAGGTATACGGCTGCAAAAATAACCCCTTCTCGTCTACTCATACAAAATGCCATTCATTTCTCTGTTATACCATTACTCGCCTCAACTTATTTTTCTTTCATCCTGACTCTTATATATGCCTACAATAAAGAAACTTTTCATCTTTTCCGAGCCAATATGAAATTCAATCAAGACCACTCAAGGATCACTTTGTATGTTTTCAAGGAAAGAGTAAAGATCACCAAGGAAGACTTAGGCACATTTCTCCACCTAAGAACCTAAGGATTTAGGGCCCGTACATTATCTTCTAGGGCTGACTATGATTGGTCTGAAGTCAATAAGGTTCTTAGATGAGTAACCCCAATGAGCCATTTTCCATGTGTTTATACTCTAAACCAAAATGCCTGGATTATTTAGTATATTTTACAAACTTCAATTATTCCAAAAGCTTGTGACCATATAAACATAACTCCTCTTTTGTCCACAGTCACTTATTTGATTATGACAAACCAACCTATAGATGAAGCCCAATTAATCATGGATTACCTTTATACCCTTTATGACATTGGACTTCCAAATAATAAGAGAAAGAAAAATGTGGCTTTGGGACATCAAGTTGCCTATATCCTAGAAAAGAAGTACAATCTTATACATCTTGATGGTCCTATTGAACTCCCAATCTACTTTACTGATGCCTCTTTTCGTTCACTTTTTGGGAGAGAAAGTTCTGAGGGAGATGACTTTGAGGAAGAAGGAGCCCCTTTCCCTGCACCTGCACCTAGACCTGACCATAATTACTAGCAAGAGATGGTCCAGCAGTTCGACAGACTAGAAACTCATGTTGATCAACACTTAGATCAACTTGAGCATTGCTTAACTCAGCAGGATGCAAGGTATTAGGAAGACATGGGTTGGATTCGTGGCCAGTTTGACTATATGAACACTAATATAGCCACGATCAATAGCTACTTTACTGCATTCAACCCTCAGCCACCTCCTGATCAGAGGGCCTTCAGAGTTTTAGGGGTGATCTTTTGATGTTTTTGTATTTTCTTCTGTGTTGTTCTTGTAGTTGAGTTTCTTGAGAGTAGTTTTTCTTTTGAGATATTATAGTGTTGATGTTTTATGATTCTAGTGACTTCAGGTGTTAGTCCTGAATGATGTTGTTTTTCTTTAGTCTATGGGTGATGATCTTTGTATTAGATGTTTTTTTAATGAAAAGATGGAATGATGTTTAGTTACAGCTTATATTTTCTCTTCTTAGTTTGAGTATGTTCTTGAATTCAATTCTTTTATGTTTGATTTTTAGAATAGGATTTTAATTATAATTGCTCTACAAATTAATTTCCTTGCAAAATTTAATCTCTCAATATTTTAAATTAAATTATGACTAAATAAAGATTAGAAGATCAAGTTTATGTTTCTATAGATGAATATTACTTCATGATAATTATTGCAATTCATTTTCGTTTCAATATGTTTATTTTTGTTCATTATTGGATTGTGTATTTTAGATTTATGGATATTTGGAAAGACAAAAAATATAAAAATATGTACAAAGTGCTAAACTTGAAAAGATGAACAAAGTGTGCCACATATTTGAAAAGATGCCCAATGTACACAAAAGTCAAAAGAGGCACAAAATTAGCCCAAACTAAAAAGGTGCACAAAAAGAGTGCCACAAACTATTTAAAAGATGTGCAATGTCACCAACTGATACTTGTCTTTCTTTTATCATCTATCTCTTTTATATATCCACTTAATCGAATAAAATTTTCACTATTGAATTCAAAAAAAATTGAATTTTTTTTTGCAATAATTACTTTATTTGATATATCTAGAACAAACAGTGAATGTGGTTGACTTTTCTTTTTTAAGTTGTTCTTTGATTTAAAATTTAAAGTTTTCTTTTTAAGATTAGGAAGTTAATATTGTACCTTGCAATTACTTTAAAATCTTGGTCTTCATCAACTTCATTGATTTATCCATAAACACTCATTCATTCAAGCTGTACTTCCCTTTTTGTTGTTGTCAAAAGGGGGAGTAAGGTATTGTTTGTTGTTTGTTCTTTTTGTGGTTATTTTGTTTTTGTGTTTTATGTTTATGATGGTTTTTGTGTTTTGTGTTTATGATGTTTTATTATTATCTTGCTTTGGTATAGTGTGCAGTCTGTTATTATAGTTTTTCGATTTTGATTTTTTTTAACTTCAATGGAATCCCTTATTTTTAAATTTGTCATTCATTTAGGGGGAGCTTATATTTAGGGGGAGCTTAGGAGAAAAATTGGCTTAAAGGTTAACTCAAATAATAAGTATTTTGTCATCATCAAAAAGGGGGAGATTATTGCATTTTTAGATTTCAAATCTATTTTTGTATATCATATGAGTTTTTGAAGATACCAAAATATTATTGTGTTGATTATTATTTTTTCCTAACATATATTGGATATATTTGGTCTGTGTTGTTTGTGTGTATTAATGTTTTAGGAAAATCATACTCTAGATTGCTCAAGACTTCAAGACAGATTAGACTAGGGGATATTGTAATTGGAGTCTGTATTTTTTATTTTTCTTGAGTCTGAGAGAGTGTGATTGTAATTGGACAATCATGTACACACACATTGGGGGAGTGAGACAAAACTTGCATTTTTTAAACTAATTATACTGTACGATTTTAAGATCGTACGGGATGATTGTCCTGAGTGTTCCTCCAGAACTGATCTGATTGACTCAAGTCTAGAAAAATTTTTTAAGTTCAGATAATACTGTATGAAATGTATTAGTCTTTGACACCAATTAAAGTACGAAATCAGGTTTGTCCAGTTCATCCTGTACGAATATAATAAAAATTTGCACTGATTGTACTATACGATCTGGATTCGTACAGACGCCAATCAGAGTACAAAATTGGGTTTGTACACGTTCGTACAAACTAAAGTCTCATTTTTTAAACTGATTGTACTGTATAATATGACTTCGTACATATGCTAATTACACTACAAAATGGGGTTCGTACAACATAGTACAATATTTTTTGAACTGTTCATACATACGAAGTATGATCGTATTGTACGATGCAAGTCCGTCAAACTTGAAATTTTTAGTTTTTGGATGATTTTTCTTATCCTTTGCATATAAGGGTCCTAAAAACTGACTGTCATTAATCTTCTTGCTTCAAAAATTCTTTTGAGTGTGCCTTAGGAGTGTGTTTAGGAGAGTGATTTGAGAGTGAAAAAGTGAGAGATCTTGTGAGAGGGATTTATGAGGGGATTAAAAAAGGTACCCATTGGTGAGGATCTCCTATTTATTCTTCATAGTTCTTCCCTACTTCCTTGAAGGCTTTTTTGAGAGAAGATTTTTAAAAGAAGGTCTGATTCTTTGCCAACACCAGGAGAGTTTGAAAGGATAATCAGTTCTCTATCGACACCAGGAAGGTGTGAAAGGATGAGCGGTACTCTGCCATCACCAGGAGGGTGAGAAAGGATAGAAGGTTCTCTTCCTTCACCTGGAGGGTAAAAAAGGATGACAGTTCTTTGTCGTACTGAGTTGGCTGAAGAGAAGTTTTGTAAGGGCTTCTCCACCTTACTGTGGGGTCTAAAGCAGAGTCAGTAGTGTATAGTGCAATACCTAGAGAAGGATTATCTAGGGAGTGGACGTATGTCTTGTTCGACTGAACCACTATAAAATCTGGTGTCTTCTGTTCTTTACTCTTTACCGCTTTTTATTTTTTGTATTTATACTTTCTATGGTTGAAAATGTATTTTCATAAAATTTATAGTTCTTATAAATTTTATAATTGTTAAATCAGTTTTCTAAAATATAACCAAGAAATTTTAATTTACCAAATTACCCCCCCCCTCTTGGTTAGCCTTGGGACAATTAACTTAGTTTTAACAACCTATTGAGAATTTACACCTAATCCACATGCAATCATCCTAGATGAAATGTAGGATAAAGGTAGCTCTACCCTAAGAGTTCAAAGGAGTCAATTAGACCCCATATTAGTGACTCGAGATGAATTTTTACAATACATTTAAATGACATTAATGAGAAGACTCACTAAGAACTCTATATTTTGTCTTATTTAATTAACCTAACTAAATTTTCTTACTACCAAAATTCCAAAGAAATTTTGGCACATAATGACCCTAACCATAGGAGAACTACAGCAGTCCCGTCACTTAGGCCCCTCATACCTTACCGTTGGCTTGTGTGCTAGGCAAGTGTATATTGCAAAAAGTAAAATGCATGTATGTATGCATGTCAGGGTAAAGGTGTTTGTATATATAGTACCTAGTATTATATCATCCTAGATCTAGTATATGTGTTCCAGCAAATTCTGAAACACATACACTGAGAAAAACCTAATAAAATTATACCTACTAATACGATCTACCACCCATATAATACAATGCATGTATGCAATATAAATGAAAGAGAGAGTAGTGTGTATAAAAGAAATTTTATTAATTAATTTTGAGTATTTATAACGGACTCTAACTCTACAAAAAAGAAAGGTGGTGAAGCTCCACCACAACAAACCTAAGTTTTATGCCTACCATATATGTAGAATTAGATACACCTGCTTAGTAATCTTTGAGCTCTAAGTCTTCTTTAGAATTCCAAAAGCGATTATCCCCTAAAGGCAAGGATATCGACTTTTGGAGCCCCACCTATATATATATATATATATATATATATATATATATATATATATATATGTGTGTGTGTGTGTGTGTGTGTGTGTGTGTGTGTGTGTGTGTGTGTGTGTGTGTGTGTAAGTAGGTATATATAATTTCTTACAAGTCTAGACACTATACAACTCGATCTATATACAAATATACTTTTTTTACAAACTCTGATACATACACTTTACATTTTCTAAGTACATTCTAATGACTCTTACAGGAATGTAAAAGCTGAAAGAAAAGCATTAGTACATAAATGTGCAGCAGTTGTGTAATATCCTAATGCTTCTAATGAAGTCCTTAAAGATGTCTAAGTTCATCGACATAAAGTAAAAATATATGACATTCAGAGTATAGAAATTAAATAAACAAACATAGGGTTCTCTCCAAGCAAAGCACCTGGCAAGAAATTCCCACCACCAGCCTAACATGGGCCAGAGTTGGTTGTCCTGACAAACCATCTAAGTGTGTGAAGCAGGTTGTGTGGCTTTGGTATGTGCTATAGGGGTTTAATGTTTGAGTTACATGTATTATTAATATTTGTTTATTAAAGGCTAAAACAAATATTTAATTATAGTTTATATTATATATGTTTGGATTTTATTATTTAGATTTTAATGGTTGGAGTTATTTATTTAATTATAAAGAATTTGTATATTAATAGCCTCAAAGTGCAAAGACCATTAATCTATAGATCCTAAGGCTTGTAAATGAAATGCAATCATCCCCCATATAGATAGATGACCACATAAAGCCTTAATGATTTATTAAATAATTTATTTGGGCTAGAAAGTGGGACCCTTCAATCTAATACACATGCTCTCCAAGTGGAATCAAGCATGATCTATAGCATTAATGATTTATTAGTGTTTGATTAGGGGTTGTAAAAATTTATACACATATGCCATCCGTGAGCGGAGGCTAGCATGGAGTATATACCCTTAACTTGTTATTTAAAATTTATTAAATCCTTAAATCACATGTGTAAGTTCTCTACAAAGGAAATCAAGCAGTACATAAAGGAGTGGATGATTTAGATGTGTTAGGGCTTTGAAATTTAATGCTAAAACACCCTAAAAAAAGAATTAATTGTTAAGCATAAAAGCCCAATTATTTAATTAAGGTTAATTGTCAAATTTATTTGATAAAAAAATTAAATTTTTAATCATATAATTTATCAAAATAATTTATATGTTTAATATTTTTGTTGAATTATTCTGTTTTTTATTGAATTGTTTTGAATTTTTAATAATTGCTAATTTTTTTAATTAATTTAACTAATTATTAATGAATTATTATTAAAAATTATTCAAAAATTTTATTTAAATTTGAATTATTAATCTCTAAATTTTATTTGAATTTTTATTTATTTTTAATTTTATTTATTATATTTAATTAATTATTAAAAATATATTTTTAATTAATAAATTAAAATAAATTTTCAATTAAAAATTTATTTTAATTGAAATTATAATTCTCTGATTTTATTTTTATTTTTATTTAAATTTACTTTATATTTTTTATTTTTTTATTTTTTTATTTTTAATGAATTTTTTTAATTTATATTTAATTAAGGTAATTAAAATTTAGTCAATTTAAGTTTAGATTTTAATTTTTTAATGATTATATGTTTAATTTAGAATTAATTGATGGTTAATTGACATTTTACTAGATTTTATTTGATTTATTAGAATTTATTGACGTTAACCCTTAATGAAGGGTTAGTTTTGATTAATCAATTTTTTATGTTCAATTAATGTCAAATCATGATGAATTTAAATCAAAGGGTGTTTGACACTAAGTTTACTTTGTTTGATATTTCATCCAAATAGGATGTGTATGTGAATCCTAAATCTTGCCTAAGCTAGCTAGACAAGGTGCTTAATTATTATCTTTAAGTGACACTATTATTGTATAGGTTTACAATCAATATCACTAACACTTGGAAATACATGAACAATCAAACATAACAATCCATAATAAAAATAGTGTCCTAATGCTTTATGGAATTATTATAGTGAATTACCAAAGCTATAGGTCATATAATGACCTATAAGTTTATAAATTTAACTATAGGGGGAGCGTATCAAATTAGGTTAAGATCATTATAGGATGTAAAGGACATCCTCAAATGCTCTCTACTAAATCAAGGCCATGATCACACTTATTTTAAGAGTAATATACAAAATACCCATACACCATCAATGGCCATTTGCTCCCAAACTATGTATGATTATGCCTTAAACATATTTTTTATATGAAGAAGCCTTCCTCACTGATTTCATAGAGCCCTAGCATGTACTTTTTGGAATTAGAATAGACTAATTTTGAATTTTTTAAAAATCTTGGTCAAAATAAGGCCAAGATTTTTTAGAAATTCAACTATGAGCTATAATGACATCAAATGGCTCTAGAAAAATCACAGAGTATGTGAAATACTCCATGATTTATAGTATTTAAATTTATACATAATCAGATATGTATTTAGAAAACAATTCACAAAATTCAATAATCACCCAAAGTCAATTTACTCACCATGCACTCGTGATTTTTACTTTATTTTATTTATAAAAGAAAGGCATTTTAATTTTGAAGAAAATGGATATTTATTTATTAATTTTGTTTAAGAATCAAATTTATTATGATTTTCCAAAGCTCCTAGTCATTTAAAATTATTTAATGATCAATTCTAAATCTAATTATAGCCGACGACAGTAGTGTCTTTACACACGTCTGAAGATGAGTGGGCCGCCTCAGATAGTGGCTGAGTTAGTGAGTAGTGCTTTACATATGGCCGTGCCTGGATAATCATGCGATAGTGCGTGGTTAATCACTTAACCACATCATACAAAATGGTAGACCATTCAATCCATGTGGTTATGGATCGATGGACAAGATTGTGCTGGATGAAATCTCATATGCCTAGTAGCTTCTACTTGTTGAGCCGAATGATCAAAATAACAAAATCATGATCATTATAATCAAATAGGTTCAATGAATGGCCATGATTTCATCACTTTCATTCAACAGCTGCTAAACCCTAGATTTAGGTTTTGTTTCAAAAAATCGATACAAAAGATCCTAGCGAGTGAAATTTTAGATAAGGTAAAGTTTGGTGATAGAAATAATTAAGAAGTGGTTTTTATGCCTTTGATACATTACTCTCAAATCCATTTACATTTCTAAATAAGGACCCATGGTTTGTGATCTACCTACTCGCAGATGATATCAGATGATATTTTTGCACTCGTTTCCCTCTTATAAACCTCCTCTACAGCTTTGTAGAAGACCTCGACCTTGGGGAATCACTAAAATGGGAGTTTGAATGATCAAGATGGAATAAACCTCGGTTTATCATCGATCTTGCTACCAGTAGCCACCAAACACCAGGGGATCTCTGGGAGAATGGAGTAAAACCTCTAAGATAATGGAACAAAATAAGAAAGTGTATGGGGAGACTCTGGAGATAATGCTAGGGTCAAATGAGAGATACATATAGTTTAGGTTAATTCATATACTGGAGATGATATAAATGGCTAGGATGAATCAAGGATGATACCTAGATGAAGGCCAGTTGTCCCTGGCATTTAGATAGCATGGAGGTGGCCTGGGCAGAGATGAAGTGGTCATGGGCTGCTTTCATGTGGAGGGGACCACTAACCTTCATTGGGCTAGATTTATTGGGCCATCTTGGGTCAGGCTGGGGTTTAGGAGGATTCTAAGAGGGTTTAGGTGACTAAGTGGGTTTGGGTTTAGCCAAGGAAGTCGGGTTGAGTGGTCTATCCATAAAGATGGGTTTTGAGCTCTTGTTAAATGATTTGACTAGTCAATTGGTCAAGAGTTTCTTAGGTGGCAGGTAGGGATGTAAGGTTGCTTCTTAGATCAAACATGAGGAGTTTAAGTGAGTAAATTTGATACATGAGTAAAGGAGTATGTGTGTGGTGATTTTTGACAAATTTTACTAATTTGACCAAGTCAAATCAGTCAGTGATTGATCTATGTTATACTTAGGGATGTTCACACCATGTATTGGAGTGTTCTTGAGAGATCTAGAGACTTGCTTTGAGTGTATGCAAGGAATTGGTCTAGTTTAACCTAATTTGACCAAGACTGTTCTTAGTTGATCAAGTTAACTATTGATTAGGTCAGGGTGACAAGTCAGGTCCAAATCACTAGGGATAATGTTCAGAATGTTTTGGTAAGATTCAAGGTTTAATTTGAAGTTTAATTGAGTATGAATAGTATTTATAATCAATTGGGTTAGCTTGAACTAGCCCAATTGGTTCAAATGGGTCAATTCAGGGTTGGAGGACCTATTGAGGGATGATCTACCAGCTAGAGCTCCTAATAAAGTGATTTGGACTATAAAAAGGGTCAAGGTGTTAGTACACTGATCTGGGTAGTGCATTGTGCTAACTAACTGTGTAATTGAGGTTTTGATTTATTGATGATGAGTGATTTCAGGATGCAGGCTATATGTATGATTATTGATGATCATGGATGATTAATTGTCAATAGATTACAAGCTGAGTAAATTGGATGATTAGTTATTGATTAAATGTGCTTGTAACTTGACTGATGACTAGATGATTGATTGTCAATTAATTATAGGCTATGATTGAAGTGCAGATTGAAAGCTTGACAATTGATTAAACATAGAACTAATTTTTAGTATTGATTGATTAAATGCTAGATGATTGACAGCTGGGTGATTAATAACCATCAGATTAACACTCAAGAATCTGGATAGGTCCTAATAACTTCATACAAAAATGAGGTCAATAAATGGATACCCAATAGGTGTGATGAATTTGAAAGATAAATAACATGCATTGGCATTGACCGAGGTGATCAACAAAGCTTAGAAGCTGGAAACTTGATTGAAAGATTGATTTTCAAACAAGCAGATGTAAGACCTAACTAAGAGATCAATTCTTAGAGAGGGAAGTTTAAACTTTAAATGGGAGAAAGATTCTAAAGTAAAGGTGGATGCTCATATAAGAGATCGATTCCTAAGTGAGTGAATTTAGAACCTAATCGATAGATCAATTATCAAAAAAGTAAATTTAAACTTTGAATGAAAGATTGATTTCCAAATAAAATAGAATACTTAGATGGGAGATCAATTCTCAAATGACTGGACTTAGAACCTGACCGATAGATTGATTATCGGAAAGGTAAATTTTAACTTTGACTGGAAGATAGATTTCCAAACAAATTGGAATATTCAAATTGGAGATCAATTCTTGAATAAGTGGATTTAGTACCTAACCATGATCGATTATCAGAAAGGTGAATTTAAACTTTAAATTGAAGATATATTTCTAGACAAAGAAGAATATTCAGATGGGAGATCGATTCACAAATGAGTAGATTTAGAACTTGACCGATAAATTGATTATCGAAAAGGTAAATTTAAACTTTGACTGGAAGATCAGTTTCTAGACAAATTGGAATACTCAGATGGTAGTTCGATTCCTAAATGAGTGGATTTAGAATGAGACTGTTAAATCAATTATCAAAAAGGTAAATTTAAACTTTGACTTGAAGATTGATTTCGAGATAAAGCGAAATACTCAGATGGGAGATCGATTCCTGAATGAGTGGATTTAGAACCTAGCTGATAAATCATCGACCAACAAGCTAATCTTCCAGATAGCATCGGTCGAGTCATCAAATATTGCAATAGGGTTTATCCTAGATATCAAATTTACCTTGAATACTTGAGTGGGAGATCCATTCATATATGGTGGATTTATGACCATGACCTTTGACTTCGACTAGGGTAAGTTTCTCAGTTCTACTATTTGGACCCAATTTACTTTATGTAGTATCAGCTGCGTTGAAAATTTAGACTTCAAGATTTATTTCATTGCAAAATTTATATATTAGATCAACCATTATAATACCACTTGAGATATCATCAATTGATAGGTAAATAGGATGATCTCCTTTGTAATCTATTAGCTGATAAGATCCTTCCTGGAAGACTTTCCCCACCATGAATGGACCATCCCACGTTGGCTCAAATTTACCACCTATCTTTTGATTAGCTAAGATGGGCCTTCATAAAAGTAGCACTAAGTCTCCTACTTGGAAGGTTCTCGGACGAACAAGTTTATCATGAGCCTCAATCATTTTAGCTTTATATAACTTAAGGTTCTATTGGGCATACATACACTTATCTTCCAAACCTTTAAGTTCTTTTAACAGGAATTAGCATTCTAATTTGATGTAATCTTATAGTTTATTTTGACTCTGAGTGAACTATACTTTAAAAGGGATAACAGCCCCTGCTAAGGCTTTTGCTAATTTAGCTAGAGCATCTACTATAGAATTCTTTCCATGGGAAATTCTGTATAATGTCATATTTGGGATTAGTCCCAATAAAAGCATTATATATTGATGATAAGGAATCAAAGTATATTTTAATACTTTATATATTCCAACCACTTGATTAATCACTAGCAGCGAATCTCCACATATTTTGATTTCTTTGATTCTATTTAAGATCATCAAATCTAATCCAACTATTAGTGTTTCGTACTCAGCTTCATTGTTCGTATAAGGTTCTGACATATGATATAGGTAATACATTATGCCTTTTTCTTGTGTGATGAATACTATACCAATTCCATCTTGCCTTAGAAAAATATCTTCTGATATTCCTTCCTGACTAGAAGTAGCGCCATCAAAATAGAATTCCCAAATGGACTTCTCATTTGACTCGAATTTCATGATTTGTCCATCCGATAGTTCATCCTCTATCGGGCAATCATCCTTTACTGTGTGAGCTACTAGGAAATATTCTATATCTTGTCCTTTTACTGCTCATAAGGAGTGAATATAATATCAAAGTGTGATAGAATCATCGACCAACAAGCTAATCTTCCAGATAGCATCGGTCGAGTCATCAAATACTACAATAGGGTTTATCCTAGATATCAAATTTACCTTGTGGGAAAGTATATAATGCCCCAACTTCTGGGCAGCAAATATCAAGGATAAATAATGCTTCTCGATTAGAGGATAATTTACTTTGGTGGGAAGTAAATGTCTATTCAAATAATAAAGTGTGTTCTATTTTCCTTCCTCACTATCATGAGTTAACAAGGTGCTAAGAGATTCACTTAAGGCTGTTGTACATAACATTAGTGATTTTTTAATAGTGTCTGTGAGCACTGGAGGATTCATAAAATACTTCTTTATACTATCGAATGCCTTCGGGAAATTCTGATCCCACCTGAGCGAAGCATCTTTCTTAAACAACATTAAAAATGGTTGGCATATGCTTGAAAGGTTCGATATGAATCTTCTAAGGTATGTCAATCGACCTTGGAAAGATCTCAATTGGGTAAGGCTTATAGGTGGAGGTATTATTATTGCTTTAATTTTATTCGGATCAATTTTCGATTCTGTGATGTCAAACCTAAAAGTTTGATAGGGATGTTAAGCCCTAGTGAACTAGTCCCGAGGCTAACCAAGAGGGGGGGTGAATTGGTTATTTAAAAATTTCACGATAACAATAACAATCTTTTCGATACTTAGCAGCGGAAACAAGTAAACAAGAACGAAAAGATCAACCAAAGAAATTCACCCAAGCAGTTTATATTAAAAAGTAAAGTGCAAAACTGAATCAGAAAAGCAAACCAGATTTTATAGTGGTTCGGTCAACTTGACCTACGTCCACTCCCCGGAGCCTCCCCTCCGGGTATTGCACTAAACAAAAGTGTCTCTCCTTTTGCTCCCACAGCAAGGCGGAGAAGCCTGTACAAAACACCTCCTTTTCACCACACGATGAGGCAGAGAACCTGACCTCCTTTCGCTTCCTCCTGAAGCAGGCAGAGAACCTTCGAACTCCTTTTGCTTCCACCTGAAGCGGGCAGAGAACCCCGGATCTTCTTGCGAACGATCCTCCCACGAAGAACACCGACTAGACGACAGACGACGAGCGGAGAAGACGACTCTGATCCGTGCTTGGAGCAACCTTAGTGAATCCCTCACTAACTCCCCCTCACAAGATCTCTTCTCTCTCTCCCAACTCTCTCTTCTCTCTAGGGTTTCTCAGGGAAGGAAGGTAGCAAAAAGATTTTTCCAAAAATTGGAAAAAGTTCTTTTAAAGGAGGGCTTAAAATTTGCCCTAAATCTCAACTGGTTGGCCAAGATTGTCCAGGACGATCGGTAGATCGTCCTGTACGATCAGTTCAAATTCAGCTGATTCAGTCTGGACGATTAGGCTCTTCTGGACGATCAGTAGAAAAAGTTGTTCATATCGTCCCGTACGATACAGCGATCGTCCGGGACGATTAGTGCAAATTGAGGAAAATCGTCCAGAAGACAGTTCGGGTCGTCCAGAGAAATCTGTGCTGGACGACCAAAAAATGACTTGATCGTCCAGGACGATTTGGACATCGTCCTGTATGATTAGTTCAAAAAGGCCCAAAATCGTCCTGAACACAGTTCGGGTCGTACAGCTGAAATGCACAAGACGATCACGATCGTCCGGGACGATCCTGCGATCGTCCAGGATGATGTGATCGTATCAATTAAACATTAATTGTTTTCCTTAATTACCAGACTAATTTAGGCATGATTGTAGTGAATCGTCCAGGACGATACACATATCATCCGGGACGATCAGACCAAAATACTTAAAATAAAACTTGCCTAACTTAATCTGGCGGCTGGGAATTTCTGATTTGAGCATATCGTCCCGCACGATCCAAAGATCGTCCAGGACGATCTGCTTAATCAGACCCTCTTAACTTAGTCGCCCTAATTAGGGTTTCTATTTTTACTGGATCGTCCAGGATGATGCGACTATCGTCCAGGACGATCTGAACAAAAATTGAACAGAAACTCTAACTCACTCAATCTCTCCCCCTGAGTGTGTGTGTGCAAGGTTACTTAGCTAGGGGATCAGTTACATTATAATTGACTCAATAAAAAGAAAAATCATACATTTGACACACTTGGACCTGATCTTGAGTTGGCTTGAGTGGCTCGTGGTCTTTTGTGCCTGAAACAGATTAACCAAGCAAAACATACTGGAAACATATTTATCATCTGCAAAACCAGATTTGCAACAATCTCCCCCTTTTTGATGATGGCAAATATTTGTAGAGTAGTTTGAAAATACAAGTAAACTAGAAGATCAAAACACAAACAGTTTTCCAAATTTTCATTTAACAACTAACACAATACAGGAAACATGACTCATAAAACAAAAATAGACACGACTACAAACTGACTCCCCCTTTTGACATCACAAAAAGGAAGAGGGAAAACACAGAAATAAAACATACAAGAGAATAACTACAAAAGCAGGAAACTAAAACAATTACAGGATGATTGACAGCACTGAAATCCATAAAAGGTTAGAAATAATCAACTTTCGTAACTCCGACCCCGGGGACCTTATAGATGCAAACCTCTTTCAAAATAAAAATCCGATTCAGAAGAAAAGACATTAGATTTGAAAAGAGATTCTTTCAAGCCTCGTTCCAGAAAAATATCTGATATAATAGTGTTACAAAGTAAAAAATCAGAAATCAGGATTTTCCAGACTCAAGCTTTTGAAAATATTAAGTGGCGCACAGATTTTTCTAGGACATTTAACAATCTGAAAGGGAAGAAAGCTTGGTTTGGGCTCATTTTGTGCCTCTTTTTCAAATTGGTTGGCGCTTTGCGCATCTTTTGATTTTTGATACACTTTGTGTATCCAATTTGGCAATTTCGCATCTTTTCAGTTTTGGGCTCATTTTATGCCTATTTTTCAAATTATCTGGAGCACTGCGCATCTTTTATAAGCTTTCTCCTTTTCATAATCATTAAAGAGTTTCAGCTGTGAGATTATCTTCTAGAAATAGGAGATGACTCTCCTTGGTAAGGAAGAATGATCCACAAAACAAAAGTCATACACCATATGATAAATGCAATCACTTGGTTTTAGAAAATCAAACTAATGACTCAAGAGTTTGAAAAACACTATTGATATGAGGCAGATTACTGTAGGAAGATAAAATAATCTCTATTTCAAAAACTAACATTTTAATTTTGAAAAGAATTTTTATTTGAAAGAAACCATACACCAGTAAAGGAGTTAGAGGAAGAGAAACAATCATCAATGTTTCTTCCCTTTAACAGGTTCAGTGGAATCAATCACTGCGTACCAGCTTCCAAACCAAAACAAGGTAAAAACTCATAGTTAGAAATTCAGATTTTCAGAAATAGTGGGCGGTGATCAGATTTTGAAAAATATAAAAACAGTAAGTGCAAGATATGAACTAGTGAATACAAGAAGGTAGAAAATCACACCAAAGTAAATACTCAAATCAAACTAACAGTAAGGCTAAAACAGAAATCAGCAGAAGAAATACAATCAACTGAAAGTAAATAATCAAAGCAAAAACTAACTAACAGAAATCAGAAATCAAAATAGTAAACCTAACTAACAGAAATCAGAATACCAATCAGAAAGATCATAAATCAGCAGTCATCAGAATCAAGCATTTATATCAATCACTCCTAATCTGGTTCTCAAAATGCTGAATGAGTCAAAGGCCAGTGGTTTAGTGAATATGTCAGCCAGCTGATTTTCAGTTGCTACATGATGTAGCTCAATGTCCCCTTTTGTAACATGGTCCCTAATGAAGTGATGCCTAATGTTAATGTGTTTGGTCCTAGAATGTTGGATTGGATTCTTAGAGATACAGATGGCACTGGTATTATCACACAGAACAGAAATTGTGCCAACGGGTACTCCTAAATCCAAGACTTGTTGTTTCAACCAAAGAACTTGGGCCACACAACTTCCTAAGGTAATATACTCAGCTTCAGCAGTGGAAAGTGCAACTGAGTTCTATTTTTTACTGGACCAGGAGACTAACGACTATCCTATGAATTGACAAGTCCCAGAGGTACTCATCCTATCCACCCTACACCCCGCAAAGTCAGAGTCAGAATATCCAATGATCTCAAAAGAGGTGTTGTGCCTAGGGTACCAAATTCCTAGGTTTGGGGTCCCTAAAAGATATCTAAGAATTCTCTTAACAGCAGTCAGGTGGGACTCTTTAGGATCAGCCTGAAACCTAGCACAAAGACAGACACTAAACATGATATCAGGTCGGCTAGCAGTCAGGTAAAGCAGTAAACCTATTATCCCTCTATACTTCTTCTGATCAATAGATTTTCCATTTGAATCCTTATCTAACTGAACTGAGGAGGGCATGGGAGTATTGATTGGCTTGGCTTTGTCCATTTCATATTTCTTCAAAATGTCCTTAGTGTATTTTGATTGATTGAGAAAGGTTCCATCATCCGTTTGCCTTATGCTAAACCCCAAAAAGTAGGACAATTCTCCCTTCATACTCATCTCAAACTCCTTACTCATTGTTTTGGAAAACTCATCACATAAATATTTATCAGAAGATCCAAAAATTATATCATCAACATAAATTTGGACAATGAGTAAGTCATCTCCTATTCTCCTCAGAAAAAGGGTGGTGTCTACGCTTCCCTTAACAAACTCTCTTTCTAACAGGAATGTGCTAAGCCTCTCATACCAAGCTCTGGGTGCCTGTTTCAATCCATATAAGGCCTTTTTTAATTTATAGACGTGACTTGGATATTGGGAACTCTCAAAGCCTGGGGGTTGTTCTACAAAAACATCTTCTTTAATTATCCCATTTAAAAAGGCACTCTTGACATCCATTTGAAATAGCCTAAATCCCTTGTAATAGGCAAAGGCTAGTAGCACTCTAATGGCTTCCAATCTAGCTACAGGGGCAAAAGTTTCCTCAAAATCTATCCCTTCTATCTGATTATACCCCTTAGCCACCAATCTTGTCTTATTTCTCACCACCACACCAGAATCATTCATCTTATTCTTAAAGACCCACTTGGTTCCCACAATACTTTGGTTTCTAGGTCTTTCTACTAACTCCCAAACATCATTCCATACAAATTGATTCAATTCTTCCTGCATAGCTAAAATCCAAAACTCATCAGACAAGGCTTGAATGATGTTGGTGGGTTCAGTCATTGAGATAAAGGCAGAATGGTTTACTTCCTTCCTAAGTCCATGCCTAGTCCTAACACCTTCAGAAGGGTCTCCTAAGATCAGTTCTTTAGGATGACTCGAAGAATATCTCCAATCTCTAGGCAATTGGGTTTGAGGTTCTACCCTTTCCTCCAAATTTGTATTTCCAACTCCTTGGGTAACCTCAACAATCTCTTCATCTTCTACTTCAGATCTAGACTCCTTAGGATCAGATTCATCAAACACTACATGGGTTGTTTCTTCCACCACCAAAGTCCTCCTATTGAACACCCTAAAAGATTTCCCCACACTTGAATATCCTAAGAACACTCCTTCATCAGATTTGGGGTCAAATTTTCCTAAGGGTGACTTCTCGTTGTTCAGAATGAAAACCTTACAGCCAAAGACATGGAGGTGGGACAGATTTGGTGTTCTACCCTTAATGATCTCATAAGGTGTCTTGTTCAGTTTGACTCTCACATTCACCCTATTCAGCACATAACAGGCAGTGTTCACCGCTTCAGCCCAAAAGTATTTTGGAAGTGAATACTCGGCAAGCATGGCTCTAGCGGCTTCCACTAAGGTCCTGTTCTTCCTTTCAGCTACCCCATTCTGCTGAGGGGTCCTAGGAGCTGAAAAATTGTGACTAATCCCATGATTCTCATAAAAACTTTCAAATCTTTCATTTTCAAACTCCCCTCCGTGATCACTATGGATGGTAATAATCTCACATCCTAACTTCTTCTGAATCCAAGTAGAGAAAGATCTAAACTCATCAAATGACTCAGATTTGTGTGACAAAAACTTAACCCAAGTGAACCTTGAATAATCATCAACAATCACAAAACCATAGACTCTCCCCCCTAAGCTGGCAGTGCTAATGGGTCCAAAGAGGTCCATATGAAGAACTTCTAAAGGTCTAGAGGTTCTAATGTCCTTAACTGAGTGAAAAGAGGACTGGACTTGCTTCCCCAACTGACAGGCATCACACAGGTGATCCTTTGTGAACTTAAGCTTGGGCACACCTCTAACTAAGTCCTTTTGGGTGGCTCTCCTAAGGGTTTTCATACTGGCATGACACAATCTCCTATGCCATAGCCAAGACTCATCAGCAGCAGTTTTTAAGTAAATTGAATTATCAGATTTAATGCTACTTACATCCAGCTTGTAGACGTTGTTGATCCTTTGCCCCTGCAAAACAACTTCATCATTTAAGCTTAAAATGCAGCCTGTGGGCAGGACTTTGATGCTGTATCCCTTGTCGCAGAGTTGACTAATGCTCAGCAAGTTGTGTTTCAGTCCATCTACAAGCAAAACATTATCAATCACAAAATTCTTTGAATCACCAATTATACCTGTGCCTACCACCTTCCTGGTGGTGTTATCTCTAAGTGTAACCTTGCCTCCAGCTCTGGCCTCCAGCGAAATGAACTGATTTGCATCTCCAGTCATATGTCTAGAACATCCGCTGTCCAGGTACCACATGCTCTCACGAGGTCTTATGTGAGAGCACACCTATAAAATCATCAAATGTCGGTCTTAGGAACCCAAACAGGTTTGGGTTCCTTCTTATGAAAAGAAGAATGCGATGCATGCGTGCTGTGCTGTGAAACAGGCAGTTTGGGTCTCCACACCCAATGTGTACTACGGTGAACAGTACAAGTGTGTGATATGTGTCCTAACATGCCACATGAAAAACATCTAACACCAGGAAAAGGATTAACTAAACATCGTGAGTGATAGTGCCTCTTCCTAGTAGTGTATGAAACATGCTTTGATGAACTTGCAACAGAATTTTTAAAAGGTGGCGGTGCATAAAACTGTTCAAAGATAGGCGGTGTTTTGTTCTTTTCAAAAGCGCTGATTTTTACTTCCAAAAACTCATTCTCTTTCTTTAAACTTGCAATTTCAAATTTTAAAGTGCCACTGTTACTTTCTACTTCACATGCCATTATATCTAACTCTTTAAAAGCTTTTTCTAAATCAACATGCGTGGTTTTCAAAGAATCATGCTCAGAAGCTAAATCAGAATATTTTTTGTTCAATTCATCAAACTCATCAAGCAGAGACATGTGATTGGAATCAAGTGTGGAATGATCTTTAACTACAGAATCATGCTCTTTTTGTAAAGTCAAATAATCTAATTTCAAACTAGCATGGGTTTTCTTAAGCTTCCTATACGATGTATGAATCTTTTCAGAAACTTCAAATAACTGATCGTAAGTAAGCTCACATACCTCTTCCTGGTCCGACTGACTAGGGTGATCATCCGCCATCAGACACAAGTTTGTTTTCTCCTCTTCAGCTTCAGTCTCAGAAGAGTTGGATGCAGAGTCTGCCCAGAACGCCTTCTGAATCCGCTTCTTGTCCTTTATAAACATTGGTTTCTCCTCACTCTTCTCCTTGCTTGGGTGATCTTTAAGTGTTGGACAATCAGCCTTAATGTGTCCAGGCTTCCTGCATTCAAAACAAACCGATTCAGATGAACCCTTAAAGTTTTTATTGAACTTACCCTTGTTCCACTTCTGATAGTTCTTATGTTTCTTCCTTAGAAAGCTTTTGAATTGCTTTGTGATTAAGGCAACATCATCGCTATCAGACCTGGAAGTGCTAGCATCTGAATCTTTGGCCTTTAGTGCCACTGTCTTCTCTTTCTTGCGTTCACCTGCATCAAGTTGCCTTTGGTTCACCCCTTGCTCGCAAGCAATGAGTGATCCAAGTAAGCTGTCAATAGAATAAGTATTTAAATCTTTGGATTCAGTAATAGCAGTAATCTTAGCATCATAAGAAGCAGGCAAACATCTAAGAATCTTGTTCACTCTTTCGTAGTTAGTAAGTTCTCTACCTAAAGCATACAAAGAGGTAACAATCTGAGTGAACCTTGTGTATATTTCTGAAATAGTCTCACTATGTTTCATGCGAAAAAGTTCGTAATCATGTAACAAAATGTTTAACCTAGATTGTTTGACTTCAGTTGTACCTTCGTATGTTATACATAACCTATCCCAGATTTCCTTTCCCGTTGTACAAGTAGAAACATGCATATAGTCTTCAGATTTCAACGCACAAAAGAAAC
This sequence comes from Dendrobium chrysotoxum, assembly GCA_019925795.1. NCBI lineage: Eukaryota > Viridiplantae > Streptophyta > Magnoliopsida > Asparagales > Orchidaceae > Dendrobium > Dendrobium chrysotoxum. Next base: position 25,693,980 of record CM034298.1, on the reverse strand, counting down.
AGTTCAAATATTTTGCATTCAACTGTGCCAAACCACGATCATCAAACGTCCAATCAGCAAACGGCAATTCACTTTTTACATTGTTAATCATTCGAAAAGGTGGTTCGTATCCGTCCTTAACTAACATCCACATGCGATAATCAATAGATTGCAGAAAAGTAGACATGCGTGTTTTCCAAAAATCAAAAGGAATATTGTCAAACAACGATGGTCTGGTAATAGAATAACCTTCAGCAGTATTACGATTATTACAGTTAGCCATGGATCAAATTCAAAAGTTTTTAAACCTAAATTTTGAATCCCACTCTGATACCACTTAAAAGTTCGAAAGGGATGTTAAGCCCTAGTGAACTAGTCCCGAGGCTAACCAAGAGGGGGGGTGAATTGGTTATTTAAAAATTTCACGATAACAACAACAATCTTTTCGATACTTAGCAGCGGAAATAAGTAAACAAGAACGAAAAGATCAACCAAAGAAATTCACCCAAGCAGTTTATATTGAAAAGTAAAGTGCAAAACTGAATCAGAAAAGCAAACCAGATTTTATAGTGGTTCGGTCAACTTGACCTACGTCCACTCCCCGGAGCCTCCCCTCCGGGTATTGCACTAAACAAAAGTGTCTCTCCTTTTGCTCCCACAGCAAGGCGGAGAAGCCTGTACAAAACACCTCCTTTTCACCACACGGTGAGGCAGAGAACCTGACCTCCTTTCGCTTCCTCCTGAAGCAGGCAGAGAACCTTCGAACTCCTTTTGCTTCCACCTGAAGCGGGCAGAGAACCTTGAATCTTCTTGCGAACGATCCTCCCACGAAGAACACCGACTAGACGACAGACGACGAGCGAAGAAGACGACTCTGATCCGTGCTTGGAGCAACCTTAGTGAATCCCTCACTAACTCCCCCTCACAAGATCTCTTCTCTCTCTCTCAACTCTCTCTTCTCTCTAGGGTTTCTCAGGGAAGGAAGGTAGCAAAAAGATTTTTCTAAAAATTGGAAAATGTTCTTTTAAAGGAGGGCTTAAAATTTGCCCTAAATCTCAACTGGTCGGCCAAGATCGTCCAGGACGATCGGTAGATCGTCCTGTACGATCAGTTCAAATTCAGCTGATTCAGTCTGGACAATTAGGCTCTTCTTGACGATCAGTAGAAAAATTTGTTCATATCATCCCGTACGATATGGCGATCGTCCGGGACGATTAGTGCAAATTGAGGAAAATCGTCCAGAAGACAGTTCGGGTCGTCCAGAGAAATCTGTGCTGGACGACCAAAAAATGACTTGATCATCCAGGATGATTTGGACATCATCCTGTACGATTAGTTCAAAAAGGCCCAAAATCGTCCTGAACACAGTTCGGGTCGTACAGCTGAAATGCACAAGACGATCACGATCGTCCGGGACGATCCTGCGATCATCCAGGACGATGTGATCGTATCAATTAAACATTAATTGCTTTCCTTAATTACCAGACTAATTTAGGCATGATTGTAGTGAATCGTCCAGGACGATACACGTATCGTCCGGGACGATCAGACCAAAATACTTAAAATAAAACTTGCCTAACTTAATCTGGCGGCTGGGAATTTCTGATTTGAGCATATCGTCCCGTACGATCCAAAGATCGTACAGGATGATCTGCTTAATCAGACCCTCTTAACTTAGTCGCCCTAATTAGGGTTTCTGTTTTAACTGGATCATCCAGGACGATGCGACTATCATCCAGGACGATCTGAACAAAAATTGAACAGAAACTCTAACTCACTCAATCTCTCTCCCAGAGTGTGTGTGTGCAAGGTTACTTAGCTAGGGGATCAGTTACATTATAATTGACTCAATAAAAAGAAAATTCATATATTTGACACACTTGGACTTAATCTTGAGTTGGCTTGAGTGGCTCGTGGTCTTTTGTGCCTGAAACAGATTAACCAAGCAAAACATACTGGAAACATATTTGTCATCAGCAAAACCAGATTTGCAACAAAACCACAAAATCCAAAAATTCTCTGAAGTGACGCTGAAATCGCACTTTAAAAGATTCATTTTTATGTTGTATTGATGTAATCTTTGGAAAATAATTCTCAAGTCATATAAATGATCATCTCTTTTGAGACTTTTAACTACTAGATCATCAAAATAACACTCCACTTATTGGTGGAGGAGTTCGTCAAAAATCCTTATCATTTCTTTCTCGTAAGTTACTCCAGTGTTCTTTAATCCAAATGGCATGACTTTGTAGCAATAGATCCCTATCAGCATTCTGAATGCTTTATAGTTCTCATCTTTGGGATCCATTTTAATATGGTTACATCTGGGAGCCATTCATAAAGGAGAATATTGCTTGTGAGGAAACAATATCTACCATGAGTTCTGGTATAAGAAGCAGAAACTCATCTTTAGGACAAGCCTTATTTAAGTCTCTAAAGTCGATACAGATGTATATCTGACCATTCTTCTTCTTAACTAGATAGACGCTAGCTAACTAGGTTGGATATTTCTCCACCTTGATAAAGCCATCATCAAATAATTTCTTAACTTCAACAATGACCTTATGCTTGATGTCGAGTCACATTCATCAAGGTGCTTGCTTCACTAGAAATATTTCAAGTTGAATAGATAACTTGTAAAATGCTATGTCTGGGGATAACCCGGGCATTTCTTCATAACTCTAGGTGAAGCAATCTTTGAATTTTGATAGTAGTCGAATCTTGTTGTTTGCCTCATCCTCATTCAACAGAGAGCTGATGAAGATCTAACAAGGGTCTTCTTTAGTGCCAAAATTTATTTATTTATGATCATTGATCATAGATTTGATTTGCTCTTAAAGTTCTGGAGGTGCATCCCTAACTTGATAGTCATCCATGTCATCTAAAGTTTCTAAATAGAGTTTGTTAAAAGATTTAACATTCGCCAAAAAGAGACTAACAATTCAAAATTATTATATATTACTAAGCAATATTAATCATCATCACATGGAGGTAGAGTAACAAGAAAATACCTGATCTTGATACGTATTTGTGGTATTTTGTATTCCGTAGATATTCAAATTGATGGGCTTCACCACTAGTACAATTTGAAGGTATTAAACCTTGCTTTGTGAATTTATTTATAAGGTTTGAATACCAATCAAAAGGTAGTTTTATTATATCCTCCATAAAAGGATCAACATGGGTTACATCAATTTTTGGGGGTTTACTGGTGGAAGGTATAAAGATATTTTCCATCGTGTCAAAGTTTAGCGGGAGAGAGGTTTTCACCTCCAACCTCTTTACATCATTCTGGGATAGTGGGGTTAAGGTAATATTTTCTACATACCTTTTTAAACTTTCCATGGTAGATAAATTTGAATTATTTTCCCTAATGACTTGGACCCTATTCTCATCACTACCAGTTTTTATAGAAATCGTAAACTTTGGTTGATTTATGAATTTCCTATATTCTACAGCCTATGGGTCTTTCTCAAGCATATATGATTTATCTTTTGAGCTAGATTCCAAATTGATATGTATTGTAGGCTCCCTTATTTGTATACTTTTATTTTCACCTTCTCAATTTATTTAATTGTTCCATCCTTGACCTCTTCCTCTAGATCGTTATTCCATTCTACCACCTCTTTATGAGAGAGGAGCAGGTGACCAACAAACATCATGTTCGAGATCAAGGCACTGTTCTTTTTCTTTTTCTTCTTACTATTCTTTATTTTACTTCCACTTCAGCCAATTTGAGATTTTAGAGAAACTAATCTTCTTTTTAAGTAGATAGTACGAAGCATCTTCGTACGTACTGACTATGTGAATCTAAAATGGTGCAAATCACTTTTGATGTAGTGTTTTACTCCTTCAGAATTTTTGATACACTGACGTAAGGTGGAAGGCACCATTCTATATTCATGTAGCTATGGACTACTTAGGAGAGCATTAAAAGAGGCTTCATAATCTATTATATGGAATTCGGCCTCAATTTTTAGGGTTTCTATCTCTAAAAGCAAGCTTATTAAACCCAAAACCCTCTCACCCTTTTCATTGATCCACATAACATCATCTTATTAGAGTAGATTTTGTGAGTATCCACCCTTAAGTATGCGAGAATTCTAAGTCATAATGTTGATCGATGCACTAAGATCAATAAGCACATGAGATACTTTAAAGTAATCTATGTTCACGGAGATGTATAAAGGATGGTTATGATCCACAGTTCCCAATAGCAAATCTTCATCTGAAAAAATGACTCCAAGAATTTCCTAAAAGTATAATGCTTCTTTTTTTTTATTGTGTTAAGGCTAGCAGAGTCATATAGATCTCTAGATCAAGTAAATCTTTGACTAAAGATTCCCTCATTTCTTTATAAAGAACTAGAGCATCATAAATACTCAATTTCACAAGTAGCTTTCTAAGATGCACTAATATATTATAATTAACCTTTAGAATCTCTATAGTTTCTTCATCTTGCTATTGAACTTGTTGAGGTTAATTTGAAGCTCATGGATTATCTACAACCTGCTTCCCTTTATCAGTAGCTACAACCTGTGGAGGTGAGACTTTACCACTATGAAGATTAACTTGCACTACTTCTATAGAAGAAGGATCCTCACTAAGCTTTGGTTATTGATTATTAATTGCATCTGGTTATCCTCTAGTGGTGTGTTTGAATTAGTAACTCCAATTCTATATTGATAGGATCACCTTGCACGTTGAGTATAGGGGAATCTCTATCATAATAGTATTGGAATTGTTCATCTATATCATTTATAAGTCTTCCTTGAGAATTATTTTTGTTATTATTTATATTTTGATCCAGATATTCATTAGCAGAAATAAACAAGATTTACGTGGAATCCTATTTCATTTCTTTCTTAGGCCTAGGAGGGACAAAATAAAAGTCACACGGGGTTAGGGATTTGAGAGACATATGTTTGTCATTTGCATAAATGACTAATTTATCAGAACTTAACTCTGTTTTATTCTTCACTTTGTCCTTTAAAGCTACCGGAGCATGATCAACTCGCACATCCTTAGGTTCTTTAGTTAGAACTTTATTCTTCTCTTCCTCATGAGCTACCAGATCAACTTCAATAGGATTCTATACTCTCGGGCATTCCTGGAAAGATGAACAATATAGTTAAGGGTTCTTTCGGAAGAATGGGATAAAGCTACATCCCACTTGTCATTAGATTTTAAAGCAGAAGAAGCTACAGAAAGCTCACAAAATATACACTTAGTGGATCCCTTACTCGAATCCACTAAGTATTCTTTGGGTATTACAATTGTCTCATCTTTATAGTACTTGTTGAGTCACTCTTTGAAAGTTAAGTGTTTTTCTAACTCATGACCTGAAATCTGATGATACAAGCAATAAATAGGTTGCCCTGCATTACCAACTTCTTTTAGCTTTCTAGGCTCAAGAAGCTTGAATCTTGGCTTCTTTATGAGGCTCCTAAATATTTTCTTGATGACCTCTCATTTAAAAGGATATACTTTATTCCTAAAGTAATCAAACTTCTCTTTTTTTTGCTCTGGAGTCAGAAAAGGTCAAGTTCTAAGCTGGTGATCACCTTGAGGCTTATTATACTACAGATATTGAGGAGGTCGACTCAGATTTTCTGCCTGAATCTACATTGGTGGTTTTCCCTTATCAACTACAAACACTATCCCTGACTTCTTCTCTAACACTATCAGAGTTTTTAACTTCTTTATTTCTAAAGAAGCTAGATCCTTTAAGAATGGTAGCTGAGAAGCTTTCTCTTGGAGATTAGAGGCGTTACTTAATAGCTTCTCAAAGGTTTTAATTGTAAAATCCTTCAACAGAAAGGCAACTAGATCATGGATATTTTTTAGGAGGATCTCCATTGAATGCTATTCTTACAACTGTGGCTCACATCTCATACTAAGATTCCTCTATCTTTAAATGCAATCTATCAAGATTTCACCCAACTTTTGCTTCTCAACTATTAGATATCCAATGATGATGTGATACTTTGCTCCGGTGAATCTCTTTACAAATATAGCTTCTAAATCACTTAAGATATGGACTGACCCATTAGGTAGTTTAGTATATCAATCAAATGTGATACCAGATAAGCTACTTACAAATTACCTGAATAGCAGCGCATCACTGCCACCAGTACTGCAATAACTAACTCTGAAGTGAGTGAGATATTACATAGGATTACCCATACTGTTAAAGTTTTTGAAAGAAAGAGGTAAGAAACCTTTAGGATAAGGGATCAAGTCGCATTCTTATAAATATGGTCTACCTTTTAGAACACATGAGGTACGATAAGATTAAGCTAATACCTCTCTTACTTATGGTTCCACCATCTGCTTGATATCTACCAACTGCACTGATAGTGGTTCTATTTTCCCAAGCTTATTCATTGGTTTCACTGGTTCTTCTATCTTGATTGGTTTATTCCTATTATTCAATTGCACTGATTCATCAAGAGAAGATTTAACTTAAGTATCCAGAATAGGAGGAGCCTTGCCCTATATGATGGATATTATAGCCATCATCTCCTCTAACTCCTCCATTCCCAATATATATTCATTTGTCTCATGTAATTGTTCTAACAGATGATGAGTTGAATCAGCTATATCATCCTCATCATTGTTGTTGTTAGAACCTCTAACTTGAACCTTACCTTTCTCTTTATCCCTTTATAGAGATGAATGACAGTTGACCATATTGACACTGCCAGACGTCTCTTCATCCTCTTTAGCTTTTTGCTTGTTGATCTGGCGGATACTCTCTTTCAGATGATCCACCATCTTCTTTGATTGACCTACTATCCACATTGTGCAAATCTATGTGAGCATATTCTCTAGAAGGAAATAATTTATTATAAACTTCCCTTTCTTTGATCTTTCATCCACTGTGTCATTCCTCTGATTCATTAATGCAGTTGGAGTGGGAACCATCTTAGGCTGCCAAATCATCTCCCTGTCAGATAATAAAGATGACTGATTTGTGAATTTCAGTCTCTTTTTATCAAAACCAGAAGTTGATTTGCTACCTCATAAATGGTGTCGATCAACCCTTGATGGATGTGGACTTACAAAATGACCAGAAGTTCTCAGAGGAAGATTTCTAGACCAATTGGAAGATGGAAGAGATATGAGATTATAACCTCAACAAGCTAATACTCCATATCATAGAGATCTTACAAGAGTTTGTTGGCTATACTGGTGAAATGATTCTACATACTGATCAAGTTATGAGAACTTCTTTGGATACCTACAATAATCTGTAACAGCAACTGGTTGACTTGGACCAGACTCCTAGAACTGTACTCTTCTTTTAGTTAGAGGAGATGCCCCTCGCCTTCCACTTAGGTGTGGATGAACTTTAGTAGATATGACATTTTTAACGCTTCTCAAGAATTTTGTCATTGACTGCCTATAACTAGTGGCATAGTCTTGAATCAACCCATTCATCAAGGACTAAAACATTCTCTTCCTTTCAAATAGAGAAGGAAGAACAAGATCAGCACAAAACAAAGTAGGGGGAGAGTTCTCTATACATGCTATATTCTCTTCCCCAGCAGCAGCCAATAGTGGATGGAATCTGCTACAAGCTAGCTGAGAAGAATTAACATATGCCTCAGCACTTCAGAATCTGTTCTCTTCGCTACTTTAGTTGCATTGGCAATCAAAACATCTTCCTTTAGCTATTTAGCTTTCTCTACTCTTTGTCTTATATGGCAGTTCATGTTGCGATGCTGAGACTTAGTCATCTCCATGATCCCATAAGATGACCCCATATCAAAGTTTTTGAATACATGCATTTAAGCACTAACTGTAGACTTTCCCTTATAATAATAAACTGGGGGAAGTTAAGCATGAAAAGACCAAGGGTATAGCAGCTACAAGAGCAACTACAGACCCACCCTCGAAGTTGACTTGGAGTGGAGGTGACTTGATAGACTCAACAGTGAGTGCAACCACTTCAGCTTGTGGTGCAGTAAAGATCACTTGTAGGTTCCCAAAACCTGATCCAAACTTGATCTACGTGCCCTCAACAGATTGGGCAATAGTGACATTGATGTTGAAGATCAATTTACCAAACATTTTTTTGTGATTCAACGAGAAAACCAAATCAATTACTGAGCTTATTGAACTCAAACTAAATACTGAATCTACTTGAACCCTAGGGTAAGTTCTAGATAGTTAATGATTGAAATATGAAAGGAACCTAGCTAAGGACTCGAACAATAGAAAATATATGATTATAAAGTGAAGATTTAGAGGAATGATTGATTGAAAATTGATTGGAAATTGAAGTTGAATTTGTTGATCGAGAAGATGATTGATTGAAATGTGATTTTAAATATAAGGCATGAAAATAAGCAACTTGCTTATATAAATAATTATATTATAGATTTAAAATCTAGTCTCCACTAAAGATAGAAAGTAAACCCACTCCTCAGCGACGTTGCCAGAAAACTCTGTGGACAAAATTAACATTTATGTGTAACGATGACCACTTGATTTCCTATCTAATATTTCTTTAATCAAATCTGCAAAATTAGTGTTAATTACTCCAAAGAATAAACTAACACTTGTATTTTTTATTTGAGGAAAGAAATGATTTTATTTTTGTATTCAAACTAGCATAGGGAATGTAATAATTATCCCTAAGGATAAAAACTACATTCATCTATCATTTTGAATACAAAATTGACTCAGGATAAGTATTAGTCGACGTCTTGAGATTTTCCCCTCTCTTAGCAAACTAAGAGATAGTTAGCAAACTAAGAGAGGGTTTATTTTAAACTGGAATATCGGGCTCCTATAAAGGCAAGCCTCTACAGTCAATTACATCTCTGAAAGAAAACTTTTAATTAAAGTGGAGATTAGATTCTAAACTTACAATACAATTAGGTATTTAAGCAAGTTGCATTCAGTATTTGAAACTATCAATCATCCCTTTGAAAATATTATTAAATTTTATAGAAAATACATTAATATTTAACATATATATATATATATATATATATATATATATATATATATATATATTATTAAGATAGGAGATGTGCAAAGACAACTAGGCTTATGCCTGCTTGGAATGAATAGCCAGCTAATAACCTAACCCACAAGCAATCATCCTAGATGAAATGAAGGATGAAGATAGCTCTACCCTAAGAGGTCAAAAGAGTAAATCTGACCCTAAGGGATTTTTAATTGATGTTTACATTATATATGTTTAGATTTTATTATTTAGATTTTATGGGTAGGAGTTTTTATTTAATTATAAGGAATTTGTATATTAATAGCCCCAAAGTGCAAGGACTATTAATCTACAGATCCTAAGGCTTATAAATGAAATGTAATCATCTCCCATATTGGATAGATGACCACATAAAGCCTTGATAATTTATTAAATGATTTATTTTGGATAGAAAGAGGGACCCTTCAATCCAATACATATGCCCTCCTAGTGGAATCAAGCATAATGTATAGGGTCAGTGATGTATTAGTGTTTGATTAAGGGTTATAAAAATTTATAGACACATGCCTTCCAACGAGCGGAGGCTAACATGGTGCATATACCCTTAACTTGTTATTTAAATTTATTAAGTCCCTTAATCACATATATAAGTGCTCTCAAAATAGAATCAAGCACTACATAAAGGAACGGATGATTTTGATGTGCTAGGGATTTAAAATTTAATGCTAAAACACCCTCCAAATGAAATTAAGTGTTAAGCATAAAAGCCTAATTATTTAATTAAAGTAAATTATCAAATTTATTTGATTAAAACATAATTTTTTATTAAATAAATTATCAAACTAACTTTGTGTTTATGTTTAATATTTTGGTAAAAAAAATTTATTTTTTTTGAATTATTTAGAATTTTTAATTATTTATTGAATTTTTTATTAATTTAGTTAATTATTAATGAATTATTAATTAATTATAGATATTTGAGTTTGTACAAGGCTCTGATTTGTTGCTTAATGAAATGAGTTACATTATTTTTAGGTAATAAGAGTTCTATATTCTAGGGAGTTAGAGGTATTTATCTTCTATGAGTTTGTTATGGAAGTAAATAGACTGAGGAAAGATGGGGGTATGGTATTTCTAGCATCAGTCTAGGATAGGAGTGAAAGTTCGATAGAGATGTTAAGCCCTGATGAACTAGTCCTGAGGCTAACCAAGAGGGGGTGTAAATTGGTTATTTTAAAAAATTCGTGAGCAACAGGAAAGATCTTTTCAATAATTTGTAGCAGAAATAAGTAAACACAAAAATGAAAAGATCACCCACAGATTTTACCCAAGCGGATAATAACAGAAAAGTAAAGTGCAGAAAATAATCAGAAAGAGCACACCAGATTTTATAGTGGTTTGGTCAACTTGACCTACGTCCACTCCCCGGAGCCTCCCCTCCAGGTATTGTACTAACATAAAAGTGACTCTCCTTCTGCTCCCACAGCAAGGCGGAGAAGCCTGTACAAAACTCTTTTCCACCAACCCGGTGAGGTAGAGAACCTGAACTCCTTTCGCTTCCTCCTAAAGCAGGCAGAGAACCCGGACTCCTTTCGCTTCCTCCTGAAGCAGGCAAAGAACCTGAACTCCTTTCGCTTCCTCCTGAAGCGAGCAGAGAACCTGGATCTTCTTGCGAACAATCCTCCAACAGAAAACACCGACAAGATGAGAGATGATGAACAGAGAAGACGACTCTGATCCTTGCTAGGAGTAACCTTTGTGAATCCCTCACAAACTCCCCCTCATAAGATCCTCTCTCTCTCTCTCCCAAGCTCTCTCTCTCTCTCTCTCTCTCAAGGTTTCTCTGGAAAGGAAAGTAGCAAAAGATTTTTCTTGCTGGATGAAAAAGATCTTAAATAGGAGGGCTCAAAAATAGCCCTAAATCCCAACTGGTCGGCAAGGATCATCCAGGATGATCTGGCAATTATCCTGTACGATCAATTCATAAACACACAAAATTATCCTAAAAACCACTCTGGACGTACAGGTTAAACATGCTGGACGATCACAAAATGACTTGATCTTCCAAGATGATATCTCTATCGTCCGGTATAATTAGTTCAAATCCACACAAAATTGTCCTGAGCATCGCTCTGGACATACAGGTGAAACATGCGTGATGATATGGGTATCATCCTGTATGATTAGTTCAAAAGTAAGAATAACATCCAGCACACAGCTCTGGACTTACAGGTGATAGGCACTAGACGGTCAAGATTTTTAACACATTATCCCGTACGATCCTGCGATCGTCCAGGATGATATGATCGAATCAATCAGACCTTAATTACTTTTCTTAATAACCAGACTAATTTAGGCATGATTTTAATGAATCATCTAGGATAATACACGTACCGTCCAGGATGATTAGACCAAATCACCAAAAATAAAAAACTTATCTAACTTGATCTGGCGGCTGAGAATTTCTGATTTAAGCCTATCATCTTGTACGATATTGATATCGTCCAGGACGATCAGGTTAATCAAACTGACTTAACATGATCATCCCACTAGATTGTCCAGGATGATGTAAATATCATCCAGGATGATCAGAATAAAAATTGAACAGAAACTCTAATTCATTAAAACTCTCCCCGTGAGTGTGTGTGTGCAAGGTTACTTAGCTAGGGGATCAGTTACATAACATTTGACTCAATAAAAATAAAAATAGTACATCGGACCGATATTTTAAAACAGACTGACTCGATCTTGGACTAGCATGAACTTGCAATTGATCCTACGTACTTGAAAGATTAAACAGGCAACCAAAGATAGAAATATTTGATATCATCAAAATCATAACCTTTAAAACCAGATTTGCAACAATCTCCCCCTTTTTGATGATGGAAAACATTTGTTAAGTAGTTTTAAATCAAATAGATAGGAGTACTCAACACACATACAAAAGAAAATATTTCATTTCAAATTCACTAAACACAAAACACAATAAGAGAAATAATTATAAACACAAGAACATTACAAGAAACTACTAATCACTCAAAACAAAAACACTAACTCCCCCTTTTGACATCACAAAAAGGAGGATGAACAGACAACACAATACAAATAGAAAACATCACAACACAAAAAGCTAAAACTTTTTTTTTTGAATCAATTCGCTCCAGTAATTCAAAATTTTCCCTTGATTTTGAATCCAAAAACACATAAAAAGAAGTTCGACAATGCTGAAATCCAGAAAAGTTAGAAAATTGACTTTTGTAACTCCCACCTAGGCACCTTATAGTGCAAATTTCTTTCAAAACAAAAATCCAATTCAGTAGAAAAGAAATTAGATTCAAAAAGAGATCCTTTCAAGCCTCATTCCAGAAAAATATCTGATATAATAGTATTACAAAGTAAGAAATAAGAAATCATGATTTTTAGTCTCAAGCTTTTGAAAATATTAAGGGTGCATGGATTTTTCTAAGACATTTAAAGATCTGAAAGGGAAGAAATCTTATTTCTTTGTGGGCTCATTTTGTGCCTCTTTTTCTATTTGTTTGGCGCTTTGCGCATCTTTTGATTTTTTGATACACTTTGTATATCCTTTCAATTTTTTGGTGACATTGCGCATCTTTTTAATTTGGGCTAATTTTGTGCCTCTTTTATTGTGGCGCTCTTTGCGCATCTTTTGTAAGCTTTCTCCCTTTCAAAATCGTTAAAGAATCTCAGCTGTGAAATTACCTTCCAGACATAAGAGACGATAAAACTCATTCTCTACAATAAGGAAGAATAATTCACAAAATAAAAATCATACATCATATGATAAGTGCAATCACTTGGTTTAGAAAATCATAATAATGACTCAAAACTTTGAAAATATTATTCATATGAGGTAGATTACTGTAGGAAGATAAAATAGATCACTATTTTAAAAACCATTTTTTTAATTTTGAAGAAGATTTTTATCAAAAAAGAAATAATACACCACTAAAGGAGTTAGAGAAAGAGAAATAATCATCAATATTTCTTCCCTTTAACAGATCCAGTGGAATCAATCACTACTTACAAGATTCGAAACCAAAAATAAGGAAAAATTTTCAATCAGAAATTTAGTTTATCAGCAGTAGTGAGCAGTGATCTAATTTTTAAAGGAATAAATTAGTGAATAAAAAATAAGTAGGAAATCTCATCAAAATAAATGCTCAAATCAAAAAAATAACAAATGGTAAGAAGAAAATTAGCACTGAATAAAAATAAAACAGGAAATAGATAATCAAATCAAAAGACTAACAGAAATAAAATAAGAATAAAAAATGGAAAAACTCAGAAATCATCAGTCATCAGAATCAAGCATTTATGTCAATCACACCTAATCTGGTCCTCAAAATGCTGAATGAGTTAAAGGCCAGTGGTTTAGTAAATATGCCAGCCAGCTGATTTTCAGTTGCTACATGATGTAGCTCAATGTCCCCTTTTGTAACATGGTCCCTAATGAAGTGATGCCTTATATCAATGTGTTTGGTTCAAGAATGTTGGATTTGATTCTTAGAAATACAGATGGCACTAGTATTATCACATATAACAGAAATTGTGCCCACAGGTAATCCTAAATCCAAAACTTGTTGCTTCTACCAAAGGACTTGGGCCACACAACTTCCTGAGGCAATGTACTCTGCTTCAGCAGTGGAAAATACAACTGAGTTCTATTTTCTGCTAGACCAAGAGACTAAAGACTATCCTATAAATTGACAAGTTCCAGAAGTGCTTTTTCAATCTACCCTACACCCTGCAAAGTCAGAATCAGAATATCCAATAATCTCAAAAGAGGTGTTGTGCCTAAGGTACCAGATTCCTAGGTTTGGGGTCCCTAAAAGATATCTAAAAACTCTCTTAATAGCAGTCAAGTGGGACTCTTTTAGATCAGCTTGAAACCTAGTATAAAGACAAACACTAAATATAATATCAGGTCGGCTATCAGTCAGGTAAAGTAGTGATCCAATTATTCATCTATACTTCTTCTAATCAACAGATTTTCCATTTGAATCCTTATCTAACTAAACAGAGGAGCTCATGGGAGTATTGATTGGCTTGGCTTTATCCATTTTATATTTCTTCAAAATATCTTTAGTGTATTTAGATTGATTGAGAAAGATTCCATCATCCATTTACCTTATGCTAAACCCCAAAAAGTAGGACAACTCTCCCATCATACTCATCTCAAATTCCTTACTCATTATTTTAGAAAAATCATCACGTAAATTTTTATCAGATGATCCAAAAAGTATATCATCAATATAGATCTAGACAATAATTAAATCATCCCCTAATCTCCTCAGAAAAAGGGTGTTATCTATGCTCCCCTTAGCAAACTCTCTTTCTAATCGGAATGTGCTAAGCCTCTCATACCAAGCTCTGGGTGCCTGTTTCAATCCATATAAGGCCTATTTTAATTTATAAATATGATTTGGATATTAGAAACTCTCAAAACTTGGGGGTTGCTCTATATAGACATCCTCTTTTATTATCCCATTTAAAAAGGCACTCTTAACATCCATTTGAAATAACTTAAATTCTTTATAACAGGCAAAGGCTAGTAGCACACTAATGGCTTTCAATCTAGCTACAGGGGCAAAGGTCTCCTCAAAATCAATCCCTTTAATCTGATTGTACCCCTTAGCCACCAATCTTTTCTTATTCCTAACCACCACCCCAGAATCATTCATCTAATTCATAAAGACCCACTTGGTTCCCACTATACTTTAATTTTTAGGTCTTTCTATTAAATCCCAAACATCATTCCTTACAAATTAATTCAGTTCCTCTTGCATAGCTAAGATCCAAAATTCATCAGAAAGGGCTTAATTAATGTTGGTGGATTCAATCATTGAGAAAAAGGCAGAGTGGTTTACTTCCTTCCTAAGTCCATGCCTAGTCCTAACACTTTCAGAAGGGTCTCCTAAGATCAGTTCTTTAGGATGACTCAAAGAATATCTCTAATCTCTAGGCAAGATGTTTTGAGGTTCTACTCTTTCCTCCAGATTTGTATTTTCAACCCCTTGAGTAATCTCTCCTACCTCTTCTTCTTCCTCAACTCTAGTCTCCTTAGGATCAGATTCATCAAACACCACATGAGTTGTCTCTTCCACCACAAAAGTCCTCTTATTAAACACCCTAAAGGATTTCCACACACTAGAATAGCCTAAGAACACTCCTTCATCAGATTTGGGGTCAAATTTTCCTAAGGATGATTTCCCATTATTCAGAATAAAAACCTTACAGCCAAAGACATGGAGGTGGGACAGGTTTGGAGGTCTACCCTTAATGATCTCATAAGGTGTCTTGTTCAGATTGGATCTAACATTCACCCTATTCAACACATAACAGGAAGTGTTCACCGCTTCAGCCCAAAAGTACTTTGGAAGTGAATACTCAGCAAGCATGGCTCTAACGGCTTCCACTAAGGTCCTGTTCTTCCTTTCAGCTATCCCATTCTGCTAAGGGATCCTAGGAACTGAAAAATTATGGCTAATCGCTTGCTCCTCATAGAAAGTTCCAAACTTCACATTTTCAAACTCTCCATCATGATCACTATGAATAGTCAGTATATCACAACCTAACCTCCTCTGAATCCTAGTGGAGAAAGACTTAAATTCCTCAAATGACTCAGATTTATGTGACAGAAATTTAATCCAAGTGAACCTCAAGTAATCATAAATAATCACAAAACTATAGACTTTCCCCCCTAAGCTGGCAGTGCTAATGGGTCCAAAGAGATCCATGTGAAGGACTTCTAAAGGTCTAGAGGTGCTAATGTCCTTAATGGAGTGAATGGCAGACTAGACTTGCTTTCCTAATTGACAGGCACCACACAGGTGGTCCTTAGTAAACTTAAGCTTGGGGACAGCTCTAACTAAGTCCTTTTGGGTGACTCTTCTAAGAGTTTTCATACTAGCATGACATAATCTCTTGTGCCATAATCAAGACTCATCAGCAGTAGTTTTTAAGCAAATTGAAACATCAGTTTTAAAATAACTTACATCCAGCATGTAGACATTATTGATCCGTTGTCCTTGCAAAATAATTTTGTCATTTAAGCTTAAAATACAGCAAGTGCGCAGGAATTTGATATGTATCCTTTGTCATAGAGTTGACAAATGCTCAACAGGTTGTGTTTCAATCCATCTACAAGCAACACATTATCAATCATGAAATTCTTTGAATCACCAATTATACCTGCTCCTACCACCCTCCTGGTGGTGTTGTCTCCAAGTGTAACCTTACCTCCAGCCCTGGCCTCCAACAAAATGAACTAATTTGCATCTCCAGTCATGCTCTCACGAGGTCTTACGTGAGAGATTACCTACAAAATCATCAAATGTTAGATTTAGGAACCCAAATAGTTTTGGGTTCCTTCTTATGAAAAGAAGAATACAATGCATGTGTACTGTGCTGTGAAACAGGCAATTTGGGCCTCCACACCTAATGTGTACTACGGTGAATAGTGCAGGTGTGGGAGATGTGTCCTAACATGCCACAAGAAAAACATCTAACACCAGGAAAAGGATTAACTAATCTATGTGGGTGATAGTGCCTCTTCCTAGGTTTGTATGAAATATGCTTTGATGATTTTAAAACCGATTCTTCGAAAGGTGGAGGTGCATAAAATTGTGCAAAAGTAGGAGGTGTTTCATTTTTCTCAAAAGAACTAATTTTTACTTTTAGAAATTCATTCTCCTTCTTACGACTTATAATTTCAAACTTCAATGCTCCCCAACTACTCTCCACGTCACATGCCATGTTGTCTAATTCTTTGAAAGCTCTTTCTAAATCAACATGCAAGGTTTTTAATGAATCATGCTCAGTAATCAGATCAGAATACTTTTTGTTCAATTCATCAAATTCATCAAGTAAAGATATGTGATTGCTATCAAGTGTAAAATGATCTTTAACCATAACATCATGCTCTTTTTGCAAAGTTAGGTAATCCAATTTCAGGCAAGCATATAATTTCTTAAGTTTTCTATACGATGAATGAATTTTCTCGGAAATATCAAGTAATTGATAATAAGTAAGCTCACGTACCTCTTCTTGATCAAACTGACCAGGATGATCATCAGCCATCAGACACAAGTTGGTTTCCTCCTCTTCAGCTTTAGTCTCAGATGAGTCGGATATAGAATCATCCCAAAATGCCTTTTGAATCTGCTTCTTGTCCTTCCTGAACTTGGGTTTCTCCTCACCCTTCTCTTTATTTGGGTGATCTTTAAGTGTAGGACAATCAGCTTTAATGTGTGTAGGCTTCCTGAATTCAAAACAAACAGTATCAGATGAACCTTTAAAATTTTTACTAGACTTACCCTTATTCCACTTCAGAAAGTTTTTATGTTTCTTCCTTAGAAAGCTTTTGAATTGCCTAGTGATTAAGGCAACATCATCACTATCAGACCCAGAAGACTCAGTGTAAGTATCGTTGGCCTTCAGCCCCATAGTTTTCTCCTTCTTCTTCTCACCTGCATCAAGCTGTCTTTGGTTCACCCCTTGCTTATAAGCAATGAGTGACCCAAGTAAGTTATCAATAGAATAATAGTTCAAATCTTTCAATTCAGTAATTCCAATTATCTTATCATCAAATGAAGAAGGCAAACATCTTAAAATCTTATTCACTTTTTCATAGTTTGTAAGTTCTCTTCCTAAAGCATGCAAAGAAGTGACAATTTGAGTGAACCTCGTATATATTTCAAAAATAGATTCAGTAGGTTTCATGCAAAAAAGTTCATAGTCATGAAGCAATATATTTAACCTAGACTGTTTGAATTCAGTTCTTCCTTCATAAGTGATGCACAATCTATCCCAAATTTCTTTACCAGTTGTAGAAGTAGAAACACGCATGTAATCCTCAGATTTTAAGGCATAGAAATAATAGTTTAAACATTTGGCATTCAGTTGGGCTAAGTCACGATCATCAAAAGTCCATTCAGTGAAAGGCAGTTCAGTTTTAACATTCTTAATCATTCAAAAAGGTGCTTTATAGCCATCCTTAACAAGCATCCACATGCAATAATCTATAGATTGAAGAAAAGTGGACATGTGAGTTTTTCAAAAATCAAAAGGTATGTTATCAAATAATGGTGGTCGTGTAATTGAATAACCTTCAGCAGTATTGTGATTTCCAAAGTTAGTCATGGATCAAATTCAAAAGTTTTTAAACTTAATTTTTGAATCCTGCTCTGATACCCCTTAAAAGTTCGATAGGAATGTTAAGCCCCGATGAACTAGTCCCGAGGCTAACCAAGAGGGGGGTGAATTGGTTATTTTAAAAAATTCGTGAGCAACAGGAAAGAACTTTTGAAAATTTATAGCAGAAACAAGTAAACACATAAATGAAAAGATTAACCACAGATTTCACCCAAGCAGATAATAACAGAAAAGTAAAGTACAAAAAATAATTAGAAAGAGCACACTAGATTTTATAGTGGTTCGGTCAACTTGACCTACGTCCACTCCCCGGAGCCTCCCCTCTGGGTATTGTACTAACACAAAAGTGACTCTCCTTCTTCTCCCACAGCAAGGTGGAGAAGCCTGTACAAAACTCATTTCCACCAACCTGGTAAGGCAGAGAACCTGAACTCCTTTTGCTTCCTCCTGAAGCAGGCAGAGAACCCAGACTCCTTTCGCTTCCTCCTGAAGCATGTAGAGAACCTGAACTCCTTTCGCTTCCTACTAAAGCGCGCAGAGAACCCGGATCTACTTGGGAATGATCCTCCCACACAGAACACTGACAAGATGAGAGATGACGAACGGAGAAGATGACTCTAATCCTTACTTGGAGCAACCTTTGTGAATCCCTCACAAACTCCCCCTCACAAGATCCTCTCTCCTCTCTCTCCCAAGCTCTCTCTCTCTCTCTCAAGGTTTCTCTGGAAAGAAAAGTGGCAAAAGATTTTTCTTATTGGAAGAAAAAGATCTTAAATAGGAGGGCTCAAAAATAGCCCTAAATCTTAACTGGTCGGCCAGGATTGTCTAGGATGATCTGGCGATCGTCCTGTATGATCAGTTTAAAAACACACAAAATCATCCTGAAATTTGCTCTGGACGTACATGTTAAACATGCTGGATAATCATAAAATGACTTGATCGTCCAGGATGATATCTCTATCATCCGGTATGATTAGTTCAAATCCACACAAAATCATCCTGAGCACTGCTCTGGACGTACAGGTGAAACATACAGGACGATCTCAAAATGACTTTATCATCCGGGACGATACAGGTATCATCCCGTATGATTAGTTCAAAAGCAGGAATATCGTCCAGCACACAGCTCTGGATGTACAGGTGATAGGCACTAGACGGTCAGGATTTTTAACACATCGTGCCGTACGATCCTGCGATCATCCAGGATGATATGATAGAATCAATCAGACCTTAATTACTTTTCTTAATCACCAGACTAATTTAGGAATGATTGTAATGGATCATCTAGGACGATACACGTATTGTCCGGGATGATCAGACCAAATCACCAAAAATAAAAACTTGCCTAACTTGATCTAGCGGCTGAGAATTTTTAATTTAAGCCTATCATCCTGTACGATATTGATATCATCTAGGACGATCAGCTTAATCAAATCGACTTAACATGATCATCCTAATTAGGATTTTTGTTTTCACTGCATCATCTAGGATGATGTAAATATCATCCGGTATGATCAGAACAAAATTGAACAGAAACTCTAATTCACTAAAACTCTCCGTCTGAGTGTGTGTGTACAAGGTTACCTATCTAGGGGATCAGTTACATAACATTAGACTCAATAAAAATGAAAATAGTATATTGGACCTAGATTTCAAAATAGATTGACTCGATCTTGGACTAGCTTGAACTTGCAATTGATCCTGTGTACCTGAAGGATTAAACAGGCAACCAAAGACAGAAATGTTTGCTATCATCAAAATCATAACCTTTAAAACCAGATTTGCAACAAGGAGTATAGATTTTATTTCTCTTTTTGATGTCCCGATAGTATGAGATTTTCTAGATGAATTTTCTGAGGATTTAATTAGTCTCCTTTAGATAGAGATATAGAGTTTTGTATTGATATATTTCTTGGTACGGCCCCGATATCTAAAGTTCTATATAGGATGACACCTAAGAAGCTTCAGGAGTTAAAGGCTCAGCTTCAAGAGTTAGTTGACAAAGGATTCATTCATCCTAGAGTGTCTCCACGGGGAGTACCTACTTTATTTATAAAGAAAAAGGATGGTATGATGCATATATGTAGTAACTATATGGAGTTGAATAAAGTCACTATCAAGAACAAGTATTCTTTACCATGGATTTATGATCTATTTGATCTGCTTGATAGATCTTCTATATTCTAAAAGATATATTTGCAATCTGGATACTTTCAGGTGAAAGTGAGAGATGCTAATGTGATGAAGATAACTTTTAAATGAGATATAAAAACGATGAGTTTCTAGTTATGCCTTTTTGGTTGACTGATGCACTAGCTACCTTTATGGATCTGATGAATATAATATTCATAAATTTTTTGGGTCAATTTGTAATTATTTTCATTGATGATATTTTAGTTTATTTTTCTTCATGCTAGGCATTTTAGGATTATTTTGGAGACTTTAAGGCAGCATCAGCTATATATAAAATTCTTTAAGTGTGAGTTCTAGCTAAGGAGTATTTCTTTTCTAGGACATGTGATGTGTAGTACATGTATATTTTTAATAATTCCCAAAATAGTTCAAGCAGTCATTGATTGGCCAAGTCCTTAAATAATGTTTGAGGTACTAAATTTCATGGGTATGGATGGATATTATAAAAAGATTATGAAAGTGTTTTCTCAAATTTTTGCACCTCCGAAGAGACTGACTTAGAAGTCAGTAGCATTTGTTAGGACATTGAAGTAGGAGGCTAGTTTTCAGAGACTAAAGGATTGATTAACTTCTGCTCTAATTTTGGCTCTTTTATTAGATATAGAAAGATTTTAGGTATTCAATGATGCTTCACTAAGAGATTTGGGATATGTTCTGATGCAACATGATAGAGTTATAACATATGCTTCCAAGTTTTTGAAACCATATGAGATTAATTATCTGAAGCATGATTTAAAACTTGCTACTGTAATTTTTTTACTTTGAATATTTGGAGACACTATCTGTATAGTATCAAGTGTGACATTTTCACTGATTATCATAGTTTGAAGTACATATTCACTCAGAAAGATCTAAACCCAAGGCAAAGAAAATGGCTTGAGTTGATCAAAGACTATGATTTGATAATTTAGTATCAACCTGATAAAGATAATATGGTGAAAGATGCTCTGAGTAGAAAATATTTTAGAGTTTAATTGCTTCATATTACTTCTGACATGTCTTTGATACGAGATATGGAGAGATTATAGTTGGATGTGATTTCTTCTACTGATTGGATTTCTGGTATATTAATTCAGATGATCATTCAGCCTTCTTTAGAAGAAAAGATTCAGAAAGCTCAAAAGTTAGATGTTGGATATCCAAGATTTATTGATCAGATTAGATCTAGTAAGAACTTTGAACAACAAGTATCTAATTTTGATTTTATCTTCTACAAGAACAGGTTGTGGATTCCTTTTTTTGGAGATCTGAGATGAGAACTTTTGCATGAGGCTCATTATTCTAGCTATACTATTCATCCAAGAATCAGTAAGATGTACATAGATTTGAAAGGTAAAATTTGGTGGCCTGGATTGAAGGACACAGTAGAGCTTGTTTCAAAGTGTAAGGCCTATCAGTTAATAAAGATAGAGCATTAGTGATCGAGAGAACTTTTGAAGTTGTTACCTATTCTAGTGTAGAAATGGGAAGAGATACTGATGGATTTTTCAATGGGTTTTCCTAGATCAAGGTAGGGATATGATACTATTTAGGTTATAGTTATTGTCTGACAAATTTAGCACATTTACTATGATACGATAGTCGAATTCTAAAGATAAATTGGCATAGATATATGTGCATGAGATTATTAGATACTATGAGATACTAAATATTATAATTTCTGAAAGGGATAGCAGGTTTATCTCTAGACTATGGAGAGGTATTCAACAAGGAATGGGAACAAAATTATGATTCAGTGTGGCTTCTCATCCGAAGATTGAGTCTGAGAGGACTATTCAAGTACTAGAGGATCATTTATGTCTTTTATACTTTTGGGGGTAGCTAGGAAGATCATATTTCATTGATAGAGTGTACTTATAATAATATTTTTTAGTCAAGTATAGGTATGCCCCCATATGAAGCTCTTTATGATAGGAATTACAAAACCCCTCTATCTTGGATAGATCTGGGTAAGAGACATCTAATTGGGCCAGCCTTGGTTGATAATGCTGCTGAAAATATTTAGTTGATTAAAGATAGAATAAGGCTATACAATAAAGGTAGACTATCAAGCTGTAGACATTCAAGAAGGAGATTTTATATATATAAAGATCAGGCTGATGAAAGACATTAGCAGATTTGGCAAGGAAGGGAAGGTAAGTCTAAGGTATGTTGGACCATTTGAAGTATTTAAAAGGATTGGAAAGTTTTCCCATAGGTTATAGTTGACAAATCACATGCTAAAAATTCATAATGTTCTATGTTTCACTTCTAAGAAAATAGCTATTTGAATCTAAAAATAGGATATCTGTTGCAATTTTTGTTAGTATTTTTTCAAACTAGAATTATAATTTTATTCATTTTCACTACTTCTAGATTGTAATGTATTATCCTATATTTTAATAATTTTAAATTATCAATTTTTACTTTGGTTAATTTGATTTATCAGAATTATAGATTTCTTTATTTTCTTAAGGACAAGTAAGAGTTTAAGCTGGGGAGAATTTGGCAAGTGTAAATTATGTAATATTTTAAAATTTTATTTTCAATAAAAATGTGTTATTTTTGTTATTTTCATATAGGAAAAACTCAAAAAATGGTAGGAATTCTAAGGAGCATACAACGCCACAGTGTCCGACGAAACAACGTTGCAGCACCACCTTCAATACGAACAAGGCACCACAAATTTGACATTACGATGCCATGTTCTCTGTTTGTAAGCACTGCGGTGGTAACACAGCCAGCATTGCAAAATTACCGGTGCTGCAACATCAAAAAGTTAGCTTGGCATCATCAAATTTTCTGTTTTTAATTTCTGTAGCACGATAATTTCTCATGCCTTGGCACAAATTTTTTCCACTCAGGTGCCGTAGTGCATGAATGTCAATAGCACCATGGAAAAGGGCCACATTCTCTCAATGAAGAGATGCAGTTACTCACTAAGTAACTGATCCACACTAGTAAGCACCACAGTGGAGCAAACATTTCAGCGTCGAGGTGCTAGTTCACTTCAAGGGCACCGCGGTGCTACCCGTTTGTGTTTGAAGCTCCATAATGCTAGTTTCCTTTTTTGTGTTTTTTATAAACAATTGTAATATTATGTTTATAAGAGAGTTCAGTCACTTGAGTAAAATTTAGTACTTCTTTTTAGAGTACTTCACTAGTTCTCTCTTAGAGTAAAATCTAAGAGAGGATAGAGAAGTACACGATATAATCATTTGGAGTATTTAGTGTTCATTTCTTGAAGCAACTTTGTATGTTAAAGGAGAAGGAGTATAGAGGGGATACTTTATCCTTTTTAGTAATATTACTCTCTTGTTTTTTTATTCTCCCATGAGTTTAATAAAAATGAGTTTTCTTGTCATTTATTCTGTGTCTGGCTAATTCTCTTGTTTTAGGTTAATGATGTACAGTGCATGTTAAGTACTAATGAAAACTATTATTCTATAAATGTTAAATGATGTTTTCAATGTTATCTCATTCTTAATTTAATACACATAGTGGTCATATGTGTAGTTAAAATATAGAGCAATATATAGCCTCGACAAAGTAATGCAAGAACAATCAAGAATATTGAGATAGGATATTTGCATGCCTAGACATATTATGTAAAATATTCTAGGTTCTTAAGGAGATACTATAACTATAGAAGGTTAGCAGATATTATTTTCACCCATTTAAGCTTGATAGAGATCTAGGGATGCATATGCTCTAAATCACATCTATAATTAAGAGTCACATTAGGAAAGATATAAAATTTATACTCATCAATCCAAAACTTTTTTATTAAGTATTGTATCTAATATTTTTATTATTTTATTAAGTGATAGAATCTCCACAATATCTTTTTTATTTCAGTAGGATAATTATTACAATTAGAGTAGAAGATAGTAGTTTATTGTAAGTAAACATATTCCTCGTGTTACAAATCTGGGCCCAAGTACAATGATTTTGATGATAACAAACATTAATGTTTCTTTACTACTGCTATTATTGCATATCTATTTTGTTAGCCCTACTCACTAACCTTTCAGGTCCACAAGTTCACTTGGAATATTAATCAACTTAAGATTAGGTAGACTAGGATTGAGTCAGTCTATAATTTCTATTCCAATTCATCTTTTATCTTTTCTTGAGTCAAATATACTGTGATAGATCCTGAAGCTAAGTAACCTTGTAAACACTCACTCAAGGGGAGAAATTTTGTGATTTAGAGTTTTTTTGTTTTTAATCATATCGTACAAAATGATTGTTAATCATCCTAGATGATCAGTTAAAAATAGAAACCCTGAAAAGGGCATCCCTGATACTTAAGTTTGCTTAACTAATCATTATAAATGATTTATATCATACAGGATGATTAGTACAGATTGATAAAAATAGCTACCAATCATATTTTAGGAAATATTTTATTTTTCAAATTTTGTACTAATCATACCGGACGATCCATATCATCCTGGATGATTCATGATAATCGTGCCTAAAATAATCCTTTGATTAGGAGACTAATTATGGTAAGATTAATCAATCATATCATATAGAATGATCAACTTGGATCATCTCAAACAATCTTTCTTATTTCTTTGGACGATCTCCTATCGCCCAAGATGAAAACCATAATTTTCTTCTCATCATCCATGGGATCTTCCTAGACGTCCCAAAAGGTTTGCGGGATGATTTGTCGATTGCCAACCATATTGAACTAATCATCTCGTACGATCGAAAAATTGTACGAGACGATCTATACAAAATACTTCTACTGATCGTACAGAGCAAAGGTGATCATCTTGGCTAAAAGGGCTATTTTGTACTAATCGTACAAGATGATAATAGGATCATCCTGAACGATCTTTGACGCAAAATTGAAAATCAGGGATTTTTTTGAAAGCCTCCTATTTAAGTTCTCTTATTTGCTTTTTAGCAAATCTTTTGCTGTTGTTCTAACCTAAGAGAGCTTAGAGAAGGAGAGTTTGAGAGAGAGGGAGAGAGAGAGAATCTTGTGAGGGGATTCACAAAGGTCTCTCTAAGCAAGGATTCAATTATCTTCTGCCTTCTTCTTCCTTGGTTCCTTGGTGGCTTTGGGGAGATGATCATCAGCATCAGATCTAGGTTCTCTCCGTACTCTAGGAGGGAGTAAAAGGATTTTTAGGTTCTCTGCCTACTCCTGAAGGGCGTAAAAGGATTGTTTGGTTCTCTACCTACTCCAAGAGAGAGTGAAAGGATTCAAGATACTATGCCTCACTAGATCGGTGAAAAGATTTTGTAAGGGCTTCTCCGCCTTGCTGTGGGGGTAAAAGGAGAGACACTAACTGATTAGTGTAATACCTAGAAAGGAAATTTCCAAGGTGTGGATGTAGGTTAGATTTGACCGAACCACTATAAAATTCGATGTGTTCTTTCTTATTACTTTTTTTGCATTTTATTTTTGCATATTTTTGTGATTTGTTCTGTGATTGAAAACTCTGATTGTGTTGTTATCGTGAAATTATTTTTCTTCCACACCAAGGATTATTTTTTTTTAAATATTGAAAAAGAATAAAAAGATTTTTATTATTGTTTTTGAATTTTTAAAAACTACCAATTCACCCCCCCCTCTTTTTGTTAGCCTCGGGACTAGTTCTTTAGGGTTTCACAACCCTCACAAATTTTTAAGTGATATCAGAGCGAGATTCATAAAATCAAATTTTAGAAAACTTTTGAATTGAGATCTATGGCTAATTTTGGTAATCGTAACACTATGGAAGGCTATTCAATTACTAGACCACATCTACTTGATAAAATACCTTTTGATTTTTAGAAAACTCACATGTCCACCTTTTTACAATCAATTGATTTTTGCATGTGGATGCTTATTAGGGAAGGTTATTTTGTACCTTATAGACTTATAAACAGTGTTAAAAGTGAAATTTCTTTTATTGAATGGACAACTGATGATAGAGATCTAGCACAGCTGAATGCTAAATATTTGAATTATTTTTTTGTGCCTTAAAATTGAAAGATTACATGCGTGTCTCTACCTGTTCAACTGGAAAGGAAATTTGGGATAAATTATGCATAATATATGAAAGAATAAATGAAGTTAAATAATCTAGGCTGAATATTCTTTTGCATGATTATGAACTTTTCTGCATGAAACCTAGTGAATCAATTTCTGAGATGTACACTAGGTTTACACAAATTATTATATCCCTGCATGCCTTAGGAAGAGAACTCACAAACTATGAAAAAGTGAATAAAATTTTGAGATGCTTACCTTCTTCCTTTGATGCAAAAATAACTGCCATTATTGAATCTAAGGATTTGAATGTTTATTCAATCGATAACTTACTTAGATCACTAATTACTTACGAGCAAGGAGTGAACCAAAGGCAACTTGATGCACATGAAAAAAAGAAGGAGAAAATTATAGTCTTGAAGGCTAATGATTCTGACACTAATGTTTCTAGTTCTAAAGATGATGACATTACTTTAATAATTAGATAATTCAAAAGCTTCTTGAGGAAAAAGCAAAAGCATCATCAAAAATGGAATAAAGGTAAAATTAATAAAAATTCTAAAGTTTCTTCTGATGTCATTTGCTTTAAATGCAGGAAGCCAGGGCATCTGAAGTCTAATTGCCCAACTCTAAAAGCTCACCCAAGCAAGGAGAAGGATAACGAAAAATCTAAGTTCAAGAAGGATAAGAAAAGAATCCAAAAGGCTTTCTGGGCATACTCAGCATCAAGCTCCTCTGAAATCAAAGTAGAAGAGGAGGTAACAAACTTGTGCTTAATGGATGCTGATCATCTTGATCACTCTGATAAAGGAGAGGTATGTGAGCTTACATATGATCAATTACTTAAAGTTTCAGAAAGAATTCATTCTTCATATAGGAAGCTCAAGAAAGCACATGCTAGCCTCAAAGTTAAATTTTTAAATCTATAGAAAGAGCATGAAATTCTTAGGAAAGATCATTCCACTCTAGATAGCAATCATATGGCTTTACTAGATAAATTTGATTCCTTGAACAAAACTTATCTTGATTTAACTAATGAGCATGATTCCTTGAAAATATTACATGTTGAATTAGAAAAAGAATATAAGTACTTAGATACTCTTACATTTGATTTAGACAGTAGGGAGCATGCATTAAAAATAAAAAATTCAATTCTTGAAAGTGCAAATAAGTTTTTAGAAGCTGAATTAACTGCCTTTAAGAAAAATAAAAAACCACCTATACTGGAAGAATTTCATAAACAATCAATAAAGCATGCATCATTCAAACTTAGGAAGAGGCACTATAACCCAAATAGATTAGTAAACCCTTTTTCTGGTGTTAGATATTTTTTTGTGGCATGCTAGGACATATCTCTCACACTTGCACCATTCATCATAGAACACATTTAGTGTGGAGACCAAAATTAGAAAATTCATAGTATAGCATGCATGTATCTCACTCATCTTTCGATAAGATGGGACCCAAACCTATTTAGGTTCCCAAATCTAACATCTGATGATTTTATAGGTGTGCTCTCACAAAAGGTCTTGTGAGAGTATGTGGTACCTAGACAATGTATGTTTAAGGCATATAATTTGAGATGCAAATCAATTCATTTCGCTGGAGGCCAGGGCAGGAGGTAAGGTAACACTTGGAGATAACACCACCAGGAAAGCGGTGGGCTCAGGTATAATTGGTAATTCAAAAAATTTCATCATTAAAAATGTTTTGCTTATAGATGGACTGAAACACAATCAACTTAGCATCAGCCAGCTCTATGATAAAGGCTTCAGCTTAAAATTTATGCCAACCAGCTGCATTATAAGCTTAAATGACAAAATTGTTTTATAGGGAAAAAGATCAACAATATTTACATGCTGGATCTAAATTTCCTTAAAGCTGATACTGCTCCTTGCTTAAAAATAATTACTAATGAATCATGGTTATGGCATAGGAGATTATGTCATACAAGCATGAAAAGCCTTAGGAAGATCACCCAAAAAGACTTAGTGAGAGGAATACACAAACTAGAGTTCACAAAGGACCACTTGTGTGATGCCTATCAATTAGGAAAGTAAGTCAAATCCTCCTTCCACTCAATCAAAGACATTAACACTAACAAACCCTTAGAAGTCCTTCATATGGATCTCTTTGTACCTGTCAGCACTTCAAGCCTAGGAGAGAAAGTCTTTGGGTATGTGATAGTTAATGATTATTTGAGGTTTACTTGGGTTAGATTTTTTATCTCATAAAAGTGAATTATTCAAGGAGTTTAGATCTTTTTCCATTTGGATTCAGAGAAAACTAGGTTGTGAAATCTTAACCATTTATAGTGACCATGGTGGAGAATTTGAGAATGAAAATTTTGAATCTTTCTATATTGAGCAAGGGATATATCATAATTTTTCAGCTCCTAGGACCCCTAAGCAAAATGGGGTAGATGAAAGGAAGAATAAGACCCTGGTAAAAGCCGCTATAGCCATGTTAACTGAATACTCACTTCCTAAATATTTTTGGGCAGAAGTGGTGAATACAGCCTATTATATTCAAAATAAGGTTAATCTTAGATCCAAGTTGAACAAGACATCCTATGAATTCCTTAAGGGTATGACACCCAACCTCTCTCACCTTCATGTCTTTAGATGTAAAGTGTTCATTTTGAATAATGGGGAGTCTCAACTAAGAAAGTTTAACCCAAAATCTGATAAAGGAGTTTTTCTAGGTTACTGAAGTGATGGGAAATCCTATAGAGTCTTCAATAAAAGAATAATGGTAGTTGAGGAGACCACCCATGTTGTGTTTGATGAATTTGATAATTTTGGATGGTCTAAGGTAGAAGAGGAAGAGGTTGTTGAAGTCACCCAAAGAGTAGAATCTACAAATCTGGAGGAAAGGGTAGAACCTAAAGTTTCACTGTCTAGAGAATGGAGATATTCTTCAAGTCATCCTGAAGAACTGATCTTAGGAGAACCATCTAAAGGTTTTAGAACTAGGTACGTATAGACTTAGAAAAGAAGTAAACCACTCTGCCTTCATTTCAATGACTGAACCCACTAACCTAAATCAAGCCCTATCTGATGAATTCTGGATCCTAGCCATACAAGAAGAGTTAAATCAATTTATAAGAAATGATATTTGGGAGTTAGTTGAAAGACCTAAGGACCAAAGAGTAGTTGGAACTAAATGGGTGTTCAAAAATAAAATGAATGATTCTAGTGTTGTAGGGAGAAATAAAGCAAGATTAGTGGCTAAGGGGTATAATCAGATAGAAGGAATTGACTTTGAAGAGACTTTAGCCCCTGTAGCTAGATTAGAAGCCATTAGGATGCTACTAGCCTTTATCTATTTTAAGGGATTCAAACTATTTCAAATGGTTGTTAAGAGTGCTTTTCTAAATGGGGTGATAAAAGAAGATGTGTATGTTGAACAACCTGCAGGCTTAAAAAATTCATAATTTCGTAATCATGTGTTCAAATTAAAAAAGGATTTATATGGACTAAAACAAGCACCCAGGGCATGATATGAAAGACTTAGCACATTCCTGCTAGAAAGAACCTTTGTTAAGGGGAGCGTAGACACCACCCTATTTCTGAAAAAAGTAGGAGATAAATTACTGATTGTTTAAATCTATGTTGATGATATTCTGTTTGGATCTTCTGATGAAAAACTATATGATGAATTTAAAAAATAATGAGTAAGGAGTTTGAAATGAGTATGATGGGAGAACTGACTTACTTTCTTGGATTTAATATAAGAAAAAAGGATGATGAAACTTTTCTTAGTCAGTCAAAATATATTAAGGACATCCTTAAGAAATATGAGATGGATAAAGCCAAGACAATCAACACTCCATGAGTACCACTGTTCAATTAGATAAGGATTCAAATGAAAAATCTATTGATCAAAAGAAATACAGAGAAATAATTGGATCACATCTTTACTTGGCTGTTAGCAAACTTGATATTATGTTTAGTGTTTATCTCAGTGCTAGATTTTAGGCTGATCCAAAAGAGTCCCATATGACTACTATTAAGAGAATTCTTAGATATCTCTTAGGGACCCAAGACTTAGGAATTTGGTATCCTAAAAAAGCACCTCTTTTGAAATTATAGGATATTTTGATTCAGATTTTGCAGGATATTGAGTTGATAGAAAAATCACTATTGGGACATGTCAATTTATAGGACAATCCTTAGTCTCCTGGTCCAGTAGAAAATAGAACTCAGTTGCCCTATCCACTGCTGAAGATGAGTATATAGCCTTAAAAAGTTATGTGGCCCAGGTCCTTTGGTTAAAGCAACAAATTCTGGATTATGACTTCTTTTAGGCACAATTTTAGTCCTATATGATAACACTAGTGCCATCTGCATTTCAAAGAACCTAATCCAACACTCCAGGACCAAACACATTGACATAAGGCACCACTTCATCAGGAACCATATCACTAAAGGAGACATAGAGCTATACCACGTAGCCATTGAAAATTAACTTATTGATATCTTTACATAACCACTGACCTTTGAAACCTTTAGCATCTTAAGAACTAGATTAGCTGTGAAAGACATTCATGCTTGAAAATGATGCTTTTTGTTTATATTTCTGCTTTTAGTGTTTTGTTTGATTAGTTTGTTTATTTCTCTTTACATGTTTTTGCTTTTATGTTTTTTGATTTTCTATTATTGTTTCTTTAGTATTTTAATAATCATATCAATACTCACTTCTGCTGATGAACTTGCTTTTTAAATGCGATTTTTGCTATTTTTTGTTTAGAAGCTTGTAAGCAATGATTGACTCCTCTAAAAAAGTTAAAGAAAGAAATATTGATGATTGTTTCTATTTCTCTAACTCCTTTAATGGTATACTTTTCTTTTTGAATCAAAATCTATTTCAAAATTAAAAAGTTAGACTTTGAAATAGAGATCTATTTTATCTTTCTATAGTAATCTATCTCATATGAATACTGTTCCAAATCATTCAATCACTTTCATGTTTTCTGAATCAGGTAGTTACATTTATCATATGAGTATGATTT
Source organism: Dendrobium chrysotoxum (assembly GCA_019925795.1). Classification (NCBI taxonomy): domain Eukaryota; kingdom Viridiplantae; phylum Streptophyta; class Magnoliopsida; order Asparagales; family Orchidaceae; genus Dendrobium; species Dendrobium chrysotoxum. The sequence goes on along the minus strand of CM034298.1, from coordinate 25,662,684 downwards.
TATTTTGTGATTTACTCTTCCTTATCTAAGAGAGTATGTTTTTTCTTCTCTTATATCTAGAAGATAATCTCATAACTAAGAGTCTTTAGAGGTTGTGAAAGAAAGCAAACTCGCAAAAGAAATGAAAAGAGGTACAAAATGAGCCCAACACTAAAAAGATGCGTAATGTTTGTTAACTAATTGTAAGATACACATAGTGTATCAAAAATTAAAAGATGCTTAAAGTGCACCAAATAACTGAAAAGAGGCACAAAATGAGCCCACAAACAAATAAGCTTCCTTCCCTTTCAAATCTTAAAAAATCTTAGAAGAATCCATGTGCCACTTAATATCTTCAAACACTTGAGATTGAAAACCATGATTCCTGATTTTTTACTTTGAAAAACTATATTATCATATATTTTTCTAGAATGAAGTTTCAAAGGATCACTTTTCTTATCTAATTTCTTTTTTCTGAATTAGATTTTTGTTTAAAAGGAACTTCAACCTGTAAGGTGTCCGAGGTAGGGTTTATAAAATCGATTTTTTAACTTTTTTGGATTTAAGCATTGTCAATTCCTTCCTATTGGTTTTTAAATCTAAAATTAAGAAAAATTTCTCATTTACTAAAGTTAATTGATTAAAAAAACCTTATTTTTGTTTTAACGGTTGGGTTTTATCATATTTTATTATTATTTTATGGTACTTTGAGTTGATTTTTTATATTAAGGATCCTTCCTGATCATCCCTCTTCTTCATTCAATTCTTCCAAAATTTTGTTCACATCATCCTAAATGATCTACATCGTCCTGGATGATATGATCAAATCACTATTCAACCCACATATGACGGCTGATTTGAATCTATTATTGCTAATCATCCAGGACAATCCACTTGTACGTCCTGGATGATCCACATGGAAAAAATGGTTGGATGCTTTGAATTTAATTGGTATGATCCATAATTACCTTCATCTTGGATGATTCACCTATTCATCTTGAATGATCGGCATAGCCAATAATTGTATAAGCTGAATCCTCAGGACAATCGCCTGTGTCTAATCATCCTAGACGATTTTTGATTGTCCTGGATGATATGACCATATTTTTTATGAATCATCTAAAAAATATTTATTGTGGCTGATCATCTTGGATGATCATATCATCCTAGATGATTTTCCCGATTCTATATAAACAGCTAATCTCAAGCCTTATTCTTCACTCTAAACTTCCAACTCTCTTTTCTCTCATTTAAGCTATCAATTCTTGGATATGGCTGGCGATAAAAAATCTCATGTACTCACAAGAAACTCTTCCAAGAGTGTTGTTGATCCCAGGTTTACTAAAGTAGCAGATTAAGCTGCTTACACCCGCTTCAAATCTGTTGGTATCAGCCCTTCCAAGATCATCAATCAATCCACTTTGAACTATCAGGTACTAAACCTATTCGCTAACACAACTCTTAAATTCATTCTTACTCTTGCCTTCCCTTTCAACTCTGAACTCTTATTTGAATTCTTTGCCAGCCTTCGCCTTAATGCTGATTTTACCTCTCTGCAATCTTATGTGAATCGAAGGCCTGTAGAGATTACATATCAAGATTGTTATGAATTTCTTCACTTATCAATCACTGGAGACAAACTCCATGTCTTAGCTTCTGATCCTAATTTCAATTGGGCCCAATTTAGTAATACTCTTAGGTGAACCAACATTCAATTTCATGATTCCACAATTAATACTTTAGTCAAAGATGCTCAAACCATCCAACACATCCTTCGTAACTCAATTATTCCTAAAGCTGGGGACCGAATTCATATTACTCCTATCCTTTCACTCACCACCTACTATATTACAGATAACCATCAATTTAATGCAGCTAATCTTATTATCCACTACATTAAACACTTAACCTGTATTAGGGATCCACGCCACAAAAGAAAGCCAAACTTAGCCCTATGACATCTAATTTCCTATGTCCTTGAATCAAAATATAACCTTTAATTCCCTACTCTACCTGATCACCACCCTATCTTTTACTCCAATAGCTCCTTCCACACCCTTCATAGTACTCATCATCACCATGTACATGAGGAGCCTGGGGAAGAAGAGGAAGGTCCTATTCCTGCACCTGCCCCTATCAGCCAACAGCCTCAGATTGATCAACTGGTTCAGAGGTTCGATCAGTGAGAGGCTAGGTTTGAATCATATATCACCGAGTAGCAACAATAATATGCGAAGGATATTGCTCGATTTGAAAACTATGCCATCCACCAGTAGCAGCAACATGACCAAGAAATGGCCTGATTTGGCGAGCAGTTTGTCTCTCTTTCCTGATACTATCATCCACCACCACCTCCAATTACTCAGAAATCTTCTTTCTAGTTTGTCAGTATGTTTATTCTTGTATGTGTACGGGACTTTATTTCTATACTTTATCATGTTTTAGTATTTTTTCTTTCTTCCTCCTTTTTGTGATGTCAAAAGGGGGAGTAGTATGTTGTTTGCTTAGTTTGTTGCTTAGTATATCATTTACATATATCTTGGTGGAATTTATTATGTTCTATTTCTATTCCATTTTTTATGTCTCATTTGAAAAATAAAAAATAAAAAAATAAATAAAAAAAGAACAAAAACAAAAAAATTCTGGCTTTAAAATTTCTTTTACATCAATGTTTGCCATCATCAAAAAGGAGGAGATTGTTGCAAATCTAGGCCCAAGTACAATGATTTTGATGATAATAAACATTATTGTTTCCTTACTACTGTTATTTTTACATATATGTTTTATTTGCTCTGCTCACTAACCTTTCAGGTTCATAAGTTCACTGTGAATGTCAATCAACTTATGATCAAGTAGATTAGGATTGAGTCAGTCTATAATTTCTATTCCAATGCATCTTTTACCTTTTCTTGAGTCAAATATATTGTGATGGATCCTGAAGCTAAGTAACCTTCCACACACATACTCAGGGGGAAAAATTTGGTGAGTTAGAGGTTTTTTCTATTTTTGATCATTACATATAGGATGATTGTAAATCATCCTAGACGATCAGTTAAAAATAAAAAACCTGATTATGGCATCCCTGATAATTAAGTTTGCTTAACTAATCATCTTGGATGATTTATATCATACAAGATGATCAGTACAGATTGAGAAAAATAACCACCAATCACATTTTAGGCAATATTTTATTTTTCAAAAAAATTACTAGACGATCTATATCATCTTGGATGATTCATGACAATCATGCATAAAATAATCCCTTGATTAGGAGACTAATTATAGTTAGATTGATCAATCATATCGTGTAGGATGATCTACTTGGATTGTCCGAGATGATCCTTTTTATTTTATTAGATGATCTCCTATCATCCAAGATGAAAACCATAATTTTCTTCTGATCATCGAGGGGATCATCCAAGATGTCCCGAGAGGTTTGTGAGATAATTTGTCGATTTCCAACCATATTAAACTAATCATCCCAGATGATTGAATAATCATACGGGATGATTTGTACAAAATACTTCTACTGATCATACAGAGAAAATGTGATCGTCCTAGCTGAAAGGGATATTTTATACTAATCGTATAGGATGATAGTAGGATTATTCTGGACGATCTTTGACGTAAAATTGAAAATTAGGGATTTTTTGAAAGCCTCCTATTTAAATTCTCTTATTTGCTTTTTAGAAAATCTTTTCCTGATGTTCTAACCTAAGAGAGCTTAGTGAAGGAGAAGGAGAATTTGTGGGAGAGAGAGAGATAATCTTATGAGGGGGAGTTTGTGAGGGGATTCACAAAGGTTGCTCCAAGCAAGGATTCAATCATCATCTTCCTCCTTCATCCTTGGTTCCTTGGTGGCTCTTGGGAGACAGTCATCAACATCAGATCCAAGTTCTCTGCCTAAACTAGGAGGGAGTAAAAGGATTATCCGGTTCTCTGCCTAGTCTAGGAGGGAGTAAAAGGATTGTCAGGTTCTCTACCTACTCCAGGAGAGAGTGAAAGGATTTAAGGTACTCTGCCTCACCAGGTTGGTGGAAAGATTTTGTAAGGGCTTCTCTGCCTTGCTATGGGGTCAAAAGGAGAGACACTAAATGATTAGTGCAATACCTAGAAAGGAGGTTTTCGGGGAGTGGACGTAGGTCAGATTTGACTGAACTACTATAAAATTCAGTGTGTTCTTTCTAATTACTTTTTCTGCATTTTATTTCTACACATTTCTACGATTTATACTGTGATTAAAAACTATGATTATGTTGTTATTATGAAATTATTTTTCTTCCGCACCAAGGGTTATTATTTTGTTTTTAAAATATTGAAAAAGAGCAAAAAGATTTTTCTTGTTGTTTTTGATTTTGTAAAAACTATTAATTCACCCCCCCTCTTAGTTAGCCTCAGGACTAGTTCTTTAAGATTTCACAACCCTCACGAACTTTCACCTCGTGTGTTCGACACTCTACTCTATCATTTTATTACTTGATTTGACATGTATAATTGTGTATATTAAGTGGTTGTTTTGTTATATTTTTTATCTAAGGGTAATAAAGCCCTAAATATTTATACAATTTAAAAATTCACTCCACAATCCCCATTAAAGTTTTTGGCGTCGTTGCTGGAGAAGTATTTTCTTTTATTTTACAATTTTGATTATATTATTGAATTCATTATATAGTTAAAACTACTTGTACCTTTTATTTTAGTTATTTTATTTGTTGATTGCATATTCATGATTGCATACCTTAAAGACATAGAAAAAACCTTTGTTGCTTAACTCTGAAATAAAAAGAATCCTTTTAAAAATTCAAAAAACTAAAAAATTATGAAAATGGTTTAACCTATATTATATTAAGATCATTCTAGACCTCTTAGGGGTTATACTAACCCTTTAGTAGATGAAATTCAATAGAACATTACTAGACATATGATCCAAACTAATAATTTTGAATTAAAACTTGTCATAATTTAAATGGTTCAAAATTCTCAGTTTGGGAGAACTTCTGTCGAAGATCCCAATTTACACTTAGCCAATTTCTTAGAAATTTGTACAAAATTTTAATTACAATGGTGTCAATAATGATGATATTAGACTTAGATTGTTCTCATTTTCTCTAAGAGATAAAGCTAAGATGTGGTTGAACTCTTTATCCTAGGCTCTATAATATCTTGGAATGAGTTGGCTCATAAGTTTCTTGCTAAGTATTTTTCACCTTCAAAGATCGTTAAATTTAGAAATGATATCATTTTTTTACCCAATTTGAAGGAGATTAAATTAATAAGAGTTGGGCGAGATTTAAGGAAATGCTAGGAAATGCCCTGACAATACTTTACCTAATTGGTTAGTTATTTAAACATTTTGTAATAGATTAGTAGGATCTCTTAGAGAAATCACAGATGCTACAGCTAGAGGATCATTAATGTCTAAGTAATTTGAGGAAGCATATAAATTAATAGAGGAAATGGCTATAAATAATTTTTAGTGACTAGCTAATAGGGTAAATCTTAAGAGAGTAGCAGGATTTAGGAATCTGATATTTTTTCAAAGTTGACTACACAAGTTGCTACAATTTCTAAGAAATTAGGTAACTTAAAAGTTGGAACAAGGATAGATAGGTATGATAATGTAAATAGCGATCTAAGAAATTTAAGCATTGCAACACAACGCTATGTAGCCCCGTAGCATTATCACTTAGATTTTGAATAATTCCATCATAATAAGAATGGAAGATACCCTTGAAAAATATTATTATACAACTCGGAATCTAATTGCATAATCAATCTACTACTCTTAGAAAAATTGAGGATCATATATGGCATCTAGCTAGGTTAATTAATTATCAAAAATTGGAAGAATAATATCATAATATCCGACCTAAAAGTGAAAAAGATTTGGGAGACCCTTACAAAGATAGAGATCTACCTCAAAAGAATGATGGTGAAGATAAATAAATAGAAAATAAAACTTTAATTGAACAACCTGACCCTATAAAAGAACCTAAAATTTAATTAGGAAGGTTATAGAGAGACCATCACCACCTTTTCCTTAGAGGTTAATTAAACAAAATCTTAGCAAATACTTCTCAAAGTTCTTAGATGTTTTTAAAAAATTAACCATTAATATACCCTTCTATGAAGCTTTAGAACAGATGCCCACCTATGCAAAATTTATGAAGGATATTTTGAACATAAAAAGGAAGCTAGGGGAATTTGAAATTATATTATTAATTGAAAAGTATAGTGCTATAATTCAAAAAAAAACTTGCTAAAAAACTTAAAGATCCTTAGAGTTTTACCATTCCTTTAACTATTGGTGACAAATTTTGTGGGAGAGCCTTATATGATTTTAGGATCTAGTATCAATCTCATTCCACTTTCTATCTTAAATCGGAGAGGTTCAGCTTACTTCTATCACTCTTCAGTTAGCTGATAGATCTTTCACTTATCCTGGAGGGGTAATAGAAGATGTTTTGATTAAAGTTGATAAATTCAATTTCCATGTTGATTTTATTGTTCTAGGGAAGAAGATGGGAAAATACCTCTCATTTTAGGAAGACCTTTCTTAGCTACTTAAAAAGTCATGAATGATGTGTAAAAGGGTGAATTGACTATGAGGGTTCAATATCAAGAGGTTATAATTGATGTGTTTAAATCTATAAATTTTCCTCAATAAAAGAATAAAGATTGCTTTAGGGTAGATTTGGAAGATGTTGTAGTAGAGAGTCTAAAGGAAGAATTATTAAAAGGAGAATTATTAGAAGATGAAGAAGATGAAAATAATAAAGAGATGTTAGGGAAATATGTTACAACAAATGAAGAGAATGAAAGTTTTATCAATAGAAATTTTGAATTATTGGAAACTTCCTCTTTTGAGAAAACTTTAAAATTATCCATTGAAGAGGCCCCTAAATTAGAGCTTAAGGATTGACCTTGTCATCTCAAGTATGCTTTTCTAGGTAATAACTCTACTTTTTTTGTAATCATTTTAGCAAATTTAGAACCACATCAAGCAAGTAAATTGATTAGGGTTTTGAGTGATTTTAAAAGAGATTTTGGGAAGATAATTGCTGACACTAAGGAGATTAATCCATAAATTTGCATGCATAGAATTTTAATAGAAGCTAATTTAATATCAAATACTGCCCCTCGAAGAAAACTTAACCCTTCCATGAAAGATGTTGTTAAGAAAGATATTATTAAATGGCTTAATGTTGGATTATTTACCCTATTTTTTATAGTTTTTGGGTTAGTCCTATTTATTGTGTTCTTAATAAATGAGGAATGATTGTCATATTAAATGAACATAATGAATTTATACCCATAAAAATTATTACAGGTTAGAGGATTTGCATAGATTATAGAAATTAAATAAAGCCATTAGAAAAGATTATTTTTTCTTGTCTTTTCTTCATAAGATGCTAGATAGGTTGGCAAGGTATCCATTTTATTATTTTCTAGATAGATAATTTAGATATCATCAAATCACTATTGCACCTGAGGATCAAGATAAAACTATCTTCAATAGTCCTTATATAACTTTTATTTTAAGGAGAATGCCTTTTGGTCTTTGTAATACTCGTGCTACTTTTTAAAGATGTATGATGTTAGTCTTTTTAAACTTAATTGAGTAGGGTACTAAAATTTTCATGTTTGACTTCTTTGTATTTGGCAACACATTTAATTCTTATCTTGAGCATTAACCTCTATTTTAAATAGATGTGTAGAAACAAATTTAGTGTTAAATTGGGAGAAGTATCAATTCATGGTAACTGAATGCATTGTCTTAGGGTATAAGATTTCTAAGAAAGGATTGGAAGTAGACATTGTAAAAATTCAGGTGATAAAAAACTATCTCCTCCCAATTTTGTTAAAAGCATTAAAAGTTTTTTAGGTCATGTAGAATTTTATAGAAGATTTATTAAGGACTTCTCTAGAATTTCTAAACCATTATGTTAATTATTAGAGAAGGATATTCCTTTTGTATTTAATTATGCATGTCTTGAAGCCTTTAATACTTTATTTGATTATTGCTCTAGTTATTATTGCTCCTGATTGGTCTTTACATTTTATAGTGATGTGTGATGCCAAGAACGTTGCTATTAGTGTGGATTTGGGACAAAAGAGAGATAAGAAATTTCATATCAATTTTTATGCTAACAAACCTTTAAATACTGCATAGTGTAATTATACAACTATTAAAAAAAATTGCTAGCCATTATTTTGCTTTTGATAAATTTAGATCATACTTGATTGGTACCAAAGTAATTAATTATACTAATCATTATACTATCACATATCTTATAACAAAGAAAGTGACTAAATTAAATTGGTTAGGTGGACTCTTCTGATATAAGAATTTCATGTTGAAATTTTTTACAGAAAGGTCATTGAAATTTAAATTACTGCTAATCTTCCTAGACTTTCTATTGAAAAGTATGCATCAAATGAGGGTGAGATTAATGAAAAAAAATTTTATGAATAATTATTTTCTTTACATTTGAATAAATCACCTTGGTGTGCTAACATTATTAATTTTATTGTTAGTCGTACATAGTTTCTTATGATTTATCACCAATTTAAAAGAAAAAGTTTTTGCATGATACCACATTTTATTTTTTGGGATGAATCATATTTATTTAAATCTTACAATGATCAAATTATGAGAAGTTGTGTCCCTGAAGAAGAAATAGAGCCAATCATTAGCGAGTGTTATGATTCTCATTACGGGGGACATTATGGAGGTTTAGAACTGCTTCTAAAATCCTTCAATCATTATTTTTTTAGCCAACTCTAGTTAAGGATGTAAATGAATATATTAAGAAATACAATCAATGCTAAAGGGTAGGAAATATTTCAAAAAGAATTTAAATGCGTTTGAACTATATTTTGGAAATAGAAATATTTGGTGTTTGGGGATTTGCTTTTATGGGACCTTTTATGTCATCCCATGGAAATTAATATATTCTTATTCTTATGTATTATGTTTCAAAGTGGATTTGAGGAGTGCCAACCTTTAAAACTGATGCTCAAATTGTAATCAAATTTTTAAGGAAAAATATTTTCTTTAGCTTTGGAATGCCAAGAGTTTTAATCAATGATGGAGGAAGTCATTTCTAAAATAAAAAAAATAGAAACACTCTTAAAGAAATATGAAATTTATTATAGGGTAGCAACTACTTTTCATCTCCAAACTAGTGGCCAGGCTGAAATTAATAATAGAGAGATTAAGCAAATCTTAGAAAAAATGATCAGTTCAAATAGGAAGGATTGGGTGATTAAGTTAGATGATGCATTATAGGCCTATAGAACTGCTTTTAAGACTCCTAGTGGTATGACTCCCTATAAATTAATTTTTAAAAAAGCTTGTAAGCTTTCTGTGGAACTAGAGCACAAAGCATGCTGGGATATTAAAAAATTGAATTCTAATTTTAAAGATATAAAAGAGAAAAGATTGATGTAGTTGAGGGAATTGGAAGAAATCAAAAATGAAGCTCATGAAAATGTAAGGATTTATAATGATAAAGTTAAAAAATGACATGATCGTAAGCTTCTTAAGAAAGAATTCACCCATGGATATGATGTTTTACTTTTTAATTCTAGACTTAAGCTATTCCCAGGAAAATTAAAATCCAGAAGGTCAGGACTGTTCTCTTTCATAAAAATATTTCCCTATGGAATTATGAAAATTCAAGATAAGAAAAGCCTGCATAATTTTAAAGTGAATGGCCACATATTGAAACGTTATTTAGGTGGAAACATTGATTGATTATGAAGTATAACTAAATTGGTTCATCCTATAATAAAATAATTAGTAATGTATGGCTAATGACTATAAAATTAGCACTTATAGGAGGCAACCCACTTGTGTCTTTAGTAATCTTGTTGTGATGGTCAGATTGGTGCTTTAAGCATTAGTAATCTTATGCCCTGTATTTTATTTTTATATATATCACCCTAAACCCTATTAAAGTTCATGTGTATTTTCATTTACATTTGATTAAATTCCCCTTATACTTACAATTTTATATTGTCTTCATTTAATATCTCTATCTTCTAATTATTTAATTAACCATAATAAAAATGATAATTAAAACATATATAAAATTAGGATAATAATAAAATCTAAGATCATAGTTCAAATCATATACTTAAATTCACAAAGGATAAGATAAGAGAACTAGTACAAATGATGGTAAACTAATGAAATTTTAATTTTAACTACAAATATATCTAATATTTTAAAAGTGTTAGATACGCCAAGAGGGGGGGAGGGGTGAATTGGTACTTAAAAAATAAATCCTAAGCAGAAATTCTATTTTTGCATATTTTCATAGTTTTAAAATACGTAATTTATTTACCCAATGCACAAGCTAACAAATTAATGATGATTTCAGTGATGATGATGAAACTATAAATTACACAATAGAATATTGATCTCAGAAATTCACCAAGCAGTTATAACAAAAATTAAATACAAAAAGTAAAGTGCAATAATGAAAAAGTACACCAAAAATTTTATAGTGATTTGGTCAACCTTGACCTGCGTCCACTCCCAAGAGTCCTCCACTACGGGAATTTACACTAACAAAATGTAACTCTCCTTTTGCTCCCATAGTAAGGCGGAGAAGCCTTTACAAACTCTCTTTCACCAAACCTTTGATGCAGCGGAGTGCCAGATGCTATGTCACCCTCCCGGTGATGGTAGCAGACCTTGACTCATTTTTCTCCCTCCTGGAGAAGGATGAGAACCTTAACTCCTTTTTCTCCCTCCTTGAGAAGGTAGAGAACCTCGACTCCTTTTTCTCACTCCTAGATAAGGTAGAGAACCTTAAGGACTTGACTAAGAAGCCTCTCTCCCTAGACAACTCCCAAAAGACTCGTCAAGGCCATAGGTGGAGCAAGGGTGCATCTAGCCCGGAGCCACCGTGTGATCCCCTCACACTACTCCTCCGTCACGCTCAAGCTCACCTTCTCCTTCTTCTCACAAATCCTAATTTTCCTCTCAAAAGTTCTCTCTCAGATTTTCTTCAGTCTCATTCCTCTCTCCTCATTATTGTAAAAAGAATTAAAACATGGCTTTTATAATAGGCTTCAAGAAACCCTAAAAATTTAAGTTAGTCATCATTATTCGTACAGTATGATCCAAGTTCATATAGTATGATCAGTTCAAAACTAGTCTCGTCTAGTATGATGTAAACAGTCGTTCAAATGAACTGTTCAAATTTTATGAACACATTATACAGTACGATCAATAGATCATCTAGTATGATTTGTTTAATCTCTTCTATTCATACGGGATGATTCCTTGGATGACTGAAAGTCGTCTCTATCACTCATCCTGTACTATTCTCATCATACAGTATGGTTAGTTATTTTTAGGTTAATTGTCCAATACGATATGATTATCATACAGTACGATAAGTACAAAAATCATATCATTTGGTATGATCTTTGGGATGACTAGATTTCATCTCTGTCAATTATCTGGTAGGATTAACATCGTACAGTACGATCGAATTTCGTTAATTAAATCATAATTTGATTGACTAATTATGGGGGTTAATTTTAGCAAGATTTTAAATATTTGTACAGTATAATTGACATCGTACAGTATGATTAGTTTAAAAGTTAATTTCAAAATCTTACTTAAATTAATCTGGCGGCTAGGGTTTTGAGATTGAAAATGACTCATACAATATGATCAAAATCGTATAGTTCATAGAAACTAATTTTTTAATTAGCAGTTAAGTCTATTTTTGGATAATATATCATATAGTACAATTAAAAATATTACATAATGATTTGTTAAAAAAAATTTACATTTAAAAAATTTTTCTCCCCCTGTGTGCGCATGGTCACCCAATTTGCATACACTCTTATGTGCCCAGACCCAAGAAATAGAAAATAAAGAAAATAAAAATTATAGACTCTTTTATATCCTATTCTTTCCAACTTTGAGTCTTCAACAGTCTTGAGCAATGTAAATTTTACCTAAAATGTTAGTGCTTTCAGACAAAAGTGACATCTAAAATATTTAAGGAGGAATGTAATAATTTAATCAATATTATTTATCATTATCAAAATCATAGACTAGGGATCCTAGATTGTAATAATCTCCCCCTTTTTGATAATGTCAAATAATATTAGTTGATAGGCAAGATAAATAATATTTCTTCCTAAGCTCCCCCTCATTAGATGATGGATTTAAAAAATTGGGGGTGTTACAAACATATTTTTTCTTTTAATTTTTAATAGACAAAAAACAAAAAAAGAATACAAGGTAACATAACAAGAAGATTATATTAAAACAACAAAACATACAACGAAACATACATTTTCTCCCCCATTTGACATCACCAAAAAGAGGAGGTACACAGAAACAAAGAAAGCAGTATAAGAAAAATAGAAAGACACAGCAGACACAAACTACTTGAAAGGTGGATTCTGATCAGGTGGTGGTGGTGGTGGCTGAAAGAACTAATGGATGGAGGTGAATTAATGATCTACCGAGGTAAATATTTTGCCAAGTCATCACATGTCATCCTCGTACTGTTAGTACTATTATTGGATATGATAGTCCAATCAAGTTTCTAGTCTCTCGAGCTACTGAACAATATCATCCTAAGGGTAGGTAGGTGCAGGTGGTGGTATTGGTGATGGTGGAGGTCCTTCTACAGGAGCAACTTCCCCTTCTTCATCAAAATTCAGCTCAGTGTGCTCTTTCCTCAGATGGAAAATGATACAGAAAGAGGCATCCTTATAGAATATAGGGACATTATCGGGTGGAGCTGGAAAGGTGAGTTGGTATTTGTGGTGAGGGATATAGCCTATGATGTGTCCTAAGGCTACATTTTATTTTTTATAGGTGTTTAGATGTCGAATATGAGTCATGTTGTAAAAATAGTCGAGAATCATTTGAGCTTCATCAAATTGAGTATTTGACATTATCATGTAAGTGAAAACAAAAAGAAGTGGTGTTATGTTAACCCAGTCTATAGCTTTGGGTATAATAAAGATGTGAAGAATATGTTGAATTATAAGGGCATTTTGATTTAAAGTTTGGACTAGGGGTTGATGTTAATTTAAAGACACATTCCTAATGAGTAAGTTAACAGCAATCCAGTCAAAATCATGGGAGATTAGAGATTGAGGGTGAGGTTCTTCAGTAGAAAGACCTATGTGTTCTTCTAAATCAGCTTTAGTGATTACTACATTTTGATGGCAGATAAAGGAGGTCTTGGTGGAGACTTCTAGATTCTTCCTAAAATTTGCAATACAATTAGGGATTTAATTTGTCTAGATGACCTATCAGAAAAAGAGATCAAATCATACAGTACGATCAGTATCGTACTAGACGATCTTAAGGAAGTTTGTTTGTCCCAAGGAGTCGTTGGTATGGCATTTGGTGAAAAGTATCATACAGTATGAACAAGTGGTCGTACAGTATGAATTGTAATTATTATCTTATTGTCCAAATTAAATTTGTCCCAATCCATATTGATAAGTGTATTATATAGTATGAAGGGAGGTATCGTACAGAATGAATGGCAATAATTTAGTACCAAACGGATTGAATTCCTCAACGGTTTGTGATAATTGGATCATACAGTATGAGTAGAGGATCGTATAGTATGATGTGTCTATAAGTGATCTAATCTAAACTGTTGATTAAATAAAGGGCTGTGATATTTGCATCTGTGCATATCGTATAGTACGACTATGGATCATACAATACGATCATGGTAGAATTTTAAAGATTTTTGTGACTCAATGAGATGCGTGTATGATGATCAGGAAATAGCTTAAACCTTTTTTTTTAAATAAACAACAACAAATAAGAACACTCACATACAATTTAATCACATATGAATGAATGCTTTCAAATGATTTTTTTTTGGGTTAAGCATGAATATCTATAGCACCTAGTTTTGTCCTCAAGGTGCTAAAGATGTCATAGGCTAGTGGTTTTATGAATATGCCTGGAAATTGATCTCATGTAGCTATATGGTGCAACTTATATCTCCCTTGGCTACCTGATCTCTTATGAAGTGATTCTTAATGTCTCTATACTTTATGCGGGAGTGTTGAATTGGATTTTTGTATATGCAAATTGCACTAGTGTTGTCACACATAATTGGGATGGTTCCTACAGGTAATCCAAGATCTAAGAGTTACTGCTTTAGTCATAAGACTTGAGCAACACAACTCCATACTGCTATACATTCTGCCTCAGCTGTAGAAAGGGCTATTGAATTTTATTTTCTACTGGACTAGAAAACTAAGGATTGTCCTATGAATTGATAAGTTTTAGAAGTGCTTTTTCTATCTACCATACATCCAGTAAAATTAGAATCTGAATATCCTATGACTTCAAAAGAAGTATTGTGTCTAGGACACTAAATTCCTAGGTTTGGAGTGCCTAATAGATATCTAAGGATTATCTTAATGACATTCATGTGGGATTCTTTTGGATTGACTTGAAATCTTGCACAAACGCGAACACTGAACATTATATCTGGTATGTTAACATTTAAGTAAAGAAGTGATCCAATTATTCCCCTATACTTTTTTTGATCTACTGATTTTTTATTTGGATCCTTGTCTAATTGAATAGTGGAACTCATGGGAGTGTTCATGGCCTTAGCATTGTCCATTTCATATTTTTTAAGTATATCCTTTATATATTTATTTTGGCTAAGGAAGGTTTCATCTTCCATCTGCTTTACACTAAATCCAAGAAAATAATTAAGTTCTCCCATCATGCTCATTTTAAACTCTTTACTAATGGTTTTTGAAAATTTATCACAAATATTTTTATTTGATGATCCAAACAAAATGTCATCAACATAGATTTAATAAATGAGCAACTCTTCTCCTTCTTTCTTTAGGAAGAGGGTGGTGTATACACTATCCTTAACAAAGCCTCTATCTAGAAGGAATGAACTCATCCTTTCATATCAGGTTCTAGGTGCTTGCTTCAATCCATACAAGGCCTTCTTTAGTTTGAATACATGATTTGGGAATTTTGAGTTCTCAAAGCCTGGGGGTTTCTCAACGTACAAGTCCTCTTTACTTATCCCATTTAAGAAGGCACTCTTAACATCCATTTGATATAGCTTAAACCCTTTAAAGTTAGCAAAGGCTAAAAGCACCCTAATGGCTTCTAATCTAGCTATAGGTGCAAATGTTTCTTTAAAATAAATCCCTTTAATCTGATTATACCCCTTAGCTACTAATCTATCCTTATTCCTTACTACAATTCCAGAGTCATTCATTTTATTCTTAAAAATCCATTTGGTTCCTACAACACTCTGGTCTTTGGGTCTACTCACCAACTCCCAATCATCATTACTAATAAATTAATTTAGTTTTTCTTACATTGTTAGGATCTAGAATTCATCACTTAGGGCTTGTTCTATGTTGGTGGGTTCTATCATGGAGATAATGTAGAATGACTAACCTCCTTTCTAAGTCTATGCCTAATTCTTACACCTTCAAATCGGTCTTCTAAGATTAATTCTCTAGGATGACTCAAAGAATATCTCCAATCTCTAAGCAATTGCTCCTGAGGTTCTACTCTATCTCCTATGGTAATAGCTTCTACCCCTTAAATGACCTCCACTTCTTCTTCTTCTTCAAGTATAGATTTTGAGGTCTTTTCTGATTCATCAAATAACACATGGGTATACTCTTCTACTACTAGGGTCCTCTTATTGAAGATTTTATAAGCTTTACCTATAGATGAATAACCTAAGAAGACTTCTTTATCAGATTTAGGATCAAATTTTCCTAAGGGTGACTTCCCATTGATTAAGATAAAATATTTGCATCCAAAAACATGTAAGTGACAGAGATTAGGTGTCCTACCCTTAAGGAGTTCATAGGGTGTCCTATTAAGTTTGGATCTAATATTCACCCTATTTAAAATATAACAAGTATTCACTACTTCTGCCTAAAAATATCTAGGGAGAGTGTATTCAGCTAACATTGCCCTAGTAGCCTCTACTAAGGTTCTATTCTTTCTCTTAGTTATTCCATTCTGCTGAGGGGTCCTAGGGGCAGAGAAGTTATGTTTTATTATTATTTATTAACAGAAAGATTCAAACCTATCATTTTCAAACTCTCCATCATGATCACTATGAATTTTTGAAATTTCACATCCTAAATTCATTTGAATCCAAGTGGAGAAAGTTCTAAATTCCTCAAATGACTCACTCTTATGTGCTAAGAATCTAACCCAAGTAAATCTATAGTAGTCATCCACTATTACAAATCCATAAGTCTTTCCTTCTAGGTTAACTGTACTAACAGGTCCAAATAGGTCCATATGAAGGATTTTTAGTGGCCTAGAGGTGTTGATGTCTTTAATTGAATGAAATGAAGATTTGACTTGTTTACCTGGTTAGCAAACATCACATAGGTGGTACATAGAGAAGTCTAACTTGGGTATGTCTCTAACTAGGTCTTTTCGAGTGATATTCCTAAGTATTTTCATGCTCGCATGGCATAGTCTCCTATGCCATAGCCAAGAATCATCAACTATAGTTTTCAAACACAAGGAATCAAAAAATTTCATACAATTCAAATCAAGTATATAGATGTTATTTACTCTTTTTCCTTCTATAATTAATTTGCCATTTAAGGTAATCATGTATTTTGCAGATAAAAATTGTACATCAAAACCTTTATCAGATGACTAATGCTTAATAGATTATGCTTAAGGCCATTAACTATTAAAATATTTTCAATAATAAAATTATTAGAATTACCAATTATACGTGAGCCCACCACTTTCCTAGTGGTGTTATCTCCTAGTGTCACCTTGCCTCCAGACTTGGCCTCCAGTGTGATGAACTACTTTATTTCACCAGTCATATGCCTCGAGTAGCCACTGTGCAGGTACCATATTCTCTCACTAGACCTTTTATGAGAGCACCCCTATAATGTCATTCAAAGGTTAGATTTCAGAACCCAAGTGAGTTTGGGTTCCACCTTATGCTTGAATGAATGAGATGTATTCATGTTATGCTATGAAGAATACAATTTAGGCCTCCACACTAAATATATCCTATGATGGATTATGCAAGTGCACGCTATATGACCTAACATGCCACAAGAGTAACACCTAACACTAGGGAATGGGTTTACTAACCTATGTGGGTGATAGTGCCTCATCCTAGGTGTATATGATGTATGCTATGTTGAGGGGTTGTGCCACTAAGCTAGTGAGGGTGATGGTTTGTTATTTTTAATGCAGTAATTTTAGCTCTTAAAAATTCATTTGCACTTTCATAACTTGTCACTTCCAATTTTAATGCATACTCACTACTATCTAAATGACATGCAAGTTCTTCTAATTCCTTCAATAATTTTTCTAGCTCAATATATATTGCTTTCAAGATATTATGTGTAATAATTAATTCAATATGCTTCTTATATAATGTACTAATCTCATCTAACAAAGTCATGTGATCACTATCTAAAGTAGAGTGCTCAGTAATTAAACTAGCTTGCTCTTTTTACAAAGAAGAAAATTCAGTATTAAGATTAATATGCATCTTCTTAAACTTCATATATGAATCATGAATATTTTTATAAAAAATAAGTAATTCATCATAGGAAAGTTAACATACCTCATCTTGATTTGATTGATCAAGATTATTATTAGCCATTAGACATAAGTTTATTACCTCTTCCTCTACTTCTTCTTCTTCTGATTCTGAAGCAGAGTCAGCCCAAAAAGCTTTTTGTGTCTTTTGCTTGCCCCTCCTGAACTTCAGCTTCTCTTCACTCTTCTCCTTGATCAGGTGAGTCTTCAGATTAGGGCAGTTAGCTTGGAGGTGACCTGGTTTCCTATATTCAAAGCAAATTATGTAAGCAAAAACTTTAACATTTTTGTTCTTTTTACCTTTGCTCAAACGCTATTGATGACACTTTTTTCTTTCTTTTAAGAAAGTTCTTAAACTTTCATGTCATTAGGGTGATGTCATCATCCTCCACCATTACAGAACTATCACTGTCGGAGTCATTTACTTTAAGTGCAATAGTTTTCTCCTTCTTCTTTCCTCCTGCATCATTTTGCCTTTAACTCACTCCTTGCTCGTAGATAATGAGTGATCCAAGCAAATTATCAATAGGGTAAATATTTAAATCCTTTGATTCAGTAATTGTAATTATTTTTGCATCATAAGAACTAGGTAAGTATCACAAAATCTTATTGACCTTTTCAGAATTAGATAATTCTCTACCTATTGCATGCAAGGATGTCACTATCTGGGTGAACTTAGTGTACATTTTAAATATGTTCTTGCTAGGTTTCATACGAAAAAGTTCATAGTCATGCAGTAAAATATTTAGCTTAGACTATTTAACTTCGCTGGTTCCCTCATAAGTGATACATAATCTATCCAAGATTTTCTTTCCCGTAGTACATATAGAAACTCGCATATAATCCTCTGATTTTAAACCACAGACAAAAATAGTTAAGACATTTAGCATTTAGTTGGGAAAGTTCTCTATCCTCATAACTCCATTCAATAAAGGAAATTTTAGTCTTAATATCATTAACTACATGCAATGGAAGTGAATAAACAGTTTGAATCATATGCCAAATTCTATAGTTAATGGATTGCAAAAATGTGGACATGCGAATATTCCAGAAATCAAATGGGATATTTTCAAATAAATGTGGATGAGTTATTGAATAACCCTCCATAGTGTTATGATTACCAAAAATGTACTATTAATCATTTTTCTCAAGGTTTTCTAAAACATTAGTTTTTAAGACCCGCTCTGATACCACTTGAAAGTTAAAAATGCACCAAGAGGGGGGGGGGGTGAATTGGTACTTTAAAAATAAATCCTAAGAAAAAATTCTATTTTGTAGATTTTTCAGAGTTTTAAAAAAGGTAATTTAATTACCCGATGTGAAAGCTAACAAATTAATAATGATTTCAGTGATGATGATGAAATTCTAAATTACATAACAGAACATTGATCTAAGAAATTCACCAAACAATTATAATAAAAATTAAATACAAAAAGTAAACTGCAAAAATAAAAAAGCACACCAAAATTTTTATAGTAGTTTAGTTAACCATGACCTATGTCCACTCCCCGGAGTCCTCCACTCTGGAAATTTATAATAACAAAAAGTGACTCTCCTTTTGCTCCCACAGTAAGGTGAAGAAGCCTTTATAAACTCTCTTTCACCAAACCTTTGATGTGGTGGAGTTCCAGATACTATGTCACCCTCCCGGTGACTACAGTGGACCTTGACTCATTTTTCTCCCTCCTAGAGAAGGTAGAGAACCTCGACTCCTTTTTCTACCTCCTAGAGACGGAAGAGAATCTCTACTCCTTTTTCTCACTCCTGAAGAAGGCAGAGAATCTCGACACCTTTTTCTCCCTCATGGAGAAGGCAGAGAATCTCAAGGACTAGATTAAGAAGCCTCTCTCCCTAGAGAGCTCCCAAAAGACTCACAATGGCCACATGAGGAGCAAGGGTGCAGCTAGCCTGAAGCAACCATGTGATCCCCTTACACTACTTCTCCCTCACACTCAAGCTCACCTTCTCCTTCCTCTCACAAACCCTAATTTTCTTCTAAAAAGCTCCCTCTCAGAGTTCCTTCTTCAGTCTCATTCCTCTCTTCTCATTATTGTAAAAAGAATTAAAACATGGCTTTTATAATATGCTTCAAGAAACCCTAAAAAATTCAAGTTAGCCATCACTGTATATATAGTACGATCTAAGTTCAAAACTAGTCCCATCTAGTATGATGTAAACAGTCGTTCAAATTAACTTTTTAAATTTTATGAACAAATCGTACAGTACAATCAAGAGATCATCCAGTACAATCTATTTAATTTCTTCTATTCATACGAGACGATTCCTGGGATGACTGAAAGTCATCTCTGTCACTCATTTCATATTGTTCTCATCGTACAAGATGGTTAATTATTTTTAGGTTAATCGTTCAGTATGACATGACTATCATACAGTAAGATTAGTTCAAAAACCATGGTTTCATTTGGTATGATCTCTGGGATGATAAGATTTCATCTCTATCAGTTGCCTGGTATAATCGACATCATACAGTACGATCAAATTTCATTAATTAAACCATGATTTAATTGAATAATTATGGGGGTTAATTTTAGCAATATTTTAAATATTCATACAATATGATTAGTTCAAAAGTCAATTTTAAAATCTTACTTTAATTAATTTGGTAGCTAGGGTTTTGAGATCAAAAATGAATCGTACAATACTATCACGATCTTACATTATGATTAGTTCATTTAAACTAATTTTCTAATTAGCCATTAAGCCTATTTTTAGATAATATATCGTATAGTATGAATAAAAATCGTACAATATGATTTGTTTAAAAAAATAAACATTTAAAAAATTTCTCTCCCCCTGTGTGTGTGCATGGTCACCCAATTTGCATGCACTCTTATGTGCCCACTCAAGAAATAAAAAATAAAGAAAATAAAAATTATAGACTCTTTTACATCCTAATCTATCCAACTTTGAGTCTTCAACAGTCTTGAGTGGTGTATATTTTACCTGAAATATTAGTGCTCACAGATAAAAGTAACATCTAAAATATTTAAGAAAGAATATAACAATTCAATCAATATTATTTATCATCATTAAAATCACAGACTAGGGATCCTGTGAAAATATATTATTTTAGTTATTTTTGTACAAAAAAATGATAGAAATTCTAAGGAGCTCTCATTACCATGACATCCGATAAAATAACATCGCAGTTCCACCTTCAATACTACTGAGGTGCCAAAAATTGGACATTATCAAGCTAAGTTCTCTATTTGCAAGCATTGCAGTGATAACATAGTCAGTGCCACAGCATTACCAGCACTGTGTTGTCAAAAAGTTAGCTTAAGAACACCATATTTTCTATTTTTAAATGCTGTGGTGCCACAATTTCTTATGCCTTGGCGCCATTTTTTGCCACTCACGCGTCGTAGTACTCAAAGTTAGCAGTGTTGTGGTATTGTAGTTATAAGTTCTAAGGACCACATTCTCTAACTAAAGAAATGTGACTATTTACTAAGTAATTGATCTACGTTAGCAAGCGCCATGGAGGAACAAAATTTAACTTTTTGTGTTTTCCTATAAAGTGTTGTGATGTTATGTTTCTAAGAGAGTTCATTCAATTGAGTAAAATTTAGTACTTCTTTTTAGAGTACATCTCTACTTTTCTCTTAGAGTAAAATCTAATAGAGACTAGGGAAGTACAAGATATAATTTTTTGAAGTGTTTAGCCTATATTTCTTGAAGAAACTCTATAAGTTAAGGGAGAAAGAGTATAGAGGAGATGCTTGGATCCTTTCTATTAATATCACTCTCTTGTATTTTCATTCTTCTAAGAGTTTAAAGAAAATGAGTTTTCTTATCATTTGTTCTATGTCTGGCTAATTCTTTTATTTTGGGTTGATGATGTCAAGTGCATGTTAAATGCTAATAAAGACTCTTATTCTATAAATATTAAATGATGCTTTCAATATTATCACATTCTTAATTTAATGCACATAATGGCTATTTGTATAATTAAATTATAGTGTGATGTACAACCTCGATAGAGGAATATAAGAATAACTATGAATATTGATATAGGATGTTTGTATTCTTAGATATAAAATGTAAAATATTTTAGTTTCTTAAAGAGATATTATAACTGTTGGAGCTCAACGGATATCCTTTTCACCCCTACAAGCTCGACATAAATCTAGGGATGCATATGCTCTTAATCAAATTTATAATTAAGAGTCTCATTAGGAAAGCTAGGAAATTATACTCATCAATCCAAAACAATTTTATTAAATATTGTATCAATATTTTTATTATTTTATTCAGTGATAGAATTTTCACAAATATTATTTTTATTTTAGTAGGATAATTATGATAATTAGAGTATATGGTAGTAGTTTATTATAAGTAAATATGCTTTCTTATGGGTTTGACACTCTACTCTATTATTTTATTACTTAATTCAGTACGTATACTTGCATTTATTAAGTGAGATCTTATTATTTTTATATCAAAGAAAACCTAAGTATTATTTAGGGGTGATAGAGCTCTAGATTTTTATACAATTCAAAAGTTCAGTCTGCAATCTCCATCACTGACTATGAAACCCATAAACCCTAAACCTCATAAATCAAACTTTTTAATAAACCTCAACATGGCTCAATCAAACCAAACCCTTAAACCACTTCAAATATATCCCAAATATGATTTGGCATGCATTGAATCTAAACTTAAGCTTTGGTCAAGCCTGGTTGACCAAGTCAACCATGGTAGGCCAAGTTAACCATGCTTAACCAAAAGGCACCTTAGGCCTTTAAACATGCATTTCATGCATTTGAACCAAGACAAACCTTAAAAAATGCCCCAATGAGTTCTAAATGCTATTTGGAATGAGTTAGACCCCACATTGACCCCTGGTCAAACATGGTTGACCATGTCAACCATGATTGACCAAATAAAACTTTAAGCTTCAAAATTTTAAATTTAATGATTGTAATCAAATCAACCCATCTAATCACCCAAATTTATTCCATTCCATGCCTGTAATGAGCCCAAGCTATGTGTGAGATAATTCATGGTGAGTTAACTTGGTCAACTCACCTAGATTAATCAAATTTCTCATATACACACTTTAAAAATGCAAATTTCATATCCTGGTAGCCAAATTCTTCAAAATTCATGTAAATAGCCTCTTGAAGTTTCCTAGGACCCATCCTAGGTGGCTCGACTAACTTTGACCAGTAAATATGATCAATTCCATAAAAAATGCTTAAATGGTTAAAATTGTCAAATTTGCCAAATTTAAAAAATTCCTCTGCACAAACCCATGAGGCCTACTTAAATGGATTCTAGAAACTTCCTAATTAGCTCTTAATCCATTTTTAAGCTTTAGATTAATCCAAATCAACCCCATGTGACCACATGTGCACAAAACTCCAAAAATCACTTTCCACTTTATTTTGTCCTTTGCCCAACCACTATACTGCCTAAAGGACTATCCTCCAATCATTTCCTGTATATGAAAATCAATCGCGGAGTTTACCTAATAAATCCCAACCCATAGTTTGAAATAGAGGGTTCAGAATAGCACAAAAGGGGAGAGAACCCTCATTTTACCTTCATTCACCCATAACTCAAAATCTAGAGCTCCTTAAGCTTCCAAGCTATTAAAGGGATTATTCCTAGAGCTCTAAGGAAGAGAACAAGCCCTTGCATAGCCCTTGAGACCCATTGGATTAAGGCAAATGTCCAATCCAAGCTTAAACTTAATTTTAAAATAACTTTTCAAAAATTCTTTTAAGAGCTTTCAAATACTTTCCCATTATTTTATCTAAGTGTGGGGAAGCTATGTTTTAAATTTCATGATATTTGGATCGCTATGCAAGAAGATATTCAACTTCATTGCCAATGATTGCTACTGGCGATTAAATCCGATTAAAATAAATCCAAAAATGCCCTAAAACTTTAAAAATTCTCCAAATTTTCATTTCTTACCCAAACTTGAAGTTCTTGTGCTTATTGGAGCTAAATTAAGCCCAATTTTATTTTAAAAATTAAAAAATATATATTTTGACTACTATATAGAGAGTATTTAAAGTTTAAAATTTTTATGATTTTTCTTAATTACTCCCTAGCTAGTGGTTCAATTGAGCTCAATTTTGGACAGGAGATATCAAGGTATGTGTGCTATAAACCCTAATTTTCTTGAGCCTTAGGGAACAATGCAACTTTGATGAATCAAGTTCCAAAGTTTTGGGTCAAATTTGACCCAAAACTTTGAAAATTTATAACTTTAAATGCACTTAGAATTAGGGCCTCATTTGGTGCAAGGGTTAGAATACAACTAATTTTGACCAAATCTAAAGTAGATTGTCTAAAATAAATCCTCAAAGGTATAAAAGTTTTAACCTTTAGGGATCAATAATGAAACCTAGGAGGGCTTTCATTACATGAATTTTTATGGGTTTGAAGCACATATTCTGTTAAACCTATGTTTTAAATTTTACTGGAATTGGAGTTCACTTGGCTTGTTAATTAGATAACCCAAAATGCACACACATAGTTGACCTAGAATTTTCATTAAATCATAATTAATTCAAATTAAATTCAAAAAATATAAAGTAAGTGCCATACTGCTCAGAATTAAAAGATTAATAAGAAAAAATTAAATGCCCGTCACAAGCCCTTAAAATAAAAGTAATTTAAAAATTAATAGAATTTATTAATTAATTAAATTAAATAATTAAAAAATAATTCAAAATCCTAAATTATTCAAAACACTTGTAGTCATCCCTAAGAGTCATTACTAATATTTGAGGGATATTTCAAGGTATTTGGAATTTATGTGGAGCATAAACCAAAATCTCTCTAATTACTTGAATTAATTAGTTCATTTAATTAGGCTAATTTTATAAATTCATAAAATTATAAAAAACTCCAAATGGCATAAAATCAAAGACAATGGACTCAGCATTGGGTTATGAAAAATATAAAACATCCAAAATTCAATGTAAATTAGAAAGTCAAAACTTAGTGAAATCTAATTAATTAAAAGGGTTGAACTTATAAAATTATAACTAATTACAGAAAACTTTAAATAACACAAACTTAAATGCATTAAACTAAT
This sequence comes from Dendrobium chrysotoxum, assembly GCA_019925795.1. Taxonomy (NCBI): domain Eukaryota; kingdom Viridiplantae; phylum Streptophyta; class Magnoliopsida; order Asparagales; family Orchidaceae; genus Dendrobium; species Dendrobium chrysotoxum. The sequence continues at coordinate 25,638,025 of CM034298.1, read as the reverse complement.
AATTGGGTTTAGTATTTATAAAAAGTATAATTTTTTTAAAACTTAATATGAATAAAAAAAGTCAAAATTTGGTCAAATATTAATTTATTAAATATTTGAATAAATATAAAAATTTAATAAATCACTAAAAATTTAATAAATGATTAAATTAATGAATTAAATCAGATGAACAATAATCACACTACACAATCAATCAATTATATTTTTAGGCTAGAATATCTTAAGGTATGGGCTACATATTCTTAGAAGGCTTTGGTCCTCGTGCCTGTTGATAATGCCATGAATGAATTGACGGGATATAAGTGTTAAATTTTAAATCTTACAAATCAGTAATCAATGAATTAAACAAATTAAAAATCAGCAACCAAGAATCAAACTTAAATAAATAGGTAATTGTTGGATAACCTGAGCTTACAAGGCTATTAACTTAATCCCAAAGATGATGAAATAAACATCATACCCCTAATTTAACAAAGGTAATTACTATTCAACTTAAATAATCATTAAAAATTCAGTAATAAAATACTTAGGCATTTGAAGCTTTCATACACCTTGCTTGACTCCTCTTAGGATAATAAATATGTATTTGATTGAAAGTTTCAATGACTAATTAAAAAACTCTAAACAACCAATCATTAATCAACTCCAACAATCAAAATCTATACTTAAAAAAATCTCAAAATATCAAAACTACTAAAACTTAAACTCAAATTAAAATTTTTTTGACTAATAAATCAAACTTAATTTATAGAAAATTTCAAACAATAATAAACTCAAGACATATCCAAACCACACAGCCTATTACACATTATAAATTTTTTGTTAAGATAACCAACTCTAGTTTTAGACTACGCCACTATTATTTCATGTGTTTTTTGTGATGTGAAATGATTTACATGTAAATGGATGTTGTTTATTATGGTTCGATGTGATTTATAATGCTTATATTATGATGCCTATATTTTGAAGTTAATGATGTGATTTGTGATGGATGTTTAGATTTTCCTGAGTTAGGAGTTCTCTGGATGTTTATTACTAATCATATTTTTTGTAGGTGACCATACTTATGTAGGGTTATAAAAAGGGGGCTAAAGTTAATCCTAATTTAAATCTAACCAAACTTTCTGCAGGTGTTTTTTGCTGCTTAGCCCCTTAATCATTAAAAGCATGGCCAAGTTTACACGTTGCTAAAAAGGAGCAAATATTTGTTGTGATTTGATTTATATTTATGATTTTCATATATGAATTATTTCACTAACATGGATAGAGTTTTGAGTCTTTTTTCTTTTAAAATTAAATTTTACAAATAATAAAAGTTGTGAAAATCTATAAAATAAGGCATTTTCCCAAAAGGATAAGAATCCAAAGAGAAAAAAACATCCTTCACTGGAGAGTTCTTTTCATTTGGATATCCTATTAAATGAACACACAAGAAGCTTGAAGAAAAGAACCATGTTAAAGAAGAAGAAATGAAGACTAAAAGAAAGATGCTTTATTTTAAGATTTGCATCATTTCAAAGGATTAGAATGTGGGTTGTTATTAGTGGAGCCTGAAAAATTGTGTAGGTTGTTAAACCTAATAGAACTATCCCAAGACTAACCAAGAGAGGCATGAATTGGTTAATTAAAAATTTCTTGGAATTTTTTAAAATCGTTTCTAGAAAATTTAATCAATGATCCTAAAATTTATAGTTGTTTGAATGTAATTATAATAAAAGAAATTTCAACCAAAGTAATTTAAAGTGCAGAAAAAAATAAAATGCAGGAAAAAGTAAAGGAATAGAATAACACCAAATTTTATAGTGGTTCGGTCCAACTAAACCAACGTCCACTCCCTGGAGACTCCTTCTACAGATACTGCACTAAACACAAGCGACTCTCCTTTTGGCCCCACAGTAAAGCGAAGAAGCCCTTACAAACTCTCTTCCACTAACCCAGTGCGGCAGAGAACCGTCGTCCTTTTTCACCCTCCTAGTGAAGGTAGAGAACCTTGACGTCCTTTTTCACCCTACTGGTGAAAGCAGAGAACCTTAACGTCCTTTTTCACCCTCCTGGTGAAGGCAAAGAACCCGATCTACTTTAGAGATCTTCTCTCAAAAGTCTTCAAAGAAGTAGGACAAAAGTTTGAAGAAGACAAATATAAGATCCTCACCTTTGGGCAATCTTTTGAATCTCTCATAATTTCCTATTACAAGATCTCTCACTCTCCACTCCCAAACACTCTCCCAAAAAACTCTCCTTTTTCACTCTTAAGATAAATTCACAGCACAATAGATTGAAAGTCAATTTCTAGGACTCATTATATAGAAACTTCGTAAATAACCATCCAAAAACTGAAATTTTCAAGTCAAATAAGTCAGATCGTACAGTACAAATAGTTCAAAAATCATGGGATGATCTGGTACAATCCTCATTTCATGCACAATCAATCGTTTGTATGATTTTAGATCATCTGTACAAACAGTTCAAGTTTGTCTAGATGATCTGGTATGAAATGTATTTTGTATACTGTCAGTCGTCTGTACGAACTGACATTGTACAGTATAAATAGGGTTAAAAAATTTTCTAATTCCAATTTTAACTCTCTCCCCGTGTGTGTGTGCATAGTTACTCGATTACAATCACATTCTCTCAGACTCAATGAAATAAAAATAAAGATTTATTGACTTCATTGTATGAAATCTTATTCTACTCTATCTTGAAGTCTTCAATAATTTAGAGTATGATTTTCTTGAAATATTAGTACACACAAAAACAAATAAAAATATATCCAATGTATATTAAGAGAAACAATAATAATATCAGAACAATAATATATTATTATCATCAAAAAATCACATGACATAAAACTCAATCTTGATTTCTAAGTTGCAACAATCTCCCCCTTTTTTATGATGGCAAAACCATTATTATTTGATTTAAAATTAAAATGCCTTTTTCTTCTATGCTCCCCCTCAATGAATGCTTAATTAAAATAAAGGGAATAAAATTCGTCTGAAAGACATAAGAAAACACAAGATGAAAATATAAGACTATTATAAGTACAAGACCAAAGAATATCACAAAAGCAAAGACCAACAAGAAGAAACAAACACATGATAATAAACAAATGATAACACTAACAAACACACGATAACAAACAAACAAATAATCACAAGATGACTCCCCCTTTTGACAAAGCAAAAAAGGGAGAAATCCTAAAAAAAAGTTTCTTAGGACAAATCGAATAGCTGATGAAAAAGAGAATTTAAAACAGTTGGCAAAAACAACCTTAAAATCCTAATGTGAAAAAGAAATACTCATATTTTAAATCAAAGAACAACTAAGATAATAAAAGTCAATCAGGTTCAATGTTTGTTATAGATATATCAAATAGAATATTGCAAATATGATTAAATAAAGATCAATTAGTTTCAAATTCAATAGTTGAGATTATTGTTGGATGTATGAATTTTTCTAAGAATTAGAGAGATATAGGAAAAACAAAAAATGATACTTAATCTTTCGATTGACGACCATTGCACATCTTTTCAAATTTTAGGCACACTTTATGCTTCTTTTCAATTTGGGCTAATTTTATGCCACTTTTCATTTTTAGTGAACATTGCACATCTTTTTTTAAAAATTTGGCACATTTTGTGCATCTTTTCAAATTTGTCACACTTTGTGCATCTTTTCAGTTTATTCTTTTTGATATCCACAAATCTTAAACAAAAATCAATAATTAATAAAGAAATCAACACATTGAATAAGAAATTAAAAGAAAAATAAGTCATTTCTTTTGTAACAAATTTTACTTTAAAATAAGTATCTATAAGAACATGAATATGATCTCCTTATCTATATCTAATCACAATTTGATTTAAAGTTTGAGAATTAAAATTTTGCTAGGAAATTAAGTTGAAGTGTAAAATATTTTAAAATTTATCTCTTAGATCAACATTATTAATTTGAATAAAAAAACTTAAACATAATTTAAGAGGATTAACACCAACACAAGACAAATATCATTTCATTTCCTTTTTTTAAAACACTCAAGATACAATGCAGATACAACTAAACCAATAATACAAACATCCAAATGCCTTCACATGAAAACTAAAAATCAAAACATTCATCAATTACAATAAAAAATAAAAACTAATATGCTTGAGGATCTTGATCTAGAGGTGGCTAAGGAGGAGTGAACATGGTAAAGTAGCTATTGATGGTAGCTACTTGAGTGTTGATCGAGTTAAACTATCCTCTAACACAACCCATATCTTCATTGCATCTAGCATCCTGCTGGTCTAAGCAAGTCTCAATATGATCAAATCATTGATCAAAATGAGACTCAAGTCGATCAAATCACTGGACCATTTCTTGATAGAAATGCTACCTAGGTCCAGGGGCAGGTGCAGGTGTAGGAGCAAGTGCTTCTTCATCTCCAATTTTATTTCCCTCAACCCCTTAATCCCGATGGAAAAGAGAATGAAATGAAGCATTAGAAATGTAGATTGGCAGATTGTTTGGGGTATCAGGATGAATCAGATTGTACTTCTTTTCAAGAATGTAGGCAACTAAGTATCCTAAAGCCACATTCTTCTTCCTTTTAGTGGTAGGAAGTCTAATATCAGTAAGATTATTGATGTAGTTTAAAATTAACTGGGCTTCATCAATTGGAGTATTGGACATTATGAGATATGTAACAATAGAAAGCAAAGGAGTAAGGTTGATTCGATCACCAGCTTTAGGAATAATTAATGTTCTTAACACATGCTAGATGATCCTAGAATTTTGATTTAAAGTGTGTACATAAGGTTGATGATAGACTAAAGGTGCACCTCTAAGGGTTTGATTTACGGTAGACTAGTCAAAATCATCTCTTGATGTCATAATGTGTACCCTTACACCTTTAGTAATAAGGTGTAGATATGTTCCTAAATCCTCCTTAGTAATTTCTACTCTTTGTTTAAGTACAAATGAGGACATTTGGTATGATGTTCTTTCATCCTCAGATTAGCCAGAAAAAGGTAAAAGATATCAGAATGAAAGGTATGGATTAGGGTGAGAATGAAAGAAAATTAAGTAGAATCGAATAGAGGCATTATAGAAAAATTAATGTATTGAATCAAAAGACGAGAAGGAGTGATTCTTGCCTCGATGAAATGGTCATAGGCTTCTTCATTTTCTTTTAAAAGAAAATTTTCATCTACTTGACTTGAACAAGATGAAGAGCCTCTGGAGTGTCAAGCCCATTTGATGCTAATGCTTGCCATTTAGTGGATTAGAAAATAATAAGATTTTAAAGCGAAAGGGATGGTGAAATATTCAAAGAATGGATTTCAATTTAATAAAATCGGGCTTAATCATATAGTACAAAATAAGTTTCGTACGTACAATTTTAACATCGTACAGTACGAACTAATTTTCATACAAACGAATATAAATGGTTAAAAATAGTTATGTTGATGAAATAACTTTTCGTAACTTAATTCCCGAGGAGTCATTTAGTACGACTTTTTGACCAATCTGATCATGCAGATGAACATGTGTTTGTATGGGACGATCAGGTAACAATGTTTATACCAAAAGGTTGAGATTGTCCACATACAAACTGACAATTAGATTATACAAATGAACTGTGGTTCGTACAGACGATATTTGAAAATGAATCGTACCTGCCCCATTCATACAAATAAAAGATAACCTATTCGTACAGATGATGACATTATCGTACAATACGATATGCTCAGAAAAACAAATTTTTCCCATCACACCCACTCAAAAAAATACTATATAAAATCTATGGAATTCATACAATATGAAAGTGGTTCGTATAGTACGAATGAAAAAGGTACTTAAGATATGATAAATAAAACTTTTTTCCAAAAATAAATTAACCAAGATCCACGAGACGTAAAAAATGAAAATAAAAAATAATACTAATAAGAAAATAAACCCAAAATAGAGGAAAAATCAAACATTAATGAAATACAAACAAAGAATAAACCATAAACTTCAACAAATATGATTTGTAGAATTACAATTGTTAAGCATGTATATCAATAACACCCAATCTGGTTCTTAAGGTGTTAAAAGTTTCAAAATCCAATGGTTTTGTGAAAATATCTGCAAGTTGATTTTCAGTTGCTATATAATGTAGCTCAATTTTTCCTTTGATGGCATGATCCTATCAGAGAAAATTGGAATAGTGTCAATTAAAAAACCTAAGTCCACTAGTTATTGTTTTAACTATAGAACTTGTGCCACAAAACTCCCTAAGGCTATGTATTCTACTTCAGTAGTAGAAAGAGCTACTAAATTTTATTTTCTGCTTGACCAAGAGACTAAGGACTTCCCTATAAATTGATAAGTTTTAGAAGTACTCTTTTTATCAACCCTACACCCTATAAATCTGAATCAGAATATTCAATGATTTTAAAAGAGGAGCTATGCCTAGGATACCAAATTTCTAAATTTTAAGTTTCTAAAAGTTATCTCAAAATTCTTTTAACAGCAGTCAGATGAGGTTCTTTTGGATCAGCTTAAAATCTAGTACACAGATGAACACTAAACATGATATCAGATTTACTTATAATTAAATAAAGTAATGATCGAATCATCCCTCGAAATTTCTTTTGATCAACAGATTTGCCTTTAGAGTCCTTATCTAATTACACTGAGAAACTCATCGGTGTACTTATTGGTTTAGCTTTATCAATTTCATATTTCTTAAGAAAGTCCTTAACATATTTTGACTAACTCAAAAATGTGCCATCCTCTTTTTACTTTATGCTAAAACCAAGAAAGTAACTCAAGTCTCCTATCAAACTCATTTCAAATTCACTAATCATTATTTTTGCAAAAATCATCATAAAGATTTTTATTAGTAGATCCAAACAAGATATCATTAATATATATTTGAATAATGAGTATTTCATCTCCTACTCTTTTTAAGAAAAGAGTGGTGTCCACACTTCCTTTAACAAATAATCTTTCTACTAGGAATGTATTTAGTCTTTCATACCATACCTTAGGTGCCTGTTTTAGTCCATATAATGGCTTTTTCAATTTAAACACATGTTGAGGGAATTATGAATTTTTAAAACCTAGAGGTTGCTCAATATGAACATCCTCTTATATCACCCCATTAAGAAAGGCACTCTTAACATCCATTTGAAATAATTTAAAACCTTTAAAACAGGCAAAGGCTAGTAGCACCCTTATCACTTCAAGTCTAGCTACAGGGGAAAAAGTTTTCTCAAAATTAATTCCTTACATTTGATTGTACCCCTTGGCCACTAATCTTGCTTTATTTTTGACCACTACACCTAAATTATTTATTTTATTTTTGAAAATCCACTTAGTTCCAACAACACTTTGATCTTCAAGTCTCTTTACCAATTCCCAAATATCATTTCTAACAAATTGATTCAACTCTTCTTGCATAGCTAAAATCCAAAATTCATTAAAAAGTGCTTGATTTATATTAGTGGATTTAATCATTGAAATAAAAGCTGAGTGGTTCACTTCTTTGCTAAGGTCATGCCTAGTTCTAGCACCTTCACTTGGTTCTCCTAAAATTAGTTCTTTAGGATGACTTTTAGAATATTTCCATTCTCTAGGCAATATATTTTCTATTTCAACCCTTTCTTCAAGATTTATATTTTCAATTTTTTGGGTTTTTTGTTCAATATCCTCTTCTTCCAACTTAGACCCTTCAAAAATATCAAATTCATCAAAAACTACATGAGTGGTCTCCTCAACTACCAAAGTCCTGTTAAAAAGACTATAGGATTTGCCATCACTAGAATATCCTAAAAAAATTTCTTTATCAGATTTAGGATCAAATTTTCCTAAAGGATTTTTACCATTGTTATGAATAAACACCTTCCATCCAAAGACATGTAGATGTAAGAGGTTAGGTGTTCTTACCTTAAGAAGTTCATAGGATGTCTTGTTCAATTTAAATCTAATGTTCACCCTATTCAGACAAGATGTACTAACCTCTTTAGTCCAAAAATATTTAGGAAGAGAATATTCAGCCAACATGGCTTTAGCGGCTTCTATTAATGTTCTGTTCTTTCTTTCAACAATCCCATTCTGTTGAGGGGTCCTAGAAGCTAAAAAGTTGTGATCTATTCCTTGCTCTTTACATAAAACTTCAAATTTTTTATTTTCAAATTCTCCTCCATGATCACTTTGAATTATAAGAATTTCATAACCTAGCTTCCTCCGAATCAAAGTAGAAAAATTTCTAAACTCATCAAATAACTCACTCTTATGTGTTAAGAATCTAATCTAAGTGAATCTTGAATAATCATTAATAATTACATACCCAAAAACTTTCTCTCCTAGACTTACAGTGCTAATAGGTCTAAAAAGATCCATGTGAAGGACTTCTAATGGTTTGCTAGTTCTAAGATCCTTAATTGAATGAAAGAAAGATTTGACTTATTTTCCTAATTGACATACACAGGTGATCCTTAGTGAAGTTTAATTTGAGTATGCCTATTTTTCATGCTTTCATGACAAAGTCTTCTATGTCATAACCAAGATTCATTAGTGATAGTTTTGAGATAAAAAGCATTAGAAGATTTACCATAATTTAAATCAAGCATGTAAATAGTATTTACCTTATTTCCATGAAATACATCAATTCCATTTTGGCTTATAATATAGCTTATTACAAAGCTGACTAATACTTAGTAAGTTGTGTTTTAAGCCTTCAACCAATAAAATATTTTCAATAAAGAAATTATTCTTGTTGTCAATCATACATGTACCTACCACTCTTCTAGTGGTATTATCACCCAGTATCACTTTGCCTCCATTCTTGACTTCTAGTGATATGAATTAAGTTGCATCTCCAGTCATATATTTTAAACATCCGCTATCCAGGTACCAAATTCTCTCACGAGGGCTTGTATGAGAGCGTTTCTATAAAATAATCAAACGTTAAACTTGGGAACCCAAACAAATTTGGGTTCACCTCTTGGCAATGATAATCCTGATGCATGCTTGATATGCTGTGATTTATACATCTTAGGTATCCATACTAAATGTGTTCTATTATGAATAGTGCAAGTGTGGGAAATATGCCCTAACATGCCACATGAAAAATATCAAACACCAGGAAAAGGGTTTACTAATCTATATGAGTTATAATGTCTTTTCCTCGGTTTTAAACTTGTATGCTTTTGCTTAGACTCGTAAAATTGTTCAAGTGTGGGAGGTGACTTATTTTCCTTAAAAGCTTTTAACTTTATTTGAAGATATGAATTTAAATTATCTAAAATTAAATTTTCAATCTTCAAATCCTGTTCCTTGTGTTCAACTTCACCCATAAAAATTTTAAAATCATTTTCAAGCTCACTATAAGATGTTTTTAATTGTTCATGCTTCTTATTCAAATAATAGAATTCATCTAATAAAGTTATGTGGTTGTTATCTATGTCTGCATGATCTTTTCTAAGATTTTTATATTTTTTTTTGTAAATTCAAAAACTTAAGGTTAAGATTAGCATGCAATTTTTTAAGCTTCCTATATGCACTATGAATGTTCTCAGAAATTTCAAATAATTCATCATATAATAAGTTACATATCTCATCTTAATCTGAATGATTAAGATTGTCTGCCATTAAGCACAAATTTGTAACTTTCTCTTCTGCTTCTATTTATGAGGAATCTGAGGCTGAGTCAGCCTAGAAAGCTCTTTGCATTCTTTTCTTGCCCTTCCTAATGTTCTTTTTCTCCTTAACCTTATCTTTGCCAGGATTAGCTTTGAGATTTGGGCAATCGGTCTTTATATGTCTAAGATTTCTGCATTAATAATAAATAACATAGAAATTTTTGGACTCTTATTGAACTTACCTTTATTCCAATGCTAACATCTTTATTTCTTTCTTTTAAAGAAACTTTTGAATTACCTAGTCATGAATGTAATATCTTCCTCATCCTCAGGCATTGATTGATCACTTTCTGAATCATCCACCTTTAAAGCTATATTCTTCTCTTTCAACTTGTCACCTACATCAATCTATCTTTGATTCACTCCTTGCTCGTAAGCAATCAGTGATCTAAGCAGATTGTTAATAAAATATACATTCAGGTTTTTTGATTCAGTTATGGCAGTTACCTTTGCATTATAAGCAGTAGGTAAACAATGTAGGATTTTATTAACTTTTTCTAAATTAGTTAGTTCTCTACCTAAAGCATGTAACAAGGTAATAAGCTGAGTAAAACATGTATACATATCAGAAATTAACTCATTTGGTTTCATGCGAAATAGTTCATAGTTGTGTAGTAAAATATTCAATCTAGACTGTTTAACCTCATTCATTCTTTCATAAGTTATGCAAAGTCTATCTCATATTTCTTTTCCAATTTTGTAGGTAGACACATGCATATAATTCTAGGATTTTAAGACACAGAAGAAACTGTTTAAACATTTTACATTTAACTGTGCTAAGTCTCTTTCCTCTAAAGTCGAATCAGTAAATGGTGTTTTAACCCTAATGCCATCAACAATTTTAGTAGAAGCAGTATAGCCTTCCTGTACTAACATCCACATGTGATAATCAAGTGATTGCATAAAAGTAGACATACAAGTTTTCCAAGAATCAAACATAATGTTATCAAATAAAGGTGGTCTAGTTATCGAATATCCTTTAGCAGTATTTCAGTTTTCAAAATTAGCCATGATCGATTTTCAAAAAAGTAGTCTAAACTTTAATTTTTGAAGTAGGCTCTAATACCACTTGAAAGTTCATGTAGGTTGTTAAACCTAGTAGAATTATCCCAATGCTAACGAAGAGGGGGTGAATTGGTTAATTAAAATTCTTTTGGAATTTTTGAAAACTTTTTTTAGAAATTTTAATCAATGATCCTAAAATTTATAGTTGTTTGAATATAATTATCACAAAAGAAATTTCAACCACAGTAATTTAAAGTATAGAAAAAAAATAAAATGCAGGAAAAAGTAGAGGAACAGAAGAACATCAAATTTTATAGTGGCTCAGTCAAACTAGACCTATGTCCACTCCTTGGAGACTCCTTCTCTAGGTATTTCACTAAACAGAAGTGACTCTCCTTTTTCCCCCACAGTAAGGCGGAGAAGCCCTTATAAACTCTCTTCTACTAACCCGGTGCGATAGAGAACCATCATCCTTTTTCACCCTCCTAGTGAAGGCATAGAACCTTGACATCCTTTTTTCACTCTCCTGGTGAAGGCAGAGAACCTTGACGTCCTTTTTCACCCTCTTGGTGAAGGTAGAGAACCTTGATGTCCTTTTTCACCCTTCTGGTGAAGGCAGAGAACATGATCTAATTTGGAGATCTTCTCTCAAGAGTCTTCAAAAAAGTATGGCAGAAGTTTGAAGAAAATAAATAAGAGATCCTCATCTTTGGGCAACCTTGTGAATCCCTCATAATTTCCTCTTATAAGATCTCTCACTCTCCACTCTCAAACACTCTCCTGTTTCAGTCTTAAGAGAAATTCGTAGCAAAATAGATTGGAAGTCAGTTTTTAGAACTCATTATATAGAAACTTCATAAACAACTATCCAAAAATTGAAATTTCCAAGTCAAACAAAGTCAAATCGTACAGTACAATCATGGATCATCTGTATGAACAATTTAAAAATTATGGGATGATCTGGTATGAACCTCATTTCATACAATGTCAGTCATCTGTACTTTTTAGATCTTTTGTATGAATAGTTCAAGTTTATCTGGATGATATGGTACGAGACGTATTTTGTACACTATCAATCATCTATATAATTTTAGATCATTTGTATGAACAGTTCAAGTTTATCTGGATGATCTGGTATGAAATGTATTTTGTACACTGTTAATCGTCTATATGAACTGACATCGTACAGTATGAATAGAATTAAAAAATTTTCCAATTCCAATTTTAACTCTCTCCCCCGTGTGTGTGTGTACAATTATCCAATTATAATCATACTCTCTTAGACTTAAGAAAATAAAAAATAAAGATTTATTGACTTCATTACATGAAATCCTATTTTACTTTGTCTTGAAGTCTTCAGCAGTCTGGAGTATGATTTCCCTGAAATATTAGTACACATAAAAATAAATAGAAATATATCCAATGTATGTTAGAAAAAATAATAATATTATTTTGTTATCATCAAAAAATCACATAACACAAAACTCAATCTTGATTTCTAAGTTGCAATAGAGCCTAGCCACCTTTACTTTCAACAAACCCTGGATTATAATTAAGTAGTACTTACCAAATAAATTTTGGATATGTTATATTCTGATTTGATGTGTTTACATTATTTATACCTAAAAATTACCTATTTTATATGTTTCTTTCTTGTATATGCCTTCGCCTAGATTTCGCTAGGCTCTTCATAAATCAAAAAATTCTTCTACTCATAACCAAATAAAAAAATTAAGATAATATAGAAAGATAATCACTTTTTAAGAAGTAAGCTAGGGCTCCTCTAGGGTCTCATGCTTACATATCCTTCTTTCTCTTCTTGCTAGGCACCTCCCCTCCTACGGGCAGTAGTAGACCACCTGACTTATGAAGCTGTAGTTCTGTCTTAGGGGAAGTTGTGCACCTCATAAAACTTATTTTTATACCTTTTTTAAAAAACTTCAAAACATGCTAATTTTATATTCAACTTGCATGCATTGTATTAAAAATAAATAAAATTTAATTACATAAGTTTAGAAGCATAAATACCACTCATATGTGCAGGGCCATTTAGGATTCTCTTAGATGTCAGCTCTATATTCTAAAAACTAAAAAAATAGCTTGTTTATCTTTCATTAGACAATATAGCATGATTTTAAATTGATTAGGTGGTTTAGCTGGCATTCCATTCCAAGCACATGTAAGTCCATAAATTCATACACTTGTGCACTTCTTTAGAATAAGTTTAGGCTACTACTCTATAGTACCCAGCTTAGATCCAAGTTTTAAGACAGATCTCAAATCATAAGTACTCATCCTTTGGGAATGTAATACCAAATATCTAATAACATGTTAACTCAAATATAAAAATTTCTTCTCTCTAAAATATTAAAGCCCAACATAGTATAGTCTAGAGTACTTCTAGGTTATCCTAAAATCTTAGGTGCTCCCTACTCTTCATCCTTTAAATTCCAGAAAGAACTATTCAAAATTGATCTAATCTCTTTTAAAAACTCCAAACCTCTCATCCTTATCTTAATCATTAAAATCTAATAAATATATGTCACTACTTTAATCAAGAGTATTATTAAGAGATTCACCTCTTCTGGGATATAATTAATCATAAAGGCTTGTCTTTATGAGGGACTTATAACTACATGCTAAAATAAATTATATTTTATTTTCATAATGTTGGAGAAAATAATTAAAACCCATTTTTGCATTCAAATGCTTTTGTAGAATATCATTTTCACCTTTCAAGGTGATATGATATGCTCACTATCGTATTTGATTATAGAATTACAAACTTTCTTAAAACCTATTTTTGCAATCAGCTCCTTTATAGAATATAATTTTTACCATCCTAGGTGATATGACATCCTCACTATCATATTTGAATATAAAAATGATAATTTTCCAAAAAATTAACTTTCATCTTGATACTATTCTAGAATATTATTTATGCCTTTTGAGACAACATGTTATTCTTTTATTTGTAGTTAACTATAAAAATAATAAATTTTCAATTATTATCTTTAAATCGATTATAGAATAGTATTTCCATCTTTTGAGATAGCACAATATTCTCAATATTGTATTCGATCACAAGAATAAGAGAAATCCTAAATCTGTGTAGGGTATTCAAAATTATTTTCCCACACATATCTTTTAAAAATTAATAAACACTTACAACCTACTCCGCATTAAATTCTCTTTTCTTCATACCCATACTGAGAAGCATGCCTATTCATGTTGAATCCACAATTGTTCATGGATGATATCATTATCATACTCTTAGAGTTATGAGCTTTTAACAAATAAAATGTCATGAAAAAGTGTACATAGGAAGAGAGAGAATGTGAATCCAAGCTAAGAAAGAGAAGCTCTAGATATTATTGATAGATTATATTGTATAAGAGCCTAGCAAAAGTCCACCAAAATGGTTCTTTAGCCCAATATTTATAAGGTCTTTTATTCTATAATGAAAGTTCGATAGGGATGTTAAGCCCTAGTGAACTAGTTCCGAGGCTAACCAAGAGGGGGGGGGGTGAATTGGTTATTTAAAAATTTCACAACAATAATGAAAAATCTTTTCGATACTTAGCAGCGGAAACAACTAAATGAGAACGAAAAGATCAATCTCAGATATTCACCCATGATGTTAATATCAAAAAGTAAAATGCAGAACTGAATCAGAAAAGCAAACCAGATTTTATAGTGGTTCGGTCAACTTGACCAACGTCCACTCCCCGGAGCCTCCCCTCCGGGTATTGCACTAAACAAAAGTGTCTCTCCTTTTGCTCCCACAGCAAGGCGGAGAAGCCTGTACAAAACCTCCTTTTCACCACACGGTGAGGCAGAGAACCCGACCTCCTTTTGCTTCCACCTGAAGCGGGCAGAGAACCCTGGACTCCTTTTGCTTCCTCCTGAAGCGGGCAGAGAACCCGGATCTTCTTGCGAATGATCCTCCCATGACGAAAACCAACTAGATGGAAGACGACGAGCGGAGAAGATGACTCTGATCCTTGCTTGGAGCAACCTTAGTGAATCCCTCACTAACTCCCCCTCACAAGATCCTCTCTCTCTCTCTCCCAACTCTCTCTCTCTCTCTAGGGTTTCTCTGGGAAAGAAAGTGGCAAAAGATTTTTTCTAAACAAAGAAAAAGATCTTTTATATGAGGGCTCAAAACCAGCCCTAAATCTCAACTGCTCGGCCTAGATCGTCCAGGACGATCGATAGATCGTCCTGTACGATCAGTTCAAATTCAGCGGTTTCAACCTGGACAATCTGGCTCTTCTGGATGATCGGTAGAAAAAATTGTTCCTAGCGTCCGGGACGATTAGTGCAAATCAAGGAATATCGTCCAAAAGACAGTTCGGGTCGTCCAGAGAAATCTGTGCTAGACGACCAAAAAATGACTTGATCGTCCAGGACGATAGGGATATCGTCCTGTACGATTAGTTCAAAAAGTGCCCAAATCGTCCTGAACATCGTTCGGGTCGTACAACTGAAATGCACTAGACGATCATGATCGTCCGGGACGATCCTACGATCGTCCAGGACAATATGATCGTATCAATCAAAAATAAATTGTTTTTCTTAATTACCAGATTAAATTAGGCATGATTGTACTGAATCGTCCAGGATGATATACGTATCATCTAGGACGATCAGACCAAATAACTAAAAATAAAAACTTGCCTAACTTGATCTGGTGGCTGAGAATTTCTGATTTGAGCATATCATCCCGTATGATCTAAAGATCATCCAGGAAGATCTGCTTACTCAGACCCTTTTAACTTAGTCGCCCTAATTAGTGTTTCTGTTTATGCCTGATCATCCAGAATGATGTGAATATCATCCAGGACGATCTGAACAAAAACTGAATAGAAACTCTAGTTCACTCAAGCTCTCCCCCTGAGTGTGTGTGTACAAGGTTACTTAGCTAGGGGATCAGTTACATTACAATTGACTCAATAAAATGAAAAATCATACATTTGACACACTTGGACCCGATCTTGAGTTAGCTTGATTTGCTCGTGATCTTTTGTGCCTGAAACGGGTTAGCCAAGCAAAACACACTGGAAACATGTTTGTCATCATCAAAACCAGATTTGCAACAATCTCCCCCTTTTTGATGATGGCAAACATTTGTAAAGTAGTTTAAAAATAAAAATAAACAGGAGATCGTAAAACAGATATATATATTTTTTAATTTTCATTTAACAATCAGACTAATACAGAAAATATAACACATAACAAAGACTGAAACGACTACAACTTACTCCCCCTTTTGACATAACAAAAAGGAGGAGGGTAAAATAGAAAATGAAAATACAAGTACACAACATAAAAGAGAACAACTATAAAAATAGGAAACTAGAACAGAGGCGGATCCTGATCGGAAGGAGGAGGTGGCAGTGGTGGGTTGAAGTAGGTGTGAATCGCCTGAAAGTGGGCTCCGATCCAGGCAATGTCCTGGTCATGTTGCAATTGCTGCTGCGCAGCATAGTCATTGAAGCGATGGATGTCCTCGGCGTGCCGCTGCTCCTGGGCAACCACGTAGGAGTCAAATCTGGCCTCCCACTGATCGAAACACTACACTAGGTGGTCAAAGGGAGAGGCAATGCGAAGGGGAGCAGGTGCCGCGGGTGCAGCAAGAGCTGGAACGGCCGCTTCCTTCTCTTCCTCAACATCCGGGGCGGGCTCCGGATGTAGGCGGGTGCTGTGTAGGACATGGAAGGCATTATTGGTGAGGAAGGAAGGAGGAACATCTGGAGCTATAGGATATTGCAGGTCATATTTTATTTCGAGAGCATAGGCAAGGATGTGTCCTAAGGCTAGATTTGGACGACGGCGATGACCTAGATCCCGAATAGTGGTGAGGTGCTCAAGGTACCGGATAATAAGGTCTGTGGCATTAAATTCCCTCTAGGCCAGAATATAGTAGGTGGTCAAGGACAGGAGTGGGGTGATATGAATTCGATCCTTCGCCTTTGGAATGACGGAGGAACGAAGAACATGCTGAATAGTCCGGGCATCCTTAAGAAGTGTGGTGCAGGCATTATCATGATAAGGGGCATTTGTATTGCGGAGGAAATGATTGGCGACACTCCAATCATAGTCTTGGTCGGTGATAAGGGTGTAGAGTTTATCGCCAGTGACGGACAATTGCAGAATATTGTGAAAGTTCTGATAGGTAAGTTCTACAGGGCGCTGATTTACATAAGAATGGAGAGTGGAGTAATCAGCGAAAATCCGCAAGTTCGCAAAGAAAACGCGGAGAAGTTCAGAACTAAAGGGAAATACGAGAGTCAGGATGAAGGTGAGGGAGGTGTGTGCGAAAAGGTCAAGGACAGGATAAGTGAGAGTGCGGGGATTTATGATTTTCGATGGTGTGATCCCCACTTCACAGTATCGCTCGTAGGCAGCCTGATCGGCTGCATTGGGGAAGCGAGGATCAACCGGTCCCCGGGAGGAACTGGCACCCTTTTGACGAGACTTTTTGCCACCAGCCATTAGGAATTCAAGGGGTAAGGAAGTAGAAGGAGAGTGGAAGAAGAACGGTGTGGAAAAATCTGAAGAAAACTGCTTTTTATATAGAAAACGGCCTGATCGTCCCGTACGATCGCGGCATCGTCCGGGACGATCTGGACATTTATGACATCCTAGACGATTGGTCAAAAACGCAGTCCGATCGTCCAGGATGATTAGACACAGGCGATCATCCCGAGGAGTCAGACTGGACGACCGTTGACGAAAAGATATCGTCCAGGATAATTAAGTGGATCGTCCCGGACGATATGCAATAAGTGTGTCGGACGGGCCGAATTCCAATCGTCCAGCGGCTGACACGTGGATCATCCAAGATGATGAAGTGGATCGTCCAGGACGATGTACAATAATTGGTGCAATGCCAACCGTTCGATCAGATCAGGAAGATATGGATCATATCGTCCAGGACGATGTACGGATCGTCCAGGACGATCACCAATAATTTGAGTTTTTAGCAGCAGGAGCAGTGTGGGGACGATTTTGAATGAATCGTCCAGGATGATTTTTGGATCGTCCAGGATGAAGAAGATCATCCAGGATGATAGGGGTATCGTCCAGGACTATGTGAAGAAAAATAGAAAAAGATGGATGATGAAGATGAACGATCAGGATCCCAAAAACACAACCATGAAAAAAAAAACAAAAACGAATAAAAACTCACAGAAAAACACGCAAAAGCAAAATTTTTTTTTTTTGATCAAGCTGCTCGAGTAAATCAGAATTTTCCCTTGATGTTAGATTCAAAAACCAATAAGAAGACGATTGACAGCGCTGAAATCCAGAAAAGGTTAGAAAAATTAACTTTCGTAACTCCAACCCCGGGCACCTTATCGATGCAAACCTCTTTCAAAACAAAAATCCGATTCAGAAGAAAAGACATTAGATTTGAAAAGAGATCTTTTCAAGCCTCGTTCCAGAAAAATATCTGATATAATAGTGTTAGAAAGTAAAAAATCAAAAATCAGGATTTTCAAACATAAGCTTTTGAAAATATTAAGTGGCGTACGAATTTTTCTAAGACATTTAACGATTGGAAAGGAAAGAAAGCTTGGTTGGGCTCATTTTGTGCCTCTTTTTCCATTTGTTTGGCGCACTGCGCATCTTTTGATTTTTGATACACTTTGTGTATTTGGCATTTTCGCATCTTTTCAGTTTTGGGCTCATTTTATGCCTCTTTTTTAATTTGGTTGGCGCACTGCGCATCTTTTGTAAGCTTTCTTCTATTCATAATCGTTAAAGAGTCCTAGCTGTGAAATTATCTTCCAGATATAGGAGACACTCTCCATAATAAGGAAGAGTAATTCACAAAATAAAAGCCATATGTTGTATGATAAGTTCAATCACTTGGTTTAAAAAATCATAACAATGAGTCAAGACTTTGAAAATACTATTTATATGAGGTAGATTACTGTAGGAAGATAAAACAAATCTCTATTTCAAAAACTAATATTTTAATTTTGAAAAAGATTTTTATCCAAAAGAAATAATACACCAGTAAAGGAGTTAGAGGAAGAGAAACAATCATCAATATTTCTTCCCTTTAACAGATTCAGTGGAATAAATCACTACTTACCAGCTTCCAAATCAAAACAAGGTAAAAACTCCCAGTCAGAAATTTAGATTATCAGAAGTAGTGAGCGGTGATCAGATTTTGAAAAGCATAAAATAGTAAGTGTAAGATATGAACCAGTGAATAAAAATAGGTAGAAAATCACATCAAAGTGAATACTCAAATCAAATTAATAGTAAGACTAAAACAGAAATCAGTAGAAGAAATAAAATCAACTGAAAGAAAATAATCAGACCAAAAACTAACTAACAGAAAACAGAATACCAATCAAAACAATCAAAAATCAGAATCAAGCATTTATATCAATCACTCCTAATCTGGTTCTCAAAATACTGAATGAGTCAAAGGCCAGTGGTTTAGTGAATATGTCAGCCAGCTGATTTTCAGTTGCTACGTGATATAGCTTAATGTCCCCTTTAGTAACATGGTCCTTAATGAAGTGATGCCTTATATCAATGTATTTGGTCCTAGAATGTTGGATTGGATTCTTAGAGATACAGATGACACTAGTATTATCACACAGAATAGAAATTGTGCCAACAGGTAACCCTAAATCCAAGACTTGTTGCTTCAACCAAAGAACTTAGGCCACACAACTCCCTAAGGCAATGTACTCAGCTTCAGCAGTGGAAAGTGCAACTGAGTTCTGTTTTCTACTAGACCAGGAGACTAAAGACTGTCCTATGAATTGACAGGTTCCAGAGGTGCTCTTTCTATCCACCCTACACCCCGCAAAGTTAGAGTCAGAATATCCAATGATCTCAAAAGAGGTGCTGTGCCTAGGGTACTAGATTCCTAGGTTTAGGGTCCCTAAAAGATATCTAAGAATTCTCTTAACAACAGTCAGGTGGGACTCTTTAGGATCAGCCTGAAACCTAGCACAAAGACAGACACTAAATATGATATCAGGTCGGCTAGCAGTCAGGTAAAGCAGTGATCCTATTATTCCTCTATACTTCTTCTGATCAATAGATTTTCCACTTGAATCATTATCTAACTGAACTGAGGAGGTTATGGAAGTATTGATTGGCTTGGCTTTGTCCATTTCATACTTCTTCAAAATATCCTTAGTGTATTTAGATTGATTGAGAAAGGTTCCATCTTTCGTCTGCCTTATGCTAAACCCCAAAAAGTAGGACAATTCTCCCATCATACTCATCTTAAACTCTTTACTCATTATTTTAGAAAACTCATCACATAAATATTTATCAGACGATCCAAAAATTATATCATCAACATAGATCTGGACAATGAGTAATTCATCTCCTAATCTCCTCAGAAAAAGGGTGGTGTCTACACTCCCCTTAACAAACTCTCTTTCCAACAGGAATGTGCTAAGCCTCTCATACTAAGCTCTGGGTGCCTGTTTCAATCCATATAATGCCTTTTTTAATTTATAAATATGATTTGGATACTGGGAACTCTCAAAACCTGGGGGTTGCTCTACAAAAACATCCTCTTTTATCACCCCATTCAAAAAGGCACTCTTGACATCCATTTGAAACAGCTTAAATCCCTTATAACAGGCAAAGGCTAGTAGCACCCTAATGGCTTCCAATCTAGATACAGGGGCAAAAGTCTCCTCAAAATCAATCCCTTCTATCTGATTATACCCCTTAGCCACCAATCTTGCCTTATTCCTAACCACCACACCAGAATCATTCATCTTATTCTTAAAGACCCACTTGGTTCCCATAATACTTTGATTTCTAAGTCTTTCTACTAACTCCCAAACATCAGTCCTTACAAACTGATTCAATTCTTCTTACATCGCTAAGATCCAAAACTCATCCGAAAGGACTTGATTGATGTTGGTGGGTTCAGACATTGAAATAAAGGCAGAATGGTTCACTTCCTTCCTAAGTCCATGCCTAGTCCTAACACCTTCAGAAGGGTCTCCTAATATCAGTTCTTTAGGATGACTCGCAGAATATTTCCAATCTCTAGGTAGTGTGGTTTGAGGTTCTACCCTCTCCTCCAGATTTGTATTTCCAATCCCTTGGGTAACCTCAATAACCTCTTCATCTTCTACTTCAGATCTAGACTCCTTAGAATCAGATTCATCAAACACAATATGGGTTGTCTCCTCCACCACCAAAGTCCTCTTATCGAACACCCTAAAAGATTTCCCCACACTAGAATATCCTAAGAACACTCCTTCATCAGATTTGGGGTCAAACTTTCCTAAGGGTGACTTCCCGTTGTTCAGAATGAAAATCTTACAGCCAAAGACATGAAGGTGGGACAGATTTGGAGTTCTACCCTTAATGACCTCATAAGGTGTCTTGTTCAGTTTTGATCTCACATTTACCCTATTCAGCACATAACAGGCAGTGTTCACCGCTTCAGCCCAAAAGTATTTTGGAAGTGAATACTCGACAAGCATGGCTCTAGCGGCTTCCACTAAGGTCCTGTTCTTCCTTTCAGCTACCCCGTTCTGCTGAGGGGTCCTAGGAGCTGAAAAATTGTGACTTATCCCTTGATCCTCACAAAAACTTCCAAATCTTTCATTTTCAAATTCCCCTCCGTGATCACTATGGATGGTAATAATCTCATATCCTAACTTCTTCTGAATCCAAGTAGAGAAGGATCTAAACTCATCAAATGACTCAGATTTATGTGACAGAAACTTCACCCAAGTGAACCTCGAATAATCATCTACAATCACAAAATCATAGACTCTCCCCCCTAAGCTGGCAGTGCTAATGGGTCCAAAGAGGTCCATGTGAAGAACTTCTAAAGGTCTAGAGGTGCTAATGTCCTTAACAGAGTGAAAGGAGGACTGGACTTGCTTCCCTAACTGACAGGCATCACACAGGTGATCCTTAGTGAACTTAAGCTTGGGCACACCTCTAACTAAGTCCTTTTGGGTAACTCTCCTAAGGGTTTTCATACTGGCATGACACAATCTCCTATGCCATAACCAAGACTCATCAGCAGCAGTTTTTAAGCAAATTGAATTTTCAGATTTAATGCTACTTACATCCAGCTTGTAGACGTTATTGATCCTTTGCCCTTGCAAAATAATTTTATCATTTAAGCTTAAAATGCAGCCAGTGGCCGGAATTTGATGCTGTATCCTTTGTCACAGAGTTGACTGATGCTCAGCAAGTTGTATTTCAGTCCATCTACAAGCAAAATATTATCAATCATAAAATTCTTTGAATCACCAATTATACTTGAGCCTATCACCTTCCTGGTGGTGTTATCTCCAAGTGTAACCTTACCTCGAGCTCTGACCTCCAGCGAAATGAACTGATTTGCATCTCCAGTCATATGTCTAGAACATCCGCTGTCCAGGTACAACATGCTCTCACGAGGTCTTGTGTGAGAGCACACCTACAAAATCATCAAATATCAGTCTTAGGAATCCAAACAGGTTTGGGTTCCTTCTTATGAAAAGAAGAATGCGATGCATGCGTGCTGTGCTGTGAAACAGGCAGTTTGGGTCTCCACACCTAATGTGTACTACGGTGAATAGTACAAGTGTGTGAGATGTATCCTAACATGCCACATGAAAAATATCTAACACCAGGAAAAGGATTAACTAAACGTCGTGAGTGATAGTTCCTCTTCCTAGTAGTGTATGAAACATGCTTTGATGAACTTGCAACAGATTTTTCGAAAGGTGGCGGTGCATAAAACTGTTCAAAGGTAGGCGGTGTTTTATTCTTTTCAAAAGCACTGATTTTCACTTTCAAAAACTCATTCTCTTTCTTTAAACTTGCAATTTCAAATTTTAAAATCCCATTGTTACTTTCTACTTCACATGCCATTGTATCTAACTCTTTAAAATCTCTTTCTAAATCAACATGCGTGATTTTCAAAGAATCATGCTCAGAAACTAAATCAGAATATTTTTTGTTCAATTCATCAAACTCATCAAGCAGAGACATGTGATTGGAATCAAGTGTGGAATGATCTTTAACTACAGAATCATGCTCTTTTTGCAAAGTCAAATAATCTAATTTCAAACTAGCATGAGTTTTCTTAAGCTTCCTGTACGATGTATGAATTTTTTCAGAAACTTCAAATAATTGATCGTAAGTAAGCTCACATACCTCTTCCTGGTCCGACTGACCAGGGTGATCATCAGCCATCAAACACAAGTTTGTTTCCTCCTCTTCAGCTTTAGTCTCAAAAGAGTCAGATGCAAAGTCTGCCCAGAACACCTTCTGAATCCACTTCTTGTCCTTTCTGAACTTTGGTTTCTCCTCACCCTTCTCCTTGCTTGGATGAGCTTTAAGTGTAGGACAATCAGCCTTAATGTGTCTAGGCTTCCTGCATTCAAAACAAACAGTATCAGATGAACCCTTGAAATTTTTACTGGACTTACCTTTGTTCCACTTGTGATAGTTCTTATGTTTCTTCCTTAGAAAGCTTTTAAATTGCCTTGTGATCAAGGCAACATCATCGCTATCAGACCCGGAAGAACTATAATCACTCTCGTTGGTCTTCAGTGCCACTGTTTTCTCCTTTTTTCTTTCACCTGCATAAAGTTGCCTTTGGTTCACCCCTTGCTCGTAAGCAACGAGTGATCCAAGTAAGCTGTCAATAGAATAAGAATTTAAATCTTTAGATTCAGTGATAGTAGTAATCTTAGCATCGTATGAAGAAGGCAAACATCTAAAAATTTTGTTCACTCTTTCGTAGTTAGTAAGTTCTCTACCTAAAGCATGCAAAGAGGTAACAATCTGAGTGAACCTTGTGTACATTTCTGAAATCGACTCACTAGGTTTCATGCAAAAAAGTTCGTAATCATGTAACAAGATGTTTAACCTAGACTGTTTGACTTCAATTGTACCTTCGTATGTTATACATAATCTATCCCAGATTTCTTTTCCCGTTGTACAAGTAGAAACACGCATATAGTCTTCAGATTTTAAAGCACAAAAGAAACAGTTCAAACATTTGGCATTTAATTATGCTAAATCACGATCATCAAAAGTCCAATCTGCAAAGGGCAGTTCAGTTTTAATACCATTAACCATTCTATGTGGTGCTTCATAATCATCCTTAACTAACATCCACATACGATAATCAATAGATTACAGAAAGGTAGACATGCGTGTTTTCCAAAAATTAAAAGGAATGTTATCAAACAATGGTGGTCTAGTGATTGAGTAACATTCAGCAGTATTACGATTGTTACAGTTAGCCATGGATCAAATTCAAAAGTTTTTAAACAGAAATTTTGAATCCCGCTCTGATACCACTTGAAAGTTCGATAGGGATGTTAAGCCCTAGTGAACTAGTCCCGAGGCTAACCAAGAGGGGGGGTGAATTGGTTATTTAAAAATTTCACAACAATAATGAAAAATCTTTTCGATACTTAGCAGCGGAAACAACTAAACGAGAACGAAAAGATCAATCTCAGATATTCACCCATGCAGTTAATATCAAAAAGTAAAATGCAGAACTGAATCAGAAAAGCAAACCAGATTTTATAGTGGTTCGGTCAACTTGACCTACGTCCACTCCCCAGAGCCTCCCCTCCGGGTATTGCACTAAATAAAAATGTCTCTCTTTTTGCTCCCACAGCAAGGCGGAGAAGCCTGTACAAAACCTCATTTTCACCACACGGTGAGGTAGAGAACCCGACCTCCTTTTGCTTCCACCTGAAGCGGGCAGAGAACCCTGGACTCCTTTTGCTTCCTCCTGAAGCGGGCAGAGAACCCAGATCTTCTTGCGAACGATCCTCCCACGACGAACACCAACTAGACGGAAGACGACGAGCGGAGAAGACGACTCTGATCCTTGCTTGGAGCAACCTTAGTGAATCCCTCACTAACTCCCCCTCACAAGATCCTCTCTCTCTCTTCCAACTCTCTCTCTCTAGGGTTTCTCTGGGAAGGAAAGTGGCAAAAGATTTTTTCTAAATAAAGAAAAAGATCTTTTATATGAGGGCTCAAAACTAGCCCTAAATCTCAACTAGTCGGCCTAGATCGTCCAGGACGATCGATAGATCGTCCTGTACGATCAGTTCAAATTCAGCTGTTTCAGCCTGGACGATCTGGCTCTTCTAGACGATCAGTAAAAAAATTGTTCCTATCGTCCCGTACGATCCTACGATCGTCCGGGACGATTAGTGCAAATCGAGGAATATCGTCCAGAAGACAGTTCAGGTCATCCAGAGAAATCTGTGCTGGACGACCAAAAAATGACTTGATCGTCAAGGATGATAGGGATATCATCCTGTACGATTAGTTCAAAAAGTGCCCAAATCATCCTGAACATAGTTCGGGTCATACAGCTGAAATGCACTAGACGATCATGATCGTCCGGGACGATCCTGCGATCGTCCAGGACGATATGATCGTATCAATCAAAAATAAATTGCTTTCCTTAATTACCAGATTAAATTAGGTATGATTGTACTGAATCGTCCAGGATGATACACGTATCGTCCAGGACGATCAAACCAAATAACTAAAAATAAAAACTTGCCTAACTTGATCTGGCGGCTGAGAATTTCTGATTTGAGCATATCGTCTCATACGATCTAAAGATCGTCCAGGACGATCTGCTTAATCAGACCCTTTTAACTTAGTCGCCCTAATTAGGGTTTCTGTTTATCCTGATTGTCCAGGACGATGTGAATATCGTCCAGGACGATCTGAACAAAAATTGAACAGAAACTCTAGTTCACTCAAGCTCTCCCCCTGAGAGTGTGTGTGCAAGGTTACTTTGCTAGGGGATCAGTTACATTATAATTGACTCAATAAAATAAAAAATCATGCATTTGACACACTTGGACCCGATCTTGAGTTAGCTTGATTTGCTCGTGATCTTTTGTGCCTGAAACGGGTTAGCCAAGCAAAACACACTGGAAACATGTTTGTTACCATCAAAACAAGATTTGCAACATATAAGACTTGATGCATACATGACTATATAGTAATAAGAGAAAAATACAAGAGTTGCATATATTAATTAAGATGTCTCACTTGATGAAGTTAGTCTTTAAGCTCATAAGAAGTCATAAGTTTTGTTTGTATTGATGGAAAAATGGACAAATAGCTTTCCATGTGAAAGAAGTCATCTTCTTAAGTAGTCGGAGAGGCCAACTTAAAATGGGGTTGTACTCACCTGCAAAGTCACCAGCTTGAGATGAGTTTTTAATATGTAGTAGCCTAGAATGACAAGTTTCTTTTGTACTAAGATAAAGTAGACTATGTTGTGTCAGCTTGAATCAATTTGACTTGTTTTGAACATGGTGATAATGTTTAAAACATCCTCAATAGGCAATGCGTATAATGGATTAAACCAATTAAATGTTTAAGGTCAACTTAGTCCTTTTGACCCATTTGGGCCTTAATAGGTTAAATTGGGCCAATTGAACTCAGTTGATCCAATTTATGAGTAAATTGGCTATTTGACGATGTATCCCATCTAGGTGCATCCCTTTATGAACCTAAGATTAATTCAATTTGATTAATTTTAATTTTGAAGATGGTTTTGCCAATTTGAATTCTTAGGGTTAATTAGGTCAAACTTGGCTTTAGTAAACCAATTTTCCAACTTATAGGGTTATTGGGATCTAGGTATTTTGAGTAACCTATGAAAAGCTTATTTAATGATTATGATCTATTAGTAGGGATTTTGTGGGTCTTCAACACATTTATGGTCATGATATACCAAATGGGCTTAATTTGACTTTCCATAATATATGGTTAATCATGTTCAAATCAATAAGTCTTATGGATCAAATTGAAACTTTCAAAAAGTTGATTTACCTTTTCAATTTTATTAATAACCTATTATTATCTACCCAAGAGGTCAGTTGAAGTTAATTCTTCCAATTTTAGGATTTAAATTGGTGCTAACTTAATAGAATCTTATTGGGTTAAGACCAACCTATTCTAATGGTCTAATTTTATTAAATCATCTACGAATTGATAATTTAGACTTTTAGAAGAATTTGATTGAGCAATAGGGTCATTTGTCTTATGATTGATTTGCACTCTTGTGATGTTTAGGTTTAAGGCATTCAACATTGATTAGAACATGTGTCAAACCAAATGTCTAAATAGTCAATTAGATAGCATTAAAAAGTATTTAATTAAATGAGAGAGAACAAATTAGATACTCATACCACTAATTTTATCCCATGAGACTAACTAGGGTTAGGATAAAAGATGTTTACCTCAAGATTGATGGAAGGTAACCCCAGTGATGATTAAAGGTTCCTCCTATAGTTACTTATATATCTATGTAATATCCTATAGTCATTCTAAGGGCACCTCTTATCAAACCTAACTAAAGGTTGAGTTGGAATTCTTTGTTGGACTAAACTAAGAAACCTATAAAATGATCTAAGAATTAGACATTAATGTAGTTAAAGGAAGAGTGCTTGGGAGAATTTCTAGGAGTAGGCTACAATTCTAAGTAGAGAATTAATATATTCAATCTTCTAGGAGCAAGTTATAGAACATAAGTCATAGTTATGTTGACTTTTTTTAATGTCAATAATAAGCTTGATGAAGCAATGGTAGGGAGAGAATTGTCTAGGCTTGTGGAGAAGGAATTAGTCATAATTAGGCTCTTACCTAAGTTTAGATGCCTAACCCTAGTTCAATTAGTCTTGGGTTTTGTTAGGCTAATTTGTTTAGTTTATGTTTGTGTTTAATGAAGCCAGTTAAGTAATTGGGTTAACTCAATTATAGTGGATTAGGCTAGGGATCCAAATGGGTCATATTGGGTCAAGGCTGGGCTAGCCTGCATTCAAGGATCTAATTGGTTGATCCGTTAATTAATTGATCTTAAATATGTTATGGTTAATTATTTGGAGCCTATTACTAGTATTGGATTAAGTAAATTTAGTCAATTCAGTCAAATGAACCTTAAGGAGTCAGATGAGTCAGCTTTGGTTCAATCGACTAATTGTTCTAATCAAGGTTTGATTGAGCTGAATCAGCATATGGTTGACTTCATAAGACTCATTGGAGGGGTTGACCCAATGTAATCATTGGCTAAGATTTACTGGACAAATTCCAAGGGTTAGGTTTTTAATAGATCAATTGTGTCCCATTTGGCTAGTTTGGGTTTGAACTTAGTATAAGCTAGTCTAATGTCCAATTTAATTTAATATGTATATAATTTTCTTGTAAGAACACATTAAAACGGTTTGGTTAATCAATTGATTTAGTTGGGAAAAAATGACTAACTAGGCTAGATTTAACTTAAGCCCAAGGTAAAAATTGATTAATTCAATATTGAATTGATGATGATTTAAACATCATTGAATAATTGAAATGTGAATTTGAGGGATTGAGCCACTAATTCTCCCATTAGGTTAAAATGGGTTTAAATAGGACCAAGATTTAATTTATTTTTAATTGGATCAAATTGGCCAAATTAGTTGGATTGAATTGAAGTCTTTGAAATTTAGGAAAGAATCTATCAAGATATAGGTTTAATTGGGAGTCTATGGTGAACCCTCGGTTAGCTTATATTGGGGACTATTCTTGGGTTTTGGAAACCTTATGAATGATCAAAGGTTAGAATTGAGTTTGTTAGAATAAAATGATAATAACTAAACTTGATATGGTCAATCATACCAAATCTTAAGGTTAGGGGTATGCGCATCAACTCTAGCCTAGGGTGAGAAACTAAACAAAGATGACTAAACCTAACCAAGTATAAGTATCATGAACTAAGAATGGCTGACTCAGTTAGGTTAGCTAAAGTCACCTAATCATTAAATGACACGTGAAATATTTAAAAATTGATGCAAAAAATTCCATTGGGTTTGAAACATAATTTCAAACTAGATTCAAATAGGTTTGAATCCCATATTATAGGTTCAAACAAAGTTAAACATAGTTCTAGCCTAGTTTCACACCTTTGTTATAGATTCAAATAAGGTTTGAATCCAATTCAAATTTCTATTCGAACCTCAAATTATGTGTATAACATTTTTAAACTATTGAAGTTCATTTACAAACCTAGGATTGTGATTTATTGTTTGAAACTCTTGTTCGAACCTAATGTTTGACCCCATCTTCTTTCTTCTGAGATAAAGGTGGCAATGTGAAATTGTTGTCATTGAAAGGGATAATGAATGCTTTGTAACCTAAATAACAAAATATTTAAACTCACATTTCCTATTTGCATTGGAAGGGACAATGTGAGAGGACCATTAAATGCATCATGCTATTAAGAATTTCCTAAGAGAGTAGTGATTGTCTAATCAATCAAACAAGGAGGTTGTTGGGGAAGCTACTTGGAGTAAGAGTTTTCTTTTGTAATACATTTTAAAGTTCACATGAAAATGAGACATTATTTCGCATATTGCAATATAAGTGTATTTTTGTTTAAAAAATGATTTTAAAATATAAGGGACATAGTCCAAATTTATGCTTTATATGGTATAGAAGTTAAACTTTCTTAAATAAATTGCATGGAATTTTAACTTTATATGCCTCTTATTACATGTAACTTGGAAAGTATCCTATTTTTTTATTTTCATGAAGAAATATGCATGAAACTTCACTTTGAACGAAATTATCACTCGTGTATTCCCTAACAACCTCTTCTCCTCACGCATTACAAGTCCTGCAATGCCTTCCCCAATGGCCTCTTATTCTCACACGTCGCAATTTGATAATTCCACATTGCGTTGCTCAATGGCATCACAAAACGATAAGTTCCATAATGCCTTCTCAGTGAACGTGAGCTCCTTTTCTCCTCACATGCAAGCGATCCTATGATACCTTCCCCAGTAAGCTTGGTGGCATTCCACAGTCCTGTGATGGCTTCTCTAACGAGCATGAATTCTAGTACTCTCGAACATTCAAATCAGGGTTCAAACTGGCATGTTCGACCCAACACATTTGAACTAACATGACTTAGATCACACAATGCTTAACCCCAACATGTTTGGACATTTATTCGAACTATGTTTGAATTTAGTTTAAACTTAGTTCAAATTGAAATTAGGTTTGAGGTTGATTCAAACTATATTTGAATAAAAATTTGTTGAATCAATTTCACTCGCTATGAGATTTAATAAGGTGTCCTCAAATATAAATGCAAAGGAACAATTTAATTGGAAGAAATTTTATAACATATTTAATAATCAACCAAAAAATTAAACATATAAAATCAAGATTTTCAATTATAAAAGAGAGTTTACCTATATGTGCGTCAATATATATATATATATATATAATAACTACATTTTTTTTGGGTAACGTTAGGTGCTTCGAATGCGGGCTCGTGGGAGAAAATTTTTTTGCTTCTACCAACTGAGCTACGTGCACGATCTCAATAACTACACTTTGATATTTACTTATATAATTTTTTCGATCATATAAAATGTTATTTAAATACATATCAAAATTTATATATTAAATACAAAAAAACATAATTTTCATGCCAAATTTTGATAGTGAGCTCCAAACCCCGAATCCAGGAGAGCAAATCACAATTGCAAATCTGCTGCAATGGTGGTAGTGGATTTGGGAGAGTTCTCGGACGAGGGCTTCGACCCCAAGCGTTGGATCAATGCTGCGCTTGATTCACGGCACCCTCAGGATCCCATCGATCGCTTCCTCTCGGATGTGGAGGAAAGCCTCCGTTCGTCTTCGGAGAAGATCGTCGACGCCCTCGAGCGCGAAGGAGGTGATGCTCTGCGCCGCGTCCCCTATGCTTGCCGCGAGGCTGTCCACATTCGCGACGATGCTCAGGCCCTGCGATCCGTCGTCTCCTCTATCCTTCTTAAACTTAAGAAGGTTTTGCCCTATCTACTTTTCCCTCATCGATCGTGGTTGGCGACGCATGATCTGGTTGATTTTTGTAGTAAAATTGATGGAAGGTTGAAATAAAGATCAACTGAGTTCATTTTTATAGTGGATGTTGTTTTCGATATGTTTTTTTTTTTGCAAAGTCCATTTAGGGACATTGATTTCAAACTCCATAAGCCTCCTTAAACTCTATTAAATATCATGACTTCACCATTTTTCACACACAAAAAAGAGTAAAATGGGAATCATCATTTTCTAATGCATGTTTTTTTATCTAAAAACAGTCAAAGGAGCCCTTAGAAGATAGTTGTATGGCATAATATGGAAACAGTTCTCATGTTGTAACTGAGCTTGCCTAAATTATTAGGTTTCTCTATTTATTTCGTTCTCCACCAATCAGTAGCTTCCACTCCTTTTTTTTTGCATTTTCAGTAAAACGGTAACGGGATTCCAATAAGCTTTGATTTGTATGTGTTGTTTTTTTAGTTGAATGGGCCTGCGAGAATTAGGACCCTTTTGTTGGAAAATTAGCTAGGAGAAGTTTTTTCAATTCACCGTTATATTTAAATTTTCAGTGTAGATCTCATTATTTCTTCTGAAGGTTTATTGGATACCCACCATATCTTCTCTTTTTAACAATATGAATTTTCTTTTCTTTGAAAATTTTATTGCATGATTAAATGTGCCTTGCTTCCTTGTAGCTGTTTTTAAGTTTGATTATTTATTTTAAAATTATGTCCATAGATATTCATGCTCACTTGTTGAGTTGGTTGATTATTGTTCTCGATATGTTTGCAACTCTGTTCTTGCAAAACTCCATAGTTATGACATACAATGCTTGTATTGGTAGCTGAGTTGGTTTTTAATGTCATCTGTATAGAAAATTAAACCTTCAGCATAGTAATTATGAGAAAGTGAAACAGAGACAGTAAAATGCATAGAAGTAGAACTTTTAGTTTGCATTCATTTTTTTATTACACTAAATACGACTACAATCACTATATTTATAATCAAAACATAATGTGTAATCATAAGCAGCTACATAATTTTTTATCAACAAAAGGTAGAGATTAACATGGCAATTATTAATGGACGGTGAGATGAATTATGCAAATGAGGCAGTGGTTCTGTGAACTTTTAGTTGCAATAGCTCATCAGGGGAAGTAGCCACCTTCCCTGCTACCTTAAAGTAGCAGGTTAGCATGCCTGCGATTGAGTGAGGTCGCCTCTCACTGTGATTTCCTAGCCTTTTGCTGGGAACTTGGAGTGCCATGTGGTACGTTGATACGACCACCCTAAAGGTATTTAGGGGGGGGGGGGGGGGGGGGGCGCGGGGGGGCGCGCCTAAAGATTGCATTGTATGTGGCTAGTGTGTCCAGGATAATGAAGCCAGCCATTGCAATGCACTGATGCTCACCCTCGCCCTAGATGATTGGTAGAGTGATCATGCCTTTAGTTTTTTGTGGCTTGCCGGAGAAATTGTAAAGAGGACCTATATTTGGGATGAGTTGGTTAGCATGCAAGTTCATTTTATCAAAAACATGTTTAAAAATAATATAAACAAAACTTGTGTTGATGAGGATGTTGCCAATCTAGTAGTTTATGACTAATTTCATGACTAACACGACGTCATTGAAAGGGTTTCTACTTGTCATACTTTGTGCCTCACAGAAGGTGATTAGGGAGATATTGATAACGAGTACTCGTGAGGTGGTGGTCGAGCTGACTTCTCTTGAATGAGGTATCTCCTTCAAGTTTTGACTTTGTCTCAACCAAGAATGGAGAGTACCAACCAAGCGATGTGGATGGCATGGGTAGAAACGTGCTTGTACCCTTGATTTTCCATGGGTGTCTTCCAAAGCCACCTACTTGGGTTGGCGAGGATGAACTCTTTTAGTTTCCTTGCCTTTATGTGGTCTTTTACTAGTCCTTAGAGGTGCTTGCATTACTCTGTGTCATGCCCGTGGTTATTATGGAAGGTACTATATTTGGAGGTATCCCTTGTAGGGCCACTTGCTTTCGTGGGCATCTGGTGCTTGAAGAGCTCCTTATTTTGAATGGCATCCATGAACTCGATTATGGACATGTGTAAAGGAGTGATGGTTGGGTATTAGTAACCAGGGTGCATAACTTTTTGCCTGAATGGGTGAGTGGGTCCTGGCGTACCTCCACTCACGAAGTGGGCGGTCCAGTGATTCTAAGAGGTCTCATTAGTGGTGGTGCTCTTTGCTGGCCAAAATGGCATTGGTATTTTGGCATGTGTGTCCTTTTATCTTTTTTTTTTTTTAATTTCTTGGGCAATTTCAGTCGTGCCATGCTTTTCATGCCCGTCATGCCTAAACGTAGTGATTTGGGGTGAGTAGTGGAAGATGCCTCAACCACATTGTTGTATCCCCCCTTCTGCATTGACGTGGCTATTGGCAAGTTACAATGGCTCGACCAGCGTTCATAGTTGTCAAAGTTCAAGGGTATTCCTAAATGGCCATTCTTGTAGGCCCTGCATTAGTGTAGCCTGTGTGGTTACTGGCTCTAAATCATTAACCTCCAGTATCTCCTTTTGGAACCCACTGATGAAGCTTTTGTAGTGACTTGGTCGGCCCTTGCCTAACCTTCAATAGACTATGGGAGCTCTTGAATAGCCTTTGAGCTCTCACAAACTGTTTAATGAACATTCTCTTGAACTCCTAGAATTAAGTAATCATGCCCAATGATAAGTGAGAAAATCACCATAGGGTGAACTCCTTGAAGGCGATGAAGAACAATTAGTACTTCAAGACATTGGTTAAAAGTGCTTATGGCACACCAAGAGAGGGTGAATTGGTCTTTTAAAAAATATTTTGCTTAAGATCAAAATGAGATATGCGGAAGCATTTAAGAGAATAAAATATTAAAAAAAATAAAAGCAAATAATTTTTTTTATTTCTTAAACTTTTTGAAAACAAATATATATTTTTTAATTTCAAAACAAAACTTTAATCAGAGATTTATCACTCAAAAAATATTTCACAAAGATAACCCAAAAGCAAATCAAAGTGTAGAAAAATAAATTGCAAGAAAGTAAATAATATGCAAACTAGATTTATAGTAGTTTAGTTGAAATCGACCTATGTCTACTCCCCAATGGTCCTCCTCTTTGGGTATTGCACTAAGTGATGCTCATTTGGGCTGTCCACAGATCGTCCACCGAGCTGTACAATCATACAATACGATTAGTTATATCAAATCATAGATCATCCACCGAGCTCTCTGTTGATTGTCCTGTACAATGGTGATCGTACAGTACAATCATTAATGAAGATTTGATTATGATTCGATTAATTAATCCTTGGGATTAAATTAGGCTATTTTAATTAATGTTCATGCAGTACGATTAGTTCAAATTTTAAATTTGCGTAATTTTGGTAACAAAGATTTGATGGCGGGTTTTAGCAAAATTGCTGATCGTCCTATACAATTTAGTGGTCGTACAGTACTATTAGTTATATATTAATTTTAATTAATTTGATTTAATTAAAAAATTGAATTAATTTCTATTAAATAGATCATACAGTGTGATTATAGAAAAAAAAATCAACTATTAAATTTTTACCCCCCATTGTGAGTGTGTGTTAGGTTGCTTAGCCAACATACACATAACACATAAAATGACTCAAGAAAATAAAAATACTGATTTTATCAAACACAGACTCACTTAGACCCTGATGCTTATGTTGTACTTGAAATAGTTAGTGATGCAAGAAAATTTGCAATTTATAAAGCAGGAATAAGTAAATGATATTTCAATAATATTTGTAATCATCAAAACACAAAGTTGGACTCCCGAGTTACGACATCGGTGACTTACATTAGCGACATCACCGCCTCAAAATAGGCCACTTGGTCAACGGGGGTTGACCTTCCTCAATATGACTCTAGGTGAGGCATTTTGAACTTGATAAGTTGTCTCGCTTCTGCGACTCTCTGGAAAACATGTTAATCAACTCTGACTCCTTCCTCATTTGGGCGGAGGGTTATATTCCTCATCACTGGTGTGATTGTGATTTGTTGGTAATTAATGTCTGTGTTGGGTCTCCTTCGACTAGCTGTCAAGTTGGATGATCCTTCTGGGTGCTCTCCCTTGTGGCATCTCTCAAACCCACCCTAGTGCATTTTGGATAATCTTAGTGATCCTTTTTTCTCTCTTTAAGTCATGGTGTGTAGTGTAACTTTGGTTCTCCATGCTCATAGATGACACTTGGTTTTGTTTCTCTTCGCGTTGTGCCAATCTTCTGCTCACTAGCATCAATCTATGTTCATTACACCTTAGAGAATGTGAGATCCAAATTTATTTGTGGATTGCACCTAACCCTAATAGCATGTAAGAGCTAGAAAAATGGGTGAGTAAGATTAGTGAGTATGGAGATTGAAATCAAAGTTATATGATATTAAAAAATATCTCAATAACATAGAAAAGGTCTCTCGAAAAGAGCTCCCAATTATGCCTCTTTATCCTTTATTGATAGGGTCAGGAGAGCTGCATGAAATGCTACATCTACAAGAATAAAAAATAAAATAGTATATGATGTGACCATTATAGACTGACACAAAATGTGGACTAGCTGGGACAGGTAAATATGAATTCCTGTCTTTAACATGCACCCCTACTCTCATGCAAGTGCCTAAGGCAAGCTTTCTGGGCTAGTGTACTTGATAAGTCTTCGAAATTTGGCTTGTGAGACCACTCTATGGGGGCTAGTCCCGTGGAACGAGTGTCGAGTTCCCAAAAGTGAGCTGCAAGTTCCCTAGACAAGGGTAGCTACATGCTGAGGATGAGCCTAGCTAGTGAAGTTCATGGTCATATGCTTTAGAGGTGTGCACTTTCTATGGCTTTATCTAGGATGCCAACATCAAGCAAATGACCTTGATCGCAGATAGTTGTTGCGGGTGAACTAGTTCAGTTAAGGTGTACTGGTTTGGGCGAGTCCTTTGGGGTAGTTCATTGAGAAGGATTGCATCCTTGATTTATTCTCTCAGAACAAGTTTTCATGCTACGGTCTCTACAGGGAAGAGTGGCTGCTTTACCATTGGCTAGTACTAAATACTTGTTTGTGGCGCAATCCTTTCAAACGAGTGCCACCCTGACCGTGTGACCCTCCTGATCGAGCTCTTTGATGGAACCTGCTAGCTAATTGCTAATTACTTACATGGACACATATACATACACAATTATAACAACAATAACATCAAGCCTTTATCTCGCTAGTCGGGTATCTATTTATATATAAGTATACAACTATCATATAAAAATACAAACCACCAATATTGTAGTAATGGGAATGTGAAATAGAGAAAGAGTGAAATACATTGAAGCAGAACTTTAGGTTTGGATTCATTTTTCCATTACACCAAATATGACTACAGTCACTATATTTATACTCAATACATAATGTGTAATCATTAGTAGCTACAAAGCTTGTTATCTCCAAAGGTAGAGGTTAATAGGGCGGTTATCAATTGATGGTGAGATGAATTCTGCAAAAGAGGTGGGGGTCCCAAGCCGTAGAATAAGGAGCAGCTCTGCATATGGATTTCCACTTTCTTTCAGTAGAATAAAGAGCAGCTCTGCAAATGGATTTCCAGTTTCTGTATCAGCCTTGATCAGATATTTGCTGCATGTTTTTAATATGTATCTGGGAAACTTTATAATAAAAATATATGTTTTCCCTTTTTTTTTTAAAGTTTAATCAAAGTCAGATGACTTTGTTTGGCAGGCAGAAGGTACATCAGCTGAGTCTGTGGCAGCTCTTGCAAAAATAGATACGGTAAAACAACGTATGGAAGCAACTTATGAAATATTGCAGGTAATTTCTTCAATCTAGCGGCATATTTCATTAACCGTTTAGGTGATAGTTTTTATCTCTTTAGTCATGTCTTTTAGCTTTCCAATCTGATTAATCAGCATTCCTGAAATCCTGAAAAAAAAAAAAGGATGCAGCAGGCTTGACACAGTTGAGTGCAAGTGTTGAAGATGTCTTTGCCAGTGGAGATCTTCCACGGGCTGCAGATACTTTGGCTAACATGAGACATTGTTTGTCTGCTGTTGGCGAGGTTTATCTCTTTATCTCTCCTTCTACATCTTTGAATTAATTATTTATAGTTTATGCAATGAACCACACAATTTTGGAGTTTCTTTACCTGAAAGATTTTTGTCCCTAGGTTGCGGAGTTTGCCAATGTGAGAAAGCAGTTGGAAGTCTTGGAAGACCGGTTGGAGGAAATGGTTCAGCCTCGCTTATCAGACGCTTTTGCACATCGTAAGGTTAACATCTTTAATCCTAACTTGACTTGTGTTTGTGTTTTTGTTCTAAATTTGGATTTCTAATATTTAATAGAAAATAATTTTGGGGCTTTAAGCATTTAACGTTTTAAAAAGGATTGATTAGGTTGAAGCTGTACAAGATTTAAGACAAATCCTTGCTCGAATTGGAAGATACAAGTCATTAGAGGTACATTACACTAAAATGCATGTAAAGCCCTTAAAAAAGCTCTGGGAAGACTTCGAATCTAAGCAGCGAATTAACAAGCTTGAGATCGAGAAGCACGGTGAAAGACGCTCAAACATTGTAGATGCTACAAATGCATCCTCTCTTTCTTTCAGCAGCTGGCTTCCTAGTTTCTATGATGAGCTTTTGCTTTACCTTGAACATGAATGGAAGTGGTATGTTAATACTTTTCACCAATATATTCTCATTATTTCTAGTGATTTTACATAGGAAGAAGTTTTCCATGACTTAACTTGTGTACATGTAATAGTTTAAGAACTGAGCTCAACGCTGACCAGCATGATGCTTGTAGGTGCATGAATGCTTTACCTGAGGATTACATCTCTTTGGTGCCGAAGTTACTGGATGAGACCATGTCCGAGTTGTATTCAAGTTTTGTTCAACGTATCAACCTTGCAACGGGGGATGTCGTTCCTGAAACCAAAACATTGAGTAAAGGTTTGATTTCATGAAGCTTATTCAGTTAAATTGTTAAATTCGTTGGCATATAACATAATTTATGCTTCACTTATTTTCAAGCAGGTGGGTCCAGGTGCTTAAAAAATTAGAATGATTTATCTATAAAATTAGAATGTGTCCTCCTGAGCTTTCAAGCCTTATGCCGACAAGCAGCTTTTTTGTTTATATTTCTCAATGAGGTGAATGAATGTGATGTGAATACATTCTCCATAGCTAATTATATTTTGCATTATATATGCATCTTGAACTTCCCATCCTAGACTTTAAAGTATTGGATCTTGCGACTTAAAATGCATGATGATTACTATCATTTTTACTTTATGTGCAGACGATTTGGACTATTTTCCCTATAATTTTTGTTTTTTTAGGTTTAAGTACTAGTATAGGTTGTGTTGATTGTAAGGTTTTTAATTATCGTAGGGATTCAGTGCATTTTGGGAGTTTGATTGAGCTTTTGTAAATAACCTTACTTGAAGGAGGAAAAGGTTAAATACTTTTTCTATGTGATTTGTTCGTCTTCTTCTTGCTGGTATTAGAAAAACGCTTTTACCCATATAAATTTGCTCAATGTACCACTTCATTTAACGGAAAAAAAGTTAGTGTGCCTCATTGTATTTCATTTTTTATTGAATGATACATGTATTGTTGTCCTTTTTCCCTTGGATAAAGTTATCTCGGAGGTAATGGCTTTGCTTAATCCTAGGTTAGCTGAATTAATTCGCATGCTTGTGCTTAAGTTCACTGAGATTACATGCAAGGCTTTAAACCTGTTTCGTAATATTAGTAGAGTATTATAGGTTTAGACCTTTTTCAAACAAGCTTAAATTCACAACCAAACAGGCTTTTAAAGTTCAAGGAATGCATTTCCTCTTTCATTATGGATGAATGCAATCTGTGACTTTATCTGCTATAATGTTTCCTGCACCTCTCTTCATTCTGAGAATCTCCAGGTTGGATTCATTCAAAAGTACTGCAAGCTTTTTTATTTTTTCTTTTAAGATTAAGCAATAAAAAAAAGGAAATGCCTTATTCCACTTAGCCCATCAAAGTTCTATTCTAGTCAAATTATGTTATTAATGGTATAACTGAGAAAAACTGTTATGATTGCCTTGTGTTTTGACTGTTTTTGTTTGACTAACATAGATGTAATTATCTATTGACAAGAGGAAATTTGGCCTGATTTTGTTATGTGTATGCTTAAAAAATTATTTTACCATCTCAAATTACATAAGAAAGCTTTAAATTGGCTTTATAAGCAAGGAAAATGGAAGGAAATTCACAAATTAGGCCCCAATATGGAAGGAAAGGAGTTTCAGGCAATTTATAGATTGATTCTGAATTAGTAACTATTGTTTTGAGAATTTTCAAGCTTCTTATCATTTTTGCTGTTGTTCTTGATATCGAAGTAGAATGGAGGAGATAAATTTTAATCTGCCATCACTTGATAGTATTTTCTTTATGCTAGTCATCAGCTCATCTGCTATCTAAGGTCCATACCACATTTATACAGTGATTATATCATGAAC
This sequence comes from Dendrobium chrysotoxum, assembly GCA_019925795.1. Lineage (NCBI taxonomy): Eukaryota > Viridiplantae > Streptophyta > Magnoliopsida > Asparagales > Orchidaceae > Dendrobium > Dendrobium chrysotoxum. The sequence continues at coordinate 25,598,969 of CM034298.1, read as the reverse complement.
CTTCATTTGCTAATTTCAGGTGTAATGGATATCCTATCTGGAGACATACCAAATGGCACTAAAATTCTGAATAAGCATCTTGAAGCGCTAATTGAACTTCATAACATGACTGGTGCTTTTGCAAGGAACATCCAGCACTTGTTTGCAGAATCTGATGTTCAGGTTCTCCTACGCACATTGAAGTCTGTTTATTCTTCATACGAAGTATACAAACAAAGGTGCACACTTAAACCTTATTATCCCTGTCAGTGGCTTGATATAGGTAGACCTGTAGCTAAGCTTAGTGTTGCTGTTTCTCAACAGATTATGCTGTTTCATTAGTGCTACCCACCCTACATTTTTTATCTAGACTAGATCCAGTCATGTAATTTCCTGAATAAAACAGTTTTTTTTCCTTCACCTAGATATGGGCAAATGGAGCGTGCTATTCTATCTTCAGCAATTTCAGAAATAAATATTCGAGGAGCTGTTGCCCGTGGTGTTGGTGCTCAAGGCATTGAACTTAGTGAAACTGTTCGAAGGATGGAAGAATCAATCCCTCAAGTCATTGTACTTCTTGAAGCAGCTGTAGAGAGATGCATAAGCTTTACAGGTGGCTCTGAGGTGGATGAGCTTCTTGGTAACCTTGATGAGATGATGTTGCAATATCTTTCAAACCTGCAAGAAACCTTAAAATCCTTGAGATCTGTTTGTGGAGTGGACAATGCTGTACAAAGTGATAATTCAAAGAAGGATGCAGGTATTGACAGAAAGGAAGGAGCGCGCATCATGAATGTCGTATCTGAAGAAGAGGAGTGGTCCATAGTCCAGGGTGCACTGCAGATCCTTACTGTTGCTGATTGCTTAACTAGCAGAGCATCTGTTTTTGAAGCTTCTTTACGAGCCACCCTCGCGAGGATTGGCACAAGCCTATCCCTTTCTGTTTTTAGTTCGAACATTGACCAGTCTTATTTAGTAAGCGGCAATGCAAATGTGGAATTGCCTCTTGCAGGTAGAGCAGCACTGGATGTTGCATCTTTGCGGCTCAGCAACATGCCTGAGAAGACTAGAAAGCTTTTTAATCTCCTAGAGCAGGTAAATTGGACATATATTTAAGAATTTCATGTAAGTCTTTCCAGGCCCTGCCATCATTTCTGGGACATCTAACTATATGGTTATGGGCTGGTAGATTCTTGTTAGAGTTTTTGTGGCACATATATATATATATATATATATATATATATATATATTTCCAAACAAGAAACTTGATGCTTATTACGTTTTTTGTTATTTTTTATAGTATTTTGATTTTTGAGGATTTTAGGCAAGCTCATTGTTAGAAAATGCAATATTACAAGCACCAATTTGATATGGGCTACTCCTAGGAGCAATCGTTTTTTAGTTAACTACGTCATGTAATCACCAAAAATTATTGGACAAATAATGTTGGTCTCTTTGTTGCCGCTTGTTTGTTTTCCAGGAATTGCTAAAATTTCGTATTAATCTGTACTTTTCTATTTAATATATATTTCAATGTAGATATTTCTTCTTATTCATGATATTAAATTGGGATAGCTACGTTAAGTTACCCTTGCTTTAGTTAGTAATATATTAGGTCCATGCAATCTGTTTTCATATGAAAAGTCAGGTAAACAATGGCATAGAATGCCATGCTGTGCTGATTTAGGCAGAGTTCAGCTTGTCTTTAGGACCTATGATCGATTTATTTATTCATTTTCTAGGCGTTCATTTGACTAATTTTGCAGATTACGCTGGCCTTAGAAAGCTTTATTTCTTTTCTGTAGTTGGTTAGCAGAGGTTTCCCCATTTAAAAATTAGACGACCTAAGAAGAGCGAGAAGGAAATTTCTGTCTTTCTTCTCATAGCAAGCATTTTGCTCCTGCGACCTTTTTACTTCCTATCCATTGTGAAACACTCTTTTTGTTCTTAATTTATTGATCTTAAGCTTTCTGATTTTTTGAATAGTTTCTTCTTTTAATCCATGCAGTCAAAAGATCCACGCTTCCATGCACTTCCGCTCACAGCACAAAGAGTGGCAGCATTTGCAGACACAGTCAATGAACTTGTTTATGATGTTCTCATATCAAAAGTTAGGCAGCGGTTAAATGATGTATCTAGGCTGCCAATATGGTCATCTGTAGAAGAGCCAAGTGCTCATCCGCTCCCAAGCTTTAATGCCTATCCTCAGGCCTATGTGACGAGTATTGGGGAATATCTCCTTACTTTGCCCCAGCAGTTGGAACCCCTTGCTGAGGGCATCGCCAACAATGAAGCTAGCAATGAAGAGGCCCAATTTTTTGCTACTGAGTGGATGTTTAAGGTTAGTACTCATTATCAATTTCTAGTTTTCTATAAACCATCATTATTTTGAAATTACTTTTATGTTCCTAATTATTGTTGTTAAAACAGAAGACTTGGTTCATGATAAAAATCATATGGGAAGTTAGAGCTCCTTGTTATGGTTTATTAGTGGGACATTCTTTCATGGTTTATTAAGTTTAACATCACCGATAAGAATATAAGATCTTGAACGTTAGTCTAGCACACAAAAAGAAATCCTCGATCATTGAGACTGGCATTCAGATTGTTTAAAAACTTGTTTTGCTATGTGAAAAATGTCACAAGAATAATTGAAAAACCTAGCAGTGAAGTAAAAATCTGTAGGATATTTATTTTTGTGGGTGTGATGGAGGAATATATCAGATTAGAAAACAACAGTTTTGTTGTTTTGACTTTGCTTTGATAACATAATAATAAAGCTTTGCACTTTGATTTGCATTTTGTTTTTACCAAGAAAAGTGCTTGGATGGTTTTGGTATTGAGAAGCTGAGGGGCTTTGAAGACATGCACTTTATTGGAGAAAAGAACAAATATGATGCGTTGCTACTATAAAATTAAATATTTATTTAACAATCTTATGTCGATCAGTTTTACTATTTGCAGGGTAAAAAAAGCTGAATAAAATCAGTACTGATGCGAGTGTCAAACACTAGTTTATTATGATACCTCAAAGTTGGTTAAGTTTCATTGGCATGTTAATATGAAGCCTAGTCTCACTTCTCTTATTAAAGAAGCAACAAAGTTACTTTTCCATTCTTCATAGGCATATTTTTTCACGCCAAGAAACAAAACACTCCATCGCCTACAGAACGTTACCCTGTTTGGGGGCATCCATATGAGCTTGGCCCCCTCCATTTGATGAAAGCCTCCTTGAGGCACAACTTGGTCAGATTTTATCACCGTTCAATGTTGGAATATATGTAAGGCGTCACTTCTCCAAAACCATGGTTCTTTCCGCCCTTACTCTTTCTGCATTCGACTCTTCTAAGTTCCAACAGTCTAGCTTTCTTTGAATTTTGACTCTAATGGGTATTCTGTAAAGCTACCCAGATCAGCATTGTGAATGAAATTGCTTGTAAAGCATTTACTGATTCACTTCCTGTATTTTTAAAGTCAGAGTATCCACTAAAAGTTGGTTCCTCTTGATAAGCCCTCACATGATAAGATAAGTAAGCAGCCTTCACAGCTTTTCTTACCTCAAAGCCACTTTCCCTGCTGCATCACAAATACCTCTTGTAGCACTCTCTCTGGCCATTTATAACTAACAGCTCATGGCATCTCCACCGTGCAATTCCTGAAGCATCTGTTACTGGACAAAAATTGTTCTCTTTTTCTTCTATATATACTTTCAATATACCACATGTAATAGCTGAAAACATAAACAATACTCCACGGTTTTCTCTGTTTTCTTACTCTCTATAGTTGCTGCATTGTATCCAGAACATCTTCGTACTATCAGAGCCATAGCTTAACAGCAAGGCTGTCATTCTCAATATTTTCCTCTCTATCTTCTCGATCTTCTCCATGGACGATACAACTACTCTTCCACTAATATCCACTCCTCTCAAAACCTGGAACTATCCAAAATGGTCGACACAACCATACCTTTTCTCAAATTTTTGATGTTAAATCTCCAATACAGTGCACATCCAACTTAATAACGACAAATATCCCATTTGGATTCAAATCTTCAAAGGTTCTCTGCCTGCAGATTTGAAGGCTTTCTAATAGGATCAACCAACTTTATAACCAAACTGATTGCTTCCATCACGGGAGAACTCATTCCTAATCCAGATTATAATGCTAGGCAACATGTAGACCACATTTTGGCCGCTACAATCTACTTCACAATTTATTCCACCATTCTACCATTCATACTTATTCTTTAACTCTTGCTCTTAAATATGGTTCACTCTTGAGAAACCACTTCAACCTACCAGTAGATCTCGAGTTATTCAACTAAAAAATGAGTTGCATAAAATCTCCATGAAAGATCTCGCCATGAAACAGTACCTATCCAATATCAAATCCCTAGTTAATAACATTGTCATTGCTAGTTCTCATATTGATCATGAGGACATCTGATGCGCCTTGGTATCAAAAACAGCAATAAACTCCAAGAGATTCAACACAAAAACAGATTTTTATTGATAGAAAATCAAATACGAACAAAGCAAGATACAATGGTCCTCTTTTGAGAGGAGGACCTTCTCTCCCAAACCTTAGACGTTGTTAGGATCTCTTACAAAAAGAAAACTGCAGCACTCTCAAATCAAATTCTATATAAAACAAAATAAATCCTAAACTCCACCTTAAAAAAGCTTCTCCTATTTTCCTCCTAAATTAGCCTCTCTTTTCTAATATATTTTCCTCTATAATTTGAATTTCAATTAAGAAATTCTTCATAATTAATCCCTTCCTAAATCAGCCCCCTTTCTTAATATAATTTCCTCTCCAATTTAAATTTCAAATAGGAAATCCTTCGTAATTTATCTTTTCCTTAATTCCTCTTCTCACATATGTAATGATAGGTTTAATGGGCCACACTAGGGGGGCCGAATTCCTTGCCCTGTCCGCCCCCGGCTGGTCCTACCTGCCCTCTCCCGTATTAATACTCCCCTCCTTAAAATGCAGATTATCCTCGAGTTGGAAGGTAGGGAATTGTCTCATGATTGTCTCGTATGCCTCTCATGTGTCCTTATGCTCTGGCAGATATTTCTACTTGATTAGCACCTCTTGTGCCCCTATCTCTCCTCTGCGCACAACTGCTACTTCCAAAGGTTCCAAAATGACCTCCATGCTTTCTGTCAAAGTTACGGGTAGAGGTGATGGTGTATGCTTTCCTATCGCCTTCCACAACTGTGAGACAATTAAAAGACTGGGTGCAAAGCTGATGAAGGTGGTAGCCTCAGTTGATAGGCCATTGCTCTAATACGCTCCACAATCTCATAAGGCCCAAAGTACTACGGGGATAATTTCTCATTCCTCCTTTTGGCTAGTGTTTTCTGTTTGTAGAGCCTTAATTTTAAGTTAACCATATCTCTTGGCTCGAAGTTTACTTCTCTCCTGTGCTCATCAACCTTCCTTTTCATGATCTGTTGGGCTCTCAACAAATGTACTTTTAGCTCAGATAATACCTAGTCTCTCTCCTCTAAATACTGCTCGACGCTGGACACAAGTGTAGCGCCTTCCCATAATGAATCAGATGGAGTGGATCTCTCCCATAGAGAATCCTGAAAGGAGTGGTCTTCGCTGCTAAATGGTACGAGGTTTTGTTTAATATTCTGCCCATGCAATCCACCTTGCCCAACTCTTCGGCATGTCTGATACAAATTATCTCAAATAGGTCTATATGCTTTTGTTGACCACTTCTGTCTGGCCATCAATCTGGGGATGATATGTTTTGCTTCTCTTCAGGATTGTCCCCTGCTAACAAAACATCTCCTTCCAAAAGTGGCTAAGGAACACCTTATCCCTATCTGACATAGGGGCTGTTTGGTTGCATAAAAAGAAAATACAGTGTAAAGTAAATGCAATATAAAGTAAATGTAGTGTATTCCAAATATTTTGAGACTGTTTGGTTGTCTGCAAATTAAATGCAAAAGAACTATTTCTTTTGTTTAGTTAGGTATATCCAGAGTAGCCGAATAATTCTTTGCTCTGCTCTGAATCCTCTGCCGTCGAGGATGATAACTCTGCCGGCGGTGGAGGCGGCGACAGAGCTGGCATTGCTGGAGCCACCCCTGGCTCTAGCCCTTTGTCATCCCCAACCTCTGTCTCAGCCTTCGATGATGCGATATATGTAGTCACACATCCATCTCTTCCTTCTCTGGATAGAACACGCCGATGCTGTCCGGAATCGCCGCCGATGCTTCCGGCCTCCTCTACTTTGTTTCCAGCCTTTCCGATCTTTTTATAGTACTCCTTCCTCTTGACAAATCTCGCTAAATCTTCAAGAATTGTTTTCTTGAGATCTGCTTCCATTGCCAGCGTTTCGAATGTTACTGGATGCTGCATGTCAATTGGGCTCCAGCTCTCATACTCATTCATGTAAAGCTTCAACCTTCTATCTGCTGCTTTGATCTCCTTCGCCTTTTCCAGGATATGGGGTAGGTATGAATCCAACGTAACGTCTTTGTATTTCTTATGGAAAGTGAGCTCGAACCAACAGACTTCACTGTTTGAACTGAAATCCCCACCGCGATTCCCTCCTTGATTCTTCTGCTGGCTTATTAGCTGCCATTTGTACTCGACACATTGGAAGGCTTGATGAGCTCTTCGCCGTTGTCGAGGGAGAGAGTTATGCTATTCTTGTCCTCGTTCTTGCTGGCTATGAGTCGGCGCATGCTGGAGGAAATTCGGGTGCGAAGGTAAGTGCTTGATGCGTCATACAGTTCGTTAGAGCTCAGGCCTTCAGTTTCCTGGATGACAATGGCGTGTTCAGTGGAGAAGCGGCTGAAGAGCTTGTCAAAGCCGGCGGAGACCATGGTGCAGAGTTCGTTGGGGAGGTATTTGTTGACGATGGTGCGGGCAAGATTGCTGTGAGTGGCTCTGGTGATGGAGTTGTGAGGGTTTGGAGGAGGGACGGGATTAGAAGAGCGTACAGTTGCCTCGCGGTGATGGAGGGCCACGTGAAGGGCGTACGGTCGCTTGTGGCAGAGGTGGTGCCAGTTTCTGGCGGGACGGGGGCGAATCCGGTGATGACGAGGAGTACAGGGTTCGCAGAAGGTGGTAGCCGGAGGTGGTACCCGGCGGTGGTAGCCGGTGGTGGTGGTCGGTGGTGGCCAGCCGGCGGTGGCTGGCTGGCCGGCTGTGGCAGAGGTGGTGGCTTGAGGTGGCGGCCAGCGGGCAGAGGTGGCTGGCAAGGGGTGGCAATGCCCTTGAATTTACAGTGTATTTGAAAATTGCTCAAATTGGAGGAATTTCAAATACACAAAAAATGAACTAGAATAAAATACACTGCATTTGCTTTACTTTGAATTTACTTTTCATCCAACCAAACATCAAAATTATCAAAACCCTTGCATTTTGATTACTTTACACTCTAAATGCAGCAAACCAAACAACCCCATAATGGATTCTGAAAATCCATGCAAGCGTAACACCTCTCGTAAAAAAACTATAGCCATAGAGATTGCAGTGTAAGGGTGCTTCAGAGTGATGAAGTATGCATACTTGCTCAGACGAGCCACTACCAGTATTACTGAGAATCCCTCCGAAAGCGGTAACCCCTCAATAAAATCTATCGCCACTTTCTCCCACACCCTCTTCAGAAGGGCTAGAGGTTGTAGTAACCCTACCGGTGTCATAACTAAGTACTTGTGCCTTTGGCACACATCACATTTGGCTACCTAGTTTTGTACATCACGGTGCATCAGGTTTTTTGAGCTCGTGAATTTCCTCCAACTGCACTACTGTGAAACTCCTGTAACAGCTTGGGAATGTATCTCGATCCTCTTGGTAGAACGAATCTCCCCTGATGTAGCAGCTGGACTCCTCTCAACGTGTAACCAGGATGACTATCTGGGTTCTGCAGCAAATCGAATATGATTTTTTTCGCAGTCCTACATCTTGTTCACTCTTCTGTTTCAAAGCTTCCTGATCTAGGATTATGAATACTGACAAAGCTGTTAACTGAGGCTCTTCGCCTTTTTGGGATAAGGCGTCTGCTATTTTTTTTTCTAAGCTCGGTCGGTATTGTATCTCAAAGTCATATCCAAGTAACTTGGATAAATCCACCGTTGATGGTCTTTTGTGACCATCCGTTGTTCCAACAAATACTTTAGGCTCCTCTGATATGTTCTGAATGGGAAATGCCTCCCCAACGAATAGCCAAGACAATAGCCATCAGCTCTCTCTCGTACGCAGGCTTGAGTTTCGCCCTGACTGTGAGCACCTGACTGAAATAGGAGATAGGTCGCTGATCCTGCATGAAGCACTACTCCCAGTCCATATCCTGACTCATCTATCTCCACTCCAATGGCATGCTGAAGTCGGAAAGTGCTAACACTGGTACACTGGTCATCGCCTTCTTCAGCTGCTCGAAAGCCTGTGTAGTCGCCTCCCCCCACTTGAAATTGTCCTTCTTCAGCTGCTTAGTCAATGGCCATGCTCTCGTGCCATACCATCACAAACATTTAGTAGTACTCAGTGAGGCCCAAGAACTCTCTCAGCTCCCTTAAGTTCTTACGTGAAGGCCAATCCAACATTGCCTCAATCGTGGACTGGTCCACTGATCCCTGCTTTGCTCACCACATGTCCTAGGTACTCCACCTGTGGTTTTGCAAACGAATATTTCTTTAGGTTGACATATAGCTGGTGCTCCTTTAACGTCTCTAGTACCGTCTTCAGTTGACTCATATGCTCTGCCTTCGTACGACTGTAGATCAGAATGTCATAAAAAAATACCAAGACAAACTTTTTGAGGTAGGGCTGAAAAATCCGATTCATGAGAGATTGAAAAGTGGCTAGGGCATTAGTGAGGCCGAAAGGCATCACCAAAAACTCGTAGTGACCCTCATGAGTCCTGAAAGTTGTCTTGTGTATATCCCTGGCTTCATTATGATCTGGTGGTATCTTAACTTCAAGTCAAGCTTCGAGAAAATGATCGCTCCGAATAGCTCATCCAACAGTTCATTGATTACTGGGATAGGAAACTTGTCCATCACAGTTTTCTTGTTCAAGGCCCGGTAATCCACGCAAAACATCCAACTGTCGTCCTTTCTTACTAGTAGCACGGGCTGAAAAAAGGACTCACACAGGGCTTGATAATTTCAGCTCAAGCATATCGTTGATAAGTTTCTCGATCTCATCCTTCTAAATCTATGGGTACTGAGATGGTATGATACTGATAGGCGACACTCCCCTCTTCAAGGTAATGGTGTGCTTGTGCTCCTGGGGTGGCGGTAACCCATTAGGCTGCTGAAAGACCTCAGAAAAATGCTGCAGATTGTACACAATCAGGGACCACCATCGGCTCTGAGTCTCGGAACTCCTCTAGGCTCTGTAGCTCCACCAAGTAGCCCAGCCATGCTCTCTGTATCGCCTTGATCATAGTTTTGAGCGAAACCATGGTTTTGCATAGACTGGCATCTCCCCGCAGCACCACCCTTTTCCCCTCTACCTGAATCTCCATAGTCAGAGATTTCCGATTCACCTTCATTTCCCCGATCGTCTGTAACCACTTCATCCTTAAGATCACATAAGTGCTCTCCAAATCTAAGGAAAGAAAATCCTTTATTATCTGTATACCCTGGAGTTTCAGCACCAATCTCTTGGAAATCCCCCCACTCTCTACCTTTCCTGTTCCCATCATGACTCTAAAGCTCCTGATATCCATCAACTTCAATCACAACTGGTTCACAATCTGGTTGGAGATGAAGTTATAAGTAGCTCCGCTATCCACTAAGACCACCATTGGCTGCTCCTCGATCTAGGGACACTTCCGCCACATAACCAAAAGGGCCTAGAGTGTGCGATCCTTGCACCGATTTGGAGTAAATCCCACCATAGAATTTAGGGACACTTCCGCCACATCAAGGTCTAGATGCTCTCTTCCTTCTTCTGCTTCCTCCACCTGGTCCTCACTGTCAGTCTCTTCCTCCTCACAAACCAAAAGGACCTAGAGTGTGCGATCCTTGCACCGATGACCTGGTGCATACTTTTCATCACAGCGAAAACACAGACCTTTCCCTTTCTTGTCCTACACCTTTGCCTCTGTGAGGCGCTTGAAATTGGCCCCAGGGCGAACTCCCCCACACTTCTCCTTTGGTGCCTCCCACTGAAATGATACCGCTTAGGTCTTTGGCGTCGATGAAGTTAAGGTACTTCTGTAAGAGCCTCTCGGAACCCTGCTCTTACCGCTTCCCTCCATCTGCCTTCGATCTTCTGCTATCTGTGCTAGTTCCATTGTCTCCTTCAATCCTCTCGGCCTCGACAATCGAAGGTCTGCTCGTATGTAGGGCTTGACGTCCTTCATGAAATTTCACCCAATACTACCTCCGAAATTACCCTCAACCTCCTGACAACAACTCAAACATCTCCTTATACTCCATGACAATCCCCCTTTATGTCACGGCAAGGCATTGCTCGTGTAGCTCTCCTTCCCGAATGGCTCGGAAACATTCCAACAAGCAATCCTTAAACTTCTCCCATGAACAGATCGGGTATCTAGCCTCTCTCTACTGGAACCAAGCGAGAGCTTTCTCCTCCAGACATAACCCTGTGGCTGTAAGCTTCTCCTCTCTTAACCCATTCGTCGCAAAATACTTCTCCACCTGGTATACCCACCCATGGGTATCCTCCCCTTCATACACTAGCATGTTCAACTTCCTCACCTTCACTTTTCAACCCCAACTTCCTCTCCCACAGATAGTTCCCCCCATGTATCGAGGGTGGCAATCCCACATTTTTTCCGTCCGCCTCCCATGACCTAATCCATGGCTCAGCTCGTCCACCTCCCTCTCTGATTGTCCACTCCCCTTGCCCAAACGACCTCTCATAGTGGTCGGTTGCCCTACCACTTCCTCCATAAATCCCACCATAGAACTCTCTTCCTGCTGTCCCTTCATCCGAAAACCTTGATCCGCCCCTTCTCGGCTCCCCAGTGGGTGGTTCTTGATGGAAGAAACTCGCTCGTCGAACTCCTCTCATCCGATCTCTTTTCCCATCGATTCTGCCAAAGGAACCCTGGTCAAATCGTGTTGAGGGTTAGCAATCGGAGCCATCGGTGGGGCTTTGGATTGCATCACCATGAGCTTCTTTATCATTTCTTCTATCCCCCTCCCAATTGGCTCTCCATCCGATTTTCTAGAGTTGAAAATCTTTCCTCCATCTCGGATTTGATTTGCTCCACTTCCCCTTCCAACGCATCAACCTTCTTTGCTGCCATTCACGGATCTAAGTTCCAAACTGCAAAAAATAGCAAAAATCAGTGATTATGATATTCAAACAGCAAAAATCAGCAACGGGGACGAAGTACACAGCTCAAACTACTGAGCAACTCTCACAAACATCAACTCTCCAACAAACAATCTCAAACTCACTCGGACCCTCAATAGTAGCTTCTGCAACTACCTGTGGGCTTCCTAAATTGCTGCAACTATCACGTACCTGCAAACAAACAGGTAAAAGTCAACATAATTATAAATAAAATTAAATACTGAAAAAAGTAAATCTATCTACTACAAGTAGAGCAAAGTACTGGAAAACTAGTAAAGCAAAGTGTTGGAAAATAAGTAACACACTACTGAAAGATAGGGTAGAAAACAAAACTGCTGGCAAGTGTCAAAATCACAGTCTAGTGTCAAACTAGCAAACTACTATAAATCCCTGGGCTACTTCTAAGTGAAGCAGTAAGACCCACATGTTAGGGAATTTCTAAGTGAAGAACCCTAAATCCAAAACTTCAAACTATCGGGCAGCCTTATTTATAAGAACTAGGTTGTAAGACCCACCACCCGACAACCTTCAAATGAAAACTGTAAGTCTGACTTTAGGGGAAAATTTTAGGTAAAAATAACCTAACCTTTAATCCCTGATGCTCCAAACTCGGCAACTTTCAAATGAAAGCCGTAAGTTCGACTTTAGGGAAAATCTTAAGGTGAAAATAACCTAATTCCTAATCCCCGATTAACACACCGACCACTTCTAATAGAAGCCGTAAGTCCGACCTGTTAGGTAAAATATTTAGGTAATAACATAATCCTAAACCCCTCACTCGGGCATCTCTGTCTATAAGAGCTAGGTTGTAAGATCCACTATTCGGGCCACTTAGCTTACATGGCTAGATCGTAAAACCCGTTGTTAGGCAACTTCTAAGGAAGCCATAAGACCTATCAAAATAGAAATCTTCGGGCTACTTCTAATAGAGGTTGTAGGTCTCACTCATATCCAAAATCATCGGGCTACCTCTAATAGAGGCTGTAGGACACACTATTAGAGCTACTTTCAAGTGAAAGTCGTAAGCCCCTACCGAAATGCAATCACAAAGGTAACTCTTATATAGAGCTGTAAGCCCCAACCCAAACCAAACTAAAATAAAATCCACAATTCTCCACTTCAGTTTACTCAGGATCCTTGAGAGGAGGCAACCCATGACTGCTAATCAAATTCCCTGGACACTATAATCAATGGTGGTTAGTGTTGGTAGACTGAACCCATGGTATACTCGGGATGACAGAATCATGGGATCTTGATCGGGTGTACCTTCATCCCCTTATAATTAAATTTAAAAAACTCTGTTGCACATTCTCACACTCCTTACACAAAGCTAATTGTATTTCATCCTTAATCGAGAGTACTCTTCTAATGCGTTAGAAGGGGTAATTAACTATGAGGGCTTGCGCTTATAGGAAGTAGAACTCAGATCTAAATAAACCCTGACACTATTTTTCAGGAGAAATCTGGTTAAATATTAAACTCAATCTACTTCCAAAAAAATTAAGGGAACCCCTAAGTTCATAAGAGCGAGGTTCGTGCCTAATTGAATGATCTTTTTAGAGCGAACAATAAATTCATATTTTCAGAAATTAATCAAATTGCCAAAGATCTTATATAGCAACATTTTGAAGCTTTAACTGAACTAAAGTATTATTTTTAGAAGTCAAAATAAAATTTTGAATTGATAAAAATTCTTGCTTTTTAAAATCACTTGGCCAAACATCTCAAATCAATACTCAAAACGATCAGAACAATTGCACCGATAATATATCAAAAGTTACAAGGAAAAAAAGTTATCATGATATAATAAAATTATGTTTTTGTAAAATCAAATTATAAATTTGATTGGAAAATCTCAAAACCACCGAATTACTAAAAATTAAGATAGGCAAAATATAATCTAACTTGATTCAAGCAACTTTTTTAACTGGGTTGACTGTTAATAACGACCCTAAGCTACTCTCTCTCTCTCGTGCGCGCGCTAGGCACTGCTCAAATGAAATAGAACGGAATGAATAGTGGACTTGGATATTTTTAAGTTCAAAATTCCGCTTAGCACTTAAGAGCCACTTTTTGAGCGCTAGGTGCTAGTTCATTTTTCATTTTATCGAGCCCACAATGTCGGGGCGCCACTATTCTAGTGCCGAGGTGCCAGACCAACACCAGGGCACTAAACAACACAACACCTAGGCGCTATAGAGGAAAAAAATTTAGATTTCACCAATATGCATTCAAACCCTATACCCCACTCTAGAGCACATACAAATATTTTTCATACACACAAATCATTTCTAAACATATAAAAAAGAGTTTAAAATACATAGATTAAAGCAATTACCTCTTTCGAGTCGGGCCATAATAGGTTGAGCTAAATACTGAATTTGGAGGTACTATAACTCTCCTCTTCTTAGAAAAATATCATATTCGATATTTTCAAATCAAAACAAGTCAGAATAAATCTCGATATAATTGTCTCATCTCAGATTTCTTCTCCCAAGTAGCCTCTCTAGCGATCCTATGTTTTCATTGCACCTTGACCATCAGAATCTATTTGCTTCTTAATTTCCTGAAGGATATTGTATGCTCGAATTCTATTGGGCTCTTTCTTATAGTGTAGATTCGGATGAATCTCAACATCATTAGTAGAAATATTTTTTTCAAAATCAGATACTCACTTCCTCAAAGAAGATACATGAAATACAGTGTGTATCTGATATATGATAAGGTAATAATAACCTGTAGGCAGAACCACCAATTTTCTCAATAACCTTAAAAGGTCCAATGTACCTATGACTCAACTTATTAATTCTTCAAATCTGCTGACACATTTAATACGACTGACTTTGATATAAATAAAATCACCAACTTGAAACTCAACTATTCTATATCTCTCAATATTTCTTTTGCCTATCCGATGCAGGCTTCAATGTTTCTCTTATGAGATAGATATTTATTGTAGTGTCATCCATAAAAGTTGACCATATCATATGCCTAGCACCCTCCTCTATCAAAGACAGGCATCCTACACATCCTACTGTACAGATCTTCATAAGAAGCCATATTTATGTTAGGCTAATAATTGTTGTTATAAGTAAACTCTATCAATGGAATATGATCCTTCCAACTATCCTCAAAATTCAAAAGTCTTAAAAGATCCTCCAGTATCTAAATAGTCCTCTCAGATTGTCCGTCTGTCTGCTTATGAAAAACTATACATAGTACAATTTCATACAAAATCCCTGTTGAATATCTCTTTGTAACCTAGAAGTAAACTGACCGTCACGTTCAGATACAATCATCTTCGGCACACTATGCAATCTAGTAATATTTCTGATGTTTATCTGTACTAACCTGTTTACCAGATCAATCTATCGGATCAAAATGAAATGCACAGGCTTTGTCAGTCAATCGATAACAACCCAGATAGTGTCATATCCTTGTCTTGATATGGTAAAATTCATCGTCACTTCTTCCCATTTTCACTCCGGAATAGATAATGACTGCAAAAGATCACCCGGTTGCTGATGTTCTGCCTTTACTAACTGGCAGACCTCATATTTTGAAATACTCTGCTACATCCTTTCTCAATCCAGACAATCAGAAACATACATTTCAAATCTCTATATATCTTATTGCTTCCTGGATGAATTGTGTCATATAAAATCTCAGCTCTCAGACCACCAACGAAAGAAACCCATAATCTATCTTTGTAGAAAATGATACTATGATCAGATAGAAAAAGTTTAAGTCTTTAAACTTAATCTGACCACTTTATTTTAGATATTTTGTACTGACTTTTGAGCTTCTTGAATTTTTCTTGAAGAGTAGGTTCAATTGGAATATGTATTAGCAGATATCACATCTATCTTTAGCTTTTCTAAATCTTGAATAAAAACGTACAAAAGTGAGCAACGAAAGTGAAGTACTTGAAGACATTCAACTCAAAACGTTTGCCACTACATTTGTCTTACCAGGCTGATACTAAATAGACAGATTATAATCTTTGATCAACTATAGTCATCTTCTCTGTCTCAAATTAGATCCTTCTGAGTGAAAATGTTTTCAAACTCTGATGATCAGTGAAGATCTCACATCTGACTCCATATAAGTAGTGCCTCCAAATCTTTAAAGTAAATATCATGGCGGCTAACTCCAGATCTTGTGTCGGGTACTTCTCGTGTGGTTTCAACTACTGGGATACATATGTGATAACTTTATCATGCTGCATCAGCACGTATCTCAATCCTTTTTGTGAAGCATCACTAAAACCTGGAATCTATTTGTACCTAAAGGAATAGTCAAAATCATAGCAGAAGTCAAACGATCCTTCAATATCTGAAAACTCCCCTCACACTCTGGAGTCCATACAAATGCTACTAACTTCTGAGTCAGTCTCGTCAATAGCGAAGAAATCCACCGCTGAACAAACTTTTGATAGTAATCTTCCAAGCCTTAAAAACTACGAACTCGGCCAATCAAAAATAGCATGAACCTTCTGGGGATCTACTGAAATGTGTGCACTGCTCACTACGCTCCCCAAAAATGAAATGCTAGTTAATCAGAACTCGTACTTTGAGAACTTTAGCATATAATTAATCATGCCTCAGAATCTTTAGAGCAGTCCTTAAGTATGTTGCATGCTCATCCTTAGATTTGAAATAAATTAGAATATCATCTATAAAAATTATCACAAACTAATGTAGATACTTCCTGAAAACCCTATTCATTAAATCCATGAAGACCGCTGGGGCATTAGTTATCCCAAACGGCATAATTTAAAACTTATAATATCCGCACCTCATCCTAAGTGCAGTCTTTGCCATATTCTTTCATTTTTAGTTGATGATAACTAAATCACAGATTGATCTTAAAAAACAATGAACATCCAACTAATTGATTAAACAAGTCATCAATCCTAGGTAAGAGATATTTATTTTTGATAGTTACCTTATTCAGATGTCTATAGTCGATACACATTTGTAAGGTATCACCCTTTTTCCTTACAAATAATACAGGTACTTCCCATGCAGGTGCTCCTTAGGAGGCACACTGGGATGGATGAAACCTCTATACACCAACTCCTGAAGTTCACCTTCAACTCTTGAAGCTTCTTTAGTGATATCTGATACGGGGCCTTAGAGGTTGGAGATGTATCTGAAAAAATATCTATACAAACTCTCTCTCTCTCTCTCTCTCTCTCTCTCTCTCTGTCCGACGGTAAAGTCACTAACTCTTCAGGAAGACATTTGAAAACTGTTGAACTACAAGGATATTGCTCATAAATGCACAAGAAATCCTCACATCTCTAACAGATGTTAAAAACACTGGATTACCTTTCCTCCAAAGTCTATTCACTTCTAGATCAGAAATCATATAAGAGAGAATACCTCTGATTCCTTGAAATACAAAGCTCTCACTATTCTAATATAAAGTCACTTTCTCACTTTCTTTTTCAGACAATCAATCTGATCCTTATACCGACTTATCAAGTCCAACCCAAAATAACAGTGAATACAAAAATATGCAACAAATCAAATCAGATCTCTAAACTCTCTCAGAAAACTCCAAAGAATAAAAATAAATCCTACTAGCTATCATTCTATATCCCGTAGGAATAACTACATACAAAAAATAGGTAATACCAAGGAAGACAAACTAAGAGAATCAAAATATTGCTCTGATGTGAAAGAATGTCTAACATGAGAATCGAATAAAATATGGTAAGGAGATGTAGAAATGTAAAATGTACATTTCACAACATCTGGAAACTCATTGGCCTTTTGCTGCGTCAGACTGTAAACTCGTGGTTGTACTGGAGTCATAGCAATAAAACTCTCTACACATCAGAAATCTACATAATACTAACTTGTTGATGGACTAGCACTCTTATCACCGAAAACTTCAGAATATGATTGCGATGGTACTGTCCTTGGTCTCCCTACTATCGGCTGCCCAGAATTGTCAGATCTCCAATCAGAACGTTTATAAGAGCCACCCTGTGGACACTCAGCAATCGTGTATCCATATTGAGCACAGCGAAAACATCGACCCAATGCTCTATAACACTGACCATTGTGTCTCCTGCCATAATGTTGACATAATGATGCCCCACTGATTGAACCTCCAAAGTTGGCAACACGGCCTCTTTCCGATCCAGAAAAAACTGCTACTGACTATCCCCTCCTAAACTCAGCAAGTCCAAACTTGTTCTTCTTAGAATGACTACTGCTACCTGTCTAATTGCCAAATCTCTTTTTGCGCACAGTCCATCACTGTTGAACTACTATCAGATCAACCTCTATCCTCTTGGCCCTCTCGATCAACTGAGTAAAATCTATAATGTAATGTACTAGCAACGGCTGTCTCAAGGCATTGTAGAGTCCCTTTAGAAACCTGTAACACTTCTCAGGGGTGCCAATCAATTGTGGAGTGTACCTGGAGAGACAGTAAACTCAACCTCATACCGCATCACCGACATACTCCCTTGAATCAATCTCAAAAAAGAACTTTGTAGTTGTCTCCTAACAGACAAGGATACAAGCCATATCATGAATGTATTCGTAAACTCCTCTAAAAAAATTAGAGTGTTTGTACAACCCTGAAACTTCTCCTTTTGATGACCTAGCCATCAGCGTTCTGCCTTATCATCTAATAGAAATACAACTAATGTAACTCTTCTTTCAGGAGGACAATGCATCTATCCAAAGTCTTCTCTATCCTCATCAGTCAATCCTCGGTTACCCTATACTCAATAACACCTGAGAGTTTGGGAGGTTGTAACCTCATAAAATTTTGTAAATACCTGTCCATGTCAATAAATCAGGTGCCAAAAACCCATGTACGAGCCTCATCACCAACTGTGCTACCAGAACTACAATATGAGAAATTACTTCAGAATTAATCACAGGAGTTGTACCTTGAACCTGAGCTGCCTGACTAGAGCTTTGACAATTGGTCAAATTTGAATCGGATTGGTCCATCTCAAAAACATTGAACACAGTTGTATCCAACACATGCATATGAAAAACAAACAAAATGACCATCCAAAACCTAACCAGAATCATCTCTTCTACAGATTAAATCTTATTGCTCTGTTACGATTCGATTCTCCAACCAATGTTCTGATACTAGAAAGTTTGTCACGAACCAACCCGATATGACCCGATACCACACAGGCATACCATGTTCGATCGTGGCAAGAAATAAAACCTAACCTCAAGATCTAATTGAACAAGTGCTAATAAAAATTAACTTTCATTTTATGCAACACAAAGCCACTATTGAATACAATATAAAGCGGAAGACTAAATCTCAAAAAATATTTTTATATATATTATCTAAAAATATATGTATAATTTGAGATCTATCTATAACAACGCTTGACAACTAAAAGTATAACAAAATAAAGATAATTTTGCAAAAATAAAACTAACAAAAAAGTATACCTACAACACAGATCAAAGTCTACTATCAAACTACTCAGTTCGCTTCTTATCTTTTCCTTGACCAGAAAACGAGAGTAAAGTAAGAATGAGCTAACACTACTTAGTAGACTATCATAGCCTAAAAAAGAAATCAATAGCTTAAACTAAAAGAATTGAAAATATTTTGCTATAATAATAAACTGAAGTACTGTACGAAAAATTGAAATTGATACGGATATTGAATTTTTAATAAACATTTAAATAACTATTGAAATTGTATTGAAACTAATTGAAATATATATTAGAATAGCCCATGGGCTCCAACTTTTAGTATATACAAACAAACAACATAATTCCTTCTATCTGCTAATAGAATTCCTTCTCTCCGCTAGCAGAATCCTTTCTTAGAGAATATCAGAGTAGCCCTCAGGTTTTAGAGTTTTTATCACATGACAGATAAAATAATCAATTTTCTCCGCCAATAAAATTAAGTTTATTTGTTGATTTTATCTTTTATGTGATTGTGTATAGGTTGCAGAGGGTGCCACTGCTCTCTTCATGGAACAGCTGCGAGGAATCCATTACATCACAGAACGTGGGGCGCAGCAGTTATCAGCTGACATTGAGTACCTTAGCAATGTGCTTTCTGCCCTCTCCATGCCGATTCCACCATTTCTTTCTACATTTCACACTTTTGTCTCAACTTCGAGGGATGAAATCCGAAATCTACTTAAACCTGATAGTTCAAATCAACTTGATCTCCCCACAGCACACCTTGTATGCAAAATAAGACGCATTTCACTTGAATAGGGATTATTTTCACCTGCAACTTTCATTCAACTGAGTTCAGAGAGAGAGAGAGAGAATTCATCAATCTTGTTCTCAATATTATATTGCTACTGGCACACGGCATATTTTCTTGTATTTGACATTTTAGTGGAGAAAATTTTCACGCAAACGAGTGCGTTCTATTTTTTACATGAGAGTCCTAGAGTGTTTGGAAACAGCAGAAATTTACCAGATTGCTTGTTTGATATTGGAATCAATGACCAACATTTCTATTAATATGGCTTGAGAGAATGAATCAGCATGGTTTGCTTTTGTTGTGTGGCGGCATACATGTACAAATTTCTTTGATATGCTAAAGCAAACATAGCTTATGTTGAGGATTTTAATTGACTTCAATTTAGTTCAAAATGATTGAGTCAAATTGTGCGGCTATTTGATAAAAAATTATATGTTTTAAAAAATATTTTAAATTACTAAACCCAAAAAAAAAGTAGTCATTCTATTATGTCATCATTTTCAAATGCATTTATTACACTCGATCAAATTTAAGCCTTTTATTTAATAAATCTTTTATAAAATATATATATATTTTAATTTACATAATTTATCTTAAAATGTGAGTATAAAAAGTGAATATAATTATTTTAATTGATATTTAATTTTATTAAATTCTGTCATTATTTTTAATTTTCAATTGATAAAGAAAATTATGATAATTTTATGTTTTGTTGCAAGCTCAAAATTTGTAGTAATAAAGAGAGTTTTATATTCTAACTTTCTACAATGGTCTAACACAAATAAATAAATAACAGAAATAAACAAATAAAAAGAGCATGGTGACTATTGAGGCATTAATGATTTGATGATGATGGTTGGGTGGCAAAGGTTTGATAATGATGGTTGGGCAACAAATGTTCAACCGTGGTCGTGTGGTGAAGGTTTGATGGTAACACTTAGCTAGTGGTCCAACGATGGTGATTGAGTAGCGTGGTCTGACGGTGGTTGGAGTCGAGTTTTGAAGGACTGACAGTGACAATCGGATGAATAGTTGTCTGATGGTGTTGGTGCTTGGGTGAAGCTTTAGGTTTTTCAAGCCTTTGAGATCTTTTGAATCTCTAGATAAAGACCCCCTTCCTATAAAAAAAAGGTTTATTTTTAGATTTTATAGAATGGCATGCCCCATAAATATGGAGATAATTTAGAACACTCCATTGGACTTCTAGTATTGATTTTTCCTTGATCATAAAATGTTCAAAAGATCAATGATGGAGTCGAGTTTTGAAGGACTGATGATAACATTCAAATGGATGGTAGTCTGATGGTTTTTTTTTTTTGATAGTAGTCTAATGGTGTTGGTGCTTAGGTGAAGCTTTAGGTTTTTCAAGCCTTTAAGATTTTTTGAATCTATAGACAAAGACCCCCTTCCTATAAAAAAAATATTTATTTCTAGATTTTTAAGAATGACATGCCCCATAAATATGGATCAGAACACTCCATTGAACTTCTCGTATTGATTTTTCCTTGATCATAAAATGTTCATTCAGTATTTAAGCATCTTAATTCATTGGAATTAACCGATCTTAGGCTAGTTTGATTCATCGCATTGAAACGCTCGATTTGATTATAAACATGCTGAATTTGGAGATCATTTTATCCCTTGATTAATATTCCAAAGTTTTCAACTATGCTTCAAGCTCTCGATCTAGACATATTTAAACTCAGATGAGATCATTTTTAGAGTTATTGGGCTTGCCACTTTGAGTCAATCAATTTAGCTATAAGTTTGTTGAAATTCAAAGTTTCAATCATCTTGAATGTTCCAATTTAAGTGTGCATCAAAATTTATGTCTAATCAACCTAATTTTTGACGACATATCAATTTTAATGAATTTTTAACTCTAACACGTGCGCGCGCGCGCGCGAGCGCACACACACACACACACACACATATATATATATATATATATATATATATATATATATATATATATATATATATATATATATATATATGAAAAAGATTTCATTATACATATTATCAATTTTTAATGATATTATTATTCGTTACAAGATCAGAACTATTGATATTGATCTAACTTCAGAATAATCTTATTAACAAACATATGATTTGTAATTTTCCTCCCTAAAAATACCAATACCACATACTTCTTTTAAAATCAACCAATTATAAATGTTTTAGAAGTCTTCTATAAATTCAAAAAAAAAAAATTATTTGATTTTAGTATTATATAAAATAACAAGTAATTTATCTTAGTAGCTAAACCATCCATTAGGATATTATTTTTATATGCTTTTTGCATGATCAAATTACTAAGGGTGTCAATATTTGACAACACCTGAAAACCCGACCCGAACCGGACACAACAATTTAGAGTTTGGGTCAACCGGAATCCGAATCGGGTCGGGTTTGGGTTAGAGTTTTCTACCCGTTTTAAAAATCAGGTTCGGGTTCGGGTTGACCCGGAAACCCAGAAATGACCTGGATTGACCTGATGACCGTTGCCCGGGTGACTGAGTTGCCCGAGTGACCGCATCTGATCGCAGCTGCCCGAGTGATCGCCCACTGTCCAGGTCCTTGTCGGCCGTCCCGCTGAGCTGCCCCGCTGAACCGTCTGCGCCCCCCACCCCGCGTGACAGCGTCGTTTCCCACTGCCCCACTGTCGAGTCGCTAGTCTCGCAACGTGATGACGTCGCGTCACATCCGCTAGTCACTGTAGCATCCCGAGATGGCGAGATACGAAGCTGCCATTGCCGCCAGATGCCGGTTGAAGGCCGGCCACTGTCGCCAGATCCCACTACCGCGCAACTGCTAACGACGTTGCTGTGTTTGCGGGTTGACCTGAAATCGAAGCGGGTAGGCTTCAGGTCTGAAAAATTGACCCATTTATAAAATGGGTCTGGTTCAGGTTGACCCAAATAGTGCAGGGTCAGTTCTGGGTTCGACTCGAACCCAATCCATGACCCAAAATTGACTCCCCTACAAATTACCTTAAAATTTCATAAAATTGGTGTTGGACTAGTTCTTTTAGCGAAGTTAGGCTTTTAATTTTTCAATTGAATGTTTTATAATTAAAAATAATTCAAAATGAAATCTTATAAATTATTTATTTTCATAAAAAAAAGACAATATGTGTTTATCGTATATCAAGCTGAATCAAACTATTATTAAGTTTTGAGGGATATATGTTGACCCCCATATGCAAAAGCACATGAAACAGGGCAAAATTGGCAAATTAAGCGACACACGCGTCGGCGCGGCGTGTCACTTGAAGGTCAAACGACCTCCGATCGTTAAACGTATTATACCATTGTGATCAATGCATCTAATTTGCCTATATGGGGACCACTCATAATCAAATCGGACGAGATCAGTCAAAAGGGATGACCAACACCCAAAATTGATGCACGATGTTAACCAAACAACATTTGATCGTGAAACAGACTGCATCGTTACGATCAGAATATTGACACTTCCCAAAATTAGCTATAATATCACCAAACAAAATTTGTGTGATTATATCAACATGAATTTCAAAGTGATGGTGCATAAATCAGGGGGATCGCATGCGAATCGAGGCAATTTTGGGTAATTAATTCATTTTGTATCATTATGGAATATTAGTAATAATAATAATCTTATTATTGCGACTCAAGCTCATGAGTTTATATTTTTGATAATAATAAATATTATGGCTCACATCTTTATGTCTTCTAGTATTTTTATTCTATACTTGTTTGTGTGTATACTAATATTTCAGGAACACCATGTAACATCCAATGAAGATTCAAGGTTCAAGATTAGATAGAATATGTTATGCTGTTAAGATATTTGTAATATTCATTGATGTATTTTTGATTTCTTGAGTAAAGTCCTATAAGGATGTATGCTAGCTTGGTGAACATGCACACACACACACACTCAGTGGGAGTGAGCTTGAGTCAAAACTAGAAGTTTAATTTTTAAACTAATCATACTAGATGATTTCTACCATCAAGGAAGATCAACTCTTTGAACTAATCGTATTGGACAATTTATATCGTCCACGATGATCCTTTATGAATTTTGAAAAATAACCGCCAATGATAATTTAGGCAAGGATTTAAGATTCAAATTTTTTTCTAATCATCCTTAGATAATATATAACATTCTAGACGATCTATAAAAATCATGCCTAATTTAATCTTATGATTACCCAATCAAATCTGCTTAATTTGATATTTAGATCGTACTAGACAATCACAGAACCATCCCGGATGATCCTAGAATCGTCTTGGACGATTAGCACAATTTGAACCAATCATCCTGGACTATCTGGATATCATCCAAGACTATCAGGTTAAATTTTGCACATCATCCTGGATAATCCTGCGATTGTACTGGATGATATTTGACAACAGAATTGAGTTTTTAGGGTTTTGTGAAGCTCTCTTTTTAAACACATCATCCTGGACGATCCTGCGATCGTCTTGGACGATATTTGCTTCCAGAATTAAATTTTTAAGGTTTTTTAGAGCCCTCTGTTTAAGCTTTCTCAAAGACCCTAAAAGTGTCTTTGGTAGCCATTGAGGCTTCACTTTTCTGGAGACAACTTGAAGAGAGAGCCTTGGAAGGGAGAGAGGAAAGGGTGGAGTTTGAGAGAGGGAGAAGATCCTTGGAGGGGATTTCAAGGGAGTGTGGAGGGGGTTTCACACGGTTACTCCGACAGGCTTGCACCTTAGTACTGTCGGATTTAAGGTTTGTGTTGAGGAAAGTTTTGGGAAGAAGAAGATCTCTTTGGTGTCAAAGGACCAGGTTCTCTTCCTTCACCAGGAGGGTGAAAAAGGATTCCAGGCTCTCTCCCTCACCAGGAGGGTGAAAGGATTTCAGGTCCTCTACCGCACCAAGGGAGATGAAAGAGATTTTGTAAGGGCTTCTCAACCTAGCTGTGGGGGCTAAAGGAGAGTCACTAAAGGTTTAGTGCAATACCTGGAACTAGAGGTTTTGGGGAGTGGACGTAGGTCAGGTTGGAACGAACCACTATAAATCTAGTGTGTTCTTTCTGATTATTTTTTGTACTTTATTTTTATTATGATTAACTGCTTAGGTGAAATCTCTGATTTATTTTTTTATAATTGATTTAATTCGATTTCTCTACAAGATAGACAAAGATTTTTTTATGTTAAAGAAGTTTTTAAATATCCAATTCACCCCCCCTCTTGGTTAGCCTCGAGACTAGTTCTATAGGGTTTAACACCCCTCACGAACTTTCAAGTGGTATTAGTGAGGGATTCATAAATTAAGTGTTTGAAAAACTTTTGAATTTTGATTCATGGCTAACTTTGGTAATCATAATATCACGGAAGGATAATCTATTACTCGACCACTTTTTTTTGAAAATATTACTTTTAATTTTTAGAAAATCCATATGTCTACTTTCTTGAAATCAATAGATTATCACATGTGAATGTTAATTCAGGAAGGATACTCTGTATCTTCTCATTTTGTAAATGGCATTAGAACTGATATTCCTTTTTTTGAATGGAGTAGAGAAAAAAAATTATGCTTAATTGAATGCTAAATCTTTGAATTATTTTCTCTGTGCTTTAATTTTTGAAGATTATATGATTATTTCTACCTGTATCACCAACAAAGAAGTTTGTGATAAATTATGCACTACATACGAATGTACTAGTGAAGTCAAGCAATCTAAATTGAACATCTTAATGCATGATTATGAACTATTTAGCATGAAACCTTATGAGATGATCTTAGACATGTATACTAAGTTTACTCAAATTTGTTACAAATCTGGATTCAAGGTTTATAATTTTGATGATAATAAATAGTTCTATTTCTGTTTGATTGCCTAACCTTTCAGGTCCACAAGATCAAGTGCAATTCAAACCAGCTCAAGATCGGGTGTGTCTGTGTTCAAATGTAATTTTTTTTCCTTTTCTTAAGTCAAATATAATGTAATGGATCCCCAAGCTAAGTAACCTTGCACACACACACTCAGGAGAAGAATTTTAGTGAGTTAGAGTTTCTATTCTATTTTGATCATATCATCTTGGACGATAGTAATATTATCCTAGACGATCCATTAAAAATAAAAACCCTAATTAGGGTAGCCATGTTAAGTCAGTCTGATTAAGCAGATCGTCCTGGATGATCCTCCTATCGTACAGAATGATATGCTCAAATCAAAAAATCTCAGTCGCCAGACTAATTTAGGCATGTTTTTATTTTTAGTATTTTGTTCTAATCATCCCGAATAATACATGTATCATCTTGGATGTTTCATTATAATCATGCCTAAATTAGTCAGGTGATTAAGAAAAGCAATCGAGGATTAATTGATCTACACATCATCCTGGACAATCGAAAGATCATCCTGGATGATCAGTTATAAATCCTTATCATCTATTATAACTCACCTGGATGACCCGATCGATGTGCTGGATGATATAACCTTATTTATACTAATCGTATAGGATGATAGAATTATCATCTCGGATGATCAATCATAGTGAAATCATACAGCATAGTTATCCTGGACGACCCAAACTATATTAGTCATTTTTGAACTAATCATACAGGATGATAGACATATCATCCTAGACGATCAAGTTATTCTCTACAGATTGTCCAGACTTTCTCCTGGATGTCCCGAACTATGTTCTGGATGATATTCTTGATTTTGAACTAATCATCCTGAACGATCTCAAAAGCATCCCAGACGATCAAAACATATCATGTCTTCTAATCATCTAGAAGAATCAGATCGTCCCGGCCAAAAAGGGTTTATTTACACTAATCGTACTGGACGATCGACAGGATGATCTTTGACTGCAAGTTAAAAATTAGGGCAATTTTTGAGCCCTTCTATTTAAGCTCTCTTGATTATTAATGGAGAGATCTTTTACCATTTTTCTAACCTGAGAGAGTCTTGAGAGGGAGAGGGAGAGCTTGGGTGCGAGAGAGAGAATCTTGTGAGGGGGAGTTTGTGAGGTGTTCACAAAGGTTACTCCAAGCAAGGATTCGAGTCATCTTCTCCAGTCGTCGTCCCTTGTCCTTTGGTGGCTCTATGTGAAGGATCGTTAGCAAGAAGATCGAGGTTCTCTGCCTTCTTCAGGAGGAAGCGAAAGAAGGTAAGGTTCTCTTCCTGCTTTAGGAGGAAGCGAAAGGAGTTTAGATTCTCTTCCTGCTTCAGGAGGAAGCAAAAGAAGTTTGGGTTCTCTGCCTCACTGGGGTTGGTGAAAAGGAGTATTGTAAAGGCGTCTCCGCCTTACTGTGGGAGTAAAAGGAGAGTCACTGGGTTTTACTACAATATGTGGAGGGGAGGCTCCGGGGAGTGGATGTAGGTCAAGTTGACCAAATCACCATAAAATATGGTGCATTCGTTCTTTTACTGTTCTGCTTTTTAATTTTTACACTTTACTTTCTGTGGATGATCGTGTGGTTAAAGTTTTTATTTTATTTGATTAAATATCTCCACATTAATGTGAAATTGTAATTGTTTTAAAAATTCAAAAAGATTTTCAAAATTAATTTTGCTCAAGACTTTATTAAAAATTATTAATTCACCCCCCTCTTGGTTAGCCTTGGGCTAGTTCATAAGGGCTTAACATGCCTAACGAACATTCAAGTGGTATCAGAGTGAGATTCAAAAATTAAGTTTTAGAAAAATTTTAAACTTTGATCCATGGCTAACTTTGGTAATCGAAACACGGTAGAAGAGTATTCCATCACTCAACCACCCTTATTTGATAACATACATTTTGATTTCTAGAAAACTCACATGTCCACCTTTTTATAATTGATCGATTATCGTATGTGGATGCTTGTTAAAGATGATTATGATGCACCTTTTAGACTTGTTAATGGTGTTAAAACTGAACTTTTTTTTACTGAATGGACTTATGATGATAGGGACTTAGTGCAACTTAATGCAAAATATTTGAATTATTTTTTCTGTGCATTAAAATCTGAAGATTACATGCGTGTGTCGACTTGTACAACTAGTAAAAAAATCTTGGATAAATTATATATCACTTATGTGGGCACAACTGAAGTTAAACAATCTAGGTTGAATATCTTGCTTCACAGTTACGAACTCTTTCACATGAAATCTAGTGAGTCAATATCTAAAATGTATAATAGGTTCACATAAATTGTCACCTCCCTACATGCCTTAGGAAGAGAACTCACTAACTATGAGAAAGTTAACAAAATCTTAATATATTTGCCTTCTTCTTATGATGCCAAGATAACTGCAATCACTAAATCTAAGGATTTGAACACTTATTTAATTGATAACTTTCTTGAATCACTCATTGCTTATGAGCAAGGAGTGAACCAAAGATAACTTGATGTAGGTGAGAAAAAGAAACAAAAAATTATGGCATTGGAGGCTAATGATACGGAGACTTATTCTTCTGGGTCTGGAAGTGATGATGTTACCTTAATCACTAGGCAATTCAAAATCTTTCTTAGGAAGAAACATAAGAACTATCAGAAATGGAACAAAGGTAAGAATAGCGAAAATTTTAAAGGTTCTTCTGATATAATTTGTTTTGAATGTAGGAAGCCAGGATATATAAAAGCTAATTGTCCTACACTTAAGGCTCACCCAAGTAAGGAGAAGGGTGAGGAGAAGCCCAAGTTCAGGAAGGATAAGAAACATATTCAAAAGGCTTTTTGGGCAGATTCTACATCGAACTCCTCTAAGATTGAGGCTAAAGAGGAGACTACAAACTTGTATTTGATGGCGGATGAACATCTTGGTTAGTCTAACCAAGATGAGGTATGTGAACTAACCTACGATCAATTACTTGATGTTTCTGAGAAATCCATTCATCATATAGGAAACTTAAGAAAATGCATGCTAGCCTGAAATTGGAATTCCTGAACTTGCAAAAAGAGCATGAAGTTTTACTTAAATATCATTCTTCACTTGATAGCAATCACATTGCATGATTCACAGTATAACACACATATGTTGCATTCTTCTTTCTATAAGAAGGAACCCAAACTTATTTGGGTTCCTAAATCTGATGTTTGATAATTTTGTAGGGATACTCTCACACAAGACCTCGTGAGAGAATATGGTACCTAGACAGCGGATGCTCAAGGCATATAACTGGAGATGTAAATCATTTTATTTTGCTGGAGGCCAGGGCTGGAGGAAAAGTCACTCTTGAAGACAACACCACCAGGAAAGTGGTGGGCACAGGTACAGTCAAAAACTCCAAGAACCTTTTAATTGAAAATTCTTTGCTTATAGATGGACTGAAACACAACTTGCTCAATATCAGTCAACTCTGTGCCAAAGGGTTCAACATAAAATTTTTTGCCAACACTTGCATCATCAGCTTAAATAATAATATTATTTTGTAGGGAAAAAGAATCAATAATATTTATATGCTTGTTTTAAATAACATTGAGTGTGCTGCATCATTCTGCTTAAAAACTACTGCTGATGAGTCTTGGCTGTGGCATAGGAGGTTATGTCATACAGTATGAAAACCCTTAGAAGAGTAACCCAAAAGGACTTAGTTAGAGGTGTCCCCAAGCTTAAGTTCACTAAGGACTACCTGTGTGATGCCTGTCAACTAGGGAAGCAAGTCCAATCCTCTTTCCACTCCATTAAGGACATTAGCATCTCTAGACCTTTAGAAGTCCTTCATATGAATCTATTTGGACCCATTAGCACTGCCATCTTAGGGGGAAAAGTCTATAGATTTGTGATTGTTAATGACTACTTGAGGTTCACTTGGATTAAATTTTTATTACATAAAATTGAGTCATTTGATGAATTTAAATCTTTCTCCACTTGGATTCAAAAGAAGTTAGGTTGTGAGATCTTGATCATCTATAGTGATCATGGTGAAGAGTTTGAAAATATGAGATTTGGAACTTTTTATGAGGAGCAAGGGATTATCCATAACTTTTCAGCTCCTAGGACCCCTTAGCAGAACGGGGTAACTGAAAGAAAGAAAAGGACCTTAGTGGAAGTTGCTAGAGCCATGCTTGCTGAGTATTCACTTCCAAATATTTTTAGGCTGAAGCGGTGAATACATCCTATTATGTGTTGAATAGGATGAATGTTAGATCCAAACTGAATAAGACACCCTATGAGATCATTAAGGGTAGAACATCAAACCTATCCCACCTCCATATCTTTGGCTGTAAGGTCTTCATTCTTAACAATGAAAAATCATCCTTAGAAAAATTTTACCCAAAATCTGATGAAGGAGTATTCTTAAGATATTCAAGTGTGGGAAAATCCTTTATAGTATTTAACAAGAGGACATTGGTGGTGGAGGAGACTACTCATGTAGTGTTTGATGAATATAATCCTAAGGAGTTTAGAGCTGAGGAAGAAGAGGAAATAGGAGAGATTATCCAAGGAGTAAAAACTATAAATCGGGAGGAAAGGGTAGAACCTCAAAACACTTTGCCTAGAGATTGGAGATATTCTTCGAGTCATCCTAAAGAATTGATCTTAGGAGACCCTTCTAAAGGTGTTAGAACTAGGCATGGACTTAAGAAGGAAGTAAACCATTCTGCCTTTATCTCAATGACTGAACCCACCAACATCAATCAAGCCCTTTCTGATGAATTTTGAATCTTAGCTATGCAAGAAGAACTTAACCAATTTGTGAGAAGTAATTTTTGGGAGTTGGTAGAAAGACCTAAGAATCAAAGTGTCGTAGGAACCAAGTGGGTCTTCAAGAATAAAATGAATGATTCTGGTGTCATGGTTAGGAATAAGATAAGATTGGTGGCTCAGGGGTACAACCAAATAGAAGGGTTTAATTTTGAGGAGACCTTTTCCCCTGTAGCTAGATTGGAAGCCATTAGAGTGCTACTAACCTTTGCTTGTTATAAGGGATTTAAGCTTTTTCAAATGGATATCAAGAGTACCTTTTTAAATAGGATAATAAAAGAAGATATGTTTGTAGAGCAACCCCTAGGTTTTGAGAGTTTCTAATATCCAAATCATGTTTATAAATTAAAAAAGGCCTTATATGAATTAAAACAAGCACCCAGAGCTTGATATGAGAGGCTTAACACATTCCTACTGGAAAGGAAGTTTATTAAGGGGAGCATAGACACCACCCTTTTTCTAAGAAAAGTAGGAGATGATTTACTCATTGTCTAGATCTATATTGATGATATACTTTTTAGATCTTCTGATCAAAATTTATGTGATGATTTTTTTTTAAACAATGAGTAGAAAGTTTGAGATAAGTATGACGGGAGAATTATCCTATTTTTTGGGGTTTAGTATAATGCAAATGGATGATGAAACTTTTCTTAATCAATCAAAGTACACTAAGGACATCTTGAAGAAATATGAAATGGATAAAGCCAAGCTAATAAACACTCTCATGAGCTCCAGTGTCCAGTTAGATAAGGATTTAAATGGAAAATTTGTTAATCAAAAAAAGTATAGAGGAATAATTAGATCATTACTTTACTTGACTACTAGCCAACCTGATATAAAATTTAGTGTTTATCTTTGTGCTAGATTTTAAGCTGATCCTAAAGAATCACACCTGACTGCAGTTAAGAGAATCCTTAGATATCTCTTAGGGACCCAAAACATAGAAATCTGGTATCCTTGGCACACACTTCTTTTAAAATTATTGGATATTCTAATTCTGATTTTATAGGGTATAGGGTGGATAGAAAGAGCACTTTTGAAACTTGCCAATTCATAGGACAGTCTTTAGTCTTGTGGTCCAGTAGAAAATAAAACTCTGTTGCACTTTGCACTGCTGAAGCTGAGTATATTGCCTTAAGAAGTTGTGTGGCCCAAGTCCTTTGGTTGAAGCAACAAATTCTAGATTTAGAATTACCTGTTGGCATAATTTCAGTTCTATGTGATAACACTAGTGCCATCTACATCTCTAAGAATCCTATCTTATATTCAAGAACCAAACACACTGATATAAGACATCACTTCATTAGGGACCATATTACCAAAGGGGACATTGAGTTACACTATGTAGCAACTAAAAACCAACTGGCTGACATCTTTACTAAACCACTGGCCTTTGATACATTCAGCATTTTAAGGACCAGATTGGGTGTGATTGACATAAATGCATGAATTTGATGATTACTGATTTCTGAAGTTTCTATTTTTCATTTTTCTTTTATTTTTATTTGATTTGATTATCTTTTTCTTTTTTTATTTTTATTCTCTGCTAATTTTCTTTTATTGTTATTGTTTACCCGATTTGGTTATTTCTTTTTATGTGCTTTCCTATTATTTATTGATTTACTGTTTATTTACTTCAGAATCAAATCACTGCTCACTCTGTTGATAAACTTGATTTCTAACGGAGAGTTTTGCCTTTTCTTATTTGGAAGCTTATAAGTAGTGATTGACTCCTCTAAAATAGTTAAAGGGAAGAAATATTGATGATTATTTCTCTTCCTCTAACTCCTTTAATGGTGTATTTTTCTTTTTGAATAGAAATCTTTTTCAAAAATTAAAAAGGTTGGACTAATAGAGATTTTTTTATCTTCCTACAGTAATCTACTCATATGAGTAGTATTCCAAATCATTGAATCACTTTCGAGTTTTCTTAATCAAGTGATTATATTTATCATATGAGAGTGATTCTATTTTGTAGATTACTGTTCCTTATCTAAGAGAGTGAGTCTTCCCCTCTTCTCTTATATCTGGAAAATAATCTCACAACTGAGAGTCTTTTAGAGGTTTTAAAAGAAAGGAAGCTTACAAAAGATGCATAAAGTGCGCCAATCAATAAAAAGAGGCACAAAAAAAGCCCAACACTAAAAGGATACATAATGTTCACCAATAAAATTAAAAAGATACAAAAAGTGTATCAAAAATTAAAAGATGCGTAAAGTGCACCCAAATAATTAAAAAAGAGGCACAAAATGAGCCCACAAATAAATAAGCTTCCTCCTCTTTCAAATCTTTAAAAAATCTTAGAAGAATTCATGTATCACTTAATATATTCAAACACTTGAGAGTGAAAATTATGATTTCTGATTCTCTAATTTATAATTCTATCATATCAGAT
The DNA here is from genome assembly GCA_019925795.1 of Dendrobium chrysotoxum. Classification (NCBI taxonomy): domain Eukaryota; kingdom Viridiplantae; phylum Streptophyta; class Magnoliopsida; order Asparagales; family Orchidaceae; genus Dendrobium; species Dendrobium chrysotoxum. Next base: position 25,566,411 of record CM034298.1, on the reverse strand, counting down.
ATTTTTCTAGAACAAAGTATGAAAGTATCATGTTTCTTATCTAAATTCTTCTTTATTGAATTAGATTTTGTTTCAAAGGAATTTGAACCTGTAAGGTGTCCGAGGTAGGAGTTACAAAAATCAATTTTCCAATTTTTTGGGTTTCAAGCTGTCAATTTCTTCTTACTGGCTTTTGAATTGAAAATTAAGGAAACATTCTAATTTACTGGTGCAGATTGATTAAAAAAAAATCTTTTTTAGTTTTAATTATTATTTCCTCATTTTTACTTCTTTTGGTTTTTCTATCTTTGCTTTGATTTTAATTTTTTTGGTGATTTTTGGGTCCCTTGTTCATGTCTCTCCATCCTTCATTTTTTCATTTTTTTGTTCACATCGTCCTGGATGATATTCACATCATCCTGGATAATATGATCAAATCATCCCCATCATGAACCAACGGCTGATCTGCACCAATTATTGGTGATCATCCTGGATGATACACCTCATCATCCTAGACGATCTATATGGCAGCAGTTGGACGACTTGAATTCGGCCCATTTGATTATTAATTACTGATCGTCCTGGATGATCTGCCTAATCATCCTGATAATACTTTTCATCAAAAGTCATCCATCTTGACTCTTCGGGATGATCATTTGAGTCTAATCATCCTGGATAAATTCTGATCGTCTTGGACGATCTGACTGCCTTTTTTACTAATCATCCTGGATGTAATTATTACTACCTGTCATCCTGGATGATCTCACGATCATCCTAGATGATGTGGATGATTTCTATTTAAACAGTCCATTTCAGCCATTTTTCTTTACCACTCCTTCTTTCTACACTCATACACTCTACTTTTAAATATGGCTAGTGGCAAAAGAGCTAGGTAGCAGGGAGCAAGTTCCTCCAGAGGGAATATCGATCCCCGCTTCATTGATGAAGCCGATCAGGCTGCATATTAATACTATTAAGATGTCGACATCACTCTGTCCAAAATAGTGAATTAATGTACCCTCATATATTCGGTACTAGACCTCTTTACTCACACCTCCCTTACCTTCATTCTGACACTTGCCTTTCCTTTTAGCACTAAACTTCTTCGTGTCTTTTTTGCGAACCTACACATTGATCATGATTATACCTCCCTTCACTCATATGTTAACATATGACCCATCAAATTAACCACTCAAGATTTCCATGATATTCTCCAACTTTCTATCACTGGAGATAAGATTCACCTCTTATCCTCTGATCCTGATTTTAACTGGAGTCTTACAAATCATTTCCTTAGGAACACCACTGCCCCCTACCATGATAATGCTTATGCTTCCTTAGTCAAGGATGCTAGAGCAATCCAGCACATACTTTAATCTTCTATTATTCCAAAGGCGTGTGACAGTATCCACATTATTCCCTTCATATCAATGACTACCTACTACATCATGTCCCATTATGACTTCAATGCTACTGATCTTCTATTTCGCTACATTGAACATTTAACTAGCATTAGGTATCCATGCCACAGAAGATGTCCCTACTTAGCCCTAGGACACATCATAGCCTACGCTCTTGAAACCAAATATAATCTTCAATATCCAGTTCCACTGAATGTTCCTCGTTCCTTCTACACAAACAACTCCTTCCATATCCTTCACAACACTCATCTCCATCTAGAGCACGAATAAGCTAAGGGAGCTATCGAAGAGGAAATTCCTGTACCTGCTCCTCTCTGCCTGAAGTCACCGTTGGATCAGCTGGTGCACATATTTGATCAGTGGGAGGCCCGCTTTGACTCTTACATGGTTGCACAGGAGGAGCAACAATCAGAAGATGTTGATCGAGTCAATACATATGTCGCCCAGCAGCAACAATAGCATGACCAGGATATGGCCTAGTTTGGTGAGCAATTCTCTTCCATCCATAGCTTTTTTCAGCCCCACCACCTCCTCCTCCATCTGATCAGGGTCCCTCCTACTCCTAGTTTGTTTGGTTTTTCTGTTTATTTTTCTGTGATGTTTTTGTACTGTCTTTCTTCTCTATGCTCTTCTGTGTATTTTTCTATTTCCTCCTTATTGAGATGCCAAAAGGGGGAGTAGTTTGTGTTGTTAGTATTTTGGGTTATTGTACTATTTTGGGTTATTAGTGTTCAATGTCATTATACTATTTGCCTGAGCTAATAAAATTTATATTACTCTGTTTTCCTTGCTCTTTATTATTTGCTGAATTAGAAATTATCCAACAAATACTTATCATCATAAAAAAGGGGGAGATTATTATAAATCTAGATTCAAGGTTTATAATTTTTGATGATAATAAATATTTCTATTTTTATTTGATTGCCTAACCTTTCAGGTCCACAAGATCAAGTGCAATTCAAATCAGCTCAAGATCAGGTGTGTCTGTGTTCAAATGTAATTTTTTTCCTTTTATTGAGTCAAATATAATATAATGGATCCCCAAGATAAGTAACCTTGCACACACACTCAGGGGAAGAATTTTGGTGAGTTAGAGTTTCTATTCTATTTTGATCATATTATCTTGGACGATAGTAATATCATCTTGGATGATTCATTGAAAATAGAAACCCTAATTAGGGCAGTCATGTTAAGTTGGTCTGATTAAGCAGATCATCCTAGACGATCCTCCCATCGTATAGGATGATATACTCAAATCAAAAATCTCACCCGTTAGACTAATTTAGGCATGTTTTTATTTTTAATATTTGGTCTAATCATCCTGAACAATATGTGTATCATCCTGGATGATTTATTACAATCACGTCTAAATTATCTAGGTGATTAAGGAAAATAATCTAGGATTAATTGATCGATCACATTATCCTAAACGATCGAAAGATCATCTTGGACGATCAGTTTATAAATCCTTATCATCCAATATAACTCACCTAGATGACTTGATCGATGTGTTGGACGATATGACCTTATTTGTATTAATTGTATAGGACGATAAGATTATCATCCTGAATGATTAGTTATAGTGAAATCATACAGTATAGTTGTCTTGGACAACTCGAACTATGTACTGGATGATATTGGTCATTTTTGAACTAATAGTACAGAACGATATACATATCATCCTAGACGATCAAGTCATTTTCTGCAGATCATCCAGACTTTTCTCCTGGACGTCCCGAACTATATTCTAGATGATATTCTTGATTTTGAACTAATCATCCTAGATGATCCCAGAAGCATCCCGGATGACCAGAACAGACTATGTCTTCTAATCGTCTAGAAGAACCAGAACATCCAGGCCAAAAAGGGCTTATTTACACTAATTGTATAGGACGATCGATAGATCATCCTTGACAATCTTAGACGGTAAGTTAAAATTTAGGGCAATTTTTGAGCCCTTCTATTTAAGCTCTCTTGATTGTTAATGTAGAGATCTTTTATCGTTGTCCTCACTTGAGAGAATCTTGAGAGGGAGAGGGAGAGCTTGGGAGAGAGAGAGAATCTTGTTAGGGAAAGTTTGTGAGGTGTTTATAAAGGCTACTCAAAGTAAGGATTCGAGTCATTTTCTCCAGTCGTCGTCCCTTGTCCTTTGGTGGCTCTGTAGGAAGGATCATTAGCAAGAAGATTGAGGTTCTCTGCCTGCTTCAGGAGAAAGCAAAAGGAGGTAAGATTCTCTGCCTACTTCAGGAGGAAGCAAAAGTAGTTTAGATTCTCTGCTTGCTTCAGGAGGAAGCAAAAAGAGTTTGGGTTCTCTGCCTCGCCGGGGTTAGTGAAAAGGAGTTTTGTAAAGGCTTCTCCGCCTTGCTATTGGAGCAAAAGGAGAGTCACTGAGTTTTAGTGCAATACCTGGAGGGGAGGCTCCGGGGAGTGGATTTAGGTCAAGTTGATCGAACCACTATAAAGTCTAATGTGTTCTTTCTTTTACTGTTCTAATTTTTTAATTTCTGCACTTTACTTTTTGTGGATGATCGTGCGGTTAAAGTTATTATTTTGTTTGATTAAATATCTCCATATTAAAGTTAAATTATAATTGTTTTAAAGATCCAAAAAGGTTTTCAAAATCAGTTTTGCTCAAGAATTTTTTAAAAACTATCAATTCACCCCCCTCTTGGTTAGCCTCAGGCTAGTTCATAAGGGCTTAACATCCCTAACAAACTTTCAAAATTATAACATCATTACATGCTTTAGGTAAAGAATTTTTAAATTTTGAAAAGGTCAATAAAATTTTATGTTGTCTACTTGATAAGTTTGATGTCAAAGTTGTTGCAATTTATGAATCAAAAAATTTGAATGAATATTCTATTGATAATCTAATTAGCTCACTCATTGCCTATGAGCAAAGTTTGGGTCAAAAGATTTTGGATGCAGGTGAAACTATAGTACTAAAAGCTGAAGATATGGATGAAAGTGGCTTAGTAAATAATGAAAGTGAAAAATTAGCATTAGTAACGAGCAAATTGAAAAGTCTACTAAAGCACAAGCAGAAGCATCAATAAAAGTGAAACAAAACGTAAAAATGATAAGAATGTTAAGATTTCTTTTGATGTTATTTACTTTGGAAGTAGGAAACCTGGACATATGAAAAATCAGTGCCCTAACTTGAAAACTCTTCCTATAAAAGAAAAGGATAAAATTAAGTAAATTGTAAATATGACAAATAATAAAAAGTAAAAAATCTCCTAGGCAAACCTAGCTTTATAATCATCAGATCAGGAGCAAGATGATGTTTAAAGCTTTATTTGTGTGTTTATTTATTTTTTTATTATTTTTGTGTGCGTGTATATTTTTATTCGTTGTATTTTTATTTATTTTCTATATTTTCTTTATGTTTTAATTTTCTTTTTATTTTATGTTTGTTCTTTTAAATCTTTAATTAGTCTCCATATTGTTTGTGTAGTTTCTCTGATCAACACACATACATCACATTTTATTTTGTATATACTTTAGAAAATCAAATTATTTTTTCTTAAAATGAAAAAAATTACATCCTATTTTCTTGAAATTTTTTGTAAGTTGTGGTTGATTTCTATAAAACCAGTCAAAGAAAAGAAACTCATAATTTTATCTCTCTATCTCATTTCTTTTATGAGGCTATTTCACTTTTGATTCAAAATTTTTATCAAATTATAAATTGGATTTTAAAATTAAACTTTTTCATCTCCCTATATTTTCTCTATCTCATAGGGATCTTTTGCAAGTTATTGAATCCACTTCATTATTTTTGTAATCAAGCTGTTCATTTTTGTCACTAGATTGAGTTTGCTTTAGTCTTTAAAATGTCAGAAGGAAGCATATTTATAAAAAAAAAGAAACATAAAATGAGCCCAAAGCTGAAAAGATGTGCAATGTCACTAAAATGAAAAGATGCACAAAGTGTATTAAAAATCAAAAGATGTGCAATATCGCCAAAATGAAAAGATATACAAAGTGTATTAAAAATCAAAAGCTACGCAAAGTGAACCAAAAACTAATAAAGAGGCACAAAATGAACCCACAATGAGTTAGCTTACCTTTTTTGTATTTTTTAAATCTTAAGAAAGCCCTTATATCTATTGATATTTTTGATACTTGAGTTTGAAAATCATGACTTTTGATTCACCTCTTTGCATTAATATTCTATTAGATATATTTCATGCAAGGAATTTTGAAAAGATTATTATTTTCTTCTCTAATTTGTTCCTTGATTTAAGATGCTTGCTTAAAAAAGTTTTTTAGCCCATAAGGAACTTGAGCTTGGATTAACAATTTCTAAATCTCTGACCTTTCTGGGTTATGCGTGGTCAATACATGTCTTACTAAGCTTTTGAATAAAATCAAGAGATAACTTTCTCATTCTAAGAAAATTTTTGATATTTTAAACTAATTCTTCTAAAGGATCACCTGCATCAGATCCGAGACCATTTGATCTTTTAGTCTATTTTTTGTTTTGTTTTTCTATGCTCCTCTTCCTTTTGATAATGTCAAAGGGGGAGAATGTACTGTTGTATTTGTGTTGTATTTGAACATAATATTATTTTTTGTTATATTTATTTAGTTTATCTTTTTATCTAGTTATTTATTTTATTTTAAAAATAAAAATTAAAAAGATAGAAAATTATGTTTTTCCCTATTTTTAAAAATTTTTATCTTAGTGAGGGGGAGATTAGGAGAAAATACTTTTGGTTTGCAAATTCAACTAGTAATTTTTGCCATCTTCAAAAAGGGAGAGATTATTACAACTCGAGCTTATGAGTTTATATTTTTGATGATAACAAACATTATGGCTCACATCTTTATGTCTCATAGTATTTTTGTTCTATACTTATTTGTGTGTATACTAACATTTCAGGAACACCATGCAACATCCAATGAAGATTCAAGGTTAAAGATTGGGTAAAATAGGTTATGCTGTTAAGATCTTTGTAATATTCATTAATGTATTTTTGATTGTTTGAGTCAGGTCCTGTAAGGATGTATGCTAGCTTGGTGACCATGCACACACATACTCAATGGGAGTGAGATTGAGTCAAAACTAGAAGTTTAATTTTTGAACTAATAGTACTAGATGATTTCTATCATCCTGAACGATTAGCTCTTTGAACTAATCGTACTAAAAAATTTATATCATCCAGAACGATCCTTTATGATCATGAAAAATAGCCACCAATAATAATTTAGGCAAGGATTTAAGATTCAAATTTTGTTCTAATCGTCCTGGATGATATATATCATCCTGGATGATCTATAAAAATCATGCCTAAATTAATCCTGTGATTAGTCAATCAAATCTGCTTAATTTGATATTATGATCATACTGGATGATCACAGAATCATACCGAACAATCCTAGAATTGTCCTGGATGATTAGTACAAATTTAAACTAATCATCCTGGACTATCTGGATATCGTCCAGGACTATTAGGTTAAATTCTACACATCGTCCTGGATGATCGTAGAATCGTACTGGATAATATTTAGCACCAGAATTGAGTTTTTAGGGTTTTCTGAAGCTCTTTTTTTAAACACATCATCATGGATGATCTTGCGATCGTCCTGGACGGTATTTGCCGCCAGAATTAAATTTTTAGGATTTTTTAGAGCCCTCTATTTAAGCTTTCTCAAAGACACTAAAAGTGTCTTTGGCAGCCATTGAGGCTTTATTTTTCTAGAAAAAACTTAAAGAGAGAGCCTTGAAAGGGAGAGATGAAAGAGTGGAGTTTAAGAGAGGTAGAAGATCCTTGGAGGGGATTTCAAGGGAGTGTGGATGGGGTTTCATATGGTTTCTCTAGTAAGCTTACACCTTAGTACCATCAAATTCAAGGTTTGTGTTGAGGGAAGTTTTAGGAAGAAGAAGATCTCTTTGGTATTAAAGAACCAGGTTCTCTACCTTCACTAGGAGGGTGAAAAAGGATTCTAGACTCTCTCCCGCATCAGGAGGGTGAAAAGGATTTTAGGTTCTCTACCACACCAAGGGAGGTGGAAGAGATTTTGTAAGAGCTTCTCCACCTAGTTGTGGGGGCTAAAGGAGAATCACTAAAGGTTTAGTGTAATACCTAAAATTGATGGTTATGGGGAGTGGACATAGGTTAGGTTGGATCGAACCACTATAAATCTGGTGTGTTCTTTCTGATTATGTTTTGCACTTTATTTTTATTGTGATTAACTGCTTGTGTGAAATCTTTGATTTATCTTTTTATTATTGATTTAATTCGATTCTGTTGTAAAATAAGAATTTTTTTTATTAAAGAAGTTTTTAAATATCCAATTTACCCCCCCCCTCTCTTGGTTAGCCTCAGTACTAGTTCTATAGGGTTTAATACCCCTCAGAAACTTTTACTTATTATTATTATTACTATTATTATCATCATCATCATTATCATTAAAAATTAATTAATTAAAAATCCAAATAAAATTAATACAAATTAAATTTACCTCGAACTAATGACATGCTGACTTCGTTTAAGTCCCCTAAATCTCGGTGGGAATCTTGGGCAAATCCTTCGCCTTAAGATTCATTTGCTTGCATTAAAATGAGAAGGAGCAATCTCCTAGGTTCTTCGATTACACATGATAGGCTCTCATATACCTTACAACATCCCGTTCATCTGTCCGACCTTAGCCCTTTGCTAATCCACACATACAATAGAGCACACATTCCAGTCCCTTAGATGATTGTCTATTGGTTCCTCACATAGCCTATCCACATCACCCATAAAACCCCTTCCCTCTCCTCGATCCAGGTATGCCAGCCAAATCGGACAACCAGGCTGGCCACGGACAGCTCGATCACTTCACAAACCGCTCCAACCTTCAACCGAGCAGCCTAATCACTATTTTCCACACTTCTGCAAACTGATCAGATCAAGTTCTACCTCAAAAACTTGTATTTTTATTTTTTTTATTTTTTATTTTATTGAGTCTGCTATAAAAGCATGTATGTAAAAGGAGCAACTATGCACACACATAGAGGGAGATTTTTTTTAGTCCAAATTTTTTTTTAAACCTGATCGTAATGTACAATTTTTAATTGTACTGTACGATGAGTAATTAATACTTAGGCTAACGGATTTTGATTTTTCAATTAGTAGTTGTTGGTCTGTCTTACTGTTATGAGAACCATTGAGAGAGGAAGGGACTCTTGAGAGAGAAGCTTTCTTTGGAGAGATCCAGGGTTTGTGAGAGGAAGGTGAAGGTGAGCTTGAGCATGAGGGAGAAGGAGTTTGAGGGGATGACACAGTGGCTCCAAGCTAGTTGCATGCTTTGCTACTCTTGTGGCTTTGGAGCATCCTAGGAAAGTTCTCTAGGGAAGAGAGGCTTCAAGATCAATGACATCATCAAGGTACTCTGCCGTCTCCAGAAGGGAGAAAAAGGAGAAGGTCCGTTGCCGTCACTAGGAGGGTGACATAGCATTTGGTATTCTGCCACACTGGAGAAGGTGAAAGTGAGTCTTGTAAAGGCTTCTCCGCCTTGCTGTGGGAGTAAAAGGAGAGTCAACTTTTAGTAGTGAAAATCCCAGAGTGGAGGACTTCGGGGAGTGGACGTAGGTTAAGTGACCGAACCACTATAAAAATCTCTCGTGTACTTTTTTCATTTTTACCGCTTTTTACTTTTCGTGCATTTTATTTACTGTTTTAATTATTTGGTGAAAAATTTGAACTTGATATTGTATTGTGAAATTTGTAATTGTGTCACCAATATCGTTGTTGTGAACGAACTACTAGCTTCCGCATTCTACTTGTTAAGTTACTATTTTAAAAATACAAAAAAATTAGAACTCCTGTTTAGGTTTAAATTTTTTAAATACCAATTGACCCCCCTCTTGGCGCATCTCATACTTTCAAGTGGTATTAGAGCGGGGTTTCAAAATAGTGTTTTAGAAAACCTAGAAACGTAAGATCCATGGCACATTTTGATAACCATAACACTGCGGAGGATTATTCTATAACCCGTCCACCTTTATTTGACAATATACCATTTGATTTTTAGAAAATACGCATGTCTACTTTTTTACAGTCTCTAGACTATCGCATGTGGATGTTGGTTCAAGAAGGTTATTCTGCACCATTTCATATGTTGAATGGAGTTAAAATTAAATTAGCTTTTAATGAATGGAGCAATGAGGATAGAGAATTCACACAGTTAAATGCTAAATGCTTAAATTATTTTTTTTGCGCATTAAAATTAGAAGATTATATCTGAGTGTCTACTTGTACTACTGGTAAGCAAATTTGGGACAAACCGTGTATCACATATGAAGGAACTAGTGAGGTCAAACAATCTAGGCTGAACATATTGCTACATGATTACGAACTATTTCACGTGAAACCTAGTGAAACTATCTCTGAAATGTACACTATAATCACCTAGATTGTGACATCCTTACATGCTTTAGAGAGAGAGTTGTCTAACTTTAAAAAAGTGAATAAAATACTACGATGTTTGTCTAGTTTGTATGATGCAAAAATTACTATAATAACTGAATCGAAAGATCTAAATGTTTATTCAATTGACAATTTGCTTGGGTCACTCATTGCCTTCAAGCAAGGAGTGAGTCAACGACAAAGTGATGCAGGTGAAAAGAAGGAGCGAACGGTGGCTTTAAAAGCAAACAATTCTGAAAGTGACAGTTCTGTAGCGGAGGAAGATGATGACATTGTTGCAAATCTTATTTTGATGATGACAAACATGTTTATGTTGTGTTTTGCTTGGCTAACCCGTTTCAGGCACAAAAGATTACAAGCAACTCAAGCCAACTCAAGATCGGGTCCAAGTCTGTCTAATGTACTATTTTTCTTTTCTTGAGTCTATTATAATGTAATTGATCCCCTAGCTAAGTAACCTTGCACACATACACTCAGGGGGAGAGCTTGAGTGAATTAGAGTTTCTGTTCTTTTTATGTTCACATCATCCTGAATGATATTCACATCGTCCTAGACGATCCAGTAAAAATAGAAACCCTAATTAGGGCGACCAAGTTAAGTGCGTCTGATTAAGCATATCGTCCTGAACGATCATTCCATCATACGGGATAATATCCTCAAATCAGAAATTCTCAGCTGCCAGATCAAGTTAGGCAAGTTTTTATATTAAGATATTTGGTCTGATCATCCCGGACGATACATGTATCATCCTGGACGATACGTGTCTCATCCTGGATGATCCAGTATAATTATGTCTAAATTAGTCTGGTAATTAAGGAAAGCAATTAATACTTGATTGATATATCATCCTGGACGATCATGATCGTCTAGTGCATTTCAGCTGTACGACCCGAACTGTGTTAAGGATGATTTTGGCACTTTTTGAACTAATCGTACAGGATAATACCCGTATCGTCCGGGATGATCAAGTCATTTTTTGATCGTCCAACATAATTTTCTCTGGACGACCCGAACTGTCTTCTGGATGATATTCCTCAATTTACACTAATCGTCCCAGATGATCGCAGAATCGTACGGGACGATATGAACAACTTTTTTTACTGATCGTCCAGAAGAGCCAGATCGTCTAGGCTGAAATAATTGATTTTGAACTGATCGTACAGGATGATCTATAGATCATCCTGGACGATCTTGGCCGACTAGTTGAAATTTAGGGCTGTTTTTGAGCCCTCATATAAAAGATATTTTTCTTGGAATAGAAAAGATCTTTTGCCACTTTCCTGTCTAGAGAAACCCTAGAGAGAGAGAGAGTTTGGGAGAGAGAGAGAGGATCTAGTGAAGGGGAGTTTTGTGAGGGATTCACAAAGGTTGCTCCAAGCACAGATCAGAGTCGTCTTCTCTGTTCTTCATCTCTTGTCTTTGTGGGTGTTCTTGGAAGGATCATCGCAAAAAGATCTGGGTTCTCTGCCCGCTTCAGGTGGAAGTAAAAGGAGTCCGGGTTCTCTGCCCGCTTCAGGAAGAAGCAAAAGGAGTTCAGGTTCTCTGCCTCACCGGGTGGTGGAAAGGAGGTTTTTGTACAGGCTTCTCCGAGTTGCTGAGGGAGCTAAAGGAGAGTCACTTTCTGTTTAGTGCAATACCCGGAGGGGAGGCTCTAGGGAGTGGACGTAGGTCAAGTTGACCGAACCACTATAAAATCTAGTTTACTTTTTTGATTCTGTTTTGCACTTTACTTTTCAGATATTAACTTCTTGGGGAATATCTGTGATTGATCTTTTCATTCTTATTTACTTATTTCTGCTGCAAAGTATCGAAAAGATTTTTCTGTTGCTTATGAAATTTTTAAATAACCAATTCACCCCCCCTCTTGGTTAGCCTCGGGACTAGTTCACTAGGGCTTAACATCCCTATCGAACTTTCAAGGGGTATCAGAGCGGGATTCAAAATGTCAGTTTAAAAACTCTTGAATTTGATCCATGGCTAACTATAACAACCGTAATACTGCTGAAGGTTATTCTATTACAAGACCACCGTTGTTTCATAACATTTCTTTTGATTTTTGAAAAACACGCATGTCTACTTTTCTTCAATCAATCGATTATCGTATGTGGATATTAGTTAAAGATAGTTATGAAGCACCACATAGACTTGTTAACAGTTTTAAAACTGAACTCCCGTTTGTAGGTTGGACTTTTGATGATCGTGATTTAGCACAATTAAATGCAAAATATTTAAACTGTTTCTTTTGTGCTTTAAAATCTGAAGACTATATACGTGTTTCTACTTATACAACGGGTAAAGAAATCTGGGATAGATTATGTATAATATATGAAGGTACAACTGAAGTCAAACAGTCTAGGTTAAACATCTTGTTATATGATTACGAACTTTTTCGCATGAAACCTAGTGAGACAATTTCAGAAATATACACAAGGTTCACTCAAATCGTTATCTCTTTGCATGCTCTAGGAAGAGAACTAACTAATTACGAAAGAGTGAACAAAATTCTTAGATGTTTGCCTTCTCATACGATGCTAAGATTACTATGATCACGGAATCTAAAGATTTAAATACTTACTCTATTGACAGCTTACTTGGATCACTCATTGCTTACGAGTAAGGGGTGAACCAAAGACAACTTGATGTAGGTGAATGAAAGAAGGAGAAGACAGTGACGCTAAAGGCCAATGATTCAGATGCTAGCACTTCCGAGTCTGATAGCGATGATGTTGCCTTAATCACAAGATAATTCAAGAGCTTTCAAAGGAAGAAGAATAAGAATTTTTAAAAGTGAAATAAAGGTAAGACCAGTAGAAACTTTAAAGGTTCATCTGAATCTGTTTGTTTTGAATGCAGGAAGCCTGGACACATAAAGGCGGATTGTCCTACACTCAAGGCTCACCCAAGCAAGGAGAAGGTTGAGGGGAAACAAAAGTTCAGAAAGGACAAGAAGGGGATACAAAAAGCGTTCTGGGCTGATTCTGCATCCGACTCCTCAGAAACTGAAGCTGAAGAGGAGGTTACAAACCTATGTTTGATGGCCGGTGAGCACCTTGGTCAGTCCGACCAAGAAGAGGTATGTGAGCTTACATACGATCAATTATTTGAAGTTTCTGAAAAAATTCATACATCGTATAGGAAGCTTAAGAAAACCCATGCTAGTTTGAAATTAGATTATTTGACTTTGCAAAAAGAGTTTGATGTTTTAATTAAAGATCATTCCACTATTGATTCCAATCATATGTCTTTACTTGATGAATTTGACGAATTGAACAAAAAAAATTCTGATTTAGTTACTGAGCATGATTCTTTAAAAACCACGCATGTTGATTTAGAAAAAAACTTTTAAAGAATTAGACAATCTAGCATGTGAAGTGGAGAGTAACAATGGTGCTTTAAAATTTGAAATTACAAGTTTGAACAAAGAGAATGAATTTCTGAAAGTGAAAATCAGTGCTTTTGAAAAACATGAAACACCTCCTACGTTTACACAATTTTATGCACCTCCACCTTTTATAGATTCAGATTTAAAATCATTAAAGCATGTTTTGTATAAACCTAGGAAGAGACACTATCACTCACGTAGATTAGTTAATCCTTTTCCTGGTATTAAATATTTTTCATGTGGCATGTTAGGACACATCTCACACACCTGCACTGTTCACTGTAGTACACATTGGGTGTGGAGGCCCAAATTTCCTGTTATACTACATAGCACACATGCATCGCATTCTTCTATTTTTCATAAGAAGGAACCCAAATTTGGTTGGGTTCCTAAATTTAACATTTAATTATTTTGTAGGAGTGCTCTCACAAAAGGTCTCGTGAGAGCATGTGGTACCTAGACAGCGGATGTTCAAGACACATGACCGGAGATCCGAATCAGTTCATTTCGCTGGAGACCAGAGCTGGAGGCAAGGTTACTCTTGGAGACAACACCACCAGGAAGGTGGTAGGATAAGGTATAATTGGTGATTCAAACAATTTTATGATTGACAATGTGTTGCTTGTAGATGGATTGAAGCACAACTTACTGAGCATCAGTCAACTCTGTGACAAAGGATACAACGTCAAGTTCCTTCCCACTTGCTGCATAATAAGCTTAAATGACAAAATTGTTTTGAAGGGACAAAAGATCAACAACGTCTATATGCTCGATGTAAGTTGCTTTAAAGCTGATGTTTCAATTTGCTTAAAAACTGCTGCTGATGAGTCTTGGATGTGGCATAGGAGATTATGTCATGCTAGTATCAAAACCCTTAGAAGAGTCACCCAAAAAGACTTAGTTAGAGGAGTTCCCAAGCTTAAGTTCACTAAGGACCACCTATGTGATGCCTGTCAATTAGGTAAGCAAGTCCACTCCTCTTTCCACTCCGTTAAGGACATTAGCACCTTTAGACCTTTAGAAGTCCTTCACATGGATTTGTTTGGACCCATTAGCACCGCCAGCTTGGGGGGGAGAGTCTATGGTTTTGTGATTGTAGATAATTATTCGAGGTTCACTTGAGTTAAATTTTTGTCACATAAATCTGAGTCGTTTAATAAGTTTAAAGCTTTCTCTATTTGGATTCAGAAGAAGTTAGGATATGAGATTATTACCATCCATAGTGATCACAGAGGGGAGTTTGAAAATGAAAGTTTTGGAATTTTCTGTGAGGAGAAAGGGATTAGTCATAACTTTTTAGCTCCTAGGACCCCTCAGTAGAATGGGGTAGCTGAAAGGAAGAATAGGACCTTAGTGGAAGCCGCTAGAGCCATGCTTGCTGAGTATTCACTTCCTAAATACTTTTGGGCTGAAGTGGTGAACACTGTCTGTTACGTGCTGAATAGGGTGAATGTGAGAGTCAATCTGAACAAGACACCTTATGAGATCATTAAGGGTAGAACTCCAAACCTGTCCCACCTCCATGTCTTTGGTTGTAAGGTTTTTATTCACAATAATGAGAAATCATCATTAGGAAAATTTGACCCAAAATCTGAAGAAGGAGTATTCTTAGGCTATTCTAGTGTGGGGAAATCATTTAGGGTGTTTAATAAAAGAACTTTGGTGGTGGAGGAGACAACCCATGTAGTGTTTGATGAATCTGATCCTAAGGAGTCTAGATCTGAAGTAGAAGATGAAGAGATTGTTTAGGTTACCCAAGGTGTTGGAAATGTAAACTTAGAGGAAAGGGTAGAACCTCAACCCACACTGCCTAGAGATTGGAGATATTTTTCAAGTCATCCTAAAGAACTGATCTTAGGAGACCCTTCTGAAGGTGTTAGGACTAGGCATGGACTTAGGAAGGAAGTAAACCATTCTGCCTTTATATCAATGACTGAACCCACCAACATCAATCAAGCCATTTCGGATGAGTTTTGGATTGTAGCAATACAAGAAGAATTAAATTAGTTTGTAAGAAATGATGTTTGGGAGTTAGTAGAAAGACCTAGAGATCAAAGTGTAGTGGGAACCAAGTGGGTCTTTAAGAATAAAATGAATGATTCTAGTGTGGTGGTTAGAAATAAGACAAGATTGGTGGCTAAGGGGTACAATCAAATTGAAGGGATTGATTTTGAGGAGACCTTTGCCCCTGTAGCTAGATTGGAAGCCATTAGGGTGCTATTAGCCTTTGCCTGTTATCAAGGATTTAAGTTATTTTAAATGGACGTCAAGAGTGCCTTTTTGAATGGGGTAATAAAAGAAGATGTCTTTGTAGAGCAACCCCCAGGTTTTGAGAGTTCACAATATTCGAATCATGTTTTTAAATTAAAAAATGCCTTGTATGGATTAAAACAGGCACCCAGAGCGTGGTACGATAGGCTTAGCACATTCCTATTAGAAAGAGAGTTTGTTAAGGGGAGCGTAGACACCACCCTTTTCCTTAGGAAAGTAGGAGACGATCTACTCATTGTCCAAATTTATGTTGATGATATACTTTTTGGATCGACTGATACAAATTTGTGTGATGATTTCTCTAAGATAATGAGTAAGGAGTTTGAAATGAGTATGATGGGAGAATTGTCCTATTTTTTGGATTTTAGCATAAGACAATTGGATGATGGAACCTTCTTGAATCAATCAAAATATACTAAGGACATCTTGAAGAAATATGAAATGGACAAAGCCAAGCCAATCAATACTCCCATGAGTTATAGTGTTCAGTTGGACAAGGACCCAAATGGCAAATCTGTTGATCAAAAGAAGTTTAGGGGAATAATAGGATCACTACTTTACCTGACTGCTAGCCGACCTGATATCATGTTTAGTGTTTGTCTTTGTGCTAGGTTTCAAGCTGATCCTAAAGAGTCCCACCTGACTACTGTTAAGAGAATTCTTAGATGTCTTTTAGGGACCCCAAACCTAGGAATTTGGTACCCTAGGCACAGCACTTCTTTTGAGATTATTGGATATTCTGATTCTGATTTTGCCGGGTATAGAGTTGATAGAAAGAGCACTTCAGGAACTTATCAATTTATAGGACAGTCGTTAGTCTCCTGGTCCAATAGAAAGAAGAACTCAGTTGCACTTTCCACTGCTGAAGCTGAGTACATTGCCTTAGGGAGTTGTGTAGCCCTAGTCCTTTGGTTGAAATAATAAGTTTTGGATTTAGGATTACCTATTGGCACAATTTCTGTTTTGTATGATAATACTAGTGACATCTGCATTTCTAAGAATCCTATCCAACATTCTAGAACCAAACACATTAACATAAGGCATCACTTTATTAGGGACCATGTTACAAAAGGGGACATTGAGCTACATCATGTGACAATTAAAAATCAGTTGGCTGACATATTTACTAAACCAATGACCTTTGACTCATTCAGCATTTTAAGGACCAGACTTGGTGTGATTGACTTAAACGCTTGATTTTGATGAATTCTAATTTCTGATTTGACTGATTTAACTGATTTATTTCTATTAGTTAGTTGTGTGATTTGATTATCTATTTTCTATTTGTTATTATTTTTATTATTTTTTTATTTTACTCATGTTGTTAGTTTTTATTTTGAATATTTATTCTGATTTGATTTACTACTTACTTTTTGATTTATAATTTTTTATATTAAAAAAATTTGATCGCTGCTCACTTGCTGATAAACTGAATATCTTACTATAAGTTTTTACCTTATTTTTGTTTGAAAGCTTGTAAGCAGTAATTGACTCCTCTCTATCTGTTAAAGGGAAGAAACATTGATAATTGTTTCTCTTCCTCTAACTCCTTTGGTGATGTATGATCTCTTTTGGATAAAAATCTTTTTGAAAATTAAAAAATTAGTTTTTGAAATAGAGATTTATTTTATCCTCCTACAGTAATCTACCTCATATGAGTAGTGTTTTCAAAGTTTGAATCAGTGTTAGGTTTTCTTAATCAAGTGATTGCACTTATCATATGACTTATGATTTTTATTTTGTGAATTATCTTCCCTACTGTAGAGAATGTGTTTTTTGCATTCTCTTAAGTTTAGACGGTATTTTCACAGCTGAGATTCTTTAACAATTATGAAAGGAAGCAAGCTTACAAAAGATGCGCAGTGCGCCAACCAAATTGAAAAAGAGGCATAAAATGAGCCCAAAACTGAAAAAATACGAAAATGTCAAATACACAAAGTGTATCAAAAATCAAAAGATGCGCAGTGTGCCAAACAAATTGAAAAAGAGGCACAAAATGAGCCCAACCTAAGCTTTCTTCTCTTTCAGATCTTCAAATGTCTTAGAAAAATTCGTGTGCCACTTAATATGTTCAAAAGCTTGAGATTAAAAATCATGATTTCTGATTTCTTACTTCGTAATACTATTTTATTAGTTATTTTTCTGGAACGAGGCTTAAAAGGATCTCTTTTCGAATCTAATTTCTTCTTTTCTGAACTTGATTTTTGTTTGAAAGGGATTTGAGCCCGTAGGGTGTACGAGGTCGGAGTTACGAAAGTCGATTATTTTTTAACTTTTTTTAGTTTTCAGCGTTGTCAATCATCTTCTTATTGGTTTTTGGATCTAAAATCAAGGAAAGATTCTGATTTACTGGAGCAGCTTGATAAAACAAAAATCGTTGCTTTATTGTGTTCTCGCTTTGAGTTTTATTCATTTCTGTTTTGTTTTTTCATTTTACTAGTTATGTTTTTGGGATCCTGATCTGTCATCTCCATCCTCTATATTTTTCTATTTTCTTCACATCGTCCTGGACAATCCACACATCATCCTGGATGATCTTCTTCATCCTGGATGATCCAAACATCGTCCTGGATGATCCATTCAAAAACTGTCCCCAGTCTTATCCTGCTGCTGACAAAACACCAATTATTGGTGATCGTCTTGGATGATCCATAAATTATCCTGGACGATATTATCCATATCTTCCTGATCTGATCAAACGGCTGATATTGCATCAATTATTGGCCATCGTCCTAGACGATCCACCTTATCTTCCTTGACGATCCACGTGTCAACCACAGGATGATTCAAATTTGGCCCGTACCGTCACACTTATTATACATCATCCGGGACGATCCACCTAATCGTCCTGGATGATACTTTTCGTCAACGGTCGTCCAGCCTGACTCCTCGTGACGATCGCCTGTGTCTAATCGTCCTGGATGATCTCTGATCGTCCTGGACGATCTCTAATCATCCTGGATGATCTCTGATCGTCCTGGACGATCAGACTGCTTTTTTGACCAATCATCCTGGCCGTCATAAATGTCCATATCATCCTGGATGATCCCGCGATCGTACGAGATGATTAGGCCAAGTTCTATTTAAACAGCTATTTTCTTCTGATTTTTCCTCACTCCTCCCTCCACTCTCCCTCATTTAAGCTTTCTAATGGCTGGCGGCAAACATTCCAGGCAAAAGGGTGCGAGTTCCTCCCGGGGACATGTTGATCCTCGCTTTCGTAATGCAGCCGATCAGGCTGCCTTCGAGTGCTATCATGACGTGGGGATCATGCATTCAAAAATAGTAAACCCCCGCACCCTTACATATCCTATTCTTGATCTTTTCGCACACACCTCCCTCACATTCATTCTTACCCTAGCCTTTGCTTTTAGTCTTGAACTCCTTCAAGTTTTCTTCTCCAATTTATGCATTTTAGCTGACTATTCCACTCTTCGTTCGTATGTCAATCAACGCCCCGTGGAACTCACTACCCAAGACTTTCACAACATTCTTCAACTTTCTGTAACTGGCGACAAACTCCACACTCTTATTACTGACCCTAATTATTATTGGAGTGTTGCCAATCAGTTTCTTCGCAATACGAATGCCCCCTACCATGATAATGCTTGCACTTCACTTCTTAAGGATGCACGGACCATTCAGCACGTCCTTTATTCCTCCGTCATCCCAAAGGCGGGGGATCGAATCCACATCACCCCGTTACTGTCCTTGACCACATACTACATCTTGGCCCACCGGGAGTTTAATGCCACTGACCTTATTATCCGATACATCGAGCACCTCACCACTATTAGGGATCCAGGTCATAGGCGTCGCCCAAATCTAGCTTTAGGTCATCTCATTGCATATGTCTTAGAAACCAAATATGACTTGCAGTATCCGGTTCCTCCTGATGTCCCTCCTAACTTCTTCACAAACAATTCTTTCCACGTCCTACACAGCACCCGACTACATCCGGAGCCCGGCCCGGATGTTGAGGAGGAAGAGGAAGAGGCTATTCCAGTTCCTGCTGCACCCGATGCACCTGCTCCCCTTCGACTCCAATGTTGCTACGCAGGAGCAGCGGCACGCTGAGGACTTACAGCGGTTTACTGACTATGCTACTCAGTAGCAACAACAGCATGACCAGAAAATTACCTGGATTGGAGCCCACTTTATAGCCATTCAAAGTTACTTCAACCCATCACCGCCACCTCCTCCGTCTGATCAGGATCCACCTCCATTTTAGTATTATATTTTGTAGCTGTTGGTTCTGTATTTTGTTTGCACTATTTTCTTTTTCCTGTTGGTTTTGTTGTTTCTGTTTACCCTCCTCCTTTTTGTGATGTCAAAAGGGGGAATCAGTTGTAGTAGTTTCTGTTCTTGTTATGTGTTTGTAGTTGTGTTTCCTGTATTGCTTTGGTTGTTAAATGAAAATTGAAAAATTTTGTTTTTCGATCTCCTAGTTATTTTATTTTTCAAACTACTGCACATATGTTTGCCATCATCAAAAAGGGGGAGATTGTTAAAAATCTTATTTTGATGATGACAAACATGTTTCTATTGTGTTTTGCTTGGCTAACCCATTTCAGGCACAAAAGATCACAAGCAACTCAAGCCAACTCAAGATCGGGTCCAAGTGTGTCCAATGTACTATTTTCCTTTTCTTGAGTCAATCATAATGTAATTGATCCCCTAGCTAAGTAACTTTGCACACACACACACTCAGGGGGAGAGCTTGAGTGAATTAGAGTTTCTGTTCTTTTTTTGTTCATATCGTTCTGGATGATATTCAGATCATCCTGGACGATCCAGTAAAAATAGAAACCCTAATTAGGGCGACCAAGTTAAGTGTGTCTAATTAAGCAGATCATCCTAGACGATCATTCCATCGTACGGGACGATATTCTCAAATCAAAAATTCTTAGCCGCCAGATCAATTTAGGCAAGTTTTTATATTAAGATATTTGGTCTGATTATCCCGGATAATACGTGTATCGTCTTGGTCAATCCAGTACAATCATGCCTAAATTAGTCTGGTAATTAAGGAAAGCAATTAATACTTGATTGATACGATCATATCATCCTGGACGATCGCAAGATCATCCTGGACGATCATGATCGTCTAGTGCATTTCAGCTGTACGACCCGAACTATGTTCAGGACGAATTGGGCACTTTTTGAACTAATCGTATAGGACGATACCCGTATCATCTGGGATGATCAAGTCATTTTTTGATCGTCCAACACAATTTTCTCTGGACGACCCGAACTATATTCTGGATGATATTCCTTGATTTACACTAATCATCCCGGACGATCGCAGAATCGTACGGGATGATATGAACAACTTTTTCTACTGATCGTCCAGGCTGAAATAGCTAATTTTGAACTGATCGTACAGGATGATCTATAGATCATCCTGGACGATCTTGGCCGACCAGTTGAAATTTAGGGCTATTTTTGAGCCCTCATATAAAAGATCTTTTCTTGGAATAGAAAAGATCTTTTGCCACTTTCCTGTCTAGAGATACCCTAGAGAGAGAGAGAGAGAGTTTGGGAGAGAGAGAGAGGATCTTGTGAGGGAGAGTTTTATGAGGGATTCACAAAGGTTGCTCCAAGCACGTATCAGAGTCGTCTTCTCCGTTCTTCATCTCTTGTCTTTGTGGGTGTTCTTGGAAGGATCATCGTAAGAAGATCCGGGTTCTCTGCCCGCTTCAGGTGGAAGCAAAAGGAGTCCGGGTTCTTTGCCCGCTTCATGAGGAAGCAAAAGGAGTTCAGGTTCTCTGCCTCACCGGGTGGTGGAAAGGAGGTTTTTGTATAGGCTTCTCCGCCTTACTGAGGGAGCTAAAGGAGATTCACTTTCTGTTTAGTGCAATACCCGGAGGGTAGGCTCCGGGGAGTGGACGTAGGTCAAGTTGACCGAACCACTATAAAATCTGGTTTGCTTTTCTGATTCTATTTTGCACTTTACTTTTTTTATATTAACTACTTGGGTGAATATCTGTGATTGACCTTTTCATTCTTGTTTACTTGTTTCTGCTGCAAAGTATCGAAAAGATTTTTCTGTTGCTCGTAAAATTTTTTAATAACCAATTCACCCCCCCTCTTGGTTAGCCACAGGACTAGTTCACTAGGGCTTAACATCCCTATCGAACTTTCAGACATAGCCTTGATGACTCGTTAGTTCAAGAATTTTCTAAAAAGAAAGCAACGTCGTCATCAAAGCAATTGGAATAAAGGTAAAAGCTCAAAGAATACTAAAGTTGCATCTGACATAATTTGCTTTGAGTACAGGAAACCCAGTCATCTCCGAGTTGATTGCCCCAATGTTAAGAATCATCAAACCAAGGAAAAGGGCGAGGAAAGGTCAAAGGTCAAGAAGGGAAAATTTAAGACACAAAAAGTATTTTGGGCCAACTCTGCCTCAGAATCATCAGAAGAAGAAGCAGAGGAGGAGGTAACAAATTTATGACTTATGGCTAACGATAATCTTGATCAATCAGATCAAGATGAGGTATATCAACTATCTTATGATGAGCTATTAATTATTTTTGAAAGAAATTCATGACTCATATAGAAAGTTAAAGAAAAAGTATGTTAGCCTTAACACTGAGTTTAGTACTTTACAAAAAGAGCATACTAGTTTAGTTAAAAAATTTTCTGACTTGGATAGAGATCACATGTCCCTGCTTGATGAATATGATGCATTAAATAAGAAGCATATTGAATTAACTACTGTACACGATACCTTAAAATCATCACGTGTTGAACTAGAGAATGCATTTAAGGAATTAGAAGAACTTGCATGTGAACTAGATAGAAGTGAGCATACATTGAAATTCAAAATTGTAAGTCTTAACAAAGAGAATTAATTTCTAAATAAAAAATTTCATGCATTTGAAAATAATAAAACACCTCCCACGTTTGCTAAGTTTTATAAACCTCCACCATGTGAACCATCTCATTTAAAACCATCACAACATGCATAATCCAAACCAAGAAATAGGCACTATCACCCCCGTAGATTAGTGAACCCATTTCCCAGTGTTAGGTGTTATTCTTGTGGCATGCTAGGTCACATAGCCCGCACGTGCACAATTCACCATAGGACACATCTAGTGTGGAGACCTAAGCTGCATTTATCACAGCATAACATACATATATTTCATTCACACAAGCATAAGGTGGAACCCAAACTCACTTGGGTTCCCAGACCTAGTTAGAGGCATACCTAAGTTAGACTTTACTAAGGACCATCTATGTGATGTTTACCAATTAAGAAAATAAGTGAAATCATCATTTCATTCAATTAAGGATATCAACACCACTAGGCCACTATAAATTCTACACATGGACCTATTTGGACCTGTTAGTACCGCTAGCCTAGGAGGAAAATCTTATGAATTTGTAATAGTAGATGACTACTCTAGGTTTACTTGGGTAAAATTCTTAGCACATAAAAGTGAGTCATTTGAAGAGTTTAGAACTTTCTTCGCTTGGATTCAAAGAAAATTAGGATGTAAAATTACGACAATCTATAGTGATCACGGTGGAGAATTTGAGAATGATAAGTTTGAATTATTTTATCAAGAGATATGAATAGAATATAATTTCTCTGCCCCTAGGACTCCTCAGTAAAATGGAATAGCAGAAAGAAAGAATAGAACTTTAGTTAAAGCTGCTAGGATAATGTTAGCTGAATACACTCTTCCTAGATATTTTTTGGGCAGAAGCAGTGAATACTACTTACTATGTTCTAAATAGGGTAAATGTTAGATCCAAACTTAATAAGACACCCTATGAATTGCTTAAGGGTAGGACACCCAATCTTTCCCACTTACATATTTTTGGATAATGTTTCATCTTAATAAATGGTAAGTCACCCTTAGGAAAGTTTGATCCTAAATCTGATGAAGGTGTCTTCTTAGGCTACTCATCTGTAGGTAAAGCCTATAGAATATTAAATAAGAGGATCCTGGTAGTAGAAGAGTCTACCCATGTGGTATTTGATGAATCCAATAAGATCTCTGAATCTAATCATGAAGAAGAAGTTGAGATTATTCAGGAAGTAGAAACCATTGCAATAGAAAATAGAGCAGAGCCTCAGGAGCAATTGCCTAGAGATTTGAAATTTTCTTCTAATTATCCTAGAGAACTGATCCTAGGACACCCATTAGAAGGTGTAAAAACTAGGCATGGATTTAGGAAAGAGGTTAGTCATTCTGCATTTATCTCTATGATTGAACCCACAAATATAGATCAAACCTTAGGAGATGAATTTTGGATCCTAGCAATGAAAGAAAAGTTGAACCAATTTACTAGGAATGATGTATGAGAATTAGTCAAGAGACCTAAAGAACAAAGTGTGGTTAGAACTAAGTGGGTCTTTAAAAATAAGATGAATGACTCTGGCATAGTAGTGAGAAATAAGGCTAGATTAGTAGCAAAGGGGTACAACCAAATTGAGGGAATAGATTTTGAGGAAACCTTTGCACCAGTTGCCAGACTAGAAGCCATTAGAGTACTCTTAGCTTTTTCTTACTTCAAGGGTTTCAAGTTATATCAAATGGATGTTAAGAGTGCTTTCCTCAATGGGCTAATAATAAAGGATGTCTATGTTGAACAACCCCCAGGATTTGAAAACTCATAATTTCCAAATCATGTGTTTAAGTTGAAAAAGATACTATATGGACTAAAGCAAGCACCAAGAGCCTGGTATGAAAGACTTAGTACATTCCTACTAGATAGAGGCTTTGTTAAGGGTAGTGTGGACACCATCTTATTCTTAAAAAAGATAGGAGATGAGATACTCATTATTCATATTTATGTAGATGACATCTTATTTGGATCTTCAGATAAAACCTTATGTGATGAATTTTCAAAAATAATGAGTGATGAGTTTGAAATGAGTATGATAGGAGAACTTAATTACTTTCTTAGGTTTAGTGTAAGACAGATGAAAGGTGGAACATTCCTTAGTCAATTTAAGTACATCAAAAATATTCTTAAAAATATAAAATGGAAAATGCTAAGGCCATGAATGCTCCCATGAGCTCTAACATTCAATTAGATAAGAATTCAAATAGAAAGTTAGTAGATCAGAAAACATATAGGGGAATAATTGGATCACTTCTTTACTTAACTGCCAGCAGACCAGATATAATATTTAGTATTCGTCTCTATGCTCAATTTTAAGTGGATCCAAAAGAATCTCATATGACTGCTATGAAAAGAATCCTTAGATATCTACTAGGCACCCCAAACTTAGAAATTTGGTATCCTAGACACAGCACTACTTTTGAAATCTTAGGGTACTCAGATTCGAACTTTACAGGATGTAGGCTAGATAAAAAAAACATCTCTGGTACCTATCAATTCATTGGATAATCATTAGTTTTATGGTCCAGTAGAAAACAGAATTCGGTAGCCCTCTCAACAGCTAAAGTAGAATACATAGCGGTAGGAAGTTGTGTTGCAATCCCAATAATATTTGATAACACTAATACAATTTGCATATTTAAAAATCTAATTCAGCACTCATGAACAAAGCATATAGACATTAGACATCACTTCATAAGAGATTATGTAGCCAAAGGAGATATTGAATTGCACCACATTGCTATTGGAGATCAATTGGCTGACATTTTCACAAAACCATTAGCTTATGACACCTTTAGTATCTTGAGAATAAAATTAGGTGTCGTAGACATTCAAGCTTAAAATAAAAAAAAATAAAAAAATAAAAAAAAGAAAAAAAAATTTTGTGTGTTTATTATTTTTTTAACAAACAAGGGGCTTTTCTGATCCTCTCACATTCACCTTGCTGATGCCCAAACCTTAAATTTCTCTGCACATCATACTATATGATTGAGTATCATACTGTACGATTATCTCCAATACACAAATCAAAGTGTTCCACTCCATCCACGATCCAGATCTATCCTGTCTTGTACATATCGTACTATACGAAGAACCACTCGTGTTGTACGATACACATTATTGGTCATCATACTGTATGAACCACACATCTTACTATACGATCCAGGTGTCAATGTGGATTAGGACGAATTTAAACTTGGCCGGTACAAAAATAATTACCGTTCGTACTGTACGAACACCTGTTCGTACTATACGATCGATTTTGTCAAAAGTCATTCAGATGACTCCTCGGGATGAACGACCTCTCACTCGCATCCGTCCAGTACGATTCTGATCGTACTGTATGATTTGACTCTCTTTTTCTGAAAAGTCATCCAGACGAATAATTACGTATATCGTACTGTATGATACATCGTACTGTACGATACATCGTACTGTACAGTACTTCTAAAACTCTATAAATTGGAGGGATTTTTTGATCAATCTTACTCACTCTTCTTACAACTCCTTAATCTCTTCACCCATTTCCTGATCAATGACTAGTAGAAGCAAGCGAGGCTGAATGATTATGGGGAGCTCTTCCTCCTCTCAGCGGTTTTACGATCGCTTTCTCTCCACTGCTGACGAGAAAGCATACAACAAATTAAAAAAAACCAAAATCACCCCATCTCGTATGTTAAATCCAGCGGCTCTAAACTTTGAGGTGATGAATCTTTTCGCCTCCACCACTCTTCAATTTCTTTTGACACTCGCTTTTTGCTTCCACTCTGAACTTATCCTTGAATTTCTAACAAATCTTAAGATCGACCTAGAATGTACCACCTTTACATCCTATGTCTGCAAACAACATGTCATCATCACTATAAACTACATAGCTGAACACATTGGCCTATCCACTGAAGGCCATCATCCCCAATCTATGCTCACTAATGATTATGATTGGACCTCAGTCAACATAGTACTTAGAAATATACAGTCTAATCAACACCTGCCCCTTGTCCAAACTCTTAATCAAAATGCACGTGTTATCCAGCATGTTCTTTGCTTGTCCATAATACCCAAAGCTGGAGACCGCATACATATTATCCCACTTTTGTCTGTGGTCACTTACTTAATTATGTCAGGCACCAAATTCAATGAAGCTCAAATGATATTTGATTATATTCATACCTTATCTGCCTTCCGATATTCCAATGCCCGAAGAAAACTAAATCTTTCCTTAGGACATATCGTAGGCTACATCCTAGATGCAAAATATCAACTTCATTATCCTCTACCTCCAGACCATCATCCTATATTCTATTCAGATTCCTCTTTTCATATTCTATTCCATCATGGGGCCGCTCATGCTGATCCCGATTTTGATGAAGAAGAGGCTACCGCTCCTACCGACGCACCTCCACCACCACCAATAGACCCATCAGGACCTGCTTATTCTGCCTACTCTCAAGATGATATTATTCAACACCTTGATCGTTTGGAAACTAGACTGGATTCTCATATTACTCAACAACATCAACAGTATGAAAGTGACATGAAATGGTTTGGGGAACGCTTCACCTCCATCGATCATCAGTTCGCATCCCTCCATCAGTACTTTTAAGTGGTTCCACCACCTCCACTACCACCTTCGGATCAGGATCCTAATTTTTGAATGTTTTAGTTTGCTTGTGTTGTACTTTCTTTTATTAGTTGCTTGTCTTAGTGTTTGCTTTTTGTTCTTGTTTGTACTTATTATTCTTCCCTTTTTGGTGCTGTCAAAAGGGGGAGACATTTCTATGTTGTTCTGTCCTTAATATTAATGTTATCTATTGTTTATATGTTATTCTTGTTATGCTCACTCTATTTTTTTTATAAATAATAAAAAAAATCTCTTTCCTCCTATTTGAAAATCAATTATCCTACTGAGGGGGAGCTAAGGAAGACATAACAATTATAGTCATTAGTAAATATTATTTGACACCATCAAAAAGGGGGAGATTGTTGAAATCCAGGATCCCGAGCACTTGATTTTAATGGTAACAACTAATACTTACTGACTTTGTATGGACTTCCTTAAAGATTATAAATATTTATCTTTTTCTGTGAGCACTAATATTTCAGGCCAGATACACACCGCTCAAGATTGCTAGACACTCAAAATGGGTAGAATAGGATATTCAAAAACTTTTATTTTTTATTTTTTTTATTTTTTATTTTATTGAGTCTGTCACAAAAGCATGTATGCAAAAGGAGCAACCATGCACACACACATAGGGAGATTTTTTTTAGTCCAAAATTTTTTTAAACATGGTCGTACTATACAATTTTTAATCGTACTCTACTATGAGTAATTAATACTCAGGCTAACAGCTAATCCTGGATGATTAATTTTGTAAACTAATCATACTATACGATGCTAATCGTACTGTACAATGAGATTCAATTTAAAAATCATAGCCGCCGGAATAAGTTCAGTAAGTTTATAATTTTGATATTCTGAATGATTCGTATGGTACGATATATATCGTACTGTATGATTATTTGAAAACTTACCAAAATTATCTCCCATAATTAGGAAATAAAATTTTGGTTTCTTAATTAAATTTGATTGTACTTTATGATGTTATATCGTACTGTATGATAGTCAGAGGCGATTTCATTCATCCCATTGATCATACCAGATGAAACCAAGGTTTTTGTTCTATTCATCCCGGACGATATTCATATCGTACTGGACGATGTCCTAAAAATGAACTAATCGTACTGTATGAATAGTGCAGTGTTGGATGATAGTCAGAGATGAATTTGCTCGTCCCACAGATCATCCTGTACGAACAGTTGAAAATAATATGATCGTCATGTACGATCTACTGATCGTACAGTACGATATTCATAAAATTCAAGAACTGTTCATCTGTGCTCGTACTAGATGAAGCTGTCTTTGAACTGATCGTACTGTATAATGTTATATCGTACTGTACGAACAGAGATGAAAAAGTTGAAATTTTTAGGGTTTTTTGAAGCCTAATTTAAAAGGATTTTGATTTTTTAATTAGTAGTTGTTGGTCTGTTTTGCTGCTGTGAGAAGCATTGAGAGAGGAAGGGATTCTTGAGAGAGAAGATTTCTTTGGAGAGATCCAGGGTTTATGAGAGGAAGGTGAAGGTGAGCTTGAGCGTGAGGGAGAAGGAGTGTGAGAGGATCACACGGTGGCTCCAAGCTAGCTGCATGCTTTGCTCCTCTTGTGGCTTTAAGGAGTCTTGGGAAAGTTCTCTAGGGAAGAGAGGCTTCAAGATCAACATCATCAAGATACTCTGTCGTCTCCAGGAGGGAGAAAAAGGAGAAGGTCCGCTGCCTTCACCAGGCGGGTGACATAGTGTTTGGTATTCCGCCACACTGGAGAAGGTGAAAGTGAGTTATAAAGGCTTCTCTGCCTTGCTGTGGGAGCAAAAGGAGAGTCAACTTTTAGTAGTGCAAATCCCAGAGTGGAGGACTCCGGGGAGTGGACGTAGGTCAAGTGACCGAACCATTACAAAAATCTCTGGTGTGCTTTTTTCATTTTCACCACTCTTTACTTTTCACGATTTTATTTACTGTTTTAATTACTTGGTGAAAAATCTAAACTTGATCTTGTATTATAAAATTTATAATTGTGTCACCAGTATCATTGTTGTGAACGAACTACTAGCTTCTGTATTCTACATGTTAAGTTTCTATTTTAAAAATACAAAAAAATTAGAACTCCTGTTTAGGTTTAAATTTTTAAAATGTCAATTCACCCCCCCTCTTGGCGCATCCTTTACTTTCAATCTTCACCTAGCCAAAGCAACTATAACTTCCTCTTTATTATACGTAATCAACCCAACTCCAAACCTTCTTGTTTGCTAGTTCCACCTGCCACAAATTCATCTGCATTCCCCTTCAAATCACAACTGCCTTCAACTCGCAAGCACCTCTCCACTTAATCCCTTGCGTGAAGGTCCATCCCATCTCCCCTCTAGCCGTGCACTTGACAGCTTAGAACAGTCACTTCAGCTTTTTTTAGAAGCTAACAAAAAAAGAAGGCCCCCTTTACAGAGCTTACCTCACCTCTCACGTAAACCTCCATTTCACCGTCCATATCAGTTCTCGCCAATTCTTCAGCCCTTGCCACTTCAAAGAACATCAATCCATTACAAGCCCAAACAGTAGCCCATTACTCTCACATTCTATAAATTAGTCCACCAAAGCTATTAAGTCCACAAGATAAAATAACTTCCTTAGCCTACATCATTTAACCTAAACTAGTAGCCCACCTCCTCCTCTATTTTAAGCCATTCCACATAAAGAAAAGCATCAACCCATCATAAGCCTAAAGCCCATTTACTAAGGTAGCCCACCCCCACTCCAAATCCAAGCTAAAGGTCCCCCTCTCCCAATCCTATAGTAGCTTCCACACTCCATACTTGGAGCTATCCACATTCAATCCCTCCAAATCAACCAACTCACCCTCACATTCTCTCTAAAAAAAAAGAGAGAAAAAGATGGTAATTTTCTTTCATTCTTGTTGGCATTAATTATTATTGCTTAATATAGTTATCTTTAGTCAATGCCGGTAATTATTTATATTATTATCAACAATTGTAGATATATGTAGACACAAATGCATATATATATATATAAGTTAAAAAAAGGAGAAAAAAAAGAAAAGGAAATGAAAAAAAAAAGAAAATCGAAAGAAATCTCATGCTCATTTTAACTTCGTCGTCATCGCTATCAATTGTCACGTTGCGAAGGTCAATACCTCAAACTTAAAATTCAATTTTCGACATTCACAGCGCATCAGAAGACGCTCTATACACGCTTTTCTCTAGAGTTATGGGAGGAAATTCGGTGTGACGCCTACGGCAAAATAGGTGAGCCTAATGCATGCTTTTCTCTAGTGTAACGGGATAAAACTTAAGTACACATGTGTGCCTCAATGCCTACTGAAAAAAAAACTATGTTTTTAAAATAGGTGCCGTTTAAGACCTGTGCACACCTTTCTCTGGGGTGGTGGGACCAAAGATAACGGCCGTGTTTTCTTTAGACAACGACCATACTTATCTTTCTTTGACGTGGTGGGCAGGCTATGACTCCTGGTATTCCCCTAAAAGGGGGATATGCTGGGAGGCTAATAAAATTTCTGGCGAACAGGGGTCTTAAAATTGAATAATTGGCAGCAAAGTTGAATTTAGAAATTGGACCGCAGGTGACTCAAACTTGACTTGAAAAAGATAGCAGGGAACAAAACCTAAAATGATGAACAAGAAATTAAACTCTAATTTAATAAAATAATAAATTATGTATAAATGATAATTCTGATCATCCAAATGAAATTTATAATGAATGTAATGTATCTACAAGCAAATACATATAGTAGTTCCCATGAGCATTAGAAGAGATGCATGCAACCGCGGTAATTCGCCAATCATGTGCAATGAATATAGTAGACTCACAAGTGAAGCAAGGGAGTTATATGGGAAATAACCCTCCCCTTTGCTATCAATGCTGGCTAACTTGCAAATGAGTATATAGTAGTCCACCCATAAGTAGTAATAGTAAATACGTTGTAGGAGTATAACAAATGCGTCATACATGGTCAACATTAATATACTGCCAAATATATTAAACCCTGCAAGAAATAGAAAATTTTAACATACGATGAATTGCCTACCAAGGTGTACTTGATAGGTTTGGAGCCAATACAACCTACATAGGATCGATGTCGCCTAATTGTAATCAATAATGATAGATAAATTATAAGGGTGATAGGCTCCTTATAAATACAGATACACGTTCAGCATGAAGCACAAGCAAATTTACCAAACCTCTGCAAACCATGGTGATTAGCTTGTGATGATTGTAAAGATGCCCTCATGGTCAACATGTAGGGATAGATTGATGATAAATATAAGCCCATATAAGCCATTGTAGGAAACTTCTCATGTATATAAAATTTCATCTATGAGGAAATACAGAAGGCCTCCAGTAGATGCCAATTTCTACAAGAAATAGTAGAAGGCTAGTTAGTGTATGACAGTCTACCTGTATAAAAAATGGGCTAGCCATAGCGCAACACCACTCCACCGAATTCGTAATATTCATACAAGCAAATAGAAGGCATTTACAGGCTTCTACATAGAGAGCTATGCATACCTAAATGCTGATCATTCGCACATCGATCAGCATCAAATATTTCAAAATACCCCAAAACATGCATAGTAACATGTATACATGTAAATATAAAAGTATACATGTAAGCATATTAATATATATACAAGTAAGAAAATACAACCGCATGGGCTTGCCGGCCTGGCAAGCCTGTTATGGGTACACACATGATGTCTGAGGATGTTATGCGGGTTAGATGATAAATTTAGGTTCGAGCCCGATCCTTTTATGGGAGTGGATAGGAGTCGACAAGGCTTGAACTATTAAATAAATATACGGTCATAATATTGACCAAGATATTTATTTTGATAAGTTAATATTAGGCCTTCAAGGCCTATAACTAAGAAAATTCACTAATAAAGCCGACAATGAACCCAATCCTCTATCAGCAATTAAACAAAGTTGATAAGGTTTAACAGATAATTATAAAAATACCCCATAAATACTCATATGGGCCCCAACGAGCATGTTTTGCATGTACACGTGACGTCTGAGGATGCTACGTGGGCCAATATATGAATCCAAGTTTGAACATGATCTTTCCACATGATTGGACAAGAGTCAACATGGTTAG
The DNA here is from genome assembly GCA_019925795.1 of Dendrobium chrysotoxum. Lineage (NCBI taxonomy): Eukaryota > Viridiplantae > Streptophyta > Magnoliopsida > Asparagales > Orchidaceae > Dendrobium > Dendrobium chrysotoxum. Next base: position 25,534,327 of record CM034298.1, on the reverse strand, counting down.
AACTATCGAACAAATATATGGTTGTGGCATCGACCAAAATATCTATTTTATACATTCATATTAGGCCTTTGAAGTTTATAACAAAGAAAATTCATCAATAAAGATATAAAGCCTACAATGAACTCGATCCTTTGTCGACAAGTAGATAGGGTTGATAAGGTTTAACTAACAAAATAAAATTGCCAATAAAATCTTGATGATGGCTATTTTGAATAATTATCTCAACTAAAGAGGGCCACAAACATATAAAATGCCTTCTAGAGGCCTATAAAAACCCAAAACACCAAAAAAATATTGAAACATGAAATATTTAAAATTGAAATAAGTCATCAAATGCTTAAAATAAAGTCTATCTATCCTCTACAATATTTTAAAGAGGTGAATAAATTTTGAAAACTACTTCAACTTATAAAGAGTCAATGTCCGGTTGAGAATATCACTAGGATTCATTCTCAATGTGTCCCCCACAAGTAAGGACATGACACTGGTCCTCTAATTAGCAGCTTAGCTGAATGTCCTCAAAGAACCCTTAGCTTGGCCAGATCGGCTCCACGTGATTAATGATTATGATCGTGACCCTCTGACCTAGTGGCTTGGTCCAACGACTCCACTATATTACAGTTATGATCATAGCCTGCATGTTCCCCAATGGTGTCAAATCCTCTAGATATGAATTAATATGGTAAAATCGATGGGGTACAAATCCCTCTATTAACTAAGGTGGATTCAAATTTATTCCTTTAGATAAATATTCACCCCAAGTCTATAAGGTACCCTTGGACGAAGCAACCCATGGCTTCCGACAATGATCATTTTGTTAGGTTGGGTCGACAACCTCATATGACTAAGTAGACCAGGACCACGATGGCCCGGGATGATGAAATCATGGAATCTTTATTGGGCTCATCATCATTCCCCCCACCATCCACTTTAAGTATAAGATGGTGAAATTTTCAATTTTAAATTTTAAATTCTGGCATACCAAACCCACATAACTATTATATTCCAAATATCATGTATCTATATGTATCTGATTGACAACTAATCTTAATCAAAATCTCTCTCATTAGCAGGAGGGGTAATTAACTATAGGGGCTTGCGCTTATAGGAAACCTGAACTCAGATTATAAAATCCTCATAAAATAAGGGTAAAATTTCTTAGTTGTGTTTTATTTCAAACCCAAGATGCATTCTAAAAATTTACCTCAAAACTTAATTCATTAAAACTCGCCTAAAAAAGAGAGGCTGGGGCACGAATTTTTGGAGCTCACAAATTTCTAGCGACTCCACTAGGGTTGGTTTTTCTTTCCATCCTTGGATAGTCGTTTAAGTGTTATAGTAGCAACAAAAAAATATGGGCTAAAATTCTAAATTTTCTAAAATGATAGTTTAACAAATTAAAAATTTGAATATCCTAAAATGATCATTCAACAAATTCACTAAAAATGTATTAAGCATGGATTAAAATTTATTTAAATTACTTGCTTCTATTATTCTATTCTGCATAGTCTCTATATTTAAAAAGTGTGGAGTGATGTATCGGATGTTGATTACTAATCCTTTCCATTCATTTATGCAAATGAATCTACATAATATATTAGTCACGGTCCAGCTGGGACGTGGAGCTAGTATTTAGTTGGCAAATACCATTATTAACAATGGAAACAATGGAGCCGACATCCTGTTTAGTGGGCACAAATTACCTGTGAAAGTTCATGAGGGTTATGAAACGCTAAAGAACAAGCCCGAGGCTAACCAAAACAAAAGGGGGGGGGGGGGGGGCGGGGAATTGGTTATCTTAAAAATTTCTTAAGGTAAAAAGAAAATCTTTTTGAATATTTTAAAATAAATAATTTTATCTCATAATGTGGAAGCAAAATTAATTTCACAATAATAAAAATTAGAGATTTTAACCACATAATAAATCACAAAAGAATGCAGATATTAAATGCAAAAAAATAAATAGAAAGAACACACCAGAATTATAGTGATTCGGTCAACTTGACCTACGTCCACTCCCCAAAAACCTCATTTTTAGGTATTGCACTAAAAATAGTGTCTATCCTTTTGCCCCCATAGCAAGGCGGAGAAGCCCATAAAAAATTTTTCCACCAATCTAGTGAGGCAGAGTACCTTGAATCCTTTTACACCCTCTTAGAGTTGGCAGAGAACCTAAAAATCTTTTTACTCCCTCCTAGAGTAGGCAGATAACCTTGGAATCTTTTTACTCCCTCTTGGAGTAAGCAGAGAATCTTGGAATCCTTTTATTGCCTCCTGGAGTAGGTAGAGAACATAGATCTGATGCTGATGAAAATCTCCCCCAGAGCCACCAAGGAACCAAGAAAGTATCTTGAAGAAGATGGTGGAAACCTTGCTTGGAGAAACCTTTGTGAATCCCTCACAACTCCCCCTCACAAGGATTTCTATCTCTCCCAAGCTCTCCCTCTTCCTTCTCTAGGCTCTCTCTCAGATCAATTTCACAGCAAAAGATTAATTAGAGGACAATATATGAGCTTAAATATAGAGCCTCCAAAAGAAGACCTAATTTATAATTTTGCACTTCTGATCGTCCAGTATGATCCAAGATTGTACTATACGATTAGTTCAAAATTGCCTTTATTTCCAGTATGAACTCCACCCTACTATATGATTAGTATAATTGCTTATATTGATCATCCGATATGATTAAGAACTTCATCTCATATGATTAGTACAAACACATAGCTAATCATCCTAGATGATGGGCGATGTTTACATATCATCCCATGCATCAATTGCATTATCCTATATGATGGAGTACATCATCCCATACGATTAGTACAAACTCATAATTAATCATCTCATATGATGTACGGTGTTTAATTATCTTCCCATGTAAGAATTGGGTCGTATAGTATGACCATCTCTGACCATCCTATATGATCTGATTGAATAATTTAACTATAATTAAATACCTAATCATAGGATCAATTTAGTTATGATTTGTCATATATCATATAGTATGATACAAATCATACAGTATGATTAAACACAGATTTAAACATTAAAATATTACCAAAATTATGATTGGCGATTGTAACTTATCATCCTATATGATATGGATCATACAATATGATTAGTTTAATCACTCTTAATTAATAGAGGATGCCCTAATTAGGGTTTTTTGGTTAACGGATCATCCAGTTTGATATAAATCACACTCTATGATTAGTTCAAAAAATTAAAAAATTTCTAACTCATCAACTCTCTCCCTTGAGTGTGTGTGTGTAAGGTTACTCAGCTTAGTATCCACCAAATATATGACTTGACTCAAAAAAGATAAAAAATATATAAAAATTAAAATTACAAACTCACTCAATCCTAGTTTACCCAATCTTGAGCTGATTGATGTTGCTAGTGGACTTGTGGACCTGAAATATTAGTGAGCAGGGCAACAAAATAGATATATAATAATAATAGTAATAAGAAAATAATAATCTTTGTTATCATCAAAATTATAGTCCTTGGACTCAGATTTGTAACAATCTCCCTCTTTTTGATGATGACAAATATTATTATTAAAAAAATTCAAAGCCCTTTGACATTCTTTGAAACTCACCCTTAAAAGATAAAATTCTAAAATTATGGAGATTTTAAATTATTTATTATTATTATTTTATTTATTTTTATATATTTTTAAAAAATGTAGAACAGTAAACAAGAAATAAAATTCATTAAAATAGAATATGCAGGTAATTAACAACAAACTACTACTCCCCCTTTTGACATCACAAAAAGGAGAAAATAATGAAAAAACAAACGACATACAAAAAAGATATCATAAAGTACAGAAGTAAGGAACAACAAAAATATATGAACAAACAGAATAAATAAAAAAAAGAGCAAATTAGAAAAAGGAAGAATCTTAATCAGGTGGAGGTGGTGGTGGTGGCTAAAAGAAATAGTGAATGGAAGCAAACTGCTCCCCAAACCATGCCATATCCTAGTCATGTTGCTGCTGCTGCTGGGCTACATAGGCATCAAAGCGAGCTAAGTCTTGTTCATACTGCAGCTGCTGCTCGGCTATGTAAGAGTCAAATCTAGCCTCCCACTAATCAAACCTTTGAACCAACTGATCAATAGGAGACTACTGGCATATAGGAGCTGGTGCTTGGGGTTATTCTTCCTCTTCCTCTTTTGGGCGGTCACCATAACAAACATTACAGTAATGAGCACTGTGAAGGACATAGAAGGAGCTATTAGAATAGAAGACTAAAAAGTGATCAGGTGGTGCAGGATATTAAAGGTTGTATTTGGACTCTAGGACAAAGGAAATGAGATGTCCTAAAGCTAGATTGGGAAATCTCTTATTGAGAGGATCTCGAATAGCTGTCAAATTTTCAAGGTAGTGAATAAGAAGGTCAGCTGCATTAAAGTCAATTTCAGCCATTATGAAATAAGTTATAAGAGACAATACAGGGGTAACATGTATTCAATCACCAGCTTTGGAATTATGGAGTTGCAAAGAATATGCTGGATGATCCTAGCATTTTGTACTAAGGTGTTAACAGTATAAATATGATTATTAACATTGGATTCTCTCATAACTATATTGGCTTGGGTCCAATGAAAATCAAGATTTGCAACTTGAATGTGGATTTTTTCACAAGTAGTTGAGAGATGGGGAAACTCATGTAGGTCTTGGTAGGTGATCTCTATTGGTCTCCTATTAACAAAGGATTGGAGGGCAGTACCCTCGCTATTTATTCTTAATTTTGCAAAAAATTGAAAAAGTAATTCAAAATTGAAGGGAAAGGCCAAAGTAATGATGAATCCAAGAGTAGTATGGGAAAAAAAGTTCAAGCACCTAAAAGTTTAGCACCTCTTAGTTGACTATTTTGGACGGGTTAATGCTAGCATTTTTGTGGCAATGATAAGCTGCTTCATCAACTTCCTCAGGGAATCTAAGATCGATGGTTCTCTTAGAGGAACTACCTGCGAGGGCTTGGGAACATTTTCTACCAACCATTACAAAGAACGAAAACTTCAAGAGGGAAGTAGAGGATTAAGGAATTGGAATGGTGTGAAAAAATTGAAAGATTTTGGTTATTTAAATAGAATTATCAAAGGGATCATACTGAACTATCTAGTGCATTCAGTTTATCTAGATGATTGCTCAAAAAAGGTGGTCATATTATATAGTATGATTAGACATCATACTAGACAATTAGACACAAGATAATTATCTCGAGGAGTTAGGCTGTATGATCATTGACCAACTACATCGTATAGTATGAACACATGGATCGTACTAGGCAATTATCATAAAGGATCATACCGACTGTATTCAAATCATCCAATAATTCCTACCACATGGATCATATAGTACGAAGAATATATCATATAGTATGATCACCAATAATTGATTGATATCAGCCGTTGAATATGCTGTGATCGAGGAGTTTAAATTTTTGTTAAGATCATTCAATACAATATGGATCATCCTAGATGATGTGAACAATAATTTGAAGAAGTTTGAGAATGGAATGTGATGATTAGGATGGTTACAAAATAAAAATAAAAATATGAAAAAGAAGAAAAAAATACAAAATAATTTAAAAACTAATAAAAGCAACATTCAAAAATCAAAATTTTTTTAATCAATCTGCTCTAGTAAATAAAAAATTTATCTTATTATCAGATTTAAAAACCAGAAAGAAATAAATTGACAACACTGAAATTCAGAAAGGGTAGAAAACTGATTTTGTTAACCCTAGCTCGGACTCCTTATAGATCAAAATCATTTTTAAACAAAAATTTAGATCAGAAAAGAAATTAGATAGGAAAAGTGATCTTTTCAAACTTCATTTAAAAAAAATATATGATAGAAATAATATTGTAATGCAATGATTAAAAATTATGATTTTCAAATTCAAGTGTAGGAGATATTAATATGCACATGAAGTCTGAAAGTTCGAAAGGGATGTTAAGCCCTACTGAACTAGTCCCGAGGCTAACCAAGAGGGGGGGTGAATTGGTTATTTAAAAATTTCACGATAACAACAAAAATCTTTTCGATACTTAGCAGCAGAAACAAGTAAACAATAACGAAAAGATCAACCAACGATAATCACCCAAGCAGTTTATATTGAAAAGTAAAGTGCAAAACTGAATCAGAAAAGTAAACCAGATTTTATAGTGGTTCGGTCAACTTGACCTACGTCCACTCCCCGGAGCCTCCCCTCCGGGTATTGCACTAAACGAAAGTGACTCTCCTTTTGCTCCCACAGCAAGGCGGAGAAGCCTGTATAAAATACCTCCTTTTCACCACACGGTGAGGCAGAGAACCTGACCTCCTTTCGCTTCCTCCTGAAGCAGGCAGAGAACCTTCGAACTCCTTTTGCTTCCACCTGAAGCGGGCAGAGAACCCCGGATCTTCTTGCGAACGATCCTCCCACGAAGAACACCGACTAGACGACAGACGACGAGCGGAGAAGACGACTCTGATCCGTGCTTGGAGCAACCTTAGTGAATCCCTCACTAACTCCCCCTCACAAGATCTCTTCTCTCTCTCCCAACTCTCTCTTCTCTCTAGGGTTTCTCAGGGAAGGAAGGCAGCAAAAGATTTTTCCAACAATTGGAAAAGTTCTTTTAAAGGAGGGCTTAAAATTTGCCCTAAATCTCAACTGGTCGGCCAATATTGTCCAGGACGATCGGTAGATCGTCCTGTACGATCAGTTCAAATTCAGCTGATTCAGTCTGGACGATTAGGCTCTTCTGGACGATCAGTAGAAAAAGTTGTTCATATCGTCCCGTACGATACTACGATCGTCCGGGACGATTAGTGCAAATTAAGGAAAATCGTCCAGAAGACAGTTCGGGTCGTCCAGAGAAATCTGTGCTGGACGACCAAAAAATGACTTGATCATCCAGGACGATTTGTACATCGTCCTGTACGATTAGTTCAAAAAGGCCCAAAATCGTCCTGAACACAGTTCGGGTCGTACAGCTGAAATGCACAAGACGATCACGATCGTCCGGGACGATCCTGCGATCGTCTAGGACGATGTGATCGTATCAATTAAACATTAATTGCTTTCCTTAATTACCAGACTAATTTAGGCATGATTGTAGTGCATCGTCCAGGACGATACACGTATCGTCTGGGACGATCAGACCAAAATACTTAAAATAAAACTTGCCTAACTTAATCTGGCGGCTGGAAATTTCTGATTTGAGCATATCGTCCCGTACGATCCAAAGATCGTCCAGGACGATCTGCTTAATCAGACCCTCTTAACTTAGTCGCCCTAATTAGGGTTTCTGTTTTAACTGGATCGTCCAGGACGATGGTACTATCGTCCAGGACGATCTGAACAAAATTTTAACAGAAACTCTAATTCACTCAATCTCTCTCCCTGAGTGTGTGTGTGCAAGGTTACTTAGCTAGGGAATCAGTTACATTACACTTGACTCAATAAAGGAAAAATCATACATTTGACACACTTGGACCCGATCTTGAGTTGGCTTGAGTAGCTCGCGGTCTTTTGTGCCTGAAACTGATTAGCCAAGCAAAACACACTGGAAACATGTTTGTCATCATCAAAACCAGATTTGTAACAATCTCCCCCTTTTTGATGATGGCAAACATTTGTAAAGTAGTCTGAAAATAAAATGAAACTAAGAAATCAAACAAAATAAACATTTTTTAAATTTTTATTTAACAGCTCAAACAATACAGACAACATGAAAACGGAACATAGAAACAGACACGACTACAACTGACTCCCCCTTTTGACATCACAAAAAAAGGAGGAGGAAAAAATAGAACACTGAAATAAAACATAACATGGAACAACTATAAAAGCAGGAAACTAAAACAGAGGTGGATCCTGATCGGAAAGAGGAGGCGGTGGTGGAGGATTGAGGTAATGGTGAATGGCCTGAAATTGAGCTCCGAACCAGGCCATGTCCTGGTCATGCTGCTGTTGCTGCTGCGCAACATAGTCCGTGAACCGTGCCTCCCACTGGTCAAAACGCTGCACCAGGTGGTCAAAGGGAGAGGCAATGCGAAGGGGAGCAGGTGCCTCGGCTGCCGCAGGAGCGGGAATGGCCGCTTCTTCCTCTTCCTCAACATCCGGGGCGGGCTCCGGATGTAGTCGGGTGCTGTGAAGGACATGGAAGGCATTGTTGGTGAGGAAGTGAGTAGGAATATCTGGGGCTGCAGGATATTGTAGGTCATACTTGGTTTCAAGAGCATAGGCAATGAGATGTCCTAAGGCTAGATTTGGACAACGGCGATGACCTGGATCTCGAATAGTGGTAAGGTGCTCAAGGTATCGGATAATGAGATCAGCGGCATTGAATTTCCTACGGGCCATGATGTAGTAGGTAGTCAAGGACAGGAGGGGGGTGATGTGAATTCGATCCCCCGCCTTTGGAATGACGGAGGAACGAAGAACATGTTGGATAGTCCTGGCGTCTTTCAGAAGTGTGGAACAGGCATTGTCATGGTAAAGGGCATTTGTATTGTGGAGGAAATGATTGGCGACACTCCAATCATAGTCTGGGTCGGTGGTAAGTGTGTGGAGTTTGTCGCCAGTTATAGACAAGTGGAGAATGGAGTGAAAGTCCTGATAGGTGAGTTCAACAGGGCGCTGATTGACATAGGACCAGAGAGTGGAGTAGTCGGCGGTAATCCTTAGGTTCGCGAAGAAAACGCGAAGAAGTTCGGAACTAAAGGGAAAAGCGAGGGTGAGGATGAAGGTGAGGGAGGTGTGGGCGAATAGATCAAGGACAGGATATGTGAGTGTACGGGGATTTACTATTTTTGAAGGCGTGATCCCCACCTCGCAGTATCGCTCAAAGGCAGCCTGATCGGCTGCATTAGGGAAGCGAGGATCAACCGGCCCCCGGGAGGAACTGGCACCCTTCTGACGGGAACGCTTGCCACCAGCCATGAGGATTTGAGAGAGTAAGGAGGAGAAGTGGAGTGGAGAAAACCGTGTGAAAAAAACTCAAGAAATCTGCTGTTTATAAAGAAAACGGACTGATCGTCCCGTACGATCGAGACATCGTCCAGGACGATCGGGGCATTTATGTCGTCCTGTACGATTGGTCAAAAAGGCGGTCCGATCGTCCAGGACGATAAGATATCGTCCGGGACTATTAGACACAGGCGATCGTCCCGAGGAGTCAGCTGGACGACCGTTGACGAAAAGGTATCGTCCCAGACAATTAGGTGGATCGTCCAGGACGATTTACAATAAATATGTCGGATGGGCCGAATTTAAATCGTCCAGCGGCTTGACAGGTGGATCGTCCGGGACGATAAAGGGATCGTCCGGGACGATGGGCAATAATTGGTGCAATCTCAGCCGTTTGATCAGATCAGGAGGATATGGATCATATCGTCCAGGATGATGTTAGTATCGTCCGGGACGATCACCAATAATTGGAATTTTTCAGCAGCTGGAGCAGTGGAGGGGCGATTCTGAACGAATCGTCCAGGACGATGTTTAGATCGTCCAGGACGGAGTGGATCGTCCAGGACGATATGTGGATCGTCCAGGACGATGTGAAGAAAACATAACAAGATGGATGATGAAGATGACCGATCAGGATTCCAAAAGCACACTTATGTAAATCAAAATACCACGAAAAAAAAAGAAAACTCACAGAAGAAAAACATGAAAAAGCAAAGTTTTTTTTTTTTTTGATCAAGCTGCTCGAGTAAATCAGAATTTGTCCTTGATTTTATATTCAAAAACTAATAAGAGAACGATTGACAACGCTGAAATCCAGAAAAGGTTGAAAAAATTGACTTTCGTAACTCCTACCCCGGGCACCTTATCGATGCAAACCTCTTTCAAAACAAAAATCCGATTCAGAAGAAAGGACATTAGATTTGAAAAGAGATCCTTTCAAGCCTCATTCCAGAAAAATATCTGATATAATAGTGTTACAAAGTAAAAAATCAGAAATCAAGATTTTCAAACTCAAGCTTTTGAACGTATTAAGTGACACACGAGTTTTTTTCTAAGACATTTAAAGATCTGAAAGAGAAGAAAGCTTAGGTTGGGCTCATTTTGTGCCTCTTATTTTTTTTTCTCAATTTATTTGGCGCACTGCGCATCTTTTGATTTTTGATACACTTTGTGTATTTGGCATTTTCGCATCTTTTCAGTTTTGGGCTCATTTTATGCCTCTTTTTCAATTTGGTTGGCGCACTGCGCATCTTTTGTAAGCTTTCTCCTTTTCATAATCATTAAAGAGTCTCAGCGGTGAATCTATCTTCCAGACATAGGAGATGACTCTCCACAGTAGGGAAGAATGATTCACAAAATAAAAAACCACACATCATATGATAAATGCAATCACTTGGTTTTAGAAAATCAAACTAATGACTCAAGACTTTGAAAAACACTAGTGATATGAGGTAGATTACTGTAGGAAGATAAAATGATCTCTATTTCAAAAAAAACTAACATTTTAATTTTGAAGAGGATTTTTATCCAAAAGAAACCATACACCAGTAAAGGAGTTAGAGGAAAAGAAATAATCATCAATGTTTCTTCTCTTTAACAGATTCAGTGGAATCAATCACTGCTTACCAGCTTCCAAATCAAAACAAGGTAAAAACTCCCAGTAAGAAATTCAGATTATCAAAAGTAGTGAGCGGTGATCAGATTTTGAAAAACATAAAACAGTAAGTGCAAGATATGAGCCAGTGAATAAAAAAACAGGTATAAAATCATATCAGAGTAAATACTCAAATCAAACTAACAATAAGGCTAAAACAGAAATCAGCAAAAGACATAAAATCAACTGAAAGTAAATAATCAAAGCCAAAAACTAACTAACAGAAATCAGAAATTAAAAGAAAAACTAAACCTAACTAACAGAAATCAGAATACCAATCAGAAAGATAATAAATCAGCAGTCATCAGAATCAAGCATTTATATCAATCACTCCTAATCTGGTTCTCAAAATGCTGAATGAGTCAAAGGCCAGTGGTTTAGTGAATATGTCAGCCAGCTGATTTTCAGTTGCTACATGATGTAGCTCAATGTCCCCTTTTGTAACATGGTCCCTAATGAAGTGATGCCTAATGTCAATGTGTTTGGTCCTAAAATGTTGGATTGGATTCTTAGAGATACAGATGGCACTGGTATTATCACACAGAACAGAAATTGTGCCAACGGGTACTCCTAAATCCAAGACTTGTTGTTTCAACCAAAGAACTTGGGCCACACAACTTCCTAAGGCAATATACTCAGCTTCAGCAGTGGAAAGTGCAACTGAGTTCTGTTTTCTACTGGACCAGGAGACTAACGACTGTCCTATGAATTGATAAGTCCCAGAGGTACTCTTCCTATCCACCCTACACCCCGCAAAGTTAGAGTCAGAATATCCAATGATCTCAAAAGAGGTGCTGTGCCTAGGGTACCAAATTCCTAGGTTTGGGGTCCCTAAAAGATATCTAAGAATTCTCTTAATAGCAGTCAGGTGGGACTCTTTAGGATCAGCCTGAAACCTAGCACAAAGACAGACACTAAACATGATATCGGGTCGGCTAGTAGTCAGGTAAAGCAGTGAACCTATTATCCCTCTATACTTCTTCTGATCAACAGATTTTCCATTTGAATCCTTATCTAACTGAACTGAGGAGGGCATGGGAGTATTGATTGGCTTGGCTTTGTCCATTTCATATTTCTTCAAAATGTCCTTAGTGTATTTTGATTGATTGAGAAAAGTTCCATCATCTATTTACCTTATGCTAAACCCCAAAAAGTAGGACAATTCTCCCATCATACTCATCTCAAACTCCTTACTCATTGTTTTGAAAAACTCATCACATAAATATTTATCAGAAGATCCAAAAATTATATCATCAACATAAATCTGGACAATGAGTAAGTCATCTCCTATTCTCCTCAGAAAAAGGGTGGTGTCTACGCTCCCCTTAACAAACTCTCTTTCTAACAGGAATGTGCTAAGCCTCTCATACCAAGCTCTGGGTGCCTGTTTCAATCCATATAAGGCCTTTTTTAATTTATAGACATGACTTGGATATTGGGAACTCTCAAAACCTGGGGGTTGTTCTACAAAAACATCTTCTTTAATTACCCCATTTAAAAAGGCACTCTTGACATCCATTTGAAACAGCTTAAATCCCTTGTAACAGGCAAAGGCTAGTAGCACTCTAATGGCTTCCAATCTAGCTACAGGGGCAAAAGTTTCCTCAAAATCTATCCCTTCTATCTGATTATACCCCTTAGCCACCAATCTTGCCTTATTTCTCACCACCACACCAGAATCATTCATCTTATTCTTAAAGACCCACTTGGTTCCCACAATACTTTGGTTTCTAGGTCTTTCTACTAACTCCCAAATATCATTCCTTACAAATTGATTCAATTCTTCCTGCATAGCTAAAATCCAAAACTCATCCGACAAGGCTTGATTGATGTTGGTGGGTTCAGTCATTGAGATAAAGGCAGAATGGTTTACTTCCTTCCTAAGTCCATGCCTAGTCCTAACACCTTCAGAAGGGTCTCCTAAGATCAGTTCTTTAGGATGACTCGAAGAATATCTCCAATCTCTAGGCAATGTGGTTTGAGATTCTACCCTTTCCTCTAAATTTGTATTTCCAACTCCTTGGGTAACCTCAACAATCTCTTCATCTTCTACTTCAGATCTAGACTCCTTAGGATCAGATTCATCAAACACTACATGGGTTGTTTCTTCCACCATCAAAGTCCTCCTATTGAACACCCTAAAGGATTTCCCCACACTTGAATATCCTAAGAACACTCCTTCATCAGATTTGGGGTCAAATTTTCCTAAGGGTGACTTCCCGTTGTTTATAATGAAAACCTTACAGCCAAAGACATGGAGGTGGGACAGATTTGGAGTTCTACCCTTAATGATCTCATAAGGTGTCTTGTTCAGCTTGACTCTCACATTTACCCTATTCAGCACATAACATGCAGTGTTCACCGCTTCAGCCCAAAAGTATTTAGGAAGTGAATACTCGGCAAGCATGGCTCTAGCGGCTTCCACTAAGGTCCTATTCTTCCTTTCAGCTACCCCGTTCTGCTGAGGGGTCCTAGGAGCTGAAAAATTGTGACTAATCCCATGATTCTCACAAAAACTTCTAAATCTTTCATTTTCAAACTCCCCTCCGTGATCACTATGGATGGTAATAATCTCACATCCTAACTTCTTCCGAATCCAAGTAGAGAAAGATCTAAACTCATCAAATGACTCAGATTTGTGTGACAAAAACTTAACCCAAGTGAACCTTGAATAATCATCAACAATCACAAAACCATAGACTCTCCCCCCTAAGCTGGCAGTGCTAATGGGTCCAAAGAGGTCCATGTGAAGAACTTCTAAAGGTCTAGAGGTGCTAATGTCCTTAACTGAGTGAAAAGAGGACTGGACTTGCTTCCCCAACTGACAGGCACCACACAGGTGATCCTTAGTGAACTTAAGCTTGGGCACACCTCTAACTAAGTCCTTTTGGGTGACTCTCCTAAGGGTTTTCATACTGGCATGACACAATCTCCTATGCCATAACCAAGACTCATCAGCAGCAGTTTTTAAGCAAATTGAATTATCAGATTTAATGCTACTTACATCCAGCTTGTAGACGTTGTTGATCCTTTGCCCCTCCAAAACAACTTCATCATTTAAGCTTAAAATGTAGCCAGTGGGCAGGAATTTGATGCTGTATCCCTTGTCGCAGAGTTGACTAATGCTCAGTAAGTTGTGTTTCAGTCCATCTACAAGCAAAATATTATCAATCACAAAATTCTTTGAATCACCAATCATACCTGTGCCTACCACCTTCCTGGTGGTGTTATCTCCAAGTGTAACCTTGCCTCCAGCTCTGGCCTCCAGCGAAATGAACTGATTTGCATCTCCAGTCATATGTCTAGAACATCCGCTGTCTAGGTACCACATGCTCTCACGAGGTCTTGTGTGAGAGCACACCTACAAAATCATCAAATGTCAGTCTTAGGAACCCAAACAGGTTTGGGTTCCTTCTTATGAAAAGAAGAATGCGATGCATGTGTGCTGTGCTGTGCAACAGGCAGTTTGGGTCTCCACACCCAATGTGTACTACGGTGAACAGTACAAGTGTGTGATATGTGTCCTAACATGCCACATGAAAAACATCTAACACCAGGAAAAGGATTAACTAAACGTCGTGAGTGATAGTGCCTCTTCCTAGTAGTGTATGAAATATGCTTTGAAGAACTTGCAACAGAATTTTTAAAAGGTGGCGGTGCATAAAATTGTTCAAAAGTAGGCGGTGTTTTGTTATTTTCAAAAGAACTGATTTTCACTTTCAAAAACTCAATGTGTTTGTTTAAACTTCCAATTTCAAACATTTTTGCACTTTCAATACTTTCTAACTCAAATGCCAAATCATTCACTTTCTTAAAAGCAAGTTCTAATTCAACATGTGCTGTTTTTAACAAGTTATGCTCAACAATTAAATCAGAATGCTTTTTATTCAGTTCATCAAAACTCATCTAGTAAAGACATGTGATTGCTATCAATGGTGGAATGATCCTTAATCAACACTTCATGCTCTTTTTGCAAAGTCAGATAATCTAGTTTCAAACTAGCATGGGTTTTCTTAAGCTTCCTATATGATGTATGAATCTTTTCAGAAACTTTAAATAACTGATCGTAAGTAAGCTCACATACCTCTTCCTTGTCGGACTGACCAGGGTGATCATCAGCCATCAAACACAAGTTTGTTTCTTCCTCTTCAGCTTCAGTCTCAGAAGAGTCGGATGTAGAGTCTGCCCAGAACGCCTTCTGAATCCGCTTCTTGTCCTTTCTGAACTTTGGTTTCTCCTCACCCTTCTCCTTGCTTGGATGAGCTTTAAGTGTCGGACAATCATCCTTAATGTGTCCGGGCTTCCTGCATTCAAAACAAACCGATTCAGATGAACCCTTAAAGTTTTTATTGAACTTACCCTTGTTCCACTTCTGATGGTTCTTATGTTTCTTCCTTAGAAAGCTTTTGAATTACCTTGTGATTAAGGCAACATCATCGCTATCAGACCCGGAAGTGCTAGCATCTAAATCTTTGGCCTTTAGTGCCACTGTCTTCTCTTTCTTGCGTTCACCTGCATCAAGTTGCCTTTGGTTCACCCCTTGCTCGTAAGCAATGAGTGATCCAAGTAAGCTGTCAATAGAGTAAGTATTTAAATCTTTGGATTCAGTAATAGCAGTAATCTTAGCATCATAAGAAGCAGGCAAACATCTAAGAATCTTGTTCACTCTTTCGTAGTTGGTAAGTTCTCTACCTAAAGCATGCAAAGAGGTAACAATCTGAGTGAACCTTGTGTACATTTCTGAAATAGTCTCACTAGGTTTCATGCGAAAAAGTTTGTAATCATGTAACAAGATGTTTAACCTAGACTGTTTGACTTCAGTTGTACCTTCATATGTTATACATAATCTATCCCAAATCTCTTTTCCCGTTGTACAAGTAGAAACACGCATATAGTCCTCAAATTTTAAAGCACAAAAGAAACAGTTCAAACATTTGGTATTTAACTATGCTAAATCACGATCATCAAACGTCCAATCAGCAAACAGCAATTCAGTTTTTACATTGTTAACCATTCGAAAAGGTGGTTCGTATCCGTCCTTAACTAACATCCACATGCGATAATCAATAGACTGAAGAAAAGTAGACATGCGTGTTTTCCAAAAATCAAATGGAATGTTATCAAACAACGGTGGTCTAGTTATAGAATAACCTTCAGCAGTATTACGATTGTTACAGTTAGCCATGGATCAAATTCAAAAGTTTTTAAACAGAAATTTTGAATCCCGCTCTGATACCACTTGAAAGTTTGAAAGGGATGTTAAGCCCTACTGAACTAGTCCCGAGGCTAACCAAGAGGGGGGGTGAATTGGTTATTTAAAAATTTCACGATAACAACAAAAATCTTTTCGATACTTAGCAGCGGAAACAAGTAAACAATAACGAAAAGATCAACCAACGATAATCACCCAAGCAGTTTATATTGAAAAGTAAAGTGCAAAACTGAATCAGAAAAGCAAACCAGATTTTATAGTGGTTCGGTCAACTTGACCTACGTCCACTCCCCGGAGCCTCCCCTCCGGGTATTGCACTAAATGAAAGTGACTCTCCTTTTGCTCCCACAGCAAGGTGGAGAAGCCTATACAAGATACCTCCTTTTCACCACACGGTGAGGCAGAGAACCTGACCTCCTTTCGCTTCCTCCTGAAGCAGGCAGAGAACCTTCGAACTCCTTTTGCTTCCACCTGAAGCGGGCAGAGAACCCCGGATCTTCTTGCGAACGATCCTCCCACGAAGAACACCGACTAGACGACAGACGACGAGCGGAGAAGACGACTCTGATCCGTGCTTGGAGCAACCTTAGTGAATCCCTCACTAACTCCCCCTCACAAGATCTCTTCTCTCTCTCCCAACTCTCTCTTCTCTCTAGGGTTTCTCAGGGAAGGAAGGCAGCAAAAGATTTTTCCAACAATTGGAAAAGTTCTTTTAAAGGAGGGCTTAAAATTTGCCCTAAATCTCAACTGGTCGGCCAATATCGTCCTGTACGATCAGTTCAAATTCAGCTGATTCAGTCTGGACGATTAGGCTCTTCTGGACGATCAATAGAAAAAGTTGTTCATATCGTCCCGTACGATACTACGATCGTCCGGGACGATTAGTGCAAATTGAGGAAAATCGTCCAGAAGACAGTTCGGGTCGTCCAGAGAAATCTGTGCTGGACGACCAAAAAATGACTTGATCGTCCAGGACGATTTGTACATCGTCCTGTACGATTAGTTCAAAAAGGCCCAAAATCGTCCTGAACACAGTTCGGGTCGTACAGCTGAAATGCACAAGACGATCACGATCGTCCGGGACGATCCTGCGATCGTCCAGGATGATGTGATCGTATCAATTAAACATTAATTGCTTTCCTTAATTACCAGACTAATTTAGGCATGATTGTAGTGCATCGTCCAGGACGATACACGTATCGTCCGGGACGATCAGACCAAAATACTTAAAATAAAACTTGCCTAACTTAATCTGGCGGCTGGAAATTTCTGATTTGAGCATATCGTCCCGTACGATCCAAAGATCGTCCAGGACGATTTGCTTAATCAGACCCTCTTAACTTAGTCGCCCTAATTAGGGTTTCTGTTTTAACTGGATCGTCCAGGACGATGGTACTATCATCCAGGACGATCTGAACAAAATTTTAACAGAAACTCTAATTTACTCAATCTCTCTCCCTGAGTGTGTGTGTGCAAGGTTACTTAGCTAGGGAATCAGTTACATTACACTTGACTCAATAAAGGAAAAATCATACATTTGACACACTTGGACCCGATCTTGAGTTGGCTTGAGTAGCTCGCGGTCTTTTGTGCCTGAAACTGATTAGCCAAGCAAAACACACTGGAAACATGTTTGTCATCATCAAAACCAGATTTGCAACAAAGTCTTCCAAGAGTTTAAAGAATAGAAAGGAAATAAAGCTAAATTTATTGTGGGCTTATTTTATGCCTCTTTTCAATTATTTGACACACTTTATGCATCTTTTAATTTTGACACACTTTGTGTATCTTGCAAATATTTAGTGATCATTGCACAAAAAAAGTTCCAGTTTTGGGCTCATTTTATGCCTCTTGTCATTTTTGCAAGCTTGCCTTCTTTCAAAACCTTTAAAGATTCTTAGTTGTGACATTATCTTTCAAATATGAGAGAAAAATTCCCTCTCTTATGTAAGAAAGAGTAAGCTATAAAATAGAATTCTATCCATATGATAAATACAAATAACATGATTAAGAAAATTTGAAAGAGATTCATTAACTTTGAATATCATTCATATGTGATAGATTACTGTATGAAGATAAAATAAATCTCTATTCCACACTTCAAATTTTAATTTGAAATAGATTTGGATTCAAAAATAAAATGCATCACTAAAGGAGTTAGAGGAAGAGAAACCATCATCAATGTTTTTTTCTTTAACTATTTTAGAGGAGTCAAACACTACTTACTAATTTCTAAAACCAAAAATAAGACAAAAATGTCATTTAAGAATTCAGTAACAGAAGTGAGCAGTGATTTGATTCTTCAAACACACTGAAGAAAAAATAATAGAAAATTAAAAACATAAAATAGAAATACATAAAAAGAAACAGTCATACAAATAAAACAAATCAATCAAGAAGAATAGAAATCGAAAGCATCATTTTCAAGCATGAATATCTATTATACCTAATTTAGTTCTTAAGATGCTGAAAGTTTCAATGGCCAGTAATTTTGTAAAGATATCAGCAAGTTAGTTTTTAGTAGCTACATGGTGTAGTTTTATGTCTTTTTTGGTAACATGGTCCCTAATGAAGTGGTGCCTTATGTCAATGTGTTTGATTTTGGAGTGTTGGATTGGATTCTTTGAAATGCAGATGGCATTAGTGTTATCACATAGGATTAGAATTATCCCTGCAGGTAGTCCTAAATCCAGAATTTATTGCTTTAACCAAAGGACCTGGGCCACACAACTTCTTAAGGCTATATACTCAACTTTAGCTATGAATAAAATAACTGAGTTCTATTTTCTATTAGACTAAAAGATTAAGGACTGTCATATGAATTGACATGTTATAAAAATACTTTTTCTATCAACTCAGCATCCTGCAAAATTTGAATCAAAATATCTTATAATTTTGAAGGAGGTGCTATGCCTAGGATATCATATTCCTAAATCTTGGGTTCCTAAGAGATATCTAAGAATTTTCTTAACATCAGTCAAATGGGACTCTTTTGGATCAACCTGAAATCTAGCATAGAGACAAACACTAAATATAATATCAGGTTTGCTAGCAGTCAAGTAAAGTATTGATCTAATTATTTCTCTATATTTCCTTTGATCAATAAATTTTTTATTTGAATCCTTATCTAACTGAACAGTGAAACTCATGGGAGTGTTGATTGGCTTGGCTTTATCCATTTTATATTTCTTAAGGATGTCCTTAATATATTTTGTTTGATTAAGAAAAGTTTCATCATCCTTCTACCTTATGCTAAATCTAAGAAAGTAGGCCAGTTCTCCCATCATACTCATCTCAAACTCCTTACTCATTATTTTTGAAATTTCATCACAAGGGCTTTTATCAGAGGATCCAAATAAAATATCATCAACATAAATTTAGACATTGAGTAGTTCATATCCTATATTTTTTAAAAATAGGGTAATATCTATGCTCCCCTTAACAAATATTCTTTATAATAAGAATGTGATGTCTTTCATAACATGCTCTCGATGCTTATTTTAGCCCAGATAATGCCTTTTTTAATTTGAACATATGATTAGAAAATTATAAATTTTTAAAGCCTAGGCGTTGTTCAATATACACATCTTTTTTTATTACCTCATTCAGAAAAGTACTCTTGACATCCATTTGGTACAGTTTGAATCCCTTAAAATAAGCAAAGGCTAGTAGCCCCTTAATGGCTTCCAATCTAGCTATAGGGGCATATGTCTCTTTAATGTCAATCCCTTCTATCTAGTTATACCCCTTAGCCACTAATCTTACTTTATTTCTAACCACTACACCAGAATCATTCATTTTATTTTTTAAAACCCATTTAGTTTCGACGATATTCTGGTCCTTAGGTCTTTCAACTAGTTCCCAAATATCATTTCTCACAAATTGATTTAACTCTTCTTTCATGGCTAGGATCTAGAATTCATGAGATAGGGCTTAATTAATATTGGTGGGTTCAGTCATTGAGATAAAGATAGAGTGGTTTACTTCTTTTCTAAGTCCATGCCTAGTTCTAACACCTTCAGATAGGTCTCCTATGATTAGTTCTTTAGGATTACTAGAAGAATATCTTCGTTCTCTAGGCAATATATTTTTAGGTTTTACCTTCTCCTCTAGATTTGTAGATTCTACTCCTTAGGTAATTTTTACCACTTCTTCCACCCTAGACCCTCCAGAATTATCAGATTCATCAAATATAATATGAATGGTCTCCTCTACTACTAGTGTCCTTTTATTGAAGACTATATAGAATTTTCCAACATTTGAGTAACCTAGGAGCACTTCTTTATCAAAATTTGGGTCAAACTTTCCTAGTTGAGACTTCCCATATTCAAAATGAAAACTTTACATCTAAAGATATGAAGGTGAGAGAGGTTGGGTGTCTTACCCTTAAGGATTTTATAGGGTGTCTTATTCAGCTTGGATCTAATATTAACCCTATTCAGAATATAATAGGCTATATTCACCACTTCTGCCTAAAAATATTTAGGAAGTGAGTATTCAACTAGCATGGCTCTAGCGGATTCTACCAGGATCTTGTTCTTTCTTTTAGCTTTCCTGTTTTGTTGAGGGGTCCTAGGAGCTGTAAAATTGTAATCTATCCCTTGCTCTTCAGTAAGATTCAAAATTTTCTTTCTCAAATTCTCCACCGTGGTCACTATGAGTGCTTAAAATTTTACAACATAGTTTTCTCTAAATCCAAGTGAAAAAGACCTAAACTCATTGAATGATTCACTTTTATGAGATAGGAATCTTACCCAAGTAAACCTCAAATAATCATTAACAATCACATACACAAACACTTTCGCTCTTAGGCTTGTAGTGCTGGTAGGTCCAAAGAGATTAATGTGATGGACTTCTAAGGGTTTGCTAGTATTAATTTCTTTGATTGAGAAGTAGGAGGATTTTACTTATTTTCCTAATTAATAGACATCACATAGGTGGTCCTTAGTGAACTATAGTTTGGGAATTCCTCTCACTAAGTCTTTTTGGATAATTTTTCTAAGGTTTTTTATGCTTGCATGACACAATCATCTATGCCATAACTAGGATTCATCAATAATTATTTTTAAGCAAAGAGAAGTATCATATTTAATGTGATTTAGATCAAGCATATAGTCATTATTGATTATCCTTCCCTGTAAAACAGTTTTGTTATTTAAGTTGTTATGCAACTAGTAGACGAAAATTTTATGCTGAAGCTTTTATTATAGAATTGGCTGATGTTGAATAGACTTTGTTTTAGTCCATCTTCTAATAAAATATTTTTAATGATCAAATTTTTTGAGTTGCCAATTATACCTGAGCCCACCATTCTCCTAGTGGTGTTATCTCCAAGTGTCACCTTACCTCTTGCCTTAGCCTCTAGCGAAATGAATTGATTTATATCTCCAGTCATGTATCTTGAGCATCCATTGTCCAGATACCACATGTTCTCATGAGGCCTTCTGTGAGAGCACTCTTATAAAATCATCAGTGGTTAAATTTGGGAACCCAAATAAGTTTAGGTTCCATCTTATGGAATGTGAGATGAAATGCTTTCATACTATGCTGTGAATTATATAATTTTGGTCTCCACACTAAATGTGTTCTACAGTGGATAGTACAAGTGTGGGAGATATGTCTTAGCATGCCATAAAAAAAGCATCTAACACCAGGAAAAGGGTTAACTAATCTATATGGGTGATAGTACCTCTTCCTAGGTTTGAATGATGTATGTTGTAGTCATGAATTACGTAACTGTGCAAGTGTAGGTGATATTTTATTTTCTTGAAAAGCATTTAATTTGATTTGTAAGAATTGGTTTGCACTTTCAAGAATTAAAATTTTAATTTTTAATGCATGCTCCCTATCATCAGCTTCATCTAAATATGTCTTTGATTTCTTAAATGGGTTTTCTAAATCAATATGGGATGCTTTTAAGGATTCATGCTCATCAGTTAGATCATCATGCTTTTTATTTAAAATATCAAATTCATCTAACAAAGTCATGTGATTGCTATCCCGAGTGGAGTGATCTTTTCTTAGTCATTCATGCTCTTTTTGTAGACTTAAAAAGTCAGATTTAAGATAGGCATGTAATTTTTTAAGCTTCCTATATGCAGTATAAATTTTTTTAAAAACTTTAAATAATTGATCACAGGTAAGCTCACATATCTCCTCTTGATCAGAATGATCAAGATGATCATCTGCCATTAAGCATAGGTTAGTTACCTCCTAGTCTACTTTAGTTTCAGAAGAGTTTGATGTTGAGTCTGCCCAGGAATTTTTTTTGAGTTCATTGCTTTCCCTTCTTGAATTTAGGATTTTCTTCACCCTTCTCCTTGCTTGGGTGAGCTTTAATGACATGCAAATTTTCTAAAAATAAAAAAGAATATTATCAAATAGAGGTGGTCGAGTGATTAAATATCCTTCCGTAGTATTACGATTACTAAAGTTAGCCATAGATCTTTTTTTAAAAATTAATTTATGAATCCCGCTCTGATATCACTTGAAAGTTTGTGAGAGTTGTGAAACTCTAAAGAACAAGCCCGAGGCTAACTAAGAGGGGGGGTTGAATTGGTTATCTTAAAAATTTCTTAAGGCAAAAAGAATTTTTTTTTGAAATATTTTTGAATATTTTAAAACAAATAATTTTATCCCAATATGCAGAAGCAAAACTAATTTCACAATAACAAAAATCAGAGATTTTAACTACAGAACAAATCACAAAAAAATACAAAAATTAAATACAAAAAAGTAAATAGAAAAAACACACTAGAATTATAGTGGTTCGGTTAACTTGACCTACGTCCACTCCCCGAAAATCTCATTTCCAAGTATTGCATTAAAAGTAGTTTCTCTCATTTTGCCCCCACAGTAAGGCAGAGAAGCCCTTATAAAATCTTTCCACTAATCCAATGAGGTAGAGTACCTTGAATCTTTTTACTCCCTCTTGGAGTAGGTAGAGAACCTGAAAATATTTTTATTCTCTCCTAAAGTAGGTAGAGAAACTTGGAATCCTTTTACTCCCTCCTGGAGTAGGCCGAGAACCTTGGAATCCTTTTACTCCCTCCTGGAGTAGGCAGAGAACCTTTGAATCCTTTTACTCCCTCCTAGAGTAGGCAGAGAACTTGGATCTGATGCTGATGAAAGTCTCCCCTAGAGCCACCAAAGAACCAAGAAAGTAGCTTGAAGAAGATAGTAGAAACCTTGCTTGAAGCAACCTTTGTGAATCCCTCATAACTCCCCCTTACAAAGATTTTTCTCTCTCCCAAGCTCTCCCTCTTCCTTCTCAAAGCTCTCTCTCAGATCAACTCCACAGCAAAAGATTAATTAGAGGATAATATGAGAGCTTAAATAGAGAGCCTCCAAAAGAAGCCTTAATTTTCAATTTTGCACTTCTGATCGTCCAGTACAACCAAAATCATACTATACGATAAGTTCAAAATTACATTACCATCAGTACGAACTTCACCCTACTATATGATTAGTATAATTATTTATATTGATCAAACAGTATGATTAAGAACTTCATCCCGTACGACTAGTACAAACACATAGCTAATCATCCAAGATGATGGGTGGCGTTTACATATCATCCCATGCAACAATCAGATTATCCTGTATGTTGGAGTACATCATCCCGTACGATTAGTACAAACTCATAGCTAATCATTCCAAATGATGTGCGGCGTTTAATTATCATCCCATGCAAGAATCAGGTCATACAGTACGATCATCTTCTATCATCTTGTGCGATCTAATTAAAGAAATTAACTATTATTAAACACCTAATCACATGATCGATTTAGGCATGATTTGTCATATATCATATAGTGCAATACAAATTGTATGCTATGATTAGACACAGATTTTGAATATTAAAATATTATCTAAATTATGATTGGCGACTATTTTACTGATTGTAACTTATCATTATGTATGATATGGATTATATAATATAATTAGTTTAATCATTCTTAATTAATAGAGGATTCCCTAATTAGGGTTTTCTAGTTAATAGATCATCTAGTACGATATAAATTGTACTGTACGATTAGTTCAAAAAATAAGAATTTTTTCTAACTCACCAACTCACTCCCTTGAGTGTGTGTATGCAAGGTTTCTCAGCTTAGTGTCCACCAAATGCATGACTTGACTCAAGAAAAGTAAAAATATATAAAAAATAAAATTATATACTGACTCAAAATTAGTTTACCCGATCTTACGCTGATTGATGTTGCCAGTAGACTTGTGGGCCAAAAATATTAATGAACAGGGCAACAAAATAGATATAAAATAATAATAATGATAAAAAATAATAATGTTTATTATCATTAAAATTATAATCCTTGGACCCAGATTTGTAATAACCTGCATCTCAGAGACATGATGCTGAAGCTTTCGCATATGGAGGAAAGTTTACATGGAGGCAGATGAGGAAGAAGAATACTAGACTCTGAGCTCAGTAATAGCTGCTTGTTCATCCCTACACACTGCCCACCGAAGAACTAGAAGCTAGTGTTCCCACTCAAAATAAGTTTACTGATCTGAGGTGGGTGAAAAAAATAGCTCTACTGACGAGCTGAAGAAATCATTTTGGGACCAACAACCCCAAGCCCCAGTCCCCCAAAAAAGGAGCTTGAAACCCTATCTTCTCGAGTATAGATGGTCCTAAAGGCTGTGAAAGATAAGGAGATAATTAAAAAGAAGCTCTAAAAGCCGCTGGTGATCAGGGCCAGGAGAACCCCACCACAAGAATTGCCGCCCATGGTAAATCTGAGAAAATTCAGGCCAGCCCCTCATTGTGAACATCGGGGCGTGATACCTGAACTACATGTTCAGAGATCTACCACCGAAAGATCCTACCAAAAGGGAAAAGAGATATGGAGGCCAAAGCCTTATAGAGAAGAAGAAAAAGAAAGAGGAATCAAATTGGGTGCGGCATCTAGTATAACATCCCGGACATCGACCCCCACGAATAAGAGATGTTAGAAATGGTACCAAAGAAGGCCCATAATGATGATCACCTCAATGGTCAACACCCTAGAAAATCCTCCAAGGGATCCCGCCACTCACTAACCCCATCCGAAGAGGACATCATCTTCAACTGTAGCCCATGGGTCAAAGAAATATTCCTACCGAACAATGAACTAGAAATTTAAGCATGGCGCCACTCAGAGATTTGAATCCAAGAGGAGGAAGATGAAGAGGACACTATAGATGTCGAGGTGGTCTACATGGTAAGGTATGTTGATGTCGATTACGATGATGGTTAAGATGACAGTGACTGGCAGCCACAGTCTAGACAAGTGAACCGATGCCACCATGCGACTGGGTCCATAGCTGGCAGAGGTGGCCATTCCTCAGAAGAGGAGAAGAAGAAGAGTGAAAGTTCATTAGGGATGTTAAGCCCTTATGAACTAGCCCGAGGCTAACCAAGAGGGGGGGGGTGAATTGGTATTTTTAAAAATTCATGAGTAAAAATAATTTAGAAAATCTTTTTGAATGTTTTAAAATGATTATAATTTTGCGATGATGTGTAGATGTTTAACGATAACAAAATAATAATTACAATCACACGATCATTAATAGAAAAATAAACATAAAAAATAATTAGAAGAACACACCAGATTTTATACCTATGTCCACTCCCTGGAGCTTCCCCTCCGGGTATTACACTAATACTAAGTGACTCTCCTTCTACTCCCACAGTAAGGTGGAGAAGACTTTACAAAACTCTTTTTCACCTACCCGGTGAGGCAGAGAACCCAGACTCCTTTCACTTCCTCTTGAAGCAGGCAGAGAATCTTACCTCCCTTCTCTTCCTCCTGAAGCAGGTAGAGAACCTTATTCTTCTTGCAGACGATCCTTCTACGGAGACACTAAAGAAAAGAGATGACGACCGGAGAAGACGACTCAGATCCTTTCTTGGAGCAACCTTTGTGAATGCCTCACAAACTCCCCCTCATAAGATCCTCTCTCTCTCTCTCCTTCTCAAAGCTCTCACAGGAAAGGACAGCGGCAAAAAAGATTTCAATGATTAAAGATAAGAGATCTTAAATACAAAGGCTCAAAAATTGCCTTAAATTTTAACTTGCCGTTAAAGATCATCCAGAACGATCGATAGATCATCCAGAACGATCGATAGATCATCCTGTACGATCAGTGTAAATTAGAACCTTTTGGCCTGAACGATCTGGTTCTTCTGGATGAATAGAAGACAAATTCTATTCATATCGTCCAGGATAATTCTATGATCGTCCGAGATGATTAGTTTAATTTAGGAATATCATCCAGAAGTCTGTTTGTGTCATCCAAGAGAACTGGTGCTGGACGATCTCAAAATGACTTGATCGTCCAGGATGATACGTATATTGTCCTGTACGATTAGTTCAAAAAGACCAAAATTATCTGACATACTATTTGGGTCGTACAAATAAATCATGCTGAATGATTTCAAACTGACTTGATCATCCAGGATGATATTTCTATCATCCTGTATGATTAGTTCAAAAATGAGAATATCATCCGGCAGACTGTTCGGGTCGTCCAGATGAAATGCACTGGATGGTCATTTTTTCTAATTGAACATCCAGAATGATCTTGCGATCGTCCAAGATGATATGATCGAATCACTCAAACCTTAATTACTTTCCTTAATCACCGAACTAATTTAGGCATGATTGTAATGCATCATCCAGGATGATACACGTATCATCCAGGACGATCAGATCAAAAAGCTAAAAATTAAATCTTGCCTAACTTGGTCTGGTGGCTAAAAATTTCTGATTTGAGCATATCATCCTGTACGATGGGTGTATCATCCAGGATGATCTATTTAATCAGACCGACTTAACATGGTTGCCCTAATTATGGTTTCTATTTTCAATAGATTATCCAGGATGATATGAATATCATCCAGGGTGATTTGAACAAAAATTGAACAGAAACTCTAACTCACTAAAATGCTTCCCCTGAGTGTGTGTATGTAAGATTACTTAGCTTGGGGATCCATTACATTACACTTAACTCAAGAAAGATGAAAAAATACATTGAACCTAAAAACTCAAACGAACTGACTCGATCTTGAGATGGCTTGAATTGCAATTAATCTTGTGAACTTAAAAGATTAGGCACTCAATCAGAAATAGAAATATTTGCTATCATCAAAATCATAATCCTTGAATCCAGATTCGTAATAATCTCCCCCTTTTTGATAATGGCAAATATTTATTAGTAATTCCAAATTCAATATATAAACAACAAAGCCATGAAAATCAAGGAGTTCAATTTCTATTAGACAGGTGAATAATATAAGAACACTGAACATCAATAAAACACTGAACATTAATAATTTCATTAGTACAATAACTACTACAAAATACTAAAACATAAACTACAAACTACTCCCCCTTTTGACATCTCAAAAAGGGGAAAACACTACAAATACACATAAGAAAAAAGTTCAAAAACCAACACAAGAAAAATAACAAAAATAAACAAACTAGTACAAAGGGAGATCCTGATCAGATGGAGGCAGAGGTGGCTGAAATAGATTGTGGATGGAGGTAAACAGTTTGCCAAACCAGGCCATGTCCTAGTCGTGTTGCTGTTACTGTTGGGCTACGTAGGTGTTGAATCGGTGGATGTCCTCAGCATGCTGCTGCTCCTGGGCTACCACGTAGGAGTCAAAGTGTGCCTCCCACTAGTCAAGCCTATGCACCAGGTGATCTATCAGTGTTTCTATATGGAGAGGAGTAGGTGCAATAGGTTTAGGAGCAGCTTCTTCCTCTTCTCCCTCAACATTCGTGCTGGGCTCCAAATGAAGTCTAGTAATGTGAAGAATATGGAAGGAGTTGTTGGAGTAGAAGAAAGGTTTGACACTGGCAGGAACTGGATATTACAGATTGTACTTAGTTTTAAGAGCATAGGCAATAATGTGGCCTAAGGCTAGATTTGAGCATTTCCTGTGGCCTAGATCCCTAATGTTAGTGAGGTATTCGATATAATGAAGAAGTAGATCGGTAGCATTGAAATCACGGCAGGCCATGATGTAGAAGGTAGTTATGGAGAGCAAAGGTGTAATGTGGATGTGGTCCCCAGCCTTTGGAATGATAGATGAGTGAAGGACATGCTGGATTATCTGAGCACCCTTGAGTAAGGAAGAGCAGGCATTATCATGGTAGGGGATGTTGGTATTCCTAAGAAAGCGATTGGCGACACTCCAGTCAAAGTTAGGGTCAGAGAATAAAATATGGAGCTTATCACCAACAATAGAGAGTTGGAGAATATCGTAAAAGTCTTAGGTGATTAGTTCGATAGGATGACGATTAACAAAAGAGCGGAGGGCGGAGTAAGAGGAATCCGCGAAGATATGCAAAGAAAATGCAGAGAAGATCAGTACT
Organism: Dendrobium chrysotoxum; assembly: GCA_019925795.1. Lineage (NCBI taxonomy): Eukaryota > Viridiplantae > Streptophyta > Magnoliopsida > Asparagales > Orchidaceae > Dendrobium > Dendrobium chrysotoxum. Next base: position 25,506,109 of record CM034298.1, on the reverse strand, counting down.
AAATGGAAAAGCTAATATCAGGATGAAAGTTAGGTAGGTTTGAACGAAAAGATCAAGTACCAGATATGTGAGATTACGGGGGTTGATGATTTTTAATTGAGTGATCCCTATGTCAAGGTAGCGCTGGAAGGCAGCCTGATCGACTGCATCAGGAAAGCGGGGATCGACATTTCCCCAAGAAGAACTAGCACCCTGGTGCCTAGAACATTTGCCACTTGCCTTGAGAAGATGATTTGAGTAAGGAGTGAAGGAGGAGTGGTGAAAAAATGGTGAAAAATAGAATTCGGCCAGATCATCCAGGATGATATGAGCAATAATGGCATTCGGGATGATTGGTCAAAAAGGCGATCGGATTGTTCAGGATGATCAAATATCATCCAGGATGATTAGACACAGGCGATCATCCCTAGGAGTTAAGCTGAACAACCTTTGATGAAAAGTATCATCCAGGATGATTAGATGGATCGTCTAGGATGATATGTAATAAATGAATCAGACGGGCCAAATTTGAATCGTCCCACTGCTGCCACATGGATCGTCCAAGATGATGACATGGATTGTCCAGGATGATCACCAATAATTAGTTCAGATCAGCCGTTGGATCAAGATGGGGATGATTTGATCATATCATCTAGGATGATGTAGGGATCGTCCAGGATGATATGACCAAAAATTGAAAAATGATGAAGGATGGAGAGGAGTGATCAGGGATCCCAAAACACAATAAAAAAAAATTAAAATCAAATCATAACAAAAAGAAAAAATTTAAAGATAGGAAAACATCAACAAAAATACAGTTTTCTTTTGAATCAATCAGCTCCAGTAAATCAAAATTTTTCCTTGAGTTTCAATTCAAAAGCTAATAAGAAGAAAATCGATGACGCTAAAATCTAGAAAAGTTTAAAAATTAATTTTCGTAACTCCTACCTTGGACACCTTACAGGTTCAAATTCCTTTCAAACAAAAGTCTAGTTCAAAAGAAAAGAAATTAGATTCGAAAGAAGATCCTTTTAAGCCTCATTCTAGAAAATTATCTGATAAAATAGTATTGCAAAGTAAGGAATCAGAAATTATGATTTTCAATCTCAAGCTTTTGAAAATATTAAGTGGCCCATGGATTTTTTAAAGACATTTAAAGATCTGAAAGGGAAGAAAGCTTATTTCTTTGTATACTCATTTTGCACCTCTTTTTTAATTTATTCAACGCACCTTGCGCATCTTTTGATTTTTGATACACTGTGTATCTTTCTAATTTTTTGGCGTCATTACGCATCTTTTTATTTCTGGCCCATTTTGTGCCTTTTTTTGCAAGCTTGCATCCTTTCATAGTCGTTAAGGAATCTCAGTTGTGAAATTATCCTCCAGACATAAGAGAAGACAAAACTCACTCTCTACAATAAGGAGGAGTAATTCACAGAATAAAACCATACTACATATGATAAATGCAATCACTTAATTAAAAAAATATAATAATGATTCAAAGCTTTGAAAATACTATTCATATGAGGTAGATTACTATAGGAAGATAAAATAGATCTCTATTTTAAAAACCAACTTTTTAATTTTGAAGAATATTTTATCCAAAAGAAATAATACACTATTAAATGAGTTAGTGGAAGAGAAATAATCATCAATATTTCTTCCCTTTAATAGATTCAGAGGAGTCAATCACTGCTTACAAGCTTCCAAACAAAAGTAAGGCAAAACTCTTAGTTAGAAATCTAATTTATCAATAGTTGTGAGCAGTGATTTGATTCTAAAAAGAATAAATAGTAAATAAAAAAATAAACAAATGAAAATCAGCAAATGAAAGTCAACAGGAAAAAATAAATGAATATCAATGAAAAAAAATTCTAAAATGAAACAGACAATCAAATCAAACAAAAAACTAAACAAAAAATGAAAAATAGAAAATTCAAAAATCAACAATCATTAGATTCATGCATTTATGTCAATCACACCCAGTCTGGTCCTTAAAATACTGAATGAGTCAAAGGCCAGTGGTTTAGTAAATATGTCAGCGAGTTAATTTTCAGGTTCTACATGGTGTAGCTCAATGTCCCCTTTTATAACATGGTCCCTAATGAAGTGAAACCTTATGTCAATGTATTTCTTTCTTGAATGTTGGATAGGATTCATAGAGATGCAGATGGCACTAGTATTATCACATAGAACTAAAATTATACCAACAGGTAATCCTAGATCCAGAACTTGTTGCTTCAACCAAAGGACTTGGGTCACACAACTTCTTAAGGCAATGTACTCAGCTTCAACAGTGAAAAGTGCTACAGAGTTTTATTTTCTACTGGACCAAGAGACTAAAAACTTTCCTATAAATTGGCAAGTTCCTGAAGTGCTCTTTCTATCCATCATACACCCTGCAAAATCAGAATCAGAATATCTAATAATCTCAAAAGAAGTACTGTACCTAGGATACCAAATTCCTAAGTTTGGGGTCCCTAAGAGATATCTGAGGATTCTCTTAACTGCAGTCAGGTGGGAGTCCTTAGGATCAGCTTGAAACCTAGCACAAAGATAAATACTAAACATGATATCAGGTCGGCTAGCAGTCAGGTAAAGCAATGATCCAATTATTCCTCTGAACTTCTTCTGATCAACAAATTTTTCATTTGAATCCTTATTTAACTGGATAGTAGAACTCATGGGAGTGTTTATTGGCTTGGCTTTATCCATTTTAAATTTCTTCAAGATATCCTTAATATACTTTGATTGATTGATAAAAGTTCCATAATCCATTTGCCTTATACTAAACCCCAAAAAAGTAGGATAATTCTCCCATCATACTCATCTCAAACTCCTTATTCATTATTTTAGAAAAATCATTACATAAGTTTTTATCAGAAGATCTAAAAAGTATATCATCAACATAAATCTGAACAATGAGTAAATCATCTCCTACTTTCCTCAGAAAAAGGGTGGTGTCTATGCTCCCCTTTACAAAATCTCTTTCTAATAGGAATGTGCTAAGCCTCTCATACCAAGCTCTAGGTGCCTGTTTTAATTCATATAAAGCCTTTTTTAATTTATAAATATGATTAGGATATTTGGGGCTCTCAAAACTTGGGGGTTGCTTTACAAAGACATCTTCCTTTATTACCTCATTTAAAAAGGCACTCTTCACATCTATTTTAAAAAGCATAAATTCCTTATAATAGGTAAAGATTAGTAGCACCCTAATGACTTCCAATCTAGCTACAAGGGTAAATGTCTCCTCAAAATTAATTCCTTTTATTTGGTTGTACCCCTTAGTTACCAATCTTACCTTATTCCTAACCACCACACCAGAATCATTCATTTTATTCTTAAAGACCCACTTGGTTCCTACTACACTTTGATCCTTAGGTCTTTCTATCAACTCCCAAACATCATTTCTCATAAATTGGTTAAGTTTTTCTTGTATAGCTAAGATTCAAAATTCATCATAAAGGGCTTGATGATGTTGGTAGGTTCAGTCATTGAGATAAAGGCAGAATGGTTTACTTTCTTCCTAAGTCCATGTCTACTTCTAACACCTTCAGAAGGGTCTCCTAAGATCAGTTCTTTAGGATGACTCGAAGAATATCTCCAATCTCTAGGCAAATTATTTTCAGGTTCTACCCTTTCCTCCAGATTTATATTTTCTACTCGTTGGATTATCTCTCCTACTTCCTCTTCTTCATCACCTCTAACCTCCTTAGGATCAGATTCATCAAACACCACTTGAATATCCTAAGAACACTCCTTCATCAGATTTTGGGTCAAATTTTTCTAAGGATGATTTCCCATTATTAAGAATGAATACCTTACAACCAAAGACATGTAGGTGGGACAGGTTTGGAGTTCTACCCTTAATGATCTCATAGGGTGTCTTATTCAGATTGGATCTAACATTCACCCTATTCAACACATAATAGGCTGTGTTCACCGCTTCTGCCCAAAAATATTTTGGAAGTAAATACTCAGCAAGCATGGCTCTAGCTGCTTCCACTAAGGTCCTATTCTTCCTTTCAGCTTTCTTGTTCTACTAAGGAGTCCTAGGAGCTGAAAAGTTGTGGCTAATCCCTTGCTCCTCATAGAAGGTTCCAAATCTCATATTTTCAAACTTCCCACCATGATCACTATGTATGGTCAAGATTTCACTTCCTAACTTCTTCTGAATCCAAGTGAAGAAAGATTTAAATTCATCAAATGACTCATATTTATGTGATAGAAATCTAATCCAAGTGAACCTTGAGTAATCATCGACAATCACAAATTCATAGACTTTTTCCCCTAAGCTGGCAGTGCTAATGGGTCCAAAGAGATGTGAAGGACTTCTAAAGGTCTAGAGGTGATGATGTCCTTAATGGAGTGGAAAAAGGATTGGACTTACTTCCTTAGCTGATAGGCATCACACAAATGATCCTTAGTGAACTTAAGCTTGGGGACACCTCTAACTAAGTCCTTTTGGGTGACTCTTTTAAGGGTTTTCATACTAGCATGACATAATCTCCTGTGCCACAGCTAAGGCTCATTAGCAGTAGTCTTTAAGTAAAAGAAATAGCACATTCAATATTATTTAAATCAAGCATATAGATATTATTGATCCTCTTGCCCTTTAAAATAGTGTTATTATTTAAGCTTATAATACATGTGTTTGCCAGGAACTTGATGTTGAACCCTTTATCACAGAGTTGACTGATGGTGAGCAGGTTGTGTTTTAGTCCATATATAAGAAAAATATTTTTAATCAAAAGGTTCTTGGAGTTTTTGATTATACTTGCACCCACCACTTTCCTGGTGGTGTTATCTCCAAGAGTGACCTTGCCTCCAGCCCTGGCCTCCAATGAAATGAATTGGTTTGCATCTCCAATCATATGTGTTAAGCATCTACTGTCTAGGTACCACATGCTCTCATGAGATCTTGTGTGAGAGAACCCCTACAAAATCATCAAATATCAAATTTAGGAACCCAAATAAGTTTGGGTTCCTTCTTATGAAAAGAAGAATGTAATGCATGTGTGTTGTGATGTTAAACATGTAATTTGGGCCTCCATACCCAATGTGTATTACAGTGAATAGTATAGGTGTGAGAGATATGTCCTAACATGCCACATAAGAAACATCTAACACCATGAAAAGATTAACTAATCTACGGGGGTGATAGTGCCTCTTCCTAGGTTTGAATAATGCATATTTTGATGATTTTGAATGTGATCCTTCAAGTGATGAAGGTTTGTAAAATTATGAAAATGTAGGAGGTGTTTCATTATTCTCAAATGTATTAAATTTTATACTTAAAAATTCATTTTCTTTTTTGAGACTTGCAATTTCAAATTTTAAATAATGCTCACTACTATCTATATTAGATGCATGAGTTTCTAATTTTTTAAATGCAGCTTCTAATTCAACATGCGATGCTTTTAATGAATCATGCTCAATTATCAATTCAGAATGCTTTTTATTTAGCTCATCAAATTCATCAAGTAGTGACATGTGATTGCTATCAAGTGTATAATGATCCTTAAGTAGCACTTCATGCTCTTTTTGTAGATTCAAGAATTCTAATTTCAAACTAGCATGAGTTTTCATAAGTTTTTTATATGACGAATGAATTTTCTTAGAAACATCAAGTAATTAATCGTAGGTCAGTTCACATATTTCTTCTTGATCAGACTGACCACGATATTCATCTACCATCAAACACAGGTTTGTAGTCTCCTCTTCAGCTTCAGTCTCAGAGGAGTCGGATGCAGAATCTGCCCAGAAAGCCTTTTCAATTTGCTTCTTATCCTTTCTAAACTTGGGTTTCTCCTCACCTTTCTCCTTACTTGGGTGAGCCTTAAGTATAGGACAATCAGCTTTTATATGTCCAGGCTTCCTGCATTCAAAATAAACTGTACCAGAAGAACCTTTAAAATTTTTGCTACTCTTACCTTTGTTCCACTTCTGATAGTTCTTGTGTTTCTTCCCTAGAAAGCTTTTGAATTGCCTAGTGATTAAGGCAACATCATTGCTATCAGACCCGAAAGTATCAGTATCCATATCATTGGCCTTCAATGCCACAGTTTTCTCTTTTTTCTTGTCACCTATATCAAGCTATCTTTGATTCACTCATTGTTCGTAAGCAATTAGTGATCCAATTAAGTTATCTTGTTCAAATATTTTGATTCACTGATAGCAGTTATATTAGAATCATAGGAAGAGGATAAACATCTAAAGATTTTGTTAACTTTTTCATAGTTGGTGAGTTCTCTTCCTAAGGCATGCAAGGAGGTGACAATTTGTATGAACATAGTGTACATTTCAGATTTTGACTCACTAGGTTTCATGCGTAAGAGTTCATAGTCATGAAATAGAATGTTCAATCTAGACTGTTTAACTTCAGTTGTGCCCTCATAAGTGATACACAATTTATCTCAGATTTCTTTGCCAGTTGTACAGGTAGACACACGCATATAATCTTTAGATTTTAAAGCACAGAAAAATAATTTAAGTATTTTTCATTCAGTTGTGCTAAATCTCGATCATTAAAAGTCCATTCAGCAAAAGAAAGTTCAGTTTTAATACCATTGACAAGTCTAAAATGTGCTTCATAATCATCTTTAACAAGCATCTACATCAAATAATCAATGGATTATAAAAATGTGGACTGGCGAGTTTTCCAAAAATTAAAAGGTATGTTATCAAATAAGGGTGGTCGAGTAATGGAATAACTTTCAGTAGTATTTCTATTACCAAAGTTAGCCATGGATCAAATTTAAAAGTTTTTCAAAACTTGATTTTATGAATCCCGCTCTTATACCACTTGAAAGTTTGTTAGGAATGTTAAGCCATTATGAACTAACCTAAGGCTAACCAAGAGGGGGGGGGGGGGTAAATTGATATTTTTAAAAATTCTTGAGTAAAAATAATTTAGAAAATATTTTTGAATGTTTTAAAATGATTACAATTTCACGATGATGTGCAGATGTTTAACGATAACAAAATAATAACTACAATCACACGATCATCAACATAAAAATAAATGCAAAAAATAATCTAAAAGAACACACTAGATTTTATAATGGTTCGATCAACTTGACCTACGTCCACTCCCCGGAGCTTCCCCTCCGGGTATTGCACTAACCGTAAGTGACTCTCCTTCTACTCCTACAGAAGGCGGAGAAGCCTTTACAAAAAATTTTTTCACCAACCCGGTGAGGTAGAGAACTCTGACTCCTTTCGCTTCCTCGTGAAGCAGGCATAGAACCTTACCTTCTTTCACTTTCTCCTGAAGCAGGCAGAGAACCTTGATCTTCTTGCAAACGATCCTTCCATAGAGACATTAAGGACAAGAGATGACGACCGGAGAAGACAACTCAGATCCTTACTTGGAGCAACCTTTATGAACACCTCACAAACTCCCCCTCATAAGATCCTCTCTATCTCTATCTCCCAAGCTCTCTCTCTCCTTCTCAAAGCTCTCACAGGAAAGGACAGTGGCAAAAAAGATCTCAACGATTAAAGACAAGAGATCTTAAATACAAAGACTCAAAAATTACATAAATTTCAACTTGTTATCAAGATCATTCAGGACGATTGAGATTGTCCTGTTCGATCAGTGTAAATCAAACCCTTTTAGCCTAGATAATCTGGTTCTTCTGGACGATTAGAAGATAAATTCTGTTTATATCACCCGGGATGATTCTGCGATTGTCCGGGATGGTTAGTTCAATTCAGGAATATCATCTAGAAGGCTATTCGGGTCGTCCAGGAGAACTGGTGCTGGACGATCTCAAAATGACTTGATCATCCAGGATGATACGTATATCATCTTGTACGATTAGTTTAAAAAGACCAAAATCATCCGGCACACTATTCGGGTCATACAGGTAAATCATACTGGACAATTTCAAACTAACTTGATCGTCCAGGATGATATTTCTATCATCCTGTATGATTAGTTCAAAATATAGAATATTGTGTGGCAGACTGTTCAGTCATCCAGGTGAAATGCACTTGACAGTCAAGTTTTCTAATTGATCGTCCAGGATGATCTTATGATCATCCAGGATGATATGATCGAATCACTCAAAGCTTAATTACTTTCCTTCATCACCTGAATAATTTAGGCATGATTATAATGCATTATCCAAGATGATACACGTATCATCCAGGACAATCCGATCAAAATGCTAAAAATAAAAACTTGCCTAACTTGGTCTGGCGGTTAAAAATTTCTGATTTGAGCATATCATCCTGTACGATGGGTGTATCGTTCAGGACGATCTTCTTAATTAGACTGACTTAACATGGTCGCCCTAATTAGGGTTTCTATTTTCAATAGATCAACCAAGATGATTTGAACAAAAATTGAATAGAAACTCTAACTAACTAAAACTCTCCCTCTGAGTGTGTGTGTAAGGTTACTTATCTTGGGGATCCATTGCATTACACTTGACTCAAGAAAGATGAAAAAATATATTGAACCTAAAAACTTAAACGGACTGACTCTATCTTGAGCTAGCTTAGATTGCAATTGATCTTGTGAACCTGAACGATTAGGCACTCAAACAAAAATAAAAATATTTGATATCATCAAAATCATAATTCTTGAATCCAGATTCACAATAAAGAGGTCAAGGGGATTCCCCTCAGTATAAAAAATATCATGCTCACCGATATGAGAAGACAGATGCAGCAATAAATAAGGGTCAAGGATAGGAAAATCTCTTAGTTGAATGAAAAAATGGCTGAGATGATGACCCAAATAACAGCAATGATGTAGATAATATAGAAAATTGCTATCACAAGCCCTGTACCTATTCATCTTGCAGATTATCCAAACCTCTAAATGCCTCAAGTCTCAAGAGTATGGGTACCGTTGAAGGTGGCAATAAGTTTAATAATGTCCCCTGGACAATCCTACTCCATAAAATATAATAAGTACCTCTGAGCCTATGACGGCTGCACAGCTAGAGGAAATAATAATTAAAAAGATCAAGGCTGTTATAGCCATTAATTAGGTGGAGAAATTGGTACGCAAGGGTTGCCCATATCCCGTAGAATATGACCAGGCATTATACCTGAAAGGGTACATATTCCCAAAATACAATACCTTAAATAGTAATAATAACCCTAGGCAGCACCTAGATATGGGAGGTAATGATGCGTTACTCTTCCAACAATTTGTGAAGAGGTTCGACAGTGAAACCAAGAAAATAACTATTAGCGACCTCACCTTAGATAAGCGAAAAAGAGACGAGTGAGTGACAAAATATATAACTCGCTACTAATTTGAGTATAAAATATGAGCAACAGCTGGAAGAGAAGTAAGCTGTTTAAGTGCTAATAGGAAATATCGATAATAATATGTAATCATTTTTGTGCTTGGCTACCATCACCATATTTCAGGATCTACTAGGCAGGGTGGCAAAATTTGAGAAGCTGAACTTATCAAGATCAGAAAGCCACTCTGATAAGCCCAAGAAGGTTAAAGCCTCCATTGCTAGAAGAGGTGAAGCCGACTCCACATTCTTCTCTAGAGACGATAATAGAAAGCATGTTGTATATAACGTAAATAAAGGAAAGTAACTTGTATACAAAGAATATAAAGGAAAATAACCAGCCTAACACCCTAATCCCCAACTAAAGCTGATACTCGGTGTAAATGATATGCTGTGAACTTTTCAGGATGGAGGAGAGCACTTGAAGCAAATAATAGGAACTGGTGATCGAATGTTCTCGTCCCTTAAGGAGAAAATGGATAGAAAATATTTATTCAAGAAGGAAAGTGTCGCTAAGTTTTTTTGACACGCACTCAAATCGGGCCTAAAATTGTTAGAATGTAAGAGGCCCAAAGAGTCTAATCATACTGGCAACCCAAACTATTATCTATATAATTTAGTAATTATCCATCCTATCAAAGATTGTTATATCTTTAAGAATTGGCTAGAAGAAAATATAAGAGAGAAGAACTCACATTGTTGAATAATGTATTGGCTCGCCCAAAAGAGAATTGACTCGGGTGGTTACGTCCCCTTCTGTATCCCTGATTGAAGAAAGAAAGGCCAAGGAATCAAATTGAGAAGAGTAATGGGAGATTGCGGTCTTAAAGAAGAAAGTGAAGTTGTTAAAGGAGCTTGAAGGATTTTTAGGTATGAAGTTAAAATCTCCTACTGAGCCAGTGCTAGATCTAAAAGGGTTGCCTATCACATCTACATCTATGTCCAAATAATAGCTAGCCAAGCTGGCTTCTCAAAATCTAATAAGGTGAAGTCCTCTGGGAAGAAGACCAAACTGAAGAAGCCTAATGAGAAAAATGTTGCAAATCTGAGTCCAAGGATTATAATTTTGATGATAACAAATATTATTATTTTCTTATCACTGTTATGATTTCATATCTATTTTGTTTGCCCTGCTCACTAATATTTCAAGTCCACAAGTTCGCTTGCTATGCCAATCAACTCAAGATCGAGTAGACTAAGGTTGAGTCTGTCTGTAATTTCAATTCTAATATACTTTTACCTTTCTTGAGTCAAGTCATGGACCCCAAGCTAAGTAACCTTACACACACACACTCAAGGAAGTGAATTAGTGAGTTAGAAAATTTTTTGTTTTTTGAACTAATCATACACTACGATATATATCGTACTAGATGATCAGTTCTACAGAAAACCTAGATTAGGGCACCCATTATTAAGTGAGATTAATTAATTAATTAATCATACTCGACGATTCAGATCATACATGATAATTAGTTATAGACATGAAAAATAGCTGTCAATCATAATTTAGGTAATTTCTTAATATACAAATTGTACTCTAATCATACAGTGATCTCTATCATACTGGATAATTTATGACAATCATGCTTAAATTGATCCTATAATTTGGGGACTAATTATGGTTAAAATAATCAATCATATCATACAGGATGATCAAAGATGATTGTACTATAAGATCAGATCCCAACATGGAATGATATTTAATCGTCACTCATCGTACATGACAAAAACTATAATATGTCAATTAATCATCCTAGATGATACACCGCCTTCGTATTGGATGAACCAATTGTTGCATGGGATGATATTTAATCGTCGGCTAACATAATAGATGATCAATACAGACTCATGAACTAATCATCCTGGATGATAGAAATATCATACAGATGATCCATATAAATACTTAAATTGATCGTACAGACCAATGCAATTCGTACTAGCTGAATATGCTATTTAATACTAATGGTACAAGATAATCTCACGATCGTACTAGATGATCTTTGACGGCAAATTAAAAATTAGTGCTTCTTTTGGAGGCTCTCTATTTAAGCTCTCATATAGTCTTGAGAAAAAATCTTTTGCTGCTGAGTTGAACTAAGAGAGAGTTTAAAGAAGGAAGAGAGAGAGAGAGAGCTTGGGAGAGAGAAATCCTTACGAGGGGGAGCTATGAGGGATTCACAAAGGTTTCTCTAAATAAGGTTTCCATCATCCTCTTCAAGCTGCTTGTATGATTCTTTAGTCGCTCTGGGGGAGACTTTCATCAACATCAGATTTAGGTTCTTTGCCTACTCTAGGAGGGAGTAAAAGGATTACAAAGTTCTCTTCCTACTTTAGGAGGGAGTAAAAGGATTCCAAGGTTCTCTGCCTACTCCAGGAGGGAGTAAAAAGGTTTCTAGGTTCTCTGCCTACTCCAAGAGGGAGTAAAAGAATTCAAAGTACTCTACCTCACCTGGTTGGTGGAAAGTTTTTGTAAGGGCTTCTCGCCTTGATGTGGTGGTAAAAAGGAGAGATACTACTTTTAGTGTAATACCTAGAAAGGAGGTTTCTGGGGAGTGGACGTTGGTCAGGTCGATCGAACTATTATAAATTCTAGTGTGTTCATTCTAATTATTTTTTGTATTTTATTTTTTTTGCCCTGCTCACTAACATTTCAAGTCCACAAGTTCACTTGTAATGCCAATCAACTCAAGATTGGGTAGACTAGGGTTGAGTCTATCTGTAATTTCAATTCCAATATACTTTTACCTTTCTTGAGTCAAGTCATATATCTGGTGGACCCTAAGCTAAGTAACCTTGCACACACACACTCAAGGGGGTGAGTTAGTGAGTTAGAATTTTTTTTTATTTTTTGAACCAATCGTACAGTATGATATATATCATACTGGATAATCAGTTATGTAGAAAACCTTGATTAGGACACTCATTATTAAGTGAGATTAATTAACTAATCATACTGGATTATTCAGATCGTACAGGATGATTAGTTATAGTCATGAAAAATAGCCGCCAATCACAATTTAGGTAATTTCTTAATATACAAATGATACTCTAATAGTATAATACGATCTCTATCATACTGGATGATTTATGATAATTATGCCTAAATTGATCCTGTGATTAGAGGACTAATTATGGTTAAATTAATCAATCATAATATATAGGATAATCATAGATGATCGTACTGTATAATCAGATCCCAGCATGGTATAATATTTAATCGTCACCCATGATACAGGAAAAAAACCATAATGTCAACTAATCGTCCTAGACGATACCCCTCCTTCGTACTGGATGAATCGATTGTTGCATGGGATAATATTTAATCATCGACTATTGTACTAGACGATCAATACAGACTCGTGAACTAATCATCCTGGATGATAACAATATCATACGGGATGATCCATGCAAATACTTAAATTGATCGTACAGACCAATGCATTTCATATTGGCTGAATATGTTATTTTGTACTAATCGTACAAGATGATCTCATGATCGTACTGGATGATTTTTGACGGCAAATTGAAAATTTGGGCTTCTTTTGGAGGCTCTCTATTTAAGCTCTCATATAATCTTGAGAAAAAATGTTTTGTCACCGAGTTGATCTGAGAGAGAGCTTAGGGAATGAAGAGAGAGAGCTTGGGAGAGAGAGAGATCCTTATGAGGGGGAGTTATGAGGGATTCACAAAGGTTGCACCAAGCATAGTTTCCATCATCTTCTTCTAGCAGCTTGTTTGGTTCCTTGGTTGCTCAAGGGGAGACTTTTGTCAGCATCAGATCTAGGTTCTCTGCCTACTCTAGGAGGGAGTAAAAGGATTCCAAAGTTCTCTGCCTACTCCAGGAGGGAGTAAAAGGATTCTAAGGTTCTTTGCATACTTCAGGAGGGAGTAAAAAGATTTCTAGGTTCTCTGTCTACTCCAGGAGGGAGTAAAAGGATTCAGGGTACTCTGCCTCATCAGGTTGGTGGAAAGATTTTGTAAGGGCTTCTCCGCTTTGCTGTTGGAGCAAAATGAGAGACACTACTTTTAGTATAATACCTGGAAAGGAGGTTTTCATGGAGTGAACATAGGTCAGGTTGACCGAACCACTATAAATTTTAGTGTGTTCATTTTAATTATTTTTTTATATTTTATTTTTATTGTGATTAACTGCTTCGGTGAAAACTCTAATCTTTTTGTTATGAATTTAATTTGCGTCCGCATCAAGTTAAAAAAAGATTTTTCATTTTATTAAAGAATTTTTTTTAAATTACTAATTCACCCCCCTCTTGGTAGCCTTAGAACTAGTTCTTTAGGGTTTAATAATCCTCATGAACTTTTAAAAAAGCCAGCCACTCAAAGGACCATTGATAGTTTGGATGAATATTATCAAACTATAAGGCGACCTATTAAGCTCACTAACTTCATGTCATAGCTTAAAATTGACAAAGCAGAAGATCATGGAGATTCACTTTCCATAGAATCGTGTCAGGTTATCTCAGTGATATCAGATACGCTGATAAAAGAAGAATATGTTGAGGAGGCAACTTTTGAATCTTGTCTGATGGTGTTGCCGATGGACTATAATTTAGAGGAGGATCTATATTTTCCAAATGAAGGTGAATCAATTCCCGATATAATGTCATAAATAGAGCACGTAAATTTGGATGGTGATTCTAAATCAATAGATAAATCACCTGAAGCAACAATGGCTAACTCTGAAGAAAATTCTTTACTAAATGAGTCTGAGCCAGATGAAGTGACCTAAGTGCAGTTGAGGAGTGGCATGATGCTGCCTCTTCTGTCGAAGAAAGGGGTACCTAATAAAGACAAGGGGAAAGAGATAGTGGTCAACAAAGATATTATACCTAAAGACCCTTAAAAAAAGGACACTTCAGCCAAATGGATAGATTATAATATCTCATCACGTATAAAGAAGATACCTACGTAACTCAGCATATACGATGCCCTTGTAATATTTAAAGACCTTCGGGAGACTTTGATTCAGTCTTTTAAAGATCCCAAAAAATATGAGACATATTTTACTAAGTGTTACATGACTGAAGTTCTACAAGATCGAAATGAGACAATTATTAATTTCATCGAAGATGACATGATGCTCAGAATAGTAGATCATAACCTCCCTCTATACATTACTGCAGAGAGCAACGACATCATAATCAGTTGGATCCTGGTTGATCCAGGATCTTATATAAATCTTATAAGATTGAAAGCATTGAGATCAATGTGCCTCGAGGTGTAGCACCTCGGGTATGATAAGATGATGGTGCATGGCTCAACGAGAAAGGATAGAAGACTTTAGGGTCATTCATACTCCCTATCATATTTGGAGAACTATATATTGAAGCCAAATTCCATGTGACTGATACAAACACCTCATTCAAGGTGCTTCTGGGTCACCCCTGGTTGCACGGATATGGCATTGTCCCATCAATCTTGCATCAATGTATGAAGTACCTTAGAGATGGAGAGGCATTCAGGATCTCTAGCGACATCTAGCCATTTGTAGTTCATGAGGTAAAGATATACAAAGATGCCAATATTTCATTCCAGAAGAGCCAAATCCATCGACCTTTTTAGAGGCCAAAGCATTGAAGTCAAAGGCTACAAAGCAGCCTAAACTAGAATATGAGAAGAGGCAGGTAGGGAGAAAGAAGGCAGAGCTGACTCTCCCTAAAGCTGCCACTACTTTTAGAACAAGAAGAGTTATGCCTCACCTATGGAGTGACATGGAAAAAGATGATTTCATCCTTGCCAAATCCAATAAGATATACTAGTCTACAGTCAAAGGGAAGAAGAAAGAGGAATATTCAGATTTTGATTGTGACTATGAGTCTACCTACACGAGCAAGGTGCAGTATATAATCTCAAGAAGAGTAGGTAGCTTGTTGATTTCAGATAGTATATATGTGGTCAAATGTCTTCCTCCACGACGCTTCAAGGAAATCATCCCTCAAGGGGAGCATAATGTTGGAGAGCTTAAAACACTCTATGTACCTCCTCTTAGCAAAGGGATTGGACCAGGCAGTTTACTTTATAAAGACAAGAAATATGAAAATGAAAATTATGATTGGCTTGTCGAGCTCATTGATTCTGGAGAAATAATGCCTACGAGAATACTTAGGTTTTGTCCCAAAAATCTTTGAATAATGCTACAAAAATAAGTTAATATCAATACTACTAAACGACAAGCTTGCCTCCACCTGAGTATCTGGTACCAAAAAAATTCTCATGTATTGTGAAGAAATGATATTCTTGCAACAAAAGGTCTCAGATTTATTGTGTAGAAGTACTCTCGAAAGGAGATTTTCCAAGTAATCACATGCGGGGAAATTGAATCCGATGACAATAATAAAGAGGAAATGTATGAAGTATACTTTCAAGATGACTAGCCTATAGAAGCTAAGCCTGCACTAGAATAACTTGAAGATGGTAGAGAGGAAGCTACTATGAATGAGTTGAAAGAAATTAATTTAGGGACTGAAGAAGATCCTCGCTCGATCTTCATAGTGCCCTTCTACCAGAAGAGAAAATAGAAGAAATAAAATACCTCCTTTGTGAATTCAGGAATTGCTTTACCTGGACATATACTGAGATGCTCGGCTTATCCCTTTATATAAGAGTTTGTAGACTAGTCATCAAACCGAATGCATCAACCATCACATAAGCTCTAAGGAGAATGAGATTGGAGATTGAAGAACATGTGATTGTAGAGATGAAGAAGCTTATAGAAGCGAGCTTCATTCATAAAGAAAAATATGCCGACTGGATCGCCAATATTATCCCTGTCAAGAAAAATAATGACCATATTCATATCTGAATCAACTTTCGGGACCTCAACAAGGCATGTTCAAAAGATAATTTTTTGCTCTTAGTCTCAAAACTTTTAATGGATAACACATCAAACTATGACATATTCTCCTTTATGGATAGATTGTCAGGTAACAATCAAATCAAGATGGGGCCTAATGATGAAAAGCACATATCATTTAGAATGCCCATCGGCATATTCTTCTACACGGTCATGCCTTTCGAACTGAAAAAATACTGGTGCCACCTATTAGTGGGCAATGACATGCATTTTTTATGAATTAATACATCAGAAGGTCAAATGTTATGTAGATGACCTCATCGCCAAGAGCATGAAATAGAAAGACATCTAAATGACCCGAGGATCATATTTGAGAGCATAAAAAAGTTTGATCTAAAGATGAATTCCCTCAAAATATACTTTTAGGGTATCCTCAGAGAAATTTCTCATATACAACATTCGTCACCGAGGCATTGGAGTTGACCCCAATAAGATTAAAGTGATCATGGAGATGCTACCACCAAAGAATATTTGACAGCTCCGCTACCAACCCTTTTTCAAACTGATGAAGAAAGATGCTCGCTTCATATGAGACAAAGAGTACCAGAAGTCCTTTGACAATATCAAGAGATACTTATTAAACATGCCTATTCTCGCAGCGCCAATTTTGGGGAAGCATATTATCATGTACACTACAATACTGGAAGAATCCCTCATAGCACTGTTGGCCTAACATAATAAAGAGAACAAGAAGAATTCACTCTACTATATAAGTCAAAGTTTGATTGGAAAGGAGATACATTATTCTCCAATTGAGAAGCAATGTCTGGCGTTGATTTTTACTGTTCTAAAACTCTGCCACTACATGCTATCTCATAAAATTATATTGATATCATAGATTGATCTGCTAAAATTCTTAATGATAAGACCAGTATTGATATGTCGTTTAGCTAGGAGGGCAGTAACACTCTGATAGTTCAATATCACGTATATGCATAAAAAGTACTAAAGGGGTAATACTTAGCATTTTCTTCGCCATGTATCCTATCCCTATAGATTTTCCACTCAATGGCGATCTACCTAACGAACAGATCATGCAGGTCAAGAAAAAAGAGAAATCATAAGTTTGGGAGATGTGCTTCAACGAAGCATCATTGATTAAACCTGCCCAGCCTCTAAATCAGGAAAAAGCTCGAGTTGGCATTGGTCTCATTTTTTATAGCACCTGAGGGAGGCATAATGAGATTTTCATTAAGTCTAACTGAGCCACGAACTAATAATGAGGCAGAATATGAGGCCCTAATAGTGGGTTTGGATATTGCCATTTTAGTCAGGATTTAAAATCTTCAGATCTATGGTGACTCTCAACTTGTTATAAATCAAGTTCTTGGTATATACAAGATTTGTAAGCTAAGTTCTTGGCATTTATCGTCAGTGAGCTCTCAAGCTTTTGAAATAAGTGCCAAATGTTAAGATAGCTTAAGTTCCTTGAGGTAAGAATATCAAAGCAAATTGTCTGGCCAAATTAGCCAAGGAAATAAAACTATGGATAATGAGGAGCCTATATTGATTGAAGTCTCACCCATTAAATCTTAGAGTAAGTAATCTTATAATTCCCACAGGTAGAGGGAATACCAAATTCAATCTAGCAGGATGCAACTCTGGTTGCTCCTCAAAATCCCCAATAAGCAGCTTTTAAAAATCAACCAGATAAACACCAAGCATCCAAAAGAAGGTGTAGATCTAGCAGATGCTCAGAGTCATGGTGGTATTGCTTGGATGTGACAAGAAGATTGGAGGTAACTTTTATTGATTTTTTAGAGAAAGTAAACTCCCAACAGACAAATCTCTAGCTGCACAAATAAAAAAAAGAGCCTTGCGGTATGCGTTCGTTAACAACATGTTGTATCGATGAGCTTTCGAACAGATGTGATTGAGATGCCTAAGGACAAAATAAGTTCAAAAGATTGTAGCTAAAGTTCATGAAGGACTTTGTGGCGCATACAGCTAAGGTCCTAAGATTATGCTAAAATTAAAAGAATGGGATATTACTAACTAATAAAGGTGAAGGATTGTATTGGCCATACTAAAAGGTGCCACGAGTGTCAAATTCACAATAATGTTATACATCAACTACTAAATCTACTGCACCCTATAGTGACATCTTGGCCATTTGAATGTTAGGGCACAGATATAATCGGGCAAATAGATCCACCGTTATCAACTGTACATCGCTTAGTATTGGCAACAATAATTACTTTTCTAAGTGGGCAGAGCAGCTCGATTTAAGGATATCACATCCAAGCCATGCAATTAATTTTTTCACCCACAACGTGGTCTACAAATTCAGGGAACCACACCGTATAATCTCAAATAATACTATGGCATTTAAGAGCACCAAAATCTACAAGTTCATTGATTGACATAAAATTGATTGATGATATTCATCCATATACAACCCAAGAGTAAATGGCCTGACAGAAGTATTCAATAAGACACTAGTGAAGTTATTGAGAAGGTCCTCACCAAGAATAAAAGAGAGTGGCACACAAAGATGATAGAAGTGCTATGGGCATATTATGCAACTTCCAAGATGCCAACTGAATCCACTCTCTATGTACTGGTGTTTAGAATTGAAGCAGTGCAGTCATTGGAAATTGAGCTTCCATCACTTCGAATAGCTATCCAATATGACCTCACTTAGGAGCAAAATGCTCGCTTGAGAATGGAAGAGCTTGATGCACTTAATGCAATCGGACTGCAAGCTTAATAAAACTTGGAGATCTATCGAGAAAAGATAGCCAAATTCTTTGATCGAATGGTGCACCACTGAGCATTTCAAGAAGAAAAATTGGTCCTAGTGCTGAAAATGCAATCATCTTACACTAAAAAAATGATGATAAATTTGTGTCAAATTGGGAAGGCCCCTTAGCCATCAAGGTATATCATGGAGGAGCTTACCAGTTGATCGATCTAAAAGGTCAGAGGCCTATGCCGCCGATCAACAGTCGATATTTAAAGAAATATGATGCATAAAGATCATGTGAGAAAATTTTGTGTTCAATGTACTATATAATGATCAAAGTGTTATATACATATGTGTCAACACATGTACTTTTATATTTTGAAATTCTCTTGTGCTTCAAGAATGCATTTAAAAAATTTCACAAAAATCTCCCTTAAGATAGGGAGCATTTTTAAATATTTATTTAGGTCAACATCATGCCGTGTACCAAAATCCTCAAATAAATATTTAAAATTCAAAACTAGAAGACCTTTCTAAAATTTCCCTACAATATAGGAGGCATTTTAAATATTTATTTAGGTCGACATTGTGATACACACCGAGATCCCCAAGTAAATATTTAAAATCTCAAAATACTAAACTCACGTTATCCTCCCCTGTAAGACAATGGGCATTTTAAATATTTATTTAGATCAACATCATGCTACAGCTGAGATCCATAAATAAATATATAAAATCATCAAACATGAATATTCCTTCAAGTATGAGGATATAACAACTTCCTATATCAACACATAAGCAGTTAATCTTTCGAGAGTTCGGGACACCACCTTCTCCAACATACTGAGACTTTAAAAGTTAGGAAAGAAGATTTTTATGACTACACACTCCATAGCAGCTTAAATTATTCTGCAGCTTGAAGCTTAAAGTTCTAATGGGTGCATGAGGTCAGACTCAATAAGCTTAGACATGGCTGAGTCGCTAACAGCCCCGTCTACTCAATACGCCATAAGAAAGGCCATAGTAGAGGAACCTCCATTTCATCAACCCATCAGTAAGGAATGTAAGAAGCACGAAGGGTCATTTGACTCGACACATTCAAGTAGTCGTAGTCCATTAAATTCTACTAATTGATCAGAGAATCAAAGTTTCAATGAGAAGGATGAGTGGCGTGTAACTTTTGAATATGTGTAGGCTCCAAAATCTTTGACCATAGAGGATGACTCAAAATTTACCAACTTCAGTATATTCAGCATTGGGGAGCGCATTTCTCATAGCTCAAATCTAAAGCCTGAACAGACATATGAGGTCAAACTCAACAAGCCCAGATGTGGTAGAGTCGCTAGCAGCTCTGTCTATCCAACACGTCATAAGAAAGATCATAGTAGAGGAACCCCCATTTCAGTAACCAAATGATAAAAGCTATTAAATTTTAGCTTATCTAGTCTGATGAACTCAAGTAACCCAAATTAAAGTCTTCTTAACTAGTTAAAGGTCAAAATATTACTTATATTTGGTACTACCAATGCAATCAAAACCTGCAAATTTTACATCAAGCCGTCGCACAAAGCACAAGACAAAAGAAGTCAAAATTCCAAACCTCAGGTTAAGCTATGCAAAGAGTACAACTGCTGACTCTAACAAGTGGTTAAAGCTAAAAAACTCACAACTATCCTCAAAGATAGGGGCATTTTAAATATTTATTTCAATCGACATCATGCTACATATCTAGATACCCAAATAAATATTTAAACTTACCTACAATGCTATCAACACAACTCAAAATTTAACCAAAGAAGAAAATAATAAAAAAATCCTTGATGTATATATATAATCATCATAAGGTATAAGTACACTTGAAAATAAAAAATTACTGAGTACGTCTCACAGGAAGGGAGTAAAAGGGGAAGACACGTCAAAGGAAGCGAGCCTGTAAGTCTCTTGAAAGTTCGATAGGGATGTTAAGCCCTTATGAACTAGCCCGAAGCTAACCAAGAGGGGGGGTGAATTGGTAGTTTTAAAAACTTTTTTAACCACAAGAAAGATCTTTTTATAATTTGCAACAAAAATGAATAAAAATAATAATAATAAGATCAATCACAGATTTCACCCAAGCAGATAACAACAAAAAAAATAAAGTGCGAAAAATAATCAGAAAGAACACACCAGATTTTATAGTGGTTCGGTCAACTTGACCTAAGTCCACTCCCTGGAGCCTCGCCTCCAAGTATTGCATTACTCAAATCAGTGACTCTCCCTTTGCTCCCATAATAAGGCAGTGAAGCCTTTACATAACTTCTTTTCACCAACTCGGTGAGGCAGAGAACCCAGACTTCTTTTGCTTCCTCCTGAAGCAGGCAGAGAACCCAGACTCCTTTCGCTTCCTCCAGAAGCAGGCAGAGAACCTTACCTCCTTTTGCTTCCTGCTGAAGCAGGTAGAGAACTTTGACTTCTTGCTGACGATCCTTCCCACAGAGACACCACGGGATAAGAGATGATAACCGGAGAAGACGACTCGAATCCTTGTTTAGATTAACCTTTGTGAACACCTCACAAATACCTCCTTACAAGATTCTCTCTCTCTCTCCCAAGCTCTCCCTCTCCCTCTCAAAGCTCTCTTAGGAAAGGACTTTGGCAAAAAGTTTTTTCAATAACAAACAAAAAAGTTTAAATAGAAAGGCACAAAAAATGCCCTAAAATTCAACTTGCCATCAAAGATCATCTAGGATGATCGAAGGATCGTCCTGTACGATCAGTGTAAATCTTTACCAATTGGGCTAGACGATTTGGCTTCTTTGGACGATTAGAAGACATATTTTGTTCAAATCATCCGGGACGATCCTGCGATCGTCCAGGACGATCCTGCGATCGTCCAGGACGATTAGTTCAACTCAGGAAAATCATCATGAGGATTATTCGGTCATCCTGGACAAAATATTGGATGATCTGAAGAAAAAGACTTGATCGTTCGAGATGATGCCTATCGTCCCGTACGATTAGTTAAAAAATGAACAAAATCATCATGTACATTATTCGGATCATCCTGCACATACAAGTTGTATGATTGAAAATGACTTGATCATCTGGGATGATATTTTTATCATCCTGGATGATTAGTACTAGTAGGCTTATATCGTCTAGCACATTGTACGGGTCATTCAGGTGAAGTCATTTGGATGATGAGCATTTTTAACATATCATCCGGAGGACGATGTGATTAATCAAAATAATCCTTGATTTCTTTCTTTAATGACCTGGCTAATTTAGGCATGATTGCTGTGAATCATCCAGGATGATACATGTATCATCCAGGATGATTAGATAGAAGAACTAAGAAATCAAAACATACCTTAGTCTGGTGGCTGAGAATTTCTGATTTGAGCCTATCGTCTTGTACGATCAGAGGATCGTCTAGGACGATCGACTTAATCAGACCGACTTAACTTAATAGCCTTGATTAGGGTTTCTATTTTCAATGGATCGTCCAGGATAATATGGCGATCGTTCAGGACGATGTGATCAAAAATAGAGTAGAAACTCTAACTCACAAAAAATGTCCCCCTGAGTGTGTGTGTGTAAAGTTACTTAGCTAGGAGATCAATTACATTATATTTGACTCAAGAAAGGGAAAAATTATAGTTAAACACATGCGGACTCGATCTTGAGTTGGCTTGAATTGCATTTGATCTTTTGTACCATAAATTTTAGCCAATCAAAACAGAAAATAAAAATATTTATTATCATCAAAATTATAATCCTTAAATCCAGATTTGTAACAATCTCCCCCTTTTTGATGATGGCAAATATTTATTCAGTAGTTTCAAATAAAGCAGATAGGAATAATGAACGTACATACGAGAGAAGATTTGTCATTATAAATTTTACTAATCATTGACAAATAGTGACAAAAAATACAACAAAAAAAAACTACAACACAAAAATAACAAAAGAAACTACTAGTAACACAAAAATTAACTCCCCCTTTTGACATCACAAAAAGGAGGAAAAAAAAGCAAAACAAAACAAACTAGAAACATCACAACATAGAAAACTAATAGAGAGGCGGATCCTGATCAGATGGAGGAGGAGGTGGTGGCTGAAAATAGCTATGGATGGTGGCAAACTGTTCTCCAAACCAGGCCATGTCATGGTCGTGCTGCTGCCGCTACTATGTAGCGTAGTCATTGAATCGTCTCACATCCTCAGCATGCTGCTGCTCCTGGGCAACCACGTAGGAGTCAAAGAGGGCCCCCACTGGTCAAATCACTGCAACTAGTGATCTAAATGTGATGCTATATGGAGAGGAGCAGGTGCAGCAGGCTCAAGAGTAGCCTCTCCCTCTCTCCCTCAACATCCGTTGCGGGCTCCGAATGAAGTCTAGTACTGTGGAGAGTATGAAAAGAGCTATTGGAGAATAAGATAGGTGGGATTCTATCTAGATTTGGATATTGAAAATTATATTTTATTTCAAGGGTATAATGGATGAGATGTCCTAAAGCTAGATTGGGGTGTCTCTTGTGGCCCGGATCCCTAATGGTAGTCAGTTGTTCAATGTAGCAAAAAAGTAAATCAGTTGCATAAAAGTCACGACGGGCAATAATGTAGTAGGTAGTTATGGAGAGCAAAGGAGTGATGTGGATGCGGTCCCCAGCCTTAAGAATGATGGAGGAGCGAAGGACATGTTGGATTGTCCTAGCATTCTTAACTAGGGAGGAACAGGCCTTGTCATGGTATTGGGCATTTGTGGTTCTAAGGAAGTGATTGGCGACACTCCAGTTAAAGTCAAGGTCAGATACTAAAATATGAAGCTTATCACCAGAAGTGGACAGTTGAAGAATGTTATGAAAATCCTAGGGGGTTAATTCTATAGGTAGTTGATTAACAAAGGAGTGAAAAGTAGAGTAATCAGAGGTAATGCAAAGATTTGCAAAGAAAACCCTAAGAAGTTCAGTGCTGAAAGGAAAAGCTAGAGTAAGAATGAAGGTGAGGGATGTGTGAGTGAATATAACAAGTACCAGATAGGTGAGGGTCTGTGGGTTCACAATTTTGGAGATAGTGATCCCAGTATCAAGATATCTTTGAAATACAGCTTAATCGGCTGCATCAATTAAGCGGGGATCGGTATTTCCCTGGGAGGAACTAACACCCTGTTGCTTAGATCTCTTACCACCAGCCATAAGAAAGAGATGAGTAGGAATAGAAAGAAGTTGTGGTGAAAAAAATGGATGGAAATTAGCTGTTTAAAAAGAAAATGGCCATATCATCCAGGATGATCGTAGGATCGTCCAGGACGATAGGAGCAACTATTATGTATAGGATGATTGGTCAAAAAGGTGGTATGATCGTCCAGCATGATTAGACACAGACGATCATCCCGAGGAGTCCAGCCGGACGACCTTTGACGAAAAGTATCATCCCTGACGATTAGGTGGATCATCCAGGATGATATGCAATAAATGCATCGGACGGGCCGAATTTGAATCATCCAGCTACAGACACATGGATCATCCAGGAAGATAAGGTGGATCGTCCAGGATGATCACCAATAATTAGTGCATACCAGCCGTTAGATCATGGTGGAGATGATTTGAATGGATTATCCAGGATGATGTATGGATCATCCAGGATGATGTGTGGATCGTCCAGAACGATATGAAGAAAAATTTTGACCAAGATAATGAATGGAGAGGGATGATCAGGGAGTCCCAAAAACACATAAAAATAGAAAAAAATCAAAATCAAAGCAAATCAATAGAAAATAGAAATGGGAAAATAATAGAAAAAATAATGGATTTTTTTTTAATCAACCAGCTCCAATAAATTAGAATTTTTCTTAATTTTTAATTCAAAAGCCAATAAGAAGAAAATCAACCACACTAAAATTCAAAAAAAGTTGAAAAAGTAACTTTCATAACTTCTATCTCGGACACCTTATAGGTTTAAATTTCTTTAAAACAAAAGTCTAATTCAGAAGAAAAGAAATTAGATTAAAAAAGAAATCCTTTCAAGCCTCGTTCCAAAAAAGTATCTGATAGAATAGTATTACAAAGTAAAGAATCAGAAATCATGATTTTTTGTCTCAAGCTTTTGAAAATATTAATCGGCTCATAGATTTTTTTAAGACATTTAAAGATCTGAAAAGGAAGAAAGCTTTATCTTTGGGGGCTTATTTAGTGCCTCTTTTACAATTTATTTGGCGCACTTTGTGCATCTTTTAATTTTTGATACACTTTGTGTATCCTTTTTAATTTGGCAATATTATGCATCTTTTCAGCTTTAAGCTTATTTTGTGCCCCCTTTTTTATGCTCTTTGTGCATCTTTTACAAGCTTGTTTTCTTTCATAATCGTTAAAGAAACTCAGTTGTGAAATTACCTTTCCGACATAAGAGAGGATCAAAACTCACTCTCTACAATAAGGAGGAGTAATTCACAGAATAAAAGTTATACATCATATGATAAGTGCAATCACTTGATTAAGAAAAATATAACAATGATCCAAAACTTTGAAGACACTATTCATATGAGGTAGATTACTGTAGGAAGATAAAATAGATCTCTAATTCAAAAACTATCATTTTAATTTTGAAGAAGATTTTTATCCAAAAGAAATAATACACAATTAAAGGAGTTAGAGGAAGAGAAATAATTATCAACATTTCTTTCCTTTAACGTATTCAGAGGAGTCAATCACTGCTTATAAGCTTCCAAATAAAAATAAGACAAAACTCTCAATTAGAAATCTAATTTATCAGCAGTAGTGAGCAGTGATCTAATTTATATAAAAAATAGTAAATAAAGAACAAGTAGGAAATCACATTAAAATAAATACTCAAATCAAGAAAATAATAATAAAAAAGAAAATCAGCAGAGAATAAAAACAACCAAAAAATAGATAATCAAATCAAACACAAACTAAATGAAAAATCAAAACACAAAAATTTAGAAATCAGCAATCATCAGATTCATGCATTTATGTCAATCACACCCAATCTGGTCCTTAAAATGCTGAATGAGTCAAAGGCCAGTGGTTTAGTAAAGAAGTCAGCCAGTTAATTTTTAGTTGCTATATGGTGTAGCTCAATGTCCCCTTTTGTAATATGATCCCTAATGAAGTGATGCCTTATGTCAATGTGTTTGGTTCTTGAATATTGGATAGGATTCTTAGAGATGTAGATGACACTAGTGTTATCACATAGAATTAAAATTATGCCAATAGGTAATCCTAAATCCAAAACTTATTGCTTCAACTAAAGGACTTGGGCCACAAAACTTCCTAAGACAATGTACTCAGCTTCAGCAGTGGAAAGTACAATTGAATTCTATTTTCTATTGGATCAGGAGACTAAAGACTGTCCTATGAATTGGCAAGTTCCAGAAGTGCTCTTCCTATCCACCCTACATCCTATAAAATCAGAATCAGAATATCCAATAATCTCAAAAGAAGTGTTGTTCTTAGGATACCAGATTCCTAAGTTTGGGGGCCCTAAGAGATATCTAAGGATTGTCTTAACTGTAGTCAGGTGGGATTCCTTAGGATCAGCTTGAAATCTAGCACAAAGATAAATACTAAACATAATATTAGGTCAGCTAGCAGTCAGGTAAAGTAGTGATCCTATAGTTCCTTTATACTTCTTCTGATCAACATATTTTTTATTTGAATCCATATCTAACTGAACAGATGAACTCATGGGAGTGTTGATTGGCTTGGCTTTGTCCATTTCATATTTTTTCAAAATATCCTTAGTGTATTTTGATTGATTCAGAAAGGTTCCATCATCTATCTGTCTTATGTTAAACCCCAAAAAGTAGGACAATTCTCCATCATACTCATCTCAAACTCCTTACTCATTATTTTGGAAAAATCATCACATAAGTTTTTATCAGAAGATCCAAAAAGTATATCATCAACATAGATCTGGATAATGAGTAAATAATCTCATATTTTCTTCAGAAAAAGGGTGGTGTCAACGATCCCCTTAACAAACTCTCTTTCTAATAGGAATGTGCTAAGCCTCTCATACCAAGCTCTGGGTGCTTATTTCAATCCATATAAGGCCTTTTTTAATTTATAAATATGATTAGGATATTTGAAACTCTCAAAGCCTGGAGGTTTCTCAACAAAGACATCCTCCTTTATTATCCCATTCAAAAAGGCACTCTTGACATCCATTTAAAAATGCTTAAATCCCTTATAACAGGCAAAGGCTAGCAACACTCTAATGGCTTCTAACTAGCTACAAGGGCAATGGTCTCCTTAAAATCAATCCTTTCTATTTGGTTGTTGTACCCATTAGCCACCAATCCTGCCTTATTCCTAACCATAACACCAGAATCATTCATCATATTCTTAAAGACCCATTTGGTTCCCACTACACTTTGATTCTTAGGTCTTTCTTCTAACTCCCAAACATCGTTCCTTACAAATTGGTTCAATTCCTCTTGCATGGCTAAGATCCAAAACTCATTAGATAAGGCTTGATTCAGGTTGGTGGGTTCAGTCATTGAAATGAAGGTAGAGTGGTTTACTTCTTTCCTAAGGCCATGCCTAATTCTAATACCTTCAGAAGGGTCTCCTAAGATCAGTTCTTTAGGATGACTTGAAGAATATCTTTAGTTATATGTCTTGAGCATCCGTTGTCCAGGTACCATATGCTCTCATGAGGTCTTGTGTGAGACCACACCTACAAAATCATCAAACGTCAGATTTAAGAATCCAAACAAGTTTGGGTTCCTTCTTATAAAAAGAAGAATGCAATGCATGTATGTTGTACTGTGAAACATGTAATTTGGGCCTTCATACCCAATGTGTACTATGATGAACAGTGCAGGTGTGAGAGATATGCCCTAGCATACCACAAGAAAAATATCTAACTCCAGGAAAATGGTTAACTAATCTACATGGGTGATGTGCCTCTTCCTAGATTTGAATGAAACATGCTTTGATGATTTTGAATTAGATTCTTCAAGTGATGGATGTGCATAAAATTGTGCAAACTCAAAAGCACTAATTTTTACACTTAGAAATTTATTTTCCTTTTTAAGACTTATAATTTTAAATTTCAAATAATGCTCATCACTATCTAAATCAGATGCATGTGATTCTAATTTTTTAAATGCAGCTTTTAATTCAACATGCGATACTTTTAATGAATCATGCTCAATAATCAAATCAGAATACTTTTTATTTAATTTACCAAATTCATCAAGTAATGACATGTGATTGCTATCAAGTGTAGAATGATCTTTAATCAAAATTTCATATTCAGAAATTCCAATTTTAGGCTAGCATGAATTTTCTTAAGCTTCCTATATGATGAATGGATTTTTTCAGAAACATCAAGTAATTTATCGTAGGTCAATTCACATACCTCTTCTTGGTCTGACTGACCAAGATGCTCACCAGCCATCAAACATAAGTTTGTAACTTCCTCTTCAGCTTCAGTCTCAGAGAAGTCAGATGTAGAATCTGTCTAGAAAGCCTTTTGAATCATTTTCTTGTCGTTCCTAAACTTGGGTTTCTCCTCACCGTTCTCCTTTCTTGGGTGAGCCTTAAGTGTAGGAAAATCAGCTTTTATATGCCCTGGCTTCCTGCATTCAAAATAAACTGTATCAAATGAACTTTTAAAATTTTTACTATTCTTACCTTTATTCAACTTCTGATAGTTCTTGTGTTTCTTCCTCAGAAAGCTTTTGAATTACCTAGTGATTAAGGCAACATCATCATCATGAGATCCTAAAGAGCTAGAATCAGAATCATTAGCCTTCAGGGCTACAATCTTCTCTTTCTTCTTCTCACCTGCATCAAGCTATCTTTCGTTCACCCCTTGCTCGTAAGTAATAAGTGATTAAAATAAGTTATCAATAGAATAGGCATTCAAATCCTTAGATTCAGTGATCGCAGTTATCTTGACATTATAGGAAGAAGTCAAACATCTTAAAATCTTATTAACTTTCTCATAATTAGTAAGCTCTCTTCCTAAGGCATGCAGGGATGTGACAATTTGGGTGAACCTAGTATATGATTTAGATATAGACTCACTAGGTTTCATACGAAAGAGTTCGTTGTCATGAAGCAGTATATTTAACCTAGACTATTTAACTTCAGATGTACCTTCATAGGTAATGCATAATCTATCCCAAATTTCTTAACTAGTTGTGCAAGTGGAGACACGCATGTAATCCTTAGATTTTAATGCACCAAAAAAATAGTTCAAGCATTTTGCATTCAGTTGGGCTAAGTCCCAATCATCAAAAGTCCATTTGGCAAAAGACAGTTCAGTTTTAACATTATTAATAAGTCTAAAAGGTGCTTCATAGCCATCTTTAACAAGCATCCATATGCGATAATCTATAGATTGAAGAAAAGTGGACATGCGAGTTTTTCAAAAATCAAAAGGTATGTTATCAAACAACGGTGATCGTGTAATTGAATAACCTTCAGCAGTATTACGATTACCAAAGTTAGCCATGGATCAAAATTCAAAAGTTTTTAAACTTAATTTTTGAATCCCGCTTTGATATCACTTGAAAGTTTGATAGGGATGTTAAGCCCATATGAACTAGCCCGAGGCTAACCAAGAGGAGGGATGAATTGATAGTTTTAAAAATTTCTTTAACCATAAGAAAGAGCTTTTTATAATTTGCAACGAAAATAAATATAAATAATAATAAAAGATCAATCACAGATTTCACCCAAGCAGATAACAAAAGAAAAAAAAAGTATAAAAAATAATCAGAAAGAACACACCAGATTTTACAGTGGTTCAGTCAACTTGACCTACGTCCACTCCACAAAGCCTCACCTCCAGGTATTATACTACTTTAATCAATGACTCTCATTTTGCTCCCACATCAAGGTGGAGAAGCCTTTATCCAACTCCTTTTCACCAACCCGGTGAGGCAAAGAACCCAAACTTCTTTTGTTTCCTTCTGAAGCAGGAAGAGAACCCAGACACCCTTCGCTTCCTTCTGAAGCAGGCAGAGAACCTTACCTCCTTTTGTTTCCCCCTAAAGCAGGTAGAGAACCTTGACTTCTTGCTGACGATCCTTCCCATAGAGACACCACGGGACAAGAGACGACGACCGGAGACGATGACTCAAATCCTTGCTTGAAGTAACCTTTATGAACACCTCACAAACTCCCCCTCACAAGATTCTCTCTCTCTCTCCCAAGCTCTCCCTCTCCCTCTCAAAGCTCTCTCAAGAAAGGACTTTGGCAAAAAGTTTTTTTAATAACAAACAAAAAAGTTTAAATAGAAAGACACAAAATTATCCTAAAATTCAACTTGCCATCAAAGATAGTCAAGGACGATCGAAGGATCGTCCTGTACGATCAGTGTAAATCTTCACCAATTAGCCTGGAAGATCTGGCTTCTCTGGATGATTAGAAGACATATTTTATTCAGATCGTCCAGGATGATTAGTTCAACTCAGGAAAACTATCATGAGGATTGTTCGGGTCATCCAGGAGAAAATGTTGGATGATCTGAAGAAAAAGACTTGATCGTCAGGGATGATATACCTATCGTTCCGTACGATTAGTTCAAAAATGACCAAAATTATCCTGCACATTGTTCGGATCGTCCTGCACAAACATGCTGTACGATTGAAAATGACTTGATCGTCCGGGATGATATTTATATCATCCTGGATGATTAGTACAAATAAGCTAATATCATCCAGCACATTATACGGGTCATCCAGGTGAAGTCATTTGGACGATGAGGATTTTTAACATATCGTCCAGGATGATCTTGCGATTGTCTAGGATGATGTGATCAATCAAATTAATCCTCGATTGCTTTCCTAAATAACCTGGCTAATTTAGGCATGATTGCTATGAATCATCCAAGATGATACACGTATCATCCAGGAAGATTAGATAGAAGAACTAAGAAATCAAAACATGCCTAACTTAGTCTGGCAGCTGAGAATTTTTGATTTGAGCCTATCATCCTGTACGATAGGAGGATCATCCAGGATGATCGGCTTAATTAGACTGACTAAACTTGACAGCCCTAATTAGGATTTTTATTTTCAATGGATCATCCAAGACAATATGGCGATCATCCAGGATGATGTGATCAAAAATAGAACAGAAACTCTAACTCACAAAAAATTCTCCCTCTGAGTGTGTGTGTTGAAGGTTACTTAGCTAAGGGATCAATTACATTACATTTGACTCAAGAAAGGGAAAAATTACATTTAAACACACGCGGACCCGATCTTGAGTTGGCTTGAATTGCATTTGATCTTTTATACCTGAAATGTTAGCCAATCAAAATAGAATACAAAAATATTTGTTATCATCAAAATTATAATCCTTAAATCTAGATTTGCAACATCTCTCAGTTGTGAAATAACCTCAGTTAGGGTGTAGTACTTTGCCTCTACAGTCTAAAGCTCCTCCATAGCCTGTGCCAAGGTAGTGTCGGCAACCACCATCATCTAGTGTAGCATCTGGTCGCATTATAGCTCCCTCCGGATGAGGCATTCTCGTCGATCATGCCCCTTCCATAGAGTTTACTTCTTGGACATCACCCCCTTGATGTCCTGACAGCCCCTCTATCTCACTAGTCATACGAGAAGACCTCTGGAGGTGTGTCCTCAGAGCCTCCACACTTTGGTCGAACTGGTCATGGGTGACATCGGCCACCGCGTATCACTTGCTGACCCTCTCCTATAACTCTGGGAGTGTAACTCTGGCCTGTAGAATGGAGAGGGACCTCAGCCGTCTAATGTGCAACTCTGTCTTATGATATAGTGTCTCCAAACAAAGTAACTCTAAACTATCAAATCCAAGGCATGCTAATAGGCCAAGGGTGTGGTCAGTTGTAGCGGTGAACTGGTCCATAGACTCCGGAGACCTAGAGTCAATGCGGGATATCAACCCCCAAAAAATCTTTGTAGAACTATCCCATATGCCGGCGTTCCAAGGATCAGGAGCTGATGGAGCATAACTATTAATCTCTTATGTGTAATCTGCTCCCTCAGGCACTACACAAAGATTTATAGTTGATGAGTATAAGAATGAATATAATAGTGGTACACAAAAATAAATTAACATATAATAAAGCATACTAGAGGGGGGCTCGTGAAGTCAGCTAAGTAACTCTCTTAAATGAAGGCAGGAGCTATGGGAGCCAGCTCCAGAAGACTCACCTAGCCAAAATAACCCGTAAGGGTCCACTGGGAAGGATAAGTCTGTAGAAGGGTCCATCGTGTTGTATCAGGTAAAGTAGGACAACCTTGATCATTGGAAACTCTCTCCAAGGCCTCAAGAGGAAGAGCACACATCCACAAGCATCTAAGGGCCCATCGATGCACCCTTCAGAATTAGAAAGCACCGTAGCACAGGGCTAGCCACCAAATTAGTAGAAGCTCAAGAAGCTCAAGTGCACCGAGAGCTTATGTGTCCACTCGAAGACTATAGTACCTTTGTATGATGTAGCTCCAGCACTACATCCTATAATCTGATAAAGGAATGCACAGTAACCTCAGTAGTAGTGTAGTCTCCAGTATGTCCCCCTTTAGCAAAAATAGAGGAAGGTATAAATCCAAAGTCTCAGAAATATCATTAAATCAAATACTAACCAGAAGGACGGAGAAGGATAGGAAATTACCTCTATCATCTCCAGCCTCTAAAAACTCTCATTGGGGTCTCTAGCACCTCGGTACTCCTAATGCCCTTACCTACGCTCGTTCATCAGAGCACCGTGCTCCAAAATAGAACCTAAAGATAATCGTACATAGGTTAGTCGTGCATAACAGATGCTTGTATGACTGGACAGAGGAGCCAGGAGGAAGGTGGAGCTAGTACTGAGCCTCAGTAGGTGTAACCATGCTAGAGCAGTTGTGCAGAATTTGGTCACTTGTAGAAGGACATCCATATGCCAAAAATTTGTAACCCCATGGACAAGCGACTACCTGTCATAGGCTATGGCCTGAGAAAATTCGAACTGTCTGGCCACCCTGTTAGGCTGGTAGCCCACTGGTGTCACAGCAGCACCTGATCGGTAACATAGTCAAACCGAGCACATGCTTAAAATGTACTCAGCCACTGTCAGTATATGTCTACTGCATAGTAAAGCATGCTCGCCTCTCCTATCAACCCCATCCACAATAACTGTACCCCTCTGGTGAGGTGGCAAATAAACAACATTTGACTGGGCGACTAAAGAGAACCTGTCTACCACCATGTGTGGAGCAAAGAAGAAGAGCCACACCCTCTCTAACCCCAAAGTATAGGAAGATTGTGATAGTTAAAGGACTGTAGGGTATCCTCTCTGTAAGAAGTAAGCAAGACACTTTAAGTTGGAGAAGGAACCTTGAACGTGCAAATAGATCCACATGTATAAGTATTGCCAGGGCAGAACTGGATCTAGTATCTCAAGAGAACTCACCTTGAAAATAATGCATAAAACTCTGTACACCTTGGCAAGCACAACTGAATCTAAGGAAAGTTGCTGACCCTACATAACTGACTAGTTACCAAGAGAGCACTGCACCTCACGGACCCAGCTCTGAGAAGAAGAACAAAAGTATAAAGCCAGGTAGTTAAGAAATCTGCCAAAAGTAAATCCTTGTCAATGCCTACTAATGCGGGAGAAGTATAACTGGCTGAAGAGGGCGACTCAGTAGTCTCCTATGGTAATGAAGCTCTAGGTCATAAACCAAGGTTGAAAGGGTCATGTAATGACATGGCAACAGGAGAAAAGTATCCTCTTAGAGAAAGCTATGTATCTAGACATCCATAAGAAATATAGTACGAGAACGTATCAACAGCTCCTCAACTCTATATGTATGTCAGTAGTGTCTAAGAAGAGCAGGGTAAACATTTGACACCATCAATCTCCCTCTCCTATCATTTTTTTATGAAGGCACACTACGAAACACTTACTCATCTGGAGGAATACACTCCTCAATGCAGTGGCAAAAAATAGGTAGCCAAGACACTATCTCCAGGTCTGAGAGCATAACTACAAGTTCCTCTGCCTTAACACAGTAGGTGCTACTACCGACATCCTAAAACTCTATCAAATAACAGGCCCAAGAAGATAGAAGGCAGCCATAGTCAAACAGTGGGGTGTAAACTACCTCATAAATAACTGCCTCCTAAAGGGTGTGCCTATAGGCCTGCAGAACTTATCTGGCCCAATAAACATAACTACCAACTAGACTCTGGACCCACCCAACTGTAGAATCATGTGGCCACTCTAAAGAGGATAACTATAGCTGGCGGTGGCTCCGTAATCTCGACTGCCCCAGAGGCTCAAGTAAATCTGCTACTGGCTCTAGAATGTCACAAGAACCCTAACTGATCTGAGTGATGGTGCTCTTTAGCGAGTCGTAATCCTCGCACTTCAGCTTGAGGCTACTGACCCACCTACTAGGGTCCTCAAACTCTACTAAGTCCATAGAACACTTTGGAAGAAGAAGGGAGGGAGCAATGAAGCTGTGGAAAATGTCACGCCATCATAGCATGCCCTGATGTTGCTCAAGATTATCCAAGAGATCAACTTCTCCTCGAGGGTACTACCTGCCAATGGCCTCCTAAATGGTGGCCTCGCTAGGCTCGCCCAAGGCAACTTATCAGATTTGTGCCAACAGAACATAATGTTCCTGAGCAAGAAAAAAAGAAAAAAATGCATAAGAAATCATATGACAGAATAAATGCATGAAGGGAAAGCTACAAAAGACCATCAATAACATCACAACAAATGTGGTGCGTTCTAGATGCACACCATATTTGTTGGGGGCATTTGTCGGCCCCTATACACAAAAGCATGCTAAACAGGGAAAAATTAGCAAACTAAGTGACGTGCATGTTTTGATTAGAACATTGAATTCACCTAAATGGGAACCCCTCGCAATCAAATCGGACTAGATCGATCATAAGGGATGACTAACACTCAAAATTCATGTATGGTGTCGCCCAAATGACGTGCGATCGTGAAACAGACTATGCCATTGTGATCATAATATCAAAAATTTCTAAAATTACCGTAATATTGCCCAACAAAATTTGTGTGCACATATCAACACAAATTTCGAAGCAATGGCACACATATCAAGGGGATCGTATACAAAATCAAGGCAATTTTTGGTAGTTTATTCATTTTGTATCAATTTAGAATTTAGAATATTAATAATAAAAATAGGCTTATTATTATTATTATCATTATTATTATTAATATTTAAAAAAATCAATCAAAAATCCAAATTAAATTTACCTCAGACTGATGATGCGCCAACTTCATTCAAGTCCCCTAAATCTTGGTGAAAATCCTACGCAAATCCTTCGCCTCGAGATTCATCTTCTTGCCATAAAACGAGAACAAGCAATCCCCTTGGTTCTTCTTTGACTACATACGACAGGCTCTCATATACCTTACAGCATCCCATTCATCTGTGTGGCCTTAGCACTTTGCTAATCCACACATACAACATCCCACGAGTTCTAATCCCTTAGTAGCTCGTCTATATATTCCTCATGAAGCCCGTCCACATCACCAATAGAACCCCTTCCCCCTCCTCGATCCAATTATGCCAGCCGAATCGGACAATCGACTTGGCCACGGACAACTCGATCACCTCACAAAATACTCCAATCTCCAGTTGAACAGCCTAATCGCCCATTTCCACACTTCTGTAAATAGATCGAATCCAGTTCTACCTCATTAGGCCAAAGATCTTCACCCATCCAAAATAACCACAACTTCCTCTTTATTGTACGCAAGAGACCTGACTCTAGACCTTCCTGCTCACAAGTTCCACCTGCCGCAAAATCATATGCATTCCCCTTCAAACCATGGCTGCCTTCAAGTAGCAAGCACCTCTCTACTTAATCCCTTGCATAAAGGTCCATCCCATCTCCCCTCAAGCCGTGCACTTGACATCTTAAAACAGCCGCTTCATCTTTTCTTTAGAAGCTGAAAAAAAGAAGAAGGCCCCCATTATAGAGCTTACCTCACCTCTCATGCAAACCTCCATTTCACTTTCCAGATTAGCTCTCACCAGTTCTTCAGCCCTTGCCACATCAAAGAACATCAGTCCATTACAAGCCCAAACAACAACCCATTACTCTCACACTTTGCAAATCAGTCCACCAAATCTATTAACTCCACAAGTTGAAATAACCACCTTTGCCTGGATCTTTCAACCTAAACCAGTAGCCCACCTCCTCCTCTATTGCAGATCATTCCACATCAAAAAAAAAAACCCAACACCTAAAGGTCCTCCTCTCTCAACCCTATAGCAACTTCCACACTCCATACTTGCACCTATCCACATTCATTCCCTCCAAATCAACCAACTCACCCTCACATTCTCTCTCACAAAAAGAGAAAATGAAGGTAATTTTCTTTCATTCTTATTGGCATTAATTATTGTTACTTAATGTAATTATCTTTAGTCAAAGTTGACAATTATTCGTATTGCTATCATCAATTGTAGATATATGTATATGTATATATATATATATATATATATATATATATATATATATATGTACGTATGTGTGTGTGTGTATACTAAAATGAAGAGGGAATAAAAAAAGAAAATCAAAAGAAATATTATGCACATTTTGACTTCATCGTCGTCATTGTCAGCTGCCACATCGTGAAGGTATAATCCCTCAAACTTGAAATCTAGTTTTTGGCATTTCGGCACACCTGAAGACCCCCTATGCATGCTTTTCTCTAACATGTGGGAGGAAATTCGGTGCGACGCCTACGGTGAAACAGGTGAGCCTCGTGCATGCTTTTCTTTAGCATGGCAGGGTAAAAATTAAGTACCAATGTGTGCCTCAGTGCATGTGGGGAAAGAATAATTTTTTTTCAAAATAGGCACCCCTGAATACCCGTGTATGGCTTTCTATGGCATGGCGAGACCAAAGAGTATGGCCACGATGTCATTATACACTGATCTTGCACGTCTTTCTCTGATGTGATAGGTAGGCTATGACTCCTGGTATTCCTCTAAATGGGGGAGATGCTGGAAGGCTACCAAAATTTCTAGCAAATAGGGAACTTAAAATTGAACAATTGACAGCGAACTTGAATTTATAAATTGGATCATAGCAGACTTGAACTTGATTTGAACAAAGACGGCAAAGAATAAAACCTAAAATGATGAACAAG
Source organism: Dendrobium chrysotoxum (assembly GCA_019925795.1). Lineage (NCBI taxonomy): Eukaryota > Viridiplantae > Streptophyta > Magnoliopsida > Asparagales > Orchidaceae > Dendrobium > Dendrobium chrysotoxum. Next base: position 25,469,163 of record CM034298.1, on the reverse strand, counting down.
GAATTAAACTCTAATTTGATAAAATAATAAATGTGTGTACAAATGGTAATTCTGATCATTCAAATGAAATTCATAATGAATGCAATGTATCTACAAGAAATTTCAAGGTAAGCATAGAGGAGGTATCATGCATGATACATATGTTGCTTAGCTTGTGAAAAGTATGTGCGCTGCCTACACACATGGAAGGAAACTACATTGAAGGTAGCATATCACTTACAAGCAAGGATAAGAAACCTATAATGAAAAACAAATATTAACAAACAATGATGATATTAGTTAAATTGTGAATGCAATAGCCTTCTTACGACTGACATTACTATCATGCAAATACAAAATGTAGTTCCCATGAGTATTAGAAGAGACACATGCAAACACGACAATTTGCTAATCATGTGCAATTAACATAGTAGACTTACAAGAGGAGCAAGGGAGTTGTAAGGGAAATAGCCCTCCCCTTTGCTATCAATGCTTGCTAACTTGTAAATGAGTACACAACAATCCACTACAAGCGATAATACTAGATACGCTGCGGGACTATAACAAATGCGTCATCTCGTGGTCAACATCAATATATGACCAAGTATATTAAACCCTGCAAGAAATAGAAAAGTTCAACATGCGATGAACTGCCGACCAAGGTGTACTTGAAAGGTTTGAAGCCAATACAGCTTGCATATGATCGATGTCACCTAATTGTAATCAATAACGATAGATAATTTGCAATGGTGATAGGCTCCTTGCAAATATAGATACACATTCAGCATGTAGACACAAGCAAATATACCAAATCTTTACAAACCATGGTGATTATCTTGCAAAGATGCTCTCATGGTCAACATGTAGGGATATGTTGATGACAAATATAAGTTCCTACAAGCCATTGTAGGAAACTTTTCATGTATACAAAATGCCATCTTCAAGGAAATACAAAAGGCCTCCAGTAGATGGCAATATCAATAAGCAATAACAGCAGGCTAGTTAATGCACAACAGTATAGCTGTATAAAGCAACAGGCCAGCCATAGCGTGATGCCATGCCACTAGATCTGCGATACTCATACAATAGGATAGAAGACATTTACGGGCTTCTACATAAAGAGTTGTGCATACCCAAATACTAATCATTCACACAACTTATTTACGCTAAATATTTCAAAATACCCTCACACATGCACTGCAACATGTGCTCATGCAAATATGAAAGTGCACATGCAAGCATATTAACACATATACATGTAAGAATATATACCCATAGGGGTCTCGACGAGTATTTTATGGGTACACACGTGATGACTGAGGATACTATACAAGTCAGATTATAAATTTAGGTTCGAGCCCGATCCTTCTACATGAGTAGATATGAGTCGACATGGCTCAAACTATCAAATAAATATATGGCCACAACGTCGACCATAATATTTTTTTATACGTTCATATTAGGCCTTCAAGGCCTATAATCAAAAAAATCCATTAATTAAGTCAGCAACTAATAGATAATTACAAAAATACCCCCTAGATACCTGCATGGGCCCCAACGACCATGTCGTACTCATACACGTGACGTTTGAGGATACTATGCGGGTTAAGATATGAATCAAAGTTTAAACTCGATCTTTCCATATGATTGGATAAGAGTTGAAACGGTTCAAACTATCGAATAAATATATAGTTTTGGCATCAACCAGAGTATCTATTTTATACATCCATATTAGGTCTTTAAGGTTTATAACAAAAAAAATTCATCAATAAAGACATAAAGCCTACAACCAACCCGATCCTCTGTCGACAAGTAGACAGAGTTGATAAAGATTAACCAAAAAAATAAAATTGCTCATAAAATCCAGATGATGGGCGTGTTGAATGTTTATCTCAACTGAAGGGGACCATGAACATATAAAATGCCTTCTAGAGGCATATAAAAACCCAAAACTCTAACAAATATCAAAACCTGAAATATTTAAAATTGAAATAAGTCATCAAACATTTAAAATAAATTCTATCCATCCTCTATAATAGTTTGTAGAGGTGGAAAATTTTGAAAATTACTTCAGCTCACAAAGAGTTAATGTCCGATTGAGAATATTGCTAGGATTCATTATCAATGTATCCTCTACTAGTAAGTACATGTCACTGGTCTCTAATCAGTGATTTCGTCGGATGGCTTCACAAAAAACCCGTGGCTTGGCCATATCAGATCCACATGGTTAATGATTATGATCGCGACTCTCTGACCTATTGGCTTGGTTCAACAAATCCGTTGTATTACGGTTACAATCATAAATTGCATACTCCCTAATGGCATCAAATCCTTGAGATATGAATCAATATGGTATAATCGATAGGGCACAAAGCCCTATATTAGCTAAGATGGATTCAAATTTATTCTCTTAGACAAATATTAATCCAAAGTCTATAAGGTACCCTTGGACGAAGCAACCCATGGCTACCGACAAGGATCTTTCTATCAGGTTGGGTCGACACCTCCTCTAACTAAGTAGACTAGAGATCATAATGGCTCGAGACGACAGAACTATGGGATCTTGATCGGGCTCATCATTATTCCCCCACCATCCACTTTAAGTGCAAGATGGTGAAAATTTTAATCTAAAATATTAAATTCTCCCATATCAAACCCACCCTACCACTATACACCAGATATTATGTATCTGTATATATTTAATTGATGACTAGCCTCAATTGAAAGTTTTCGCTCATTATTAGGAGGGGTAATTAACTATAGGGGCTTGTGCCTATAGGAAACCAGAACTCATATTATATAGTCCTCACAAAATGAGGACAAAATCTATAGGTAATGTCTTATTCCAAACCCAATCTGCCTTCTAAAATTTTTCCTCAGAACTTAATTCGTTAAAACTCTCCTTAAAGAGGAGAGGTCGGGGTGCAAATTTTCATAGCCCACAATATATAATCTCCCACCTCTATAAGAAATTGATTTAATTATACCAAATAATATATGAGTCATTATCATCCTTCCCATTTGAATGCTTTAGCTCACATAGGCTTTGTTTGGGACAACTTTCTAATAGGAAACAATAGGAAAAAAATAGAAATTAATCGCTAAAATACGAATTTTAGCAGTTTAATCAAGTTGATTTTTAGGTTTTTATGGATGAAAACATGAGAAAAATATTATTGATTGCTAGAAGATGAAATAAAATAATGAGATACAAATGATCCTCTATTCGAAAGGAGGATCAATCTCTTCAAAACTATTTAGACACTGCTAGAGCCCAAAAACATCAAATAACACTCAGAAATTATCTAGCAAAAAGATGCCCTAACAGTAATACAAACTCCTACTTAACGTAAACACAAAATTAACACCAAAGGACTAAACAACCCTCAAGAAAAAGACTCTCGATAGTGGATTCCACCCCTAGGGAGGGGGGTTACAGCTTGCGAACTTGCAGGAGGAGCCGGCCCATAGGTTGGGTCTGCTGGACCGGTCCAAGCGTATCAATACCCCGCTCCCAAACATCACTTTATCCTTAAGATGGAAAGATGGGAATTAATGTTTCACCCTTTCGTAGGGTTCCCGTGTAGCATCATAATCAAGAAGATCCTTTCCCTTGATCAACACTTCTTTGACCCCTCTCTCTCCCTAGCATACCCCTTGTAGTTTCATGGGATCCAAAATCACTTCTAAATCTTTAATCAATGCTCCTGGCAACTCTGAACTAACTGTGTGACCCCCCAAAGCTCTCCTAAACTATGAGACATGAAACAGTAGATGGATGGTGGCTGTTGGAGGCAACCTCAAATAGTATGCTATTGCTCCAATTTTTTTTAATATCTCATAAGGGCTGAAATATCTTGGAGCTAGCTTCTCATTCCTCCTGGAGGTGATTGTCCTCTACCATTAGGGCCTTAGCTTTAAGAACGCTCTTTTCCCAACCTCAAATTGGATGTCTCTCCTATGCCCATCTGACTGTTTCTTCATAATCTGCTGAGCCCTCAACAGATGCTTCTTTAATTCTTCCAACACCCTGTCTCTCTCCTCTAAGTACTCCTCTACTGAAGAAACTATGGTGCTACTTTTCCCAAAATGCACCAAGTGAGGTGGATCCAGTATGTACAACACTTTGAATGGGGTCATCTGAGAAGTAGAATGATATGAAGTATTGTACAAGTACTCTGCCCATGCTAAGCACTTAGCTTACAACCGAGGTGTCTCCGACACAAAGCATCGAAGGTATGTCTCTAAGCTCCTATTGACCACCTATATCTGCCCATCTATCTATGGGTGGTAGGTAGTGCTCCTCTTCAGAACTATCCCCTATAGTCTGAATAACTCCCTCCAAAAGTGACTTAGGAATACCTTATCCCTGTTGGATACTATAGACTCTGGTATCCCATGCAATCTGACTACGTCCCTAATGAAAGCTGATGCCACTGTTACTGTTGTGTAGGGGTGTCACATAGGAATGAAATGAACATATTTGCTCAGTCTGTCTACTACCACTAAAATCATTGAGAACCATTTCAATCAGAGTAATCAATCTATGAAATCCATGGATACCTCCTCACATACCTGACCTGGTAGAGCTAAGGGCTATAGTAATCCTCGTGGAGACATGGCCATATACTTGTTCCTCTAATAGATCTCACATCTGGCTACCAATTCCTCCATATCTTTGTGCATCCCCTTCCAGTACAACTCTGAGGTGAGTCTCCTGTATGTCTTCTGCACCACTGAATGATTCCCATCAGCACTCCCATGGAACTCTTGGAGCAGGTGTGGAATATGGACTAATGCCTTAGGCATCATAAATCTCCCGTAGTACAAAAGTCTCTCCCCTTTAAAGAATAACCTTGGTGGCTACTCCTATCCTTCAGTAAGTCTGCCTTAATCCTTCCCAGCTCCTCATCACATGCTATATCCTCCTTAATGGCCCCCCAATCTAGCATCAGTGGTATCAACACTATTATGGCCTATAACTCCCCCATACATCTAGACAAGACATATGTTGCCTAGTTCTTTATCCCTGGCCTATACTGGATTCCATAGTCATATCCTAATAACTTTGACATCCATCTCCGGTGTTCCTCTATCACCATCATATTCTCCAACAAGTACTTCAGGCTCTACTGGCTCATCCTAATAATGAAATACCGACCCAACAAGTAGGGTCACCACTTCTAGATGGCTAGCACAATGGTCATCAACTCCCTCTCATAGAATTACTTCAGCCCAGCTCTAACTATCAACACCTAGATGAAGTAGGCGATAGGTCGATGGCACTGCATGAGTACTGCTCCCAATCAATACCATGAGGCATTTATCTCCACTATGAAGAACTGAGTGAAATTTGATAGGGCCAAGGCTGGTATGGTGGTCATGGCCTTCTTCAACCTCTCAAAAGCTATTGTCGTTGCCTCCCCCAATAAGAACTCATCCTTCTTTAGCTATTTTGTCAGTGGTCATGCGATGGTGCTATAGCCTTTCATGAAACTCTTGTAGTAGCCAGTAAACCCTTGAAATTTCCTTAGCTCTCTAAGATTCTTGAGAAAAAGCCATTTCAACATAGCCTCAATTTTGGCCTAATCCACAGATACACCCTCCTGAGAGACTACATGTCCCACGTACTTCACACTAGCCTGGGTAAAAAAATATTTCTTTAGATTAGCCTTCAGGTGATGCTCCTATAGCACCCTTAAAACCTTTCTCAAGTGCAGTCAATGATCCTCCTCTGACTTGTTGTAGACCAGAATGTCATCTAAAATACCAGCATAAATTACCTAAGATAATGTCAAAAAACCTTGTTCATGAGGGAATGGAAAGTGGCTAGGGCCTTAGTGAGGCCAAAAGGCATCACTAGGAATTCATAATTTCCCTCTTGAGTTCTAAAAGAAGTCTTAGGCATATCCTCCCTTTTCATTTTGATCTGATGGCACTCAGACTTCAAATCTATTTTGGTGAAAATAATTACCCCGCTTAGCTCATCTAATAGCTTATCTATCGCTGGGATAGAAAATTTATCTAGCATAATTTCCTTATTCACTACCCTATAGTCCACGCAGAATCTCCAACTTCTATCTGTTTTCTTAACCAGTAACACTGGACTAGAAAAATGACTCACACTCGACCATAATCCCTGCTTCCAACATCTCTCTGATCAACTTCTCAATTTTGTCCTTCTAAAATTGAGGATAGTGGTACGGCCTAACACTAATGGGTGACACACCTTCCCTCAAGATGATAGTGTGCTATTGCTTTCTTGGGGGTGGCAATCCATGAGGTGGCTAAAAAACTTCACTGAACTGTTATATCAATGGCTATACTAAATGAAGAATTTTCCCACCCTCCTCCAATTTGATCCCTTCCAGCCTATGTAGCTCCACCAGATAACCTTCCCCCTCCTCTTGTATGCTCCTCACTATAGTTTTAAGTGATATTATGGCTTTGAAGAGCCCTACATCTCCCTTGATCACTACCCTTCTCCCTTCCACCATCAGCTACATAGTCAAAGCTTCCCAGTTGACCTTAGTGTCTCATAAGGTCTATAGTCACTTCATCCCTAGGATGACATTAGTGCTCTCTAACTCAGAGATATTCCTCCCTCACCTAAACCCCATGAATGGTCAACACTACTCCCCGACATATCCTTGATCCGTCTCCACCTTCCCTGTACCCATCATCACTCCAGAACACCTTGTATCCACCAATGTCACCCCCAATTGGTCCATGACCTGGTTGGAGATGAAATTATGAGTAGCCCCGCTATCAATCAACACCACCACCTCCCTATCTTATATTTCCTCATTCATCTTCATGGCATAACTCGGAATGAATCCTACCATTGATTTCAAAGTGACCTCTGCCACGTCCAGATGCAAATTGTCCTCCTCCTCTCTTCTTGCCTCACTCGCAACTCCCTCCTAAGTTTTCTCATCATTACAGATGGTGAGAACTTGAAGAGTTCGATCCATACACATATGCCTTGTAGTATACTTCTCCTCATATTTGAAGCATAGTCCCTTCGCCCACTTCTCCTGTAACTCCCTCTCTGTCAGCCTTTTGAAGTTTCCCCACTTTCTCCTCCTAGCTTCTCCCTTGGAGTCTCCCAAATGTTGCTCGATGTAGGACCCTTGGGTGCTAAGAGAGTGGTAGTCATCCTGTAAGAGCCTCCTAAACTATTACCTTTGACTCCCCTCTCCTGGTATTTCTAATCCTCAACTAGTTTTGCCAACTCCATAGCCTCTCCCAAGTCACGAGGCCTCATGAACCTTACTGCTGCTCGGATCTCTGATTTAAGTCCCTTAATGAAATTTTTCTCCAAAATAGTCTCTGATAGTCAATCCAATCGACTCACCAGATACACAAATCTCTTATAATAATCTTCTAATGAGCCTTCTTGTACTAGTGCAAAGAATTACTAATAGAAGTCCCCTCCCCTACCAATTTGAAAATGTTCCAATAAGCATTCCTTGAAATCCCTTCAACTTTATATGGGCCTCATCGTGTCCCTCCACTGGTATCAATCCAACGCCTTCCCTTCCAAATATAAGTCAGCTATCGTCAATTTCTCATCCTCCGTCAACCCATTGATAGCGAAATATCTCTCTACCTTGTAGATCCACACATGTGCATCATCCACTTCAAAAATGAGCATCTTCAGCTTCCAGACCTTTGGATCTCCCCCATTTCCCTTGATTCCTCCATAATTTCCCCTTCCCCAAATATTTGTTCCTCCGAAAGTGTTCTAATCTTCCCTTCCACCCTCATATTCATACCAAACTTCACTTTCTCCCCTCCTTTCAAAATTAGCACCCCTCCTATCACAATCCTCCTGTTTTCCTTCCTAATCAGCACCCTTGATTCATGCACCCAATAACCATGCCTCTCTCCATACCTACCACCTCTCTCCTCTACGATCACCACATTGTTTTAAATCCTACGAATTTATAAATTTGTATTTCTCCTTACGGGAATTCTTACCTCTGATGCCTATTGCAAATTTGGTTTTGATGATGACAAATATGTTTCTATTATGTTTTGCTTGGCTAACCCGTTTTAGGCACAAAAGATCACAAGCAACTCAAGCCAACTCAAGATCGGGTTCAAGTGTGTCCAATGTACTATTTTTCTTTTTCTTGAGTCAATTGTGATGTAACTGATCCCCTAACTAAGTAACCTTGCACACACACACTCAGGGGGAGAGCTTGAGTGAATTAGAGTTTCTGTCCAAGATTTGTTCAGATCGTCCAAGACGATATTCACATCGTCCTGGATGATCCAGTAAAAATAGAAACCCTAATTAGGGCGACCAAGTTAACTGTGTCTGATTAAGCTGATCGTCCTGGACGATCATTGGATCGTACGAGATGAAAGGCTCAAATCAAAAGTTCTCAGCCACCAGATCAAGTTAGGCAAGTTCTTATTTTTAGATACTTGGTCTGATCATCCCGGATGATACGTGTATCATCCTGGACGATCCAGTACAATCATGCCTAAATTAGCCTGGTGATTAAGGAAAGAAATTAAGACTTAATTGATACGATCATATCGTCCCGGACGATCGCAGGATCGTCCTGGACGAAAATGATCGTCTAGTGCATTTTAGCTGTACGACCCGAACTGTGTTCAGGACAATTTTGGCACTTTTTGAACTAATCGTACAGGACGATACCCGTATCGTCCTGGACGATCAAGTCATTTTTTGGTCGTCCAACACAAGTTTCTCTGGACGACCCGAACTGTCTTCTGGACGGTATTCCTCGATTTACACTAATCATCCCGGACGATCGCAGGATCGTATGGGATGATATGAACAACTTTTTCTACTAATCGCCTAGAAGAGCCAAATCGTCCAGGCTGAAACAGCTGATTTTGAACTGATGGTACAGGACGATCTATCGATCATCCTGAACGATCTTGGTCGACCAGTTGAGATTAAGGGCTGTTTTTGAGCCCTCATATAAAAGATCTTTTTCTTTGTTTAGAAAAAATCTTTTACCACTTTCCTTCCTAGAGAAACCCTAGAGAGAGAGAGAGTTGGGAGAGAGAGAGAGGATCTTGTGAGGGGGAGTTAGTGAGGGATTCACTAAGGTTGCTCCAAGCAAGGATCAGAGTCGTCTTCTCCGCTCGTCGTCTTCCGTCTAGTTGGTGTTCGTTGTGGGAGGATCATTCGCAAGAAGATCCGGGTTCTCTGCCCACTTCAGGTGGAAGCAAAAGGAGTCTGGGTTCTCTGCCCGCTTCAGGTGGAAGCAAAAGGAGTACGGGTTCTCTGCCCGCTTCAGGAGGAAGCAAAAGGAGTTCAGGTTCTCTGCCTCACTGGGTGGTGGAAAGGAGGTTTTTATACAGGCTTCTCCGCCTTGCTGTGGGAGCAAAATGAGAGTCACTTTCTGTTTATGCAATACCTGAAGGGGAGGCTCCAGGGAGTGGACGTAGGTCAAGTTGACCGAACCACTATAAAATCTGGTTTGCTTTTTCTGATTCTATTTTGCACTTTCTTTTCTGACATTAACTGCTTGGGTAAATATCTGTGATTGATCTTTTCATTCTTGTTTACTTGTTTCCGCTACAAAGTATCAAAAAGATTTTTCTGTTGCTCGTAAATTTTTAAATAACCAATTCACCCCCCCCTCTTGGTTAGCCTCGGGACTAGTTCAGTAGGGCTTAACATCCCTATCGAACTTTCAAGTGGTATCAGAGCAGGATTCAAAATTTAGTTTAAAAACTTTTGAATTTGATCCATGGCTAACTATAATAATCGTAATACTGCTTAAGGTTATTCTATTACAAGACCACCGTTGTTTGATAACATTCCTTTTGATTTTTGAAAAACACGCATGTTTACTTTTCTTCAATCTATTGATTATGGTATGTGGATGTTAGTTAAGGATGGCTATGAAGCACCACATAGATTTGTTAATGGTATTAAAACTGAACTCCCGTTTGCAGATTGGACTTTTGATGATCGTGATTTAGCATAGTTAAATGCAAAATGTTTAAACTGTTTCTTTTGTACTTTAAAATCTGAAGACTATATGTGTGTTTCTACTTGTACAACGGGTAAAGAAATCTGGGATAGATTGTGTATAACATATGAAGGTACAACTTAAGTCAAACAGTCTAGGTTGAACATCTTGTTACTTGATTATGAACTTTTTCGCATGAAACCTAGTGAGACAATTTCAGAAATATACATAAGGTTCACTTAAATTGTTACCTCTTTGCATGCTTTAGATAGAGAACTTATAAACTACGAAAGAGTGAACAAAATTCTTAGATGTTTATCTTCTTCACACGATGCTAAGATTACTGCAATCACTGAATCTAAAGATTTAAATACTTACTCTATTGACAGCTTACTTGGATCATTCATTGCTTACGAGCAAGGGGTGAACCAAAGACAACTTGATATAGGTGAACGAAAGAAGGAGAAGACAGTGGCGCTAAAGGCCAATGATTCAGACGCTAGCACTTCCGGTTCTGATAGCGATGAAGTTGCCTTCATCACAAGGCAATTCAAGAGCTTTCTAAAGAAGAATAATAAGAATTTTCAAAAGTGTAACAAGAGTAAGTCCAGTAAAAATTTTAAAGGTTCATCTGAATTTATTTGTTTTGAATGCAGGAAGCCTAGACACATAAAGGCGGATTGTCCTACACTCAAAGCTCACCCAAGCAAGGAGAAAGGTGAGGAGAAATCAAAGTTCAGAAAGGACAAGAAGTGGATATAAAAGGCGTTCTGGACAGATTCTGCATTCGACTCTTCTGAGATTGAAGCTGAAGAGGAGGAAACAAATTTGTGTCTGATGGCTGATGATCACCCTGGTCAGTCCGACCAGGAAGAGGTATGTGAGCTTACTTACGATCAGTAATTTAAAGTTTCTAGAAAAATTCATACATCGTATAGGAAGCTTAAGAAAACTCATGCTAGTTTGAAATTAGATTATTTTACTTTGCAAAAAGAGCATGATTTTATAGTTAAAGATCATTCCACACTTGATTCCAATCACATGTCTTTGCTTGATGAGTTTGATGAATTGAACAAAAAATATTCTGATTTAGTTTCTGAGCATGATTCATTGAAAACCACTCATGTTGATTTGGAGAGAGCTTTTAAAGAATTAGATACAATGGCATATGAAGTAGAAAGTACCAATGGAGCTTTAAAATTTAAAATTACAAGTTTAAAGAAACAAAATGAATGTTTGAGAGAAAAGATTGCTGCTTTTGAAAAGAACAAAACACAGCCTACTTTTGAACAGTTTTATGCACCGCCACCTTTTAAAAAATCTATTGGAAATTCATTAAAGCATGTTTCATACACATCTAGGAAGAGGCACTATCACTCACGACGTTTAGTTAATCCTTTTCCTGGTGTTAGATGTTTTTCATGTGGCATGTTAGGACACATTTCCCACACCTACACTGTTCACCGTAGTACACATTGGGTGTGGAGGCCCAAACTGCCTATTTCACAGCACAGCACGCATGTATTGCATTCTTCTTTTCATAAGAAGGAACCCAAACCTATTTAGATTCCTAAGACTGACATTTGATGATTTTGTAGGTGTGCTCTCACACAAGACCTCGTGAGAGTATGTGGTACCTGGACAGCGGATGTTCTAGACACATGACTGGAGATGCAAATCTATTCATTTTGCTGGAGGCCAGAGCTGGAGGTAAGGTTACACTTGGAGATAACACCACCAGGAAGGTGGTAGGCTCAAGTATAATTGGTGATTCAAAGAATTTTATGATTGATAATATTTTGCTTGTAGATGAACTGAAACACAACTTGCTGAGCATCAGTCTACTTTGTGACAAAGGATACAACATCAAATTCCTGCCCATTGGATGCATTTTAAGCTTAAATGATAAAGTTGTTTTGCAAGGGCAAAGGATCAACAACGACTACAAGCTGGATGTAAGTTGCATTAAATCTGAGAATTCAATTTACTTAAAAACTGCTGCTGATGAGTCTTGGTTATGGCATAGGAGATTGTGTCATGCCAGTATGAAAACCCTTAGGAGAGTCACCCAAAAGGACTTAGTTAGAGGTGTGCCCAAGCTTAAGTTCACTAAGGATCACCTGTGTGATGCCTGTTAGTTAGGGAAGCAAGTCTAGTCCTCTTTTCACTCTGTTAAGGACATTAGCACCTCTAGACCTTTAGATGGTGACTAAGGGGTACAATCAAATTGAAGGGATTAATTTTGAGGAGACCTTTGCCCATGTAGCTAGATTGGAAGCCATTAGGGTGCTATTAGCCTTTGCCTGTTATCAAGGATTTAAGTTATTTCAAATGGACGTCAAGAGTGTCTTTTTGAATGGGGTAATAAAAGAAGATGTCTTTGTAGAGCAACCCCCGGATTTTGAGAGTTCATAATATCCGAATTATATTTTTAAATTAAAAAAGGCCTTGTATGGATTAAAACAAGCACCCAGAGCGTGGTACAAGAGGCTTAGCACATTCCTGTTAGAAAGAGAGTTTGTTAAGGGGAGCGTAGACACCACCCTTTTTCTTAGGAAAGTAGGGGATGATCTACTCATTGTCCAAATTTATGTTGATGATATACTTTTTGAATCTTCTGATAAAGAACTATGTGATGATTTTTTTAAAATAATGAGTAAGGAGTTTGAAATGAGTATGATGGAAGAATTGTCCTATTTTTTGGGTTTTAGCATAAGACAATTAGATGATGGAACCTTCTTGAATCAATCAAAATATACTAAGGACATCTTGAAGAAATATGAAATGGACAAAGCCAAGCCAATCAATACTCCTATGAGTTCTAGTGTTCATTTGGACAAGGACCCAAATGGCAAATCTGTTGATCAAAAGAAGTTTAGGGGAATAATAGGGTCACTACTTTACCAGACTGCTAGCCGACCTGATATCATATTTAGTGTTTGTCTTTGTGCTAGGTTTCAAGCTGATCCTAAAGAGTCCCACCTGACTGCTGTCAAGAGAATTCTTAGATATCTTTTAGGGACCCCGAACCTAAGAATTTGGTACCCTAGGCACAGCACTTCTTTTGAGATTATTGGATATTCTGATTCTGATTCTACCGGGTGTAGAGTTGATAGAAAGACCACCTCTGAAATTTGTCAATTCATAGGACAGTCTTTAGTCTCCTAGTCCAGTAGAAAATAGAAATCAGTTGCACTTTCCACTGCTGAAGCTGAGTACATTACCTTAGGGAGTTGTGTGGCCCAAGTTCTTTGGTTGAAGCAACAAGTCTTGGATTTAGGATTACCTGTGGGCACAATTTCTATTCTGTGTGATAATATCAGTGCCATCTGCATCTCTAAGAATCCAATCCAACATTCTAGGACCAAACACATTGATATAAGGCATCACTTCATTAGGAACCATGTTATAAAAGGAAATATTGAGCTACATCACGTAGCAACTGAAAATCAGCTGGCTAACATATTCACTAAACCACTGGCCTTTGACTCATTCAGCATTTTAAGAATCAGATTAGGAGTGATTGATATAAATGCTTAATTCTGATGACTGCTGATTTCTGATTGTTCTGATTGTTTTCTATTTCTATTAGTTAACTTTTTGATTTGATTATTTGCTTTCTTTTATTTTTATTTTTCTTTTTCTCTTCTGCGGATTTATGTGTTAGCTTTGCTGTTGGTTTGATTTGAGTGTTTACTTTGATGTGGTTTTCTACCTATTTTTATTCACTGGTTCATCTCTTTTTTATTCACTGGTTTATACTTTTTAAAATCAGATCACTGCTTACTACTTCTGATAAATGGAATTTCTGCCTAAGAGTTTTACCTTATTTTTATTTGGAAGCCGGTAAGCAGTGATTGATTCCACTAGATCTGTTAAAGGAAAGAAACATTGATGATTGTTTCTCTTCCTCTAACTCCTTTACTGGTGTATTGTCTCTTTTGGATAAAAAAAAAATTTTAAAATTAAAAAGTTGGTTTTTGAAATAGAAATTTATTTTATCCTCCTACAGTAATCTACCTCATATGAGTAGTATTTTCAAAGTTTGAATCAGTGTTAGGTTTTCTTAATCAGGTGATTGCACTTATCATATGACCTATGATTTTTATTTTGTGTATTATCTTCCCTACTGTAGAGAATGTGTTTTGCCTTCTCTTAAGTTTGGACGGTATTTTCACAGCTGAGATTCTTTAACGATTATGAAAGGAAGCAAGCTTACAAAAGATGCGCAGTGTGCCAACCAAATTGAAAAAGAGGCATAAAATGAGCCCAAAACTGAAAAAATGTGAAAATACCAAATACACAAAGTGTATCAAAAATCAAAAATATGTAGTGCGCCAAATAAATTGGAAAAGAGGCACAAAATGAGCCCAACCTTAAGCTTTCTTCTCTTTCAAATCTTTAAATGTCTTAGAAAAATTCGTGTGCCACTTAATATGTTCAAAAGCTTGAGATTGAAAATCATGATTTTTGATTCCTTACTTCGTAATACTATTTTATCAGTTATTTTTCTGGAATGAGGCTTGAAAGGATCTCTTTTCGAATCTAATTTCTTATTTTCTGAACTTGATTTTTGTTTGAAAGGGATTTGAGCCTGTAGGGTGTACGAGGTCGGAGTTACGAAAGTTGATTTTTTCAAACTTTTCTGGATTTCAGCGTTGTCTATTGTCTTCTTATTAGTTTTTGAATTAAAAACTTAAGGAAAACTTCTATCTACTAAAGCAGATCATTTAAATAAAAAAAATATGTTTTCTGTTTACCCTCCTCCTTTTTATGATGTCAAAAGGGGGAGTCAGTTGTAGTAGTTTCTGTTTTTGCTTTGTGTTTCCTGTATTGCATTTCCTGTATTGCTTTGGTTGTTAAATGAAAATTAAAAAAAAAATTAAAAAAAATTCTGCTTTTTGATCTCCTAGTTATTCTAATTTTGAAACTACTGCACATATATTTGCCATTATCAAAAAGGGGGAGATTGTTGCAAATCTGGTTTTGATGATGACAAACATGTTTCTATTGTGTTTTGCTTGGCTAACCCGTTTCAGGCACAAAAGATCACAAGCAACTCAAGCCAACTCAAGATCGGGTTCAAGTGTGTCCAATGTACTATTTTCCTTTTTCTTGAGTCAATTGTAATGTAACTGATCCCCTAGCTAAGTAACCTTGCACACACACACTCAGGGGGAGAGCTTGAGTGAATTAGAGTTTCTGTCCAAGATTTGTTCAGATCATCCTGGATAATATTCACATCGTCCTGGACGATCCAGTAAAAATAGAAACCCTAATTAGGGCGACCAAGTTAACTGTGTCTGATTAAGCTGATCGTCCTAGACGATCATTGGATCGTACGGGACGATAGGCTCAAATCAGAAATTCTCAGCCACCAGATCAAGTTAGGCAAGTTCTTATTTTTAGATACTTGGTCTGATCGTCCCGGACGATCCAGTACAATCATGCCTAAATTAGCCTAGTGATCAAGGAAAGAAATTAATACTTGATTGATACGATCATATCATCCCGTACGATCGCAGGATCGTCCTGGATGAAAATGATCGTCTAGTGCATTTTAGCTGTACGACCCGAACTATGTTCAGGATGATTTTGGCACTTTTTAAACTAATCGTATAGGATGATACCTGTATCGTCCTGGACTATCAAGTCATTTTTTGGTCATCCAACACAAGTTTCTCTGGACGACCCGAACTGTCTTCTGGATGATATTCCTCGATTTACACTAATCATCCCGGACGATCACAGGATCGTACGGGACGATATGAACAACTTTTTCTACTGATCATCCAGAAGAGCCAGATCATCCACGCTAAAACAGCTGATTTTGAACTGATCGTACAGGACTATCTATCGATCATCCTGGACGATCTTGGCCGACCAGTTGAGATTAAGGGCTGTTTTTGAGCCCTCATATAAAAGATCTTTTTTTTTGTTTAGAAAAAATCTTTTGCCACTTTTCTTCCCAGAGAAAGCCTAGAGAGAGAGAGAGTTGGGAGAGAGAGAGAGGATCTTGTGAGGGGGAGTTAGCGAGGGATTCACTAAGGTTGCTCCAAGCAAGGATCAGAGTCGTCTTCTCCGCTAGTCGTCTTCCGTCTAGTTGGTGTTTGTTGTTGGAGGATCGTTCGCAAGAAGATCAGGGTTCTCTGCTCGCTTCAGGTGGAAGCAAATAGAGTCCGGGTTCTCTGCCCGCTTCAGGTGGAAGCAAAAGGAGTCCGGGTTCTCTGCCCGCTTCAGGAGGAAGCAAAAGGAGTTCAGGTTCTCTGCCTCACCGGGTGGTGGAAAGGAGGTTTTTGTACAGGCTTCTCCGCCTTGCTGTGGGAGCAAAAGGAAAGTCACTTTCTGTTTAGTGCAATACCCAGAGGGGAGGCTCCGGGGAGTGGACGTGGGTCAAGTTGACCGAACCACTATAAAATCTTGTTTGCTTTTTCTGATTCTGTTTTGCACTTTACTTTTCTGACATTAACTGCTTGGGTGAATATCTGTGATTGATTTTTTTGTTCTTGTTTACTTGTTTCCGCTGCAAAGTATCGAAAAATTTTTTCTGTTGCTCGTGAATTTTTAAATAACCAATTCACCCCCCCCCCCCCTCTTGGTTAGCCTCGGGACTAGTTCACTAGGGCTTAACATCCCTATCGAAATTTCAATGCCGCCTTTTGATTTTGATTTTCTAATAACTTCTTCACCATCTCATGAAGATCAGAAACTTTGCCTTCCATGAAAGATATTCGATCCTCCACCGTTGCTTTCATTTGGCTCATCTTCCCTTCAAGTCATTCTTCCGACACATCCACTTTCTTGGCCGTCATTGATATTTAAATTTTTGTTGAACTCAAAAATCTAGATCTTGACTAAAAATAGCAAAACCGCCCTTCTTCGAATAAAATGGAGCTGCCATATTTCACAAAAATAGCCCAAAAATTGCTCTCATACCAATTTGATAGGAAACAATAGGAAAAAAATAGAAACTAATCGCTGAAATCAAAATTTCAGCGATTTAATCAAGAAAATTTTTAGATTTTTAGGGATGAAAATATAAGAAAAACACTCTTGATTGCTAGAAGATGAAAGAAAATAGTGAGATATAATCGATCCTCTATTCGAGAGGAGGATCAATCTCTTCAAAACTCTTTAGATGCCGCTAGAGCTCAAGAACACCAAAGAGCACTCAGAAATTAGCCAACAAAATGATGTCATAACCCTAATACAAACTCCTATTTAAAGAAAACACAAAATTAACGTCAAAGGACTAAACAACCCTCAAGCAAAAAGCTCTAGATAGTGGTTCCCACCCCTAAGTAGGGCAACTTACAGCTTGCAAACCAGCAGGCGCAAGCCTGCTGTAACCGGTCCAAGTGTATCAGTTTCTTATTGCTTTTTAGAGCAAATTTTAGTATAAATATTTTTTTAACTAGAAAGTTTTGTACTAAAAAGTTGCTTTAAAGAGTAAGAAAGCTAGCCAAATGAAGCCTTATTTATCATAAGAATGTGATATCTATTTTTTCTTGAATTAAAATGTGATTAGCATGCCATCTTATTAGTTTTTCAAATTTTCAAAAGCTTTTAAAAACTTTCATAAAGCTTTGGATTTATTAGAAGATCTCTCAAATTCTTAGGATATGTTTGGAACAACATTTTTACTATTTTGTATTTCAGAACGTAATTATAATTCTATTTGACTATTATTTGCATTGCTTTCGAAAAAAATTTATGCGAGGAATTTATTTTTTACAACAACTTTTAAAAAAATTATTTTCTCCATAGTAATTTCAAAACTTATTTTATAAAATATTTGAAAACCAATTTTCTCCATAGTAATTTCATCCCATAGTTTCGATTGGGCGACGTAATTTAAAAAAGATAAACATGTGGAAATAGTAAATCTAAAATAAATTATGTTAATCCAAAATTTTACATATTTAAAAAATTCAAAAAGAATAAACATAATTGGATTGATTTTTAAATCTAATTGAATCAATTTCAATATGTGACTTGACATTTGATAATAGAATTGATTAATTGGTTTGGGTTAGAGATCGAGCCTAAACCTTTATACCTAGGATTTGAAATATGTGAATAATCATATCTAATTTCAAACCCTTAATTAGATGACGTAACTCATTGGCTAAACTAGCCATTGATTCGGCCCAATTTGTCAGAAGCACTTGTAACAGCCCAAACTCTTAACTATCGAAGTATTGTCTGCTTTAGCTTAAGAGCCTCAAGATTTTGTCTTGTTGGTGTAACTTCCTAATAGATCACCTATCCCAGAATTGCTCTGTGATGAACACACTTAACTGCAGAATTTCTTAATAAAATTACAAACAATACACCATAAGGCACTTTGATGTTTAAGAGTTTAACTTCTTTTACTTAATCGATTTCACAGCATTGCCTATTTTAGAGAACCAAAAAATGTTAGTGACTCATGATTAACCAAGTTATTAATTAGGAAAGATTCAACATTTCTCTAAAGAGCATCTCCCTAAAACTTTTCAGGCAAAAAAATGGACGGCCTTCAAACTTTATTATGATATTAATTAAGAGGTCAAATGATATTACTCATGATAAATATTAATTTTAAATTTTATCATGATATTCATTGTAATACAATGAGTTGGAGTTCCAGGATGTGCTTCTAAAATATTATTCACAAGGCATTATCAATACTATTATATCCATCAAAAATCAATATTAGATTCTCCAGCAAGCCTATTAAAGCTCTTAATTTAACTATAAAATACTTTCATGAATCATTTTTTTTAATTAGTTATTATAAAGGTCACTGAATAAATTCAAGTATTTGCATCTTCGGTCACAACTACAAGCTAAGTACATGCACATCTAATATTGATATTCCAAAAATAATTAACACTATGGCATGCACCTACAAAACCTCAAATACAAGCACCAAAAGATACATATTTAAAATATCATGAAGCATTAGGTTGCATATCAATTATAATCCTTAACTTTATTCTTATTTAGCATAAAAGAAAATGATAATTTCTAAAAGGATGCCTTAGGAGCCCTCTTACATAGTTGATAGCTTGCTCATTGTTGCAAATCTGGTTTTAAATATTATGATTTTGATGATAGCAAACATTTCTATTTCTGGTGGCCTGTTTAATTTTTCAGGTACGCAGGATCAGTTGCAAATTCAAGCCAGTCCAAGATCGAGTCAGTTTATTTTAAAATTTAGGTCCAATATACTATTTTCATCTTTATTAAGTCAAATGCTATGTAACTGATCCCCTAGCTAAGTAACCTTGCACATACACACTCAGGGAGAGAGCTTGAATGAATTAGAGTTTCTATTCATTTTTTGTTCAGATCGTCCTGGACGATATTAACATCGTCCTAGACGATCCAGTGAAAACAGAAATCCTAATTAGGATGATCATGTTAAGTTGGTTTGATTAAGCTGATCGTTTTGTACGATATCAATATCGTACAGGACGATAGGCTTAAATCAGAAATTCTCAGCCGCCAGATCAAGTTAGGCAAGTTTTTAATTTTTGTGATTTGGTCTGATGGTCCCGGACGATACGTGTATCGTTCTGGACGATCCATTACAATCATGCCTAAATTAGTCTGATAATTAAGGAAAGTAATTAAGGTCTGATTGATTCAATCATATCATCCTGGACGATCGCAGGATCGTATGGGATTATATGTTATAAATCCTGACCGTCCAGTGCCTATCACCTATACGTCTAAAGCTGTGTGCTGGATGATATTCCTACTTTTAAACTAATAGTACGGGACGATACCCATATCATCTCGGACGATCAAGTCATTTTGAGATCGTCTTGCATGTTTCACCTTTACGTCCAGAGCAGTGCTCAGGATAATTTTGTGTGGATTTAAACTAATCGTACCGGACGATAGAGATATCATCCTGGACGATCAAGTCATTTTCTGATTGTCTAGCATGTTTAACCTGTATGTCCAGAGCTGTTTTCAGGACAATTTTGTGTGTTTTTGAACTAATCGTACAGGATGATCACCAGATCGTCCTGGATGATCCTGGCCGACCAGTTGAGATTTAGGGCTATTTTTAAGCCCTCCTATTTAAGATCTTTTTCTTCCAACAAGAAAAAATTTTTGCCACTTTTTTTTTCAGAGAAACCTTGAGAGAGAGAGAGAGAGAGGAGCTTGTGAGGGGGAGTTTATGAGGGATACACAAAGGTTGCTCCAAGCAAGGATCAGAGTCACCTTCTCCGTTCGTCGTCTCTCGTCTTGTCAGTGTTTTCTGTGGGAGGATCGTTTGCAAGAAGATCCGGGTTCTCTGCCCGCTTCAGGATGAAGCGAAAGGAGTTCAGGTTCTCTTCGTGCTTCAGGAGGAAGCGAAAGGAGTCCGGGTTCTCTGCCTGCTTCAGGAGGAAGCGAAAGGAGTTCAGGTTCTCTGCCTCACCGGGTTGGTGGAAAGGAGTTTTGTATAAGCTTCTCTATCTTATTGTGGGATCAGAAGGAGAGTCACTTTTGTGTTAGTGCAATACCCTGAGGGGAGACTCCGGAGAGTAGACGTAGGTCAAGTTGACCGAACCACTATAAAATCTGGTGTGCTCTTTCTGATTATTTTTTGTACTTTACTTTTCTGTTACTATCTGCTAGGGTGAAATCTGTGGTTGATATTTTCATTTCTGTGTTTACTTGTTTCCGCTGTAAATTATCGAAAAAAACTTTTCTGTTGCTCATGAATTTTTTAAAATAACTAATTCACCCCCCCTCTTGGTTAGCCATGGGACTAGTTCATCAAAGCTTAACATCCCTATCAAACTTTCAAATGGTATCAGAACGGGAATCAAAAATTAAGTTTAAAAACTTTTAAATTTGATCCATGGCTAACTTTGGAAATCGTAATACTGCTGAAGGTTATTCAATTACACGACCATCATTGTTTGATAATATACCTTTTGATTTTTGGAAAACTCGCATGTCCACTTTTCTTCAATCTATAGATTATCGCATGTGCATGCTTGTTAAGGATGGCTATGAAGCACCTTTTAGAATGGTTAATAATGTTAAAATTGAATTGTCTTTCACTGAATGGACTTTTGATGATCGTGACTTAGCCCAACTGAATGCCAAATGTTTAAACTATTTTTTCTGTGCCTTAAAATATGAGGATTACATGCGTGTTTCTACTTGTACAATTGGTAAAAAAGTTTGGGATAGATTGTGCATCACTTATGAAGGTACAATTGAAGTCAAACAGTCCAGGTTAAACATATTGCTTCATGACTACGAACTTTTTTGCATGAAACCTACTGAATCTATTTCTGAAATATATACGAGATTTAATCAAATTGTCACTTCTTTGCATGCTTTAGGAAGAGAACTTACAAACTATGAAAAAGTGAACAAGATTTTGAGATGTTTTCCTTCTTCGTTTGATGCTAAGATAACTACAATTACTGAATTGAAAGATTTGAACAATTATTCTATTGATAACTTACTTGGGTCACTCATTGCTTACGAGCAAGGGGTGAACCAAAGACAGCTTGATGTAGGTGAGAAGAAGAAGGAGAAAACTGTGGTGCTAAAGGCCAACCATACTGACACTAAATCTTTCGGGTCTAATAGTGATGATGTTGCCTTAATCACTAGGTAATTCAAAAGCTTTCTAAGGAAGAAATATAAGAACTTTCAGAAGTGAAACAAGGGTAAGTCCAGTAAAAATTTTAAAGGTTCATTTGATACTATTTATTTTGAATGCAGGAAGTCTGGACATATAAAGGCTGATTGTCCTACACTTAAGACTCACCCAAGCAAGGAGAAGGGTGAGGAGAAACCCAAGTTCATGAAGGATAAGAAGCAGATTCAAAAGGCGTTCTGGGCAGATTCTGCATCCAACTCCTCTGAGACTAAAGCTGAAGAGGAGGAAACCAACTTGTGTCTGATGGCTGATGATCATCCTGGTCAGTCTGATCAAGAAGAGGTATGTGAGCTTACTTATGATCAATTACTTGATGTTTCTGAGAAAATTCATTCATCGTATAGAAAACTTAAGAAATTACATGCTAGCCTGAAATTGAATTACTTAACTTTGTAAAAAGAGCATGATGTTGTGCTTAAAGATCATTCTACACTTGATAGCAATCACATGTCTTTACTTGATGAATTTGATGAATTGAACAAAAAATATTCTGATCTGATTACTGAGCATGATTCATTGAAAACCTTGCATGTTGATTTAGAAAGAGTTTTTAAAGAATTAAATAATATGACATGTGATGTGGAGAGTAGTAAGGGAGCATTGAACTTTGAAATTGCAAGTCTTAAGAAGGAGAATGAATTTCTAAAAGTAAAAATTAGTGCTTTCGAGAAAAATGAAACACCTCCTACGTTTGCACAATTTTATGCACCTCCACCTTTTGAAGAATCTATTTCAAAATCATCAAAGCATGTTTCATACAAATCTAGAAAGAGGCACTATCACCCACGCAGATTAGTTAACCCTTTTCCTGGTGTTAGATATTTTTCTTGTGATATGTTAGGACATATCTCCCACACTTGCACTGTTCACCGTAGTACACATTGGGTGTGGAGGCCCAAATTTCCTGTTTCACATCACAGCACATATGCATTACATTCTTCTTTTCATAAGAAGGAACCCAAACCTATTTGGGTTCCTAAACCTGATATTTGATAATTTTATAGGTGTGCTCTCACACAAGACGTCGTGAGAGAATGTGGTACCTGGATAGCGAATGTTCAAGGCACATGACTGGAGATGCAAATCAGTTCATTTCGCTGGAGGCCAGGCCTGGAGGTAGGTATAATTAGTGATTCAAAGAATTTCATGATTGACAATGTGTTGCTTGTAGATGGATTGAAACACAACCTGTTGAGCATCAGTCAACTCTGTGATAAAGGATACAACATCAAATTTCTGCCCACTTGCTGTATTTTAAGCTTAAATGATAAAATTATTTTGCAAGGACAAATGATCAATAATATCTACATGCTGGATGTAAGTTGCTTTAAAGCTGATAATTCAATTTGATTAAAAATTACTGCTGATGAGTCTTGATTGTGGCACAGGAGATTATGTCATGCCAATATGAAAACTCTTAGAAGAGTCACCTAAAAGAACTTAGTTATAGGTGTCCCCACGCTTAAGTTCACTAAGGACAACCTGTGTGATGCCTGTCAATTAGGAAAGCAAGTCCAGTCCTCCTTTCACTCCATTAAGGACATCAGCACCTCTAGACCTTTAAAAGTTCTTCACATGGATCTCTTTGGACTCATTAGCACTGCCAGCTTAGGGGGGAAGTCTATGGTTTTATGATTGTTGATGATTACTCGAGGTTCACTTGGATTAAATTTCTGTCACATAAATCTGAGTCATTTGAGGAATTTAAGTCTTTCTCCACTTGGATTCAGAGGAAGTTAGGTTGTGAGATCCTGACTATTCATAGTGATCATGGTGGATTGTTTAAAAATGTGAAGTTTGAAACTTTCTGTGAGGAGCAAGGGATTAGCCATAATTTTTTAGCTCCTAGGACCCCTCAGCAGAACAGGATAGCTGAAAAGAAGAATAGGACCTTAGTGGAAGCCGCTAGAGCTATACTTGCTGAGTATTCACTTCCAAAATACTTTTGGGCTGAAGTGGTGAACACTGCCTATTATGTGCTGAATATGGTGAATGTTAGATCCAATCTGAATAAGATATCTTATGAAATCATTAAGGGTAGAACTCCAAACCTATATCACCTATATGTCTTTGGCTGTAAGATTATCATTCTGAATAATGGGAAATCATTCTTAGAAAAATTTGACCCCAAATCTGATGAAGGAGTGTTCTTAAGATATTCTAGTGTGGGAAAATCCTTTAGGGTGTTTAATAAGAGGACTTTGGTGGTGGAAGAGATAACTCATGTGATGTTTGATGAATCTGATCCTAAGGAGACTAGAGTTGAGGAAGAAGAAGAGGTAGGAGAGATTACCCAGAGGGTTAAAAATGTAAATCTGGAGGAAATGGTAGAACTTCAAAACATCTTGCCTAGAGATTGGAGTTATTATTCAAGTCATCCTAAAGAATTGATCTTAGGAGACCCTTCTGAAGGTGTTAGGACTAGATATGGACTTAGGAAGGAAGTAAATCACTTTATCTTTATCTCAATGACTGAACCCACCAACATCAATCAAACCTTTTTTGATAAATTTTGGATCTTAGCTATGCAAGAGGAACTGAATCAATTTGCAAAGAACGATGTTTGGGAGTTAGTAGAAAGACCTAGGAATCAAAGTATAGTAGGAACAAAGTGGGTCTTTAAGAATAAGATGAATGATTCTGGTGTGGTCGTTAGGAATAAGGCAAGATTGGTGGCTAAGGGGTACCATCAAATTGAAGGGATTGATTTTGAGGAGACCTTTGCCCCTGTAGCTAGATTAGAAGCCATTAGAGTGCTACTAGCCTTTGCCTGTTATAAAGGATTTAAGTTATTTCAAATGGATGTCAAGAGTACCTTTTTAAATGGGATAATAAAAGAGGATGTCTACGTAGAGCAACCCCTAGGTTTTGAGAGTTCCCAATATCCAAATCATGTTTACAAATTAAAAAAGGCCTTATACGGATTGAAACAGGCACCCAGAGCTTGGCATGAAAGGCTTAGCACATTCCTGTTAGAAAGAGAGTTTATTAAGGGGAGCGTAGATACCACCCTTTTTCTGAGGAGAATAGGGGATGATTTACTCATTGTTCAGATATATGTTTATGATATACTTTTTAGATCCTCTAATAAAAATTTATGTGATGATTTTTCTAAAATAATGAGTAAGGAGTTTGAGATGAGTATGATGGGAGAATTATCCTACTTTTTTAGATTTAGCATAAGGCAAATGGAAGATAGAACCTTTCTTAATCAATCTAAATACACTAAGGACATTTTGAAGAAATATGAAATGGACAAAGCCAAGCCAATCAACACTCCCATGAGCTCCTGTGTTCAGTTATATAAGGATTCAAGTGAAAAATCTGTTGATCAGAAGAAGTATAGAGGAATAATTGGATCACTGCTTTACTTGACTGCTAACCGACTTGATATTATGTTTAGTGTTTGTCTTTGTGCTAGGTTTCAAGCTGATCCTAAAGAGTCCCACTTGACTGTTGTTAAGAGAATTCTTAGATATCTTTTAGGGACCCCAAACCTAGGAATCTGGTACCCTAGGCACAACACCTCTTTTGAGATTATTAGATATTCTGATTCTAACTTTGTAGGGTGTAGGGTGGATAGAAAAAGCACTTCTGAAACTTGTCAATTCATAGGACAGTCTTTAGTCTCCTGGTCTAGTAGAAAATAGAACTCAGTTGCACTTTCCACTACTGAAGCTGAGTATATTGCCTTAGCAAGTTATGTGGCCCAAGTCCTTTGGTTGAAGCAACAAGTTTTGGATTTAGGATTACATGTGGGCACTATTTCTATTCTGTGTGATAATACTAGTGCCATCTGCATTTCTAAGAATCTAATCCAACATTCTAGAATCAAACACATTGATATAAGGCATCACTATATTAGAGACTATGTTACAAAAGGGGACATTGAGATACATCATGTAGCAACTGAAAATCAGTTGGCTGACATATTTACTAAACCACTGGCCTTTAACTCATTCAGCATTTTGAGGACCAAATTAGGTATGATTGACATAAATGCTTGATTCTGATTACTGATGATTTCTGAGTTTTTCCTTTTTATCTTATTTTATTTCTATTAATCTTTTGATTTGATTATCTATTTCATGTTTTATTTTTATTCAGTGCTGATTTTCTTCTTACCGTTTATTGTTTTACTGATTTGAGAATTTATTTTGATGAGATTTCCTACTTGTTTTTTATTCACTATTTTATTCCTTTAAAAATTAGATCACTGCTCACTACTGCTGATAAACTGAATTTCTGACTGAAAATTTTGCCTTATTTTTAGTTTGGAAGCTTGTAAGTAGTGATTGATTCCACTGGATCTGTTAAAGGGAAGAAACATTGATGATTGTTTCTCTTCCTCTAACTCCTTTAATAGTGTTCTATTTTTTTGGATAAAAATCTTCTTCAAAATTAAAAAGTTAATTTTTGAAATAGAGATCTATTTTATCTTTCTATAGAAATCTACCTCATATGAATAGTATTTTTAAAATTTTGAGTCATTATTATGATTTTCTGAACCAAATGATTGCACTTATCATATGATGTATGATTTTTATTTTGTGAATTACTCTTCCTTATTATAGATAGTGAGTTTTGTCATCTCTTATGTCTGGAAGGTAATTTTACAGCTGAGATTCTTTAATAATTTTGAAAGGGAGAAAGCTTATAAAAGATGCGCAAAGAGTGCCATAATAAAAAAAGGCACAAAATTAGCCCAAACTGAAAAGATGCACAATGTCGCTAAAAAATTGAAAGGATACACAAAGTGTATCAAAAAATTAAAAGATGCACAAAGCGCCAAATAAATTAAAAAAGAGGCACAAAATGACCCCACAAAGAAATAGAATTTTTTCCCTTTCAGATCTTTAAATATCTTAGAAAAATCCATGTACCCTTAATATTTTCAAAAGCTTGAGACGAAAAATCATGATTTCTGATTTCTTACTTTGTAATACTATTATATCAGATATTTCTCAGGAACGAGGCTTGAAAGGATCAATTTTCGAATCTAATTTCTTTTCTTCTAAATTAAATTTTTATTTTGAAATGAATTTGCACTTATAAGGTGTCCGAGGTAGGAGTTACGAAAGTCGATTTTCTAACTTTTCTGGATTTCAACGTTGTTGATCTTCTTCTTATTGGTTTTTGGATTCAAAATCAAGGAAAAATTTTGAATTACTAGAGCGGATCGATTTTAAAAAAAAAAGTTTTAGCTTTTTGTGTTGTGATGTTTTCTATTTATATTGTGTTGTCTGTTCATCCTCCTTTTTGTGATGTCAAAAGGTGGAGTTAGTATTTTTGTTTTGAGTGATTAGTAGTTTTTTGTACTGTTCTTGTGTTTGTAATTATTTCCCTTATTGTGTTTTGTGTTTAGTAAATTTGAAATGAAATGTTTTCTTTCGTATGTGTGTTGAGTACTCTTGTCTATTTAATTTAAATTACTTAACAAATATTTGCCATCATAAAAAAGGAGGAGATTGTTGTAAATCTGATTTTAAATGTTATGATTTTGATGATAGTAAACATTTATATTTCTAGTGGCCTGTTTAATCTTTCAGGTACGTATGATCAATTGCATGTTCAAGCCAGTATAAGATCGAGTCTGTCTGTTTTGAAATATAGGTCCAATGTACTATTTTCATCTTTATTGAGTCAAATGCTATGTAACTGATCCCCTAGCTAAGTAACTTTGCACACACACACTTAAAGGGAGAGCTTGAATGAATTAGAGTTTCTGTTCATTTTTTGTTCAGATCGTCCTGGACGACATTAACATCGTCATGGACGATCCAGTGAAAACAAAAACCCTAATTAGGACGATCATGTTAAGTCAGTTTGATTAAGCTGATCGTCCTAGACGATATCAATATCGTACATGACGATAGGCTTAAATCAGAAATTCTCAACCGCTAGATCAAGTTATGCAAGTTTTTAATTTTGGTGATTTGGTCTGATCGTCCCTGATGATACGTGTATCATCGTGGACGATCTATTACAATCATGCCTAAATTAATCTGATGATTAAGGAAAGTAATTAAGGTCTGATTGATTTGATCATATCGTCTTGGACGATCGCAGGATCGTACGGGACGATGTGTTAAAAATCCTGACTATCCTGTGCCTATCAACTGTATGTCCAGAGCTGTGTGCTGGACGATATTCCTGCTTTTGAACTAATCATACGGGACGATACTCATATCGTCCAGTACGATCAAGTCATTTTGAGATCGTCCTACATGTTTCACCTGTACATCCAGAGCGGAGCTCAAGATAATTTTGTGTGGATTTGAACTAATCGTACCGAACAATAGAGATATCATCCTGGACAATCAAGTCATTTTGTGATCATCCAGCATGTTTAACCTGTACGTCTATAGCGGTTTTCAGGATGATTTTGTGTGTTTTTGAACTGATCGTACATGACGATCGTCAGATCGTTCTGAACGATCCTGGCCGACCAGTTGAGATTTATGGCTATTTTTGAGCCCTCTTATTTAAGATCTCTTTCTTCCAACAAGAAAAATCTTTTACCACTTTCCTTTCCAAAAAAATCTTGAGAGAGAGAGCTTGGGAGAGAGAGAGAGAGGATCTTGTGAGGGGGAGTTTGTGATGGATTCATAAAGGTTTCTCCAAGCAAGGATCAGAGTCATCTTCTCCGTTCGTCGTCTCTCATCTTGTTAGTGTTTTCTGTGGGAGGATCATTCGCAAGAAGATCCGGGTTCTCTGCCCGCTTCAGAAGGAAGCGAAAGGAGTTCAGGTTCTCTACCTGCTTCAGGAGGAAGCAAAAAGAGTCCGGGTTCTCTGCCTGCTTTAGGAGGAAGAGAAAGGAGTTTAAGTTCTCTGCCTCACCGGGTTGGTGGAAAGGAGTTTTGTACAGGCTTCTCCGCCTTGCTGTGGAGCAGAAGGAGTCACTTTTGTGTTAGTGCAATACCCGGAGGGGAGGCTCCGGGGAGTGGACGTAGGTCAAGTTTACCGAACCACTATAAAATCTGGTGTGCTCTTTCTAATTATTTTCTGTTATTATCTGCTTGGGTGAAATCTATGGTTGATCTTTTTATTTTTGTGTTTACTTGTTTCCGTTGCAAATTATTGAAAAGATCTTTCTTGTTGCTCACAAATTTTTAAAAATAACCAATTCACCCCCCCTCTTGGTTAACCTCGGGACTAGTTCATCAAGGCTTAACATCCCTATCGAACTTTCACTCATGACACCGCCTACCCTTATCATAAGATAAATCAACCCCATATTTCTTTTTTAATATTCTCGATTGGGATAGATCTAATAAGCTTCTCTTCAGTTATGAGCGTGATAAACTATGACTGAGCTTCCTGATGGTCTAACATCTAAAAAATATGTATGTTTTGAGGCATGGTTCCAAACTTCAAATATGTCTTACTTTATTAATTTTCTCAATTGAATGTCCTATGAATATTTTTTAGTTGTACAATGGAGACAAAATGTATATACCATACTTTTTCACCTTAAGTTCAAAACTTTCTTCATTTTATCTCATTTTAATATCAAAGCAACTTTTTCTTTATATCATCTTTGCTCTCAAAATTTTGCCTAACTTATATATGCATAAATAACAAACTCAAACATGGGATCATATATCAATAGTCATTATACTAGATGTACTTTTAGATATTAATCATTTTAGGAATGGAGATATATATATGTTTTTTCCATCCATGAATTATTACTTTCAAACCTAACGTACATGAAGATCAGAAGGCTTCACTTATTTACTAGCTTCAACTGCATCATATTGTAGGGTTATAATCTCTAAAAATCTTCTTAGTAATGAAACATCAACAAAGCCATCATCATTTTTATTATTGTGTCTTTTCGCCTTCTTGTATGTTGCACTATCAGTAGGAGTTGGACTAATCTTACATCATTCCCATTTGTTACAACTCACTTTATCAAAGTAGAAGTTATTCAGCTGCGGCTACAATAATGTCATTGAGATGTTTCTTTATTTTATTGTGCATTCAAGTTCTGTCAAATTGAACACAATTTTAAAAGTTTTTCTTCCTCATAATAAATGTAACTTTTATAATCTATTAATAAATCACTTTAATCATATGTCAACATTATTTAACGTTAAAAACATTAACTCATAGCTACCTGATGCCTTATTAAATCACTTGGTTCAACCATAGCTTCTACATCTTTTTATGATGCTCTAAGAAAAAAAAAATTGAAACAATAAAAAAATCAGCAATATCTATGATAGGAAATGTTACATTGTGTCAAGAAGATATGAATAAATAATTTGTTTTCATTGTAAGCAAAATTTATGTGATTCTAAATTAGGGGATATTTAGCCAAGTAAAAATATATAGGTATATTGCTATGAATATCCCTATTATGAGGGTTATGAATTCAGATTTTCCCATTGCTTGATATGATAGGGATACATGCCTATTATATATCAAGTTCACTTCAAAACAACTCGAATTTATTTCAAATTACATTTAATTTTAAATGCTATAAAAATTGAATTATTGGTTAATTTTAAATATCGGATATAATTATCAGCATTAGTTGATATAACTAATATCTTATGTAAATTATAAACTCCCACTATAAAAAAAATAGATACAGTTTGCATGGTTATCATAAGTAGGTAATGCCAACTTCCTTGTACCATTAAAATAAGATTAATATATGCCCACTTATTAGTTTCTCATTATATGCATTATTACATATAATTTTCATAAGCTTTCATAAGGTTTTTTTATTTTTATTTTTAATTTCTTTAATAAACTTTCATAAGGTTGCACAAAGCTTAGGTTAAAAGATAGCTCAAATTCTTAGTTTCGATTAGGCAGTGTGGTTGAATAAAAACAAATCTAAAAAATAAAAAAATATTTTCATCCAAAATTTGACCAGTTATAAAACTTTCATTATATAAAATAAAAGAATAAGAATACTCGTGCTGATATTTAATCATATCAAGTCAACCCTAATCCATTTTTAAGTCAAGCAATGAATTAACTTTTTTCCACAAATAAAATTACATCTTCCAAATACTCAGTAAAATAGACCAGTCCAAAATTAAAGCTCCAGCCCGACCATAATTGCCCTCGAGGAGGCAAGAAGCGCTATTTACAAAAAGAGCAGTAATACAAAAACTCTGCCACAGATATTTCTTTTAGGCATAAATATCTTTATCCAAATAGAAATGGTTGACACTCGTACTTCATATACTCACTGATAAAAATAAAATCTAATTATTTTATTAAATTTTTTAAGTGTAGCTTTTCTCAATGCTTAAATCAATTGTGCAAACTGAACGAATCAATGTAGCTTGAACAGAGCTTTGATCATATTTAAGGACAAAGTTCAGATTACCTCCTTAAATTTACTTCACTATTAACAAACAATTCATGCGTTTAATTAACTTTTTTTTTTTTTCAAATATGAATGATAATGGCAAAAGATGTTGCTCAAGTTATTAACCTTGGATAGACAACTTAATATCATGCAGGCAACTAATTAATACAAAACTTAATATATTAACTCACAAACCAATATGACTGACAATTAACATAAAAATACTTAAAAAGTACTTCAATCATTCGTTTTAACTTAATTAAACTTAATGACTGCTGAACAAGTTCTTGATATACTTATCTATTTGTTCTTTCATTAACTCCTACGGGCAAAATCATTAACCATTTGCAAGATTTACTTCTCTATTATCAAAGCAATTCAAAGACGAGCACTTCTCAAGGCAAAAAGAGATAAGAAGGTGGAGAAAGCTTAGCTCGTGGTGAAGAACACTTTCAAGTTGCAAAGCAGCATTTTTCAGATCAAATACACACAAATAGCACCAACTTCAAAGAGAACAGAAGATAATAGAATTTAAAAAAAAAGTACATAAAAGCTGTGCTGCATTGCTGCATGTATGATGCACAAAATAACTTCCAAATAACACATGAAGCAGCTGATTTAATCAAATAGCTGATTTAATCAAATATCAGCTAGGAAGAATGCATAAGGTTCTTACAAAACCAACACTGCCTTAATGTGCATGCAATGCTAATCAGTTCCCAAATGAAATGAATATTCCTCATTTCCCATTTTCTATATAACCCAAACGTTAGCAAATAAAAGCTTATACAAGTAATGTCTTCGCACCAATGAGTTCCAATCTTTCCAATGAAATTAAACAATAAATAAAATATAATTTTATTGTTTACAAAAAACTCAGACAGCAAGTATTATGTAATAGATTCAAAACCAAGCAGCAAAATCAAGACCATATATATATATATAGACCACGCACATGTAATTTATTAGACCAGGGAGACAGATGCAAGGCAACACCGTTATGGCGTTATCCCTGCAGAGCAGATAACCTGTTACCATGGCTTAAGCCTCTGTTACAAACCAAAGCTCCTATGTAATTAGCATCAGGCATGACCAAACATAAGCCGAGCATTTGTTTAGCATACAAAAAGCTTATCCATTTAGTTTTGAAAATGAGACCCCAACCTGAATGAAATAAGATATTAAAGGGCTAGTTCAGTGAATATCACCTTTTAATTAACTAGTTCAATGAATACTAGGTTTTCAGAGGAGCTTTAGTAGGCAAAATGCCTTTTATCATTGGTGGTTGCACTTGATAAAAATTAATAAACATAACAAAGTTTGTTTTGTTATTTCCCAATGGATAACATGATAATTTGGACTTAAGCTGTGCTTTTTTCTTAATTTTTTGTTTTGGCTGAAAAATAAAATTTTGTAATAGTGTTTATCTTGAATGTTGATTCTTCAGTTTTTTGTTTGTGAAATGTATACAAATTTTATAATCACGCATGTATAAAAACAAAAATAATTATACAACAACGGATGCTAAAAGTTGACACATTAAAATAGTAATCAAGTTCACAGAGTAATCCTTTTTCAAAGTTTCTGTGCACCATCAGTTTTACGTTGTGACCATATTATTGTATTCATGCATATGTTTCGTAGCTTTATAGAATAAGCTATCATGTGATCGATCATCGACATATAACAAAATTGGTATAAATGTTTTGAGACCGCGTGGACATAAATGTTTTTGAGACCGCGTGGACAAAAATGCGGGGGTAGTGGTGGGATGTGGCAAATTTTCCTTTTGCATGTAATCTTCTTTTCATGGCATAAAACATATGGAATCAACTTGATATGATCCTTCACAACTCTGAAATTCTTTCAACTCTCAAGAAAGGGCATTTTACCAGTGATCCAGTAGCTTGAAGATCGAGTTATGTAGCAAAAAAGTGGTAAGAAAAATAACAAGATGCTTAAATATATCACGTTACTTTTCTTAAATCAAAGAAACGCGCTCTTGCAAAAGAATTAACTCGAACATAAAAAAAAGGAAAGTAAAATGATCAGAAACTACAAAACAAACTTACTACCTATACATTTTCTTTTAAATAGATGTAAGAAAGTAAAATGATCAGTAACTACAAAACAAACTTACTACCTATACATTTTCTTTTAAATAGATGTAAGGCACCCTTGCCAGAGTATATGTAACAAAACGTTAATTCATTGGACAACCTAAGAGACACATATATTAATCAATGGCACCGCTAAGGAATTTGTCCAAAAGATCATCAAGTAAATAAAATTAGGAGAATTGGAATCAGGGGTAACAGAAAATATCAATTTCTCACTGCCAACAAATAAGCAAGCTGCAGAGAGGTTAAAAGAAATAATGCTCATAAAAAAATAAAATAAAAAAGGCAACTTGAACAGCTAAGAAGAAACAGCATGTCTACCTGCAACAGTTTTTTGGTGGATAGATGAATTGTACTCGTGCCTCAGACAAGAAGGGATTTCTAGCATCTTGGAGAAATCAAAGTGCTTGCTAGTAGAATTATACCTTAGGAGATTATGTCCCCATTATGAAAATTCAGCTTATAAACTCCTATTGCAAGTAAAGAGACCATAAGTTACCTTCCAGTAGATTAAGCTTTGTTAGTGGTCCATCATCCACCAAATGAATGCGTATGAGATCTTAATTAAGATCAGAAGAAAGTAACCTAATGAATAGAGGTTCTGAGAATAAGGTTTAGAGATACACAAGAACTTTCAGCAGAATAGTTCTATCCAAATGATATATAAAGAACAAGAGAAGGATGCATAGTGCCTACCTCAGTTCATCTCCTCTAAAGAAAAATATGTTTTCAGCAAAGCTGTTAGCATAGGAAAACAGTTTCACCAATAAAGGCATTTAAATTCAAACACATGTAAGAGCAACCCAAGAAGAAAAAAAGAGACAAGATGGTCTACCTCTTCAATCTGAGAGCTTGACAGATTTCCTACACTATACATTAGTATTAGATAAACTGGATTGCATTATTATTTCCGGTATCCATGCCTAACTGGAGAACGAGACCTACTCCTTCCACGAGTCCTATCTCGTGGTACTTCTCCATTCCTACGGAGCCTTTCCCTGTCCCAGTCCCTCCCATTCCTGTATTGATTACGATTCCAATCCGATCCTCTGCCACCATCCAAGCTACCCCTTCCAGTAAATACATGGGATCTCTCCTGATCATAACTTCGCTCATGATATCGATCACGTTCTCTACCACTTGTTTCATTTCCTCTACCTCTATGCTCACTTTCCCTCTCCCTTTGTTTTCTCCTTTCTTCAGCTTCCTTATCTCTAGCAAGCCTTTCTTCTTCTCTTTTCTTTTCCTTGGCAGCCTGCAATTCAGCATATACCAGGCTTACAAATAACTGAAACAAGTTTTGCTTTAAGCTCAATAATGCTTGAACAACCAACAGACCTTGAACTCGTTGATAAAATCCCGCACCATTCCATACCCGATGTGCTGCTTGCCAGTTACATGAGACTGAATTCTCTCAGCAGCATCATTTGCAACCAGGAAAGAACCACATATTTCACAGAGTGCCATCTTCTTCTCCTGAGTAAGAGCCAACTTGTCATTCTGAGTAAGAACCATCTTATCAGCATTCAACAGATCCACCTGTTAAATTGTCCATTGTGAAAATTATGCATACGTAAAAAAGCACAAAAAAAGAATTCACTGGGAAGGTCATTTTTGGCACCTTCCTCATGAGTGCTTCTGCCTCATCAACCTTGCCAGCTTCTCCAAGATTCTCTATTTGTTCAAGCAACTTCTTAATTTTTTCTTCAAGAACTGATAACTGTTCTGACTTCTCGGCTGAAACTGGACCAGTTAATGGCAAATCAACCTCTTGTGCCAGCCTCTCCTGTCCACGCTTCACTTTTCTATCCAAGTCCATCGCCTGCAATAAACAAACTTCATAGCGATTGCCTCCCAATAGAGAGAAATTCATTAAACACGGCTACAGAAAGCTCACCAGTTTCTCACAATATTGGGCAAGCTCGGCTTCAAATCTGGGAACATATGCATCATGTCTAGGAGATTTCTCAAAACTACATATAATGTGCCAACAATGAACACAAAGGAAATTAGTAGGCTCAATAGAACAAATACAAGCACATCAACTACTCAAATATATGAACACTTATCAACAGATATGAAAGTTTATTATCCATCCAGTCTACTGCTTTTCCTTGCCTAAGAAAATATTATCTATGAAATAACATGAAGGATTTCAAGCTGTTACACATACAAATAATTTCTTTTAAGTAACAAGAACTAACGCATTAAAATATTATGTCTCATTAGAACATCTCATTGAAAGTTTTAGAATTTGATTTAACAAATAATTAAATAAACAGTAAAACTACAAAAAATAGATTGAGAAATGACTATTAAAAAAAAGTAAAGTAAAATCTATAGAAAATAAATATGGGTGGTCTGAGCATGTAGATAATATTAATGTGAAAATTAGGAAAGATAAAAAGAAAAGAAGTCGTGCTTCAAGATTTATTCAAAAAATTGATTAAACACTACATGCACAACTCAATCAGAATGAATAGACAATGAGGATTTATAAAGCGAACTACAAATAATTGGGATAAGGCTATTGATGATGATGACAATAATGATTCAAGTTACCCTTCAATAAGAAGTTCAGACCCCCTAATATACTGTAGGGAATAAAGCATTAGTCGGCAGATAAATTAAATGACAGAGGTCCATATCAATATCCCTGCTATCAGCAACTGCTCAATGGTCTATGTAACATTAATCGCTACATCCATACAAAAAACCACCAATAAGCTTCCTTGTCTTCCAGTATCATGCAAAAAATGTTCAATAGACTCGCTCCAAAGTAGATTTGTCTAATTTAGAAGGAAAGTATAATGCATACTTCAGAAGATCAACGATCTCTTAGTAAAATATGTAGCTTCACAGATAAAAATATCTTGGGCATTCAGGTCATCCATACCAAAAGCAAACTCTCCAAATGTCCTATTAAGATTGTCATCAATCTAATCACCCCCAACCATACCTTCCAACATAATATGGAAGGTATCTATCTATCTTCAATGATTAAAATAACAAATTAGCAAATAAAAAGGATATCATGACAAGCAACCTACAGCCATCTTTGTAAAATACCAATAATTACTTATGATTACAACTCAAGGTAAAAGTTTAACATTAGCAATTAGATTTGGTAATCATAGAACAAAAAAAATTGAAGGGACACAATGAAAATTGGAAGACTTCAACAATATGTTATATAAAATAACAAAAACCGATTTAAAAAACATGAGAAATGATAAAATGTCAAATTTATAATAAGCATTTTATTAATTATTTTAATTATCAATATAAGATAGTCTCAAAACAACAAAATATATGCCAATTCTGTTCATGGAAAACCATTTTAATGCGGAATACATAACCTTTGATGTGGCCATCCATCTATTCCTTTCTTTCCTACAGAAGCTTAAAAGGCTGCTGAGAAAATTCTTCAGGCAATATGGACATGTCTAGCTTGGACTAAAAACGACAAAGGGTACTCTTCAAAGGAACTTCTCATAGGGAACTTAGAACCTCCAACAACAAAATTTAAAGAAAAAAAATACAATAGTAATAATAAATTACAAACTTAAGGAAATATGACCTATATATACCAACAACAACAACAACAACATCAAGCCTTTATCCCACTACGTGGGGTCGGCTACATGAATCCTTTTTCTCCATTGTGCCCTGTTAAAAGTCAAATTCTCATTTAAATCTAATAAAGAAAGATCATTTCTAATATTTTCTAACCAAGTCTTTTTAGGTCTACCTCTACCTTTCTTAACATAAGTCAAATCTAAGACCTCTACTTTCCTAACCGGGTCATCGGGAGGCCGCCGTTTTACGTGACCAAACCATCTAAGGCGACTCTCTCTAATCTTATCTTCCACTGGAGCTACTCCAACCTTTTCACGAATATGCTCATTTCGTATCCTATCTCTAAGGGTAAAGCCACTCATCCACCTGAGCATCCTCATCTCTGCAACACTTAGCTTAGAATTATGCTTCTCTTTTAATGGCCAACATTCGGCACCATAAAGCATTGCAGGTCTCACCACCATCTTATAGAATTTTCCCTTAAGTTTGAGGGGTACTTTTCTATCACACAATAAGCTTGATGCATTCCTCCATTTCAACCATCCAACTTGGATTCTGCTGATAATATCCCCATCTATATCACCATCACTCTGAACAATAGATCCAAGATATCTAAAACGTGTACTCTTATTAATAACTTGATCGGCCAAAGTCACAATGCCCTCACTAGGTCTATTATTACTAAAATTACACTCCATATATTCCGTTTTAGATCTACTCAAGCGAAAACCTTTAGACTCTAAGGTTGACCTCCACAATTCTAGTTTACCTTCAACTCCCTCTCTAGTCTTATCAATAAGAAGAATATCATCAGCAAAAAGCATACACCAAGGTACCTCCTCTTGCAAATGTCTAGTGAGAACATCCATGACTAAAGCAAAAAGATATGGGCTTAAGGCTGATCCTTGATGTAATCCAACCGAAATAGGGAAATACTTGGTCAAACCACCTTGTGTTTGAACACAAGTAATAGCTCCTGCATACATATCTTTAATGATTTGAATATAAGTGTTATTAACTCTTTTCTTTTCAAGAACTCTCCATAGCACTTCTCTTGGAACTTTATCATATGCTTTTTCTAAATCAATAAATATCATATGTAAATCCTCCTTATTCTCTCTATATTTCTCCATCAAACCTCTTAATAAATGTATGGCTTCCATAGTAGACCTACCCGGCATGAATCCAAATTGATTTTGAGAAACATTAGTATCACGCCGCAACCTATGCTCCATAACTCGTTCCCATAGTTTTAAAGTATGACACATTAACTTAATTCCTCTATAATTCGCACAATCTTGTGCATCACCTTTATTCTTAAAAATAGGGATTAACACACTCATTCTCCACTCATCTGGCATCTTTTTAGTCTTCAAAACAGTATTAAAAAGTTTAGTAAGCCAAGAAATTCCTTCATCTCCTAAGCATTTCCACACCTCTATTGGAATATCATCAGGTCCAACAGCTTTTCCACCCTTCATTTTCTTTAAAGCCTCTTTAACTTCGGTTTTACTAATACGCCGATAAAAACATAAATCTTTATTTTCATTTAGGGTGCTAAGATCACTACAGTCAATTTTATTTTCACATTCTTCATTAAAAAGTTTAGCAAAATATCTCATCCACCTTTATTGAATATCATCTTCTAAAAAAAGTACTTTTTGATCTTCATCCTTAATACACTTCACTTGAACTAAATCCTTACTACTCCTATCTCTTTGTTTGGCTAGCTTATACATATATCTTTCTCCCTCCTTAGTATCTAATCTATTATATAAATCACTAAAAGCTAAACTCTTTGCATCGCATATTGCTTTTTTAGATTCCTTACGTGCCTCTTTATATATTTTCCAATTATCAGATTTTTTACAATTAAACCAATTTTTATAACAAATCTTCTTATTTTTAATCTTTTCTTGCACATTTGGATTCCACCACCAACTAAGTTTTAGCATTCTCCTAGTTAGTCATATTACATATTAATGCCTCTGTTAGTAATTTAAAGAAAGGAGTTAATATCAATTCAACACAAAGAAAACAAGCCTTATAAATCAAAATGTCATTCATCATCACTATCATCATTTACCTTTCCAAATGTCTGAGTTTTACTTTTTTGAATAATCTTTCCTCAATCATTCTTTGTAGATTACTATATGAGACGTGGTAAATACATTTGCACAACTTCAACCCATGTTACCATTGTTCTAGCCCTTTTACTTCCTAAACTTTCCATTAAATAAATCTACCCACCTTATTTGGCATCTTGTGCCCCCATCAATGTACATGCCCAAGCAACCTAAATATATTATTCACTCCCTTATCTTCAATACTTAATGCCCTATCTACTCTCTAATATAATTTTCATATCATTCCTGATTTAACAAACATCTATCACACATTCTAATTTTAAGTACACTCAAGCTTGGCACCCATAATATCTTATTTCCCAACAACTGGATCCAGAAAATACAGCAAATCTAAATAATCTATGTTGTTTACGTTAAAGTTGCATGATATTTTCATACCACAATGTACTCCTACGGCCTTTTTCTACATTAACCAGTAGGCTTTATATCTAGAAGTTATGTTCTAATCTTTATCCCTCTTCTATTGTATATCATACTTAAACCCTTCACCTAGGTATCAATAAAATCATCAACACCATTAATAAAATATATCAATTTGACATTCACTAAGAGACTTTTTGGTTGGTGGAATTTGGAATCCGGGGGAGTTTTAAATGCAATTTAAAAACACATAAGTTGTTTGATTAGTTGCAAACCAAATTTAATGAATTTCTTTCGTTATTATGATGCATTTCAAGTGGTCGGCCGTGAGTGATGGCAGTTGAAGATAGGTGGCGGAGGTCGATGGCAAGCTATAGCAACAACGGTTGGTGGTGGCTGGCGGCGGCGACAGAGGCAATGTAGGAGCGGCGGGGCGGCAATGAGTGGTTGGGGCGGCAATGGATAGTTGTGATAGGGACAAAGACTAGTGGCAGGAGGGCAGTGGCGACAAGCAGTGGCCAATGGCAGTAATGGGCAGGGAGGGTGATGCCCCATAAATTACTTTGAATTTATTTTTCTAAAATGAACTAATGGGTGAATTCCAAATACACCGACAAATTACTTCAAATTCATTTTCCTCCAATCAAACACCAAATTTTAAGATCTTTGGATTTATTTACTCTACAATCAAAATACTTCAAACTAAATAGCCCCTAAGATTACATATCATATACTTAATCTTTGCTATACTAATCTTAAGGCTCACATTTTTACCTATTTCAAAACAAAACCCATCTAATACATTCAACATAAAAAAAAATACTTCACTTTGAATATGTATTTAGCAAGCATCACCATAACAAATAAAAAAAGGAGGTGCTAAGCCTTAATGTAAATCTGTTGTAATTGTAAACTCATTAGAATTTTGAAACTACTTTTGTTGGTAGTCAATGCTACATTATGCAACACAAGTATTTCCACCTTCATGCTATCAAATCTCTCAAAGCAATCAATCGCATGCTTTTAAAACATCAATAAACATCATTTCAAGATCCTTTCATTTCCCTATGATTTTTATCTATAATTTCCTTAAATACAAAGGATATGCTCCATATGAACCATCCTATAACAAACACTCATTGATTTCATGATAAAAATATGATTTTTTTTAAGATGGTACATTAACCTCTCTCAAAACTTAATATTATCTTTCATGAACATCTCTTTTTGTTCAAAATTATCGGTAGCAAACAGATGCTTCTTTAATTAATTGGCATCTATCTACTTAGTCTTTAACAATTCATTAAAAAATTATTTATCAAACCACTACAATTTCTTCACAACTCTGTAAATCTGAATGAGTATTTGATTTGGACCAAACGCAATTGAATTTATGCATCTTCTTTAAAGCTAATTTAAAGTCAATCTTTTGTATTACTTTGTAGTATACTTGAAAATGTGTTTGTTACAAACCAAAATGTCAGAATAAAATATAAAGAAATTTTGTCAGAAACATAGATGAAGAAAAAAAAACCAGTAATCATAAGCACAAAGCATCTAGTGAATGTTTTAAATGCTCCTACACTTAATTCTATTTTAAAAAGGTTAAAGTTGTAAAGGAAATTCAAACTTCACAGCAATGGAAAGGCAAATTATATAGGTATTTTTAATGCATATAAATTAGTAATATAGTAAAACATGCATTAAACATCAAAATATATTAACAAAGCAATCAACAAAAGACCAAGGAATGGACCATATGGAAACAATGTAAAGAATGTAACCAAAAAAAAATCACTTAGAACATAATTGAATTTCAGTGCATGTGAATAGTTTAGCTTTGATTCACAAAATGGTATATCAACTACATCCAGTCTCATTTTTGTCCAACAAAGCTCTTTGTGACAGGAAGAAGGGTAGGAGCAAATGGAAACGAATGATATGAACTAGCATTGGTGCCTTTAAAATGAATAGATGAAGCCAATAGAAGTTTAGTTTTGGAGACCATGACCCAAACATGCAATATTGTTAGTTGGACAGAAAAAAATTAATCGAGCGGTAAGTGCCACGTGGCAATCAGGAAAAAAAAGAAGCTGTTCAATTACTGTGGCAACAAATCTTGCTTGTCAGGTACCTTTAACTAACTGGCACAATAAAAAAATCAACATTACAAATTAATCAAGAACCTTATACAACAATACTTCTCTTTATGACTTATGAGGTCCAAACCAAGCAGCCTAATCTAGAAGAAAGCTAGATGACACAAACTCCTAGAAAAAAAAAAATATTAATATGGCACAATATTTCCTCATGCGAACCATAATTCATATTAAAAATTAACCACTCTAGATGTTAAATAGAAACTCGATACCCAACAAACCAAAGCATTTAAAAAAGTCAAACTGCTAACAGGCATCGAGCATGTATAAGTGTCCTCATCCCTGTGTAAAAATGTTTAAATTTAGATCAAGGCCTCCGTAAGAAAAACAAAAGGCAGCTGAGTCCTCAGAAAGAATCCCAGAATACACCAGCAGCACTAAACTAACATGAAATAAAGTTGATATATTCATCTACCAACTCATAACACATTAAACCTAAAATTGTGGAAGCAATAATGCAATACTTCAGTTGATTACATGTTTCCAAAAAATATAATTCAAAAAAATTCTGGTACCTCTCCTTGAGCTTCAGATCGTGGATCTTAGGGCACAGTCCTGTCATAAAATTGGATAAAAAACCCAAAAAGTTGGGATATCAACAGCAAGAAATGAAAACCTAAGAAGCTGAAAGGGCTCACCGAGATCACTCTTCGTATTCACAAAGAGATCGTGAGGGCAGAAGCGGACCATGAATGGTCCACAGACCTCCCTATCATCCCAATGGATTTCCCGGTAATCTTTCTTCTCTTCCTCTGTTAAATTGCGAGCTGCGAAGAAACAAGAAAGTGAGCAAAGCCGGGGAGCGATAGAGGCAGAACGATGAAACGCACTAGGTTTACCTGCTCCCATGAGCTCATCAAGAAGAGCTCTTTGGGCGTCCATGGAAGTCGACGGTGATCACAAAGACTGAAGAGCAAATCGTGTTGATGTCAATTAGGGCTCGCGAGGTCGTTAGGTTTTTTGCTGGATGATACAAATGAGCTCCGTAATACGGTAGCGCACGAGCCACACGTCGCCTAGTTTATCCCTATTATGCGAAAATTATTCTATGCGGACATCTCTGTGCGGACATGCTCCGTAGTATCACGTTTGATATTGAACTCATTCTTAAACTAAAAATGCTTTTTAACAAAAACGAACATCTTCTGGAATCCTTCCTGTGCATATTTTTATTTCAGCGTCGGAACTTGATGCTCAATTTTTGTTTTTGTTTTTGTTTGTTTTTTTTTTTTTCCTTGGGGGGGGGGGGGGGGGGTGAGAACTTGATGAAGCAATCAAAATTTTATATAAATACATGCATACATGCAATAATGCTTGAACAATGAATTGGGCAGTAAGGCCTTTTTGAATGACAAAGTTTACATTATTGAATTTAAAGTTATTTGCATATAATATCGAATCTACTAGCAGTCAAACTCAAGAGATAAAAAGTTGAGAGTTTAGAGTGAGTATGTAAAGAAAAAAATAGTTAGGAAATTTGGAAAGAGTGCTAAAAGAATCCCAGATGAAAATGCTCCACTAACTCAATAAGGTTTCAAAAAGATATTTAAAAAAACCAAAATATGTATCTTCATGTTTTATTTAGAAGGATTTGAGGTTTATATAAAACGCTATATCTAAAAAGATAAAAAATACAAAAATAATTAAGTCCAAAAATAATTTACTTAAGACACATGTCACGATTTGATGGATGCTTAATATGATTTTATTTTTTTTTGCTAATGTTCGTGGGCGATTAGACGAAGGTGAGTCCTCAAGATGGGTCGAGTTGGAAGAAGATGTGGGAACAAGACAAGTGCATTGGCGACTTTTTGGGTATTATTCTTGGGCGTTATGATTATGGGATGAGTCCACTTAAGTTGTGGCAA
Organism: Dendrobium chrysotoxum; assembly: GCA_019925795.1. Classification (NCBI taxonomy): domain Eukaryota; kingdom Viridiplantae; phylum Streptophyta; class Magnoliopsida; order Asparagales; family Orchidaceae; genus Dendrobium; species Dendrobium chrysotoxum. Next base: position 25,425,987 of record CM034298.1, on the reverse strand, counting down.
TTCAAAAGTCTTAGTTGACCAAGCATGGGGGGTAAAATCTCCTCTAATACATTATTTTTTTAGAGTGGGCATTTGCCCACCCTGACTTCAGCAGGGATTCACCCGATCTTTGGTGAGTTGAGTCAAGTCTCAGTGTTGGGCACTTTTGGCTAAGGGCAACCATTCTTGGCTGAGTCTTCATGACTGGGATCTATTAGGTATGGGTTCTTCAAGTTGAACATGTTCTAATGTGTGAGATGTAATAACTACTACTGTCGAAGCAGGTCAACCCGATCTAAACTTAGTAAGAAATTCAATTGCACTCTTATGTATGTTTAGTGTTTGTGAAATTTGGATTTTATTAAGTGTTGAATTAAGTTTAAGGAGTTTGAGGTTAATTTAGAAATGGATAGAAAGTCAAGTACCTGCGATGCTATCTTCTCAATTTAGGGAAATTTAGGTGAGGGAGCGTAGGGAAACTGTGCATGTCGGTGTAGCTACAAAATGAAGCTTCCCTCTCAATATTGGAACGTTACATGAAGGAGCATAAGGGTGTTCGTGAGGGCTTTGCGATGCTAACTTTCTGTTTAGGGGTATCTCGAATATTCAAGAAAGTGCTGGTAAGTAGAGAACCACAATGCTATGCAAGGAAATGAAGTTTTTATATATAAAATATCTGAAACCATTTTAATTCCCTCACCTCACCCTTAGCTTCTAAAGAAGGAGAAGAGAAAGATAAGCAGAAAAGGAGGAGAATGAAGGAAGAGATGTTTTGGAGGGATTCATCCATTAAGCCTGTTGCAAATCTGGTTTTGATGATGTCAAACATGTGTCTATTGTGTTTTGCTTGGCTAACCCGTTTCAGGCACAAAAGATCACGAGCAAATCAAGCCAACTCAAGATCGGGTCCAAGTGTGTCCAATGTATGATTTTTCTTTTTATTGAGTCAATTGTAATGTAATTGATCCCCTAGCTAAGTAACCTTGCACACACACATTCAGGGGGAGAGCTTGAGTGAATTAGAGTTTCTGTTCAAGTTTTTGTTCAGATCATCCTGGACGATAGTCACATTATCCTGGACGATCAGGTAAAAACAGAAACCCTAATTAGGGCGACCAAGTTAACAGGGTCTGATTAAGCAGATCGTCCTGGACGATCCTTGGATCGTACGGGACGATATGCTCAAATCAGAAATTCTAAGCCGCTAGATCAAGTTAGGCAAGTTCTTATTTTTAGATACTTAGTCTGATCGTCCCGGACGATACGTGTATCATCCTGGACGATCCAGTACAATCATGCCTAAATTAGTCTAGTAATTAAGGAAAGCAATTAATACTTGATTGATACGATCATATCGTCCTGGACGATCGCAGGATCGTCCCGGACGATCATGATCGTCTAGTGCATTTCAGCTGTACGACCCGAACTGTGTTCAGAATGATTTGGGGACTTTTTGAACTAATCGTACAAGATGATATACCTATCGTCCTGGACGATCAAGTCATTTTTGAGTCGTCCAGCATAAGTTTCTCTGGACGACCCGAACTGTCTCCTGGGCGATATTCCTCAATTTACACTAATCGTCCCGGACGATCGCAGGGTCGTACGGGACGATATGAACAACTTTTTGAACTAATCGTCCAGAAGAGCCAAATCGTCCAGACTGAATCAGCTGATTTTGAACTGATCGTACAGGATGATCTATAGATCGTCCTGGACGATCTAGGCCGATCAGTTGAGATTTAGGGCTGGTTTTGAGCCCTCATATAAAAGATCTTTTTCTTTGTTTAAAAAAAATCTTTTGCCACTTTCCTATCTAGAGAAACCCTAGAGAGAGAGAGAGAGTTTGGGAGAGAGAGAGGATCTTGTGAGGGGAGAGTTAGTGAGGGATTCACTAAGATTGCTCCAAACACGGATCAGAGTCGTCTTCTCCGCTCGTCGTCTTTCGTCTAGTTGGTGTTCGTCTTGGAAGGATCGTCGCAAGAAGATCTGGGTTTTCTGCCCGCTTCAGGTGGAAGCAAAAGGAGGTCGAAGGTTCTCTGCCTGCTTCAGGAGGAAGCAAAAGGACGTCGGGTTCTCTGCCTCACCGTGTGGTGAAAAGGAGGTTTTGTACAGGCTTCTCCGCCTTGCTGTGGGAGCAAAAGGAGAGACACTTTTGTTTAGTGCAATACCCGGAGGGGAGGCTCCGGGGAGTGGACGTAGGTCAAGTTGACCGAATCACTATAAAATCTGGTTTGCTTTTCTGATTCAGTTTTGCACTTTACTTTTCTGATATTAACTGCTTGGGTGAATATTTGCGATTGATCTTTTCGTTCTTGTTACTTGTTTCCGCTGCTCAGTATCGAAAAGATTTTCATTATTGTCGTAAAATTTTTTAAATAATCAATTCACTTCCCCCCCTCTTGGTTAGCCTCGGGACTAGTTCACTAGGGCTTAACATCCCTATCGAACTTTCAAAGCCAACAAAGGAAAACGTCCAGCTCAAGGTAGGCTCCCAATACCCAATTTTTTATTTCAATTTTGACGTTTGTACAGAAAAGTACAAAATAAATTACGATTTTATTAAGTTAATGAAACTTTCTACTATGCAATTTTTGGTATATTGTAGAATATTTCATTCTTAGCATTTTGACAGCAAGAAAATAAAATTCTACCAGTTAGTTTTATCAATACAAAGTATTGAGTATTTTTTTATTTATGTGATATTTCTAGCTTTGGCTACATTTTACTAAATGTTTTAGAGGGATTCATCCATTAAGCCAACAAAGGAAAATGTCTAGCTCAAGGTAGGCTCCCAATACCCCATTTTCGATTTCAATTTTAATGTTCGTACAGAAAAATACAAAATAAATTATGATTTTATTAAGTTAAAGAAACTTTCTACTATATAATTTTTGGTATATTGTAGAATATTCCATTCTTAGCATTTTGACAGCAAGAAAATGAAATTCTACCAGTTAGTTTTATTAATACAAAGTATTGAGTATTTTTTTATATATGTGATATTTCTAGATTTGGCTACATTTTACTATATATGGTTTAAAATAAAGTTTTAAATATCCCTTATGAATGGTTTTCAAAATAGCAAAAGTTGAGTATGTATATATATATGTAACATGTGTTACCCATAAAATATCGTTCATATGGCAAATCATGAATATTCATGTTCATGTTAAGAGTTGTAATTATATGTTGAATCTACAAGTTCCGCCTAAGTATATCATGTCATGGTAGAAGTTCTAGATATGAGAGATGTTAAAGTACACTACAAGTAATGTTACAAGGGCCCTCTCTATTCTATTTCTATTTCTATTCCTCCATCTACCTTGTGCTGGAGTGGGATAGTCAAGAGAGCTATAAGTGAAAGTGGTGTTATATGGAGAATCGGGCATGGGTCTACTACATTTGCTTTATGCAGGTGGACTGACAAAGAAAGGCATAAGTAGAAGTAGAGTTATAAGTCGATATCATGACATGCATATCATTATATATAAGTTTTATTGAAAGTTTATGAAGTAATATATGTTGATATTAATGTTCAAGTTAACTTGTAGTTTAAATTAATGTTTTGATATTAACAAGCAAGTACTAGTGAATATTCATGCTCTATTCAAGTTCATGTTTCTGATAGATGACGAAGTTTATGTAATTTATATGTTACGCTTCAAATAAAGTTTAACAAATGAACATAAATAAACCCAATGTTAATGTTTTTTGAATAATAAATATATCCTTAATTACTTTTATAAATGTTATCTATGAAATTTTCATTCATATAACTTCAAATATGGATATTAATTTCTATAATAGGTTTGTGTTGAAACCATAAGCTAGACCTACTATTTTGATGATTTCAGATTTTATTGATTAGATCACCTATTATTCTGTGTAATATATATATATATATATATATATATATATATATATATATATATATATATATATAATATATATATATTATTTTTCCTATACTAACATTTTAGGTACAACATACATGGAGCCAAGTTAGAGGAGAACACAAGAACTGCAATTTTGAGTCTGGTCAAAATTTATAATAAGTGTTTATATTTTCTTTTTCTTGAATCTTTATGTGTTTAGGTGTATGTTGGCAAGACAACCGAGCACACATTGATGAGTGGGGATGAAATTGAACACTTGATTTTTTTATTAAATCATATTGTACGATCAATTATTATAGAAATTAAATCAAGTGTTTGATAAAACTAATAAAATTAAAATCTAGCATAACTAATCATATTGTACAACCTTGATTATACAAAATGATCAGTTATTTTGATAAACACCTGCTAAAAATTCTAGAGTTCTAAAAATAGGCAAATTTAAAATTTAAACTAATTATACTGTATGATCTTGATTGTATTATACAAATAGTAATGAACTTGCCTATTTTTATCTGAGAATCAAGCAAACTAATCAGGATCAAATCATAATTGGCATTCATATTGCATGATCCAAATCGTCCAGTATGATCTAATAGAATATTTGGTGCAAGAATAATGGTTAGTACAGGATGATCCGTGATCCGATTCAATTGATCGTACAATATAATTCATATTACAGTTCAATCTAATATAACTCAAAAATAGGTATTGAGCTAATCGGATAGTATGATTCACACTTTATATTATAAGATCAATATATCTGAATTAAAAATTAGGGTTTGATTTTAATTACTAATTTTGATTCCTTTCATAGTAATTATGTGTGAGGTAAATGAGTAACCAAAGCCATTTTCCCTGAGAGAAAGTCCTTTGGAGAGGGAGAGGGGTTTCTCCTTGCTTTAGAGAGTTTGCTTAATCAACTTCGGAGAGAGAAGGTGAGATTGAGAGGCTATTTCTTGGAGAGAGAGTCTTTTGGTAAAAGACTTATGACTAGATAGGGAGGCCAGGGGAGTAGCATCTCCGCCATTACGAGGAGTAGGAGGGTAAAGACATCTCTACCATGTAGGAGGTAGGAAGGAGGCATCTCCACAGTGCTGGGAAGCAACTAGGCTTTTTGGCAGGAAGAGCTTATAAAGGTAATTCTCCATCTAGGAATGGAGAAGATAGGAAGCATTTGTTAGTGGAATTCCAAAGTAGGAAGAACTTGGGGATGTAGGTCAAGTTTGATCAAACCATTATAAGAATCTCAATTTGCATTTTTTTTACTTTAAAATATTTTTATTACATGCATTTTTTATATTACTTAGATTTGTGATTTCAAAGATTAATGTGGTTGCACCTAAGAAAATATTTAAAAAAAAATCTTCATAATATTTTTCTACATAACAATTTTTTTCCTTAAATCTTTTTTTTTTAAATTTCTCTTTAAGTAATTTCAATTTCCCTCAAAAAGAAAAAAATTAATACTTTATGCTTTAAGTTTTCTTAATTATTTTAACATTACTTCATAGCAAATTATGTTGTTCTTAATTATTTTTTTTAAATAACAAATTCACCCCTGTCTTGGTTGTGTTGTGATACTTTCAAGTGGTATTAGAGTGTGTTCTTATATGTTTGGTTTAGTCACTACAAGTAGATTCTAGCATGAAAAAAATTGATAATAGGAACACTTTGGAAGGCTATTCTATTACCTGACAACCACTGTTTGATAATATTTTTTTTTACTTTTAAAAAATTAGAATGGCTACTTTAATATAATCAATTGATTATCACATATGGAATTTAATTCAAACTAGATATTCATCGCCCTATAAAATGACACTAACATTAAAATACCATTACTAAATGGAGTTGAGGGATAGAGAACTTGCACAATTAAATGCTAAATGCTTAAATTATTTATTTTGTACACTTAACTCTTTAGACTATATGCGTGCATCACATGAACAATTGGAAAACAAATCTAATAGATTATGTATTATGTACGTAGGAACAAATGAAGTTAAGGAATCAAGATTAAACATTTTTCTTCATGATTATGAATTATTTGACATTTAACCTGCTAAAATCATAACTAATATATATACTCATTCTATAAAAATTATTACCTCTTTTCATGAATTAGGAAAATAAATTAGTAATATAGAAAAGGTAAATAAGATTCTTAGATGTCAACCTAAATCTTGGGATGGCGAGGTGACGACGTTCTCATAACCAAAAGATTTGAATGCTTATTCTATAAATAATTTTCTTGGTTCTTTAATTGCATATGAGTAGAAAATTCTCCAAGGACTTGAAGTCATAGGAGAAAAGAGAAAGGATAAAATAATTGCCTTGAAGGCTGATGATTATGATAGTACCAACTCTGAAGGAGGCGAAGAGACACAACCTTCATGACATAGCAATTCAAAAAATTTCTCTAAGAAAGAAAAGGAGGCACATCGATAAATAAAAGAAAGACAAAAACATGAATAAAGTTTATACTTATATCATTTATTTTGAATGCAAAAAAGCCAAGTCACATAAGGTGGGATTACCTCAATCTGAAAGCTCAATCATCAAAGGAAAAGCTAAGGACAAATCTGATAATAAGATAAATAAAAGAAAGCCTCAGAGAACTTTTTAGGCAAATTGAGATTCTGAGTCATCTGAGATAGAAGCAGAGGAAGAAATCACCAAGTTATGCTTAATGGATAAAGATAACTCATATTATTCAGATAGTGATCATGTATGAGATTTCACATATAAGGGGTTATTTTCTTTTTTAGAAAAATTACATGCAAGCTATAAAAAGTTAAAAATAAAAATTTCCAGCTTAAGGCATGAATATAGTGCATTAATAGAAGAGCACACAAATCTAGTAGACAAATTTACATGTTTTAAAATAAACATACTATATTAGTAGATTCTAAGTTATCTAAGATATAAGTAGAGATAGAGGTTACTGAGTTAATGGCTAAAGATAATGCATATGATTTATACAACGACCAGGTATGTGATTTCACATATGAGGAATTACTTTTTTTTTAGAAAAATTGCATGAAAGTTACAAAAAGTTAAAAAGAAAAATTTCAAGCTTAAGGCATGAGCATAATGCATGGTAGGTGAGCACACAAAACTGATAGAAAATTTTTGCATGTTAAAAAAATAAACAAACTACATTACTAGATTTACATTCTAGTTTACAAAAGGAGTCAGAGGAATTGAAAACGATCTTAGGGATAAAACACAAGAGCATATTGATTTAGAACTTACATTTAAGGAATTAGAATAATTAGCTTTGAATTTTGATAGTAGTGAGCATAAAGCATATATGGAATGGGGAATTTATTTTAGTGTAAAAAAATGATTATGAAAATAAATTATAGACTTAAAGGCTAATGCATCAAGATCTATGCACACACCATTTAGGAGAACACCCCATGCATAATCATCATGTAAGAAAAAACCATCATTTCATAAGTTTACTTATTCATTCCCTTGTTTTAGGTGCTTTTCTTTTGACATTATATGACACATTGCATAAGTCTACCCACATAGATTCCACTAGCACATGATATGTTTAGAGGCTTAAGGTTTCATCAGCATAACACGACATGTTCTCATTTTCTCATACTTCAAGACCTAAGCTTGTGTGGGTTCTAAAACACCCACCTTAATTTATTTTGTAGGTATGCCTTCATAAGGGCTCTAGTGAAGGCATGTGGTTCCTGGATAGAGGATGCTTGCACCATATAATAGGAGATATAAAGAAATTTATCATGCTGGAATCCATGAGTGGAGATAAATTAACCATGGGAGATAATACTATGAGGAAGGTAATTAGAACATGCACTATAGGTAAACCCAATGGATTTATTATTGAAAAGGTACTATTAGTAGAAGGGTTAAAGCATAACTTACTAAGCATTAGTCAACTTTCTAATAAGAGCTTTGATGTAAAATTCTTTTTTGATAAATATTTGATTTTGTTGTGAATCTAGATTCAAGGAGTATAATTTTGATGATAACAAACCTTTTCATTTCTGTTTGAGTATCTAACCTTTCAAGTTCACAGGATCAATTGCAATTCAAGCCAGCTCAAGATCGAGTCAGTCAGTTTATGTTTCAAGTTCAACATACTTTTTCATTTTTCTTGAGTCAAGTGTAATGTAACAGATCCCTAAGCTAAGTAACCTTACACATACACACTCAGGGGGAGAGTTTTAGTGAGTTAGAGTTTCTGTTCAAATTTTATTCAAATCATCCTGGATGATATTCATATCATCCTGGGTGATTCAGTGAAAATAGAAATCCTAATTAGGGCGACCATGTTAAGTCGGTCGGATTAAGCAAATCGTCCTGGACGATAGACCCATCGTACAGGACGATATACTCAAATCAGAAATTCTCAGCCGCTAGACTAAGTTAGACAAGTTTTTATTTTTAGAATTTTGGTCTAATTATCCCGGACGATACGTGTATCGTCTTAGATGATCCTTCACAATCATGCCTAAATTAGTCTAGTGATTAAGAAAAGTAATTAAGGTTCGATTGATTCGGTCATATCGTCATGTACAATCGCAAGATCGTCCTGGACGATACATACAAGTCCTGAACATCCAGAGCATAGCTGGATGACCCAAGGAATCGATGGATGATATTCTCGATTTTGAAGTAATCGTATAGGAAAATATATATATCATCCTGGATAATATCAGGTCATTTTAAAATCGTCCATCATTGTTTGGTTGTACGATTGGAGGAATCTGCTAGACGATTTTGGGCAATCTTGAACTAATCGTACAGGATGATATACGTATCATCCTGGATGATCAAGTCATTTTCTTCAGATCATCCAGGCTTTTCTCCTGGATGACCTAAGAAATCTGCTAGACAATATTCCTAGTTTGAACTAATCGTCCAAGATGATAGCAAAATCATCCCAAATGATATGAACAGTATTTGTTTTCTAATTGCCCCAGAAGAACCAGATCGTTCAGGCCAAAAGGGTCTGATTTATATTGATTGTAAAAGATGATCGAAGGATCGTCCTAAACTATCTTTGATGCTATTTGAGATTTAGGGAAATTTTTGAGCCCTCCTTTTTAAGATCTCTTTTATTCAACTATTGAGATCTTTTGCCACTATTATTTCCTGTGAGATCTTTGAGAAGGAGAGAGAGAGAGAGAGAGCTTGGGAAAGAGAGAGGATCTTTTGAGGGGGAGTTTGTCAGGTGTTTACAAAGGTTGATCCAAGCAAGAATCTGAGACATTTTCTCCAGTCATCATTTCTTATCCTTTGTGTCTCTGTGGAAGGATCATCTGTAAGAAGATCAAGGTTCTCTGCCTACTTTAGGAGGAAGAAAAGGAGGTAAGGTTCTCTACCTGCTTCAGGAGGAAGTGAATGGAGTCTGGGTTCTCTGCCTCACTAGATTGGTGGAAAGGAGTTTTGTAAAGGCTTCTCTGCCTTACTGTGGGAGCAGAAGGAGAGTCACTTAGTGTTAGTGCAATACCTAGAGGGGAGGCTCTAGGGAGTGGACATAGGTCGAGTTGATCGAACTACAATAAAATCTGGTGTGTTCTTTCTTATTATTTTTCTCACTTTATTTTTCTGTTGATGATCATGTGATTGTGGTTATTGGTTTATTTTATTAAACATCTGCATAACATCACAAAACTGAAATCATTTTAAAACATTCGAAAAGATTTTCAAAATCATTTTTGCTCGTGAATTTTAAAATTACCAATTCACCCCCCTCTTGGTTAGCCTCAGGACTAGTTCATAAGGGCTTAACATCCCTAACGAACTTTCAAGTGGTATCAGAGCGGGATTCATAAAATTAAGTTTTGAAAAACTTTTAAATTTAATCCATAGCTAACTTTGGTAATAGAAATACTGCTAAATGTTATTTCATTACTAGACCACCCTTGTTTGATCACATACCTTTTGATTTTTGAAAAACTCGCATGTCCACCTTTTTATAATATATAGATTATCGCATGTGGATGCTTGTTAAAGATGATTATGATGCATCTCATAGAATTGTTAATGATGTTAAAATTGAACTTCCTTTTACTGAATGGAATTTTGATGATCGTGATTTAGCACAACTGAATGCAAAATATTTAAACATTTTTTTATGCACTAAAATTTGAAGATTACATGCATGTCTTTACCTACACTACTGGTAAAGAAATTTGGGATAGATTATGCATTACTTATGAAGGCACTTCTGAAGTTAAACAATCTAGGATGAACATCTTACTTCATGACTATGAACTCTTTCGCATAAAACCTAGTGAGTCAATATATGAAATGTATATTAAGTTCACACAAATCGTTACCTCCCTGCATGCCTTAGGAAGAGAACTCACCAATTATAAAAAAGTTAACAAAATCTTGAGATGTTTGCCCTCTTCCTATGATGCCAAGATAACTGCTATTACTGAATCTAAAGATTTGAATGCTTATTATATTGATAACTTACTTGGATCACTCATTGCTTACGAGCAAGGGGTGAACCAAAGACAGATTGATGTAGGTGAGAAAAAGAAAGATAAAACTATGGTGCTGAAGGCCAACGATACGGAGACTGATTCTTTCAGGTCTGAAAGTGATGATGTTGCCTTAATTACTAGGCAATTCAAAAGCTTTCTAAGGAAGAAATATAAGAATTTTTAGAAATAAAATAAAGGTAAGAGTAGCAAAAATTTTAATGGTTCTTCTGATATAGTGTGCTTTGAATGCAGGAAGCTAAGACATATAAAAACTGATTGTCCTACACTTAAGGCTCACCCAAGCAAGGAAAAGGGTGAGGAGAAACCCAAGTTCAGAAAGGACAAGAAAAGAATCCAAAAGGCTTTATAGGCGAATTTAGCATCTGACTCCTATGAGACTGAAGCAGAAGAGGAGATTACAAACTTATGTCTGATTATGGATGAACATCATGGTCAGTTTGACTAAGAAGAGGTATGTGAACTAACCTACAATCAATTACTTAAAGTTTTTTAAAAAAATCCATTCATCATATAGGAAACTTAAGAAAACACATGCTAGCCTGAAATTGGAATTCTTAAACTTGAAAAAAGAGAATAAAGTTTTGATTAAGGATCATTCTGCACTTGATTACAATCACCTGTCATTACTTGATGAATTTGATGAATTAAACAAAAAGCATTCTGAATTGATTGTCGAGCATGATTCACTGAAAATATTGTATGTTGAATTATAAGCTGTATTTAAGAAATTATAATCTCATGCATGTGATTTAGATAGTAATGAGCATTACTTGAAATTTGAAATTGTAAGTCTCAAAAAGAAAAATAAATTAATGAAACACCTCCTATATTTGCACAATTTTATAAACCTCCATCACTTGAAGGATCACATTCAAAATCATTAAAACATGCATCATTCAAACCTAGGAAGAGGCACTATCCCCCCCGTAGTTTAGTTAATCTTTTTTCTTATGTTAGATATTTCTCATGTGACATGTTAGGACATATCTCTCACACCTACACTGTTCACCGTAGTTCATATTGGGTGTGGAGGCCCAAACTGCATGTTTCATAGTATAGCACACATGCATAACATTCTTCTTTTCATAAGAAGAAATCTAAACCTATTTGGGTTCCTAAATCTGATGTTTGATGATTTTGTAGGGTTGCTCTCACCTAAGCCCTTGTGAGAGTATGTGGTACCTGGATAGTGGATGCTTAAGACATATGACTGGTGATGCAAATCAATTCATTTTGCTGGAGGCCAAGGCTGAAGGCAAGGTTACTCTTGGAGACAACACCACCAGGAAAGTGGTGGGCACAGATTTAATCGGAAACTCCAAGAACCTTTTGATTGAAAATGTTTTGCTTGTAGATGGATTGAAACACAACCTACTCAACATTAATCAACTCTGTGATAAAGTGTTCAGCATCAAGTTCCTGGCAAATACTTGTATTATAAGCTTAAATAATAATACTATTTTGTAGTGCAAGAGGATCAATAATGTCTACATGCTTGACTTAAATAATATTAAATGTGCTATTTTATTTTGCTTAAAAATACTGATGATGAGTCTTGGTTGGGGCACATGAGATTATGTCATGCCAGTATGAAAACCCTTAGAAGAGTCACCTAAAAGGACTTAGTTAGAGGTGTACCCAAGCTTAAGTTCACTAAGGACCACCTGTGTGATGCCTGTCAGCTAGGAAAGCAAGTCCAATCCTCTTTCTACTCTATTAAGGACATCAGCACCTCTAGACCTTTAGAAGTCCTTCACATGGATCTCTTTGGATCCATTAACACTACCAGCTTAGGGGAAAAAGTCTATGGATTTGTGATTGTTGATGATTACTCAAGGTTCACTTGGATTAGATTTCTGTCACATAAATCTGAGTCATTTGATGAATTTAAATCTTTCTCCACTTAGATTCATAAGAAGTTAAGTTGTGAGATTTTGACCATCCATAGTGATTATGGTGGGGAGTTTGAAAATGAGAAATTTGGAATCTTCTATGAGGAGCAAGGGATTAGCCACAACTTTTCAGCTCCTAAGATCCCTTAGTAGAACGGGGTAGCTGAACAGAAGAAAAGGACCTTAGTAGAAGACGCTAGAGCCATGCTTGCTGAGTATTTACTTCCAAAATACTTTTGGGCAGAATCGGTGAACACATCCTGTTATGTTTTGAATAGGGTGAATGTTAGATCCAATCTGAAAAAGACACCCTATAAGATCATTAAGGGTAGAACTCCAAACCTGTCCTACCTCTATGTCTTTGGCTGTAAGGTTTTCATTCTTAGTAATGAGAAATCATCCTTAGGAAAATTTGACCCAAAATCTGATGGAGTGTTCTTAGGATATTCAAGTGTGAGGAAATCCTTTAAGGTATTTAACAAGAGGACATTGGTGGTGGAGGAGACTACTCATGTGGTGTTTGATGAATCTGATCCTAAGGAGTCTAGAGTTGAGGAAGAAGAAGGGGTAGGAGAGATTACCCAAGGAGTTGAAAATATAAATATGGAGGAAAGGGTAGAACCTCAAAATATTTTGCCTAGAGATTGAAGATATTCTTCGAATCATCCTTAAGAATTGATCTTAGGAGACCCTTCTGAAGGTGTTAGAACTAGGCATGGACTTAGGAAGGAAGTAAACCATTCTGTCTTTATCTCAATGACTGAACCCACCAATATTAATCAAGCCCTTTCTGATGAATTTTGGATCTTAGCTATGTAAGAAGAACTTAACCAATTTATGAGGAATGATGTTTGGGAGTTAGTAGAATGACCTAAAAATCAAAGTGTAGTGGGAACCAAATGGGTCTTTAAGAATAAAATGAATGATTCTGGTGTGGTGGTTAGGAATAAGGCAAGATTGGTGGCTAAGGGGTACAACCAAATAGAAGAGATTGATTTTGAGGAGACCTTTGCCCCTGTAGCTAGATTGGAAGCCATTAGGGTGCTACTAGTCTTTGCATGTTATAAAGGATTTAAGCTTTTTCAAATGGATGTCAAGAGTACCTTTTTAAATGGGGTAATAAAAGAAGATGTCTTTGTAGAGCAACCCCCAGGTTTTGAGAGTTATCAATATCCTAATCATGTTTATAAATTGAAAAAGGCCTTATATGAATTGAAACAGGCACCCAGAGCTTAGTATGAGAGTCTTAGCACATTCCTATTAGAAGGAGAGTTTGTTAAGGGGAGCGTAGACACCACTCTTTTTTGAGGAAAGTAGGAGATGATTTACTCATTATCCAGATTTATGTTGATCATATACTTTTTGGATCTTTTGATAAAAACTAATGTGATGATTTTTCTAAGATAATGGGTAAAGAGTTTGAGATGAGTATGATGGGAGAATTATCCCACTTTTTGGGGTTTAACATAAAGCAAATGGATGATGGAATCTTTCTTAATCAATTAAAATACACTAAGGATATTTTGAAGAAATATGAAATGGACAAAGCTATGCCAATCAACACTCTTATGAGCTCTACTGTTCAGTTAGATAAGAATTCAAATAGAAAATCTATTGATCAACAGAAGTACAGAGGAATAATTAGATCACTACTTTACTTGACTACTAGCCGACCTGATATCATATTTAGTGTTTGTTTTTGTGCTAGATTTCAAGATAATCCTAAGGAATCCCATATGACTGTTGTTAAGATAATCCTTAGATATCTCTTAAGGATCCAAAACTTAGAAATTTGGTATCCTAGGCATAACACTTCTTTTGAGATTATTGGATATTCTGATTCTGATTTTATAGGATGTAGGGTGGATAAAAATAGTACTTCTGGAACTTGCCAATTCATAGGACAGTCTTTAGTCTCCTGGTCCAGTAAAAAATAAAATTCTGTTGCACTTTTCACTTATGAAGTAGAGTACATTGCCTTAGGAAGTTATGTGGCCCAAGTCCTTAGGTTGAAGCAACAAATCTTAGATTTAGGATTACCTGTTGGCACAATCTCAGTTCTATGTGATAACACTAGTGCCATCTATATCTCTAAGAATCCTATCCAATATTCAAGAACCAAACACATTGACATAAGGCATCACTTCATTAGGGACAATGTTACAAAAGGGGACATTGAGCTACACCATATAGCAACTAAAAATCAACTAGCTGACATCTTTACGAAACCACTGGCCTTTGACTCATTCAGCATTTTGAGAACTAGATTGGATGTGATTGACATAAATGCATGACTTTGGTGATTACTAATTTTTGTAGTTTTTATTTTTCAGTTTTTCCTGTGCTTTTATTTGATTTGATTATCTATTTCCTGTTTGTTTTAATTTTCTACTGATTTTCTTTTGTTATTATTATTTTTCTGATTTGAGTATTTATTTTGATGCAATTTCCTACTAATTCTTGATTTACTGCTTTTTTTTTGAATCAGATCCCTACTCACTACTGCTGAAAAATTGGATTTCTAACTAAGAGTTTTGCCTTGTTTTTATTTGGAAGCTTGTAAGCAGTGATTGACTGCTCTGAAATAGTTAAAGGGAAGAAACATTGATGATTATTTCTCTTCCTCTAACTCCTTTGATGGGTGTTTTCCTTTTGAATTGAAGTCATTTTCAAAATTAAAAAGGCTAGACTTTGAAATAAAGATCATTTTATCTTCCTACAGTAATCTATCTCATATGAGTGGTGTTGCAAATTATTGAATTACTTTTGGGCTTTCATAATCAAGTGATTGCATTTATCATATGAGAACGATTCTGTTTTGTAGATTACTATTCCTTATCTAAGAGAGTGAATCTTTCCCTCCTCTCTTATATCTGGAAATAATCTCACAATCGAGAGTCTTTTAGAGATTTTAAAAGAAAAGAAGCTTACAAAATATGCATAAAGCGTGCCAATCAAATGAAAAAGAGACACAAAATGAGCCCATTATTGAAAAGATGTGCAATGTTCGCCACCTAAAATTGAAAATATATATTAAGTGTATCATTAGTCAAAAGATGCGCAAAGTGCGTCAATTAATTAAAAAAGAGGCATAAAATGAGCCCACAAAAAATAAGCTTCTTCCTCTTTCAAATCTTTAAAAATCTTAGAAAATTTATGTATCACTTAATATTTTCAAACACTTGAGAGTGAAAATCATGTTTTCAGATTCTCTAATCTATAATTCTATCATATCAGATATTTTTCTAGAATGAGGTACAAAAGGATCACATTTCTTATCTAACTTCTTATTTTTTGAATTGGATCTTATTTCAAAGGAATTTGAACTATAAGGTATTTGAGGTAGGATTTACGAAAATTAGTTTTTCAACTTTTCTGGATTTGAGTGTTGTCAATTTTCTTCTTATTGGCTTTTGAATTAAAAATCAAAGAAAATTCTGATTTATAGGAGCTGATCGATTAAAAAAAAAATCTGATGTTTTCTCGTTCTTTCTTATTTTTTTTGGTTTTATCATAACTTTTTATGATATTTGGGCTTCCTAATCATTCCTCTCCATCCTTCATTTTCTTTCATTTTTGGTCACATCATCCTGGACGATCTATCCATCGTCCTGGATGATATGATCAAATCATCCCCATCTTGATCCAACGGCTGATATGCACCAATTATTGGTGATCGTCCTGGACGATACACCTCATCATCCTGGACGATCCACGTGGTAGCAGGTGGACGACTTAAATTTGGCCCGTCCGATTCATTTATTGCATATCATCCTAGATGATCCACCTAATTGTCCTGGATGATATCTTTAGTCAAAAGTTATCCACATTTTCTCCTCGGGACGATCATCTGTGTCTAATCGTCCTGGATGATATCTGATCATCCTGGATAATCCAACTGCCTTTTTGACCAATCATCTTGGATGCCATTATTATGCCTATCATCCTGAATGATCCTGCAATCGTCCTAGACAATCTGGCCGAATTTTATTTAAACAGCCATTTTTCCACCATTTCTTCACCACTCCTCCTTCACTCCATACTCCAATCATCTTCTCATGGCTAATGGTAAATGATATAGGCATCAGGGTGCTAGTTTCTCCCGGGGAAGTGTCGATCCCCGCTTTCCTGAAGCAGTCGATCAGGCTGCCTTCCTACGCTACCTTGACGTGGGGATCACTCAATCAAAAATTATCAACCCCCGTATTCTCACGTATCCGGTACTTGACCTTTTCGCCCATACTTCCCTCACCTTCATTTTGACACTTACATTTTTATTTAGTTCTGAGCTTCTCCACATTTTCTTTGCGAATCTTCGCATTGATTCTTCTTACTCCGCTCTCCGTTCTTATGTTAATCATTGTCCTGTCAAACTAACCACTCAAGACTTTCACGATATCCTACAACTTTCCATTACTGGTGACAAACTCCATCTTGTGTCCTCTGATCTTGATTTTAACTGGAGTGTCACCAATTACTTTCTTAGGAACACCAATGCCCCTTACCATGATAATGCATATTCTTCCCTACTCAAGGACGCTAGGACAATCCAGATGTCCTTCGCTCCTCCATCATTTCAAAGGCTGGAGACCACATCCGCATTACCCCCTTGCTTTCCATGACCACCTATTACATCATGGACCATCATGACTTCAATGCAACTGACATAATCTTTCAATACATTGAACACCTCACTAGTAATAGGGATCCAGGCCATAGGAGACGCCCCAACCTAACCTCAGGCCACTTCATTGCCTATGCTCTTGAAATGAAGTACAATCTATAATATCTAGTCTTATTTGATATGAATCCTTCCTTCTACTCCAATAACTCCTTCCATGTCCTGCATGGTACACGACTTCATTCGGAGCCCAGCACGAATGTTGAGGGATAAGAGGAAGAAGCTACTCCTATACCCGCTACACATGCTCCTCTCCGTATAGAATCACCTCTTGATCACCTGGTGTACATGTTTGACCAATGGGAGTCACGCTTTGACTCCTACATCATTACCCAGGAGCAGAAGCATGCTGAGGATGTCAATTGCTTCAATGCCTATATAGCCCAATAGTAGCAGCAGCATGTCCAGGATATGGCCTGGTTTGGAGAACAATTTGCCTCTCTTCAAAGCCTGTTTCAGCCACCATCTTCTCCTCCATCTGATCAGGATCCCCCTTTTTATTAGTCTGTTTACTTTTGCTGATATTTTGTGTTATTTTTGTACTATTTTTTTCTTCCGTGTTTATGTAGTATTTTCTTTTTTTAAGATGTCAAAAGGGGGAGTAGTTTATGTTGTGGGTCATTATAAATATTCAATTCAATATTCTAAATTATCATTAGAAATGCTCAGTGTTTTGAATCATAAATATTTACCATGTTTATTTATTGAATTTTGAATTAATAATAAATATTTGTCATTATCAAAAAAGGAGAGATTGTTACGAATCTGGATTCAAGGACTATAATTTTGATGATAGCAAACCTTTTCGTTTCTGTTTAAGTATCTAACCTTTCAGGTTCACAGGATCAATTATAATTTAAGCCAGCTCAAGATTGAGTTAGTTGGTTTATGTTTCAGGTTCAATATACTTTTTCATTTTTCTTGAGTTAAGTGTAATATAACGGATCCCCAAGCTAAGTAACCTTACACACACACATTCAGGGGGAGAGTTTTAGTGAGTTAGAGTTTATGTTCTACTTTTATTCAAATCATCTTGGATGATATTCATATCATCCTGGATGATCCAGTAAAAATAGAAATCCTAATTAGGATGACCATGTTAAGTTAGTCTGATTAAGCAGATTATCCTGGATGATAAACCCATCGTACAGGATAATATGCTTTAATCAGAAATTCTCAGCCGCTAGACTAAGTTAGGCAAGTTTGTATTTTTAGAATTTTGGTCTAATCATCCTGGATGATACGTGTATCATCTTAGATGATCCTTCATAATCATGCCAAAATTAGTCGGGTGATTAAGTAAAGTAATTAAGGTTCGATTGACTTGATCATATCATCCTGTATGATTGTAAGATCATCTTGGATGATACATGCAAGTCCTAACCATCTAGAGCATTTTACCTGGATGACCCGAGGAATCTGCTGGATGATATTCCTAGTTTTAAAGTAATCACATGGGATGATATATATATCATCTTGGACGATAAGGTCATTTTGAAATCATCCAGCATGGTTTGGCTGTACGACTCGAGGAATCTGCTGGATAATTTTGGGCAATCTTTAACTAATCGTATAGGATGATATATGTATCATCCTGGATGATCAAATCATTTTCTTCAGATCATCCAGGCCTTTCTCTTAGACGACCCGAGAAATCTGCTGGACGATATTCCTAGTTTGAACTAATCATCCAGGACGATCGCAGAATCATCCCGGATGATATAAATAGTATTTATCTTGTAATCATCCAAAATAACCAGATCATCCAGGCCAAAAGGGTCTAATTTACACTAATCGTACAGGACGATCTTTGACGGCTAGTTGAGATTTAGTACAATTTTTGAGCCCTCCTATTTAAGATCTCTTTCATTCAACTGTTGAGATCTTTTGCCACTATTCTTTCCTGTGAGAGCTTTGAGAAGGGGAGAGAGAGAGCTTGGGAGAGAGACAGAGAGAGGATCTTGTGATGGGGAGTTTGTGAGGTGTTCACAAAAGTTGCTCCAAGCAAGGATCTGAGCTGTCTTCTCCAGTCATCGTCTCTTATCCTTTGTGTCTCTGTGGAAGAATGGTCTGCAAGAAGATCAAGATTCTCTGCCTGCTTTAGGAGGAAGCAAAAGGAGGTAAGGTTCTCTGCCTGCTTCAGGAGGAAGCGAAAGGAGTCTGGGTTCTCTGCCTCATCGGGTTGGTGGAAAGGAGTTTTGTAAAGGCTTCTCCTCCTTGATGTCGGAGCAGAATGAGAGTCACTTAGTGTTAATGCAATACCCGGAGGGGAGGCTCTGAGGAGTGAATGTAGGTCAAGTTGATCGAACCACTATAAATTTTGGTGTGTTCTTTCTTATTATTTTTTGTACTTTATTTTTCTATTGATGATCGTATGATTGTGGTTATTAGTTTGTTTTGTTAAACATCTGAACATCATCGTAAAACTGAAATCATTTTAAAATATTTGAAAAGATTTTCAAAATTATTTTTGCTCACGAATTTAAAAATTATCAATTCACCCCCCCTCTTGGTTAGCCTCGGGACTAATTTATAAGGGCTTAACATCCCTAACAAACTTTTAGATTTTACTTGATAGTATACCTATGTTGCATGGTTTTTGAAAAAATAATAATTATATAATTGACTTTGAAAGTTTGAATGAGTCTAACAAAGTTCACTGCCTGAAAACCACTATAGATAAGGCTCAGTGATATAGGAGGCTTTGTCACGCAAGCATAAAAACACTAAAAAGAATACTTACCTAGACCTAGTTAGAGGAGTACCCAAACTAGAGTTTACTAAGGAGCACCTCTATGACGTGTGCAACTAGGTAAATAAGTTAAGTCATCCTTTCACTCACTTATGGAGATTAACACCAATATAATACTTTCGATCTTCCAAATGGACTTATTTGGACCTATCGCACCATAACTCTAGGAGGAAAATAGTATGGGTTTGTTATTATAGATAACTACATTAGGTTCACTTAGGTTAAATTTTTAGCTGATAAAAGTGACTCATTGAGGAGTTTAGGGTTTTCACTAATTGGATTCAATAAAAGTTATGGTGCATAATTGCCACTATCCATAGTGATCATGGAGGATAATTTGAAAATGATAGATTTGAATCTTTTTGTAAAGAGGTTGGGATAGAGTACAAATATTTTGTACCTAAAATGCCATAATAAAATTAAATAGTAGAGAGAAAGAAAAAGGCTTTGGTTGAGGCAGTTAAAGCTACATTAAATGAATATAGGCTACCCAAATACTTATGGGCTGAGGTAGTAAACACTGCATGTTATGTTCTAAATAGGATGAATATTGGATCTAAACTGAGTAAAGCCTCATACGAGCTTTGAAGGGTAGAACTTTGAACCTTTCCTACTTGCATGTATTTGGATGCAAAAGTTATATATTAAATAATGGAAAATCTAGTTTGGAAAAGTTTAATGCAAAGTCTGATGAAGCCATATTTTTAGGATATTCAGTAGTAAGAAAAGCCTATAGGGTCTTTAACAAAAGAATGTTGGTGGTAGAAGAGTCAACTAGTATAGTATTTGATGAGATCTATGGGATACTCCACATGTAGAAGAGGAAGAAGAAGGTGACATCATTTTTGGAATTGAGAATATAGGCTTAAATGATACAGAAGAGACTCAAGATCCCTTTCCTAAAGAGTGGAGATATACATCTAGTCATCCTAGGGAGCTTATCATAGGAGACCCATCTATAAGAATTAGGACTAGATATGGACTTAGGAAAGATGTTAGGCATACAACCTTCATTTATATGGTAGAACCCACTACTGTAGAACATGCATTGTAGGATGAATTCTATGCAAGATGAGCTAAATCAATTTATAAGAAATGATGTGTGAGAGTTTATGGCTAGACCTACTAACTAGAGTGTTGTAGGAACAAAATGAGTATTCAAGAACAAACTTAATGAATTTAGATTAGTTATAAGGAATCAAGATAGGTTGGTTTCTAAGGGTTATAATCAAATAGAGGGGATAGATTTTGAAGAAACCTTTGCACTGGTAGCTAAATCAGAGGCCATCCAGATACTTTTGGCATTTGCATGTTTTAAAGGATTTAAATTATACCACGTGAATCTTAAGAGTGTATTTTAAAATAGTATTATTAAAGAATATGCATATATAGACAAGGCCATAGGATTTGAGAGTTAAGCATTCCCTAATCATGTGTACAAAGTTAGAAAGGAACTATATAGATTGAAACATACACCTAGAGTGTGGTACAATAGGCTTAGCCCTTCTCTCTTAGAGAAATCTTTTGTTTAAGGAATAATAGATACCACATTGTTCATAAAAATAATTTGAAGAGATATATTGATTATGAAAATATATATGGATGATATTCTCTTTGGATCCACTGATGATAATCTATGTAAAGAATTCCCATCCACTATAAATAGTGAGTTTGAAATGAGCATGATGGGTGAGTTGACATACTTTCTTGGATTTAATGTTAAACAAAGAGAAGATGGGACATTCCTTAGTTAGACAAAATACATAATAGAATATTAAAGAAATTTAATATAGAAGGTTGTAAAAGTATGAACATACATATGAGCCCGATAACCCAATTAGATAGGGATCATGATAGAAAGTTAGTTAATCAAAAGAAGTATAGAGGGATAATATATTCTTTACTTTATTTGACTATAAGTAGGCATGAAAATGTTTAGCATTTACTTATATGCTAAGTTTCAAGCACTAAGAATCCTATTCAGCACTCCCACACTAAACACATTGATGTTGGACACCATTTCATTAGAGACTACTGATAAGAGAAAAATTATTAAACTTAATTCCACATGACTATAGTTAAGAAAATTCTAAGATATCTCATATGTACTCAAAGTTTAGGTATATGGTATTCTAGGAATAGCTTAGCATTTGAATTAGTTGTATACTCATACTCGAATTTTGTAGGATGTAAGGTGGATAGAAAGAGTACCTCAGAAACTTGGCAATTCATAGGATAATCTTTAGTTTAAATGGTCTTGTAGGAAGCAAAATTTAGTTATCCACTACATGATCTAAGTATATAGTTGTAAGAAGCTGTGTTGCCCAAGTCCATTGGCTGAAGTAATAACTTCTTAATTTGGGATTCCAAGTGGACACCATCCCCTTTATGTGTGAAAATTTGAGTGAGATTTGTATCACTAAGAATCCAATTCAACACTCCCACACTAAACACATTGATTTAAGACACCATTTCATTAGAGACCACTCATAAGTGAAAAATTGTTCAAGTCCAAATTACATATATTGTGATAATTATACTTTTAATTCTTATATTTTTTATGAAGGAAATATTTTTAAAATTATAAAAATTTAACTAGAAATGTAGTGTTATAGTGCCATAAATTTCCCCAGCGTCATAGCACCACCAGTGTAGTGCCATAGTGGAGGGATCTTAGAAAACTTGCTGGAGAGCTTAGTGATAACCACTATCCTTGTAGTGCCACAACGCTAGATTAAGCACCATAGTTCTAAATCACCCAGTGCCACAGAGGGGGCTAGTTCAAACCAGTGAATTGGTGTTATGAGTGGTGAATCGATGTGCCAATTTAGCTGCACCGCAGTGCCATCAAGCCAGCATTGTGCTGCTAGTTCAATTATTTTACAATGTTATAAATAGGAGCCTTAGTGTACATATTATAGGGTTGGCAACATGGAGAGACATGTGGAATGAGTGAGTGTGAGAGGATACTTCTACTAGGGAATAACTTGTTTATACCTATGTGTGAGTCTTGTATTAGTGTGGATTAAGAGGAAGAGTGCAAAGGAGTCTATAATTCTTATCCGGGTCATTTTTTTCCTTTAATATGTAGTTGTACTTTATTTTGTTTAATGAAATAAAAATATTTATTTTTCTTAATTGTATCTCCATGTGTAGCTAAACTCCTTTATCTGAATCCATGATCATTTAAGAATAATGTATTACATAAAGTAGGTGTGTTGTTTTATTAATTACATAAACACTATTTTTAATTCCTCCAAGTTTCATTATATATAGGTTGAGCATAAACTTAAAACCTAATATTATCTAGACAATTGATGGATCAGTAGAAGAATAATTAGAGGTTTTCAAACATATCTTTTCATGCATAGATATGTGGTGGTTAGGGTTATGGGATCTTAAGGAGATAGTAAAACTAAAGTTGGGGGAAATCCTAGTAATTACTACAAATAGATTGAGAGATTAGGAGTACTTATAGTCTGAATCAAAATAATATTAGGAAGACACTACTCTTATGTAAGCATGTGTTTTTCAATATTATAGGTTTAGAGATATTAAAATTATTGAATTTATCTTTTGTGACAATAGCTTTTTTACTTTTAATTTCCTAACCTTTTATGAATCAACTGACTAGATAAATAAAGTAGATTTATTAAGATGTATTAAAGGGAATTTTTTGGAAAAACTTAATCCTCGTAGGACTGATACTCTTCTCATCACTTTATTACTTGACACCATGCATATACTTATGTAAAACAAGAGTTACACCTTAAATTTTAACATATCATAGTCAAAAAGATAAAGTAGTGTGGCTAAAGTGCTTGTCAAGTTTTTGGCATTATTTATCGAGATTTAAAAATAATTATACTATATTGTATTTTATATTATTAAATAAACTAATAATTTAATCTAGTATTTTTTTATTTTACCTGCTTTGTGATGCCACTGTGTATTTTATTAATTATTAACTATTTAGTATTTTACAAATTTCCTATTGTCTTGCTTGCTATTACATTCATAGTAATAAACAACCAATAGAAACTTTATTTGATGCTTAAATTGAAAAGACACTTTAATAAATTAGAAAAGCTAAAAAAATCTCAAAAATATTTAAAAATGGATGAACAAATTCTAGAAAACCTAGATCGCTTGGAGAATATGTTAACCCTATAGTTGAAGGAATTTATTAAAGCATTAAAAGACCTAGCATTCATGCTAACAATTTTGAACTAAAACTATAAAAATTCCAATGGTGTAAAATTATCAGTATGGGGGAACATTAATAGAAGATCTAATCTGTATATAGCTAGTTTCTTAAAATATGTGCCACCTTTAAATATAATGGTGTATCTGATGATGTCAATAGACTTAGGTTATTTCCATTTTTAATAGAAGACAAAGCTAAGATGAGGTTAAGTTTGTTACCCCTAGGGCTCAATCACTAGCTGGATTGACTTAGCTCATAAACTTTTTACTATGTACTTTCCCCCATCAAACACTACTAAGCGTAGAGATGATATCACCACATTTACCCAATTAGATAATGAGTTCATTTATGAGGCTTAGAAAAGATTTAAAGTACTTAGAAGTGTCCTCATCATGCATTTCCTGATTGGCTCATCATTCAAACTTCTATAATGGTTTGATAGGTACTCTTATATCCATAATAGTTATGGTTGCTGGTTAATTATTAATGTCCAAACCATTTAATGAAGCTTAAACTCTGATTAAACAAATGAACATAAATGATTTCTAATGGTTTTTGAAAGAGTCAACCCTATAAAGGCAACTAATGTGTATAAATTTGATGTTCTATTTATTTTAACCGTATAGGTAGCTGCTATATTTAGGAAGTTAGATAATATTAGATAATATTGGAGTTAGTTCTCCGTAAAATTCACTTTTGACTATAGAAGATAATATCTTGGATCCTCTAATGACCCAAATGCATCAGGAATAGAATCCATTAATGCCATCAATAATAGAACGAATAATTCTTTCTCAAACACTTATAGTTTTTTTTAGAGAAATCACCCAAATTTTAATTGGAGTAATAATCAATGAATATAGTTAGCCGGGTCTTTAAATAATAGACCTTAAAGAAAATTTCTTAGTAACACTAAAATAAATTCAAAATAAAAAAGTAAGAAACAATGTAAAAAGCTATTCAATTGAGGAGCAAAAAAAAAATTTAAAGGAAGTAGTTATGATGGAGGATAAGCTAATAAAAGAAATTCTTGAGGAAGCCCCATGGAAAATCACCAAGTATGAGGAACCATCTTAACCTTATAAAGAAATAGAAAATTATATTAAGAAGGTAGTTGTGAGACCGCCATCACCATTTTTTCACAGGTTATTAAAGCAAAATTTGTATAGACAATTTTTAAATTTTAAAAAATATTTAAAAAACTCATAATTAATATACCCATTGTTAAAGCCCTAGAAAAAAGCCTACCTATGCAAAATTTATGAAAGACATTTTAAGTAAAAAGGGGAAATTAGGAGACTTTTAAATTATAGCTCTTACTAAAGAGTTTAGTGCCATTATAAAAAAAAATCCTATAAAAGCTTAAAGACCCTAGTAGTTTCACCATCTCAATAACTATTAGAGATATGCTTTATGGGAGAACACTTTGTGATTTAGGTTAGTATCAATATTATGCCCTCTTTTCTCTTTAAAAGATTGGGCATAGGAAAAGTCTAGCCTACCACTATTATCCTACAGTTAGTTGGCTGCTCATTCATCTATCCTAAGGGGGAAATAGAGGATATTTTAGTGAAGGTTAATAAGTTTATTTTCCCTATAGATTTATTATTTTATACATGGAGGAATATAGGGAAATACTTATCATCCTTGGTAGACCTTTTCTGGCTATCAATATGACTTTGATTAATGTTCAGAAAGGAGAGCTAACCATGAGAGTTCAAGATCAAGACATCTTGAAGTTAATGACATTTCCTAAGGATCAAGGTGAGAATTATTGTAGAATGGATTATGTTAATTCTTGTATAAAATATGTTATGGATGAATTGTTGGGTGATATCAGTTAGATATGTCTTTGAGCAAAGATGATTTGTGTGAGATATAAGGAGATTTTATTTGATTCAATAGTGAAGTCCCTAGGATGTATAGGGAAAGATTTGAGGTCCTAGATATATCATACTTAGGGAAACCTTTAAAACCCTCTATAGTTGAGGCTTCTAAATTAGAACTGAAACTATTTTATACCCACTTAAAATATTTCCTTTTTAGGATATGAGTCAACTTTACCTGGCATTATCTCCAACGAGCTTGAAAAAGACTATGAAGTTAAGTTTGTTAAAGTACTTAGTTCATATAAGAAAGCTTTTTAAAGGTCCCTTGCTGACATTCAGGGGATTAATGTGTCTGTTTATATGCATAAGATTCTATTGGAAGAAGCATGTCAACCTAAAGATGACCCGTATAGGAGGTTGAATCAGACTATAAAAGAAATGGTTAAGAAAGAAATTTTAAATTGGTTGGATGTGGTTATTATTTATCTTATTTCTAATAGTGATTGGCTTAGCCCTATTCACTATGTCCCTACAAAAGGAGGGTTAACTATTATTGATAATATAATGAATGAACTTATTCCTATTAGGACTGTGACCGAGTGGAGGATATATATTGATTATTAGAAGCTTAACAAATCCACTAGGAAGGATCATTTCCCATTAACGGTTATTGATTAAATACTAGATAGATTAGCTGGGCATCCTTTCTACTTTTTTTTAAAGATAATTACTCTAGTTTCCATTAGATTCCCATTACCCTAGAATTTTAGGATAAAACAATAGTCGCAAGTCCTTATGAAACCTTTTCATTTAGATGTATGCCTTTTCACTTATTAATACCACTACAACATTTCAAACATGTATGATGTTGATCTTTTTGGATTTAATAGATCAAGGAATTAAGATTTTCATGGATAATATTTTAGTTTTTAGAATGACTTTTGACATTAGAACATTTAGAACAAGTCTTAAAAATGTGAGGAAACTAACCTTGTGCTAAATTGGGAGAAATGTTAGTTCATAGTAAAGGAAGGCATTGTCCACAAACGCAAAATCTCTGAGAGGGATATGGAGGTCGATAAGATAAAGGTCTAAGTGATTGAGAATTTTATACCTACCACCTATTCAGGAAGTCTGGAGGGTTTTAGGTTATGCTAGATTTTATAGGTATTTCATTAATGATTTTTTAAAAATAACTAAACTGCTATATTATTTACTCAAAAAAGATAAACTTTTTTATTTTAACTCTAATTTTCTTAGCTGCACTTGAGAAACTTAAGAAGTGCTTAGTTACTACCCCTATCATCCTCTCACCTTGATGGTCTCTTAATTTTGAATGGATGTGTAATGATAGTGACTATGCCATTAGAGTAATTTTAAAGCAATGGCTCGAAAAGAAATTTGATGCTATTTGCTTTATAGTAAGACTCTAATTGATGCCCAAATTGACTACACAACTATTACGAAAGAGTTTTTAGAAATAGTCTTTACCTTTGATAAGTTTAGATCTTATTTAATAGACTGCAAAGTAACTATTTTACCTGATCACTCTACCATCAAAATCTTGTTAACCAAGAAAGATGCTAAACCCAGATTAATCAAGAGGATTTTTATTACTACAAGAATTTGATGTAGAGATTCTTGATAGGAAAAGATTTGAAAATCAAGAGGTTAATCATCTGTCTAGATTAGAGAGGGAAGATCCTCACAAAAAGCTATTTGCACTGTGATATTTGAATGTGCCTTGATATGCTAACATTGTTAGTTTCATTGTGAGTGGGGTAATTTACACTAACATGTCTTACACCTAAAGGTGCCAATTCATGCATACTGCCAAATCTATTTTTGTGATGAGCCTTATTTATTTAGGAAGTAAATAGCAAATCATTAGGTGGTGTGTCCCTAAAGATGAGATAAAACCTATAATTTATCAATGTAATGATTCTGAATATGGAGGGAATTTTGGAGGGTTTAGAACTACTTTTAAGATCCTTTAATCTTGATTTTATTGGCCTACCCTATTTAAGAAAGTAAATGATTATGTTAAATAATGTGATAGGTACCAAAGGGTAGGAAATATTTCTAAAAGAAATGAAATGCCCCTTAATTATATGCTTGAAGTTGAAATTTTTTATATTTGAGGATTATACCTCATGGGTCTGTTTGTTTAATCTTTTGGGAGTCAATATATTTTAATAGTAATTGATTATGTCTTCAAGTGGATAGAAGGAATAGCAACCCCTAGAATTGATGCTCATGTAGTAATTAGGTTTTTAAATAGAAATATAATTTCTAAATTTGGAGTGCCTAGAATCTTTTTTTTGAAAGCTGCAAAAAGCAATTTTATTACTAATCAGAGAGAACAACCACACAAAGAGACTGCTCCACATTGATAATCCCCCTTGAGTAAAGAAACAAAAGAGGGAGGAGCATTATTTAAACTATAGTTATCCCAAAAGAAATCAAAAGAATGAGCATAGTTAGCACAAAAATCTGCTAACTTATTACTCGTCCTATTCACACAATGAAATAAAACTTGATGAAACCCATCAAGAAAAGAAAACTCCTGGTACTCTGGATAGCCTACACCGACGGGCTGCTTTTTAACAATCTTATTAACCATGTCAATGAAATTCCTGTTGTCTCCTTCACTGATGATTCCCTTGTACTCATACATCCATTCTTGGACAAAGTTCTTAGCCGACAAGAGAGCAAAAAGCTCCAAGTAGGGAGAATCCCAATGCATACATTTTTAACAAAAGCAACTAAAAATCTTCCTTGGTGATCCCTGAAAACTCCCCCAACTCCAACAATGTAATTACTCCGAAGAGATGAATCTATATTAAGTTTAATCCATCCGGGAGGAGGGGGGTGCCAAAGAGAAGACAACTCAAAGAGCTGGTTAGTACCCCAGTGTCCCGAATTTCCTTTGAAGGAAGTTGCGGTCATACACATTACTGAAGTACCTATGACTGAGCGGCTGTCCTCCTTAACATCGTGAATAGCCTTATTCCTACTCAGCCAACTGAAATAAACCACTGAACAATACACATTACCAATAAACGGACCAGCCTCTGCAGCTCTTTCCAAGCACCAAAACAGTCTTCAAGGGAGGAGACAACCGGTATAGAAACACCCCAACTTTGCAGGATATCAATAACTTGTAAAAGCTTGCAGTAATTTACCACAATATGCTTCACACTCTCCAGTGCATCGCAGCCTCTGGGACACCCTGCAGACGTTACTAACCTCCTATACAGCAAGAATTCTTTGGTAGGTAAGGCATTACTGGCTAGGTGCCACCAAAACATGTCAACTCGTGGTCTCAGCTTCAAGGATCTTCTCCAACACCAATGCCAGTCTTCATGTTCAATTCCTATACTTTGGGAGATTAAAGAAGATAAGGATTTACCTGAGCACAGCGATAGAAGTTCCAGCTGATCACCCCCCTCATCCAGAATAATAGGAACTTTCATAATAACTTGAACTGGCTGCTGACCAAAATACTGCAGCAGCTTGCTTTCATCCCAGCCTCCATTAGACATAAAACTGTTAAGCCAAAGCATAGGATCATCCAAACATCCCACAAACGTAGGCCATTTTACAATAGGTTTATTCAGCAACCAAATATCATTTAAGGTGTTAATGAAAACACCATCACTCACCTTCCACCTCACCACATTCCTTAAAGACTTAGACCCATTAACAATTATCTTCATTGTAGGGGAGCTATACCTGTTAAGCTGAAAATCCCAGATTTGCTGCCCATATTTAGTTCTCAATAGTCTATATACAAAGGAAGAAGAACTGGAAATAAAGTTCCAAGCAAACTTAGCCCACAACCAGCCCACCTTGGAAGAAACCGATTGAATTCCTTATCCTCCAAACCTCTTCGGCCTGCACATCACATCCCAAGAAACATAATGAATCCCTCTACTTCCATCATGTTTGTTCCACAAGAAATCCCTACACATCCTATCCCAAGCATGAAGAATACCCATAGGAATCAAAGAATGAGTAGCAAGAAAAATAGGTAAGGAAGACAAGGTAGTTTTAGCCAAAAGAACCTTCCCTGCCAGAGACAAGAAACGATTTCCCCAAGCATTCAAATGCTTGGTAGCTTTACCAATCTGATTGCTATAATTAGTAATAATTTCCCTTTTTAAAGAAATCTTAACACCAAGGTACATAAAAGTATTCACCACTTTGAACCCCCAAATCTTAGCAAGGGACCTTCTTCTAGACTTCCTGACAGATTTACCAAAAAAAGTAGATGATTTCTGGATGTTGACCTTCAAACCAGTCCATCTGCAATACTCCATTAAAATTCTGTTTGCCTTCTTTACCTTTCTTCCAATAGCTTCCACAAACATGATGATATCATCTGCATAAAGCAGATGATAAACCCTCTCAACACTAGGAGATATTTTAATACCCAAACCTCTCCCTTTCTGAACAATAGCATCTGACAGGAGTTGAGAGCATAAAATGAAAAGAAAAGGAGACAAGGGACATCCTTGTCTAAACCCGCTCTTAGCTTCAATCCAACTAGATTCCTTTCCATTGATAATGATAGAGAACTTCGGGTCCAAGACACATTGAAGAAGAAGGTTAGCAAACTTGGTTGGGAAGCCACAATTATCTAAAACCTTTCTAAGGGTAGGCCATCCCATGCTGTCATAAGCTTGCTCCATATCAATTTTAATGGCCATGAGACCTTTTCTGGATTTAGAATATTTGAACTTGTTACACACTTCTTGGGTTAATAGAATGTGATCAGACATAGAGCGTCCTTTGACAAAAGCCACTTGTTCCTATGAAATCAGCTTAGGAATAATGCCAATCATCCTCCTCAAAAGTAACTTAGTTATCAACTTGTAAACCGACATACAAAAGCTGATGGGTCTGTAGTTAGATGGACACAAGGGGTTCTCTACCTTAGGAATAAGAACAACCAAGGTCTCCTTCCAATTAGGACTAAAAAAACCAGTCCTAAAAAAAAGATTTAAAGCCTTCCACACATCATTTTGAATAATTTTCCAATAGCTTTTAATGAAAGAGTAAGAGATACCATCTTTGCCAGGAGAGATATTAGTCTCCAATTGATCCACCACCAAGTCCAGCTCCTCCTTTTTAAACTCAGCAAGAAGGGAATTCCTATCTTGATCATCCAGCACATGAACTGGATTTGGCCACCCCTTCAATTTGCATTGTATTTTCTTCCATTTTTCTCCAAAATATTCATTAAATGTCTCCTCAATCTGATGCTGATCTTCCACTATAATACCATCCTTTTTTTAACCTGATTAATCCAATTAGCACTCCTTCTACCTGAAACATATGCATGAAAAAACCGTGTATTGGAATCTCCATCAGTTAACCAATGAGCTTTTGCCCTCTTCCTCCACCATGTGTTGAGTCGGCCAAGAGTAACATTCAATTCATGAACCTTAGATTGCAACAACAACAGCTTACCTACGGACAGACCTCCCCACTCAGATTCTTCCATTTGGAGATTCGAAATCTCCTCCATTAGCTTCTCCTTCAACTCAGTCAAGTTCTTATGCCTTGCTCTGCTCCAGTAAAAAAGAGCTTTCAATGTTCTCCTGAATTTCACGTTGAGAGACATTGCATCATCTTTATTCACTCTCTTCTACCAAGTCTTAGAAATGATAGCAGCTGATGCCGGATAAGAGGACCACACCTCTTCAAATCTTAAAACCTGTCTCTTCCGAAAACCAAAAAACAACAGCTTCATGAGTATGGGACAGTGGTCTGAAGCTATCCGTGGAAGATGACGTACTACAGGAAGTTTAAGAACATCCAAGGCAGCTAAATTTAGAAGACATCTATCCAACCTTTCAAGAATCTGAGCACCTCCCTTCTTGTTGTTACACCAAGTGAATTTAGGGCCTATAATTCTCAAATCATGGAGATCCATATTATTCATATAAGAACTCATATCTTGAACTCCCTGAGACATGACGAACTTCTTACCTCCTAACTTCTCTTCCTGAGCCAGAATGCAATTAAAGTCCCCACCTATAATGCAAGGAAGATTGATTTTTGAAATTCCTTCAAGATCACTCCATAAAGTTTTCCTCTTCTCATGATCATTACTACCATAAGCCGAAGCTATGACCCACTTCCCTAGAGTGGCACTATTAAATTCTCCTACCACAACTTGAGAAGAATCACTTAAAACAGAAAAAGAAAACAAATCCTTCCTCCAGCAAACCATAATCCCTCCATATAATCCAACTACATGATGAATAAAAAAATCCCAATTGGTTCCAATGAACCTATCACATTCATGTCTATCAAAAGTAGATACTTTGGTCTCAAGAAGGCCTACAAACATCACTTCATGCTCTTTAACAAATTCCTTCAGGTAGTGAGAGGCTACACTTTTCTTAGCCCCCCTGTAATTCCAAAAAATAATGGATGACATTAAAGATAAGAATAGGGATTGCTCCCTTTCCTATCCTTAATTTTACTACCACCCTTCCTTCCATGATTAATAATATTACCCTTTCCTAAGGATTGCAGTTCCTTATGAAGGCTAAACTTTGACTTATGATAGGGAGAACTTGAGTTCACAGATAATCTCGAAGGAGTTACCTGAGTTCGCAAGAATCCCTTCCCAACTTTGTCAAATGAAGAGGCAGGCAACCCTTCCTTGATCTGATCAAGCTTGTGATTACAGGTGCCTGACACCTCACCCCAATCAACGACACCTTCCTCTACAGCAATAGCTGACTGCAACATAGGATCAATGCACACTTCCGTCACCTTGGCCCCTACCCCAGATCCTTTGAGAGAGCATTCCTGAACATCCAGAACCACAACATTCTCAACCGACCTCTGAGGAACATCTAAGACAACTTCTCCCTCCTCCACTTCAAACTCAATCTCATGATTTTTCCTTTCTATCATTAAACTGTCTTCATCCGGCTTCCTGGCTGTAGCCGAATCCTCTACCACTTGATTGCTTAGACATTGAAACATATTACCCAAAGTCAAAGTATTTGGAGTAGAGAATTAACCGTCTTGGAAGCATCCTCAAGTACCCCCAAAGCGTCAGACCGTTCCTTCACCACTTCAAAACCAGAATCCAAGTTGTCCATTTCATCCAAAGGTAAAGCTCCCCCTCTACTTAGCACAAGGTCTTCCTTTACCAATTCAACGAATTTGACCTCCTTTAAGCCCAGACCTTTACCAGGAATTGGCTTCGAAAGTCCAGCAGCAGTAGCCTGCTTGTTCAAAAGCTGCCTATTATCATTTACTTGTTTGTTGGCCCTTTTGTTTTTTCTATAATCCACATGGATCCAAGGACCATAGGAGTCAATAGCCTCAAGCTCCCTAATTTCCAAAGTTAGATCCTTCTCACCTGGGTTAGAAGATGCCTTACCCTTATCCAACACTTCCACCCTCTTATAACCACAACCACCACTTACATGGTCTATCATTATATAATCATAACAAAAGGAAGAAATTCTTTCATACTCAACTTTCTGGAAGAACCTACCAGCCAACCCATCCACCCAAACTCCTAATGGAAGAGGTTTATCCAACTCCACTCGTACACACACCCTTGCAAATTCCCTCCTCCCCCAATTAAACATATTACCATCCATCATCAAAGGAACTCTAACCCTTGACGCTATCAAGGACACATTATTCTCATCCCAACATTGCAAAGGAAGGTGAGGCATTCTAATCCAAATAGGAGACGTCAACCCTCTTAAAGAGTTGGGAGAAAAATCAGTAGACCACCTCTCCATACCAACAATGTGGTTATTGACAAACCAAGGGCCGCCTGTTAGAACCCCCTCCATTGCCTCAACATTCTTGAAAGAACATAGATACCATCCTTTCCCAAGAGTTGTAAAGTGAAATTGTCCAAAAGCTGTCCATTGACGTCTCAAACTCCAAGCCACAACATGAGAAGGCAACTCACTTCCAAACACTTTAACCACCAAAGACCATTCAAGTTTCTTAGCATTCACTTCCTCAGCAGCTTCAATTAATCTAACATCTTTCCCATCCTTCGATAGAATCACCTTATCCTTGTCAAAACTTAATTTGATATGAGCTGGTTTCTTCCAAGGACTTGTTATGAAACCACTTACATCCTTCCTCTGAGGCAAAACCATAGGCAATGGAGATGCATTGCTACCAAAACTCCCATCAGCAGTCCCTATAGATCTTAACAGCTTCCCAATAAGATTATGATTATTTTGGTTAACCGAATTCAGGACATTCGCATTTATCTTACTGTCTTTGACAAGGATTGCATTTGAATGTGTGAACCAATTAACGAAAATATTCATACATGAAGAAGACGCCTCAGGATCACAATTTTTAGCAGGAGAAAAACCAGAATTCATCAATAGACTAGGGGTATTAAGTTCAATTTCCATAGAGATACCTTTACCCTTACCTTCCACATACTTCTTTGGGCTAGGATGAGCCACTCCAACATCAGAAATGATGATCCCTGTATTTGACTTTCGACCACAGACGGACGGAGAACCATGAACGTCGCCAATACGAACATCGCCATGAAACACTTGATGCTCCTCTGTAATCAGACTATTTACGGAGGAGATATTTGAAATCGTAGATGAAGATGGCCGGCGGCCATCTGCCACCATGAACGGCAACTCAGCCGGAAAAATCAAAGGTACCCGTGAAGTTGAAAATTTGAAAATTAGCTTATTTCTCTCTCTAGAATCCTAGAGCTTCTCTCTCTAGAATCGTGGAGCTTAAGTGAATGGGGTAGACATTTTTATAACAAACGAATAGAAAAAACTAATTTTATAATTTGGAATTAAGTGATGGGGGATATTTTTACTTATACTTTGTTTGTGCGAGAGAGTTAATGCTTTACGGGTGGATAAATTATATGATAATTAAATTGCTTGCCACTATAAACTCTTATGTTAAATACTCTCAACTAACACAAGTGTATATGCCGATAAGGTAATAAAGTGTTATGAGAGAGTGTTGAACCCATAACAAAATAGGTGAACCACAATTAACTTTAATATCATCTACTAAAACTACTAAATTTATCCTATATAATGAACAAAGGGTTAATTACTAGAACTAATGAGAAATACATAAAATAGTGAAGATAACAAAGAATAAAGATATTGGGCCAACCATCCAAATTTATCCAACATAATATGGCATACGTTCGAGCCTCAACTTCATTAAGGCGCACTATCTATTGGTCTTAGACGTGCAATCGGCTGATTAGATGGCTCAAATGGATTCAATTCATTTAGTTCAAAATGAATTAAACTTTGAATGTTTATAACTTTTGATCTAATCATCTAAAGTTGAAAATAAAATAAAAACAAAGGATCATGATACCCTAATCTTTCTATTCCTGGAGTTTGGAGGCTCTATACAATGAGATATGTATTTCCAATTTAAATTTAAAACTTCAAATGCCTATAACATACTAATCAGTGGTTGGATTTCTATGTTCTTGGACTCTATGGATTGCTTGAAGGATCCTCTTCAACTTCCTAGAAAACTCTAAGCACTGATTTCCGTTAGATTAGAAGATGGATTTGAATTATCCTTTCTCTCTCCTTCTTTTTCTCTCTTAGTGGTTTGGGGTTTTCTTTAACTGAGGAAGGTAGGGTAAAGCTATGGAGGACTTGGGGGGCTTGTTATGAGGTTGAGGATTCTATTTAATCAACCTTACTTCAGAAAAGGGGTTATTTATAGGTGAGAGAAAATATAATAGAGGGTTTAGATGTTACCACCTAGGCCATAGTCAACAACTATTTCAGTTAGAAACTGACCAATGGGATCCAAGGGAAGGTTGGAGAGTTTCATGCCAATTTTCCAAGTGTTCATTCAGTTATTAGTGAACCAATGATTGAAGAGAGATAGTCTCCAAGAATCTTACCACATCAGTAGCCCATGTGGTTAGAGCTTGACATGATCTATAAGGAGAAGGTTCTAGAGTCTATGCAACCTAATGGTTGGGTCCAATTTGGGCTGGATCAAGATATGGCCCAAGAAAGTAGGTTTTTGGTGGCTTGGTTTAACTTAAATGGTTGACCCAGGTCAAACCATGGGTTGGGCCTCATAGGAAATATTTATTGGGTTAATACATTCCTATTACAGCCATTTAGGGAATTTAATTTTACAAGGGTTGGGTTTTGGCTTACAAAACCCCCTTTTGGTCACTTGGTTCAAACCAAATGGCTAAACTATGTGGGCCCATAGGCTCAAACTTGTTTAGATGACTCATGGGGATCCATGAGATATCCCCCAAAGTTTGGTTCAAAGGTGAGATCAAAATATAGAGTTCTAAATTTTTAAAGTGTGTATGGTAGGTTTTAGTCAACCATGATTAACTTGGTCAATCGAGTTTGACCAGGAGTCAAGGGTGGGTCCAACTCATTCCAAATGACATTATGGATATGTTGGAAGTAGTCCTAAGGTTTGGTGGGGTCATTTAGTTCAAAATGCATGTTTAAGGGCTAAGGGCCCTTTGGTCAACCTTGTTTGACTTGGTCAGCCTAGGTTGACTTGGTCAGTTAGGATTGACCAAGGGTTTGAACTTAGTTTAATACATTATAAATTGTATTTATGGTTTTTTGGAGGTGGTCCTATATAATGGGAAGGTCATTTAGTACAAAATGAATGTTTAAGGGCTACCTAGGTTGACTTGGTCAACTAGGGTGGACCAAGGGTTGGAACTTGGTTCAATGTATTCTAAATGATATTTAGAGTTTGTTAGAGGTGGTCATAAGGTTTGGTTGGGTCTCCATGCATGCAATATGATTTAAAGGGGTAAAAGGGAAATTTGGTCAACCTAGGTTGACCTGGTCAACTAGGGTTAACTAGGGCTTGGGGTTGATTCAAAGCACTCTAAATCATATTTTGGATATGTTGGAGAAAGTTGCATGTCTTGGTTTTACTGAGCCATATTAAGGTTTAAGGAAAATTCAATTTTTAGGGTTTAGAGTTTTATGATTTTATGATCAACCATGGTCAACTAAGGTTCAATACTGGTTTAATACATCATACTAATGATGATGAATATGATCAATGAGTATAGAGAGGCCTCCAAGGTTAAAAATCACAATATGCCATGTTTTGGAGGAAGAGGCCATAAATATTTAAAGGTTATATAACCCATGGAAATGCTTTGAGTTTTAGGGGTTAAGGTTATTAAAATG
Source organism: Dendrobium chrysotoxum (assembly GCA_019925795.1). NCBI lineage: Eukaryota > Viridiplantae > Streptophyta > Magnoliopsida > Asparagales > Orchidaceae > Dendrobium > Dendrobium chrysotoxum. Next base: position 25,389,035 of record CM034298.1, on the reverse strand, counting down.
CCTAAAAACTGATGTAGTTGACCCTAAGGATATACCCAATCAATGTGCAAGTGATAGATCATGAATCTAAGATCATTTGGTTAGGTTTCAGGGTAATTAAAATTTCTCCAAAAATAAATGATAGACCAAAGGGTTCTGGGTTTGGATAACATTGGATTTTAGAATTTTGCGTTATCCATGAGTATAGTCATTGGATTTGATTTAGTCAATGATTTATGGGAATTTAGAGCTTGAAATACTCAAATCATTGGAAATCATCGATGATTGTTAGTGATTAAACATATTTTTGGCTAACTATTACTAGGTATTATCAACTGATGAATTTAATGCTTGATTTAGATGTAGGTTTTAAATTGATTAGTTGAGATTAATAATTAATAGAATTTTAGCTTTGCAATGATCATATCATTGATAATTATTTGATGATTGTCAAGTGGTAGATCAGATGATCAAATGACAGTTAGGGATGATTGTCAAGTGATGGTTTAGTGTGTCAATGCTCAAGGTATTATGCCAATGCATAGTACAAAGTTTGGTTTTTGGATTTAAAGTATAGTTTAATGATTAATGTGTAGAGATTGATGTTTGATATAGGGAAAATGACCTCCTTAAAAAATGAGGTCAATAAATAGACCCCTAACATGTATAATGAACATAAAAAGTAAATCAGACATGTTAGTGTTGATCAAAGTGATCAACTGAATCATGGAGATTATTTGATATTTATATTTGATTATAGATGGATGTATACTTGATTATGATAGCATCTCCTAAACAAGAAAAATTAAAATATGAATGAGATAACATCTCTCAAGTAGATGAGATTTATACTTGACTAAGATAACATCTCTTAGATAAGGAAGATTGATATCTGCATGGGATAGCAGCTCCCAAATAAATGATATTATACTTAACTAGGATAGTGTCCCCTATGAAAGAAAGATTAAAATCTGATTATATTGACTCCCAAATAAATGGATTTATACTTGACTAGGATAACATCCCCTAGACAGGAAAAGTTAAAATCTAAATTAGATAATGACTCTTAAGCAGATGGATTTATACTTGACAAGGATAATAACCCCTATACAAGAAAAGTTCAAATAGGATGAGATAGTGACTCTCAAGTAGATGGATTTATTCTTGACTTAAAAATAGCATCTCCTAGATAAGAAAGATTAAAATATGAATGAAATTGTTGCTCTTAAGCAGATGAATTTATACTTGACTAGGATAACATCTCCAAGATAAGAAAGATTAAAATCAGGATGAGATAGTGGCTCTCAAGCATATGGAATTATACATAACTAAGATAGCATCTCTTAGATAAGGAAGATTTAAATTTGAATGAGATAGTGGCTCTCATGCAGATGGATTTATACTTGACTAGGATAGTGTCCCCTAGACAAGAAAGATAGAAATTTGGATGGGATACTATCCCCCAAATAGATAGGATTTATACTTGAATATGATAGCATCCCCTAGACAAGTAAGATTAAAATCTGGATGATATAACTGCTCTTAAGCAGTTGGGTTTATACTTGAGTAGGATATCATCCCCAATACAAGAAAGATTGAAATTTGGATGGGAAAGCATCCCCTAAATAGATGAAATGGACTATAATAAAGTTTATAGAATACTACAAAAGATTTTATAGTTTAAAGATGCCTGAAGAATTTAAAACTTATAAACTTTAGTATGAACTTCAGATCCAGTCTTATTCTTTAGACCCAGTTTCTTTTGTAAATTTCCATACATTCAAGCAATAAATAAAAGCAATGGCAAGAAAATTTTATTTATTATAAAATTTCTCCTTTAACACTATCCAACATAATAACACTTAAGATACCATCCATTTATAGGTAACATTGGATTATCTCCTTTACAATCAATAAACTAATAAGATCCCACTTGATATGCTTTCTCTATCATAAAAAGCCCTTCCCATGTTAGTTCAAACTTATTGCTTATCTTTCAAAGGACTAAAATATGTATTCATAGAACTAAAACCAATCTTTAACTTAGCAAGTTCTTGGACGAACCAGCATGTTATGTGCTTGAATTATCTGAAAGTTCGTTAGGAATGTTAAGCCCTTGTGAACTAGTCCCGAGGCTAACCAAGAGGGGGGTTGAATTGGTTATTTTAAAAATTTGTGAGCAAAAATGATTTAGAAAAATCTTTTTGAATGTTTTAAAGAATAATTATAATTTCACGATGATGTGTAGATGTTCAACAATAATAGAATAATAATCACAATCACACGATCATCAACAAAAAAATAAATGTGGAAGATAATCAGAAAGAACACACCAGATTTTATTGTGGTTCGGTCAACTTGACCTACGTCCACTCTCCAGATCCTCCCCTCCGGGTATTGCACTAACACTAAGTGACTCTCCTTCTGCTCTTACAGTAGGGCGGAGAAGCCTGTACAAAACTGCTTTCCACCAACCTGGCGAGGAAGAGAACCTGGACTCCTTTCGCTTCCTTCTAAAGCATGCAGAGAATCTAGACTCCTTTCGCTTCCTCCAGAAGAAAGCAGAGAAATTGGATCTTCTTATAGATGATCTTACCACAGAGACAGCAACAAGACAAGAGACGACAACCGGAGAAGACGACTCAGATCCTTACTTGGAGCAACCTTTATGAACACCTCACAAACCTCCCCTCACAAGATCCTCTCTCTCTCTCTCCCAATATCTCTCTTTCTCTCTCAATATTCTCTCTGGCAAGGAAGGTGGCAAAAGATCTCAATAATTGAATAAAAGAGATCATAGATAAGAGGGCTCAAAAATTGCCCTAAAATTCAATTTGATGATTCTATTTATACAGTACGATCCAATATCATACAGTACGATCAGTTCAAAAATAGTTTCATCTAGTACGAATGCAAACGAACAGTCCACAAATTTTGTGAACATTATACAGTACGATTCATAGACCATACTGGACAATCTTTTTATTTTCAGCTGTTCATACGGGATGACCCATGTGACGAACAAAATCATCTCTGTTCATCGTCCTGCACTGTACTCTTTGTACAGTATGATTAGTTCATTTTCAGAACATCATCCTGTACGATATAAATATCGTCCGGGATGATCAGTATAAAAAATCATGGTTTCTTCTGGTATGATATATGGGACGATCAAAATCATCTCTGTTTATCGTACAATATAATTTACATCATATAGTACGATCAAGTGTAATTAGAAAATCATAATTTAATTGCCTGATTATGGGGGATAATTTAAGCAAGATTTAAAATTTTCGTACAGTATAATTAGTTCAAAAAATCAAAATTCAAAACTTACCAAAATAGTCCTGAAGACTAGGGTTTTCATGTTGAAGCAAATCGTATAGTTCGATATGGATTGTATAGTACGATTTGTTTATAAACCTAATCTTTTAGAATTAGTCGTTAACCCTGGGTTTAAATGGCAGATCGTACAATATGATTGAAAATTATATAGTATGATTGTGTAAAAAAATTTAGTTCAAGTAAAAAAAATTTTAGCTCTCCCCCAGTGTGTGTGTAAGGTTACTTAGGTTGGAGATCCGTTACATTACACTTGACTCAAGAAAAATAAAAAAGTACATTGAACTTGAAACATAAATAGACTGACTCAATCTTTAGCTGGCTTGAATTACAATTGATCCTGTGAACCTGAAAGGTTAGACACTCAACTGGAAATAAAGAGGTTTGCTATCATCAAAATCATAGTCCTTGAATCCAGATTCACAAAAATCTCCTGCTTTTTGATGATGGCAAACATTTATTAGTAATTCCAAATTCAATAAATAAATATGGTGAATATTTATGATTCAAAACATTGAATAATTAAACATTGATAATTCAAAATATTGAATTAAATATTTATAATGACTCACAACATAAACTACTCCACCATTTGACATCTCAAAAAGGGAAAATACAACCTAAACAAAGAAGAGGAAAAATAGTACACAAAATATCAGCAAAAGCAAATAGACTAGTAAAAAGGGGAATCGCCCAGGATGATGTGACTAACAATAAAAAGGAAGAAAGATAAAGAAAAAAAAAGAATGGAGAGGAATGATCAGGGATCCCAAAACATAAAAAATAGAAAAAGTAAAATCAAATCAAATACAAAGAAAAATTTGAAATGAAAAAAAATATATATTAATTTTTTTAATCGATCCGCTCTAGTACATCAGAATTTTTCTTAATTTTTAATTCAAAAGTGATAAGAATAAAATTGACAACGCTGAAATCCAAAAAAAGTTAGAAAATCAACTTTCGTAACTCCTACCTCGGTCAACTTACAGGTTCAAATTCCTTTCAAAGAAAAGTCTAATTCAGAAGAAAAGAAATTAGATTTGAAAAGAGAACCTTTTAAGCGTCATTCCAGAAAAATATTTGATAAAATAGTATTACAAAGTAAGGAATCAGAAATCATAATTTTTAATCTCAAGCTTTTGAAAGTATGAAGTGGCTCATGAATTTTTCTAAGATATTTAAAGATTTGAAAGAGAAGAAAGCTTATTTCTTTGTGAGCTCATTTTGTTCCTCTTTTTCAATTTATTTGGCACACTTTATGCATCTTTTGATTTTTTGATACACTTTGTGTATCACTCTAATTTTTGGCGTTATTGTGCATTTTTTTAATTTTTGGCCCATTTTATGCCTCGTCTCTTCTCTTTTTTTTTCTTTTTGCAAGCTTGCTTCCTTTCATAATCATTAAAGAACCGTAGTTGTTAAATTACCCTCTAGATATAACAGAAGATAAAACTCACTCTCTACAATAAGGAGGAGTAATTCACAGAATAAAATTATACTCCATATGATAAGTGCAATCACTTGATTAAGAAAAGCATAACATTGATTCAAAGCTTTGAAAATACTATTTATATGAGATAGATTACTGTAGGAAGATAAAACATATCTCTATTTCAAAACCCAACTTTTAATTTTGAAAAAAATTTTTATCCAAAAGAAATAATACACCATTAAAGGAGTTAGAGGAAGAGAAACAATTATCAACATTTCTTCCCTTTAACAGATTCAGAGGAGCCAATTACTGCTCACAAGCTTCCAAACAAAAATAAGGCAAAACTCTTAGTTAGAAATCCAATTTATCAGCAGTAGTAAGCAGTGATCTGATTTATAAGAATAGTAGTAAATCAAGAGTAAGTAGAAAATTATATCAAAATAAATATTGAAATAAGGAAAATAACAACAACAAAAATAAAATCAACAGAGAATAAAAACACACAGGAAACAAATAATTAAATGAAATAAAAACACAAGATAAAAAACTGAAAAATAGAAACTTTAGAAATCTGTAATTAGCAAAGTCATGTATTTATGTCAATCACACCCAATATGGTTCTCAAAATGCTAAATGAGTCAAACGCCAGTGGTTTAGTAAAGATGTCAGCCAGTTGATTTTCAGTTGCTACATGGTGTAGCTCAATGTCCCCTTTTATAACATGGTCCCTAATGAAGTGATGCCTTATGTAAATATGTTTGGTTCTTGAATATTGGATAGGATTCTTAGAGATACAGATGGCACTAGTGTTATCACATAGAACTAAAATTGTGCCAACATGTAATCTTAGATCCAGAACTTATTGCTTCAACCAAAAGACTTGGGCCACACAACTTCCTAAGGTAATATACTCAGCTTCAATAGTGGAAAGTGCTATAAAATTTTATTTTCTACTTGACTAGGAGACTGAAGGCTATCCTATGAATTGGCAAGTTCCTGAAGTGCTCTTTCTATCCATCCTACACCCTACAAAATTAGAATTAGAATATCCAATAATCTCAAAAGAAGTGCTGTACCTAGGATACCAGATTCCTAAGGTTGGGGTGCCTTAGAGATATCTAAGGATTCTCTTAACTGCAGTCAAGTGGGATTCTTTAGGATCAGCTTGAAACCTAGTACAAAGATAAACATTAAACATGATATTAGGTCAACTAGCAGCTTGGTAAAGCAATGATCTTATTATTCCTCTAAACTTATTCTGATCAACAAATTTTCTATTTGAATCCTTGTCTAACTGAACACTAGAACTCATGGGAGTGTTTATTGGCTTGGCTTTATTCATTTCATATTTCTTCAAGATATCCTTAATATACTTTGATTGATTGATGAAAGTTCCATCATCCATTTATCTTATGCTAAATCCCAAAAAATAAGGCAATTCTCCCATCATACTCATCTCAAACTCCTTACTCAACATCTTAGAAAAATTATCACATAAGTTTTTATTAGGTGATCCAAAATGTATATCATCAACATAGATCTGGACGATGAGTTAATCATCACCTACTTTTCTCAGAAAATGGGTGGTGTCTATGCTCCCCTTAACAAACTCTCTTTCTAATCGGAATGTGCTAAGCCTCTCATACCAAGCTCTGGGTGCTTGTTTCAATCCATATAAGGCCCTTTTTAATTTGTAAACATGATTAGGATATTGAGAACTCTCAAAATTTGGGGGTTGCTCTATAAAGGCATCTTTGAAAGTTTGATAGGTATGTTAAGCCCTGATGAACTAGTCCTGAGGCTAATCAAGAGGGGGGGGGGGTGAATTGGTTATTTTAAAAATTCGTGAGCAACAGAAAAGATCTTTTGATAATTTGCAGCAGAAATAAGTAAACACAGTAATGAAAAGATCAATCACAGATTTCACCCAAGTAGATAATAATAGAAAAATAAAGTATAGAAAATAATCAGAAAGAGCACACCAGATTTTATAGTGGTTCGGTCAACTTGACCTACATCCACTCCCCAGAGCCTCCCCTCCGAGTATTGCACTAACACAAACATGACTCTCCTTTTGCTCCCATAGTAAGGCGGAGAAGTATGCACAAAACCTCCTTTTCACGAACCCAATGAGGCAGAGAACCTGAACTCCTTTCGCTACCTCCTGAAGCAGGCAGAGAACCTGGACTCCTTTTTCTTCCTCCTGAAGCAGGCAGAGAACCTCGATCTTCTTGCGGACGATCCTCCCACAGAAAACACTGACAAGATAAGAGGCGACGAATGAAGAAGATAACTTTGATCCTTTCTTGGAGCAATCTTTGTCAATCCCTCACAAACTCCCCCTCAAAAGATCCTCTCTCTCTCCCAAGCTCTCTCTCTCTCTCACTCTCAAGAATTTCTATAAAAAGGAAAGTGGCAAAAGATTTTTCTTGTTGGAAGAAAAAGATCTTAAATAGGAGGGCTCAAAAATTATCATAAATCTCAACTGGCCATCAAATATCATCCAAGACGATCGATCGATCGTCCTGTATGATCAAATCAAATTCACATGTATCAGCCTGGACGATCTGGTTCCTCTGGACAATTAGTAGACAAGAGCTATTCAGATCATCCCGTATGATTCTTCGATCATCCGGGACGATTAGTGTAAATCAGGAATTTCTTCCAGAAGATAGCTCTGGTCGTCCAGGGGAACTTAAGATGGATGATCTTAAAATGACTTAATTATCCAGGACGATATGTCTATCGTCCTGTACGATTAGTTCAAAAAGTGCCAAAATCATTCGGTTCACAGCTTTGGACGTATAGGTCAGAACATACTGGACATTTTTGAAATGACTTGATCATCTGGATGATATGGGTATCATCCTGTATGTTTAGTTCAAAAATGGGATTATCGTCCTACACACAACTCATGACGTACAGGTGATAGGCACTAGATGGTCAGGATTTTTAACACATCATCCTGTACGATCCTGCAATCGTCCAGGATGATCTGATTGAATCAATCAGACCTTAATTACTTTCCTTAAACACCAGACTAATTTAGGCATGATTGTAATGGATTGTCCAGGATGATACACGTGTCGTCCAGAACGATCAGACAATCTCTCTAAAAATAAAAACTTGCCTAACTTAATTTGGCGGCTGAGAATTTTTTATTTAAGCCTATCATCCTGTATGATATTTGGATCATCCAGGATGATCAGCTTAATCAAACCGACTTAACATTATCATCCTAATTAGGATTTCTATTTTCACTGGATCGTCTAGGATAATATGAACATCGTCCAGGATGATCTGAACAAAATTTTGAGATAAAAACTCTAACTCACTAAAACTCTCCCCCTTAGTGTGAGTGTGCAAGGTTACTTAGCGAGGGGATTAATTACATTACATTTAACTCAAGAAAGGAAAAAATTACAATTAAACACACGCGGATCCGATCTTGAGTTGGCTTGGATTGCATTTGATCTTTTATACCTGAAATGATTAGCCAAGAAAAATAGAACACAAACATGTTTGTCATTATCAAAAATATACTTCTTGAATCTAGATTTGCAACAATCTCCCCCTTTTTAATGATGGCAAATATTGATGCAGTAGTTTCAAATAAAATAGACAGGAGTAATCAACGCACATATGAAAGAAAATATTTTATTTGAAATTTCACTAAACATAAAATACAATAAGGGAAATAATTACAACACAGAAATAGTAAAAGAAACTACTAGTCACTCAAAACACCAACTCCCCCTTTTAACATCACAAAAAGGAGGAAGAACAGACACAACAATATAAATAGAAAATATCACAACACAAAAAGCAAATAAAATCAGATTAAATAAATAAATAAATGAGAAAAAACAAAACTAAAAATATAATTTTTTTTGGATTCAATCAGCTCCAGTAATTCAAAATTTTCCCTTGATTTTTAATCTAAAAACCAATAAGAAGAAGATCGACAGTGCTGAAATCCAGAAAAGCTAGAAAATCAACTTTCTTAACTCCCACCTCGGACACCTTATAGGTTCAAATTTCTTTCAAAACAAAAATTTAATTCAGAAGAAAAGAAATTAGATTCGAAAAAGAGATCATTTCAAGCCTCGTTCCAAAAAAATATCTGATATACTAGTATTACACAGTAAGGAATCAGAAATCATAATTTTTGTCTCAAGCTTTTGAAAATATTAAGTGGTGCATGGATTTTTCTAAGACATTTAAAGATCTGAAAGGGAAGAAAGCCTATTTATTTATGGGCTCATTTTATGCCTCTTTTTTCTTTTAAATTTGTTTGACACTTTGCGCATCTTTTGATTTTTAATACACTTTATGTATCCTTTCAATTTTTGGCGACATCGCGTATCTTTTCAATTTGGGCTAATTTTATGCCTCTTTTTATTTTGGCGCTCTTTGCACATCTTTTGTAAGCTTTCTCCCTTTTAAAATCGTTAAAAAATCTCAGCCGTGAAATTACCTTCCAGACATAAGAGATGATAAAACTCATTCTCTACAATAAGGAAGAGTAATTCACAAAATAAAAACCATACACCATATGATAAGTGCAATCACTTGGTTCAGAAAAACATAACAATGACTCAAAACTTTGAAAATACTATTCATATGAGGTAGATTACGGTAGAAAGATAAAATAGATCTCTATTTCAAAAACTTACTTTTTAATTTTGTAGAAGATTTTTATCCAAAAAAAATAGTACACCATTAAAGAAGTTAGAGGAAGAGAAATAATCATCAATATTTCTTCCCTTTAACAAATCTAGTGGAATCAATCACTGCTTACAAGCTTCCAAACCAAAAACAAGGCAAAACTTTCAGTCAGAAATTTAGTTTATCAGCAGTAGTGAGCAGTGATCTGATTTTTTTAAAGGAATAAAATAGTGAATCAAAAACAAGTAGAAAATCTCATTAAAATAAATGCTCAAATCAAAAAAACACTAATCAATAAAAAGAAAATCAGTAGTGAATAAAAATAAAATAGGTAACATATAATCAAATCTAAAGACCAACAGAAACAAAATAAAAATAGAAAAACTCAGAAATCATTAGTCATCAGAATCATGCATTTATGTCAATCACACCCAATCTAGTCCTCAAAATGCTAAATGAGTCAAAGGCCAGTGGTTTAGTGAAGATGTCAGCCAGTTGATTTTCAGTTGCTACATGGTGTAGCTCAATGTCCCCTTTTGTAATATGGTCTCTAAGGAAGTGATGCCTTATGTCAATGTATTTTGTTCTTGAATATTGGATGGGATTCTTAGAAATGCAAATGGCACTAGTATTATCACACAGAAAAGAAATTGTGCCACCAGGTAATCCTAAATCCAAAACTTGTTGCTTCAACCAAAGGACTTAGGCCACACAACTTCTTAAGGTAATGTACTCAGCTTCAGAGTGAAAAGTACAATTGAGTTCTATTTTTTACTGGACTAGGTGACTAATGACTGTCCTATGAATTGACAAGTTCCAGAAGTGCTCTTTCTTTCCACCCTACACCCTGTAAAGTCAGAATCAGAATATCCAATAATCTCAAAAGAAGTGTTATGCCTAGGGTACCATATTCCTAGGTTTGGGGTCCCTAAAAGATATCTAAAAATTTTCTTAACAGCAATCAGGTGGGACTCTTTAGGATCATCTTGAAACCTAGCATACAGATAAACACTAAACATAATATCAGGTTGGCTAGCAGTCAGGTAAAGCAGTGATCCAATTATTCCTCTATACTTCTTCTGATCAATAGATTTTCCATTTAAATCCTTATCTAACTGAATAGAGGAGGTCATGGGAGTGTTGATTGGCTTGGCTTTATCCATTTCATATTTCTTCAAAATGTCCTTAGTGTATTTAGAATGATTGAGAAAGGTTTCATCATCCATTTGCCTTATGCTAAACCTCAAAAAGTAGGATAATTCTTCCATCACTCTCATCTCAAACTCCTTACTCATTATTTTAGAAAAATCATCACATAATTTTTTATCAAAAGATCCAGAAATTATATCATCAATATAGATCTGGACAATGAGTAAATCATCCCCTACTCTCCTCAGAAAAAGGGTGGTATCTACGCTCCCCTTAACAAACTCTCTTTCTAACTAGAATGTGCTAAGCCTCTCATACCAAGCTCTAGGTGTCTATTTCAATCTATATAAGGCCTTTTTTAATTTATAAATATGATTTGGATATTGAAAACTCTCAAAACTTGGGAGTTTCTCTACATAGATATCCTCTTTTATTACCCCATTTAAAAAGACTCTCTTGACATCCATTTGAAATAATTTAAATCCTTTTAACAGGCAAAGGCTAGTAGCACCCTAATGGCTTCCAATCTAGCTACAGGGGTAAAGGTATCCTCAAAATCAATCCCTTCAATCTGATTGTACACCTTAGCCACCAATCTTGCCTTATTCCTAAACACCACACAAGAATCATTCATCTTATTCTTAAAGACCCACTTGGTTCCCACTATACTTTGATTCCTAGGTCTTTCTACTAACTCCCAAACATCGTTCCTTATAAATTGATTCAGTTCCTCCTGCATAGCTAAGATCTAAAATTTAATATAAAGGGCTTAATTGATGTTGGTGGGTTCAGTTATTGAGATAAAGGCAGAGTGGTTTACTTCCTTTCTTAGTCCATGCCTAGTCCTAACACCTTCAGAAGGGTCTCCAAAGATTAGTTCTTTAGGATGACTCGAATAATATCTCCAATCTCTAGGCAAAATATTTTGAGGCTCTACTCTTTCCTCTAGATTTGCATTTTCAACTCCTTAGGTAATCTGTCCTACATCTTCTTCTTCCTCAACTCTAGTCTCCTTGGGATCAGATTCATCAAACACCACATGAGTTATTTCTTCCACCACCAAAGTCCTCTTATTAAACACCCTAAAGGATTTCCCCACACTAGAATAGCCTAAGAACACTCCTTCATTAGATTTGGGGTCAAATTTTCCTAAGGATGACTTCTCATTATTCAGAATGAAAACCTTACAGCCAAAGATATGGAGGTGGGATAGGTTTGTAGTTCTACCCTTAATGATCTCATAAGATATCTTATTTAGATTGGATCTAATATTCACCCGATTCAGCACATAACAGGCAGTGCTCACCGCTTCAGCTCAAAAGTATTTTGGAAGTGAATACTCAGCAAGCATGGCTCTAACGGCTTCCACTAAGGTTCTATTCTTCCTTTCAGCTATCCCGTTCTGCTAAGGGGTCCTAGGAGCTAAAAAATTATAGCTAATCCCTTGATCCTCACAGAATGTTCCAAATCTCATATTTTCAAATCTCCACCATGATCACTATGAATAATCAAGATCTCATAACATAACTTCTTCTGAATCCAAGTCGAGAAAGACTTAAACTCATGAAATGACTCATATTTATATGACAAAAATTTAATCCAAGTGAACCTCAAGTAATCATCAACAATCACAAATCCATAGACTTTCCCCCCTAAGTTGGCAGTGCTAATGGGTCCAAAGAGATCCATATGAAGGACTTCTAAAGGTCTAGAGATGCTAATATCCTTAACAGAGTGAAAGGAGGACTAGACTTGCTTCCCTAATTGACAGGCATCACATAGGTGGTCCTTAGTGAACTTAAGCTTGGGGACACCTCTAACTAAGTCATTTTGGGTGACTCTCTTGAGAGTTTTTATACTGGCATGACATAATCTCCTGTGCCACAACCAAGACTCATCAGCAGCAGTTTTTAAACAAATTGAAATGTTAGCTTTAAAGTAACTTACATCCAGCATGTAAATATTATTGATTTTTTGTCCCTGCAAAATAACTTTGTCATTTAAGCTTATAATGCAGCAAGTAGGCAGGAATTTGATGTTGAATCCTTTGTCACAGAGTTAACTGATGCTCAGTAAGTTGTGTTTCAGTCCATCTATAAGAAAAATGTTATCAACAATGAAATTCTTTGAATTACCAATTATACATGATCCTACCACCCTCTTGGTAGTGTAGTCTCCAAGTGTAACCTTGCCTCCAGCCCTGGCCTCCAATGAAATAAACTGATTTGTATCTTCAGTCATGTGTCTTGAACATCCGCTGTCCAGGTACCACATACTCTGACGAGATCTTATGTGAGAGCAGACCTATAAAATTATTAAATGTTAGATTAAGGAATCCAAACAGGTTTGGGTTCCTTCTTATGAAAAGAAGAATGCAACGTATATGTGCTATGAAATAGATAATTTGGGCCTCCACACCTAATGTGTACTACAGTGAACAGTGCAGGTGTGAGAGATGTGTCCTAACATGTCACAAGAAAAACATCTAACACCCGGAAAAAGGTTAACTAATCTATGTGGGTGATAGTGCCTCTTCCTAGGTTTACATGAAACATGCTTTGATGATTTTAAAACAGATTCTTTAAAAAGTGAAGGTGCATAAAACTGTGCAAAAGTAGGAGGTGCTTCATTTTTCTCGAAAGCACTAATTTTAACACTCAAAAATTTATTTTCTTTTTTCAGACTTGTAATTTGAAATTTCAGATGATGTTCACTACTATCTAAATCAGATGCAAGAGTTTCTATTTCTTTAAATGCAGCTTGTAATTCAACATATGATATTTTTAATAAATCATGCTCAATAATTAAATCAAAATACTTTTTGTGCAATTCCTCAAATTCATCAAGTAAAGACATGTGATTGCTATCAAGTGTAGAATGATCTTTAACCACAACATCATGCTCTTTTTACAAAGTTAAGTAATCCAATTTCAGGCTAGCATGCAAATTCTTAAATTTTCTATATGATGATTGAATTTTCTCAGAAACTTCTAGCAATTGATAATAAGTAAGCTCACATACCTCTTCTTGATCAGACGATCAGGATGATCATCAGCCATCAGACATAGATTTGTAGTTTCCTCCTCAGCTTCAGTCTCAGAGGAGTCGGATGCAGAATCTGCTGAGAACACCTTTTGAATCCACTTCTTATCCTTCTTGAACTTGGGTTTCTCCTCCCCCTTCTCCTTGCTTGGGTGAGCCTTAAGTGTAGGACAATCGGCCTTAATGTGTCCAAGCTTCCTGCATTCAAAGCAAACAGCATCAGATGAACCTTTAAAATTTTTACTGGACATACCCTTGTTTCACTTCTAAAAATTCTTGTGTTTCTTCCTTAAAAAGCTTTTGAATTGCCTAGTGATTAAGGCAACATCATCGCTATCAGACCCAGAAGTATCAGTATCACTATTATTGGCCTTTAGTGCCACAATTTTCTCCTTCTTCTTCTCACCTGCATCAAGCTGTCTTTGGTTCACCCCCTGCTCGTAAACAATGAGTGACTCAAGTAAGTTAACAATAAAATAAGTGTTCATATCTTTCAATTCAATAATTGTAGTTATTTTGGGATCAAAAGAAGAAGGCAAACATCTCACAATTTTGTTCACTTTTTCATAGTTTGTAAGTTCTCTTCCTAAAGTATGCAAAGAAGTGACAATTTGAGTGAACCTTGTATACATTTCAGAATTTGATTCAGTAGATTTCATGTGAAAAAGTTTGTAGTCATGAAGCAATATGTTTAACCTAGACTGTTTGACTTCAAATGTACCTTCATAAGTGATGCACAATCTATCCCAAATTTCTTTACCAGGTTGTACAAGTAGAAACACGAATGTAATCCTCAGATTTTAAGGCACAGAAAAAATAGTTTAAACATTTGGCATTCAATTAAGCTAAGTCACGATCATCAAAAGTCCATTCATTGAAAGGCAGTTTAGTTTTAACATTGTTAACCATTCTAAAAGGTGCTTCATAGCCATCCTTAACAAGCATCCACAGGTTATAATCTATAGATTAAAGAAAAGTGGACATGTGAGTTTTCCAAAAATCAAAAGGGATATTGTCAAATAATGGCGGTTGTGTAATTGAATAACCTTCAGCAGTATTATGATTACCAAAGTTAGCCATGGATCAAATTCAAAAGTTTTTAAACTTAATTTTTGAATACCGCTCTGATACCACTTGAAAGTTTGATAGGGATGTTAAGCCCTGATGAACTAGTCCCGAGGCTAACCAAGTGGGGGGGTGAATTGGTTATTTTAAAAATTCGTGAGAAACAGGAAAGATCTTTTGATAATTTGTAGTGGAAACAAATAAACACAGTAATGAAAAGATCAATCACAGATTTTACCCAAGCAAATAATAATAAAAAAATAAATTATAAAAAATAATCAGAAAGAGCACACCAGATTTTATAGTGGTTCGGTCAACTTGACCTACGTCCACTCTCCGGAGCCTCCCCTCCGAGTATTGCACTAACAAAAAAGCGTCTCTCCTTTTGCTCCCACAGCAAGGCGGAGAAGCCTGTACAAAACCTCCTTTTCTCCAACCCGGTGAGGCAGAGAACTTGAATTCCTTTTGATTCCTCCTGAAGGAGGCAAAGAATCCAGACTCCTTTTGCTTTCTCCTAAATTAGGCAGAGAACCTGGATCTTCTTGCGAACGATCCTCCCATAAAAAACACTGGCAAGATAAGAGATGACGAACGGAGAAGAAGAATCTGATCCCTGTTTGGAGTAACCTTTATGAATCCCTCACAAACTCCCCCTCATAAGATCCTCTCTCTCTCCCAAGCTCTCTCTCTCTCTCTCAAGGATTTTTCTGGAAAGGAAAGTGGCAAAAGATTTTTCTTGTTGGAAGAAAAAGATCTTAAATAGGAGGGCTCAAAAATTGTCCTAAATCTTAACTGGTCGTCAAATATCGTCCAGGATGATCGGTCGATCATCCTGTACGATCAGTTCAAAATCACATGTATCAGCCTGGACGATCTGATTCCTCTAGACGATTAGTAGAGAAGAGTTTTTCAGATCGTCCCATATAATGCTGCGATCGTTCGGGATGATTAGTGTAAATCAGGAATTTTGTCCAGAAGATAGCTCTGGTTGTCCAGGGGAACTTGAGCTAGATGATCTTAAAATGACTTGATCATCCAGGATGATATGTCTATCGTCCCATACGATTAGTTCAAAAAGTGCCAAAATTGTCCAGTTCACAACTCTGGACGTACATGTCAGAACATGCTGGACAATTTTAAAATGAATTGATCGTCCAGCATGATATGGGTATCATCTCGTATGATTAGTTCAAAAATGGGATTATCATCCTATACACAGCTCTGGATGTAAAAGTGATAGGCAGTAGACCATCAGGATTTTTAACACATTATCCCGTATGATCCTGCGATCGTCCAGGTTGATATGATCGAATCAATCAAACCTTAATTACTTTCATTACACACCAGACTAATTTAGGCATAATTGTAATGGATCATCCAAGATGATACATGTATCATCCGGGATGATCAGACCAACTCTCTAAAAATAAAAACTTGCCTAACTTAATCTAGCAGCTGAGAATTTTTGATTTAAGCCTATCATCCTGTATGATATTTGGATCGTCCAGGATGATCAGCTTAATCAAATCGACTTAATATGATCATCCTAATTAGGATTTCTATTTTCACTGGATCATTCAGGATGATATGAATATCATCCAGGACGATCTGAACAAAATTTTGAGACTGAAACTCTAACTCACTAAAACTCTCCCCCTGAGTGTGTATATGCGAGGTTACTTAGAGAGGGGATCAATTACATTACATTTGACTCAAGAAAGGAAAAAAAATATAATTAAACACATGTGGATATGATCTTGAGTTGGCTTGGATTGCATTTGATCTTTTGTTCCTAAAATGATTAGCCAAGTAAAATAGAACACAAATATGTTTATCATCATCAAAACTATACTTCTTGAATCCAGATTTACAATAATCTTCATTTACTACCCCATTTAAAAAGGCACTCTCGACATCCATTTGAAAAAGCTTAAATCCCTTATAACATGCAAAGCATAGTAGCACTCTAATGGCTTCCAATTTAGCTACAAGGGTAAAGGTCTCCTTAAAATCAATCCCTTCTATTTGGTTGTACGCCTTAGCCACCAATCTTTCCTTATTCCTAACCACCACACCAAAATCGTTCATCTTATTCTTAAAGACCCATTTGGTTCCCACTACACTTTGATTCTTCGATCTTTCTACTAACTCCTAAACATTATTCCTTATAAATTTGTTCAAATCCTCTTGCATAGCTAAGATCCAAAATTTATCAGAAAGGGCTTGATTGATGTTGGTGGGTTCAGTCATTGAGATAAAGGCAGAATGGTTTACTTCCTTCCAATGTCCATACTTAGTTCTAACACCTGCATAAGGGTCTCCTAAGATCAGTTCTTTAGGATGACTCGAAGAATATCTCCATTCTCTAGGCAAAGTGTTTTGAGGTTCTACCCTTTCGTCTAGAATTGTATTTTCTACTCCTTGGGTAATCTCTCCTATTTCCTCTTCTTCCTCAACTCTAGACTCCTTAGGAACAGATTCATCAAACACTATATGAGCAGTCTCTTCCACCACCAATGTCCTCTTATTAAACACTCTAAAGGATTTCCCAATACTTGAATATCCTAAGAACACTCCTGCATTAGATTTTCGGTCAAATTTTCCTAAGGATGATTTCCCATTATTAAGAATGAAAACCTTACAACCAAAGACAAGGTGGTGGGACAGGTTTGGAGTTCTACCCTTAATGATCTCATAGGGTGTCTTATTCAATTTGGATCTAACATTCACCCTATTTAGCACATAATAGGCTGTGTTCATCGCTTCAGCCAAAAAGTGTTTTGGAAGTGAATACTCAAAAAGTATGGCTCTAGCGGCTTCCACTAAGGTCCTGTTCTTCCATTCAGCTACCCCATTCTATTGAGGGGTCCTAGGAGCTGTAAAGTTGTGGTTAATCTCTTGCTCCTCATAGAAGGTTCCAAATCTCATATTTTTGAACTCCCCACCATGGTCACTATAGATGGTCAAGATCTCTTAACCTAACGTCTTCTGAATCTAAGTGGAGAAAGATTTTAATTCATCAAATAACTCAGACTTATGTTACAGAAATCTAATCCAAGTGAACCTTGAGTAATCATCAACAATCACAAATCCATAGACTTTCCCCCCTAAGCTAGCAGTGCTAATGGGCCCAAAGAGATCCATATGGAGGACTTCTAAAGGTTTAAAGGTGCTGATGTCCTTAATGGAGTGGAAAGAGGATTGGACTTGCTTCCTTAGCTGAAAGGCATCACACAAGTGGTCCTTAGTGAAGTTAAGCTTGGGGTTACCTCTAACTAAGTCATTTTGGGTGACTCTTCTAAGGGTTTTCATGCTGGCATGACATAATCTCCTGTACCACAACCAAGACTCATCAGCAGCAATTTTTAAGCAAAATAAAGCAGCCCATTCAATATTATTTAAATCAAGTATGTAGACATTATTGATCCTTTTGCCCTACAAAATAGTGTTATTATTTAAGCTTATAATGCAAGTATTTACCAGGAACTTGATGCTGAACCCTTTGTCACAGAGTTGACTGATGCTGAGCAGGTTATTTTTTAGTCTATCTACAAGTAAAATATTTTTAATCAAAAGGTTCTTGGAGTTTTTTATTATATGAGCACCTACCACTTTCCTGGTGGTGTTGTCTCCAAGAGTGACCTTGCCTCCAGCCCTGGCCTCCAATGAAATGAATTGTTTTGCATCTCTAGTCATATGTCTTGAGCTTCCGCTGTCCAGGTATCACATGCTCTCATGAGGACTTATGTGAAAGCAACCCTACAAAGTCATCAAATATTAGATTTAAGAACCCAAACAAGTTTGGGTTCCTTCTTTTGAAAAGAAGAATGTATATCATGTGCGCTATGCTATGAAGTATACAATTTGGGCCTCCACACCCAATGTGTACTATGGTGAATAGTGCAGATGTGAGAGTATGTCCTAACATGCCACAGGAAAAATATCTAACGCCAGGAAAAGGGTTAACTAATCTATGTGAGTGATAGTGCCTCTTCCTATGTTTGGATGAAACATGCTTTGATGATTTTGAATGAGATTCTTCAACTGATGGAGGTTTATAAAATTGTGCAAAAGTAGGTGGTATTTTATTTTTCTCAAATGCACTAATTTTTATACTTAGAAATTTATTTTTCTTTTTGAGACTTACAATTTCAAATTTCAAATAATGCTCATCACTATCAAAATCTGATGCATGAGATTCTAATTTCTTAAATGCAGCTTCTAATTCAATATGCAATGCTTTTAATGAATCATGCTCAATAATCAATTCAGAATGCTTTTTATTCAACTCATCAAATTCATCAAGTAATGACATATGATTGCTATCAAGTGTAGAGTGATCCTTAATCAAGACTTCATGCTCTTTTTCTAATTTTAAGAATTCTAATTTCAGGCTAGCATTTATTTTCTTAAGTTTCTTATATGATGAATGGATTTTTTCAGAAACTTCAAGTAATTTATTGTAGGTTAGCTCACAAACATCTTCTTGGTTAGATTGACCAGGATGATCATCCGCCATCAAACACAAGTTTGTAGTCTCCTCCTCAGCTTCAGTCTCAGAGGAGTCAAATGTAAAATCCGCCCAGAAAGCCTTTTGGATCTTCTTCTTATCCTTCTTGAACTTGGGTTTATCCTCACCCTTCTCCATGCTTCGGTGAGCCTTAAGTGTAGGGCAATCAGCCTTTATATATTCAGGCTTCCTGTATTCAAAACAAACTGTATCAGAAGAACCTTTAAAATTTCTGCTACTCTTACCTTTGTTCCACTTCTGAAAGTTCTTGTGTTCATCCTTAAAAAGCTTTTGAATTGCTTAGTGATTAAGGCAACATCATCGCTATCAAACCCGAAAGAATCAGTGTCAGTATCATTGGCCTTCAGCACCACAGTTTTCTCCTTCTTCTTCTCACATGCATCAATTTTATCACTAGTTCACTCCTTGGTCATAAGCATCGAGTGACCCAAGTAAGTTATCAATAGAATAAGTATTAAAATCTTTGGATTCAGTAATTACAGTTTTCTTGGCATCATAAGAAGAAGTCAAACATCTCAGAATTTTATTCACTTTTTCATAATTAGTGAGTTCTCTTCCTGAAGCATGTAGAGAGGTGACAATTTGAGTAAACCTAGTGTACATTTCAGATATGAACTCACTAGGTTTCATGTGAAAGAGTTTATAGTCATGAAGTAGTATGTTTAACCTAGACTGTTTAACTTCAAATGTACCTTCATAGGTAATACATAGTCTATCCCGAATTTCCATACCAGTTGTGCAAGTAGAGACACGCATGTAATACTCATATTTTAAAGTATAGAAAAAACAATTCAAGCATTTAGCATTCAGTTCTGCTAAGTCCCTATCATCATGTGTCCATTCAGTAAAAGAAAGTTCAACTTTTACACCATTAACAAGTCTAAACGGAGCATTATAGCCATCTTTAACAAGCATCCATATGCGATAATAAATTGATTATAAAAAGGTGGACATGCGAGTTTTTCAAAAATCAAAAGGTATGTTGTCAAACAAAGGTGGACGAGTAATGGAATAGCCTTCAGCGGTGTTTCTATTACCAAAGTTAGCCATGGATCAAATTCAAAAGTTTTTTAAAATTAGATTTTATGAATCCCTCTCTGATACCACTTGAAAGCTTGTTAGAGATGTTTAGCCCTTGTGAACTAGTCCCGAGGCTAACCAAGAGAGGGGGTGAATTAGTTATTTCAAAAATTCGTGAGCAAAAATGATTTAGAAATTTTTTTTTGAATGTTTTAAAGAATAATTACAACTTTGTGATGATGTGCAGATGTTCAACAATAACAAAATAATAATCATAATCACACGATCATCAATAAAAAAATAAATGTAGAAGATAATCAGAAAGAACACACAAAATTTTATAGTGGTTTGGTCAACATGACCTACGTCCACTCCCCAGAGCCTCCCCTCCGGGTATTGCACTAACACTAAGTGACTCTCCTTCTGCTCCCACAGCAAGGCGGAGAAGCCTGTATAAAACTCCTTTCCACTAACCCGGTGAGGCAGAGAACCTGGACTCCTTTCGCTTCCTTCTGAAGCTGGCAGAGAACTTGGACTCCTTTTGCTTCCTCTTGAAGCAGGTAGAGAACCTGGATCTTCTTGCGGATGATCCTACCACAGAGACACCAACAAGAGAAAAGATGATGACTAGAGAAGATGATTCAGATCCTTGCTTGGAGCAACCTTTATGAACACCTCACAAACTCCCCCTCATAAGATCCTCTCTCTCTCTCCCAAGCTCTCTCTTTCTCTCTCAAGGTTCTCGCTGGCAAGGAAGGTGGCAAAAGATCTCAACGATTGAACAAAAGAGATCTTAAATAGGAGGGCTTAAAAATTGCCCTAAAATTCAATTTGATGATTCTATTCGTACAGTACGATCCAATATCATACAGTATGATCAGTTCAAAAACAATTTTATCCAGTACGAATATAAACGAACAATTCACAAATTTTACGAACATCGTACAGTACGATCCATAGATCATACTGGCAATCCTTTTATTTTAACTATTTATATGGGATGACCCATTGGTTGAACAAAATTGTCTGTTCATCATCCCGCACTGTACCCTTCGTACAGTATAATTAGTTCATTTTCAGAACATTGTCCTGTGTGATATAAATATTGTCCGGGATGATCAGTACAAAAAATTATGGTTTTGTCTGGTATGATATATGGGACGAACAAAATCATCTTTATTCATCGTACACTATGATTTACATCATACAGTACGATCAAGTGTAATTAGGAAACCATAATTTAATTGTCTAATTACAGGGGATAATTTTGGCAAGATTTAAAATATTCATACAGTGCGAGCATAGTCATACATAATGATTAGTTCAAAAAATCAAAATTCAAAACTTATCAAAGTAGTCATGGCGGCTAGGGTTTTCATGTTGAAATAAATTATACAGTATGATATGGATCACACAATACGATTAGTTTATAAACCTAATCATCCGAAATTATCCAATAACCCTGGGTTTAAATGGCAGATTGTACAGTACGATTGAAAATTGTATAGTATAATTTTGTTAAAAAAATTTAATTCAAGTAAAAAATTTTTTAGCTCTCCCCTTGTGTGTGTGTGTGTAAGGTTACTTAGCTTAGAGATCCGTTACATTACACTTGACTCAAGAAAAATGAAAAAGTACATTGAACCTGAAACATAAACAGATTGACTCGATCTTGAGCTGGCTTGAATTGCAATTGATCCTGTGAAAATGAAAGGTTAGACACTCAACCAAAAACAAAAAGGTTTTCTATCATCAAAATCATAGTCCTTGAATCTAGATTCGTAACATTATCTTGGCTTTATATAACTCAAGGTTCTTTTGAGCTTGTGGACGCTTTTCTTCTAAACTTTCAAGTTCTTCTAGTTTGAGTTTTACATTCTTTTTTTTAGAGATCTTATAGCTGACAGCTATACATAGTGAAGGCAGTTGTACCTCCAAAAGGAGAATAACCTCTACTCTAAATAACGAAGCAAATGGCGTAAATTGAGTAAAAGTTCTATTTGTGGTTTTGTAGGCCCATAAAGCCTCTCCTAACTTTTTTTGCCATTGAAATTTGTTATCATCAAGTATTTTCTTTAGAATTTGAACCAGTAGTTTATTGAAAGCCTCAGCTAATCCATTTTCCCAAGGGTAATAGATTATTGAGTATCTCCAATCAATATTATGTCATTTAGTAAAATTATTTATCTTATTGCTTTTGAATGACAAACCATTATCAGATATGATTCAATGAGGAATACCAATATGTTATAGTCTTTAAAAAAGTTTAGAAAGTTTAGAATGTGAGGAGCTTTAACTTCTCTCAAGGAAACTACCTTTGCCCATTTTGAGACTGCAAGATGAACCTATGGCCTCTGGAGGGTGGCAGATTAATTAAACTGATAATATCCATACCCCAGCTTTCAAAAGGCCATGAAATAACTGTTGGGAGTAATACACTTGGTGGTTAATGTAGAATCACACCATGTACTTGGCATTGATGATAACAACATGTAACTTTCATATAGTTGTTATTTATGGATGGCTAATAATAATCCATTCTTTCATTCTCATTTTCCTTTGGACCTGAGTGATGTGCACCACACAATCTAGCATAAACTTCTTCTATAATCTTTAATGCTTCTAATTTACTCAAGCACCTAAACCACATCTGATCAAATAATCTTCTATATAAGGTGTCATTAATTAACGTATAAGGCAAGGTTCTTCTTTTAATTAAAAGTTCAGGGAGGTTGTAAGAACTCAATGAACTAACCCGAGGTGCACCAAGAGGGGAGGGGGTGAATTAGATTTAAAAAAAATTGCTGTAATAAAATATTTTCTTGCTAGAAAAAGGATTTTTATGAAAATAATTCAAAATAAGTGACTTAGCACATGTAGAAGCAAATCAAAGTTTACAATATTTTTTTGTTTTAAGACTTAAATATATCAAATAAGATATGAACATTTTTCTCTTAGTAAATCATGAATTAATCTAATTGAAGTCGATAGTAAATAATGAAATTCATGCATTAGATTCAGATCACCTAAATAAAAAAGCAGAAAAGTAAATGCAAAAAAGAAAGAGCACAGTACAGATTTATAGTGGTTCGGTCAACCTTGACCTACGTCTACTCGTCGGAGTAAAAGTTCGTGAGGGTTGTGAAACCCTAAAGAACTAGTCCCTAGACTAACCAAGAGGGGGGGGGGGGTGAATTGGATATTTAAAAACATCTTTAACATCAAGAAAAAATCTTTTTATATATTATAGCAAAAGCGAATTAATTTCACAATAAAAAGATTAATCAGAGATTTCACCCAAGAAGTTAATCATAGTAAAAAATAAAGTGTGAAAAATAATCAGAATGAACTCACCAGTTTTATAGTAGTTCGGTCAACCAGACCTACATCCACTCCCCAGAACCTCCCGTTCCAGGTATTGCACTAAACCTTTTGTGACTCTCCTTTAGCACCCACAGCTACGCGGAGAAGCCCTTACAAAATCTCTTCCACCAACCCACTGTGGCAGAGGACCAAAACTCCTTTCACAAGCAGAGAACCTTGACTTCTTTTTCTCCCTCTTAGAGATGATAGAGAACCATGAATCCCTTTCACCTTCCTTGGTGCGATGGAGTAGTCGGGTCCTTTGACACTAAAGAGATCTTCTTCTTCCCAAAATTCCCCTCAACATAAACCTTAAATCTGACAGTACTAAGGTGCAAGCTTGCCAGAGTAACCGTGTGAAACCCCTCCACACTCCCTTGAAACCCCCTCCAAGGATCTTCTCCCTCTCAAACTCCACTCTTTCCTCTCTCCCTTTAAAGGCTCTCTCTTCAAGATTTCTCCAGAAGAAAAATGACTCAATGCATACCAAAGACTCATACAAAGTCTTTGGAGAAAGCTTAAATAGAGGGCTTCAAAAACTCTAAAAATTTAATTCAGCCATTGAAGATCGTACAGTACGATCGCAGCATCGTATAGTATGATTAGTATAAAAATCATGGATTTCATTTAGTACGATCTTTGGGACGACTAATTTCGTACACTGTCAATTGTATGGTAAGATCGATCATAATAATTATCCCTAATTTGATTGCCTGATATCATGGGGTTAATTAGGAAATAATTTAATAAAGTCATACAGTATGAATGAAATCATATGGCATGATCAACATATTTAGACCCCTAGTGTCTAGGGTTTTGATAGAGTCGTACAAATCATACAGTACAAATTGAAACTGTATAATACAATATACATATCGTCTAATACAAAGCCAAATTTTACAGTACGAATTTCTTAAAAACAAAATTTTCTCAAAAATATTTTTCTCTCTCCCCCTGTATGTGTGCAAGGTTACTCAGCAAGCACACACCTTTATAGGACTAGACTCAAGAAATAAAAAATTCTATCTGATCTTGAGTCCTAAATCTCAGTTAGATGGTGCATGGTATTCCAGAAATATTAGTATACACACAAATAAATATACATTACAAATACTAGGAGATATAATGATGTAAGCCACAATGTTTATTATCATCAAAAAACATAAACTCGTGAGCTTGAGTCGCAACAATCTCTCCCTTTTTGATGATGGTAAACATTACTGGTTAGATTTATAAAATAAAAATATTTTCTCCTAATCTCCCCCTCACTAAGAGAATTCTATACTAGGGGAAACATAAAAGACCCTTTTATTTTTTTAGGGGTTTTTTTAAATAAGTCAAATAAAATAGAAGATAAATTAATGTAAGCACTTGATGAATAGATGCAAACACAAGATGAACATATACATGAACAGATACAATTAAACCATATATCTAACTAGCTAAATACCCTCTCCCCCTTTGACATTATCAAAAATAAGAGAAATATAGAGAAAAAAAAAGAAACACACAAAAATAAACTAAAGATCATACATACCCTTATCAGGTGGAGATGGTGGTGATGGTAAATAATTTCAACAAATTTTCTTAGAATGATAAGAATACCTCTTTATTTTATTCAAAAGATCAGTAAGAAATTGATTGACCTTACCTAAACCCAAAAAAAAGGTTTGAGATAACCAAGCTCAACCTCTTTATAGGCTAAACTCTTTTTTAAATAAAAAACTAATTCAAGGAAAAACTAGAGAAGGAAATTTACTATTTTCAATCTTCTTTCATGAAGTATACCTAATAGAATATCAATGAAAAAATGGCGAGTCAGCAATCATGATTTTCAAACTCAAGTATCACTAGACACATGTATTTTTCTATGAAATATCAGAAAGGTAAGCTATGGGCTCATTTTGTGCCTCTTTATTAGTTTTGGTGTTGCGCATCTTTTGATTTTTGATACACTTTATGCATCTTTTCATTTTGGCATATATGTGTATCTTTTAAGCTTTGGGCTCATTTTATGCCTCTTTTCATTTTGCAAACTTGCTCCCTTTGTATATTTTCAAAGAAAACCCGATCCAGTGACAAAAATGAACAACCTGATTAAGAAAATTTTGAAGTTAATTCATCACTATGCTTAAGATCCTTATGAGATGAAAAACTGTAGGAAGATGAAAAAGGTTTAATTTCTAAACCCAATTTAATTTGATATAGCTTTTGATTCACAAGAAAAATAGCTTTATTAAATAAATGAGAGGACATTAATCATGAATTTCCTTTCTTTAATAGTTTAGAAAAATCAAAACATTACTCACTTAAAATTTGAAGTAAATAGCAGGTAAATTTTTTAAATAAAAATGTGAGTGTGTGTTGATTAGAGAGTTTACACAAAAAAATATATAAAAGAAAAATTAGAATAAAAGATCACAAACCTAAATACCGTACTACAAAACCAAAGCATTAAAAACAATATAAAAAAATAAAAACATTCACAAAGAACAAAAACAAAATAAAGAACATACGCACATGCATTAACTATAACACATATAAACAAAACTTTATTTCTCATCATCGAGCTCCTGGTCTGATGATTCAGAAGCTAGGTCAGCCTAGGAAATCTTTTGCTTTTTATTATTTGCCCTTTTGGCAATTTACTTATTTTTACCCTTTTCCTTTGCAGGAAGGGTTTTTAAATTAGGGCACTCATTTTTCATTAGTCCGAATTTCCTACATCCAAAGTAAATAATGTCAGAGAAAATTTTAATATTCTTACCATATTTATCTTTGTTCCACTTTTATTGATGTTTATGCTTGTGGTTTGGTAGACTTTTCAATTTGCTTGTTATTGATGCTAACTCTTTACTTTCATCATCTACTAAGCCACTTTCATCTATGTCTTCAGCTTTTAGCACTATAGTTTCACCTGTATCCAAAAGCTTTTGACCCAAACTTTACTCATAGGCAATGAGCGAGCCAATCAGATTATCAATAGAATATTCATTCAAAATTTTTGTTTCACAAATAGCAATGACTCTAGCATCAAACTTATCAAGTAAACAACATAGAATTTTATTGACCTTTTCAAAGTTTGAAAATTCTTTACATAAAGCATAAAATGATCTCACAATTTAAGTAAACCTAGTATACATGTCTATGATCGTCTCGTAAGATTTCTTGCAGAAAAGTTAATAATATAGCATTAGAATATTTAACTTAGATTGCTTAACTTCACTAGTACCTTCGTATGTAGTGCATAATCTCCCAAATTTCTTTGTTAGTAGTACATGTAGAGATTCTAATTCAATCTTCAAAATTTAAAGCACAAAAAAAAATTCAAACATTTAGC
Organism: Dendrobium chrysotoxum; assembly: GCA_019925795.1. NCBI lineage: Eukaryota > Viridiplantae > Streptophyta > Magnoliopsida > Asparagales > Orchidaceae > Dendrobium > Dendrobium chrysotoxum. The sequence goes on along the minus strand of CM034298.1, from coordinate 25,362,104 downwards.
ATTCAATTGAGCATAAATTCTTTCTTCTCTATTCCATTCAGTAAAAGGAATATTTGTTTTAATTCTATTGATGATACGTGATGGCGCAGAATAACCTTCTTGAACTAACATTTACATGCGATAATCTATAGATTGCAAGAAAGTAGACATGCAGATTTTCCAAAAAATTTAAAAAAAATATTTTCAAATAAAGGAGGTCAGGTGATTGAATATCCTTCCATAATATAATGATTTCCAAAGTTAGCCATTGATTGAAATTCAAAAGTTTTCAAAAACTTAAATTATGAATGCTGCAAATCTGGTTTTGATGATGACAAACATGTTTCCAGTGTGTTTTGCTTGGCTAACCAGTTTCAGGCACAAAAGATCACGAGCAAATCAAGCTAACTCAAGATCGGGTCCAAGTGTGTCAAATGTATGATTTTTTATTTTATTGAGTCAATTGTAATGTAACTGATCCCCTAGCTAAGTAACCTTGCACACACACACTCAGGGGGAGAGCTTGAGTGAATTAGAGTTTCTGTTCAGTTTTTGTTCAGATCATCCTGGACGATATTCACATCATCCTGGACGATCAGATATAAACAGAAACCCTAATTAGGGCGACTAAGATAAAAGGGTCTGATTAAGCAGATCGTCCTGGACGATCTTTGGATCGTACGGGACGATATGCTCAAATCAGAAATTCTCAGCCGCTAGATCAAGTTAGGCAAGTTTTTATTTTTAGTTATTTGGTCTGATCGTCATGGACGATACGTGTATCGTCCTGGATTTTTCAGTACAATCATGCCTAATTTAATCTGGTAATTAAGGAAAGTAATTTGTTTTTGATTGATTCGATCATATCATCCTGGACGATCGCAGGATCATCCCGGACGATCATGATCATCTTGTGCATTTCAGCTGTACGACCCAAATTGTGTTCAGGATGATTTGGGCACTTTTTGAAACAGGACGATATCCCTATCGTCCTGGACGATCAATTCTTTTTTGAGTCGTCCAGCACAGATTTCTCTGGACGACCCGAACTGTCTTCTGGATGATATTCATCGATTTGCACTAATCGTCCCAGACGATCGCAGGATCGTATGGGACGATATGAACAATTTTTTCTACTGATCGTCCAAAAGAGCCAGATTGTCCAGGCTGAAACAGCTGAATTTGAACTGATCGTACAGGATGATTTATTGAACGTCCTGGACGATCTTGGCCGACCAGTTGAGATTTATGGCAAATTTTAAGCCCTCCTATAAAAGAACTTTTTCTTGAAACAAGAAAAATCTTTTGCTACCTTCCTTCCCTGAGAAACCCTAGAGATAGAGAGAGTTGGGAGAGAGAGAGAAGATCTTGTGAGGGGGAGTTAGTGAGGGATTCACTAAGGTTGCTCCAAGCAAGGATCAGAGTCGTCTTCTCCGCTCGTCGTCTTCCATCTAGTTGGTGTTCGTCATGGGAGAATCATTCGCAAAAAGATCCGGGTTCTTTGCCCGCTTCAGGAGGAAGCAAAAGGAGTCAGAGCGGGATTCAAAATTTTTATTTAAAAACTTTTAAATTTGATCCATGGCTAACTATAACAATCATAATACTGTTGAAGGTTATTCTATTACAAGACCACCGTTGTTTGATAATATTCCTTTTGATTTTTGAAAAACACGCATGTCTACTTTTCTGCAATCTATTGATTATCGCATGTGGATGTTAGTTAAGGACGGATACGAACCACCTTTTAGATTGATTAACAATGTGAAAACTGAATTGCCTTTTGCTGATTGGACGTTTGATGATCATGACTTAGCACAATTAAATGCCAATTGTTTGAACTATTTCTTTTGTGCTTTAAAATCTGAAGACTATATGCGTGTTTCTACTTGTACAACTGGAAAGGAAATCTGGGATAGATTATGTATAACATATGAAGGTATAACTGAAGTCAAACAGTCTAGGTTAAACATCTTGTTACATGATTACGAACTTTTTCGCATGAAACCTAGTGAGTCGATTTCAGAAATGTACACAAGGTTCACTCAGATTATTATCTCTTTGCATGCTTTAGGTAGAGAATTTACTAACTACGAAAGAGTGAACAAAATTCTTAGATGTTTGCCTTCTTCATACGATGCTAAGATTACTGCTATCACTGAATCTAAAGATTTAAATACTTATTCTATTGACAGCTTACTTGGATCACTTATTGCTTACGAGCAAGGGGTGAACCAAAGGCAACTTGATGCAGGTGAAAGAAAGAAGGATAAAACAGTGGCACTGAAGGCCAACGAGAGTGATTCTAGTTCTTCCGGGTCTGATAGCGATGATGTTGCCTTGATCACAAGGCAATTCAAAAGCTTTCTAAGGAAGAAACATAAGAACTATCACAAGTGGAACAAAGGTAAGTCCAGTAAAAATTTCAAGGGTTCATCTGATACTGTTTGTTTTGAATGCAGGAAGCCTGGACACATTAAAGCTGATTGTCCCACACTTAAAGCTCATCCAAGTAAGGAGAAGGGTGAGGAAAAACCAAAGTTCAGGAAAGACAAGAAGCGGATTCAGAAGGCATTCTGGGCAGACTCTGCATCTGACTCTTCTGAGACTAAAGCTGAAGAGGAGGAAATAAACTTGTGTCTGATGGCTGATGATCACCCTGGTCAGTCCGACCAGGAAGAGGTATGTGAGCTTACTTACGATCAGTTATTTGAAGTTTCTGAAAAGATTCATACATCGTATAGGAAGCTTAAGAAAACCCATGCTAGTTTGAAATTAGATTATTTGACTTTGCAAAAGGAGCATGATTTTGTAGTTAAAGATCATTCCACACTTGATTCCAATCACATGTCTCTGCTTGATGAGTTTGATGAATTGAAAAAAAAATATTCTGATTTAGTTTCTGAGCAGGATTCTTTGAAAACCACGCATGTTGATTTAGAAAGAGCTTTTAAAGAGTTAGATACAATGGCATGTGAAGTAGAAAGTAACAATGGAGCTTTAAAATTTGAAATTGCAAGTTTAAAGAAAGAGAATGAGTTTTTGGAAGTGAAAATAAGTGCTTTTGAAAAAAAAAAAACACCGCCTACCTTTGAACAGTTTTATGCACCGCCACCTTTTGAAAAATCTGTTGCAAGTTCATCAAAACATGTTTCATACACTACTAGGAAGAGGCACTATCACTCACGACGTTTAGTTAATCCTTTTCTTGGTGTTAGATGATTTTCTTGTGGCATGTTTGGACACATATCACACACTTGTACTGTTCACCGTAGTACACATTAGATGTGGAGACCCAAACTGCCTGTTTCACAGTACAGCACGCATGCATCGCATTCTTCTTTTCATAAGAAGGAACCCAAACCTATTTGGGTTCCTAAGACTGACATTTGATGATTTTGTAGGTGTGCTCTCACACAAGACCTCGTGAGAGCATGTGGTACCTGGACAGCGGATGTTCTAGACATATGACTGGAGATGCAAATCAGTTCATTTCGCTGGAGGCCAGAGCTGGAGGCAAGGTTACACTTGGAGATAACACCACCAGGAAGGTGGTAGGGTCAGGCATAATTGGTGATTCAAAGAATTTTATGATTGATAATGTTTTGCTTGTAGATGGACTGAAACACAACTTGCTGAGCATCAGTCAACTCTGTGACAAAGGATACATCATCAAATTCCTGCCCACTGGCTGCATTTTAAGCTTAAATGATATAGTTATTTTGTAAGGGCAAAGGATAAACAACGTCTACAAGCTGGATGTAAGTAGCATTAAATCTGAGAATTCAATTTGCTAAAAAACTGTTGCTTATGAGTCTTGGTTGTGGCATAGGAGATTGTGTCATGCCAGTATGAAAACCCTTAGGAGAGTCACCTAAAAGGACTTAGTTAGAGGTGTGCCCAAGCTTAAGTTCACTAAGGATCACCTGTGTGATGCCTGTCAGTTAGGGAAGCAAGTCCAGTCCTCCTTTCACTCTGTTAAGGACATTAGCACCTCTAGACCTTTAGAAGTTCTTCACATGGACCTCTTTGGACCCATTAGCACTGCCAGCTTAGGGGGGAGAGTCTATGGTTTTATGATTGTAGATGATTATTCGAGGTTTACTTGGGTGACGTTTCTGTCACATAAATCTGAGTCATTTGATGAGTTTAGATCCTTCTCTACTTGGATTCAGAAGAAGTTAGGATGTGAGATTATTACCATCCATAGTGATCACGGAGGGGAATTTGAAAATGAAAGATTTGAAAGTTTTTGTGAGGATCAAGGGATTAGTCACAATGTTTTAGCTCCTAGGACCCCTCAGCGGAACGGGGTAGCTGAAAGGAAGAACAGGACCTTAGTGGAAGCCGCTAGAGCCATGCTTGCCGAGTATTCACTTCCAAAATACTTTTGGGCTGAAGCGGTGAACACTGCCTGTTATGTGCTGAATAGGGTGAATATGAGATCAAAACTAAACAAGACACCTTATGAGATCATTAAGGGTAGAACTCCAAATCTGTCCCACCTCCATGTCTTTGGCTGTAAGGTTTTCATTCTGAACAACGAGAAGTCACCCTTAGGAAAGTTTGACCCCAAATCTGATGGAGTGTTCTTAGGATATTCTAGTGTGGGAAAATCTTTTAGGGTGTTCAATAAGAGGACTTTGGTGGTGGAGGAGACAACCCATGTTGTGTTTGATGAATCTGATCCTAAGGAGTCTAGATCTGAAGTAGAAGATGAAGAGATTGTTGAGGTTACCCAAGGGATTGGAAATACAAATCTGGAGGAGAGGGTAGAACCTCAAACCACACTGCCTAAAGATTGGAAATATTCTTCGAGTCATCCTAAAGAACTGATCTTAGGAGACCCTTCTGAAGGTGTTAGGACTAGGCATGGACTTAGGAAGGAAGTGAACCATTCTGCCTTTATTTCAATGTCTGAACCCACCAACATCAATCAAGCCCTTTCAGATGAGTTTTGGATCTTAGCGATGCAAGAAGAATTGAATCAGTTTGTAAGGAATGATGTTTGGGAGTTAGTAGAAAGACCTAAAAATCAAAGTATTGTGGGAACCAAGTGGGTCTTTAAGAATAAGATGAATGATTCTGGTGTGGTGGTTAGGAATAAGGCAAGATTGGTGGCTAAGGGGTATAATCAGATAGAAGGGATTGATTTTGAGGAGACTTTTGCCCCTGTAGCTAGATTGGAAGCCATTAGGGTGCTACTAGCCTTTACCTATTATAAGGGATTTAAGCTGTTTCAAATAGATGTCAAGAGTGCCTTTTTGAATGGGGTGATAAAAGAGGATGTTTTTATAGAGCAACCCCCAGGTTTTGAGAGTTACCAGTATCCAAATCATGTTTATAAATTAAAAAAGGCCTTATATGAATTAAAATAGGCACCCAGAGCTTGGTATGAGAGGCTTAGCATATTCCTATTAGAAAGAGAGTTTGTGAAGGGGAGTGTAGACACCACCCTTTTTTTGAGGAGATTAGGAGATGACTTACTCATTGTCCAGATCTATGTTGATGATATAATTTTTGGATCGTCTGATAAATATTTATGTGATGAGTTTTCTAAAACAATGAGTAAAGAGTTTGAGATGAGTATGATGGGAGAATTGTCCTACTTTTGGGGTTTAGCATAAGGCAAACGGATGATGGAACCTTTCTCAATCAATCTAAATACACTAAGGACATTTTGAAGAAGTATGAAATGGACAAAGCCAAGCCAATCAATACTCCCATGACCTCCTCAGTTCAGTTAGATAAGGATTCAAGTGAAAAATCTGTTGATAAGAAGAAGTATAGAGGAATAATAGGATCACTGCTTTACCTGACTGCTAGCCGACCTGATATCATGTTTAGTGTCTATCTTTGTGCTAGGTTTCAGGCTGATCCTAAAGAGTCCCACCTAACTGCCGTTAAGAGAATTCTTAGATATCTTTTAGGGACCCCCAACCTAGGAATCTGGTACCCTAGGCACAGCACCTCTTTTGAGATCATTGGATATTCTAATTCTGACTTTGTGGGGTGTAGGTTGGATAGAAAGAGCACCTCTGGAACCTGTCAGTTCATAGGACAGTCGTTAGTCTCCTGGTCCAGTAGAATACAGAACTCAATTGCACTTTCCACTGCTGAAGCTGAGTACATTGCCTTAGGGAGTTGTGTGGCCCAAGTTCTTTGGTTGAAGCAACAAGTCTTGGATTTAGGGTTACCTGTTGGCATAATTTCTGTTCTGTGTGATAATACTAGTGCCATCTGTATCTCTAAGAATCCAATCCAATATTCTAGGACCAAACACATTGATATAAGACATCACTTCATTAGGGACCATGTTACTAAAGGGGACATTGAGCTACATTACGTAGCAACTGAAAATCAGTTGGCTGACATATTCACTAAACCACTGGCCTTTGACTCATTCAGCATTTTGAGAACCAGATTAGGAGTGATTGATATAAATGCTTGATTCTGATGACTGCTAATTTCTGATTATTTTTGATTGGTATTCTGTTTTCTGTTAGTTAGTTTTTGGTTTGATTATTTGCTTTCAGTTGATTTTATTTCTTCTGCTGATTTCTATTTTAGCCTGACTGTTAGGTTGATTTAAGTATTTACTTTGATGTGATTTTCTACCTATTTTTATTCACTGGTTCATATCTTGCACTTACTGTTTTATGCTTTTCAAAATCTGATCACCGCTCACTACTTCTGATAATCTGAATTTCTGACTAGGAGTTTTTTACCTTGGTTTGATTTGGAAGCTGGTAAGCAGTGATTGATTCCACTGAATCTGTTAAAGGGAAGAAACATTGATGATTGTTTCTCTTCCTCTAACTCCTTTACTGGTGTATTGTTTCTTTTGGATAAAAATCTTTTTCAAAATTAAAATATTAGCTTTTGAAATAGAGATTTGTTTTTATCTTCCTACAGTAATCTACCTCATATAAATAGTGTTTTCAAAGTCTTGACTCATTATTATGATTTTTTAAACCAAGTGATTGCACTTATCATACAACATATGGCTTTTGTTTTGTGAATTACTCTTCCTTATTGTGGAGAGCGTCTCCTATATCTGGAAGATAATTTCACAGCTAGGACTCTTTAAAGATTATGAATAGAAGAAAGCTTATAAAAGATGCGCAGTGCGCCAACCAAATTGAAAAAGAGGCATAAAATGAGCCTAAAAATGAAAAGATGCAAAAATGCCAAATACACAAAGTGTATCAAAAATCAAAAGATGCGCACTACGCCAAAGAAATGGAAAAAGAGGCATAAAATGAGCTCAACCAAGCTTTCTTTCCTTTCCGATCGTTAAATGTCTTAGAAAAATCCGTGCGCCACTTAATATTTTCAAATGCTTGTGTTTGAAAAACCTGATTTCTGATTTTTTACTTTGTAACACTATTATATCAGATATTTTTCTGGAACGAGGCTTGAAAGGATCTCTTTTCAAATCTAATGTCTTTTCTTCTGAATCGGATTTTTGTTTTGAAAGAGGTTTGCATCGATAAGGTGCCCGGGGTCAGAGTTACGAAGTTGATTTTTTCAACCTTTTCTGGATTTCAGCGCTGTCAATCTTCTTCTTATTGGTTTTTGAATCTAATATCAAGGGAAAATTCTTATTTACTCGAGCAGCTTGATCAAAAAAAAAAAATTGCTTTTGCGTGTTTTTTTTTCTGTGAGTTTTTATTCATTTTGTGTTCTTTTTTATTTTTTGGTTGTGTTTTTGGGATACTGATCGTTCATCTTCATCATCCATCTTTTTCTATTTTTCTTCACATCGTCCTGGACGATACCCATATCATCCTGGACGGTCTTCTTTGTCCTGGACAATCCAAAAATTATCCTGGACGATTCATTCAAAATCATCCCCACACTGCTCCTGCTGCTAAAAACTCAAATTATTGGTGATCGTCCTGGACGATCCGTACATCGTCCTGGATGATATGATTCATATCTTCCTGATCTGATCGAATGGCTGGCATTGCACCAATTATTGTATATCATCCTGGATGATCCACTTATCATCCTGGACGATCCACGTGTCAGACTCTGTACGATTGGAATTTGGCCCGTCCGACACACTTATTGCATATCGTCCGGGATGATCCACCTAATCGTCCTGGACGATACCTTTTTGTTAATGGTCATCCAGTCTGACTCCTCAGGACGATCGCCTGTGTCTAATCATCCTGGACAATCGAACTGCTTTTTTGACCAATCGTCCAGGATGTCATAAATGTCCAGATCGTCCCGGACGATGTCGCGATCGTACGGGACGATCAGGCCATTTTCTTTATAAATAACAGTTTTTCTTCAGTTTTTTCCACACCTTTCTTCTTCCACTCTCCTTCTACTTCCTTACCCTTTGGATTCCTAATGGCTGGTGGCAAAAGGTCTCGTCAAAAGGGTGCCAGTTCCTCCCGGGGACCGGTTGATCCTCGCTTCCCCAATGCAGCCGATCAGGCTGCCTACGAGCGATACTACGAAGTGGGGATCACACCATCAAAAATCATAAATCCCCGCACTCTCACTTATCCTGTCCTTGACCTCTTCGCACACACCTCCCTCACCTTCATCATGACTCTCGCATTTCCCTTTAGTTCTGAACTTCTCCGCGTTTTCTTTGCAAACTTGCGGATTTCTACTGATTACTCCACTCTCCGTTCTTATATAAATCAGCACCCTGTCGAACTTACCTATCAGGACTTTCACACCATTCTCCAACTGTCCGTCACTGGCGACAAACTCCACACCCTTACCACCGACCCAGACTATGATTGGAGTGTCTCCAATCATTTTCTTCGCAATACCAATGCCCCTTATCATGACAATGCCTGCTCCACACTTCTTAAGGACGCCTGGACTATTCAGCATGTTCTTCATTCCTCCGTCATTCCAAAAGCGGGGGATCGGATTCACATCACCCCACTCCTATCCTTGATTACCTACTACATCCTGGCCAATAGGGAATTTAATGCCACAGACCTTATTATCCGGTACCTCAAGCACCTCACCACCATTCGGGATCCAGGTCATCGCCGTCGTCCAAATCTAGCCTTAGGACACCTCGTTGCTTACGCCCTCGAAACCAAATATGACCTGCAATATCCCGCAGCTCCAAATGTTCCTCCTTCCTTCCTCACCAACAATGCCTTCCATGTCCTACACAGATCACGACTACATCCGGAGCCCGCCCCGAATGTTGAGGAAGAGGAGGAAGAGGCCTTTCCAGCTCCTGCTGCACCCGAGGCACCTGCTCCCCTTCACATTGCCTCTCCCTTTGACCACTTAGTGCAGCGTTTTGATCAGTGGGAGGCCAGATTTGACTCCTATGTGGTTGCCCAGGAGCAGCGGCACGCCGAGGACATCCAACGCTTCAATGACTATGCTGCGCAGTAGCAACAACAGCATGACCAGGACATCGCCTGGATCGGAGCCCACTTTCAGGCGATTCACACCTACTTCAACCCACCACCGCCACCTCCTCCTTCCGATCAGGATCCACCTCTGTTCTAGTTTTCTATTTTTGTAGTTGTTTTCTTTTATGTTTGTGTACTTGTATTTCTATTTTCTATTTTACCCTCCTCCTTTTTGTGATGTCAAAAGGGGGAGTCAGTTGTAGTCATTTCAGTCTTTGTTATGTGTTATGTTTTCTATATTAGTTTGATTGTTAAATGAAAATTAAAAAAATATATATATCTATTTTATGATCTCCTGTTTATTTTTATTTTCAAACTACTATACAAATGTTTGCCATCATCAAAAAGGGGGAAATTGTTGTAAATCTGGTTTTGATGATGACAAACATGTTTTTAGTGTGTTTTGCTTTGCTAACCCGTTTCAGGCACAAAAGATCACGAGCAAATCAAGCTAACTCAAGATCAGGTCCAAGTGTGTTAAATGTATGATTTTTCATTTTATTGAGTCAATTGTAATGTAACTGATCCCCTAGCTAAGTAACCTTGCACACACACACTCAGGGGGAGAGCTTGAGTGAATTAGAGTTTCTATTCAGTTTTTATTCAGATCATCCTGAACGATATTCACATCGTCCTGGATGATCAGATATAAACAGAAACCCTAATTAGGGTGACTAAGGTAAAAGGGTCTGATTAAGTAGATCGTCCTGGACGATCTTTTGATCGTACGGGATGATATGCTCAAATTAGAAATTCTCAGCCGCCAGATCAAGTTAGGCAAGTTTTTATTTTTAGTTATTTGGTCTGATCGTCCTGGACGATACGTGTATCATCCTGGATGATTCAGTACAATCATGCCTAATTTAATCTAGTAATTAAGGAAAGCAATTTATTTTTGATTGATACGATCATATCGTCATGGACGATCGCAGGATCGTCCCGGATGATCATGATCGTCTAGTGCATTTCAGCTATACGACCCGAACTGTGTTCAGGACGATTTGGGCACTTTTTGAACTAATCGTACAGGACGATATCCTTATCGTCCTGGACGATCAAGTCATTTTTGAGTCGTCTAGCACAGATTTCTCTGGACGACCCGAACTGTCTTCTGGACGATATTCATCGATTTGCACTAATCGTCCCGGACGATCGCAGGATCGTACGGGATGATATGAACAATTTTTTCTACTGATCGTCCAAAAGAGCTAGATCGTCCAGGCTGAAATAGCTGAATTTGAACTGATCGTATAGGATGATCTATCGATCGTCCTGGACGATCTTGGCCGACCAGTTGAGATTTTGGGCAAATTTTAAGCCCTCAGATAAAAGAACTTTTTCTTGAAACAAGAAAAATCTTTTGCTACCTTCCTTCCCTGAGAAACCCTAGAGAGAGAGAGAGAGTTGGGAGAGAGAGAGAAGATCTTGTGAGGGGGAGTTAGTGAGGGATTCACTAAGATTGCTCCAAGCAAGGATCAGAGTCATCTTCTCCGCTCGTCGTCTTCCGTCTAGTTGGTGTTCGTTGTGGGAGGATCATTCGCAAGAAGATCCGGGTTCTCTGCCCGCTTCCGGAGGAAGCAAAAGGAGTCCAGGGTTCTCTGCCCGCTTCAGGTGGAAGAAAAAGGAGGTCGGGTTCTCTGCCTCACTGTGTGGTGAAAAGGAGGTGTTTGTACAGGCTTCTCCACCTTGCTGTGGGAGCAAAAGGAGAGACACTTTCTGTTTAGTGCAATACCCGGAGGGGAGGCTCCGGGGAGTGGTCATAGGTCAAGTTGACCGAACCACTATAAAATCTGGTTTGGTTTTCTGATTCAGTTCTGCACTTTACTTTTTGATATTAACTGCGTGGGTGAATATCTGAGATTGATCTTTTCGTTCTTGTTTAATCATTTTCGCTGCTAAGTATCGAAAAGATTTTTTCATTGTTGTCGTGAAATTTTTAAATATCCAATTCACCCCCCCCTCTTAGTTAGCCTCGGGACTAGTTCACTAGGGCTTAACATCCCTTTCGAACTTTCAATGAATCCCTCTCTTATACCACTTGAAAGTTTGTGAGGGTTTTGAAACTGTAAAGAACTAGTCCCAAGGTTAACCGAGAGGGGGAGGGGGTGAATTAGATATTTAAAAATATCTTTAACAATAAGAAAAAAATCTTTTTATATATTGTAACGGAAGCAAATTAATTTTACAATAAAAAGATTAATCAGAGATTTCACCCATGTAGTTAATTATAGTAAAAAATAAAGTATGAAAAATAATCAAAATGAACTCACCAGATTTTATAGTGGTTCGATCAACCTGACATAAGTCCACTCCCCAAAACCTCCCATTTCAGGTATTACACTAAACCTTTAGTGACTTTCCTTTAGCCCCCATAACTAGGTGGAGAAGCCCTTACAAAATCTCTTCCACCAACCAGATGTGGCAGTGGACTGAAACTCCTTCCATAGGCAGAGAATCTTGACTCCTTTTTCTCCCTCCAGGAGATAGCATAGAACTACAAGTCCCTTTCACCTTCCCCGATGCAGCGGAGTAGCTATGTTCTTTGACACCAAAGAGATCTTCTTCTTTCCAAAACTTTCGTCAAGATAAACCTTGAATTTGATGGTACTAAGGTGTAAGCTTGCCAAGGCAACCATGTGAAACCCCCTCCACACTCCCTTGAAACCCCCTCCAAGGATCTTCTCCCTCTTAAACTCCACCCTTTCCTCTCTCCCTTTCAAGGCTCTCTCTTTAAGTTTTCTCCAGAAGAAAAATGACTTAATGCATGCCAAAGACTGATACAAAGACTTTGGACAAAGCTTAAATAAAGGGCTTTAAAAACCCATAAAAATTCAATTCAACCATCAAAGATCATATAGTTTGAACGTATGATCGTACACTATGATTAGTATAAAAATTATGAATTTCATTTGGTATGATCTTTGGGATGACCAATTTCATACAATATCAATCAGATGGTATGATATAAATCATATGGTATGATTGATCACAATAATTATCCCTGATTTGATTGCCTGATATCATGAGGTTAATTAGGAAATAATTTAATTAAGTCGTATAATACGAATGAAATCATATGATATGATCAACATATTTAGACCTCTAATAATTAGGGTTTTAGCAGAGTTGTACAGTACAAATTAAAACAGTACAGTACAATACACATATCATACAGTACAAAGCTAAATTGTATAGGATAAATTTCTTCAAAACAAAATTTTCTCAAAAATATTTTTCTCTCTCCCCCTATGTGTGTGCAAGGTTACTTAGCAAGCAAATACCTTTACAGGACTAGACTTAAAAAATCAAAAAATTCATCATTGAATATTACATATTCCTTACAACATAACATATTCAACCTGATCTTGAGCCCTGAATCTTTGTTAGATGGTGCATGGTGTTCCTGAAATGTTAATATACATACAAATAAATATATATTATGAATACTAGGAGATATAATGATGAAAGCCATAATGTTTGTTATCATAAAAAATATAAACTCGTGAGCTTGAGTTGTAACATAGAGTCCTCCACTCTGGGTATTGTACTATCACTATAGTGTATCTCCTCTTACCCGCACAACAAGGTGGAGAAGCCCTTAAACAAATCACTTAAACCAAACCCAGTGCAATGGAGAATCAAAAGCTTTGTCACCCTCTTGGAGATGGTAGTAAACCTTCAATCCTTTTTCTCCCTCCTAGAGAAGGTAGAGAACCTCAATCCTTTTTCTCCCTCCTAGAGAAGGCAGAGAAACTAGAATCCTTCTTTACCCTCCTTGTGATGGAAGATAACCCACTCCTTTTTTCCTTCCTAGAGAAGGCAGAGAGCCCTAGACTCTTGACTTTGAAGCTTCTCTCCCAAGAGAATCTTGAAGAACTCCCTAAGGCCACAAGAGAAAGGTAGATGCAGGCTTGGCTGGAGCAACTGTGTGAAACCCCTCACACTCTTTCTCCCTCACATACAACCTCAACTTTCTTCCTTTTTAACCCTAAATCTCTTAAGAAAAGATCTCCCTCAGAGTTTCTTCAATAGCCAAAGTCTCTTTTCAAAAAGACTTCAAAAGATTGCTTAAGTATTAGGCTTTAAAAAACCCTAATTTTTTTAATTTGGCCATCTTTATTCATACAATATGATCTGGGTTTGTAGAGTATGATTAGTTCAAAAACTAAACTCATGTAGTACAAAGTATTCACTCATTCAGATAGACTATTCAAATTCTATAAATAAATAGTACATTACAATCATAAGGTCATACATTATGATTAGTTTAACTTCTCTCGATTCGTACAGGATAATTATTGGGATGATTGTAAATCATCTCAATCGATCATCACATACTATTCTCATTATATAGTACGATCAGTCTAAATTCAATAGTTCATACAGTATGATATAGATATTATACTATACGATTAATTCAAAAATTAAGGTTTCATCTAGGATGATTAAATTTCATCTCTATTAATCTTACGGTACGATCAAGATCAGTATGATTAGCAATATTTAATTAGTGATGATTTGATTGACTCATTATAGGGATTAATTTACATAAGATTTTGAATATCATATAGTATGATTAGTATCGTACAGTATGATTAGTTTAAAATTTAATTTTCATAATCTTTACTTAATTTATCTGGCAGTTAGGGTTTCAAAGATTAAAATAAACTGTACATTATGATTAGTTTAATAATCTTAGTGGTGCATGTTAAATCTGAAATGTTAGTGTGCACAGATAAAAAATAATATCCAATATATGCTTGGAGAAATAAAGACTCAAATAGTAATGTTTTTTATCATCAAAATCACAAGCTAGGGATGCTAGATTGCAATAGTAATTTGATCAGCTATTGATTTATCATAAGGGAGCTTATTTTTTAGCAAGTATTTAATGAAGGGCTTTCTCTAATCTACCACTTCATTTTTTACTACTAAAATAATTTTGTTTCCTTGAGAGATTTTCTATTTACATATTCAAGGCCTATAAGTGGTAGAACCTGGCGACCTTATACTTTTATTGAAATTGAATCTGCTTCAGGATAAGACATAGATTTAACTAATTTTTCTAAGGCATCTTCTATGGAATTATGTCAATGAGGAATCTTGTATAACATCACATTTAGAATTTGTTTAAGGAGATGCATCATATTTTGGTGATAAAGAACCAGATTTTCTTTAAGTACCTGATAAGTACCAATTATCTAATTAATCACTAGCTGTGAATCTCTAAAAATTTTGATCTCATGAATTTCATTCAATATCATTAATTTTAACCTAGTTATTAGTTTCTTGTACTCAACTTCATTATTCGTATAAGGTTCTGAAAATGGTAATAGTAATAAATCACACATTTTCTGGGGTAACAAATACTATATATATTCTAGCTTTTCCTAAGGAAAAATGATTAGATGTTTCTTTTTGACTAGAAGTAGCACAATCAAAATAGATTTCCTAGGTGGACTTTTAATTTGATTCTAGATTCATGATTTGTTCATTTGGTAGCTATCATTGATCAGGTAATCATCCTGTACTAGATGAGCTACTAAGAAGTCTGCCATAGCTTGCCATTTTACTGCTCATAAAGGAATTAACATAATTTTAAATTGTGACAAAATTATTGACCATCTAGCTATTCTTCTTGATAGTATTGGATGAGTCATAAGATATTGTAATGGATTTACTCTTGATATTAGATTTACTTTATGAGAGAGCATATAATACCTTGACTTCAAAGCAATGAAGATTAAAGCTAAGTAATGTTTCTCTATCGGAGGATAATTTACTTCACTTGGAAGTAAATGACTACACAAATAGTAAAGTATATTCTCTTTCCCTTCCTCATTAACATAAGCAAACAAGGCACCAAGAGATTTAGTTAGATCTATGGCATATAAAATTAATGGCTTCCTTGAAATAAAAGTAGCTAATACTAGAGGATTAGCAAAATACTTTTTTTTACGGTCAAATACTTTCTAATAATTTTCATCCCACTTTTAGTGAGCATCGTTCTTGCATAAATCTACAAATGGCTGACATCTATCTCAAAGATTTGATATAAATCTTATAAGGTATGCTAGACAGCCTTGGAAAGATCTTAACTGAGTAAGACTTTTAGGTGGTAACATTTCCATTATAACTTTTATTTTACTTGGGTATAAATTGATCCCTCGATGTTGGACAACAAAAACCTAAAAAATTTCTTGAAGTGACCCCAAAAGCACACTTCAACGGATTCATTTTCAAGTTATGCTAAGTAATCTTTGAAAAATAATTCTTATATCATATAAATGATTATCTCTTTTGAAACTTTGAAAAACTAGATCATCGACATAACATTAAACTTGATGGTGGATTAGTTTATAAAAAATCCTCGTCATTGCTCATTGGTATGCTGCCCCAGCATTTTTTATCTGAATGGCATAAGTTTATAATAATAGACTCCTATCAGTGTTCTAGAAGCTATAAACTTTTCATCCTCAGGAGCCATTTTAATTTGATTGTATACAGACGAACCATCCATAAAGGAATATATTACATGAGAATAAGAAATATCAATCATAAGTTCTAATATAGAAAGTAGAAACTCATCTTTAGGACAAGCTTTATTCTAATCTCTAAAATTGATGCAACAAGAATTTGACCATTCATCTTCTTAACTGGAATAATACTAGCTAACCAAGTTGGACATTTCTCCTCCCAAATAAGGCCAACATTGATTAACTTTCTAACTTTAAATATTACTTGTTATTCGATATCAAGTCGCATCCTTCAAGGTGCTTATTTAACTAGAATTTTTTGTGTGTTGAATTTGTTGTTTATGAGCAGCTATATCTGGAGATAATCCGGGCATTTCTTCATAACTCCAAGCAAAATAATCTTTGAATTCTATCAATAATTTATCATTTTCTTTCCCTCATCCTCATTCAATAAAGAGTTTATGAAAATCGAATGAGGATTAGAAATAAAAAATTATGTTGAATAACATAGAGTCCCAAAACATCCCTTGACTTCAAAGCAATGAAGATTAAAGCTAAGTAATGTTTCTCTATCGGAGGATAATTTACTTCACTTGGAAGTAAATGACTACTCAAATAGTAAAGTATATTCTCTTTCCTTTCCTCATTAACATAAGCAAACAAGGCACCAAGAGATTCAGTTAGATCTATGGCATATAAAATTAATGGCTTCCTTGAAATAAAAGTAGCTAATATTGGAGGATTAGCAAAATACTTTTTTTTACTGTCAAATACTTTCTAATAATTTTTGTCCCACTTGTAGTGAGCATCTTTCTTGCACAAATCTACAAATGGCTGACATCTATCTGAAAGATTTGATATAAATCTTATAAGGTATGCTAGACAACCTTGGAAAGATCTTAACTGAGTAAGACTTTTAGGTGGCAACATTTCCATTATAGCTTTTATTTTACTTGGGTATAAATTGATCCCTTGATGTTGGACAACAAAAACCTAAAATTTTCTTGAAGTGACACCAAAAGCACACTTCAACGGATTCATTTTCAAGTTATGCTAAGTAATCTTTGAAAAATAATTCTTAGATCATATAAATGATTATCTTTTTAGAAACTTTGAAAAACTAGATCATCGGCATAACATTAAACTTGATGGTGGATTAGTTCATAAAAAATCCTCGTCATTGCTCATTGGTATGTTGCCCAGCATTTTTTAATCCGGATGGCATAAGTTTATAACAATAGACTCCTATCAGTGTTCTAAAAGCTATAAACTTTTCATCCTCAGGAGCCATTTTAATTTGATTGTATATAGACGAGCTATCCATAAAGGAGTATATTACATGAGAGGAAGCAATATCAATCATAAGTTCTAATATAGAAAGTATAAACTCATCTTTAGGAGAAGCTTTATTCTGATCTCAAAAATTGATGCAGCAAGAATTTGACCATTCATCTTCTGAACTGGAATAATACTAGCTAACCAAGTTGGGCATTTCTCCTCCCAAATAAGGCTAGCATTGATTAAATTTTTAACTTTAAATATTACTTGTTATTCGATATCAAGTCGTATCCTTCAAGGTGCTTATTTAACTAGAATTTTTTTGTGTTGAATTTGTTGTTTATGAGCAGCTATATCTGGAGATAATCCGGGCATTTCTTCATAACTCCAAGCAAAATAATCTTTGAATTCTATCAAAAAATTATCATTTTCTTTCCCTCATCCTCATTCAATAAGGAGCTTATGAAAATCAAATGAGGGTTTTCTTTAGTTCCTAGATTTATTTCTTTTAAATTGTTAGTTATTGAATTAACCTCCTCTTCAAGTTCTGGAGGTGCATCCCTAACTTGAGATTCATCCAGATCATCTGAAGTTTTTAAACAGAGTTCAATAAGGGTTTTAACATTCCCTAAAAAGAGACTATCAAACTCTAGATTATTTGATATGACTAAGTAATATTTATCATCATCAAATGAATATAGAGTAGCAAAGCCAATGCTTGTCTTTATTGCAAATTTGGTCCCAAGTACTGTGCTTTTGATTATAATAAATATTATTATTTCTTTACTACGGCTATTATTGCATATCTATTTTGTTTGCCATGCTCACTAACTTTTTAGGGGCACAAGTTCACATATAATGCCAATTAGCTCAAGATCGGGTAGACTAGGGTTGAGTTTATTTGTAATTTCAATTTCAATATATTTTTTACCTTTCTTGAGTCAAGTCATGTATTTGGTGGACTCTAGCTAAGTAACATTGCACACACACACTCAAGGGGGTGAGTTAGTGAGTTAGGCGAAAAATGGGTTTTTTGAATTAATTATACAATACGATGTAAATCGTATTGGATGACCCGTTTTGCAAAAAACCCTAATTAGGGCACCTATTGTTAAGTAAGATTAATTAACTAATTATATTGGACGATTAAGATCATACAAGATGATTAATTATAGAAATAAAAAATAGCCACCAATCATAATTTAGGCAATATTTTAATCTTTAATTTTTGTTCTAATTATACAGGATGATATGGATGATTTATGACAATCATGCCTAAATTGATCCTATAATTAAAGGACTAATTATGGTTAGATTTATCGATCAGATCATACAGGATGATATATGAAGATTATACTGGACGATCTTTGATATTTTATGGGATGATCCCCCATCATCTAAGATGAAAACCATAATTTTCTTCTAATCGTACAGGCGATCGTACTAGAAGTCCCGAAGGATTTGTGGGACAATTTTTTATTCATCGGTCATAATCCCATATCATACGGGATGATTAATATAGTATCTTAAAGTAATTATCCCAGACAATCATAGAATCATACTGGACAATCTATATAAATACTTGAATTGATCGTAAAGGGAAAAACTGATCATACTGGCTAAAAGGGATATTTTATGTTGATCATATAGGATGACCTTGTTGCAAATTTGGGCCCAAGTACTGTAATCTTAATGATAACAAATATTAATATTTCTTTACTATAGCTATTATTGCATATCTATTTTATTTGCCCTGCTCACTAACCTTTTAGGTCCACAAGTTCACTTACAATGCCAATGAGCTCAAGATCAAATATACTAAGGTTGAGTTTATCAATAATTTCAATTTCAATTTATTTTTTACCTTTCTTGAGCCAAGTCATGTATCTGGTGGACCCCAGGCTAAGTAACCTTGCACACACACACTCAAGGGGGTGAGTTAGTGAGTTAAGAGAAAAATAGATTTTTGAACTAATCATAGAGTACGATATAAATCATACTGGGTGATCACTTATGCAGAAAACCTTAATTAAGGTACCCATTATAAAGTAAGATTAATTAACTAATCATACTGGATGATTAAGATCATCCAGGACGATGAGTTATAGAAATAAAAAATAGCTGCCAATCACAATTTAGGTGATATTTTAATCTTCAATTTTTGTTCTAATCGAATAAAATGATTTACATCATCCTGGATGATTTATAATAATCATGCCTAAATTGATCCTATAATTAGGAGACTAATTATGGTTAGATTTATCGATTAGATCATATATGATGATATACGTCATACTGGATGATCTTTGATATTTCATAGGATGATTCCCCATCGTCCAAGATGAAAATCATAATTTTCTTCTAATTAAATTGAAGAAAAAATTTAAAACTTACTATAGGGAGCAAGGGGTATATCATAATTTTTTAGCTCCTAGGACCCTCAACAGAATGGGGTAGTTGAAAGGATGAATAGGACCCTAGTAGAAGCCACCAGAGCCATGTTAGTTGAATACTCACTTCCTAAAAACTTCTTGGTAGAAGTAGTGAATACAGCATGCTATGTTCTAAATAAGGTTAATCTAAGATCCAAGCTGAACAAGATCTCCTATGAAATCCTTAAGGGTAGGACACCCAACCTCTCTCACCTTTATGTCTTTTGATGTAAAGTGTTCATTGTGAATAATGGGAAGTCTCAACTAGGAAAGTTTGACCCAAAATTTGAAGAAGGAGTGTTCCTAGGTTACTCAAATGTTAGAAAATCTTATAGAGTCTTTAATAAAAGGACACTGTTGCAAATCTGGTTTTGATGATGACAAATATATATCTATTGTGTTTTGCTTGGCTAACCCGTTTCAGGCACAAAAGATCACAAGCAACTCAAGCCAACTCAAGATCGGGTCCAAGTGTGTCCAATGTAATATTTTCCTTTTTCTTGAGTCAATTGTAATGTAACTGATCCCCTAGCTAAGTAACCTTGCACACACACATTCAGGGGGAGAGCTTGAGTGAATTAGAGTTTCTGTTCAAGTTTTTATTCAGATTATCCTGGATGATAGTCACATCGTCCTAGATGATTAGGTAAAAACAGAAACCCTAATTAGGGTGACCAAGTTAAGAGAGTCTGATTAAGCAGATCGTCCTGGATGATCTTTGGTTCGTACGGGATGATAGGCTCAAATTGGAAATTCTCAGTCGCCAGATCAAGTTAGGCAAGTTCTTATTTTTAAATACTTGGTCTGATCGTCCCGGACGATACGTGTATCATCCTGGACGATCCAGTACAATCATGCCTAAATTAGTCTCGTAATTAAGGAAAATAATTAATACTTGATTGATATGATCATATCGTCCTGGAAGATCGCAGGATCGTCCCGGACGATCATGATCGTCTAGTGCATTTCAGCTGTACGACCCGAACTATGTTCAGGATGATTTTCGTACTTTTTGAACTAATCGTACAGGACGATAACCGTATCGTCCTGGACAATCAAGTCATTTTTGAGTCATCCAGCACAAGTTTCTCTGGACGACCCGAACTGTCCTCTGGACAAAATTCCTCAATTTACACTAATCATCCCGGACGATCGCAGGATCGTACGGGACGATATGAACAACTTTTTGAACTGATCGTCCAGAAGAGCCAGATCATCCAGGCTTATGCAACTGATTTTGAACTGATCGTACAGGATGATCGATCAATCGTCCTAGACGATCTTGGCCAACCAGTTGAGATTTAGGGCTATTTTTGAGCCCTCATATAAAAGATCTTTTTCTTTGTTTAGAAAAAATCTTTTGCCACTTTCCTGTCTAGAGAAACCCTAGAGAGAGAGAGAGAGAGAGGATCTTGTGAGGGGGAGTTAGTGAGGGATTCACTAAGGTTGCTCCAAGCACGGATCAAAGTCATCTTCTCTACTCATCATCTTTCGTCTAGTTGGTGTTCGTCTTGGAAGGATTGTCGCAAGAAGATCCGGGTTCTCTGCCCGCTTCAAGTGGAAGCAAAAGAAGTCCGGGTTCTCTGCCTGCTTCAGGAGGAAGCAAAAGGAGGTCAGGTTCTCTGCCTCACCGGGTGGTGGAAAGGAGGTTCTTCTACAGGCTTCTCCGCCTTGCTGTGGGAGAAAAAGGAGAGTCACTTTTTGTTTAGTGCAATACCCGGAGGGGAGGCTCTGGGGAGTGGACGTTGGTCAAGTTGACCGAACCACTATAAAATCTGGTTTGCTTTTCTGATTCTGTTTTGCACTTTACTTTTCTGATATAAACTACTTGGGTGAATATCTGTGATTGATCTTTTCATTCTTGTTTACTTGTTTCCGTTGCTAAGTATCGAAATTTTTTTTCTATTGCTCGTGAAATTTTTAAATAACCAATTCACCCCCCCTCTTGGTTAGCCTCGGGACTAGTTCACTAGGGCTTAACATCCCTATCAAACGTTCAAGTGGTATCAGAGCGGGATTCAAAATTTTAGTTTAAAAACTTTTGATTTTGATCCCTGACTAACTGTAACAATCGTAATACTGCTGAAAGTTATTCTATTACAAGACCACCATTGTTTGATAACATTCCTTTTGATTTTTGGAAAACACGCATGTCTACTTTTCTTCATTCTTTTGATTATCATATGTGGATGTTAGTTAAGGATGGCTATGAAGCAACGCATAGAATTGTTAATGGTGTTAAAACTGAACTGCCCTTTGCAGATTGGACTTTTGATGATCATGATTTAGCACAGTTAAATGCAAAATGTTTGAACTATTTCTTTTATGCTTTAAAATCTAAAGACTATATGCGTGTTTCTACTTGTTCAACGGGTAAAGAAATTTGGGATAGATTGTGTATAACATATGAAGGTACAACTGAGGTTAAACAGTCTAGGTTAAATATCTTGTTACATGATTACGAACTTTTTTGCTTGAAACCTAGTGAGACTATTTCAGAAATGTACACAAGGTTCACTCAAATCGTCACCTCTTTGCATGTTCTAGGTAGAGAACTTACAAACTATGAAAGAGTGAATAAAATTCTTAGATGTTTGCCTTCTTCATACGATGCTAAGATGACTGTGATCACTAAATCTAAAGATTTAAATACTTACTCTAATGACAGCTTACTTGGATCACTCATTGCTTACGAGCAAGGGGTGAACCAAAGGCAACTTGATGCAGGTGAACGAAAGAAGGAGAAGACAGTGGCACTAAAGGCCAACGAGAGTGATTCTAGTTCTTCCGGGTCTGATAGCGATGATGTTGCCTTAATCACTAGGCAATTAAAAAGCTTTCTAAGGAAGAAACATAAGAACTATCAGAAGTGGAACAAGGTTAAGTCCAGTAAAAATTTTAAGGGTTCATCTGATACTGTTTGTTTTGAATGCAGGAAGCCTGGACACATCAAGGCTGATTGTCCTACACTTAAAGCTCACCCAAGTAAGGAGAAGGGTGAGGAGAAGCACAAGTTCAGGAAGGACAAGAAGCGGATTCAGAAAGCGTTCTGGCAGACTCTGCATCCCACTCCTCTGAGACTGAAGCTGAAGAGGAGGAAATAAATTTGTGTCTGATGGCTGATGATCACCCTGGTCAGTCGGACCAGAAAGAGGTGTGCTCTCACATAAGACCTCGTAAGAGCATGTGGTACCTGGACCGCGGATGTTCTGGACACATAACTGGAGATGCAAATCAGTTCATTTCGCTGGAGGCCAGAGCTGGAGGCAAGGTTACACTTGGAGATAACACCACCATGAAGGTGGTAGGCTCAGGTATAATTGGTGATTCAAAGAATTTTATGATTGATAATGTTTTGCTTGTAGATAGACTGAAACACAACTTACTGAGCATCAGTCAACTTTGTGACAAAGGATACTGCATCAAATTCCTACCCACTGGCTGCATTTTAAGCTTAAATGATAAAGTTATTTTGCAAGGGCAAAGGATCAACAACGTCTACAAGCTGGATGTAAGTTGCATTAAATCTGAGAATTCAATTTGCTTAAAAACTGCTACTGATGAGTCTTGGTTATGGCATAGGAGATTATGTAATGCCAGTATGAAAACCCTTAGGAGAGTCACCTAAAAGGACTTAGTTAGAGGTGTGCCCAAGCTTAAGTTCACTAAGGATCACCTGTGTGATGCCTGTCAGTTAGGGAAGCAAGTCCAGTCCTCCTTTCACGCTGTTAAGGACATTAGCACCTCTAGACCTTTAGAAGTTCTTCACATGGACCTCTTTAGACCCATTAGCACTGCCAGCTTAGGGGGGAGAGTCTATGGGTTTATGATTGTAGATGATTATTCGAGGTTCACTTGGGTTAAATTTTTGTCACATAAATCTGAGTCATTTAATGAGTTTAGATCTTTCTCTACTTGGATTCAGAAGAAGTTAGGATGTGAGATTATTATCATCCATAATGATCACGGAGGGGAGTTTGAAAATGAAAGATTTGAAAGTTTTTGTGAGGAGCAAGGGATTGGTCACAACTTTTCAGCTCCTAGGACCCCTCAGCAGAACGGGGTAGCTGAAAGGAAGAACAGGATCTTAGTGGAAGCCGCTAGAGCCATGCTTGCTGAGTATTCACTTCCAAAATACTTTTGGGCTGAAGCGGTGAGCACTGCCTGTTATATGCTGAATAGGGTGAATGTGAGATTAAAATTGAACAAGACACATTATGAGATCATTAAGGGTAGAACTCCAAATCTGTTCCACCTCCATGACTTTGGCTGTAAGGTTTTCATTCTGAACAACGGGAAGTCACCCTTAGGGAAGTTTGACCCCAAATCTGATGAAGGAGTGTTCTTAGGATATTCTAGTGTGGGGAATCTTTTAGGGTGTTCAATAAGAGGACTTTGGTGGTGGAGGAGACAACCCATGTTGTGTTTGATGAATCTGATCCTAAGGAGTCTAGATCTAAAGTAGAAGATGAACAGATTGTTGAGGTTACCCAAGGGATTGGAAATGAAAATATAGAGGAGAGGGTAAAACCTCAAACCACACTGCCTAGAGATTGGAGATATTCTTTGAGTCATCCTAAAGAACTGATCTTAGGAGACCCTTCTAAAGGTGTTAGGACTAAGCATGGACTTAGGAAGGAAGTGAACCATTCTACCTTTATTTCAATGACTGAACCCACCAACATCAATCAAGCCTTGTCGGATGAGTTTTGGATCTTAGCTATGCAGGAAGAATTGAATCAATCTGTAAGAAATGATGTTTGGGAGTTAGTAGAAAGACCTAGAAATCAAAGTATTGTGGGAACCAAGTGGGTCTTTAAGAATAAGATGAATGATTCTGGTGTGGTGGTTAGGAATTAGGCAAGATTGGTGGCTAAGGGGTATAATCCGATAGAAGGGATTGATTTTGAGGAGACTTTTTCCCCTGTAGCTAGATTGGAAGCCATTAGGGTGCTACTAGCCTTTGCCTGTTATAAGGGATTTAAGCTGTTTCAAATGGATGTCAAGAGTGCCTTTTTGAATGGGGTGATAAAAGAGGATGTTTTTGTAGAACAACCCCAAGGTTTTGAGAGTTCCAAGTATCCAAATCAAGTTTATAAATTAAAAAAGGCCTTATATGGATTGAAACAGGCACCCAGAGCTTGGTATGAGAGGCTAAGCACATTCCTGTTAGAAAGAGAGTTTGTTAAGGGGAGCGTAGACACCACCCTTTTTTCTGAGGAGATTAGGGGATGTTACTCATTGTCCAGATCTATGTTGATGATATAATTTTTGGATCTTCTGATAAATATTTATGTGATGAGTTTTCTAAAACAATGAGTAAGGAGTTTGAGATGAGTATGATGGGAAAATTATCCTACTTTTTGGGGTTTAGCATAAGGCTGATGGATGATGGAACCTTTCTCAATTAATCTAAATACACTAAGAATATTTTGAAGAAATATGAAATGGACAAAGCCAAGCCAATCAATACTCCCATGAGCTCCTCTGTTCAGTTAGATAAGGATTCAAGTGGAAAATCTGTTGATCAGAAGAAGTATAGGGAAATAATAGGATCACTGCTGTACCTGACTGCTAGCCGATCTGATATCATGTTTAGTGTCTGTCTTTGTGCTAGGTTTCAGGCTGATCCTAAAGAGTCCCACCTGACTACTGTTAAGAGAATTCTTAGATATCTTTTAGGGACCCCAAACCTAGGAATCTGGTACCCTAGGCACAACACCTCTTTTGAGATTATTGGATATTCTGATTCTGACTTTGCAGGGTGTAAGGTGGATAGAAAGAGCACTTCTGGTACTTGTCAATTTATATGACAGTCTTTAGTCTCCTGGTCCAGTAGAAAATAGAACTCAATTGCACTTTCCACTGCTGAAGTTGAGTACATTGCCTTAGGGAGTTGTGTGGCCCAAGTTCTTTGGTTGAAGTAACAAGTCTTGGATTTAGGATTACCTGTGGGCACAATTTCTGTTCTGTGTGATAATACTAGTGCTATCTGCATCTCTAAGAATCCAATCCAACATTCTAGGACCAAACACATTGATATAAGGCATCACTTCATTAGTGACCAGGTTATAAAAGGGGACATTGAGCTACATCACATAGTAACTGAAAATCAGCTGGCTGACATATTCACTAAACCACTGGCCTTTGACTCGTTCAGCATTTTGAGAACCAGATTAGGAGTGATTGATATAAATGCTTGATTCTGATGACTGCTGATTTCTGATTATTCTGATTATTATTCTGTTTTCTATTAGTTAGTTTTTTGGCTTTTGATTTGATTATTTGCTTTCAGTTGGTTTTATTTTATCTGCTGATTTCTGTGTTAGCCCGGTTGTTAGTTTGATTTGAGTATTTACTTTGATTTGATTTTCTACCTGTCTTTATTCACTGGTTCATCTCTTGCACTTACTATTTTATGCTTTTCAAAGTCTGATCACTGTTCACTATTTCTGATAATCTGAATTTCTGACTGGGAGTTTTACCTTGTTTTTGTTTGGAAGCTGGTAAGCAATGATTGACTCCACTGGATCTATTAAAGGGAAGAAACATAGATGATTATTTCTCTTCCTCTAACTCCTTTGCTGGTGTATTATTTCTTTTGGATAAATATCCTCTTCATAATTAAAATTTTAGTTTTTGAAATAGAGATTTATATTATCTTCCGACAGTAATCTACCTCATATCAATAGTGTTTTCAAAGTCTTGAGTCATTACTTTGATTTTCTAAACCAAGTGATTGCACTTATCATATGACGACTGGCTTTTATTTTGTGAATTACTCTTCCTTATCGTGGAGAGCATCTCCTATATCTGGAAGGTAATCTCACAGCTGAGACTATTTAACGAGTATGAAAAAAAGAAAGCTTACAAAAGATGCGCAGTGCGCCAAATCAATTGAAAAAGAGGCACAAAATGAGCCCAAAGCTGAAAAGATGCGAAATGTCACCAACTAAAAGATACACAAAGTGTATCAAAAATGAAAAGATGCGCAAAGAGCCAAATAAATTGAAAAAGAGGCATAAAATGAGCCCAACCAAGCTTTCTTTCCTTTCAGATCGTTAAAGGTCTTAGAAAAATCCGTGCGCCACTTAATACGTTCAAAAGCTTGTGTTTGAAAATCCTGATTTCTGATTTTTTACTTTGTAACACTATTATATCAGATATTTTTCTAGAACGAGGCTTGAAAGGATCTCTTTTCGAATCTAATTTCTTTTCTTCTGAATTGGATGTTTGGTTTGAAAGAGATTTGCATCGATAAGGTGCCCGAGGTGGGAGTTACGAAAGTCAATTTTTCTAATTTTTTTTCTGGATTTCAGTGCTGTCAATCGTCTTCTTATTGGTTTTTGGATCTAAAATCAAGGAAAAATTCTGATTTACTCGAGCAGCTTGATTAAAAAAAAATGGTGCTTTTATGTGTTTTTGTTGTGAGTTTTATTCGTTTTTGTTTTGTTTAAATTTCATGATTATATTTTTGGGATCCTGATCTGTCACCTCCATCCCCCATCTTTTTCTGTTTTCTTCACATCGTCCTGGATAATACCCCGATCGTCCTGGACGATCCTCTTCATTCTGGACGGTCCCAACATCGTCTTGGACGATTCATTCAAAATCGTCCCCACACTGCTCCTGCTGCTAAAAACTCCAATTATTGGTGATCGTCCGGGATGATCCTTACATCGTCCTGGACGATATGATCCATATCTTTTTGATCTGATTAAATGGCTGACATTGCACCAATTATTGTCCATCATCCTGGATGATCCACCTCATCGTCCTGGATGATCCATGTGTCAGCCGCTGGATGATTTGAATTCAGCCCGTTCGACACACTTATTGCACATCGTCTGGGACGATCCACCTAATCGTCCTAGACGATACCTTTTCGTCAACGGTCGTCCAGCCTGACTCCTCGGGATGATCGCCTGTGTCTAATCATCATGGATGATCTCTAATAGTCCTTGACGATCTCTGATCATCCTAGATGATCAGACCGCTTTTTTGACCAATCGTCCAGGCCGTAATAATTGCACCTATCATCCTGGACGATGTCACGATTGTACGGGATGATAAGGCCAAATTCTATTTAAACAGCCATTTTCTTAAGGATTTTCCACACTCTTTCTTCCAATATCCCTCGACTTCCCTTCACTTTGGATTCCTAATGGATGGTGGCAAACGTTCGCGGCAAAAGGGAGCGAGTTCCTCCCGGGGGCCTGTTGATCCTCGCTTCCCCAATGTAGCCGATCAGGCTACCTACAAGCGCTATTGTGAAGTGGGAATCACACCGTCAAAAATATTAAATCCCCGCACTCTTAATTATCCTGTCCTTGACCTCTTCGCACACACCTCCCTCACTTTCATCATGACTCTCGCCTTTCCCTTTAGCACGGAACTTCTTCGCATTTTCTTTGTAAATTTGCAAATTTTGGCTGATTATTCCACCCTCCGCTCTTATGTAAATCAGCGCCCCGTCGAACTCACTTACCAGGACTATCATAACATTCTCCAACTTTTCATCACTTGCGACAAACTCCACACCCTTATCACCAACCCTGATTATGATTGGAGTGTCCTCAATCATTTCCTTCGCAATACAAATGCCCCTTATCATGACAATGCTTGCACTACACTTCTTAAGGACGCCCGAACCATTCAGCATGTCCTTCGTTCCTCTGTCATTCCAAAGGCGGGGGATCAAATTCACATCACCCCACTACTATCCTTGACCACATACTACATTCTGGCCCATAGGGAATTTAATGCCACTGACCTTATTATCCAATATCTCGAGCACCTCACCACTATTCAGGATCCAGGTCATCGCCGTCGTCCCAATCTAGCCTTAGGACATATCATTGCATATGCCCTAGAAACCAAATATGACCTGCAATATCCCGCAGCTCCAAATGTCCCTCCTTCCTTCTTCACCAACAATTCCTTCCATGTCCTACACAGCACCCGACTACATCCAGAGCCCACCCCGGATGTTCAGGAAGAGGAGGAAGAGGCCATTCCAGTTCCTGCTGCACCAGATGCACCTACTCCCCTTCGCATTGCCTCTCCCTTTGACTACCTGGTGCAGCATTTCGATCAGTGGGAGGCCAAATTTGTCTCCTATGTGGCTACCCAGGAGAAGCAGCACGCCGAGGACATCCAGCGCTTCACTGACTATACTGTGCAGCAGCAACAACAGCATGACCAGGACATCGCCTGGATTGGAGCCCACTTTCAGGCCATTCACCATTACTTCAAACCACCACTGCCACCTCCTTCCTCCGATCAGAATCCGCCTCAGTTTTAGTTTTATGTTGTGTAACTGCTATTTTATATTTTGTTTGCACTGTTTTGTTTTGTACTGCTTGGGTCTGTTAGTTTTGTTCTCGCTCCTCCTTTTCGTGATGTCAAAAGGGGGAGTCAGTTGTAGTCATTTTAGTTTCTTATTATGTGTTATGTTTCCTGTATTGCTTTAATTGTTAAATGAAAATTTGAAAAAAATATATTTGGTTTTCAATCTCCTAGTTATTTTATTTTTCAAACTACTGTACAAATGTTTGCCATCATCAAAAAGGGGGAGATTGTTGCAAATCAGGTTTTGATGATGACAAACATGTGTCTATTATGTTTTGCTTAGCTAACCCATTTCAGCACAAAAGATCACAAGCAACTCAAGCCAATTCAAGATCGGGTCCAAGTGTGTCCAATGTAATATTTTTCTTTTTCTTGAGTCAATTGTAATGTAACTGATCCCCTAGCTAAGTAACCTTACACACACACATTCTGGGGGAGAGCTTGAGTGAATTAGAGTTTCTGTTCAAGTTTTTGTTTAGATCGTCCTGGAAAATAGTCACATCATCCTGGACGATCAGGTAAAAACAGAAACTCTAATTAGGGCGACCATGTTAAGAGAGTCTAATTAAGCAGATCCTCCTGGACGATCTTTGGATCATACGGGACGATAAGCTCAAATCAAAAATTCTCAGCCTCCAGATCAAGTTAGGCAAGTTCTTATTTTTAGATACTTGGTCTGATCGTCCCGGATGATATGTGTATCGTCCTTGACGATCTAGTACAATCATGCCTAAATTAGTCTGGTAATTAAGGAAAGTAATTAATACTTTATTGATACGATCATATCGTCCTGGATGATTGCAGGATCATCCCGGACGATCATGATCGTCTAGTGCATTTCAGCTGTACGACCCGAACTATGTTCAGGACAATTTTGGTACTTTTTGAACTAATCGTACAGGATAATAACCGTATCATCCTGGACGATCAAGTCATTTTTGAGTCATCTAGCACAAGTTTCTCTGACGACCCGAACTGTCCTCTGGACGAAATTCCTCAATTTACACTAATCATCCCGGACGATCGCAGGATCGTACGGGATGATATGAACAACTTTTTAAATTGATCGTCCAGAAGAGCAAGATCGTCCAGGCTTATGCAGCTAATTTTGAACTGATCATACAGGACGATCGATCGATCGTCCTGGATGATCTTGGCCGACCAGTTGAGATTTAGGGCTATTTTTGAGCCCTCATATAAAAGATCTTTTTCTTTGTTTAAAAAAATTTTTTTGCCACTTTCTTTTCTAGAGAAACCCTAGAGAGAGAGAGAGTTTGGGAGAGAGAGAGAGGATCTTGTGAGGGGGAGTTAGTGAGGGATTCACTAAGGTTGCTCCAAGCACAGATCAGAGTCATCTTCTCCGCTCGTCGTCTTTCGTCAAGTTGGTGTTCGCCTTGGAAGGATCATCGCAAGAAGATCTAGGTTCTCTGCCCGCTTCAAGTGGAAGCAAAAGGAGTCCGGGTTCTCTGCCTGCTTCAGGAGGAAGTAAAAGGAGATCAGGTTCTCTGCCTCACCGGGTGGTGAAAAGGAGGTTCTTGTACAGGCTTCTCCGCCTTGCTGTGGGAGCAAAAGGAGAGTCACTTTTTGTTTAGTGCAATAACCGGAGGGGAGGCTCCGGGGAGTGCACGTTGGTCAAGTTGACCGAACCACTATAAAATCTGGTTTGCTTTTCTAATTCTGTTTTGCACTTTACTTTTCTGATATAAACTGCTTGTTTGAATATCTATGATTGATCTTTTCATTCTTGTTTACTTATTTTCGATGCTAAGTATCGAAAAGATTTTTTCTTTTGCTCATGAAAATTTTAAATAACCAATTCACCCCCCCTCTTGGTTAGCCTCGGGACTAGTTCACTAGGGCTTAACATCCTTATCGAACTTTCAGACACTAGTAGTAGAGGAGACCACTCATGTTGTATTTGATAAATCTGATAATTTTGGAGGGTTTAGGATGGAATAAGAAGTAGGAGAAATCACCCAAGGAGTCAAATCTATAAATCTGAAAAAGGGATAGAGCCTAAAAATACACTGCCTAGAGAATGGCAATATTCTTTGAGTCATCCTAAAGAACTGATCTTAGGAGACCCATCTAAAGGTGTTAGAACTAGGCATGGACTTAGAAAAGAAGTTAACCACTCTGCCTTCATCTCAATGACTGAACCTACCAATATAAATCAAGCTCTATCTAATAAATTTTAGATCCTAGCCATGCAAGAAAAGTTAAATTAATTTATAAGGAATGATGTTTGGGAGATAGTTGAAAGACCTAAGGACCAGAGTGTTGTTGGAACTAAATAGGTTTTTAAAAATAAAATGAATGATTTTGGTGTAGTGGAAAGAAATAAGACAAGATTAGTGGCTAAGGGGGATAACTAGATAGAATGAACTAACTTTGAAGAGACCTTTGCCCCTGTAGTTAGATTAGAAGCCATTTGGGTGCTACTAGCCTTTGCCTTTTTTAATGGATTCAAATTGTACCAAATGGATGTCAAGGGTACCTTTCTGAATGGGGTAATAAAAGAAGATGTGTATGTTGAACAACCCCCAGGCTTTGAAAATTCATAATTTTCTAATCATGTGTTCAAATTAAAAAATGCATTATATGGACTAAAATAAGCACCCAGGGTATGGTATGAAAGACTAAGCACATTGCTACTATAAAGAACCTTTGTTAAGAAGAGCGTAGACACCACCCTATTTCTAAAAAAGGTAGGCGATGAACTACTGTTTGTCCAAATTTTTATTGATGATATTCTTTTTAGATCTTCTGATTAAAAATTATGATAATTTTTTAAAAATAATGAGTAATGAATTTAAAATGAGTATGATGGGAGAACTGACCTATTTTTTTGGATTTAGCATAAGGCAGAAGGATGATGAAACTTTTCTTAGTCAATCAAAATATATTAAGGACGTCCTTGAAAAATATGAAATGGATAAAGCCAAGCCAAACAACACTCCCATGAGTTCCACTGTTCAGTTAGATAAGGATTTAAATGAAAAATCTATTGATCAAAAGAAATATCGAGAAATAATTAGATCACTTCTTTACTTGGCTGCAAACAAACCTAATATTATATTTAGTGTTTGTCTCTGAGCTAGATTTTAAGTTGATCCAAAAGAGTCTCGCTTGACTGCTGTTAAGAGAATTCTTAGATATATCTTAGGAACCCAAGACTTAGGAATCTAGTATCCTAGGCATAGCACCTCCTTTAAAATCATAGGATATTCTGATTCTGAGTTTGCAAGATATTGAGTTGATAGGAAAAGCACTTCTAAAACATGTTAATTCATAGGACAGTCCTTAGTCTCCTGGTCCAATAGAAAATAGAACTCAGTTGCCCTGTCCACTTCTGAAGTTGAGTACATAGCCTTAGGGAGTATTGTGGCCCAAGTCCTTTGGTTAAAGTAACAAATTATGGATTTTGGATTACCTCTAGGCACCATTTCAATCCTATGTGATAACACTAGTGCCATCTGCATTTCAAAGAATCCAATTCAACACTCCAGGACCAAAAATATAGACATAAGACATCATTTCATTAGGGACCATGTTACCAAAGAAGACATAGAGCTACACCATATAGCTACTAAAAATTAACTTGCTGATCTATTTATAAAACCACTGGCTTTTGAAACCTTCAGCATCTTAAGAACCAGATTAGGTGTGTATTGACCTCATTTTTGTATGAGGTTACTAGGGCCAATCTAAACCCTAGTATATACTTAGACCCTAGATTAATATAGACCCTAGGATCTACCCAGATCTTAGATTAATCTAGAACAAATCTAGATTTCCAGACCAAAATCCAAGGTTCAAAGGCCCTATCCTGAAAGCTTTTTCTAATGATTTTTCAACACCTTAAACCTCAATTAAATGACCCCTGATTCATAATTTATTAATTGTATATTGATTAGGCATGTCCCTAGGGTCTATCCTCTAAATTTTAGCTCATTCTGAAGTCTCTAACCCTAAAAACTGAATTGAAACCCAAAGATTGTAAAACCTTCAAACACTTATGATCTATGCCGCTAGACCTGCTACCCAGTGGATTTTGATCTTGAAGCCTTTTCTAAAGCCTCTAACCACATCCAAACCCTTAATTATGATATGTTTAAGCATTAAACTATATTTTGGTGGACCCACTTTGACCCCTATTTGACCAGGGGTCAAAATGACCAAAATGCCCCTTAAGGGCAATTTTGGAGTTTTCTCTAAACTCCAAAATAGCCTTTTCAAATCAAACCCTGGAAACTCTTCCAATACATCCTAATCATCATTAGGAGTACATTAGATATAAACCCAGATCCTGGTCAATCTTGGTTGACCAGGTCAACCTAAAATGACCAAAATACCTCTTAGGGGTATGAATAATCATTTTAAACCAAATGACCCTATCTTTGGATGGAATCCGTTCCATTCAACTCCAAATGTTAAAACAAATTTATTGGACCCAATCCCAACCCCTGGGTTAACCTGGTTGACCACGTCAACTAGGGTTAACCTAAAAAGGGCCCAAATAGTTATTTTGACTGAGTTGAACTCTCTAAACCTTGGGACCACCTCCAATAGACTTAAAGTATAAAACCATACCCCATTGAATCTAAACCCAAGTTTTAGATTATCCTTGTTGACTAACTCAACCTAGGTTGATCAAATAACCCTTTAAGGGTTAAATAGGTTAATCTAACCCGAGTAATCAAATCAATGCTTTCAAGCGCTCAAGTTTATCCCATATGATACCTCAAATGTTTCTAATCCCATCATTAGTCAAATCATGATGGATTTGATCAAGTTAACTTGATCTAGCTTGGTCAAACTCCTATATATATGTGTTTACTCACTTAAAATCTAAGTGGATTTCTTCTGATCCCTTTAAAAACATCTTACCAGCATTTAAGACTTCTCCCATGCCACCTCAACATCTCCGTGACTATTAACCAGTAAATCTACTTAACTAAGAGGTGGTCAAAGTGGTCAAATCCCTTTATTTAAGCCCTCTCCTCCATCCTAAATCAATTCCAGCCATATCCCCTGATTTTGGGTAGTCCTAAGGACACTTGGCAGGCATCCAAGCTTCCCCCAAGTGGATCCTAGCCATCCAAATAAAGAGGTGAGGGATACGTATTCAAACATCTTCACAAAAGCAATCATCCACTTCCATTTTTCAAAAAAAACTTCAACTTCAACAACCTCCAGCTCTCCTAGCTCTTTCTCGAACTTTCTTAGCCATTTCTATGGCTTTCCCAAGCATTTCCTCACTTTTCCCAAGCTTTAAAACCCCTTTTAGGGAAGAGAGAGAGAGAGATAGTGAGAGATAGAAGAATTTTAATAAAAAATTTAAATTTAACCCTCAAACATTCTTAAGATCCTCAACAAAGTTGTAGAGGACTTTTCCATCTTTCTAACAAGCCCAAGAACATCAAAATCTAACATTTGGATTCAAAGTTATCCCTATTTTAAGTTATATGGTCAAACCCTGATTTCTCCCAAATCTCAATGCATGGAGCCTTGAAATCCATGGGTTGAAAGATTATGGTACCTAAATCCTATGTTTCAAATTTCATCAAATTTGGATAGTTGGATCGAAAGTTATGAGCATTTGAGGTTTCAGTTCAAAAATGAACTAAAAAATTTGGGTCAATTTGGGTCGTTCGTTTGTTTGAACTAGGCTGATCGAATAACTCTGAGCTGCACGCCTTCCCTCGAGTTCTTACCCTGGTTCTTTAGTATTAAGGCACGATGACGTGGCCAAATCTTGGTCGTTGATCTAATTTTTTTAATCAAAATTGATTTAAAAAATCAATTTAAAAACTCTTAACTTAAAAAATTAATTAATTAATTAAAGTTTTAGTAAAAATTAATAATTAATTAAATAAAATTATTAAAAATTCTAAATAAATTCTAAATACCTGAAAACACTACCATGGGTCATCCCTGACCATTGGAAGTTATTATATGCAGTTTAGAATGAGTTTGGATTAAAACAATCAAAACATTCATAATTAAGTAATTTAAAAAATCAATTAATTAGCCAAACTTTAAAAAATTATAACTAATTCCAGAAAAGTTTGAATTAACCAAATGTAGTGTCATTCAACTCCATTTGAGGTGTAGTATTTTTTAACAATAATAAACCAACAGAATAGGTTAAAGTCAAAAAGTCAACTTTCAGGTCAATAGTAGTTCAAAATTAGGTCAAAACATCAAAAATTTAAAACTTAATGTAGAAAACTCCAAATTAAGCAAACTTAATGACATTGTACTCCATTTAAGGTCTATTATTTATTAAAATATTAAATCATCAAAATTTACTTAAAACAAAAAAGTCAACTTTTTGGTCAATTCTAGTTCAAATTTCAACTTGAACTTAAAAAATTTGTAATAAAATATAGAGAAATCCAACTCTAGCAAACTCAAAGCCTAATTACTTATGTTTAAGTCCAGTATTTGAGAAAAATATCAAAACTCCAAAATTCAACTTTAATAAAAAAGTCAACTTTAGCTTAAAATTTTAACTCAAACTTCAAAAATTCATAACTAATTATAGAAAAATTCAAATTTAACAAACTTATAGTCTAATTGCTCATATTAAGGTCTAATATTTAGTAAAAATACTAACTTTCTAGAAATCAATCTTAATCCAAAAGTCAAAATTTGACCCCTTAAATTAATGATTAAAATAATCCTAAAAATTCCACAAATTTAATAATCAATCAAATTTTAAAAAATTATTTATTTAATTAATAAAATTAATGAACCAACCTTTTAATACTCAATAACCACTCTAAAGTTGAAATTTTTCGGATGGGCTAATTTGAGCTGCGGGGCTAAGTGTCCTAAAGAGGCATGGTTCCTTGAGCCTGGTGGCACAACGCTACAAGCAGATTCAATGAAGTGTAAAACCTTAAAATAAATTGATTATTAATAATTTAACCAAAATTAAAAATTCTTAATTTAACTACATCAATTAAGTTTTTAGGCTAGACTACCTCGGGCTTGTGAAATAATACTATAAACCAGTTGATGGAAAATTTAAATTAATCTAATCTTTAAAATCAACAACTAACACAATTGATTAAATTATATTGGTCCTTTAATTTCTAACTAATTAAATTTATTTAATCAATTAACCTTAGCAAAATGTATTTTAAAACATACCTTAACCTATAAATATTTGGACTCTAATTAAATTTACCCTTCAACCTTCAATAAACCCAAACATTAGACAACTTTAATCAATTACCTGATATAGGACATATCCAATTCACATAGCCTGCCTCACACACTTTACATGGTTTGCTAAGCTACCACCTTTAGATCTAGGCTAGGCTGGTGTTTACTTTCCTACTATGTACCGAGTTTTTTGAGTTTTCACTACATATTGGTTGCTAATATTGATGTGATTATTTATTTAAATTTTACACACTATTATGTAATTGATGGGCATTAGATTTACCCCTAGGTTATGGATGATTTATGTTATTTCAATCTTATGTATATGGCCATGCTCATATACGGCATTTAAAATAAAAGGGGGTAAAATTATAAATATTAAATTACTACAGGTATTGCTGCTGTGTTAAATCCCTCTTTTAAAATTAAAAGAGCATGACCAAGTGTGGATGATTTGAACATTTTAAATTTTATTATATTAATTACTTGGGATTATTTAAATATAATTGCGTAGGATAACCCTACATGTGATCCAAGTCTAGATTTTAGTTTTCATTCAATGTAATTTAATGTATTTGAGTTATAATTAAGTCAAGTGGCATTTGAGATGGGATATAAATCTAATCTGAAATTCAAAGAGAAGGGTGATATCCCTTAGGGGAGAGTCCCTCTTCATTTGAAGATTAAGATTAGGATACTTTGAGCATCCAAGGAGGAATGAAAATACCCCTTCAATGAGGAGTTTCTTTTCACTTGGATATCCAGATCCAACAATCCAAGGAGCCCCGTAGAAGGATGAAGAAGTCAAAATCAAGGAGAATCTCATTCTCAAATTCACTTTAGTCTTAGGAGTAGAATTTGGATTATTTTCAATGGTACCCGACCACTTTACTTTCTATAGACCATGAGTTGTAATAATAAGTGGCATTTACCACATGAACTTTTAATTTAAATTTTAATTTAATTGATTTGAGTAATAATTGATGTGTTGATTGCGATATAGAATTGTATGCTTTTAGTAGTTTTTTTGATGATTTTGTATGTTAATATTTGATTTTTCCTGGAACCCGATCGGAGACTCGTGAGGGATCATTAAAACTTTTTCTACTTTAATCAAATTAAATTTTTTTAGATAATATATAAACTCTAATACTTTTAAGAAGTAAGCTCGGGATCACTGGAAGTTTGAATTGCATTTTATTGCACTTTCTTTTAGGCACCTCCCCGCCTGCGGGTTTTGGCATACCACCTGGCCTATGAGGGTGCAGATCTGTCAAGGGGAATTTGTACAATCTCTAGGGAAAAACCTATTTTTAAGCCTTTTTAAAATTACATATTTCATTTAATCATTCATTAAGTCAATTTGCATACACTATATTAGAAATAAATTAAAATGAGTCAAAAATTTAATTACAGTTAGTTTAAGTTTCATATTACCCCAACATAAGTCAAGGGGTCAAATTAAGGACTGCTATAGATGTTGGCCCTATTTTCAAAAACTTATTTTAAGTAACATCCCCACCATTCTTACATAAAATATTGGACTCATGGTTTTAAAGTGCCTAGGTGGTTTAGCTGGCTCCCCAATCTAGGCCGATATAAGTCTAAATTTTGTACTATATTAGCTAGGTTCAGGTTACTATTTTTTAGTGCCCAATTTAGATTTTGGTTCTGAGGTAGGTAAAGACTATAAGACCTCAATCTTTGGGAATATAATCCCAATCTTCTAATAAAATTGACAATTCAAACTTAAATCTCTTTCAATCAAAATTTAAGCCTTTGCTTATTTTAAGAGATTAAAACTACACCAAATGGATGTCAAGAGTGCCTTTCTAAATGGGATAATAAAAGAAGATATGTATGTTGAACAATCTCTAGGATTTGAAAATTTATAATTTTCTAATCATGTGTTTAAATTAAAAGGCATTATGTGGATTGAATAAAGTACCCAGGGCATGGTATGAAAGACTAAGCACATTCCTACTAAAAAGAATCTTTGTTAAGGGGAGCTTAGATACCACCGTATTTTTAAAAAAGGTAGGAGATGAACTACTGATTATCTAAATTTATGTTGATGATATTTTATTTGGATCTTTTAATAAAAAACTGTATGATGATTTTTTAAAAATGATGAGTAATTAGTTTGAAATGAGTATGATGGGAGAAGTAACCTAATTTCTTGGATTTAGCATAAGGCAGAAGGATGATGGAACTTTTCTTAGTTAATCAAAATATATTAAGGATATCCTTAAGAAATATGAAATGGATAAAGCCAAGCTAATTAACACTCACATGAGTTCCACTGTTCAGTTAGATAAGGATTCAAATGAAAAATTTGTTGATAAAAAATATAGAGGAATAATTGGATCACTTCTTTACTTGGTTGCTAGCAGACCTGATATTATATTTAGTATTTATCTCTGTGTTAGATTTTAAGCTGATCCAAAAGAGTCCCACTTGACTGCTGTTAAGAGAATTCTTTGATATCTCTTAGGAACCCAAGACTTAGGAATCTGGTATCCTAGGCATAGCACCTCCTTTGAAATCATAGGATGTTTTGATTCAAATTTTATAGGATGTTGAGTTCATAAAAAAAGCACTTCTAGAATATGTCAATTCATAGGATAGTCCTTATTCTTCTGGTCTAGTAGAAAATAGAACTCAGTTGCCTTGTCCACTATTGAAGCTAAATACATAGCTTTAGGGAGTTATGTGGCCCAAGTCCTCTGGTTAAACCAAAAAATTCTAGATTTAGGATTACTTGTAGGCACCATTTCAATCCTAAGTTATAACACTAGTGCCATCCGTATTTCAAAGAATCCAATTCAACACTCCATGACCAAATATATAGGCGTAAGGCATCATTTCATTAGGGACTATATTACCAAAGGAAACATAGAGCTACACCATGTAGCCACTAAAAATTAACTTGTTAATATCTTTACTAAACCGCTGGCCTATAAAACCTTTAGCACCTTAAGAACTAGATTAGGTATGATAAATATTCATGCTTAAAATTGATGCCTTCTATTTCTAATTTTTCTTATTTTATGTGTGTGTTTATTTATACTTATGAGTTTTTGCTTTATACTTTTTGATTTTATGATTATTTTATTTCAGTATTTTAAAGAATTAGATCACTGCTTACTTTTGCCCTTG
The DNA here is from genome assembly GCA_019925795.1 of Dendrobium chrysotoxum. Classification (NCBI taxonomy): domain Eukaryota; kingdom Viridiplantae; phylum Streptophyta; class Magnoliopsida; order Asparagales; family Orchidaceae; genus Dendrobium; species Dendrobium chrysotoxum. The sequence continues at coordinate 25,322,849 of CM034298.1, read as the reverse complement.
AGTTTGCTTTTCAAATGACATTTTTGACTTGTTTTTATTTAAAAGCATATAAGCAGTGATTAACTCCTCTAGAAATAGTTAAAGTAAGAAACATTGATGATTATTTTGCTTCCTCTAACTCCTTTATTAATGTATTTTTTTGAATCAAAATCTATTTCAAATTAAAAATTAGAATTTGAAATAGAGATCTATTTTATCCTTCCTATAGTAAACTATCTCATATGAATGATGTTCCAAGTTAATGAGACTCATTCAAATTTTCTTAAACCTTATTATTTGCATTTATTAGATGGATAGGATTTTTTTTTGTAGCTTACTCTTCCTTATATAAGAGAGGAAAATTTTCTCTCATATTTGGAAGATAATGTCACAACTGAGAGTCTTTGAAGGTTTTGAAAGAAGACAAGCTTGCAAAAATGACAAGAGGTACAAAATAAGCCCAAAACTGAAAATTTCTTTACGCAATGACTGCTAAATAATTGCAAGATATACAAAGTATGTCAAAATTAAAAGATTTGCAAAGTGTGCCAAATAACTAAAAAGAGGCACAAAATGTGCCTACAATAAATCAAACTTCCCTTCCTTTCTAATCTTTAAACTCTTGGAAGACTTCACGTACATATTGATATCTCTTACACCTGAATTTGAAAATCATGATTTTTGATTCATTGCATTGCAATATAATTTCTATCAGATATTTTTTCTGAAATGAGGTTTGAAAAAATCCCTTTTCCTATCTAATTTCTTTTTTGATTTAGATTTTTGTTTAAAAAAATTTTTGACCTGTATGGAGTTTGAGCTAGGGTTAACAAGATCAATTTTTTAATCTTTCTGATTTTAGTGTTGTCAATTAGTCTTTTATGGGTTTTTAGTTCTAAAAATATGGTAAATTTATCATTTACTAGAGTTAATGATTAAAAAAGGGTATTTTTATTTTGATTTATGAATGGTCTTATTTTTATTTTATTTTATATTTTTTTGTGTTGAAACCCTCCTGATCATCACATTCCATCTCATGAATTTTTCAAGTTTTTCTCACATCATCTAGGATGATTCACATTGTCCTATATGATTTGAATAAAAAAATCCAATCTCTAATCCAACACATTCAACGGCTTAAATTGATCAGTTATTGGTGATCATCCTATAGAATTAATAAATCATCCTAAACTATTCATGTCGCATAAACCATTGGATGATTTAAATGTAGTAGGCACAATCCTTTACATCACATCATCTGATACTATCCACATGTTCATACGACACGATTCACTCAGTCAATGATCATCCAGGCTGACTCCTCAGGACGATCGCTCTGTGCCTAATCATCCAAGATGATACCTAATCACCCTGTATGATATGACTGACCTTTTTCACCAATCGTCTGGATGAATTGATTGCACCTGATCGTCTAGGATAATCTCACCATCATCGTGTACAATATGGTGATTTCTTTATAAATAGCTAGTTTTCTTCATTTTCTTCACACCCTTCCACTCCTTTCTTCTTCCCTCTTGAACTCATACTCTTGCAATGGCCGGTGGGAAAACATCCAGAGTGCTTGTAGGAAGTTCTTCGAGGCGTTCAATTGATCCTCGATTCATTGAGGAATCTGATGAAGTGGCCTACAACTGCTATAAAACTACTGGTATCAATCCTTCCAAGATTATCAATTAAAATACTCTAAACTTGTAGGTACTAGACCTATTTTCTCACACCACTCTTAGATTTATTCTTACCCTTTCCTTTCATTTCAACTCTGAAATGCTATTCAAATTATTTGCAAGCTTTCACCTTAATGTTGATTTTGCTGCTCTATAATCATCTGTGAATAGAAGGCCTATAGAGATCACCTAACAAGATTTCCATGAATTTCTTCACTTATCCACCACTAGAGATAAAATACATATCTTAGCTTCTAATCCTGATTTTAATTGGACCCCTGTTAGCAACATTCTTAGGGAAACCAATATTCACTATCATGAATCCACAGTCAGCACCTTAGTCAAAGATGCCCGAATCATCCAGCACATTCCTCATAACACAATTATTCCTAAAGTTGAGGATTGAATTCACATTACTCCTATCCTTTCCTAACAGTAATTTTAATGTAGCTGACCTTATCATTCGCTACATTGAATATTTAACATGGATCCAGTCCATAAATGAAAGCCCAATCTAGCTTTAAGACATCTCATTGACTATATCCTTGAGATAAAATATAATTTTTAATTCCCTGCTCCACCTGATCACCTCTCTGTGTTATATTCTAATAGCTCCTTTCATATCCTTCATAGTACTCATCATCAACCTATGCACGAAGAGCCTGTGGCTGAAGAGGAAAGACTTATTCCTGCACTTGTCCCTATCCGCCAGCAGCCTCAGAATGATCAGCTGGTTCAGAGGTTTGATTAGTGGGAGGCTAGATTTGACTCTTATGTAGTTGAGCAACACCATGAATAAGACTTAGCTTGAGTTGATGCGTACATAGCCCAGTAACTACAACAACATGACCAGGATGTGGCCTAGTTTAGGGAACAGTATGCTTCCATTCACCATTATCTTTAGCCACCACCACCACCACCTCCACCTGATCATGATCCTACTTTTTTCTAGTTTGCTCAGTGCATTTGTTTTGGGGGTTGTACTGGTCTTTACTTCTTCACTTTGTGATGTACTTAATTTGTTCTATTTATTGTTTTCTTTTTTTCTCCTTTTTATGATGTCAAAAGGGGGAGTAGTGTGTTTGTTGCTTCTTATATTTTAGTAAAATGAGTTTATTTTCTACCGACTTATTTCTATTTTTACTTAAAAAATAAAAATAATAAGAAAAAAATAAAAATAATTTTTTTAACTCCCCTTTTTTTAGAATTTCATCATCTAAGGGGGAGTTTTAGAGAATGTAAAAGGGCTTTGAAAACTTTTAACAATAATGTTTTTCTTCATTAAAAAAAGGGAGAGTATTACAAATCTGTGCCCAAGTACTACGATTTTGAAGATAACAAATATTATTATTTCTTTATTATGACTATTATTATATATCTATTTTATTTTCCTTGCTCACCAACCTTTCAGGTCCATAAGCTCACTTGCAATGCCAATCAGCTCAAGATCTAGTATACTAGGGTTGAGTTTGTTTATAATTTCAATTTCAATATATGTTTTATATTTCTTGAGTCAAGTTATGTATCTGGTGGACCCCAAGCTTGGTAACCTTACAACCCACACTCAAGGGGGTGAGTTAGTTAGTTAGGAGAAAAATGGGGTTTTTTGAACTAATCATACAGTACGATGTAAATCGTATTGGACGATCAGTTATGCAGAAAACCATAATTAAGGCATTCATTGTTAAGTAAGATTAATTAACTAATTATACTAGATGATTAAGATCATCCAAGATGATCAATTATAGAAATGATCACCAATCATAATTTAGGCAATATTTTAATCTTCGATTTTTGTTCTAATCATACTATACATTATCTTGGAGATTTATGATAATCATGCCTAAATTGATCCTGTAATTAGGGGACTAATTATGGTTAGATTGATTGATCAGATCATTTAGTATGATATATGAAGATCATACTGGATGATCTTTAATATTTTATGGGATGATCTCCCATCATCTAAGACAAAAATCTTTTATGGGATGATTGCATTGGACATCCCGAATGATTTACGGGATGATTTTTTAATCACCAGTCATCATCCCATATCATATGGGATAATCAATACAATATATTAAATTAATCATCCTAGATAATCATAGAATCATATTGGATAATCTATATAAATACTTAAATTGATCGTACAGGGCAAGCTGATCATTTTGGTTGAAAGGGCTATTTTGTACTGATCGTACATGATGATCTTTGATGGTAAGTTGAAAATTAGGGCTCCTTTTGGAAACTCTCTATTTAATCTCTCTTATTATCCCTGAAAGTTTGTTAGGGATGTTAATCCCTTGTGAACTAGCCTGAGGCTAACCAAGAGGGGGGTGAATTGGTTATTTTAAAAATTCTTGAGCAAAATAGATTTTGAAAATTTTTTTAGATGTTTAAAAATAATTGCAAAAGTACATTGTTGTGGAGATATTGAATTAAACAGAATAACAACTTTACCACACGATCATCCATAAAAAAGTAAAGTGCAGAAATTAAAAATAGAACAGTAAAAGAATGAACACACCAGATTTTATAGTGGTTCGGTCAACTTGACATACATCCACTCCTCGGAGCCTTCCGTCCAAGTATTGATTTAGAGATATTTAATTAAAACTCAGTGACTCTCCTTCTGCTCCCATAACAAGGTGGAGAAGCCTTTACAAAACTCCTTTTCACTGACTCGGTGAAGCAGAGAACCCAGACTTCTTTTGCTTTCTCCTGAAGTAGGTAGAGAACCTTACCTCTTTTCGCTTCTTCCTGAAGCAGGTAGAGAACCTTACCTCCTTTTTCTTCCTCCTGATGCAGGCAGAGAACCAGGATCTTTTTTGCTAATAATCCTTCCCACATAGACACTAAGGGATAATGGACGACGACTTGAGACGATGACTCAAATCCTTACTTGGAGTAACCTTTGTGAACACCTCACAAACTCCCCCTCACAAGATCCTCTCTCTCTCTCTCTCCTAAGCTCTCCCTCTCCCTCTCAAGAATCTCTCAGGTGAGGACAGCAGTAAAAGATTTTTTTAGTAGCAAGAAAGAGACCTTAAATAGAAGGCTCAAAAATTACCCTAAATTTCAACTTGCCATCAAAGATTGTTCAGAATAATCCTTCGATCATCCTATACGATCAGGGTAAATTACCACCTTCTGACCTGGACGATCTAGTTCTTCTGGATGATTAGAAATAATTTATTCAGATCATCCGTGATGATTCTATGATCATACTTGACGATTAGTTTAAATCAGGAATATCATCCAGCAAATAGTTCAGGATGTCCAGGAGAAAAGTCTGGATGATCTAAAGAAAATGACTTGATTATCTAGGATAATATGTATATCACTCTGTATGATTAGTTCAAAGACATCCAATATCATCCGGCATATAGTTCAGGTCATCCAGGATAACTATATTGGACGATTTCAAAAAGACTTGATCATCTAGGATGATAAAGCTATCATCTTATATAATTAGTTCAAAAATGGTAATATCGTGTGGCACATAGTTCAGGTCATCCAGCTGAGACACACTGGATGATGAGGATTTTTAATTGATTATCTAGGATAATGTGCTCGATCAATCATTCCTTAATTACATTCCTTAATTAACTGACTAATTTAGGTATTATGGTAATGAATCATCTAGGATGATACACGTATTATCCGGGATGATTAGACCAAAATACTAAAATTAAAATCTTACCTAACTTAGTCTGGCGGCTAAAATTTTCTAATTTGAGCATATCATCTTGTACAATGGGAGTATTATCCAGGATGATCTGCTTAATCAGACTGACTTAATATGGCTACCCTAATTAGGGTTTCTATTTTCAATGGATCATCCAAGATGATATTACTATCGTCTAGGATGATATGAATAAAATCAAAATAAAAACTCTAACTCACTAAAAATCTCCCCTTGAGTGTGTCTGTGCAAGGTTACTTAGCTTGAGGATCCATTATATTACGTTTGACTCAAGAAAGGTAAAAAATTACATTGATATTGACTGACTCGATCTTGAGCTGGCTTGAATTGTAATTGATCTTGTGAACCTGAAAGGTTAGGCACTCAAACAGAAATAGAAATGTTTGTTATCATCAAAATAATAATCCTTGAATCCAAATTTACAATAATCCCTTGAGAAAATCTTTTGATGTTGAGTTGATCTGAGAGAGCTTAGAGAAGGAAGAAAGAGAGAGAGCTTGGGGGAGAGAGAGATCCTTATGAGGGGGAGTTGTGAGGGATTTATAAAGGTTACTCCAAGAAAGGTTTTCATCATCTTCTTCAATTGCTTGTCTGGTTCCTTGGTGGTTCTAGGGTAGACTTTCATCAACATCATATCCAGGTTTTCTGCCTTCACTAGGAGGGTGAAAAAGGATTCTAAGGTTCTCTGCCTACTCGAGGAGGGATTAAAAGGATTCCAGGCTTCTATGCCTACTCCACGAAGGAGTAAAAGGATTTTCAGGTTCTCTGCCTACTCCAGAAGGGAGTAAATGGATTCAAGATACTCTACCTCACTAGGTCGGTGGAAAGATTTTTTAAGGTTTCTCCGCCTCGCTGTGGGGGCAAAAGGAGAGACACTATTTTTAGTGCAATACCTGGAGAGGAGGTTTTCGGAAAGTGGACATTGGTCAAGTTGACTGAACCACTATAAATATGGTGTGTTCTTTCTATTAACTTTTTGCATTTAATTTCCATAAATTTTTTGTGATTTGTTCTGTGGAAGAAATCTCTAATTTTTATTATTATGAAAGTGATCTGCTTCTGTATCAAGGGGTTTTTTAATTTTTTATTTATTAAAGAATTTTTTAAATAACTAATTCACCCCCTCTTGGTTAGCCTAGGGCTAGTTCTTTAGGATTTAACAACCCTCACGAACTTTTAGTCTTGACATACTTTTATTTTTTTACTATATTCCACAGATATTCAAATTACTAAGCTTTACCTATAGTCTAACTTGATGGTGTTAAACCTTGCTAAGCAAACTTGCTTACATAATTTGAGTACAAGTCAAAAGGGAGTTCCATTATATCATCCATAAATGGATTATTTAAGGGTACATTAATTTCAATGGTTTTACAGGTAGAAGGTACAAAGATGTTAGCTTTGGTGTATGGGTTTAAAGAAATAGTGGCTTTCACCTCTAACCTTTTTATATCACTTTGGGAGAGTGGAGTAAGATAATATTCTCCACATACTTATTTAATCTCTCCATAGTAGATAGATTTAAATCATCTTCCCTAAGGATTTGGATCCTATCCTTATTACTATCACCTTCTATAAAATCCAAACTTTGGCTGCTTTATATTATTCCTATATTCTACAGCCTATGGCTTTTTATCAATCACACATGATTCCACCTCTAAACTAGATTTGAAATCAATATGTATTGTAGGTGCCATTATTTGCCCATTTTCTTTTATCACGTCATTTTTCCATCCTTGATCTCTTCCTCAAGATCATTGAGCCATTCTACAACCTCTTTGTGAGGGAGGAGCAAGTGACCAATGAACATAATGTTCAAAATTAAAGTTTGATATCAGAATGCTTTGCTATTTTCTTTTCTTTTTTAGTTTCTTTTACTTCTTCTTCATCTAGTTTGAGATTTTTAGAGAAGACGGTATACTTTTTAGGCATATAGTATGAAACATCCTTATATATATCTGTGTATGTATGTGTGTGTGTGTATGTATATATATTGACTTCATAAATTGAAAATGGTTGCAAATCACCCTTAATATATTGATTTACTCTCTCACAAGAGTATTTGATACACTGATGAAGGGTGGAAGGCACCATTCTATACTAATGTAGCCAGGGTCTACCCAAAAGAGCATTAAAAAAAGTTTTGGAATCTATTATATGGTGTTTGGCTTTGGTTTTCAGGTTTCCTACTTCCAAAAGCAAGGTAATTGAACCTAATGCCCTCCTACTTTTTCATTAAACCCTCACAACATTATTTTATCAAAATTTAGTTTACAAGTATCTACCCTTAGGTATGAGAGAGTTCTAATAGTTATAATGTTAATCGATGCACCCAGATCAATAAGGATATTAGATAATTTAAAATTATCTACTTTTATAGATATATATTTATATATATAATAGACGATTATGAAATCGAGTTCCCAACAGTAAATCATCATCTAAGAATATAACTTTTGGGACTTCTTTTCAACTTAGTGTTTCTTTAAACTGCATTGATGTTAACTGAGCTGTACAGATCTTTAGATCATGTAAGGCTTTGATTTAAGCCTCCCTCATTTATTTGGAAAGAGCTAAAGCATCGTAGATACTCAAATTTATAGGCAATTTTCTAAGATGTGCTAACTCATTATAATCCACTTTAGCAATATCTGAATTAGATGCATCTGAATCTGGTTGAACTGGTGTTGAGGTTTCAAGATTATCAGCCACTTGCTTTCCTTTGCTATCTACAGATTCTGATGGCGGTAACACTTTACCACTATGTAGATTTACTTGGACTATCTCTTCTGAGGAAGGATAATAGATTCTTTTAATTATGTATGTTTATTTATCTTTAGTTCTTCATCTAATAAATTATCAAAATCAGACATCTCAATATATTAAGACTATTGCGAAAGAGGTGCTTGGAGTTTCAAAGGGAAAGTTCCTAATAGTAAAAATAGTTGGTTGTGGAATCCAAATGTGCAAGAAAAGATTAAAAAATAAGAAGATTTGTTATAAAAATTGGTTTAATTGTAAAAATTTTGATAATTGAGAAATATATAAAGAGGCACGTAAGGAATCTAAGAAAGCAATATGCGATGCAAAGAGCTTAGCTTTTAGTGATTTATATAATAGATTAGATACTAAGGAGGGAGAAATATATATGTATAAGTTAGCCAAACAAAGTGATAGGAGTAGTAAGGATTTAGTTCTAATTAAGTGTATTAAGGATGAAGATCAAAAAGTACTTTCCTTAGAAGATGATATTCAACAAAGGTGGATGAGATATTTTGCTAAACTTTTAATGAAGAATGTAAAAATACAATTGACTGTAGTGACCTTAGCACCCTAAATGAAAATAAAGATTTCTATTTTTATTGGCGTATTAGTAAAACTGAAGTTAGAGAGGCTTTAAAGAAAATGAAGAGTGGAAAAGCTGTTGGACCAAATGATATTCCAATAGAGCTGTGGAAATGCTTAGGTGATGAAGGAATTTCTTGGCTTACTAAAATTTTTAATACTATTTTGAAAACTAAAAAGATGCCAGATGAGTGGAGAATGAGTGTGTTAATCCCTATTTTTAAGAATAAAGGTAATGTACAAGATTGTGCAAATTATAGAGGAATTAAGTTAATGTGTCATACCTTAAAACTATGGGATCGAGTTATGGAGCGCAGATTGCGGCGTAATACTAATGTTTCTCAAAATCAATTTGGATTCATGCCAGGTAGGTCTACTATGGAAGCCATACACTTATTAAGAGGTTTGATGGAGAAATATAGAGAGAATAAAGAGGATTTACATATGATATTTATTGATTTAGGAAAAACATATGATAAAGTTTCAGGAGAAGTGCTATGGAGAGTTCTTGAAAAGAAAGAAGTTAATAATGCTTATATTCAAATCATTAAAGATATGTATGTAGGAGCTATTACTTGAGTTCAAACACAAGGTCGTTTGACCAAGTATTTCCCTATTTTGGTTGGATTACATCAAGGATCTACCTTAAGCCCATATCATTTTGCTTTAGTCATAGATGTTCTCACTAGACATTTGCAAGAGGATGTACCTTGGTGCATGTTTTTTGCTGATGATATTCTTCTTGTTGATAAGACTAGAGAGGGAGTTGAAGATAAACCTGAATTGTGGAGGGCAACCTTAGAGTCTAAAGGTTTTTGCTTGAGTAGATCTAAAATGGAATATATGAGTGTAATTAATAATAATAGACCTAGTGAGGGGATTGTGACTTTGGGCGATCAAGTCTTTAATAAGAGTACACATTTTAGATATCTTGGATCTATTATTCAGAGTGATGGTGAAATAGATGGGGATATTATTAGCAGAATTCAAGTTGGATGGTTGAAGTGGAGGAATGCATCGGGCTTGTTGTGTGATAGAAAAGTTCCCCTGAAACTTAAGGGAAATTTCTATAAGATGGTGGTGAGACCTGCTATGCTTCATGGTGCTGAATGTTGGCCATTAAAAGAGAAGCATAATACTAAGTTAAGTGTTGTAGAGATGAGGATGCTCAGATGGATGAGTGGCTTTACCCTTAGAGATAGGATTCTTAATGAGCATATACGTGAAAAGGTTGGAGTAGCTCCAGTGGAAGATAAGATTAGACAGAGTCACCTTAGATGGTTTGGTCACGTAAAATGGTGGCCTCCAGATGACCCCGTTAGGAAAGTAGAGGTAATAGATTTGACTTATGTTAAGAAAGGTAGAGGTATACCTAAAAAGGCTTGGTTAGAAAATATTAGAAATGATCTTTCTTTATTAGATTTAAACGAGAATTTGACTTTTAAAAGGACATAATGGAGAAAAAGGATTCATGTAGCTGACCCACGTAGTGGGATAAAGGCTTGATGTTGTTGTTGTTGTTGTTGTTGTAGACATCTCAATTTCTATATAAAAAAGACCACCATGAATATTGAGGACAGGGGAATCATTATTAGAGAAATATTTAAGAAACTCTTTTAACTCATTTAAGTTTATTTCAAGTTCTATAGAATTATTTTCTATTACATTATTTTATTTAAACTTCAGCAGATATAGACAAGATATACACTTAATCTTTCTTTATTGCTTTCTTAGCCCTTGGTAAGATAAAATAAAAATCATATAGTATAAGAGATGCAAGATCTTTTACTTTACTATTAGAAGAAACTATAACTTTATTATTTACATTGCTATTTTTATTCTTAAGTTCCTCCTTCTAAATTATTGAAGGCTGACCAGTTGATCTCTTCTAAGGTTTTTCAAAAGGAAGTTTATTCTCGACTTCCTATTTAGAAGCTATTAGTTTGACCCAGAGGGGACTCTGCACTCCTTGAGATACCTGAGTAAATAAATGATAAATTTTATTTAGAATTTTCTTAGAAGATTGAGATAAAAGTATATCCAAATCATCACCAGGTTTTAAATTCAAAATTAATAAGAAAGGCTCACCAATCATACAGTTAATGGATCCTTAACTAGGATTAACTAAACACTCTTTAGGTATCACGACCAGTCCATCCTTAATATTTTTTTCAAGCCACTCCTTGAAAGTTATACAATCCTCTAACTCATAACTAATAATATGATTATATGGGTAATATCTAGGCTATCCTAATTTATCCACATCTTCTGGCCTTTTTGGTTTAGAAAATTTAATAGTGACTTCTTTAAAAGATTCTTAAAGATCTTCTTAATGGCCTCTCTTTTAAATGAATAGGTTTTATTCTTTAGAGCTTTAAACCTCTCTCTTTTCTCTCTAGAACTAGGATTGGAATGAGATTTAAGCTATAGAATAGGAGGTCTATTGCACCGTTGAGACTGTGATGGACGACCTGAATTTTTTGTTTGAATCTACATCGACTATTTCTCTTTATCAACTATAGATACTAACCTATAGTTCTTTTGTAACACCTTTTTAGGTTTTACTTTTTTGATCTCTACTGGAAATTGATCTTTCAAGAAAGTAAATTGAGACATTTTCTCTTGAAGATTGAGGCTTTACTCAAAAACTTCTAAAATGTTTTAATTATAAACCCCTTCAATAAGAAAGCAGTTGGACCATGAATATTCTTTAGAAGAATTTCTATAGTATGCTACTCTTGGAGTCGAGGTTTACATTTCATACTAATATTCCCCCACCTTAGCATATAGTCAACAAGACTTTCATCAGGATTCTATTTTTCTACTACTAGATCCCCCACCGTGACTTGGTGACATGCTCTAGGAAAATCTTATGGTAAAAATCTATTCTAGTTTTGCAAATGTGTGCACTGACCCATTAGGTATCTCAACATACCGTTCAAATGTAATGCCTAATAAACTGCTTATAAAATGTCTAAATAGTAATGCATCACTGCCTCCTACATTATAGTAACTAGCGCTAAAATGTGTTAGATGTTGCTTTGGATTTCCTGTTCTATAAAAACTTTTGAATGATGGTGGGACAAACCCTTTAGGATAAGGAACCATGTCATATTCTTTCGGATAAGTACTACCATTCAGAATAGATGAGGTACCCTTAGACTATGTTAAAGCCTCCTTGATTTGTTGTTCTACCATTTTTTTGATGTATAATGCTTGTATTATTTTCATTTCTAATTTTAGAGCCTCAGTTTTATTTTCTTTTATTACCTCTTTAGGTTTGTTGCAATGTTGGACTGATTTAATAGGAATAGAATCTATTTGAGCCTTAGCTAAAGGAACCTCTTTGCTTTGTAGGGCCACCATGAAAGTTTGGGGAGGTTTTAAGACCTCGATGAACTTTCCGTAGGTGCACCAAGATGGGGGTGAATTGATACTTTAAAAATACGGCAACAATAATACCTCTTTTTTTATTTTTTACTAGAAAAAAAGTTTAAAAAACAAATCTAAGTAATTAACTTAACACATGTGGAAGTGAATCAAAGTTTAAAATAATCTTTTTATTTTAAGGCACAAATATATCAACCAAACTATGAAAATTTTCCTTTTAGCAAACCACAAATTAACCTAATTGCAGTTATTAATAAATGACAATTTTGTGCAATAAATTTAAAGTGCAAAAATAAAAAATATAGAAAAGTAACGATAAATAAGAAAGAGCACACCAGAGATTTTATAGTGGTTCAGTTAACCTTTAACTACGCCCACTCCATGGAGTCCTGCACACCAGGTATTACACTAATACTATAGTGACTCTGCTTTTTCCCCCACAATAAGGCAGAGAAGCCCTTACAAGAACCACTTCCACTAAACCTGATGCGGCGGAGAACCATAAGCTATATCACCCTCCTGGTGATGGTAACGGACCTTCAATCCTTTTTCTCCCTCCTGAAGAAGGTAGAGAACCTGAAATCCTTCTTCACCCTCATGCTGATGGTAGAGAACCAAAATCTTTTTTTACCCTCCTATTGAAGGTAGAGAACCATAATCCTTTTTCACCTCCTAGTGAAGGCAAAGAACCCTATACTTTTGACTTTGAAGCTTCTTCCTAGAGGATTTTCAAGAACTCACCAAGGCCACAAGAGGAAGCTAGGTGAAAGCTTGCTTAGAGCAACTGTATGAATAGCCCTCACACTCCATCTCCCTCACACATATCCTCACATTTTCTTCCTTTCTAAGTCCAAAGTCTCTTAAGAATAATCTCCCTCGGAGTTCCTTCAATAACCAAAGTCCTTTTTGGAAAGACTTCAAAAGATGCTTAAGTACAAGGCTTCAAAAAACCCTAAATTTTTAATTTGGCCATCTATGTTCATACATTATGATCTGGGTTTGTATAGTATGATTAGTTAAAAAATATGACTCATCTAGTACGATGAAAATAGTCGTTCAAACAAATAGTTTAATTTGAGCAAACATATCGTATAGTACGATTAAAACTTTATACATTATAATTAGTTTAATTTCACACTATTCATATGAGATAATCATGGGGACAATTAAAAATCATCCCTATCAATCATTCAATATGATTCACATCGTACAGTATAGTTAGTGTAATATCAATAGTTTGTATAGTATGATATATATTTCATACTATATATTTAGTTCAAAAATTAAGGTTTTGTCTGGTACAATCTCTAGGAAGATCGATAATCATCTTTGCCAATCGGATGATATGATCAAGATCATATAGTATGATTAGCCATATTTAATAATCCTTGATTTAATTGACTAATCATGGGGGATAATTTAAGTAAGATTTTAAATATCGTATAGTACAATTATGATCATATAGTATGATTAGTTTAGAATTTAGTTTTAAAATTTTTTTCTTAATTTATCTAGATATTAGGGTTTCTCAAATTGAAATAAATCATTGTTGTTGGTTGATGTTTAAAAAAGGGGATTTGGTTTGTATTGAAAAAATACAAAGTAAATCAAAATTAAATTTCCTTAAGAAATTTGAAATTGTCTTTTGAATCTTAATTTTGAAAGTGAACAACCATTATGATTTCTTGATAGGTTCAGATTTAGAATTTACAAATTCTATCCTGAATATCATAGCCAAATTCAAGAAAGAACTATATATGACCCCGAAGAATAAAAATAATATTCAATCAAATTTTTAACTAGGATAATATGAATATACTATCGTTAATCTCATATTCAAAGTCACAATAAAGAATGATATATCTTCCCAAGGGACGAAGGTATTACCCCTTATCAATTATTTGAATATGATGATAACGATCATCATTGATATTGATTTTCTCAAAGAAGATTAATTAATTTTTAAAAATTGATCTGGGGTCTTTAAATCTCCTACGAGGCCAAGCCCTCGTAGATAATTACTTAATAGGAAACCAAAGTTTCATACAAAAGGTCTTGATTAAAATAATGATAAAAATTTTATTTGAAATTTTTAAGGAGTTATATCAAGGGAAGTGAGGTTGGAGTTTCAACTGGGATTGGATCAAATTTGAGCACTTATTTATAGAGGCCAACATATGGGAAGTAGGAGGCATTTTGGGATTTTAAAATAATTTAAAAATGCCTCAATCTGCCCTTTATGCTGGGCTTTAAATTTTGGATTGAGGAGAATTTTAATTCAAGTTAACATTTTATTAGAAAGGTGATGTTATATTCCTGAAGGTGGGGTCTTATGATTTTGAGTCTACCCTGGATTCTAAGTCTAATTTGACCATTAAATAATAGTAGCTTGAACCTAGCTAATGCATTATAAATCTGGACTTACCGTGGCCTAGATTAGGGAGCTAGCTAACCACCTAGACCCTTTGAAGTCCATGTATCCAGTCTTTAATGAAAGATAAGTAAAACTGTTGATTAAGTTTTTGAGAAGTGGGGCTGATGTCTAGAGCAAATCCTGAGTGGCCCCTTGACTTATGTAGGGTGATTGATTGATGGTAAAAAATAAAATGCAATTAAAATTTTGACTCTTTTTACTTTATTTCTAATACAATGCTTGCTAAATGACTCTTGAATGCATAAAATTAATATGAAGCTATTTTAAAAATGCTTAAAATTATGTTTTTTCTTAGAGATAGTACAACATCTCCTAGAAAGAATTATACCCAAATAGGCTAGGTGGTTTGCCAAAACAAATAGGGGGGAGGTGCTTAACAAGGAAGAATGTAAACTCCAGGGTCATTCTCAGGCTTACCTCTTAAGATCACTAGATTTTTATGTGAGCTTGATATTTTTTAATTAATTTACATAAAAAAAGTGCTAACATGCCGTCACGAGCCTCCGATCGATTCCAGGCTAAAGAAAAGATTGACATGCAAGAAAGAAACCTAGAAAAGTATGTAATTTCTACTACATAATCAATGTAAACAAATCAATTAAATCATTAAATTAAATGTAAAGTCTATGTGATAAATGCCACTTAATTTACAATCCAGGGTCTACAAAAATTGGAAGTGGCTGGGTACTACTGATAATAACCTAGATTATAATCCTAGAAATGACACAAGTGACTTTTGACAGTGGGATATTCTCTGTCTTCACTTCTTCGTCCTTCTACGAGCTCCTTGGATTCATCGAATATGGATATCTAAATGAAAAGAAACTCCTCCCCAAAGGGGTATTTTCTTTTCTCTTTGGATTTTCAAATTCATTCTGATTTGGAATTCCAAATGAAGAGGAACTCTCCCATGAGAGATGTTCCCATCTCTTTGGATTCAAAATAGGATGGTGATATCCCATCTCAAAGTCCACTTTCACAACACTTGACTTAATTGAATTACATTAAATCTCAAAAATATAGAAAAATCTAGAGAACCTGCATGGTTATCCTAAGTGATTATAATTAAAATTAACATCCTAAGTAGTTGCATATATTAAATTTCTTAAATTAAATTCATAGCCACGCTTAGCCATGCTCTTTTAATTTAAGGGGGGCTTAGTATGCTTAGCACTTATAGAAAATTTGTGAATTAAACTTTAATTTTCTCCCCCTCATTTTTAGCCCTGTATAAGCATGACCACCTACAAAAAATTATGTGAGCATCCTGATTATTCTTAACATAAGGGTATTCTAACGCCCATCAAATCAATTCATAGATTACATAGAATTAACATTTAAATAAATAATCACATCAAATAATTATTTGTAACCAGCATGTAATGAAATCCATGAAAAATTTGGCACACAATCGTAGGAAAGTAAAATATTAGCCTAGCCTAAAACTAGAGTTGGTTGTCCTAGTAAACCGTCTAAAGTGTGTGGAGTAAGCTGTGTGGCTTGGATATACCCTATACTGGGTAAGTGGTTAAAATTGTCCAGTGTTTTGATTTGTTAAAAGTCTTAAGGGATTTTTGTTTGAGTTTAAGTATTAGTGATTTAATATCAATTTTAAACTATATGTTAATGTTGATTGATTACTACCTATGTTTACACTAGGGTCGTGAAGCTAATTTCACCTTCCTTGGGGCTAAGTTAATAGCCTTGTAAGCCTGGGTTGCCCAGTAGTAACTAGTATTAATTAATTGATTATATTGTTTAATGCTAAAGGGGTTGATCATTTTTAATTATTTTAGTTGATCACTAAGTTTAATGTTTGGATTGATGTTTTCTGGAATTTAAAGTTAATTATTGAATTTTGGATTTTTTAATTATTTAATATATTAAATCATGGGGTCAAAATTTGACTTCTCAAATTGAGTTAAGTTCTAGAATTTTAATATTTTCCTAAATACGAAACCCTAAGGTGAGTAATTAAACACTAAGTTTGCTAGAATTGGATTTTTCAAGATTAAGTTATGAATTTTTGAAGTTTTAACACAAATTTGAACTATAATTGACCAAAATATTGACTTTTTCATTTTGACTTTTTTCTCATGATTTGATATTTTTAATAAATATTAGACCCTTAATGAAATTGGATGGCTTTGATTTTGCTCAATTTGGAATTTTTTGGAATAAGTTATGATTTTTCAAAGTTTGACTAATTAATTGAATTATTTAATTGATAAATTAAAAGGCTTTTAAAGATTTTGATCCAAACTAATTCCAAACTTTATGAAATCACTCCCAAAGGTTAGGAATGACCCATGAAAGTGTTCTCAAGTGTTTGAGAATTATTTAGAATTTTAAAATATTTTTAATTAATTAAATTATTTAAAAATTGATTTCCCTCAAGAATAAATTAATCTCAAAATTAAAGTCGAGTCAAGGGCTTTTAATTTTCTTAAAAGGGTTTAATTCTTGTCAATTTGATATATTATATATAATTTTTGGATTTAATTTAAATTTATTACTATTTTTTGAAGTTTCATGCTTCATTAATAAATTAATTTTGAGTTTATTAAATATTTGACTTAATGAATTTTTAAAATCAGTGAAAGTTCACCCTAGGGTAGGAGATATCACTAGGTTTAAGTGTTTTGAATTCCACCCCTATTGGATGCACATTTCATTTTTTGGAATTTTCCTAAATTTGTAAGACGAGTCCTTAATTATTGTCCTTAGATATCACTAGGTTGTGTAGGTTTTGAATCAAAGTTACTAACCCTTAGATATAGTGTTAAGATTAAGAGGCAACTTAAATAATTGAAAATTTAATGAGTGAGAAATTAGAGGACAATTGCTCACTAATCACTCCACGTTGAGTCCATTCATTCAAGATGAATCCCTGGTTAAAATTTTATAACCCTATTCAAATGCGTGCTAACAGAATTTAAAGTGCAATTAATAAAAAAAACTTTGAAATAATTAGATATTAAACATAGCCTTAAATCTTATAAATTCAAAACAATATCAAAATTGAAATTCAACTAATTCTTGAAAATTCAATAAAGATTAAAAACACATTAAAATAATTTTCCTCAAAATTTGAAATTATTTGGATTTATAATTAATAAAATATTAATTAAATACCAAATAATTAGTATTTGAAATTATATAAATTATATTAAATATTTAATTAAAATTAATTTTAAATAAAGTACTCAAAATTCTAAAGAAAATGATATATTAAACTTAATTTTTGGTAGAGATTTGAGTTTGCTATGATCTTTTAAAAGTTCTACTAATTAAAAGCTTTAAAATTAATTAAAATAACTAAGATTTAAAAACAGCGGCAGCAGGGGCTACGTGGCACTTTCTGATTGGATGAACCAAAATGCGCTGATGCACAGTCATTAAATATTAATGAAACTATGGCGGCGATGGACACAATTTTAACTTATCTGCATTAACACTATCGCGGGACCATTGGATAGCTCATGGTTTCAAATAGGCAGCGCAGATAGTACCAGATGAAGATCCGAACAACTGAAGATGTCACATGGTTTGAATTAAACCTGGAATGGCTAGATCTGAACTGTTGATTATAAGATTAATGGTTAAAGTTTAGCACACTTAAACATTAGCGTAAATTGAACCCTAAGATGGAAAACTCGCTCATTCTTTAAGATTAAGCAATCATTTTGAATGAAATTTTGAAAAGAGGTTATGCTAATGAATATAAATAATGGGGAGTGATTTTGAGGGTTTGAAACACATTTATTGAGAAGCTATTTTACCCTAAGTGTTTTAACACAGGGTTTCATTTTTACCTAGGTTTAATGAACAATTTAAATGATTAAAAGGATGGCTGAGCTTGTAGATTATCCATGCTCAATCTTCCTAAAGAACACACAGTCTGAAATGTCGTGGATCAAGGTGTTCGAGCCTTGGATGGAATTCTAGCCAAAGTCTTTGAAAAGTTGCCATCGGTGAGGTTTGACTGGTTGGGTTCGACTTGGGAAGTGTAAAGGGGACTGTGGGAAGCTTAAACAAAATGGGGGCCGGGCTTGAGAGGTAGTGAGAGAGTGTTAATGTTAGAATGAACTCATTTTATCTCGTGAGTTCTTTTCAAATGCCCTAATCCATGTGGACAGCTAGGATCATCTTGGCAGCATTCTAGAATGAATGACACCTGTCTAGAATGGTTGGAATGCAAAGCGAATGACAGGTGGGAGGACAATAACATGTAAAGCTTGATTTGTCCTCACATATACATGGGGCCATTAGGTTTAGGTTAAACTCAAATTCAAGGATTAAGACTAGCTTAAGAAAATTCTAGAGAATGTTTAAAACTGCTAGAATGATTAAGAATAGAGTGGAATGGGTTGGAGAGAAGGGTTTGACCATTTAAAGCCATTTGTTGACTGTTTGATTGGCTAAACAGTCAACCTATGCTTAGGTGGACATGGGTGAAATATATGGGTGTTGATGAGGTGGTTTGGAAGGAGAATAAAGCCATGGCTTTGATGTTTTAGTTGAAGTATTGATCAAATGCATCCATTTAAAGGCTTTGTTTACTAGTTTGACTAGTCAACAAGTCAAGACATGGTGAGGTGGAGTCTAAGAATGTCTAGTATGCTGCTTGAATGAATTGGAAAATCCTTAATGCAAAATGATTGGAGTTTGAATGAAAGAACACATGGAATGTGTAGTTTGACCATGGATTGAGGTTTAACCAAGTCAAAGCAAGTGTGATTTGACTCCTAATGAGTTTGAATAAATTTCAATCATTCATTTAAGTAGGCTTGAGCGCTTTAAATGTTCAAATTGACTGAATGGGTTTGATTGACACATTTTGGCTTGAATTGACCAAGTATATGGGTTTGTCAAATTTGATGATTTGACCAAGTCAAATCAAGTGTGTCATGAATATTTTAGTTATTCTTGGGTTATGTGATTGAGTGAGTTTAAGTAAATAGGAGGTTTGATTAGGTCACATATAGTGGTTTGGCTCAATTAGACCTAGTTTGTCTAGACTTAGACCCAGTTGACCAAGTTAACTATTGACTAGGTCAGGGTGACCAGTTAGCCCAAATTAGTAGGGGATGTGTTCAAAGGAGTATGAATGAATTTTAGGCTTGATTTGAGACTTATTTGAGTGTACATGGAGCTTATGATTGATCTGGTCAACCATAGTTGACTTGGTCAACCAGGTCAAACCAGGAGTTTGGTTTGGGCTCAACAAGTTTAATTTAATCTTTGGAGACCAATGGATGTGGTCTCCTAGACTGGAATGGTCAATTGAGTCAAAATGACCATTTGAACCCTTAAGGGGCCATTTGGTCAACAATGGTTAACTTGGTCAACCAGGTCAGACCAAGTCTTGGGTTTGGGTTCAACGATTTAGACTGACATTTTAGACCTAATGGAGGTGGTTTCATTCAATGGTGAAGTCATTTGGATTGAAATAACCATTTAAGCCCTTAAAGGGCATTTTGGTTAACTTGGGTCCAATAAAATGTAGTTTAATGTTTAACATGTCATAACAAAGTCTATGAGCATGATCAAGGGTCTTGAGGAAGGTCCCAAGGTCAAATTCCATAAAGTGACAGGTCTAGTGGCATAGATTATAAATATTTGAAGGTTTTGTAGCCTTTGAAACTCAATTCAATTTCTGGGGCTAAAAGTCTTTGATTTGGTTCAAATTTGGAGGGTTGGCCCTAGGGACATACCTAATAAATATACAATTGATAGATCATGAATCAAAGGTCATTTTATTGGGTTTTGAAGTGATTGAAAAATCAGTCAAAAAGGGTTTCAAGATAAGGGCTTTAACCTTGGATTTTGGTCTGGACTTCAAGACTTGAGCTAAATTCTGGATTTGATTGATTATATTTGAACTAGTCAAATCAATCACAATCAATTAAATGATTGTTAATGATTAGATAGGATTGAATCTTGATTGGAGACTAGATTGATTGAAGTATGAATTGATTGAAGTTAGGGTTAAAATTTGGATTGAAGTCTAGATTGATTGAAGCTTGAATTGATTGAAGTTTAAATTGATTGAGGTTTGACTGAGGTATAGGTTAGCAATTTAGTTAAAGTCTTGATTGAGGATTGAATTAAGTTCTGGATGATTGACAATTGGATGGTTGTTAACCATTAGATCAATAGGTAGAAATCTGAATAGGTCCTTATAACTGCATACAAAAATGAGGTCAATAATCGTACAATATGATCTACATTATACTATACGATCACTTCAATAACATTAATGATTTAATTAGCCATTAACCCTCTTCTTAGTATAATTGATTGTATAGTATGATCGTAATCGTACAATATAATTAGTTCAAAAAAAAATTTCATATCAATTTTCCCTCACTCCCCATGTGTATGTGTGCACTGTCGCCAATTTTGCATACACCCTTACATAATAAGACTCAAGAAATAGGAAATATAAGAAAGTTAGAATAATAAACTCTTTTGATTGACATCCTGGTAAATGATGTACCTGAAATGTCAGTACGTACAGACAAAAATAATATCCAATATATATGCTAGGAGAGATAAAATCTCAATAAATAATATTCCTTATCATCAAAATCACAAGCTAGGGATCCTGGATTGTAACAATCTCCCCCTTTTTGATGATGATAAATATTTTTGGTTGAAAGACAAGTTAAAGTTCTTTTCTTCTAATCTCCCTCTCACTAGGTGATAGATTTAAAAAATAGGGGTTAGAACTTATTTATTTTTTAATTTTGAATTTTTTAAGTTTAAAAAAATAAGATAAATAAAAAAAACATAAATAATTTTTTTTAATTTTAAAAAATAAGATAAATCAAAATAATACAAATAGAATATACATATAAAAGACTGATTAATAGATACAAACAGACAGACAACCAAATACTAACTCCCCCTTTCGACATCACTAAAAGGGAGGAATACACAAGATAAAAAATAAGCTACAAAATATGAAAAACATGAAGTATAACACACAAAGCCTAAAAGTAGGAAGGTCGCTGATCAGGTGGTGGTGGTGGTGGTGGTTGGAAATATTTGTGAATTGAGAAGAATTTTTCTCCAACCGCACCATATACACCTCGTGCTGTTGTTATTGCTATTGAATATGTGAGTATGGGTGGGATTCTAGTTGATCGAACATTTGTATTATCTCCTTGTAAGGGTAAGAGGTGTAGGCTGGTGTAAGTTGTGGCACTAGTGCTGGTGTTAGTTCTTGTGCAGGTGCTGCTACTGGACCTGCTCCCCCTTCTTCATCAAAATCAGGTTCATCGTGGTCTTGCCCCCAATGGTGATAGAAGAGAATATGGAAGGAAGTGTTAGTGTAAAAAATAGGAACATTGTCAGGAGGTGTAGGGTAGGTAAGCTCATATTTCTTTTCTAGTACATAGCCAATGATGTGACCAAGAGTGATATTTTTCTTTTTTTTTAGTTGAGGGAAGTCGAATGGGGTTCAGGTTTTGGATATAATCAATAAGCATTTGGGCTTCGTCAAATTAGGTATCAGACATGATGAAGTAGGTGACCAAGAAAAGTAGTGGAGTGATATTGACACAATCTCCAGCTTCAGGTATGATTAAAGTTCGAAGAATATGCTATATAACACATACATTTTGATTTAGAGAGTGGACTAGATGTTGGTGTTGATTTAGGGATGACATTTTAGATGGTTAGATTGACCACACTGTAATTAAAATCACCCTTAGAGGCCATTGATTGGGGTCATGGTCCTTCTTTGGAAAGATAGACATATGTTCCTAAGTCCTCTTTAGTGATCTCTACAAGTCTCCTATAGACATATGATCTCAAGAGAGGAGGTTCAAAACTAACCCCTAGATTTGCAAGGAATTCATATAGAAGTTCTGAATTGAAAGGGAAAGCAAGAGTGAGAAGGAATTCAAGAAGTGGAGGTAAAAAGGTTCATCACCTCATAGATCAGTGCGTGCTGATTCAACATTCTATAAGGGGTGATGTGAGCTTCCTTGTATCTGTGGTACATGAATTCATCTTCAGTGGATTGAAAGTGATAGTCGACTGGGAGATGAGAGGAAGAGCCTCCTTGGGTGAGGTGACTGCATTTGAGTGTTTCAACCATTTGAGTGCATAGCGTTGTGGCTAGGAGTTGAGAGTAGAAAAGAATTCAAGGATTTGAGTGAATTAAACTATAGAATCGCTCCAATTTATAAATTTTTTAGCTAATCATTCATTATAATTTGAGAGCATATAGTACAATTAGAAGGAGTTAAATCATCTAGATGACTTATCAGAAAAATGCAATCAAATCATACAGTATAATCCATATCATACTGGACAATCTTAAGAGATTTCATTCATCCCGAGGAGTCATTTGGATGCTTTTTAACTAAATGAATCATACAGTACAAACAGGTGTTTGTGCATGATGAAGTGGAATTATTATCATATCGACTGACTTAAATTCATCTAATAACTTTTGACACGTGTATCATATAGTATGAAAGAGTGTTCATATAATATGATCGCCAATATTCGAATATATCTGGACCGTTGATTTAACTAAGGGTAGAGATTTGTGCATGGATGTGTATATCATATAGTACAAAGTGAATCGTACTGTATAATGTGAATAAATTATTATTTGAATTTTTGAATTTTTTTTATTTTAGCTAATGAAGAGTGTGTGATGATCAGGAAACATCTACTAAATAATAATAAAAAAAAAACAACAACAACAACAAATCATGCCTTTACCCCACTACGATAATAAAACAACAACAACAACATGAATCCCTTTTCTCCATTGTGTCCTGTTAAAAGTCAAATTCTTGTTTAAATCTAATAAAGAAAGATCATTTCTAATATTTTCTAACCAAATCTTTTTAGGTCTACCTCTACCTTTCTTAACATAAGTCGAATCTAAGACCTCTACTTAAAGCATACACAAAATGAATGGTTGATTTCAAATGATAGAAGTATTTAAATTCATCTTGAATTAAGTATGAATGTCTATAACACCTAGTTTGGTCATCAAGGTGCTAAAGATATCATAGGCTAGGAGCTTGGTAAAGATGTCTACCAATTAGTCTCTAGTAGCTATATGGTGTAGTTCTATATCCTCGTGGTTACATAATCTCTTATAAAATAATGCCTAAGGTCTATATGCTTTATGTAGGGGTGTTAAATTAGATTTTTTGATATACAAATGACACTAGTATTGTCACACATGATATGAATTGTGCCTACAGACAATACAAGATCTATGATTTGTTACTTCAGCAATAGAACTTGAGCAGCATAGCTTCCTACAATAATATATTTTTCCTCAACAGTGGATAGGGCTACTGAATTTTACTTTTTATAAGACCAATAAACTATTAATTGACTTATGAATTGAGAGGTTCCTGATGTGCCCTGAAAATCCTATGATCACAAAGGATGAGCTATGTCTAGGATACCAGAAACCTAGGTCTTGGGTGCCTAATAAACAGTAGTTATGTGAGTTTCTTTTGGATCAGCCAAAAATCTAGCATAGAGATATACACTAAACATTATATCAGGTCTATTAGAAGTCAAATAAAGTAGTAATCCAATTATCCCTCTATATTTTTTTTTGATCAACTAATTTTCCATTTGGATCATTATCTAACTGAATAGTAGAGCTCATGGGAGTATATATTGCCTTAGCATTATCCATCTCATATTTCTTAAGAATATCCTTGATATATTTTGATTGGCTAAGGAAGGTTCCATCATTCCCTTACATAAAATAGTTAAGCTCTCTCATCATGCTCATCTCAAACTCTTCACTCATTATCTTTGAGAATTCATCACAAAGGTTTTTATTTATGGATCTAAATAATATATCATCGACATAAATTTTAATGATGAGTAAATGTTCTTCTACTTTCTTAAGGATTAGGGTGTTGTAACTTAGCTTTCAAAATTATGTTTTTATATTATGTGAGTTTTTGATGATACCAAAATATTATTGTGTTGATTATTATTTCTTCTAACATGTATTGTATATATTTTGTTTGTGTTGTTTGTGTGTACTAATATTTCAAGGAAATCATACTCTAGACTATCGAAGACTTCAAGACAGATTAGATTAGGGTTTTTGATAATTAAAGTCTCTTTTTTTATTTTATTATTATTTTTATTTTTCTTGAGTCTGAGAGAGTGTGATTATAATTAAATAACCGTGCACACACACATTGGGGGAGTGATTAAAAACTTAAATTTTTAAAACTAATCATACTGTATAATTTTAAATCGTATTGGTATTGCCTCCCAAAATGAAGTTAAGCAAACCATGTCTAGAATTTTTTTATACTATTCATACTGTATGATAGGTAGTTTGTATGGATGACTCACAGTGTATGAAATGGGTACGTACTAGATCATCCCTAACGAACTTGGAATTTTTTGAATAATTCATACTGTACGATACAAGAATCATACGGTATGATATATATTCGTACATACGATTAAAAGAGTACAAAATGGGATTATCCACTTTTATACCAATAAAAACATGATTTGTTTTAATAGTTTATACTATATGATGTGGGGTTCGTATAGATAATGAACATAGTACGAATTGAGGTTCGTACATAATCGTACAGGCGAATGGGTTCAGTTTTAAACTATTTGTATTATATAATGTTAGTTCATATAGATGATTAATAGAGCATAAAATTCGGTTCATACTAATTCATATAGATGAATTTGAACTATTTGTACGTACAAAGTATGATTGTATTATATGATCCAAGTCTGTTCAACTTGAAATTTTCTATTTTTCAGATAGTTTTTCTTGTCCTTTCTATATAAGGGTCCAAAAAATCTAACACTAGAGGGCCTTCTTGTGAATGAAAGTTCGATAGGGATGTTAAGCCTTAATGAATTAGTTTTGAGGCTAACCAAGAGGGGGGGGGGGTGAATTGGTTATTTTAAAAAAATTTGTGAGCAACATGAAAGATCTTTTCGATAATTTACAGCAGAAATAAGTAAACACAGAAATGAAAAAATTAACCACAGGTTTCACCCAAGCAGATAACAACAAAAAAGTAAAGTACAGAAAATAATCAGAAAGAGCACACCAAATTTTATAGTGGTTCGGTCAACTTGACCTACGTCCACTCCCCGGAGCCTCCCCTCTGGGTATTGCACTAACACAAAAGTGACTCTCCTTCTACTCCCACAGTAAGGCAGAGAAGCCTGTACAAAACTTTTTTCCACCAACCTAGTGAGGCAGAGAACCTGAACTCCTTTCGCTTCCTCTTGAAGCAGGTAGAGAACCCGGACTCCTTTTGCTTCCTCCTGAAGCAGGCAGAGCACCTGAAGTCCTTTTGCTTCCTCCTAAAGTAGGCAGAGAACCCGGATCTTCTTGCGAATAATCCTCCCACAAAAAACACCGATAAGATGAGAGATGGCAAATGGAGAAGACGACTCTGATCCTTGCTTGGAGTAACCTTTGTGGATCCCTCACAAACTCCCCCTCATAAGATCCTCTCTCTCTCTCTCTCAAGGTTTCTTTGGAAAGGAAAGTGACAAAAGATTTTTCTTGTTGGAAGAAAAAGATCTTTTAAAGGAGGGCTAAAAAATTGCCCTAAATCTCAACTGGTTAGCACATATCATCCAGGATGATCGATGGATTATCCTATATGATTAGTTCAAAATCATATGTATCAGCCTAGATGATCTAGTTCCTCAGGACGATTAGTAGATAAGAGTTGTTCAGATCGTCCCATATGATTATGTAATCAGCCGGGATGATTAGTGTAAATCATGAATTTCATCTAGAAGACCGCTCTTGTCATCCAGGGGAACTTGTGCTGGACGATCTCAAAATGACTTGATCATCCCGGACGATATGTCTATTATCCTGTACGATTAGTTTAAAAAGTGCCAAAAATCATATGGTTCACAGCTCTGGACGTACAGGTGAAAACATGCTAGATGATTTCAAAATGACTTGATCGTCGGGGACGATATGGATATCATCTCGCATAATTCATTCAAAAATAGGATTATCGTCATGCACACAGCTCTGGATGTACAGGTGATAGGCACTGGACGGTCAGGATTTTTAACACATTGTCCTGTACGGTCCTGCGATCGTCTAGGATGATATGATCGAATAAATCAAACCTTAATTACTGTCCTTAATCACCAGACTAATTTAGGCATGATTGTAATAGATCATCCAAGATGATACACGTATCGTCCGGGATGATCAGATTAAATCTCTAAAAATAAAAACTTGTCAAACTTGATCTGGCGGCTGAGAATTTCTTATTTAAACTTATCATCCTATACGATATTGAGATCATCTAGGATGATCAGCTTAATCAAACTGACTTAATATGATCATCCTAATTATAGTTTTTGTTTTCACTGGATCATCCAGGATGATGTAAAAATTATCCGGGACAATCAGAACAAAAATTGAACAGAAACTCTAATTCACTAAAACTCTCCCCCTGAGTGTGTGTGTGTAAGGTTACTTAGCTAGGGGATCAGTTACATAACATTTGACTCAATAAAAATGAAAATAGTATATTGGACCTAGATTTCAAAACAGACTGACTTGATCTTGGACTGGCTTGAACTTGCAATTGATCCTGCATACCTGAAAGATTATGTTGAAATCAAGGATCCCGAGCACTTAATTTTGATGGTGACAACTAATACTTACTGAATCCATATGGACTTCCTTAAGATTATAAATGTTTATCCTTGTATACGAGCACTAACATTTCAGGTCAGATGCACACTGCTCAAGGTTGCTGGAGACTCAAACTAGGTAGAATAGGATGTTGGAAATCTTGTAAATTTTAATTTCTTTATTTTTTATTTTCTTGAGTCTTCCACAAAAGCATGTATGTGAAAGGAGCAACCATGCACACACACAGGAGGAGATTTGTTTTCATGTTTAATTTTTTTTTTAAATGATCGTACTGTATAATTTTTAATCATACTATATGATTAATCATTAATACTCAGGCTAACGGCTATTTTTCAGGTGATTAGATGTGTAATCTAATCGTACTGTACGATGGTAATCATACTGTATGATTCGATTCAATTGAAAAACCCTAGCCGCCAGAATAAGTTTGGTAAGTTTATAATTTTGATTTATTGAACTATTTGTACTATACGATCCAGATCGTACGGTACGATTAATTAAATACTTACCAAAATTAACTCTCATAATCAGGAAATAAATGTTGGTTTCTTATTTAAAGTAGATCTTACTGTACGATAATATATCGTACAGTACGGACAGAGACAATTTCATTCATCCCTTCGATCGTACCAGAAAAAATCAAGGTTTTTTGTCCTATTTATCCTGGATGATATTTATATCGTACAGGATGATAGCCTGAAATGAAGTAATCGTACTGTATGACTAGTAGAGTGCTGGACGACTGACAGAGATGAATTCTTTCATCCTAGGGATTATCCCACAGATCGTCCTGTACGATATGTATTAAATTTGAGAACTATTCATCTGTGCTCGTACTGGACAAAGTAGTATTTGAACTGATCGTACTGTATGATTATATATCGTACTGTACGAACAGAGACGAAAAAGTTAAAATTTTTAGGGTTTCTGAAGCCTGATTTAAAAAGAACTTTTAATTTTTCAAAAACCAGTTGTTGGTCTGTCTTCTTGCTGTGAGAGGCATTGAGGGGAAGGAACTCATTAGGGAGAAGTTTTCTTTGGAGAGATCTAGGGCTTGTGAGAGGAAGGTGAAGGTGAGCTTGAGCGTGAGGAAGAAGGAGTGTGAGGGGATCACACGGTGGCTCCAAGCTAGCTGCATGCTTTGCTCCTCTTATGGCTTTGGGGAGTTTTTAGAAAGTTCTCTAGGGAAGAGAGGCTTCAAGATCAACATCGTCAAGGTACTCTACCGTCTCCAGGAGGGTGAAAAAGGAGAAGGTCCGCTGCCATCACCAGGAGGGTGACATAGCGTTTGGTATTCCGCCACACGTGGGAAGGTGAAAGTGAGTCTTGTAAAGGCTTCTCCACCTTGCTGTGGGAGCAAATGGAGAGTCAACTTTTAGTAGTGCAAATCCTGGAGTGGAGGACTCCGAGGAGTGGACGTAGGTCAAGTGACCGAACCACTATAAATACCTCTGGTGTACTTTTTCCATTTTTACCGCACTTTACTTTTCACGTATTTTATTTACTGCTCTTCATTATTTGGTGAAAAGTTTGATTTAGATTGTTTATTGTGAAATTTGCAATTGTGTCGCCTATATCGCTGTTATGAATGAACTACTAGCTTCCGCATTCTACTTATTCAATTATTATTTAAAAAAAACCAAAAAAAAAAATAGAACTCCTGTTTAGGTTTAACTTTTTAAAATACCAATTCACCCCCCCTCTTGGCGAATCTCTGACTTTCAAGTGGTATCAGAGCGGGGTTTTAAAATAGTGTTTTAGAAAACCTAGAAACGTAAGATCCATGGCTCAATTTGGTAACCGTAACACTACGGAGGGATATTCTATAACCCGTCCACCTTTATTTGACAATATACCGTTTGATTTCTAGAAAATACGCATGTCTACATTTTTATAGTCTCTAGACTATCGCATGTGGACGTTGGTTCAAGAAGGTTAATCTCCACCGTTTCGTATGTTGAATGGAGTTAAAATTGAATTAGCTTTTAATGAATGGAGCAATGAGGATAGAGAATTTGCACAGTTAAATACTAAATACTTAAATTGTTTCTTTTGAGCATTAAAATCAGAAGATTATATGTGAGTGTCTACCTGTATTACTGGTAAGGAAATTTGGGACAAATTGTGTATCACATACGAAGGGACTAGTGAGGATAAACAATCTAGGCTGAACATACTGCTACATGATTACAAACTATTCTGCATGAAACCTAATGAAACTATCTCAGAAATGTACACTTGATTCACTCAAATAGTGACATCTTTGCATGCTTTAGGGAGAGAGTTGTCTAACTCAGAGAAAGTGAACAAAATATTATGATGCTTGCCTAGTTCGTATGATGCAAAAATTACTGCAATAACTGAGTCAAAAGATCTAAATATTTATTCAATTGACAACTTACTTGGGTCACTCATTGCCTATGAGCAAGGAGTGAGTCAACGATAAAGTGATGCACGTGAAAAGAAGAAGGAGCGAACAGTGGCCTTAAAAGTGAAAAATTCTGAAAGTGACAGCTCTGTAGCAGAGGAAGATGATGACATAGCCTTAATGACTCATCAGTTCAAGAATTTTCGGAAACAAAAGCAACGCCGTCATCAAAGCAATTGGAACAAAGGTAAAAGCTCAAAGAATACTAAAGTTGCTTCTGACACAATTTACTTTGAGTGCAGGAAACTCGGTCATCTCCGAGCTGATTGCCCCAATATTAAGACTCAACAATCCAAAGAAAAGGGCGAGGAAAGGCCAAAGTTCAGAAAGGGAAAGTCAAAGACACAAAAAGCATTTTGGGCCAACTCTGCCTCAGAATCATCAGAAGAAGAAGCAGAGGAGGAGGTAACAAATTTATGTCTTATGGCTAATGATAATCTTGATCAATTAGATCAAGATGAGGTATGTCAACTTTCTTATGATGAGCTATTGATTATTTCTGAAAAAATTCATGAGTCGTATAGAAAGTTAAAGAAAAAATAAGTTAATCTTAACACTGAGTTTAGTACTTTACAAAATGAGCATGCTAGTGTTGTTAAGGATTTTTTTGACCTAGATAAAGATCATGTCTCTGCTTGATGAATTTGATGCATTAAACAAGAAGCATATTGAATTAATCACTGCACACGATACCTTGAAATCATCACATGTTGAACTAGAGAATGCATTTAAGGAACTAGAAGAACTTGCAGAGGAACTACATAGAAGTGAGCATACATTGAGATTTGAATACGCAAGCCTTAACCAAAATAATAAATTTTTAAAAGAAAAAATTCATGCATTTGAAAACAATAAAACACCTCCCATGGTTGCTGAGTTTTTTCAGCCTCCGCCATGTGAACCATCTCATTCAAAACCTGCACGGCATGCATCATCCAAACCCAGGAATAGACACTACCACCCCCGTAGATTAGTGAACCCATTTCCCAGTGTTAGGTGTTATTCTTGTGGCATGCTAGGTCACATAGCCCGTACGTGCATAATTCACCATAGAATACATCTAGTGTGGAGACCTAAGCTGCATTCATCACAGCATAACATGCATATATTTCACTCATATAAGCATGAGGTGGAACCCAAACTCACTTGGGTTCCCAAAACTAACATGTGATTAAAATTGTAGGGATGCTCTCACAAAAGACCTAGTGAGAGCATGTGGTACCTGGATAGTGGCTGCTCGAGACACATAACTGGAGACATGAAGCAGTTCGTGCACTGAAGGCCAGGTCAGGAGGCAAGGTAACTCTCGGAGACAACACCACCAGAAAAGTGGTGGGCTAAGGTATCATTGGAAACTCTAAGAATTTGATAATTGAAAATGTATTGTTAGTCGATGGTTTAAAGCATAACCTTTTAAGTATTAGTCAACTATGTAATAAGGGTTTTGACATTAAGTTTCGGTGTAACAAATGCATGATTTGCTTAAATGGTACACTTGTGTTAGAAGGAAAATGCATAAATAATGTCTACATGTTAGATTTAAACTGCATTGAAAACTCAAACTCTTTGTGTCTGAAAATAATAACTGATGACTCTTGGCTATGGCATAGGAGACTATGCCATGCTAGTATGAAAACACTTATGAATATCACTCAGAAAGACTTAGTTAGAGGCATACCTAAGTTAGACTTTACCAAGGACCATTTATGTGATGCCTGTCAACTAGGAAAATAGGTGAAATCATCATTTCATTCAATTAAGGATATCAGCACCACTAGGCCTCTAGAAATTCTACACATGGACCTATTTGGACCAGTTAGTACCGCTAGCCTAGGAGGAAAATCTTATGGATTTGTAATAGTGGATGACTTCTCTAGGTTTACTTGGGTGAAATTTTTAGCACATAAGAGCGAGTCATTTGAAGAGTTTAGAACTTTCTCCACTTGGATTCAAAGAAAGTTAGGATGTGAAATTAAGACAGTTCATAGTGATCACGGTGAAGAGTTTGAGAATGATAAGTTTGAATCATTTTGTAAAGAGATTAGAATAGAACATAATTTCTCTACACCTAGAACTCCTTAGCAAAATGGAATAGTAGAAAGAAAAAATAGAACTTTAGTTGAAGCTGCTTGGGCTATGTTAGCTGAATATACTTTTCCTAGATATTTTTGGGCAGAAGCAATGAATACTGCATGCTATGTTCTAAATAGGATAAATGTTAGATCCAAACTTAATAAGACACCCTATGAGTTGCTTAAGGGTAGGACACCCAATCTTTCCCACTTACACATTTTTGGTTGCAAATATTTCATCTTAATCAATGGCAAGTCACCCTTAGGAAAGTTCGATCCTAAATCTGATGAAGGGGTTTTCCTAGGCTACTCATCTGTAGGTAAAGCCTATAGAATCTTTAATAAGAGGACCCTGGTAGTATAAGATCTACCCATGTGGTATTTTATGAATCCAATAAGACCTCTGAATCTAATCATGAAGAAGAAGAAGTTGAGATTATACGGGGAGTAGAAACCATTGCCATAGAGACTAGAGTGGAACCTCAGGAACATCTTACTAGAGATTGGAAATATTCTTCTAGTCATCCTAAAGAACTGATCTTAAGAGACCCATCAGTAGGTGTAAAAACTAGGCATGAACTTAGAAAAGAGGTTACTCATTCAACATTTATATCTCTGATTGAACCCATAAATATTGATCAAGCCTTAGGAGATGAATTCTGGATCCTAGCAATGCAAGAAGAGTTGAACCAGTTCGTTAGGAATGATGTATAGGAATTAGTCAAAAGACCTAAAGAACAAAGCGTGGTTGGAACTAAGTGGGTCTTTAAAAATAAGATGAATGACTCTGGCATAGTAGTGAGAAATAAGGCTAGATTAGTAGCAAAGGGTTACAACCAAATTGAAGGAATAGACTTTGAAGAAACCATTGCACCCGTGGCCAGACTAGAAGCCATTAGAGTACTCTTATCTTTTGCTTGCTTCAAGGGTTTCAAATTATATCAAATGGATGTAAAGAGTGCTTTCCTAAATGGGGTAATCAAAGAGGATGTCTATGTTGAACAACCCCAAGGATTTGAAAACTCACAATTTCCAAATCATGTGTTTAAGTTGAAAAAGGCACTATATGGACTAAAGCAAGCACCAAGAGCCTGGTATGAAAGACTTAGTACATTCCTACTAGATAGAGATTTTGTTAAGGGTAGTGTGGACACCACCTTATTCTTGAAAAGGGTAGGAGATGAGATACTCATTGTTCAGATCTATGTAGATGACATCCTGTTCAGATCTTCTAAGAAAATCTTATGTGATGAATTCTCAAAAATAATGAGTGATGAGTTTGAAATGAGTATGATGGGAGAACTTAATTACTTCCTTGGATTTAGTGTAAGATAGTTGGAAGGTGGAACATTTCTTAGCCAAACTAAGTACATCAAAGACATTCTTAAAAAGTATGAAATGAAAAATGTTAAGTCCATGAACACTCCCATGAGCTCTAACATTCAATTAGATAAAGATTCAAATGGGAAGTCAGTGGATCAGAAGAAGTATAGGGAAATAATTGGATCACTTCTCTACTTAACTGCCAGTAGACCAGATATAATGTTTAGTATTTGTCTCTGTGCTCGATTTCAAGCACATCCAAAAGAATCTCACATGACTGTTGTCAAAAGAATTCTTAGATATCTACTAGGCACCCCAAACTTAGGAATTTGGTATCCTAGACACAGCACTATGTTTGAAATCTTAGGGTACTCAGATTCGGATTTTACAGGATGTAGGGTCGATAGAAAAAGCACATCTGGTACCTGTCAATTCATTGGACAATCATTAGTGTCTTGGTCTAGTAGGAAACAGAATTTGGTAGCCCTCTCGACAGCTGAAGCTGAATACATAATGGTAGGAAGCTGTGTTGCACAAGTCCTTTGGTTAAAATAACAACTTTTAGATCTTGGACTACCTGTAGGAACCATCCCAATAATGTGTGACAACACTAGTGCAATTTGCATATCCAAAAATCTAATTCAGCACTCACGAACAAAGCATATAAACATTAGACATCACTTGATAAGAGATCATGTAGCCAAAGGAGATATTGAACTGCACCACATTACGACTGGAGATCAATTGACAGACATTTTTATAAAACCATTAGCTTATGACACATTTAGTACCCTGAGAACAAAATTAGGTGTCATAGACATTCAAGCTTAAAATAATTAAAAACCAAAAAAAATTAAAATATATATATATATATATATATGTGTTTCTGTGTTCGTCTTGTTTAATTAAAAAAATAAAAATAAAAATAAAAAAGGGACTTTCCTGATCCTCTCACATTCACCTTGCTGATGCTCAAAACTTGAATTTCTGTGAACATCGTACTGTATGATTTAATATCGTCCAGTACGATTATCCCTAAATCACTCAAATCTCAGCCATCCACTCCATCCACGGTCCAGATCTCTCCTGTCTTGCACATATCATACTGTACGACTCACCACTCGTACTGTACGATACACATTATTGGTCATCATACTGTACGAACACCACCTCGTCTGGTATGATCCACGTGTTAATATGGATTGGGTCGAATTTAAATTCGGTCGGTATGAAAATTATTGCCCTTCGTACTGTACGAACACCTGTTCGTACGGTACGATTCATTTTGTCAAAAGTCGTTCAAACGACTTCTTGGGACGAACGCTTCGCACTCACATTCTTCCAGTACGATTCTGATCGTACTGTACGATTTGACTCTCTTTTTCCGAACAGTCATCCAGATGAAATAATTGCACCTATCGTACTACACAATCCTCAATCTTACTGTACGATACTTCCAAAATTCTATAAAATTAGAGGCATTCTTTGGTTAAGATCGCTCATTCCTCTTCCAAGTCCTCACTTTCTCCATCCACTTCCTCCACAATGTCTGGTGCAAGCAAGCGCGGCCGAATGATAGTGGGGAGCTCTTCCTCCTCTCGGCGGTTCGACGACCGCTTTCTCTCCGCTGCTGACGAGAAAGCATACAATAAATTCAAAGAAACCAAAATCACCCCATCTCGAATGTTGAATCAAGCTGCTTTGAACTTCGAGGTGATGAACCTTTTCGCCTCCACCACTCTTCAATTTCTGTTGACTCTAGTGTTTCCCTTCCACTCAGAACTACTTTTTGAATTTCTTACAAATCTTAAAGTCAACCTCGAAAACACCACTTTTACTTCCTATGTATGCAAATAGCACATCGTTATCACTGTCAACGACATAGCTGCACACAGTGGGCTATCCACTGATGGCCCTTGTCCCCAATCTATGATCTCATAGATTATGATTGGACCTCAGTTAACATGACCCTTAGAGGTGTCCCATCTAATCAACACCTGACCCTTGTCCAAACCCTGAATCAAAATGCACACGTTATCCAGTATGTTCTTCGCACGTCCATCATACCCAAAGCTGGAGACCGCATCTATATTACTCCACTGCTATTTGTGGTCACTTACCTAATAATGTCTGGAACCAAATTCAATGAAGCCCAAATAATTTTTGATTATATCCATACCCTGTCTACATTCTGATATTTAGGTGCCCGCCGAAAACTAAACCTTGCTTTAGGACATGTCGTCGGCTACATCTTAGATGCTAAGTATCAACTTCATTATCCTCTACCTCCAGATCATCTCCCTATCTTCTATTCATATGCCTCTTTTCATATCTTATTTCATTGGGGGGCCGCTCAAGCTGATCCTGAGTTTGATGAAGAAAAGGCTGCTACTCCTGCCGATGCACCTCCACCACCATCAATACACCCACTTGGACCTGCCCATCCTGCCTACCCTCATGATGACATCATTCAATGCCTTGATCGATTGGAGACTAGGCTGGATTCCTATATTGCTCAACAACATCAAGAACATGAAAGTGATAGGAAATGGTTCAGGGAGCGCTTCACTGCCATCGATCACCAGTTTGCGTCCCTCTATTAGTACTTTCAACTGGTTCCACGACCTCCACCACCACCTCCGGATCAGGATCCTGAATTTTGAATATTTCAGTTGCTTATGTTGTATTTTTCTATTCTAGTTTTTTGTCTTTATTGTTGCTTATTTGTTCTTCCCTTTTTGGTGCTGTCAAAAGGGGGAGATGTTTCTGTATGTGTTGCATTTCTTTTTGTGTTGTTATATTTTTACTATTAATGTTATCAGTTGTTTATGTTTACTCTTTTGTTTATATTATATGTTGCTCATTCTCTTGTTATGTTTTTTCTATATGTTATAATAATAATTAAAAAAAATACAAAAATTGTTTTTTCTCTCCTCCTATTTTAAAAATAAGTTATCCTTCTGAGGGGAGCTAAGGAAGACATAACAACTGTAGCCATCAGAAAATATTATTTGACACCATCAAAAAGGGGGAGATTGTTAAAATCCAGGATCCCAAACACTTAATTTTGATGGTGACAACTAATACTTACTGAATCCATATGGACTTCCTTAAGATTATAAATGTTTATCCTTGTATATAAGCACTAACATTTCAGGTCAGATGCACACTGCTCAAGGTTGCTGGAGACTCAAACTGGGTAGAATAGGATGTTAAAAATCTTGTAATTTTTAATTTCTTTATTTTTTATTTTCTTTAGTCTGCCACAAAAGCATGTATGTGAAAGGAGCAACCATGCACACACACAGGGGGAGATTTATTTTCTTGTTTAATTTTTTTTAATAATCGTACTATATGATTTTCAATCGTACTGTATGATTAATCATTAATACTCAGGCTAACGACTACTTTCCAGGTGATTAGCTGTGTAATCTAATCATACTGTATGATGGTAATCATACTGTACGATTCGATTCAATTGAAAAACCCTAGCCGCCAGAATAAGTTTGGTAAGTTTATAATTTTGATTTATTGAACTATTCATACTATATGATCCAGATCGTACGATACGATTAATTGAATACTTACCAAAATCATCTCCCGTAATCTGGAAAAAAATGTTGGTTTCTTATTTAAAGTAGATCGTACTGTACGATAATATATTGTACCGTATGATAGACATAGACGATTTCGTTCGTCCCTTCGATCGTACCAGACAAAACCAAGGTTTTTTATTCTATTCATCCTGGATGATAGCCTGAAATGAACTAATCATACTATACAACTAGTGGAGTGCTGGACGACTGACAGAGATGAATTCTTTCATCCCAGCGATTATCCCACAGATCATCCTGTACGAACAGTTGAAAATAATATGATCGTCCTGTATGATATGTATATTATACAGTACGATATGTATAAAATTTGAGAACTGTTCATCTGTGCTCGTACTGGATGAAGCAGAATTTAAACTGATCGTACTGTATGATTATATATCATATTGTACGAACAGAGATGAAAAAGTTGAAATTTTTAGAGTTTCTGAAGCCTGATTTAAAACAAACTTTTAATTTTTCAAAAACTAGTTGTTGGTCTGTCTTCTTACTGTGAGAGGCATTGAGAGGAAGGAACTCTTGAGGGAGAAGTTTTCTTTGGAGAGATCCAGGGCTTGTGAGAGGAAGGTGAAGGTGAGCTTGAGCGTGAGGGAGAAGGAGTGTGAGGGGATCACACGGTGGCTCCAAGATAGCTGTATGCTTTGCTCCTCTTGTGGCTTTGGGGTGTTTTCAGAAAGTTCTCTAGGAAAGAGAGGCTTCAAGATCAACCTCGTCAAGGTACTCTGCCGTCTCCAGGAGGGAGAAAAAGGAGAAGGTCCGCTGCCGTCACCAGGAGGGTGACATAGTGTTTGGTATTCTGCCACACCGGGGAAGGTGAAAGTGAGTGTTATAAAGGCTTCTCCGCCTTGCTGTGGGAGCAAAAGGAGAGTCAACTTTTAGTAGTGCAAATCCCAGAGTGGAGGACTCCGAGGAGTGGACGTAAGTCAAATAACCGAACCACTATAAAAATCTCTGGTGTCCTTTTTCCATTTTTACCGCACTTTACTTTTCACGCATTTTATTTATTGCTCTTCATTATTTGGTGAAAAGTTTGATTTAGATTGTTTATTATGAAATTTGCAATTGTGTCGCCTATATCGCTGTTGTGAACGAACTACTAGCTTCCGCATTCTACTTATTCAATTGTTATTTAAAAAAAAAACCAAAAAAAAAAATAGAACTCCTGTTTAGGTTTAACTTTTTAAAATACCAATTCACCCCCCCCCCTCTTGGCGAATCTCTAACTTTCAGATTAAACAGGCAACCAGAGATAGAAATGTTTGCTATCATCAAAATTATAACCTTTAAAACCAGATTTGCAACAATCTTCCCCTTTTTGATGATGGCAAACATTTGTTAAATAGTTTTAAATCAAATGGACAGGAGTACTCAACACACATACGAAAGAAAATATTTCATTTCAAATTCACTAAACACAAAACACAATAAGGAAAATAATTACAAATTGAAAAACAGTACAAGAAACTACTAATCACTCAAAACAAAAATACTAAATCCCCCTTTTGACATCATAAAAAGGAGGATGAACATACAACACAATACAAATAGAAAACATGACAACACAAAAAGCTAAGAAGGAGGTGGATCATGATTTTTTTTAAACGATCAGCTCTAGTAATTCAAAATTTTTTCCTTGATTTTTAATCCAAAAACCCATAAGAAGAAGATCGACAATGCTGAAATCCAAAAAAGTTCGAAAATCAACTTTCGTAACTCCCACCTCGGACACCTTATAGGTTCAGATTTCTTTCAAACAAAAATCCAATTCAGAAAAAAAGAAATTAGAATAAAAAAGAGATCCTTTCAAGCCTCATTCCAGAAAAATATCTGATATAATAGTATTACAAAGTAAGGAATTAGAAATCATGATTTTTCACCTCAAGCTTTTGAAAATATTAAGTGGTGCATGGATTTTTCTAAGACATTTAAAGATCTGAAAGGGAAAAAAACCTATTTCTTTGTGGGCTCATTTTGTGCCTCTTTTTCAATTTATTTGGCACTTTGCGCATCTTTTGATTGTTGATACACGTTATGTATCTTTTTAATTTTTTTGGCGATATTGCGCATCTTTTCAGTTTAGGCTAATTTTGTGGCTCTTTTTATTTTGGCACTCTTTGCGCATCTTTTGCAAGCTTGCTCCCTTTCAAAATCGTTAAAAAATCTCAGCTGTGAAATTATCTTCCAGACATAAGAGATGACAAAACCCACTCTCTACAATAAGGAAGAGTAATTCATAAAACAAAAACCATACATCATATGATAAGTGCAATCACTTGATTCAGAAAAACATACCAATGACTCAAAACTTTAAAAATACTATTCATATGAGGTAGATTACTATAGGAAGATAAAATAGATCTCTATTTCAAAAACAAACTTTTTAGTTTTGAAGAAGATTTTTATCCAAAAGAAATAGAACACTATTAAAGGAGTTAGAGGAAGAGAAATAATCATCAATGTTTCTTCCCTTTAACAGATCTAGTGGAATCATTCACTGCTTACAAGCTTCTAAACTAAAAATAAGGCAAAACTTTCAGTCAGAAATTTAGTTTATCAATAGTGGTGAGCAGTGATCTGATATATATATATATATATATATATATATATATATATTATTTTTTTATTTTAAAAGGAATAAAATAGTATATAAAAAATAAGTAGGAAATCTCATCAAAATAAATGCTTAAATAAAAAAAACAACAAAAGGTAAGAAAAAAATTAGCACTGAATAAAAATAAATTAGGAAATAGATAATCAAATCAAAAGATTAACAGAAATAAAATAAAATAAAAATAAAAAAAAGAAAAAACTCAAAAATTATCAGTCATCAGAATCAAGCATTTATATCAATCACACCTAATCTGGTCCTCAAAATTCTGAATGAGTCAAAGGCCAGTAGTTTAGTAAATATGTCATCCAGCTGATTTTCAGTTCTTACATGATGTAGCTCAATGACCCCTTTTGTAACATGGTCCCTAATAAAGTGATGCCTTATATCAATGTGTCTGGTTCTGGAATGTTGGATTGGATTCTTAGAAATGTAGATGGCACTAGTATTATCACACAGAATAGAAATATTGCCCACAGGTAATCCTAAATCCAAAACTTATTGCTTCAACCAAAGGACTTGGGCCACACAACTTTTTAAGGCAATGTACTCAGCTTCAGCAGTGGAAAGTGTAATTGAGTTCTATTTTCTACTGGACCAGGAGACTAAAGACTGTCCTATGAATTGATAAGTTCTAGAAGTACTTTTTCTATCCACCCTACATCCTGCAAAGTCAGAATCAGAATATCCAATAATCTCAAAAGAGTTGTTGTGCCTAGGGTACCAGATTCCTAGGTTTGGGGTCCCTAAAAATTAACAGCAGTCAGGTGGGACTCTTTAGGATCAGCTTGAAACCTAGCACAAAGATAAATACTAAACATAATATCAGGTTGGCTAGCAGTCAGGTAAAGCAGTGATCCAATTATTCCTCTATACTTCTTCTGATCAACAGATTTTCCATTTGAATCCTTATCTAACTGAACAGAGGAGCTCATGGGAGTTTTGATTGTCTTGGCTTTATCCGTTTCATATTTCTTCAAAATGTTCTTAGTGTATTTAGATTGATTGAGAAAGGTTCTATCATCCATTTTCCTTATGCTAAACCCCAAAAAGTAGAACAATTCTCCCATCATACTCATCTCAAACTCCTTAATCATTATTTTAGAAAATTTATCACATAAATTTTTGTCAGAGGATCTAAAAAGTGTATCATCAATATAAATCTAGACAATGAGTAAATTATCCCTTATTCTCCTCAGAAAAAGGGTGGTATCTACGGTCCCCTTAACAAACTCTCTTTCTAATAGGAACGTGTTAAGCCTCTCATACCAAGCTCTGGGTGCCTATTTCAATCCATATAAGACCTTTTTTAATTTGTAAATATGATTTGGATATTGGGAACTCTCAAGACCTAGGGGTTGCTCTACGTAGACATCCTCTTTTATTATCTCATTTAAAAAGACACTCCTGACATCCGTTCGAAATAACTTAAATCCTTTATAACAGGCAAAGGCTAGTAGCACTCTAATGGCTTCCAATCTAGCTACAGGGGCAAAGGTCTCCACAAAATCAATCCCTTTAATCTGATTGTACCCCTTAACCACCAATCTTGCCTTATTCCTAACCACCACCCTAGAATCATTCATCTTATTCTTAATGACCTACTTGGTTCCCACTATACTTTAATTCCTAAGTCTTTCTACTAACTCCCAAACATCGTTCCTTACAAATTAATTTAGTTCCTCTTGCATAGCTAAGATCCAAAATTCATCAGAAAGGACTTGATTGATGTTGGTGGGTTTAGTCATTGAGATAAAGGTAGAGTGGTTTACTTCTTTCCTAAGTCCATGCCTAGTACTAACACTTTCAGAAGGGTCTCCTAAGATCAGTTCTTTAGGATAACTTGAAGAATATCTCCAATCTCTAGGCAAGATGTTTTGAGGTTCTACCCTTTCCTCTAGATTTATATTTTCAACCCCTCGGGTAATCTCTCCTACCTCTTCTTCTTCCTTAACTCTAGTCTCCTTAGGATCAAATTCATCAAACACCACATGAGTTGTCTCTTCCACCACCAAAGTCCTCTTATTAAATACCCTAAAGGATTTCCCCACACTAGAATAGCCTAAGAACACTCCTTCATCATATTTGGGGTCAGATTTTTCTAAGGATTATTTTCTATTATTCAGAATGAAAACCTTACACCCAAAGACATGGAGATAGGATAGGTTTGGAGTTCTACTCTTAATGATCTCATAAGGTGTCTTATTCAGATTGGATCTAACATTCACCCTATTCAGCACATAACAGGTAGTGTTCACAACTTTAGCCCAAAAGTATTTTGGAAGTGAATACTCAGCAAGCATAACTCTAGCAGCTTCCACTAAGGTCCTGTTCTTCCTTTTAGTTATCCCATTCAACTGAGGGGTCATAGGAGTTGAAAAATTGTGGCTAATCCCTTACTCCTCACAGAAAGTTCCAAACTTTACATTTTTAAACTCTCCACTATGATCTCTATGAATAGTCAGGATCTCATAATCTAACTTCCTCTGAATCCAAGTAGAGAAAGACATAAATTTCTCAAATGACTCAGATTTATGTAACAGAAATTTAATCCAAGTGAACCTCGAGTAATCATCAACAATCACAAAACCATAGACTTTCTCCTCCTAAGCTGGCAGTGCTAATGGGTCCAAAGAGATCCATGTGAAGGACTTCTAAAGGTCTAAGGTGCTAATGTCCTTAACAGAGTGAATGGAGGACTGGACTTGCTTCCCTAATTGACAGGCATCACAGTGGTGGTCCTTAGTGAACTTAATCTTGGGGACACCTCTAACTAAGTCCTTTAGGCTGACACTCCTATGGGTTTTCATACTGGCATGACATAATCTCCTGTGCCACAATCAAGACTCATCAGCAGCAATTTTTAAGCAAATTGAAACATCAGTTTTAAAGCAACTTACATCCAACATATAGATATTATTGATCATTTATCTCTGCAAAATAATTTTATCATTTAAGCTTAAGATGCAACAAGTGGGCAGGAATTTGATGTTGTATCCTTTGTCACAGAGTTGATGATGCTCAGCGGGTTGTGTTTCAATCCATCTACAAGCAAAACATTATCAATCATGAAATTCTTTGAATCACCAATTATGCCTGATCCTACCACCCTCCTGGTGGTGTTGTCTCCAAGTGTAACCTTGCCTCTAGCCCTGGCCTCCAATGAAATAAATTGATTTGCATCTCCAGTCATGTGTCTTGAACATCTGCTGTCCATGTACCACATGCTCTCACGAGGTCTTGTATGAGAGCACACTTACAAAATCATCAAATATCAAATTTAGGAACCCAAACAGGTTTGGGTTCCTTCTTATGAAAAGAAGAATGCAATGCATGTGTGCTGTGTTGTGAAATAAGCAATTTAGGCCTCCACACCCAATGTGTACTATGGTGAATAGTACAGGTGTGGGAGATATGTCCTAACATGCCACAAGAAAAACATCTAACACCAGGAAAAGGGTTAACTAATCTACGTGGGTGATAGTGCCTCTTCCTAAGTTTGTATGAAACATGCTTCGATAATTTTGAAACAGATTCTTCAAAAGGTGGAGGTGCATAAAATTATGCAAAATAGGAGGTGTTTCATTTTTCTCGAAATCACTAATTTTTACTTTTAAAAATTCATTCTCCTTCTTAAGACTTGCAATTTCAAAGTTCAATACTCCCTTACTACTCTCCACGTCACATGCCATGTTGTCTAATTCATTAAAAGCTCTTTCTAAATCAACATGCGAGGCTTTCAATGAATCATGCTTAGTAATCAGATCAGAATGCTTTTTATTCAATTCATCAAATTCATTAAGTAAAGACATGTGATTGCTATCAAGTGTAGAATGATCTTTAACTACTGAATCATGCTCTTTTTACAAGGTTAAGAAATCTAATTCCAGGCTAGCATGCAATTTCTTAAGTTTCCTATAAGATGAATGAATTTTCTTAGAAACTTCTAGCAATTGATCATAAGTAAGCTCACATATCTCTTCTTGATTAGACTGATCAGGATGATCATCAGCTTTAGTCTCAGAAGAGTCGGATGCAGAATCTGCCTAAAATGC
This sequence comes from Dendrobium chrysotoxum, assembly GCA_019925795.1. NCBI lineage: Eukaryota > Viridiplantae > Streptophyta > Magnoliopsida > Asparagales > Orchidaceae > Dendrobium > Dendrobium chrysotoxum. Next base: position 25,279,525 of record CM034298.1, on the reverse strand, counting down.
ATTTCGAATACGCTTCTAGTCCTTCCTGAACTTGAGTTTCTCCTTACCCTTCTCTTTTCTAGGGTGAGCTTTAAGTGTAGGACAATCAGCCTTAATGTTTCTAGGCTTCCTGCATTCAAAACAAACAGTATCAGATGAACCTTTAAAATTTTTACTAGACTAACCCTTATTCCACTTCTGAAAGTTCTTATGTTTCTTCCTTAGAAAACTTTTGAATTGCCTAGCGATTAAGGCAACATCATCGCTATCAGACCCAGAAGAATCAGTGTCAGTATCATTGGCCTACAGTGCCAAAGTTTTCTCCTTCTTCTTCTCACTTGCATCAAGCTATCTTTGGTTCACCTCTTGCTCGTAAGAAATGAGTGACCCAAGTAAGTTATCAATAGAATAATTGTTCAAATCTTTCGATTTAGTAATTGCAGTTATCTTAGCATCAAACAAAGAAGGCAAACATCTCGAAATCTTGTTCACATTTTCATAGTTTGTAAGTTCTCTTCCTAAAGTATGCAAAGAAGTGATAATTTGAGTGAACCTCATATACATTTTAGAAATAGATTCAGTAGGTTTCATGCAAAAAAGTTCGTAGTCATGAAGCAATATGTTTAACCTAGACTATTTGACTTCAGTTGTACCTTCATAAGTGATGCACAATCTATCCCAAATTTCTTTACCAATTGTACAAGTAGAAACACACATATAATCCTCAAATTTTAAGGCATAGAAAAAATAGTTTAAATATTTAGCATTCAATTAGGCTAAGTCACGATCATCAAAAGTCCATTTAGTGAAAGGCAGTTTAGTTTTAACATTGTTAATCATTCTAAAAGGTGCTTCATAGCCATCCTTAACAAGCATCCACATGTGATAATCATTAGATTGAAGAAAAGTGGACATGCGAGTTTTCCAAAAATCAAAAGGTATGTTATCAAACAATGGCGGTCATGTAATTGAATAACCTTTAGCAGTATTACGATTACCAAAATTAGCCATGGATCAAATTCAAAAGTTTTTAAACTTAATTATTGAATCCCTCTCTGATACCACTTCAAAGTTCGATAGGGATGTTTAGCCCTGATGAACTAGTCCCGAGGCTAACCAAGAAGGGGGGTGAATTAGTTATTTTAAAAAAATTTGTGAGCAACAGGAAATATCTTTACGATAATTTTCGGTAGAAACAAGTAAACACAGAAATGAAAAGATCAACCACAGATTTCACCCTAGCAAATAATAATAGAAAAGTAAAGTGTAGAAAATTATCAGAAAGAGCACACCAGATTTTATAGTGGTTCGGTCAACTTGACCGACATCCACTCCCTGGAGCCTCCCCTCCGGGTATTGCACTAACATAAAAGTGACACTCCTTCTGCTTCCACAGCAAGGTGGAGAACCCTGTACAAACTCCTATCCACTAACCTAGTGAGGCAGAGAACCTAAACTCCTTTTGCTTCCTCCTGAAGCAGGCAGAGAAGCTGGACTCCTTTTACTTCCTCCTGAAGCAGGTAGAGAACCTCAACTCCTTTCACTTCCTTCTGAAGCGGGTAGAGAACCCGGATCTTCTTGAGAATGATTCTCCCACAGAAAACATCGACAAGATGAGAGACGACGAACGGAGAAGACGACTCTTATCCTTATGTGGTGCAACCTTTGTGAATCCCTCACAAAATATCTCTCATAAGATCCTCTCTCTCTCTCTCCCATGCTCTCTTTCTCTCTTAAGGTTTCTCTGGAAAGGAAAGTGGCAAAAGTTTTTTTTGTTGGAAGAAAAAGATGTTTTAAAGTAGAGCTCAAAAATTTCCTTAAATCTCAACTGGTCGGCACATATCGTATAGGATGATCGATGGATTATCCTATATGATTAGTTCAAAATCACATGTATCAGCCTGGATGATCTGGTTCCTCAGGATGATTAGTAGATAAGAGTTATTTAGATCGTCCCATATGATTCTGTGATCAGCCGGGATGATTAGTGTAAATCACAAATTTCATCTAGAAGACCACTCTGGCAGTCCAGGGGAACTTGTGCTGGACGATCTCAAAATGACTTGATCGTCCCGAATGATATGTCTATCATACTATGCTATTAGTTCAAAAAGTGCCAAAAATCATTCGGTTCACAGCTCTGGACGTACAGGTCAAAACATGCTGGACGATTTCAAAATGACTTGATTGTTAGGGATGATATGGATATCATCGTGTATGATTAGTTCAAAAATGGGATTATCGTCCTATACATAGCTCTAAACGTACAGGTGATAGGCACTAGACGGTCAGGATTTTTAACACATCGTCCCGTATGATCCTATGATCGTCTTGGATGATATGATCGAATCAATCAGATCTTAATTACTTTTCTTAATCACTAGACTAATTTAGGCATGATTGTAATGGATCATCCAGGATAATACACGTATCATTCGGGACAATCAGATCAAATCTCTAAAAATAAGAACTTACCTAACTTGATCTGGCGCCTGAGAATTTTTTATTTAAACTTATCATCCTATACGATATTGAGATCATCCAAGACGATCAGCTTAATCAAACTGACTTAACATGATCATCCTAATTAGGGTTTTTATTTTCACTGGATCATCTAGGATGATGTAAATATCATTTGGGATATCAGAACAAAAATTAAATTGAAACTCTAATTTACTAAAACTCCCCCCCTGAGTGTGTTTGCAAGGTTACTTAGCTAGGGGATCAGTTACATAACATTTCACTCAATAAAAATGAAAATAGTACATTGGACCTAGATTTCAAAATAGATTGACTCGATCTTGGACTGGCTTGAACTTACAATTGATCATGCATACCTGAAAGATTAAACAGGTAACCTGAGACAGAAATATTTACTATCATCAAAATCATAACCTTTAAAACTAAATTTGCAATAGTGAATTTCTCTTGAGTGTGCTTTAGGAGTGTGTTTGGGAGAATGTCTTGAGATTCAAAAGTGAGAGATTTATAAGAGGGATTTGTGAGGGTATTCACAAAGTTTCCCAACAGTGAGGATCTCTTATTTATTCTTCATTATTTTTCCCTACTTTCTTGAAGACTCATAAGAGAGAATTTTCAAAGGAGATCAGGTTCTTTGCCTTTACCAGGAGGGTAAAAAAGGATGTTGGGTTTTCTTCCTTCACTAGGAGGATAAAAAGGATGTTGGGTTCTCTGCCTTCAATAGGAGGGTGAAAGAGGATGACGGTTCTCTACAGCATCGGGTTGGTGGAAGAGAGGTTTTTATAAGGGCTTCTCCACCTTGTTGTGGATGAAGCAAAGATCAATTTTCAAAAAGGAGAGTCACTAGTGTTTAGTGCAATACCTGGAGAAGGAGTCTCTAGGGAGTGGATGTAGGTCTTGCTGGACTGAATCACTATAAAATTTGGTATCTTTTATTCTTTACTTTTTACTACTTTAATTTTTTGCACTTTTAATTATTATGGTTAAAAAATATTTTTTGTAAATATTTATCATAGTGTCAAATATCTTAAATTGATTTTTCTAAAATCTAAGAGAATTTTTAAATTACCAATTCACCCCACCTCTTAGTTAGCCTTGGGAAAAATCTATTAGGTCTAATAACCTATCCGAACTTTCAAGTGGTATCAGAGACTATTTCAAAAATTAAGGTTTAGATAACTTTTTAAAAATTGATAATGGCTACTTTTAGAAACTGTAACACACCTGAAGGATATTCAATCACTAGACCACCACTGTTTGATAACATTCCTTTCGACTTTTGGAAAACCTGCATGTCTATTTTTTACAATCACTTGACTATCGCATGTGGATGTTAGTACAGTATGGCTATACTGCTCCTACTAGACTTATTGATGACATTAGGATTGAAACACCATTTACTGATTGACATTAGAGGAAAAAGACTTAGCTCAGTTAAATGAAAATGTTTAAATAGCTTTTTCTATGCTCTTAAATCTGAAGACTATATGTGTATTTCAACCTGTAAAACTAGAAAATAAATTTAAGATAGAGTTTGCATTACATATGAAGAAACTAATGTGGTGAAACAATCTAGATTAAATATTTTATTACATGGCTATAAACTTTTTTACTTGAAATCGAATGAATCAATTTGTGACATGTATACTCCTTTTACACAGATAGTCACCTCATTGCATGCTTTAGGTAGGGAACAATCAAATTCATAAAAAGTAAATAAAATCATACATTATTTACATGCTACTTATGATGCAAAGATAACTGGCATTATAGAGTCAAAAGGCTTAAATGGAAATTCTATTGACAATCTGCTTGGATTACTAATTGCTTACAAGAAAGGAGTGACTCAAAGATCGATTGATGCAGGTGACAAGTAGAAAGAAAAGAATATTATATTGAAAGCAAATGATTTAGAAAGTAATCAATCTCAGCTTGAGGATGAAGAAGATATTGCACTCATGATGAGGCTGAAAGTTCGATAGGGATGTTAAGCCCTTGTGAACTAGTCCTGAGGCTAACCAAGAGGGGGGGGTGAATTGGATATTTAAAAACTTCTTTAAATAAAAATAAAAATCTTTTTATATCATGCAGTAGAAACAAATTAAATCAATAATAAAAAGATCAATCATAGATTTCACCCAAGCAGTTAATCGCAGTAAAATAAAATACAAAAAAAAATTAGAAAGAACATACCAAATTTATAGTGGTTTGGTCCAACCTGACCTACGTCCACTCCCTGGAGGCACCCTCCAAGTATTACACTACACCTTCAGTGACTCTCCTTTAGCCCCACAGCTAGGCGAAGAAGCCCTTATGAAATCACTTCCACCTTCCCCGGTGTGGCGGAGTAGCTAGGTCCTTCAACGCCAAAGAGATCTTCTTCTTTCCAAAACTTTCTTCGAGATGACTCTTGAATCCGATGGTACTTAGGTACAAGCTTGCCGGAGCAACCGTGTGAACCCCCTCACACTCCCTCAAAAATTCCCCTTCGAAGGCTCTTCTCCCTCTGAAACTCCAACCTTTCCTCTCTCCCTTTCAAGCTCTCTCTTCAAGTTTTCTCCAAAAGAAACAAAGCCTCAATGGTTGCCAAAGACACCTATCAAGTGCCTTGAGAAAGCTTAAAAAGAGAGCTCCAAAAATCCTTCCAAATTAATTCTGGCAGCAAAGATCGTCCAGGATGATGTACTCTAAAAGACGGCTTTAGATAACCCTAAAAACTCAATTCTACCACCAAAAATTGTCTAGGATGATCGCAGGATCGTCCAGGATGATGTGCAAAATTTGACCTGATAGTCCAGGATGATCACCTGGACGATCACTTGGACGATATGTTCAAATTGCACTAATCGTCCTGGATAATTATAAGATCATCCACAATGATTAGAATATCAAATTAAGTAGATTTAATTGACTAATCATAGGATTAATTTAGGCAATATTATCATAGATCGTCCAGTACGATATGGATCATCCTAGACGATTAGACCAAAAATTGAACTTAAAATCTTGCCTAAATTATTATGACTGCTAGGGTTTTGAGATCATATTGGTTCGTCCAGGACGATATAAATATCATCCAGGATGATTAATTCAATGAATAGATCATCCTGGACGATCTAAAATTGTTCAGTATGATTTATTCAAAAGTTGAACTTTTGGTTTTGACAGATCTCACTCCCCCTGCGAAGGTGTGTACATGATCACAAGCAAGCATACACCCTTACAAGACTTGACTCAAAAAATCAAAAAGTACATCAAAATGAGAATTACAAGAATCACACATCATAACCTATTCTACCCATTCTTGAGCCTTGATTCTTTGTTGGATGGTGCATGCTATTTTACTAAAATGTTAGTATACACACAAATAAATATACATTCCAAATATTAGGAGATGTGAGCCATAATGTTTGTTATCATCAAAATAAGAACTCGTGAGCCCGAGTCGTAATAATCTCCCCGTTTTTGATGATGGCAAATATTACTGGTTGAATTTACAAACAAAAAGCATTTTCTCCTAATCTCCCCCTCACTAAGAAAAGACTTTTTGAGATAGGGAGATACATTTTTTTTTAATTTTTTTGATTTAAAAAAAAACTACATAAATACAATAAATAAAAACAAACTTCACAAATACAACAATACATTCTCCCCCTTTGACATTATCAAAAAGAATAGGAGCATAGAAGAATAAAATAGAAAAAATAGACTAAAAGATCAAACACGGTCCTTGATCTGGTAAAAAAAATTTTGAAATTTTTTTTTGAAATATCAATAATTTTCTTGTAATGAGAAAGTCACCTCTTGATTTTATCCAAAAGCTTAGTAAGGTATGAATTAACTACTCATAACCCAGAAAGGTTAGAGATTCAGAAATTATCAATCCAAGCTTAGGTTTTAAAAAGGCTAAAAAAACTTTTTAAGACAATATTTAAATCAAGAAACAAATTAGATAAGGAAATAAAAATCTTTCAAAACTCCTTTTATGAAATATATCTAATAGAAGATTAATGCAAATTAATGAATCAAAAATATTGATTTTCAAGCTCAAGTAATGAATTTATCAAAAAGACATGGGTTTTCTAAACTTTAGAGATTTACAAGAAGGGAAGCTAACTTTTTGTGGGCTCATTTTGTGCCTCTTTTCATTTTGGCGCTCTTTGCGCATCTTTTGATTTTTGATACAGTTTGTGTATCCATTTATTTTTAGCGATAGTGCGCATCTTTTGATTTTTGATACACTTTGTATATCCTTCCATTTTTGGCGACATTGCACATCTTTTAATTTTTGTAATTTGCTTTCCTTTTTAAATCTTTAAAATCTGCAAACCTTATTCTTTTGATAAAGACGAACAACCTTAATAAGATAATTTTGAAGTTGGTTCAATAATTTGCAAAAGATTACTATGAGATAGACAAAATGTTGGGAGATGAAGATTCAATTTCAAAAACCAATTTATAATTTGAAACAGATTTTGAATCAAAAGTGAAATAACCTAACATAAAGAAATAAGATAGAGAGACAAAATCATGAGTTTCTTTCCTTTGCTTGATTTTAGAGAATTCAACCACAACATACATAGAATTTTTAGAGAAACAGGAGGTAAATTTTTACTGAACTTGCAATTCCTAACAAATGTTTGCCATAATCAAAAAGGGGAGATTATTGCAAATCTGGATTCAAAAAATCACAAGCAAGCATAGGTTATGGTGTGTACATGATCACAAGCAAGCATACACCCTTACAAGAATTGACTCAAAAAATTAAAAAGTACATCAAAATGAGAATTACAAGAATCACACATCATAACCTATTCTACCCATTCTTGAGCCTTGATTCTTTGTTGGATGGTGCATGTTATTTTACTAAAATGTTAGTATACACACAAATAAATATACATTCCAAATATTAGGAGATGTGAGCCATAATGTTTGTTATCACCAAAATAAGAACTCGTGAGCCCGAGTCGTAATAATCTCCCCGTTTTTGATGATGGCAAATATTACTGGTTGAATTTACAAACAAAAAACATTTTCTCCTAATCTCCCCCTCACTAAGAAAAGACTTTTTGAGATAGGGAGATACATTTTTTTTTAATATTTTTGATTTAAAAAAAAACTACATAAATACAATAAATAAAAACAAACTTCACAAATACAACAATACATTCTCCCCCTTTGACATTATCAAAAAGAATAGGAGCATAGAAGAATAAAATAGAAAAAATAGACTAAAAGATCAAACACGGTCCTTGATCTGGTAAAAAAAATTTTGAAATTTTTTTTTGAAATATCAATAATTTTCTTGTAATGAGAAAGTCACCTCTTGATTTTATCCAAAAGCTTAGTAAGGTATGAATTAACTACTCATAACCCAGAAAGGTTAGAGATTCAGAAATTATCAATCCAAGCTTAGGTTTTAAAAAGGCTAAAAAAACTTTTTAAGACAATATTTAAATCAAGAAACAAATTAGATAAGGAAATAAAAATCTTTCAAAACTCCTTTTATGAAATATATCTAATAGAAGATTAATGCAAATTAATGAATCAAAAATATTGATTTTCAAGCTCAAGTAATGAATTTATCAAAAAGACATGGGTTTTCTAAACTTTAGAGATTTACAAGAAGGGAAGCTAACTTTTTGTGGGCTCATTTTGTGCCTCTTTTCATTTTGGCGCTCTTTGCGCATCTTTTGATTTTTGATACAGTTTGTGTATCCATTTATTTTTAGCGATATTGCGCATCTTTTGATTTTTGATACACTTTGTATATCCTTCCATTTTTGGCGACATTGCACATCTTTTAATTTTTGTAATTTGCTTTCCTTTTTAAATCTTTAAAATCTGCAAACCTTATTCTTTTGATAAAGACGAACAACCTTAATAAGATAATTTTGAAGTTGGTTCAATAATTTGCAAAAGATTACTATGAGATAGACAAAATGTTGGGAGATGAAGATTCAATTTCAAAAACCAATTTATAATTTGAAACAGATTTTGAATCAAAAGTGAAATAATCTAACATAAAGAAATAAGATAGAGAGACAAAATCATGAGTTTCTTTCCTTTGCTTGATTTTAGAGAATTCAACCACAACATACATAGAATTTTTAGAGAAACAGGAGGTAAATTTTTACTGAACTTGTAATTCCTAACAAATGTTTGCCATAATCAAAAAGGGGGAGATTATTGCAAATCTAGATTCAAGGAGTATAGTTTTGATGATAACAAACATGTTTGTGTTCTGTTTTGCTTGGATAACCATTTTAGGTACAAAAGATCAAATACAATCCAAGCCAACTCAAGATTGGCTACGCGTGTATTTAATTATAATTTTTCTTGAGTCAAACGTAATATAATTGATCCCCTCGCTAAGTAACCTTGCACACACACACTCAGGGGGAGAGTTTTAGTGAGTTAGGTTTTTTATTTTAATTTTTGTTCATATCATCCTAGACGATATATATATCATCCTAGACAATATATATATCATCCTAGACAATCTAGTGAAAATAGAAACCCTAATTAGAGCATCCATGATAAGTCTGTTTGATTAAGCAGATCGTTCTAGATGATACCAATATCGTATGGGATGATAAGCCCAAATCAAAACTTCTCAGCCGTCAGATTAAGTTAGGCAAGTTTTTATAGAGATGGAACAGTTGTGATGCACCAAGAAACAAGAAGAGGTAGGAAAAGTAGGGCAAACCAATTATTATCCATATCACCAAATGCTTGGGTATGAGTTGGAAGATTGCATAACTTTCAAAGAATGACTTGAAAAAAATTATAGAGATGGAACAGTTGTGATGCACAAAGAATATTTGGTGGATTCTAGTTAAGGATCTATTAAGTGTATTGTTGGTGAGCCTTCTACACCTTCTCTATTTTAAAATCTAATGATAGGTGGGATGTAGTATTATCCCATTCTTCTAAAAGTATCCTTAAGAAACTATATCATTCTTCTTTTCAGGAACCCCCAAGATTACAAAATCCCATCCAAGTTGATTTGGTAGCTTATGCGGAAGAGAAATAAAGTTCCAATTAAAAAGCCTAAGGAAGGGTGAGTTGATTAAGCTTTTGTAGCCACAAGGGAGGAAGAGAATAAAATAAATTTTAGTTCTAATAAAATAGCTATTTCTATAAATGGAGAGAATATGCCTCTCAAGCCTTTAACCCTGTATGACTTTTACTTCATCCCACGTAGGACTAAGAAAGTAATTAAAATGATTCTATGTATATCATATTTATTTTTACTAATAAATATCCAGATCAAAAATCAAATAATGATTAAAAAAATTTGCAAGAAACACCTATAAATGACATAGTTGAATAATTCTAATATTATTATGATAGTGATTCCCCTATACTTGATGTGCAAGGTGATCCTATAAATATTGAACTAGAAATTTTTTTTTCAGATAGTACACCAGAAGATAATCAAATAACGATTGATGATTAATAATCAAAACCCAAAGAAGATCCTTCTCCTGAAGAAGTAATACATGTCAATCTTCATAGTGGTAAAATTTTACTCCATGAACTACACCTGTTGATAAAGGAAAGCAAGTTATAAAAAATGTAGTAGTTCCCAATCAACCTCAATAACCAATTGTGGAAAATATAAAAATTCCTAATGAGAAGTACAACATGTTAGCTCACCTTAAAAGATGCCTATGAAATAAAGTATTTACGATGCTTTAGTTCAATGTAAAGAAATGAGGGAGGCTTTAGTCAAATCTTTACATGATCTAGAGATCTATATGGCTCAGCTATCATTAACATAGTCGAAAGAAGCGATATACTTCAAAGAAGCCCCAAGAGTAACATTTTTAGATGAAGATTTGCTACTTGGAACTGTGAATCATAATCATCCAATCTACATATCTATGAATATAAATAATTTCAAATTATCTCATGTGCTTGTTGACCCAGGAGCATTGGTCAACATTATTACTCTTACAATTCTAACATATTTGAAAATGGATACTCGCAAACTCAGTTTTTATAAAATGATGTTGTGAGGATTAAACAAGAAAGGCAAGTGAGCTTTGGGTTTGATAACCTTACTTTTAGAAATGGAGACCCTAAAAACTAAGGCCAAATTCCATATAATAGATTCTAAAGCTTCTTTTAATACTGTTCTAGGTAGACCCTGGCTCCATGAATATAAAATAGTGCTTTCCACCCTTCAATCGGTGTATCAAATACTATGAAGAGAGGGCGAAGCACTGCATTAAGGGTGATTTGTAATCATTTTTATTTCTTGAAGTTGGTATATATGAAGATGCTTCATACTGAATACCTAAGAAGTAGATTATTTTCTCTAAAAATCTCAAATTCACTGAAGTAGAAGTAAAAGAATAAAAAACAAAAGAAAAAGAAGAAGAAAAGGAGAATGAATAACATTCTGATCTTAAACACGACGTTCGCTGGTCAACTGGCCTTACCTCATAAAGAGGTGGTAGAATGGCACAACAGTCTAGAGGAAGAGATCTAGGATGAAAAAACCAAGAGATATAAGAAAATGAAGAGCAATATATAAAAATAAGGGAGGTTGTAATACATGTTGATTTGGAATCTAGTTCGAATGAAGAGTCTTATGTGTGAGAAACATCCACATGCTATAAAATATAAAAAATTTATCAATCAACTAAAGTTTAAGATTTCTATAGAAATTGATAGTGATGAGGAAAGGGTTCAAGTCACTTGAGAAGATAATTTAGACTTGTCTACCAAGAAGTGGATCAAAAGATATGTGGAAAATATTACCTAAACTCCCCTATTCCAAAATGACATAAGGATGTTATAGGTAAAAAAGCTTCACTTCCTTTAGATCTTGATTGTGAACCCAATACCTTTATACCTTCCATAAGAAAACCCCAAAAATTGATGTAATCCATTTATACATGAGATAATAGAACTCCCTTTTGATTGGTACTCGAATTGTGTAAATAAATTTGCTAAGTAAGGTTTAATGCCTTCAAATTGGACTAGAGGTGAAGCCCAATAATATGAATGTTGCAACTCAAGCACATGAGTTTATGTTTTTGATGATAACAAATATTGTGGATCACATCATTATGTCTCCTAGTATTTGTAGTGTATATTTATTTGTGTGTATACTAAAATTTCAGGAACATCATGCACCTTCCAATGAAGATTGAAGGCTCAAGATTAGATAAAACAGGTTATAATGTAAAGATTTTTGTAATATTCATTAATGTATTTTTTATTTCTTGAGTCAAGTCCTTTAAGGGTGTATGCTAGGTTGGTGACCATGCACACACACGCACTCAGGGGGAGTGAGATTGAGTCAAAACAAAAAGTTCAAATTTTGAACTAATCGTACTATATGATTTATATTGTACTGTATGATCAGTTCATCTAAGTAATCATATTGGATGATTTAGATTGTATAGGATGATCAGTTATGATCATAAAAAATAGCCACCAATCATAACTTGGCTATATTTTAATATTCAAATTTTGTTCTAATCATACAGGACGATATACATCATACTTGATTATTTATGATAATTATGCCTAAATTCATCATGTGATTAGGAAACTAATTATGGTAAGATTGCTCGATCAGATCGTATAAGATGATCTACGATGATCGTACTAGATGATCTTTGATATTTTATGGGATAATCCCCCATCGTCCAAGACAAAAACCATAATTTTCTTTTAATCATACAGGAGATCATGCTGGATGTCTCGAGGGATGTGTGGGATGATTTATAAATCATCGGTCATCATCCCATATCATATTGGATGATCAATATAGTATCTTAAACTAATCGTCCTGGATGATCTCAAAATCATATTGGATGATCTGACTAAATACTTGAATTGATCGTATAGGGTAATGCTGATCGTACTGGCTGAAAGGGATGTTTTATACTAATCATATAAGACAATCATATAGGATCGTATTGGATGATCTTTGATGATAGAATTAATTTTTTAGGGCTTTTTTAAGCCCTCTATTTAAGCTTTCTCAAAAGAATTTGTAAGAGTCTTTGGCATGCATTGAGTCTCATTTCTTGTGGAGAAAACTTAAAGAGAGAGCCTTGAAAGGGAGAGAGTATAGGGTGGAGATTGAGAAAGGATTCATTATTCTCTACCATCACCAGGAGGGTAAAAAAGGATTCGAGATTCCCTTCCATCTCCTGGAGGGAGAAAAAGGATTACGATCCTCTACCATACTGGGTTGGTGGAAGGGATTTTGTAAGGGCTTTTCCGCCTACCTGTGGGGGCTAAAGGAGAGTCACTAAAGGTTTAGTGTAATACTTAGAATGGAGGGTTTCAGGGAGTGAACGTAGGTCAGGTTGATCAAACCACTATAAATCTCAGGTGTGTTTATTCTTGGTTTTATTTTTAGAACATTATTGTTTACATTTATTTTTGTAATATCTATATGGTTGAAAATCTCTAATTTTCTATTATTATGAAATTACTTTGCTTTTGCATTGAGAGATAAAATTATCAGTTTTAGATATTGAAAAAGCTTTAAAAAGGGGATTTTTATTTTTGTTTAAAAAAGTTTTTAATTAACCAATTCACCCCCCCCCCCTCCCCCCTCTTGGTAAGCCCCGGGCTTATTCTTAAAGGTTTAACAACCGTCATGAACTTTCAAGTGGTATCAGAGTCAGATTCATAAATTAAATTTTAGAAAACTTTTGAAAAATGATCAATGGCTAACTCTGGAAATCATAACACCATAGAAGGATATTCAATCACATGACCACCTTTAATTGATAATATTTTATTTGATTGTTTGGAAATTTACATGTATACTTTCTTGAAATCAATTGATTATAGAATGTGGCATATGATTCAAACTGGTTATTCTATATCGTCACGTATTATAGATGGAATCAAAATTGATATTTCTTTTACTGAATGGAGTCTAATAGAACAAATTAATGCTCAATTGAATGCTAAATGTTTGAACTATTTTTTCTGTGCTTTGAATTTGGAAGATTATAAGAGAATCTCTATATGTACAATTGGCATGGATATTAAGGATAGATTATACACTACATACGAAGGTACTAGTGAAGTTAAACATTCTAAGTTGAATATTCTAATGCATGATTATGAAATTTTTTGCATTAAACCTTATGAGATGATCTTAGACAAGTATACTAGGTCTACTCAAATTATTACATCATTACTTGCTTTAGGTAAACAACCTTCAAACTTTGAAAAGGCTAATAAGATTCTACATTATCTACCTGATAAATTTCATGCTAAAGTCACTGCTATATGTGATTCAAAAGACTTTAATGATTATTCCAATTATAATCTAATTGGCTCACTCATTGCCTATGAGCAAAGTATGAGTCAAAGACTTTTAGATGTAGGTGAAATTATAGTACTAAAAGCTGAAGACACGAATAAAAGTGACTTAGTAGATGATGAAAGTAAGGAAATATCATCAATAACATACAAATTTGAATATCTACTGAAGCAGAAGCATCAATATCAACAAAAGTGAAACAAAAGTAAAAATAGTAAGAATGCTAAGATTTCCTCTGACATTATTTACTTTGGATATAAGAAACTCGGACATATGAAAAATTAGTGCCATAATATAAAAACTCTTCTTCTTCTTTTTTGAGAAGATGCACTAGGCATATAAAAACTCTTCATGCAAAGGAAAAGGGTAAAAATAAGCCAATTATAATAAGGGAAAATGATAAAAAGCAAAAGATCTCCTGGGCAGACCTAGCCTCTGAATCATCAAACTAGGAGCAAGATAATGAAGTATAAAGTTTTGTTTGTATGTTTATATATGATATAGTTAATGCATGCATATATGTTCTTTATTTTTTGTTCATAGTGAATATTTTTATTTTTTATGTTATTTTAGTATTTTATTTTATAGTAAGATTTTTATGTTTATAATTTTTTATTTTATTTTCAATATATGTTTTTTAGAACACTTACTGATCATCACATAAATTACATCTGACATTGTATTTGCATAGAGAATCAATCACTTCTCTCGAATCATATTTTTTTTAAAATGAAAAATTTACCTCCTTTTTACTTGAATTTTTTTTGTAAGTGATTATTGACTTCCCTAAACAGTTAAAGGAAAAGAAATTGATGACTATCGCTCTTCCTCTAACTCCTTCAGTGGTGAAACTTTTTTTTGAATGAAAATCTATTTCAAAGTAAAAATTGGACCTAGAAATAGAGATCTGCTTCATCTTCCTACATTTCATTATCTCATATGAATAATTTTTGTAGGTCAATGAATCTACTACAAATTTTCTTAATTAAGTTGTTTGTTTCTGTCATATGGATTGGGTTTTGCTTTGTGGTTTACTCTTCTTTATATAAGAGAGTGAGTTCTTCTTCTCTTATATTTAGAAGATAATCTTATAACTATGATAACTCCTTCTTTAAAGATTTTGAAAAAAAGCATGTTGGCAAAATATGAAAAGAGGCATAAAATGAGCCTAAAATAAAAAGATGTGTAATGTCTGCCAAATAATTACAAGATACACAAAGTTTATCAAAAATTAAAAGATGCACAAAGTACGCCAAAAATTGATAAAGGGCACAAAATGAGCCCACAATAAGTTAGCTCTCCTTTCTTTCAAATCTTTTAATCTTAGAAAAATCTATGTGTTAATTGATATCATGAATACTTGAGTTTAAAAATGATGATTCCTGATTCATCTTTTTTGCTTTAATATTTTATTAGATATATTTCATGCAAGAGGATTAAGAAGATTAAAATTCCTTGTCTAATTTATTTTTTGAATTAGATTTTTGTTTGAAAAGATTTTAACCTATGAGGAGCTTGAGTTAGGGTGAATAAAACTCGAATATCTAACCTTTCTGCCTTTAAGCATTGTCAATGCATTTCTTACTATGCTTTTGAATAAAATTAAGAGGCAACTATTTCTTTTTTAGAAAATTTGTTGAAATTAATTGATTCTTCTTAATCATCACCATCACCTCCACCAGATCAGGGTTCGTATGATCTTTAGTTTTTTATGTGTGTTCCATTTCTTTTTTTTGTATTCCTCTTCTTTTTGATAATGTCAAAGGAGGAGCATGTATTTGTCTGGTTGTATTTGTGGTTAAGTTGCATATGCTCATCTTATATTTGCATTAGTTTATCTGTTATGTAGTTTCTAAATATTTTTTTTGTTTTTAATTTAAAAAAAAGGAAACTTTTTGGCTTTCCCCTATTTTCAATATAATTACCTTAGTGAGGGGGAGATTACGAAAAAATATTTTTTAAATTTATAAATTTAACTATTAATGTTAGTCATCATCAAAAAGGGTGAGATTGTTATAACTCGAGCTCAAGAGTTTATGTTTTTTTATTATAACAAATATTATGGATCACATCATTATGTCTCTTAGTATTTGCAGTGTATATTTGTTTGTGTGTGTACTAATATTTCAAGAACACCATGCACCATCCAATGAAGATTCAAGGCTCATGATTAGATAGAATAGGTTATGCTGTAAAGATTTTTGTAATATTCATTGATGTATTTTTGATTTCTTGAGTCAAGTCCTATAAGGGTGTATGCTAACTTAGTGGCCACGCATACACACACTCTAGGCCAGTGAGATTGAGTCAAAACCAAAAATTCAAAATTTGAACTAATTGTACTGTACGATTTATATCGTACTGTACTATCATTTCATCTAACTAATCATATTGGATGATTTAGATCATAGAAGATGATTATTTATAATTATAAAAAGTAGCTACTAATTATAATTTAGTCAATATTTTAATCTTCAAATTTTGTTTTAATCGTATAGGATGATATACATTGTACTGGACGATTTATGACAATCACGCTTAAATTGATCCTGTGAATAGGGGACTAATTATGGTTAGATTGCTCGATCAGATCATATAGGATGATCTATAATAATTGTACTGGATGATCTTTAATATTTCATGGGACGATCCCCCATTATCCAAGATGAAAACCATAATTTTCTTCTAATCATATAGGAGATCATACTGGACATCCCAAGGGATGTGCGGGATGATATGTAAATCACCGGTCATCATCCCATATCATATTGGATGATCAATATAGTATCTTGAACAAATCATCTCGGATGATCACAGAATCGTACTAGATGAACTATATAAATTCTTGAACTGATCATATAGGGCAATGCTGATCGTACTGGCTGAAAGGGCTATTTTACACTAATCTTACAGGATGATCATATAGAATCATACTGGATAATCTTTGACGATAGAATTATTTTTAAGGGTTTTTTAAATCCCTTTATTTAAGCTTTCTCGAAAGACTTTGTAAGAGTCTTTGGCATGCATTGTGTCTCATTTCTTATAGAGAAAACTTTGAGAGAGAGTCTTGAAAGGGAGACAGGAATGGGTGGAGTTTGAGAGGGAGAAGATCCTTGTGGGTTTCAAGGGAGTGTAGTGGGGGTTTCACATGGTTTCTCTGGCAAGCCTGCACCTTAGTACCATCATTGTCAAGGCTTATCTTAAGGGAAGTTTTGGGAAGAAGAAGATCTCTTTGGTGTCAAAGGACCCGACTACTCCGTCGCACTGAGGAAAGTGAAAGTTATTCAAGGTTCTCTATCTATGAAAGGATTTGTGGTTCTCTTCCATCACCAGGAAGATAAAAAAGGATTTGAAATTCTCTGCCATCTCTTGGAAGGAGAAAAATGATTACAGTCCTCTGCTTCATCGGGTTGGTGGAAGAGATTTTGTAAGGGCTTTTCTGCCTAGCTGTGGGGGCTAAAGGAGAGTCACTAAAGATTTAGTGCAATACCTGAAATGGAGGGTTCTGGGGAGTAGACGTAGGTCAAGTTGACCCAGCCACTCTCTGATGTGTTTCTTCATGGTTTTATTTTTTGCACTTTATTTTCTGCATCTATTTTTGTGATAATTGTGTGGTTGAAAATCTCTGATTTTCTTTTAATGCTAAATTACTTTACTTCCACATTGAGAGATAAAATTATCAGTTTTTAGATGTTAAAAAAGATTTTAAAAGGGGGATTTTTCTTTTGGTTTAAAGAAGTTTTCAATTAACCAATTCACTTCTCCCCCCGTCTTGGTTAGCCTCGAGCTTATTCTTAAAGTTTAACAACCCTCACAAACTTTTTCAATGAACACCTATGGAGTACAAAAAATCATAAATGCACATCAAGATCAGGTGTTAGCTTCACAACTCTATGTTTGTTTACGATTGATGAATATTGCTTAGTTATATCTAATAATCTAGAATATGATAATCTCTTTTAAGTGAATGTTAAATCTTTTAGCAAACTTTGTTTAGAAACTATAGATAATCTGGATGACTCTCAAGTTAGAGATGCACCTCTTGAACTTGAAGTGAAAATCAAATCTACAATTGATGATCTAAAATAAATAAATCTAGGCACCAAAGAAGACCCTCGCCTAATTTATATTAGCTCTTTGTTGAATGAGGATGAGGCGGATAAAATGATTGAGTTCTTATCAAAATTCAAATACTACTTTTCTTAGAGTTATGAAGGGATGCTCGGATTATCCCTAGACATAGCAGTTCATAAATTAGCAATCTAATCAGACATAGTTCTTGTAAAGCAAGTGCCTCGATGGATGTGAGTCGACATCAAGCAGCAAGTTATAGTTGAAGTCAAGAAGATAATTAATACTGGATTTATTAGCGATGTGAAATATCCAACCTGGTTAGCTAGGATCATTCTAATTAAGAAAAATAACAGTCTGATACTTGTCTATATTGATTTTAGATATTTAAATAAAGATTATTCTAAAGATGAGTTTCCATTTCCTATGTAAGAACTCATGGTAGATATCGATTCTTTACATGAAATATTTCCTTTTATAGACGGTTCATCTGGATACAATCAGATCAAGATGGATCCCAAAAATAAAAAAAAATACGCAACATTCAGAATGCTGATAGGGATCCACTGCTACAAAGTTATGCCATTCAGATTAAAGAAAGCTGGAGAAACTTATCAATCAGTAATGATGAGGATTTTTATGAACTCATCCACCATTGGGTTGGGTGTTATGTTGATTATCTAGTCATTAGAAGTCTTGAAAGAGATGATCATTTATATAACTTGAGAATTACTTTCCAAAGAAGATGCCAATATAATTTAAAAAGGAATCTTTTAAAGTGTGCTTTCGGCATTACTTTAGGGAAATTATTGGGTTTCATAGTTTGGCACAATAGAATTGAAATTAATTCGAATAAAATTAAAGAGATAATAGAAATGCATCCACCAAAAAGCCTTAGCCAATTGAGATATTTTGAAGGTCAATTAGCATACCTCAGAAAATTCATATTAAACTTTTCAAGAAGATGTTAGTCATTTGCAGAATTATGCAAGAATGATTCTCAATTTTGGTGGGATGAGAATTTCTAGAAAGCATTCGATAGTATAAAATGGTATTTAATAAATCCTTTGGTACTTCCAGCTCCCATTCTAAGAAATCCACTAATCCTATATAAAATAGCTCTAAGTGAATCTCTTGTCACTTTGTTAGCTCAAGCTAATGAGGAAGGAAAAGAGAACAGACTTTTTTATCTGAGTAGATGTTTACTTCCCATTGAGGTAAATTATCCTTCTATCAAGAAGCATTATTTATCCTTGATATTCGCCTCTCATAAGTTGAGGCATTGCATGATTTCCCATAAAATTAATTTGATATCAATACTAAACCCATTGCAATATTTGATACCTCAACTGACACTATCAAAAAGATTAGTTCAATGGTCAGTGATTCTGTCATAATTTGAAATTACATTCATTCCTTTACAAGCAATGAAAGGACAAGCCATTATAGACTTCTTAGTAGCTCATCCATTGCAGGATGATTACGTGATAAATGATGAATTACCATATGTACATATCATGAAATTAGAATCAAGTGATAGCTCTACCTTGGAATTTTATTTTGATGGTACTACCTCCATTCAATAAGGAGCATCTGATGATATTTCCCTAGGACAAGCCCAAATTGGTATAGTATTCTTTACACCTAATAAAGGTTTAAAGTAGTATTCTTACTATATGTAAGAACATTGTACGAACAATGAAGCTAAGTATGAGGCACTGATAAATGGATTAGAATTGATAATCTTAAATGAAATCAAAGAGATCAAAATTTTCAGAGATTCATAGCTTTAATCAATCAGGAAGCTAGAATTTACAAAGTATTAAAAGAAAATTTAATTCCTTATCATCAGTATAGGATGCATCTCTTATAACAGATGCTAAATATAATATTATACAGGATTCCTATTGGAAAAAATTTCACATTAGATGCTCTTGCTAAGGTAGCACTAGCATAACACCAAGGAGATTAAATTTTGATAGAGTTCCAAGACCAACAAGTTTTGTCTCTCATGGATTATGAATACATAAATAGAAAACATTAAACTAAGGTGAAAATTATTTTAGCAGTAGATGATGAAATGGCGGATTGGAGAAAACCCATCTTCAAATACTTACAAGAAAGTAAGCTCCCTTATGATAAATCAGCAGTAGATCAAAATAAAAGAAGATCATTGTCTTATGGTATAATTATTGACACCTTATATAAAAGATCATTCAATTAGATGTGATTATGGTGACTAAATAAATCAGAAGCATGAAAGATTGTAGAAGAAGTGCACATTTTATTGTGTGGTGCACACCAATTTGGGCCAAAAATGAAGATGAAAATCAAACGAATGGGATATTTTTGGTTGTTGATGATAGATGACTATATGAATGTTACATGCCATTATCATCAATGTCATGTGTATGGTGTAGTTTAACATCAGCCACCAAAGATTCTGTAGCCAACCATTGCTTTGTGGCCTTTTGAAAGTTGTGATACATATATCATCAGTCCAATAGATCCTCCACCTTCTAGAGGTTATAGATTTATATTAGCTGCTACACTTTACTTCTCAAAATAGGCAGAAGTAATTCCTTTGAGAGAAGTCCAAGCTCATCATGTTATGAAATTCTTTAAAGAAAACATTGTATAGAGATTCAGTGTTCTTTGCCGAATTATCTCATATAACGATCCTTCATTTTGAAGTACTAAGTTAAATAGTTTTGCTAAATATCATAATATCGATTGGAGATACTCTATCATATATTACCCTTAGGAAAATAGTTTAGCATAGGCCTTCAATCAATCTTTGATTTAGATATTAAAGAAAACCATAGATGATAATAAGCATCAATAGCATAAGAAGTTGGTTGAAGTTTTGTGGTCATACTGAACCACATTTAGAACTCCAACTCAATCTATGTCGTATGATTTAGTGTTTGGTGTATAAGCTATTATTCCTTTGGAAGTGCAGTAACCTTCACTTGAGTTGCAGTAAATTATAAGAAAACATAAAATAAGGATGCTAAACTCTAATTAGAAGAGCTCAAAGGTTTGGAAGAGAAGAATTTACAAGCTCAATAGATCCTTGAATTATATAAGCTAAAATGATCTAGGCTCACAATAAATTGGTTCGTTTGAGATCTTTCAAAGTAGGTGACTTAGTGCTAGTTCTACGAAGGCCCATTTTGGCTCACTAAAAGATAGGTGATAAATTTGAATCTACATAGGAAGGTCCGTTCATAGTGAAGAAAGTTTACCATGGAGGCTCTTATTAATTTATAGATTGTAAAGGAGATTGCCCTATATTGTCTATCAATGGATGATATCTTAAGAAGTATTATAATGGTTGATGTATTATAAGACTTTTGTACTGAAATAAATCTTGAAGTTTAAATTGTAAATGTTATTAAAGCTACATAAGTGAATAGGGCACAAATGACAAGACTAGGTCCAAAGATCCTCTTCTACTTAAATTTGTGCATCTGGGAACTAATCTCCCTTTCATGTATCTATCTTTGTTTGGGAATCGATCTCCCATTCAAAATTTAAATCTACCTATATGAGAATCTATATCTCTGCCAAGTCTTAAATTCACTCATTGGGAATTAATCTCCCATTTGGTATTTATCTTTATTTGGGAATAGATCTCCCATTCAAAGTTTTAATCCCCTTGTCCGAGAATCGATCTCTCGGTCATGTTCTATATACACTTGTTTGGGAATTGATCTCCCACTCAAAGTTTAATTTTACTTTTGTGAGAATTGATCTCTTGGTCAAGTTCTAAATTCACTTGATTAGGAATTGATCTCCCATTTAGATATTCATCTTTGCTTGGGGATCAATTCCCATTCAAAGTTTAAACTTCCTTATATGAGAATCGACCTATCAGCTAGTTCTTAAATTCACTCATTTGGGAATGGATCTCCCATTCGAGTATTCATCTTTGCTTGTGAATCAATTTACTATTCAAAGTTTAAATTTTCCTATCTAAGAATTGGTCTCTCTATTAGGACCTAGATTTTCTTGTTTGAAAACTGATTATTCAATCAAGTCTTCACCTTTAGGATTCTGTTAATCGCTTTGGTCAACACCAACATGAATGGTTTACTCTTTGAGTTCATCACACCTTATTTTTGTACAAGGTCATCTAATCTATAATCATCTATAGTTATTCAGCCTACAATCAACACTCAATGGGCTTCAATCATACAACTTACAACTAATCAAACTATAATCAATCATTAATTAATTAACTTGCAATCATTTAGACTATTTCTAGTTAATTTATAACCACCCTGGATATCCAATTGCACTAAGCTCAATTAATTTCTCATTTAATAATCATTGATTATAATCATTAATCTTCAATCACCTAAATAATTACAGCCACGTACTACAATCAGGTAGCTTAGTGAACTGGCTCCATGACCTCAAACATGTTCAAATCACTCCACCCAATGATTCAAGCCCATTGAAATCCTTTATGAGTTAAGTCTATCATGTTGACCCAATCAAATTATTAAACCCGGTTAACTTAGACCAATTTATGTTTAGCCACACTATACACCCAATTTAATACATATCAAATCTCTAAAAGACTTTCAATACATGATTCAAATGCAATCAAAACTTTCCATGATTTAACTTTGATAGATTCAATTGGTCAAACTATTAAAGATGATCAAACCTATGTGCAAGGTTAACTCACTCATTTAAACCTCACTTCATTCATTTAAACACATGGCATTATATCAATGGCACAGTTTTCCACATTCCACCTCAGTAACCCTCGACCAAGTTGACTGGTTGAATGGTCAACAAACACTAAGAAATTTTAGATGGCAAAATAACTAAGAGCTCTCTATTCCTCCCATCCTAGGTCATCCCAGTCATGAAAATACATTCTAAAACTTTCCTAAACACTACCTTAGCACATCCTAGTTATCCATTTAGTCTGATTAAGCTTAGTGGTCACCTCCCATGTGGAGTTAATCTAGTTCATTTTCTCCACTCATAGCCAGACTCCCTACTGTCTAATGGCTTGGGATAGTAGAAGAAGATCCTAAGTACTAGCCCAATCAATCCTAGACATCCAGAGTTACTCCTATTATAAATCTAGATCCAAGTCTTATGATTTTGATGATAACAAATATTACTAGATTCTTTACTATGTTATCTTCTATTATTGTTATTATTGCAAATATAATTTCTTGTGCACTAACATTTCAGGTCCACTATACACTGTACAAATTGATCAGCTCAAGACTGGGTAGAATAAGGTTAAGTGTCCTGAAGAGTCTATATTTTTGCTTTTATTTATTTCTATATTTCTAGAGTTATGCCATATAGTTCGTGGATGCTAAACTTGGTGACCGTACACACACACACTAAAGGGAGTGAGGAAGTGAGAAAATTAAGGGTATAATTTTTATAATTAATTGTATGATATGATCAGCTATTCAGATAGTCATTAAAATAGCTAATTATGATAATTAAAGCCATTTAAACTAATCATACATGATGATCAGTTGAAATCAAGATCTCAGCTGCCAATCATAATTTAAGCAATATTTTAAAATTCATAATTTATGTTAATCATACAATATGATATATATTACACTAGATGATATAATTAAATCTTTCCTAAATTAATCCTATAATTAAAGAACCATTTTGGATTAATTGATTGGTAGCTGAGATAAATATTAATCCTATAATACAATACGATGTCTATATGTGACAATAATTATTCACCACCCATCGTACGAGATGATAATCCAAGTCATTTGAACTAATGATACTAGATGATGCTTTTTATCATACTAGACAATTAGAGCAATCAGTTGAACTGATCGTATAGTGCTTTACACTTTATATAGCACTAACAAGGTTATTTGAACTAATTATACCATACGAACTTGGATTGTATATTATGATCTTGGATCATACTGTATGATCAGTGTCGACAAAATTGAATTTTAGGGCTTTTTGTGAAGACTTGCATTTAATCTCTCTTAATTGATATATTTCAAGTCTTTGGCTATTGAGTATTCTAGAGAGAGCTTGGAGAAGAAATCTTAGAGAACTTTAGGAAGAAGAAAGGAAGAGCTTATGTGTGAGGTAGAAGTAGTGTGGGGGTTCACACAGTTGCTCCAAGCAGGTGTCTTGCCATATTTCCTCCGAGTGTTATACTAGGTTTCTTAGGTGGCTCTATGAAGAAAACCATTAGCTTGAAGGCTATCGAGATTCTCTTCCTTCACTAGGAGGGTAAAAAAGGAGGTCGAGGTTCTCTACCCTCACTAAGAGGGTGAAAAAGGAGGTTGAGGTTCTCTACCTTCACCAGGATGGTGAAAAAGGAGGTCGATACTCTCTGCCTTCACTAGGAGGGTGTAAAAGGAGGTCAAGGTTATCTGCCTTCACCAGGAGGGTGAAAAAGGAGGTCAAGCTTCTCTGCAGTATCAAGTTGGTAAAAATATTATAAGGACTTCTCCGCCTAATTGTGGGGGCTAAATGAGAGACACTAAAGTTTAGAGTACTACTCAGAGAGGACTCTGAGGAGTGGACTTAGAATCACTATAAAATTTATGGTGTTTTCTTTTTGATTTTTTAATTTACCATAATTTACTTTTCTGTATTTTCTTTTGCTAGAGATTATATGATAGAAATTATATAGTTAATGATATATTTATTTAATCTATCAATCATCATCATATTTAAAATCTTGCTGTAAAATTTTGCTTTCGCATTTGGTATAGTTGTTGTTATTTCTAAGTTATTAAAAAATTCTGAAGTTAAAATATAATTTTGTTTTACATTAAGTTTTTTAAAACTCCTAATTCACCCCCCCCCCCCCACCCCCCTTTTGGTGCTCCTAAGATAGTTCTCCTAGGATTACCATCCTACCTCAAACTTTCAATTGGTATCAGAGAGGGGTTTGGAATTAATAATTTTAAAATCTCCAAGTAAAGATCTTTTGGCACATTTTGGTAGTAGAAATACTGCAAAAGGTTATTCTATAACCCGTCCACCTCTATTTAAAGAACTTTTGAATGCTAAAAAGTTAACAAGATTTTATGTTGCCTACCTAGTGCTTATAATGCTAAGGTCACTACAATTTCTAAATCCAATGATTTAAATATGTATTCGATTGGTAAGTTTCTTGGCTCACTCATTGCCTATGAGCAAGGCGTGAGTCAAATGTTACTTAATGCAAGTGATAAGAAAAAGGAGAAGACTATGGCCTTCAAAGCAGATAAATCAGATAGTGACAATTCTATGGTTGAGGATAATGATGATATTACTTTAATGACCTGTCAGTTCAAGAATTTTTTGAAGATAAAGTAGAAGCATCATCAATAACAATAATGGAGCAAAGGTAAGAATAGTAAAAATTTTAAAATGTCCTCAGACAATTTATTTTGAATACAAAAAACTAGGCCACCTGCGAACTGATTGCCTTAACCTGAAAACTCACCCAATCAAGGAGAAGGGTGAAGAGAAGATAAAGTTCAGAAAGGGGAAGCTTCAGACACAGAAAGCATTTTAGGCTAACACCACCTCAGAATCATCTAAAAAAGAAGAGAGGAGGAGGTACCAAATATGTGTCTTATGGCTAAGGATAATCTTAATCAGTCAGATCAAGATGAGGTATGCCAGCTATCTTATGATGAACTTTTTATTATATCTAAAAACATTTATGATTCATATAGGAAGCACAAAAAGATGTATGCTGGCTTAAACACTGATGTTTCTAATTTACAAAAAGAGCATGATTATCTAATAACTGAGCATTCTATTTAGATAGTAATCACATGTCTTTACTTGATGAATTTAATGCATTAAACAAGAAGCATGCTGATCTAACCAATGCATATGAATCCTTAAAAGTAAAGCATATTGAGATAGAAGATTCATTCAAATAATTAGAAACATGTGCAACTAAACTTGATAGCAATGAGTATGCATTAAAACTAGAAGTTACAAGTTTTGAAAGTGCCAATTAATTTTTAAGAGCAAAAATCCATGCACTTAAACAAAAAAGAACACCACCTACACTGTCACAATAGTATGACACGACATCACTATATGCATCTATACCCTTAGGAAGAGGCACCACACCCCACATAGACTAGTAAATCCTTTCCTTGGTGTTAGGTGTCATTCTTGTGGCATGCTAAGTCACATAGCTCGCACTTGCACAATACACTGTAGGACACATCTAGTGTGGAGGGCCAAATCACATGCACCATAGCGTAGCATGTAAATAAGTCATTCATCAAGGCATAAGGTGGAACCAAAACTCACTTGGGTTCTCAAATCTAACATCTAATTGACTTTGTAGGAGTACTCTCACAAAAGGCCTAGTGAGAGCATGTGGTATATAGATAGCGAATGCTCAAGGAACATGACTAGAGATTTAAAATAGTTCATCACACTGGAGGCCAGGTAAGGAGGCATTGTTACACTAGGGGAAAACACCACCAAGAATGTGATAGGCTCAAGTATAATTGGAAACTCAAAGAATTTTATAATTTAGAATATTTTAGTTGTTGATGGTTTAAAGCATAATCTTCTTAGCATTAGTTAGTTGTGTAATGAAGGGTTTGATATTAATTTTCTAACCATGTATTGCATGATTAGTTTGAATGGTAAGTAGGTTTTAGAAGGTAAAAGAGTCAAAAATGTTTATATGCTTAATTTAAATTGCATTGAGTATTTTAATTCTTTATGTTTGAAAAACACTACTGATGAATCATAGCTATGGCATAGGAGACTATATCATGCAAACATGAAGACCCTTAGGAAGATTACCCAGAAAGACTTAATTAGAGGCATACCCAAGTTAGATTTCACTAAGGACCACCTATATGATGCCTGCCAACTAGGAAAATAAGTTAAACCTTCATTTCATTCAATCAAAGACAACATCACCTCTAGGCCACTAAAAATTCTCCATATGGAATTATTTGGACCTGTTAGTACAACCATTCTAGGAGGGAAATCATATGGCTTTGTGATTGTTAATGATTATTCTAGATTCACCTAGGTTAGATTCCTAGCAAAAAAGAGTTTATTATTTAAGAACTTTAGAACCTTCTCCACCTGGATACAGAGAAAATTAGGATGTGTGATATCGACCATTTATAATGATCATGATGGAGAGTCTAAAAATGATAAGTTTGAATCATTTTGTTAGAAGATAAGGATATGGCTTAACTTTTTGGCCCCTAGGACCGCTCAGTAGAATGAAATAGCTAAAAGGAAAAAATAAAACTTTAGTAGAAGTTGCTAGGGCCATATTTGCTGAATATTCTCTCCCTAGATACTTTTGGGAAGAAATAATAAATATTGCTTATTATGAGTTGAATAGGGTAAATGTTAGATCCAAGCTAAATAAGACACCCTATGAGTTTCTTAAAGATAGGACACCTAACCTGACTCACTTGCATGTCTTCTATTGTATATGTTTTATCCTAAATAATGGAAAATCACTTCTAGGAAAGTTTGATCCCAAATCTGATGAAGGTGTCTTCCTAGGATATAAAGCCTATAGTATTTTTAAGAAGAGTACCCATGTCGTGTTTAATGAATCAGATAAAGCCTTGGAGCCTAGGTTAGTGGAATAAGAAGTCGAGATTACCCAAGGGATAGAATTCATTGACTTAGGAGATTGAGCAGAACCTTAGAAGCCTTTGCCTAGAGAATGGAGATACTCATCTAGTCAACCTAGAGAACTTATCCTAAGAGACCATTTAAAGGTGTTAAAACTAGGCATGGACTTAGAAAAGAAGTTAGTCATTCAACATTTATCTCAATGGTAGAATCCACCAATAGATCAAGCCCTAGCCAACAAATTTTTGATCCTAGTAGTGTAAGAAGAATTAAAACAATTTATTAGGAATGATGTATGGGAACTAGTTAGAAGACTTAAAGATTAGAGTGCTGTAGGAACTAAGTGGGTTTTTAAGAATAAAATGAATGACTCTAGTATAGTGGTTATAAGGCTAGATTAGTAGCTAAGGGGTATAATGAGATAGAAAGAATTGATTTTAAGGAGACCTTTTCCTCTATACCTAGACTAGAAACCATTAGAGTGCTACTAGCCTTTACTTGCTTTAAATGATTCAAGTTGTATTAGATGGATGTTAAGAGTGCCATTTTAAATGGAGTGACTAAATAAGATGTGTATGTTGAGCAACCCCCAGGTTTTGAGAATTCTCAATTTCCAATAATGTATTTAAATTAAAAAGGCATTATATGGATTGAAGCAAGCACCTAGAGCTTGGCATGAAAGGTAGAGCATATTCCTTCTAGATAAAGGCTTTGTTAAGGGTAGTGTAGATACCACCCTATTCCAAAAGGAAGAAGAAGAAGATCTACTCATTTTTTAAATTTATGTTGATGATATACTATTTGGATCTATAAATAAAAATCTTTATGATAAATTATCAAAAATAATGAGTGAGGAGTTTGAGATAAGCATGATGGTAGAGCTCATTTATTTCCTTGGATTTAGTGTGAAGCAAAAGGATGATAGAACCTTTCCTAGCTAAATAAAATATATCAAAGATATCCTTTAAAATATGAGATGGATAATGTTAAGGCAATCAATACTCTCATGAGCTCTACTATTCAGTTAGACAAGGATCCTAATAAAAAATTAATTAATAAAAAGAAATATATAGGGATAATTGGATCACTTATTTATTTGATTACTAGTAGACCTGATATCATGTTTAGTGTATGTCTCTGTACTAAAATTTAGGCTGATCCCAAAGAGTCTCATATAACTTCCATTAAGAGGATCCTTAGATACCTATTAGGCACCCGAAACCTACGTATCTGGTACCCAAGATATAGCTCATCCTTTAAAATTATAGAATATTTGGATTCTTACTTTACAGGATGTAGCGTAGGTAGGAAAAGTACTTCAGGAACATGTCAGTTCATAGGCTAATCATTAGTTTCCTGGTTTAGTAGAGAGAAAAATTCCTTAGCCCTATCCATTGTTGAGGAAGAATACATTATCATAGGAAGCTATGTTGCTCAAGTCTTATGGCTAAAGCAACAAATCTTAAATCTTAGACTATTTATAGGCACCATTCCTATTATGTGTGATAACACTAGTGCCATTGCATTTCCAAAAATCTAATTCAACACTCCTGAACCAAATATATAGACATTAGGCATCATTTCCTTAGGGATCATGTAACCAAGGGAGATATAGAGTTACATCATTTAGCTACTGAAAATTAACTGATAGATATCTTTACAAAACCCCTTGCTTTTGGAACCTTTAACACCTTAAGGACTAACTAGGTGTCATATATATTCATGCTTAAATCAGGATGATTTGGAATGTGGAAACATAAATATTTTTATATAATTTGCTTTTATTCGTGTTTTGTTATTGGTATTTTTAATCTAGCTTTTATCTGAGTTTTTCAATTTTCTTATTTTTTTATAAAGTTTTCATGATCATTACAAAAAACTAAAAATTTCCCACATCATACTGTACGATCCCACATCATACTGTATGATATTCATAAAGTATCCCATCACTGCTCATAAAATATATAACGACTCTGATTGATCAATTATTGATGATCATACTATACAAACACCCAATTTGTACTGTATGATACACGTGACATAAGGCATTAGAAAAATTAAATTTGGCTGGTACAATATTAAATATCATATCATACTATATGAGCACCAGTTGGTATTGTTGCGACTCGGGCACACGAGTTCTTATTTTGGTGATAACAAATATTATAGCTCACATCTTCCAGTATTTGTAATATATATTTATTTGTGTGTATACTAATATTTCAAGAACAGCGTGCACCATCCAACAAAGTTTCAAGGCTTGAAGAATAGGTAGAATAGGCTATATGTGCTGATATTTGTAATTTTCATTAATGTACCTTTTGATTTCTTGAGTCAAGTCCTGTAAGGGTGTATGCTTGCTTGTGACTATGTACACACATACTCTGGGGGAGTGAGATCTTGTCATATCCAAATGTTTAATTTTTGAACACATCATACTGGACGATCTCATGATCATCCTGGATGATATGTTCATTGAACTAATCATCCTGGATGATTCCTGAATCATCCTGGACGATCCATTACGATCTCAAAACCCTAGCCTCCATGATAATTTAGGCAAGAATTTAAGATTAAAATTTTGGTCTAATCGTCCAGGATGATCCATATCGTACTGGACAATCTATGATAATGTTGCCTAAATTAATCCTTTGATTATTTAATCAAATATGCATATTTTGATACTCTGATCATCCTGGATGATCTGTATATTTTACAGGACGATTTATGCAAAATTTGTACTGATCGTCCTGGACTATCCTGGGATCGTCCAGGACTATCAGGTCAAATTCAGCACATCATCTTGGATGATCCTGCAGTCATCCTAGATGATCTTTTGCAGCAGAACTGAGTTTTAGGGTTTTCTGAAGCCAACTTTTGGAGCACATAATCCTGGATGATCCTGCGATCATCCTGGATAATCTTTGCCGTTAGAACTAATTTGGAAGGGTTTTTTTAGCTCTCTTTTTAAGCTTTCTCAAGGACCTTGATAGGTGTCCTTGGCAGCCATAGAGGCTTCATTTCTTCTGGAGAAAACTTGAAGAGAGAGCTTGAAAGGGAGAGAGGAAAGGGTGGCATTTGAGAGGGAGAAGAGCCTTGGAAGGGGGATTTTTGAGGGAGTGTAAGGGGGTTCACACAATTGCACTGGCAAGGTTGCACCTAACTACCATCGGATTCAAGGGCCATCTTGAGGGAAGTTTTGGGAAGAAGAAGATCTCTTTAGTATCAAAGGACCCGGCTACTCCGCTGCACCGGGGAAGATGGAAGTGATTTTATAAGGGCTTCTCCGCCTAGCTGTGGGGGCTAAAGGAGAGTCATTAAAGGTGCAGTGCAATACTCGGAGGGTGCCTCTGAGGAGTGGACGTAGGTCAGGTTGGACCGAACCACTATAATTCTAGTGTGTTCTTTCTGATTATTTTTCGCATTTTATTTTACTGTGATTAACTGCTTGGGTGAAATTTCTGATTGATCTTTTTATTATTGATTTAATTTATTTCCACTGTAAGTTATAAAAAGATTTTTCTTTTTGTTAAAAAAGTGTTTAAATATCCAATTCACCCCCCTCTTTGTTAACCTTGGGACCAGTTCATAAGGTCTTAACATCCCTCACAAACATTTAAGTGGTATCAGAGCGGGATTCAAAAATTAAGTTTAAAAAATTTTGAATTTTGATCCATGGCTAGTTTTGGTAATCATAATACTACTGAAGGATATTCAATCACCCTGCCACCTTTATTTAAAAATATTACTTTTGATTTTTGGAAAATTCGTATGTCTACTTTCTTGAAATCAATAGATTATCGCATGTGGCATATGGTTCAAACTAGTTATTCTGTACCATCACGTATTGTAGATGAAATTAAAATTGATATTCCTTTTTTTAAATGGAGAAAAATAGAATAAATTAATGCTCAATTGAATGCTAAATGTTTGAATTATTTTTTCTGTGCTTTGAATTCTGATGATTATATATTAGTATCTGTATGCACTACTGGTAAGGAAATTTGGGATAAATTATGCACTACGTATGAAGGTACTTGTGAAATCAAGCAATCTAGATTAAATAATTTAATGCATGATTATGAATTTTTTATCATGAAACCTTATGAGATGATATTGGATATGTATACTAGGTTTACTCAAATTGTGACATCATTACATGCATTAGGAAAAGAACTTTCAAACTTTGAAAAAGTCAATAAAATCCTACATTCTCTACTTGATAAATTTGATGCCAAAGTTATTGCAATTTCTGAATCTAAAAATTTGAATGAATATTCTATTGATAATCTGATTGGCTCACTCATTGCCTACGAGCAAGGTTTGGGTCAAAAGCTTTTGGATGCAGGTGAAATAATAGTACTGAAAGCTAAAAACATGGATGAAAGTGACTCATAAGATGATGAAAGTAAGAAGTTAGTATCAATAACAAAAAAATTAAAAAGTCTACGAAAGCACAAGCATCAACATCAACAAAAGTAGAACAAAAGTAAAAAAGGTAAGAATGTTAAGATTGCTTTTGATGTTATCTGCTTTGGATGTAGGAAACCTGGACATATGAAAAATTAGTGCCCAAACCAAAAAAACCTTCCTAAAAAGGAAAAGTGTAAAGCTAATCAAATTGTTATAAGGGCAAATAATGCAAAACAAAAAATTTCTTGGGTAGACCTAGCTTCTGAATCATCAGATCAGGAGCAAGATGATATGAATTAATGTTTTGCTTGTGTTTGTTTTTGTATTTTTACTTTTGTTGTTGGTGATTTTTATTCGTTGTGTTTTTTATGTTTTATTATTATTTTTGTGTTTCTTTTAAATTATTTAAAAAAATTATTTCTTTATTGTTTTAGCTGTTTGTCTTATCAGCACACTCATATCACTTTTTATTTTATTTATACTTTAAAAATTCAAAATTATTTTTCAAAGATCATATTTTCTAAAAATAGAAAATTCATCTCCTATTTTTCCAAAAATTCTATGTAAGTTGTGGTTGATTTCTCTAAAATCAAGCAAAGGAAGGAAATTCGTGATTTTGACTCTCCATCTTATTTCTTTATGTTAGGCTATTTCACTTTTGATTCAAAATCTATTTCAAATTATAAATTGGTTTTTGAAATTGAAACTTTTTTCATCTCCCAACATTTTATCTATCTCATAGAAATCTTTTGCAAATTATTGAAGTAACTTCAAGGTTATCTTATTCAGGTTGTTCTTCTTTATCAAAAGAATAAGGTTTGTTGATTTTAAAGATTTAGAAAGGAGATAAATTATAAAAATTAAAAGATGCACAATGTTGCCAAAAATGGAAGATATACAAAGTGCATCAAAAATCAAAAGATGCATAATGTCGCCAAAAATAGAAGGATACACAAAGTGTATCAAAAATTAAAAGATGAGCAAAGTGCGCCAAATTGAAAAGAGGCACAAAAAAAGGCCATAAAAAGTTAGTTTCCCTTCTTGTAAATCTCTAAAGTTTCATAAACTCTTATGTCTTGTCGATAGATTCGTTACTTGAGCTTGAAAATCAAGATTGTTGATTCATTACTTTGTATTAATCTTCTATTAGATATATTTCATGAAAGGAGTTTTGAAAGATTTTTGTTTCCTTATCTAATTTATTCCTTAATTTAGATATTGGCTTAAAAAGTTTTTTAGCCTTTATAAAAAAACCTAAGCTTGGATTAACAATTTATGAATCTCTAACCTTTCTGGGTTATGAGTAGTCAATTCATGACTTACTAAGCTTTTGGATAAAATTAGGAGGTGACTTTCTCATTACAAGAAAATTCTTGATGTTTTAAAAAATTTTCACCAGCTCAAGGAGCATTTTTTTTATCTTTTAGTCTATTTTTTCTACTTTATTTTTTTATGCTCCTCTTCTTTTTGATAATGTCAAAGGGGGAGAACGTACTGTTGTATTTGTGAAGTTTGTTTTATTTATGTATATTTATGAAGTTTGTTGTGTAGTTTCTTTTTTTAAATAAAAAAAATTATTATGTCTTTCCCTGTTTTAAAAGTCTTATCTTATTGAGGGGGAGATTAGGAGAAAATAATTCTTGCTTGCAAATTCAATAAGTAATGTTTTCCATCATCAAAAAGGGGGAGATTGTTACGACTCGGGCTCACGAGTTCTTATTTTGATGATAACAAACATTATGGCTCACATCTTCCAGTATTTATAATATATATTTATTTGTGTGTATACTAACATTTCACGAACAGCATGCACTATCCAACAATGTTTCAAGGCTTGAAGAATGGGTAGAATAGGCTATATGTGATGATATTTGTAATTTTCATTAATGTACCTTTTGATTTCTTGAGTTAAGTCCTGTAAGAGTGTATGCTTGCTTCTGACCATGTACACATATACTCAGGGGGAGTGACATCTTGTCATATCCAAAAGTTTAATTTTTGAACACATCATACTGGACGATCTCATAATCATCCTGGACGATATGTTCATTGAACTAATCGTCCTGGATGATCCATTAGGATCTCAAAACCCTAGCCACCATGATAATTTAGGCAAGAATTTAATAATCAAATTTTAGTCTAATCATCCAGGATGATCCATATCATACTGGATGATCTATGATAATGTTACCTAGATTAATCCTTTCATTATTTAATCAAATATACATATTTTGATATTCTGATCGTCCTGGACGATATGTATATCGTACGGGATGATTTGTGCAAAATTTGTACTGATTGTCCTGGACTATCTTGGGATCATCCAGGACTATCAGGTCAAATTCTACACATCATCCTGGATGATCCTGCGATCATCCTGGATGATCTTTGGCAGCAGAATTGAGTTTTTAGTGTTTTCTGAAATCACCTTTTGGAGCACATTGTCTTGGACGATCCTACAATCGTCCTGGACGATCTTTGCCGCCAGAACTGATTTGGAAGAGTTTTTGGAGCTCTCTTTTTAAGCTTTCTCAAGGAACTTAATAGGTGTCCTTGGCAGCCATTGAGGCTTCGTTTCTTCTAGAGAAAACTTAAAGAGAGAGCTTGAAAGGGAGAGAGGAAAGGGTGGAGTTTGAGAGGGAGAAGAGCCTTGGAAGGGGGATTTTCGAGGGAGTGTGAGGGGGTTCACACGGTTGCTCTGGCAAGCTTGCACCTAAGTACCATAGAATTAAAGGGTCATCTCGAGGGAAGTTTCATAAAGAAGAAGATCTCTTTGGTGTCGAAGGACTCGGCTACTCCGCCGCACTGGGTAAGGTGGAAGTGATTTTGTAAGGGCTTCTCCACCTAGCTGTGGGGGCTAAAGGAGAGTCACTAAAGGTGTAGTTTAATACTCGAAGGGTGCCTATGAGGAGTGGATGTAGGTCAGGTTGGACTGAACCACTATAAATTTGGTGTGTTCTTTCTGATTATTTGTTTGCACTTTATTTTAGTATGATTAACTACTTGGGTGAAATCTCTGGTTTATCTTTTTATTATTGATTTAATTTGTTTCCACTGTAAGATATAAAAAGATTTTTCTTTTTGTTTAAAGAAGTTTTTAAATATCCAATTCACCCCCTCTTGGTTAGCCTTGGGACTAGTTCATAAGGCCTTAACATCCCTTTCAAACTTTCAGGTATTATGCGATCTAACCAGTCAATGATCATCCAGGATGACTCCTCGGGATGACCATCCTCACACTGATCATCCAGTAAGATTCTCATTATACTGTATGATAAGACCAACTTTGTGACTAATCAGACTAGATGAACTAAATACACAACTTCATACTATATGATACCACATTGTATTGTATGATTGGGCCGATTTCTACTTAAAGGTAAGGAAAATAAGTTTTTTCTTCACTCAAATCCTTTTAAACCTTTTTCCTTCCTCCCCAAGTTCTTAATTTTTGTAATTTCTGATGGAAAGTGTTCAAGAGGTCTTGTTGGAAGCTCCACCTGACATCCCATGAATCCCCACTTCACTGAAGCATCTAACGAAGAAATGTACCATCATTATAAGGCTACCGGAATTACACCCTCTAAAATCATAAATTATAAAGTTTTAAACTTCCAGGTACTCACTCTCTTCGCGCACACCACCCTTGAATTCATCCTTATTATTACATACCCATGCAACTCTGAACTCCTCCTCAAATTTTTTGCAAGCCTTCAAATAAATAGTTAGGGCACTACCCTCCAATTCCTTGTCAATAGAAGGCCTGTAGAAATTACCTACCAAGACTTTGACCAATTCCTACATCTTTCTACCACTGGCAAACAAGTTTACTCTTTCGCCTTTCTCCCTGAATATGAGTGGATTCTTGTCAACACTACTCTAGCAAACTACCAAATTCCCCATGTTAACACCTTAGTTGAAGATGCTAGAATCATTCAATACATCCTTCGCAATTCAGTCATTCCAAAAGCTGGCGATTGAATAAACATTACACCAATTCTATGACTCGCTCTATATTTTATCATGGCTAAAATTAATTTTAATGCATCTGATCATATTATTTGATATCTTAAAAACCTTACCTGCATTAGAGATCCTCAAAATAAATGGAAGCCAAATCTTGTATTAGGTCATGTCATTATTTTCAATCTAGATTCTAAATATAATTTTTGATTCTTGCACCACCAGACCATCTTTTAATTTTCTACTCAAATAGCTCCTTCCACATCCTTCGTAGTGCTCATCATCGAAAAGTTCACTATATTGACCCTGAGCTAAAGGAGGCTGAGGGAGGTCCAGCACCAACTCCAACACCAACACCTGTTCACTAGACCTATTAGTATGATGCACTAATTTAGAGATTTGATCTGTGGGAGACTCACTTTGACACCTACATAGTAGAGAATCCCCTACAACATGAAATTGATATGGTTTTGTTTGGAGAGCAATTCACTTCCATTCATCATTTTTTTTTTATCTTTAACAACCACCACCCCTACCTCCACCTGATCAGGGACCTTCTTATTTTTATTGTGCCTTATTTTAGTTTTTATGTCTCTATTATTTTATATTTTCATTGTGATATCTATTTTGTTTTTGTTGTTATGTTTAGTTGTTCCTCCTTTTTAATAATGTCAAAAGGGAGATTAGCCTATTGTTGGTAGTCTATACTTACTACATTTTTATGATTAGTTCACTATTTTTTATTTTCTTGCTCATTTTTTTGTGTTCTTTTTATTCCTCATTATAAAATTAAAAAAAATCTCCCCCTACTTTTTAAAAACTCAACTAGTAAGGGGGAGCTTAGGACATATCAAAAATTAATTTAAAATCAAAACTAATAATGTTTGCAATCATCTAAAAGGGGGAGATTGTTGCAAATGTTGACTCGAGTCTTGTGATTTTGATGATAACAAATATTATTGGATTCTTTACTATACTATCTCCTGTTATTATTATTATTGCATATTTGTTTTATTGTGCACTGACATTTCTGGTCCATTGTATATTATGCAAATTGATCAGATCAAGACTAGTTAGAATAGGGTTAAGTATCCAAAAGAGTCTATATTTTTACTTTTATATATTTCTATATTTCTTGAGTCATGTTAGGTAGTTGGTGGATGCTAAACTTGGTGACTGTGCACACACACACTTAAGGAAGTGAGGTAGTGAGAAAATTAGGAGTATAAATTTTTGAACTAATCATATTGCACTATCAATATACTACTATACAACCATCTATTCATAAAAACATTAAAATGGCAATTTGTAATAATTAAAGTCATTTGAACTAATTGTATAGGATAATTAATTAAAATAAAGATCTTAGCCACCAATCATAATTTAGGAAATATTTTAAAATTCAATATTTATGCTATTTGTATAGTATGATATATATCGTGATGGATGATATAATTAAATCTTGCCTAAATTAAACATATAATTAAGGAACAATTTTAGATTAGTTGATCCAGTCGGATCCTACAGGATGATTGGAGCTAATAGTATTGTAAAACCTGATTTATGTATATGATGATAATTATTCGCCACCCATCGTACGGGATAATAATCTAAGTTGTTTAAACTAATCATAATAGATGATCAGATCAATAAGTTGAATTGATCGTACAATGCTTTTCACTTCATACAATACTAACAGGATTTTTTGAATTAATCATATAATATGATCTTGGATCCTATTGTATGATCAATGATGAATGAATTGAATTTTAGGGCTTTGTGAAGCCTTGTATTTAATATCCCTTAATTGACTTGTTTTAAGTCTTTGGCTATTTAGTATTTTTGAGAGAGAGCTTGGAGAAGAAATCTTAGAGAGCTTTGAGAAGAAGAAAGAGAGATCTTATGTGTGAGGGAGAAGTAGTGTGAGGGGCTCACACAGTTCCTCTGAGCAACTCTCTTACCTTATTTCCTCTGAGTGTCTTGTTAGGTTTCTTGGGTGCCTCTGGGAAGAAGACCATCAACTCAAAGAGCGTCGAGGTTCTCTGTCTTCACTAGGAGGGTGAAAAGGGAGGTCAAGGTTCTTTTCCATCACCAGGAGGGTTAAAAAGATGTTTGAGGTTCTCTTCCTTCACCAAGAGGGTGAAAAAGAAGATCAAGGTTATCTTCCTTCACCAGGAGGGTAAAAAAGAAATCGAGGTTCTCTGCCTTCACTAGGAGGGTGAAAAAAGAGGTCAAGATTCTCCATCGCACCGCATTTATGAAAAGATTATAAGCGCTTCTCTGCTTAGCTGTGGTGGCTAAAGGAGAGACACTATAGTTTAGTGTAATACTTAAAGAGAAGGACTCCATGGAGTGGACGTAGGTGGTTATTTAATTGAACCACTATAAAATTTATGTTTTGTTCTTTCTAGTTTTTTTAATTTTTGCACTTTACTTTTTTGCATTTTTTATTTTGCTAGAGATTTCATGATAGAAATTATATGCTTAATGATATATTGATTTAATCTATCAATCATCATCATAATTAAAATCTCGTTACAAATTTTTGCTTCCACTTTTGGTGATAATGATTGTTATTTCAGTTAATAAAAATTCCAAAGTTAAAACATAAGTTTATATTTTATAGTAAGTTTTTTAAAACAACCAATTCACCCCCTCCCCCCACCCTCTTGGTGAGGCTAGGGTAGTTCACCTAGAATTAACATCCTACATCAAACTTTCAGCTCCAGCAGCTGAATTGGGCTTAACCACTATAAAACTCTCATTGGCACTTCATTCCCTACCCAGTCATCTCCTAGAGCTCTAGGTTTTTTTTTGTTTCTCAGACACTCTTGTGCAGTTCCCTGGTGTTTTTTAGGCATTTTAAGCTCATCGGTGATGATAATGACACAGACTGAGAGCTAGTCAGTCCAAACTCCTTCAACACTCCATCTAGTCAGTTTTTAGAGCTCGAGTTCTTCTACATGGTTTTAGAAGAGCACCAGATAAGAAAAAAGAGCCATCATACTCCTCCTGAGGTTTATTCTATGGAGTTAATTCTTAAAACATATAGTTCTACTTAAGATTTTAATTAACTTCTAAGGGATTATGTTTAAATCTTCAAAAATGCCTCTCCACTGCTCTTGTAGTTATCTATTATCATCATCTAAAATTGTATTCCATTTAAATAATTATAATATAAGTTTGAAATAATTTTCAAAATTATGGTTTTTCGGTTGTTGGTCATAGGAGACGAAATCATGTCTGGTCATTGATCCTCTTTGATTTCAACGGACATGATTTCATCATTCTAAGTATCTAATTCAACTCAGCAAGTGGCTACAAGGATGTGATGTCATCCAACTTAATCTCATTTGTCCATTTCGAACCACACAGATAGGATAATCCATCATTTTGTTTGATGTGGTTAAGTGATTAACCATGCACTATCACGTGGTTAAACGGCGCTTCAATGCATGTAAAGCATCCCGCACTTATGTCGCCTTCATTCGAGCTATCCCAATTAGCTTCTAACGCATGTAGCATTGTCGCTTTTGTCATTATATTAATAAAAGTAAATATAAAATGCATTTTTAAATCCTAAAACTTCTAAAATCAAAGTAAATTAAATACTAAACCAAATTTAACAAATAAGCACTCTATTTCTTCAGAATAAAAATATCTTTACTTTATAAAGAAAATTATGCTAAAATAATTAGTATATAGAGAATAATTTCTAATGTATATGTAAATTTAAATTTTTTTGATTATTTTCTATATAATTATCTGATTAGCTCAAATTTAAATGGCTTGCTATTAATGATATGATATACATTCTCTGATTTTTTTTTTGAGGTCATTAAAGTCCAATTATAATCATAATTGAATTTCCAAAGGTATAATGCATAACTTCAGCTAGATATTTGGAAATTTATTATAAAGTGTACATTTTTCCAATATTCATGATGTAGGACTTTATGCAATCATTCTAACATGCCCTTTCAGTGAAAAATAAAATAGGGATATAATTTTGTGTTATTTGGAAGTAATTATACTATGATTGTTTAATGAATTTCTTAATTACTCCTAAATCATATAAAATCTTATGCTTAAATTTGGGCAGAGCTTAATTGGGGATGTACCTTAAATTCCCCAATTGACTTTATTTAATTTCATTGCATGTATTTTACATGGGTGAATTATCAAGGTTAAGAGTCATTATATGGCCAATAATTTTGATAATTCACCATAATTAATCCATAGAGTATTAGGGAAAAAATTTGCTTTGGTTTGATTGTAAATGTATACAACAGTTATAGATAATGACTGTCAAGCTTATTTGAACCTTAGTGGCATGTAAGGAAAATAATTAAGGACATGGTCTAATTAACTTTGAAAATTTTTAAGGATTCATACACACATCCAATAGGGGTGAAACTTCAAAACTTAAACTTAGAGTCATTATACACCTTAGGAATTAAATCTATCTTGATTTGACACAATTTGACCTTCAAACAAAAATTAACTAAGATCAATCCTTAATTAAGGGCTAATTCTTAAAAAAAAACACAAGGATTCAAATAAATTCATAAAAATACAAACTTAACTCCAATCAACTCTAATTTACATATACAATTAAGGATAAACAAAATTTAGATAAAATTTGATTAAAATTTAATTAATAATTAATTAGACCTTAGTTAAATATTAATTAAATATATTCTTTAAAAATTAAATAATTTTCAAATAAATCCAAAATTTTTATGGATTGATTCTTTCGTTAATCATGACTAATAGTATCAATTTCATGACAATTTGAATTGATTTGATATTAAAATTAAATATCCTAAACTACAGGTAATAAGAATTTATTTAAATAATTAACTAAATACTTAGTTTTTAATATAATTTAATAAATATAGTAAATAATTCAAATATACATAAAAACTAAAATAAAATGAAATAAAATTTGAGATTATTAATTTGAATTTAAATAAAATTTTTTTAATAAAATTTAATAATAATTAATTAAAAATTCAATAATTAATTAATTATTCCAAATAATTCAATAAAAAAACAAAAATTCAATAAAAATTTAAAAGATAAAAACAAAATTAATTTGATAACTAATTTGATTAAATTTCTATTTATTTAATCAAATAAATTTAATGATTAATATTAATTAAATAGTGATGCTGTCATGCTTAGTGCTTACATCCTTTCGAAAGACATTTTAGCATTTCATTCAAAGCCTTCAATACACCTTAAACAACCCAATAATCTCCTTATGTAATTCCTAATTCCTGTCAAGAGGGATTTTACATATTTAATTAGGAGATTTTTAATAAAATTTAACAACAAATTAAGGGTTTCATGCACTATGCTAGCCTCCACTTGTAGAAGTTATAATTGTATAAAATTTATAACCCTTAATCAAATATTAATACACCACTGGCCTTATGCATAATGGTTGATTCCACTTAGAGGGCATGTCTATTAATTTGAAAGGTCCCTCTTCTATCCCAAATAAATTATCAATAAGTCTTAAAGGCTTCATGTAACTATCTATCCAATATGGGGTATTGTAACATTTCTATTAGAATCCTTAGGATTTGTAAGTTAGTAGTTCTCACACTTAGGGTTATTAACTTATAAATTATTTAAAATTAAATAATCAATTCCAACTATTAAAACTTAAATAATAAAACCAAAATTTATACAGGCTAAACTTTAATTAAATAATCCATATTGTCCTTTAATAAACAAACACTTTAAACTCATGCAACTTAAATACTAAATTCCTTTAAGACATATCCAAGCCACACCGTGTCCTTCACAAACTTAGATGATTTATTAGGACAACTAACTTTAACTTAGGTTAGGCTGGTGATTTGAATTGCTTGTCGG
The DNA here is from genome assembly GCA_019925795.1 of Dendrobium chrysotoxum. Classification (NCBI taxonomy): domain Eukaryota; kingdom Viridiplantae; phylum Streptophyta; class Magnoliopsida; order Asparagales; family Orchidaceae; genus Dendrobium; species Dendrobium chrysotoxum. The sequence goes on along the minus strand of CM034298.1, from coordinate 25,237,815 downwards.
GTGCTTTACTTGGAGAGCACCCTGTGTTTGTTTGTTTATTTTCTACGACTCTAAATGTCATACATTTTTATTCCTAATGTTACACCTGGGCTCTTTAAGGACTGCATTAAAAGCATTGGGTTTTTACACAAGTGCTCTTGCACATTTTATATTAACTACCCAATTCTTTTACATGCTTTACATTTCTTGTTTAAGTCAAAGTAGAATGTACCTAATAATCATGTACATGTATAGGTTTCTATAAATTATAAATTATATATAGATCAAGTTGTACAATGTCTTGAGTTTTAAAAGGGTCAAATACATCTGCTCATATATGCAAATGGGGCTCCAAAAGATAATATCCTCTTCTTTGGAGGATAATATCTTTTGGAATTCCATAGAAGACTTGGTGCTTGAAGTCCTTAAGTAGATGTATTTGATTCTATACAAATGCTAGGCTTATAAATCTTGGCTTGTTATCGTGGAACATGGCCAGCTAACTTTCCTACAAAGTTTGTTATACATTTTAAATAAATTTAATAAAGGAAATTTTTATTATACAGTTTCTTTTAATTATATTGCATTATGCATTGCATCATATGGGTGGTAGCTTGCATTAGTTGTTCCAAACCTAATTCAAGCACTATGACTTTTATGATAGAAAGTATTATTAAGCCTATTATTGGTTTCTCTTATTTCTATGATATTTTATTATGTTTTGTGTACTAACATTTCAAAAATTCAGTCCACCAATCACTTGCAATTCTGATCAGCTAAAGACTAGGTAGACTAGGGTTATAGTCTATATGTTAAGTTTGTTTTGTATTTTTCTCTTTCTTGAGTCATATCATATAACTGGGTGGATATCATGGCTGAGTAACCTTGCACACACACAGGGGGAGAGAGAAAAATATTTTAGGCAGAGTTTTCTTTTAAGTAATTTGTATTATATGATTTTGGATTTATACTATACGATACGTGTATCATTCTGTATGGTTTTAATTCATACTGTATGATCTATTACACTCTATTAAAACCCTAGCCGCCAGAGGTTAAGAAAGATTCTAAATATACTGATTGTATAATACAATTTGGTTCATACTATACACCCTAATTAAAATATTTCTTAATTAAACCCCCAATATTAGGCAATCATATCATGGATAATTATTGTGATTGATCATATTGTATGATATAGTTCATACTGTACAATAACCCGTATACAAAATTTGTCATCCCCAGAGATCCTACTAAATAAAATCCATGATTTTAGTATTGATCGTACTGTATGATGTCCATAATGCTGGACAATCAATAGTGCATGAAGTTGGCCGTCCCAAGGATTATCCCAAACGAATAGAAGGAATTTTTATAGTTCATATAATATGATATTTTTATCATACTATTTGAAATGTCTAAATATTGAACAGTTCATTTGCATGAACTTGCTGGACGATTCTAAATTACACTGACCATACTGTAAAATATGTGTATCATACTGTATGAATAGAAGTTGGATTTCTTAAAATTTAGGGTTTTTTGAAGCACAATATTTAACCAACTGTATTGTATCTTGAGAAAATCTTTTACTGTTGAGTTAATCTAAGAGAGAGAGAGCTTAGAGAAGGAAGGGAGAGAGATTGGGAGAGAGAGAAATCCTTGTGAGGGGGAGTTGTGAGGGATTCATAAAGGTTGCTCCAAGCAAGGTTTCCACCATCTTCTTCACGCTGCTTGTCTGGTTCCTTAGTGGCTCTAGGGGAGACTTTCATTAGCATCAGATCCAGGTTTTCAACCTTCACCAGCAGAGTGAAAAAGGATTCTAATGTTCTTTGCCTACTCTTGGAGGGAGTAAAAGGATTCTAAGGTTCTCTACCTCTACCACGAGCGTAAAAAAGGATTCCAAGGTTCTCTGCCTACTCCAAAAGGGAGTAAAAGAATTCCAAGTTTCTTTGCCTACTCTAGGAGGGGGTACAAGGATTAAAGATACTCTGTCTCACTGGGTTGATGGAAAGATTTTATGTGGGCTTCTCTTCCTTACTGTGGGGGCAAAAGGAGAGACACTACTTTTAGTGCAATACCTAGAAAGGAGGTTTCAAGAGAGTAGACATAAGCCAAGTTGACCGAACCGCTATAAATCTTGTGTGTTCTATCTATTTTCCTTTCCACATTTAATTTTTATATTTTTTCTGTGATTTGTTATGTGGTTGAAATCTCTTATATTTATTATTGTGAAAGTGATCTGCTTCTGCATCAAGGGGTATTTAATTTTTTATTTGTTAAAGAATTTTTTAAATAACAAATTCACCCCCCTCTTGGTTAGCCTCGGGCTAGTTCTTTAGGGTTTAACAACCCTTACAAACTTTCAAGTGGTATCAGAGCGAGATTTATAAATTAAGTTTTAGAAAACTTTTGAAAAAAAATCCATGGCTAATTTTGTTAATCGTATTACTGTAGAAGGATATTCACTCACTCAACCACCTTTATTTGATAATATACCTTTTGATTTTTGGATAATTTACATGTCCACTTTCTTACAATTAATTGATTATCACATGTAGATGTTAGTTTAGGAAGGATATTCTACTCCCTTTGGATTAGTGAATGGCATTAAAATGGAACTTATTTTTTCTGAATGGAGCATAGAAGTTAGAGATTTAACCCAATTGAATGCTAAATGTTTAAACTATTTTTATTGTGCTTTAAAATCTGAAGATTACATGCATGTCTCTACTTGTTCAACTGGAAAAGAAATTTTGGACAAACTTTGCATAAAATATGAGGGAACTAATGAAGTAAAACAATCTAGGCTGAACATTCTACTTCATGATTATGAACTTTTTCACATAAAATCTAGTGAATCTATTTATGAAATGTATACTAGGTTTACTCAGATTGTTATTTCCTTACATGCCTTAGGAAGAGAGCTTACAAACTATGAAAAAGTTAACAAATTTTACATTATTTACCATCTTCCTATGATGTAAAAATTATTGGCATTACTGAATCTAAAGATCTAAATGTTTATTCCATTAATAACTTGCTTGGGTCACTCATTGCGTACGAGTAAGGGGTGAGTCAAAGGAAGCTTGATGCAGGTAAAAAGAAGAAAGAGAAAAATGTAGCCTTAAAGGCTAATGATTTTAATAGTGACACTTTTGGATCAGAAAATGATGACATTGCATTGATAATTAGACAATTCAAAAGCTTCTTAAAGAAAAAGGAAATACATCATCAATAATGGAATAAAGATAAAAATAATAAAAATTCTAAAAATTCTTCTAACATTATATGTTTTGAATACAGGAATCCAGGGAACCTAAAGTTTGATTGCCCAACTCATAAAGCTCACCCAAGCAAGGGGAAGGGTGAAGAAAAGCCTAAATTCAAGAAGGGCAAGCAAAGGACTCAAAAAGCTTTCTAGGCAAACTCAACTTCATACTCTTCTGAAACTGAAGCAGAAGAGGAGGTAACCAACCTATGCTTAATGGTAGATGATCATCTTGATCATTCTGATCAAGAGGTGGTATTTGAGCTTACCTATGATCAATTATTTGAAGTTTCTAAAAAAATTCATTTTGTATATAGGAAGCTTAAAAAATTACATGCCTGCCTTAAATCTGACTTTTCAATTATGCAGAAAGAGCATGAATGCTTAAGGAATGATCACTCCACTTTGGATATAAATCATTTGGCTTTGTTAGATGAATTTGATATTTTAAATAAGAAGCATTCTGAATAAATTGATGAGCATGATTTCTTCAAAGCATCCCATATTGATTTAAAAAATTCATTTAAGAAATCAAAGGCATGTTTAGATGAAGCTGATAATAAGTAGCATGCATTAAAGATGAAAGTGCAAACCAATTTTTAAAAATCAAGTTAAATGATTTTAAAGAAAATAAAACATCACCTATACTTGCATAATTACATAATCCATCACCACAATATGCATCATTCAAACCTAAGAAGAGGCACCATTACCCATGTAGATTAGTTAACCATTTTCGTGGTGTTAAATATTTTTCGTATGAAATGTTAGGACACATCTCCCACACTTGCACTATCCACCGTAGAACACATTTGGTGTGGAGACCAAAATTGCATAATTCACAGCATAGCATGCAAGCAATTCATCCTACATTCCATAAGGTGAAACCCAAACTTCTTTGGGTTCCCAAATCTGACAACTGATCATTTTGAAGGGGTGCTCTCACAAAAGACTTCATGAGAGCATGTGGTACCTAGACATAGGATGTTCAAGACATATGAATAGAGATGCAAATCAATTTATTTTGCTAGAGGCTAAAGCCGGAGTCAAGGTGACACTTGAAAATAACACCACGAGGAGAGTGGTGGGCTCAGGTATAATTGGCTATTAAAAAAATTTCATCATTAAAAATGTTTTACTTGTAGATGGCTTAAAACATTATCTGCTTAGCATCAGCCAGTTCTATGATAAAGGCTTCGGCAAAAAATTTCTATCAACCAGCTGCATAATAAGCTTAAATGAAAAAAACTATTTTGCAAGGAAGGGGAATCAATAATATCTACATGCTTGATCTTAATTATATTAAATCTGATACTGCTCTTTGCTTTAAAAAAATTACTAATGAATTTTGGTTATGACATAAAAGATTGTGTCATGCAAGCATGGAGAAGCCTTAGAAAAATCACCCAAAAAGACTTAATGAGAGGAATTCCCAAACTAGAGTTCACTAAGGATCACCTATGTGATGCTTATCAATTAGGGAAACAAGTCAAATCCTCCTTCCACTTAATCAAAGACATAAAATCTAGTAAACCCTTATAAGTCCTTCACATGGATCTCTTTGGACCTATCAGCACTATAAGCCTTGGAAGGAAAGTTTGGTTATGTGATTATTGATGATTACTTAAGGTTTACATGGGTTAGATTCCTATCTCATAAAAGTGAATCATTCAAGGAGTTTAGGTCTTTTTCCACTTAGATTCAAAGGAAACTATGTTATAAAATTTTAACCATTCATAGTGACCATAGTGGAGAATTTGAGAATGAAAAAATTGAAACTTATTGTATGGAGCAAGGGATAGATCATATTTTTTTAGCTCCTAGGATCCCTCAATAGAACGAGATAGATGAAAGGAAGAAAAGGACCCTAGTAGAAACTGCTAGAGCCATATTAGCTGAATACCCACTTCCTAAATACTTTTGGGAAGAAGTTGTGAATATAACCTGTTATGTTATGAATATGGTTAATCTTAGATCCAAGCCGAATAAGACACCCTATAAAATCCTTAAGGGTAGGGCACCCAACCTCTCTAACCTTCATGTCTTTGGATGTAAAGTATTCATTTTAAATAATGGAAAGTCTCAACGAGGAAATTTTGACCCAAAATATAATGAAGTAGTGTTCCTAGGTTACTCAAATGTTAGAAAATCTTAAAGAGACTTTAATAAAGGGACATTGGTAGTAGAGGAGATCACTTATGTTGTATTTGATGAATCTGATAATTCTGGAGAGTCTAGGGTGGAAGAAGAAGTAGGAGAAATCACCCAAGGAGTAGAATTTATAAATTTTAAGGAAATGGTGGAACCTGAAAATACACTGCCAAGAGAATTGAGATATTCTTTGAGTCATCCTAAAGAACTGATCTTGGATGGACTTGGAAAAGAAGTTAATCACTCTTCCTTCATCTCAACGACTGAACCCACCAACATAAATCAAGCCCTATCTGATGAATTCTAGAACCTAGCCATGCAAGAAGAGTTAAATTAATTTATAAGGAATGATGTTTATGAGCTAGTTGGAAGACCTAAGGACCAGAGTATTTTTGGAACTAAATAGGTTTTCAAAAAAAAAAAAAAGAATGATTCTCGTGTAGTGGTGAGAAATAAGGCAGGAGTAGTGGCCAAGGGGTATAACCAGGTAGAAGGAATTGACTTTGAAGAGACCTTTGCCACTGTAGCAAGATTAGAAACTATTAGGGTGTTACTAGTCTTTTCCTATTTTAAGGGATTCAAATTATATAAAATGGATGTCAAGAGTGCCTTTCTAAATGAGGTAATAAAAAAAGATGTGTATGTTGAATAACCCCTAGGCTTTGAAAATTTATAATTTTCTAATCATGTGTTTAAAGTAAAAGATGCATTATATGTACTGAAAGAAGCACCCAAGGCATGTTATGAAAGATTAAGCACATTCCTACTAGAAAGAACCTTTGTTAAGGGGAGTGTAAACACCACCTTATTTCTAAAAAAGGGTAGGAGATGAATTACTAATTGTCCAAATTTATAGTGATGATATTCTGTTTGGATCTTTTGATGAAAAATTATATGATGATTTTTCAAAAGTGATGAGTAATGAGTTTGAATGAGTATGATGGGAGAACTGACCTACTTTCCTAGGTTTAGTATAAGGTAGAAGAATGACAGAACTTTCCTTAGTCAATCAAAATACATTAACGACATCCTTAAGAAATATGAAATGGATAAATCCAAGCCAATCAACACTCCCATGAGTTCCACTGTTCAGTTAGATAAGGATTCAAATGGAAAATTTATTGATCAAAAGAAATATAGAGGAATAATTGGATCACTTCTTTACTTGACTTCTAGCAGACCTGATATTATGTTTAGTTTTTATCTCTATGCTAGATTTTAGGCTGATCCAAAAGAGTCCTACTTGACTGCTGTTAAGAGAATTCTTAGATATCTCTTAGGAACCCAAGACTTAGAAATCTTATATCCTAGGTATAGCACCTCCTTTAAATCATAGGATATTCTGATTCAGATTTTACAGGATGCCAAGTTGATATAAAAAGCACTTCTAAAACATGTCAATTAATAAGACAGTCCTTAGTCTCTTGGTCCAATAGAAAATAGAACTCAGTTGCCTTGTCCACTGCTGAAGCTAAGTACATAGCCTTAGGGAGTTGTATGGCCCAAGTCCTCTAGTTAAAGCAACAAATTTGGATTTAGGATTACTTGGAGGCACCATTTCAATCCTATGTGATAACATTAGTGCCATCTATATTTTAAAGAATCCAATCCAACACTCTAGGACCAAACATATAGACATAAGGCACCATTTCATTAGGGACCATATTACCAAAGGAGAAATAGAGCTACACCATATAGCCACTAAAAATCAACTTGTTGATATCTTTACTAAATCACTGACCTTTGAAATCTTTAGCACCTTAGAATTCGATTAGGTGTGATCGATATTCATGCTTGAAATTGACACTTTCTATCTCTATTCTTTTTATTTTTATTGTATTTTTATTTACGTGTTTTATGCTTTCTATTTTCGTTGTCATGTATTTTTTATTATTTTATTTTGTTGTTCAATTTTTTATTTTTTATTTTTGTTATTTTTTTTTGTTTTTATGATGTTTGATTTGTTTTATTTTATCATGTTTCATGATTATGTCTAGATCATCTCACAAACCACTTCGCTGAACCTTACTGTCTTTTCCTACAAACAAAAATTTCATCGTTTATCATACTGTGCAAACCACATTCGTATTATATGATTTGCATAGCATTGTCTTCATCTTAACCATTGGCTTGATGAATGATCCAGATTGTATCAATGATTGACAATTATGTGGTATACACACCTATTCGTACTGTACGATACATGTGGCAATCGAAATAACTAATTTCATTTGGTATGACTTATTAATTGTATGGTATAAACACTTATTTGTACTGTATGACCTTTTGGTCAGAAGTCATACAAGGTGACTCCTCGGGATGATTACCCTGTCTCTAATCATCCCGTATGAAGTCTGATGGTACAACATAATTAGACAAACTTTTTTGATTGATCATCTGGCCAACTTGATTGCACTCGATCGTCCTGTATGATCTCATGATCGTACGGTACAATCCCCAAAAAATCTATTTAAATAGCCAAGCTCATTCAAATTTTTTACACTACCCTTCAAATCCTCCCTTCTTACATTCCAATCTTTGCATTGGCTGGCGGTGGAAAATACAATTGACAAACCCAGGGTTACTCCTCCTTTGTCAACCCTACTGATGATCATTTTTTGATAGCTTCTGATGAAGCTACCTTCTAAAAATACAAAGAATCCAAGATCACACCTCCAGGATTCTTAATCAGTAGGCCATTAGCTTTTCAGTAATGAACTTCTTCAACTCCACTACGCTTCAATTTCTTTTGACTTTGGCCAATCCCTTTCATTCTAAAATCCTTTATGAGTTTCTAGCAAACCTTAGGATTCAGGGGGATGAAACTATAATGTCTTTCCATGTTTGTTGTCAGAATGTAGAAATCACCAAAGAAATAGGAATCCATTTTAAACTAAACACCCTGGGAAGTAGACCACTTGTCATGGCCTCCAGATCTAATTTTTATTGGAGAGCTGTGAACCTCCTGCTAATAAATGCTACTCTTAACTACCACCAACCCTTGGTCTACACCTTAAATCAAAATGCTAGGGTTATCCAGCATGTTCTGAGATCATCTATCATCCCTAAAGCTGGAGACCATATAAATATGACTCCCCTACTGTTAATTGTCACCTACTTCATAATGTCAAACACCCATATATATGAAGCCCAAATGCTAATTTTTTACATCCAAAACCTCACTTCTATTCAACTCCCAGCTACTAGGAGAAAGCAAAACATTGCTCTAGGACATGTGATTCAATATATGTTGGATACATATCCTGCTCCTCCTGATCACTCTTTAATCTTCTTTTTAGATGCCTCTTTACGAATGCTCTTTCATAGGGATCAGGAGCCAGAAGACCCTCTATTTGATGAAGAAGGAGAAGTTGCCTCTGCAGCTACTCTTGCACCTACACCACCTCCTCACTATTGCCCATATAAGGAGTTGATTCCATCATTTGACAGACTTGAGACTTGTCTGGATCAGTAGCAAACCCAATATGATAATGATATGGGTTGGTTTAGGGAGCAATTTGGAAATATTCAACAATAGTTTAGCACCATCCAGCAGTAATATGGCATCTTTAGCCAGTTCTTCCAACCACCTCCACAGCCACCTTACGATCAGGATCCACCACTATTCTAATTTTATTTTAGTTTTTTTTTGTTGTGATTGTATTATTTCTTTTTAGATCTATGCTTGCTTGTTTGTACTTTGCTTTGCAATGAAATTTTCTTTCAGTCCTTTTTGTGCGATTTTTTCTTCTTGTTAGTCAAGTGTTCTATATATATATATATATATATATATATAAAATTTTCCTTTCTTTCAAATGGTATTTTTTTTCTAGCAAGTTTTTGTGCTCTTAAATCTCTTTTATGTGATCTTTACTTGAGAAATTGGTTGTTAAAGGAAAATGTGTTTCTGTTTATTATATTGTATGATTTAACTTATACTGTATGACTTGGATCGTACTGTAAGAATGAACTCTCTTCAATGTTGTTTGTTGTTTGTAATAAACATACTTCTATTATGACTTAAAAGTTTAAATAAGTAATTATTAGCATTGTTAAAACTTGAAGGATAAACAAATTTTATGAATTTTTATATCCCTTCTTATTTCCTCTGCATGATAATTCCTTGTATATACTTAAAAATCTAAATCGAATTGGAATCAAGATTGTTAAAATAAAAACTTATTCATTCTACTACATGTTCTTATATTATAAATATATTCTGAAATTTAACGAATGAAATTCATTCTTTTTTTGCATCAGGCTATTTATTCCTATTAGAGAACTCAGGTTTCCTTTATAGATTATTCCTCCCTATATAAGAGTTCTCTTCTATTTGGAAGATAATCTTACAACTGAGATTCTTAAAGATTTAGAAAGGAAGTAATTTACAAAAATTAAAAGAGGCACAAAATCAGTCCAAAATCAAAAGATGTGCAATGACAACAAAAGTAAAAGATGCACAAAGTGTATCAAAAATAAAAGATGTGTAATATGTGCCAAAAGTTGATAAAAGAGGCACAAAATGAGCCCAACTTAAATCAGCTTTTCATTCTTTTAAATCTTTAAATCTTAGAAAATCCCTATGTTTCATAATATGTTTAATACTTAATTTTGGAAAATCCTGGTTCTTCATTCATCACTTTTATGGTAATATTCTATTCAATATATTTCATGCTAGGAGTTTGAAAAGTTTAAATTTCTTTGTCTAATTATAATTCTTGAATTAGATTTTTATTTAAACAAAGGATTTTACCCTGTAAAGATGTTAAGCTTGGTGTGCAAACTCAAAAATCCAAATCCTTGGGTTGTAATGAAGACCACATTTATCTTATTTACCATTTCTATTTGAAGAATAAGTTTGTTAAATTATATAATTGCCCATGAGAGTTCTCATGTCGGTGATGTTTCCATCCTTACCTTGAGTTCTTAGTTGTTCTGAGTTTGTTTACTTTGTGCACTTCTTATTTCTATTTTCAATTTTTTTTCTGCTATTTTCCCTCTTTTTTATTATGTCAAAAGGGAGAGAACTATTTTGTTTATTGCTGTTATAATTATTTATTGTTGTTGTTATTGTAAAAGAAAAAAGAAAAAAAAATTACACTCCTTTTAGTTATAATTGAGTTTCATCTAAGGGGGAGTTTAGACGAAAGCAACTTTTGAAAATCCAAAAACAACAAATTTTGCCATCATAAAAGGGGGAGATTATTGCAAACCTGATTCAAGCACTGATTTTGATGAAAACAAATATTATTGTATCTGTTACTATTTTCTCTTATTTCTATGATATTTTATTTTATGTTGTGTGTATGAACGTTTTAGGAATTCAGTCCAATGTTCACTTACAATTCTGATCAGCTCAAGACTGGGTAGACTAAGGTTACAGTCTATATTTTTAGTTTGTTTTGTATTTTTTCTCTTTCTTGAGTCATATCATGTAATTGGGTGGATATCATTGTTGAGTAACCTTGCACACACATAGGTGGAGAGAGAAAAATATTTTTGGGAGAGTTTTTCTTTTAAGTAATTTGTATTGTACAATTTTGGCTTCATATTATATGATAGGTGTATCGTACTATATGATTTTAATTCATATTGTACAATCTATTACACATTGTGAAAACCATATCCGCCATAGGTTAAGAAAGATTCTAAATATACTAATCATACCGTACGATTTGGTTCATACTGTATGCCCTAATTAAAATCTTTCTTAATTAATCCCTCGATATCAAGAAATCAAACCATGGATAACTATTGTGATTAATCATACTGAATGATATAGTTTGTACTGTACGATTACTCGTGTACAAAATTGGTCATCTCTAAAGATCATACGAAAGGAAATACATGATTTTTTACTGATCGTATTGTATGATGTCCATAGTGCAGGATGATTGATAGTGTACGAAGTTGGCCATCCCAAGGATCGTCTCAAATGAATAGAAGGAATTTCTATAGTTCGTATAGTACGATATTTTTAGCATATTATATGAAATGTTTAAATATTGAACAGTTCATCTACACAAATATGCTGGATGATTCTAAACTATATTGATCATACGGTATGATACATGTATCATACTATACGAATAGAAGATGGATTTCTTGAATTTAGGGTTTTTTTGAAGCGCACTATTTATGCAATTATATTATCCCTTGAGGAAATCTTTTGTTGTTGAGTTGATCTGAGAGAGAGCTTAGAGAAAGAAGAGAGAGAGCTTAGGAGAGAGATAAATATTTGTGAGGGGGAGTTATGAGGGATTCACAAAGATTGCTCTAAGTAAGGTTTCCACCATCTTCTTTAAGCTGCCTGTCCGGTTCTTTGGTGTTTCTAGGGAGACTTTCATCAGCTTTAGATCCAAATTCTCTGCCTTCACCAGGAGGGTGAAAAGGATTCCAAGGTTCTCTTCTTACTCTAGGAGGGAGTAAAAGGATTCCAAGATTCACTGCCTTCACTAGGAGAGTAAAAAAGGATTCCAAGGTTCTCTACCTACTCTAGGAGAGAGTAAAGGGATTCCAAGGTTCTTTGCCTACTCCAAGAGGGTAAAAAGATTTTGAAAGGTCTTCTATGCCTTAGTGTGAGGGAAAAAAAAGAGATACTACTTTAAGTGTAATACCTGTAAAGGAGGTTTCTGGGGAGTGGACATAGGTCAAGTTGATCGAACCACTATAAATCTGGTGTGTTCTTTCAATTTACTTTTTTGCATTCAATTTTTGCATTTTTTCTTTGATTTATTGTGCTTTCTCATAAAGGGGTATTTATTTATTTTTATGTTAAAAAATTTCTAAATAACCAAATCACCCCCCCCCTCCTCTTGGTTAGCCTCGGGCTAGTTCTTTAGGGTTTAATAACCATCATGAACTTTCATTAGTGGGTAGAAGTTTCCTAGGTTTTCCTCAGTTTATATGTTCTAGACTTTCTAGGAACATATAAACCTTATCTAAATAACATCCTCTGCTCTGGTTCTTCAAGCAATTTTTCAGCGATCTAAGGTTCCCTGCGTTCTCTCATGTCAGACTGTTCTGGGGTGGTTTACTGTGGATTTTCTCCTCGTTTTCTTTCCCTTTTTATTCCTTCTATGTTTTTCGATCTACTTCTGAGTTTTGCTTTGTTTTTTTCTTCTTAATTTTCACTGATTTGGGGGATGACGACCCCGTTATCATCTTCCCCTCCGATAGCTGTGGTTTCGAATGGCAATTCTCGTTCCTTTAAAGATGTGCTTGTTGGTTCTTCCTCTACTTCTTCCAAACTTCATTTTGTGCAATCTTCGTTTAAGGGTTTTCCCGCCTTAATGTTTGAAGATTCGGTTATTTCTCAGTTGACTGCCCCCTTCGCTCTTACTATAGTTGGAAAATTTATTCTGAGGAGGCCTAATCTCTATATTATTCACAAGTTCTTTGTTAATCTGAATCTTATGGGCTCCTTTCATATCGGCTTGCTTGATCCCCATCATTTGGCGATTCAACTGAACAATTATATGGATTATAGCCATATTTTTTTGAGAAGTTCTTATTTCATCCAAGCATGTCAAATGAGACTCCTTAAATGGACACTAAATTTTGATGTCCGTGAGGAGTCCCCGATTGCTCCTGTTTGGGGTTCTTTCCCTAATATGAGGCTTCATTTCTTTAATTTACAAATTCTCTTTGGTTTTTCCTCTATTCTTGGTAGGCCTTTGCAAAAAGACTAGGCGACGGCCTCGATTTCTCGTCTGTCGGTGGCTCAGGTTTTAGTTGAGTTGGATATTTCAAAAAAGCATCCTACTGAGATTTGGTTAGGAGCTGAATTGAATGGTTACTTTCAGAAAGTTAAATTTGAAAACTATCCTATATTTTATTCTCATTGTAGAATGTACGTGCAAGGTTTGAGTGAGTGTTTTAAATTGCATCTGCATCTTAAAAAGGAGAAAGAAAGTGCCAGGCAGTCCAAGGTGAAAGAGGGTATTTTGAATGACCATGTTAATGTTAAATTGGACCATAATATTGGGGATGCTAATGGTGAGATAGCTCAGGGGAATGATGTGGTTAATCTACTGCTGGTCTAATTCATGCTGATCCTTCCTCCTCTAGTGGGGGTGAATTCCTCAGTGAGCAAAGTGTGGATCCCAAACGGGATATTATATTGTGTTAAGATCAGTCCGGTGGGGAGAAACAAATGTTAACTACCATTTCAAATAACATTACTGTGCCTCCTTCCTTATCTAATCTTTGTGTTTCAAAGAAAACTTTATCTAATATGGTTGTTAATGATGCAGACACTAACTGTTCTAATCAGCCTCAATCTCATATTATGGATGAGCAGGATAATGAGCAGATTCCTGAAAGAGCTAAGCCTATATTGCCAGAGGATGATTTGCACCATGAAGAGAGGTTAGATATTATCCAAACCGAGAATGTGACGGAAATTAATGGAGTTGTGGTGAATGATGCTACCACTATGGAATATGGTGTTTTCTTTGTGGAAGGTGAGTTGCCTCTTTCAAAGGGGTATTCAGGTATGATAAATGAAAGTAAGATTCCTTTAACTGATAATTATCTTAGTCATGCTTTTATTGATATGGAGGTGGATATTTTGGCTAAATATTTTGCTAGAGAAGATAATGATATGAGCTATACCAAGGGTCATGGTAAGAGAGGTAGAAAACCAAGAAATGTCATCTTATAATCTCCTAGAAGCACTCATTCACATACTTCTCATTAATTATTATTTCTTATGTTTAACGCTATTATTTGGAATGTGTGGGGTATTGGATGCCCTTCTTCTAAAGTTAGAATTAAAAATTTATGCCGTATTCATAATGTGTCTATTCTTGTCATGCTTGAGACTCTTATTTCAGCTGATAAGTTACTTGGTACTGCTAAATTTTCTGGGTTTTAAACATGCTATGTCGAATGTGGCCAATAAAATTTGGATTTTTTGGAAAGATTTTGCTAGAATTGATTTCTTTGGTGATTTAACTCAAGTCTTACATTATAATATTGAAAGTTCTAGTTTCCAATGTTCTACTTCATTTGTTTATGCTGCCTCATCTCGTTATACTAGGAAGATTTTATGGGATCAAATCATTAATTTTCATAATATTTGCAATCTTCTTTGGCTTATGGGTGGAGACTTTAACACTATATCAAATCTGGCTAAGCATTTAGGGGGTTCTCTCCCTATCTATCAGTCGATGGAGGATTTCAATGCTATGATTATGGATTGCAACCTTAATGATATTAGTTTTCTGGCAATAATTTCACTTGGCATCATGGCATTTGTGGCAAAGGTTAGATAGGGTTTTATTTAATGATGATTGGCTTAATAATTTTGACTCTACTAATGTTGAACATCTTAGTCGTACCCTCTCTGATCATTCTCCTCTTCTTATTAAAATTAAGATTACAGCTAGGGGTTATCCCTCTCAATTTAGATTTTAAAATATGTGGTTGCTCCATGATTCATTTCTTGATGTGGTTAAGTATAATTGGCAAGCCCCTATATTTCCTGATGATTCTATTTATAGTATGAATAGACTGTGGCTTAAGCTGAAAAGACTTAAGCAAGTTTTAAATTGGTGAAATCATAATGTTTTTAAGAATTTTTTTTCTAACATTTTGAAGATATGGTTAACTCTTTGGAGAATCTTTGTCAGTTGGATCCTTCTGATTCTAACTTTAGTTTTTTGAAAGAGGCTAAGGATGAGCTTTGTAAAGTTCAAGCTTAGGAAGAAATTTTTTGGAAGTAGAAAGCGGCTGCTAAACATATGGTTGAAGGTGATAAAAATACTCAATACTTTCATGCCTTGGTTAAAAAGAAACGTGCTATTAATTACATTCATAAAATTAATCATGATGATGACTCTGTTTCTGAGGATGATGTAGAAATTGCTAATTTTGCTATGCATTATTTTCAAAATCATCTTAATAAAACTTTTAATCCTTCTATTGTTGAGAATGTGTCTATTATAACTAATCTTATTTCTCTTAATAATAATATTGGCTTGTCTAATTCTCCTTCCCTTGAGGAGGTTAAGGATACTATTTTTGGTATGAATGGTGATTCTGTGGCTGGTCTGGATGGTTTCATGACTAAGTTTTTTCATAAAACTTGGCCCATAATTTATAATGATCTTTTCTCTACTATAACTGATTTCTTTAATGGTAATCCTATAACAAAGTTTTTTACTTATACTTCTATCATGTTTATTCCCAAGAACATTTTTGTGAATTCTTGGCAAGACTTTAAACCTATTAGTCTGTGTATTATCTTTTATAAACTGCTTTCTAAAATTTTGATGAATCCGTTAAATGTTTTGTTGCCTAAGCTTATTTCCCCTTTTCAAATGGGCTTTGTCAAAGGGCGTGCTATTGCGAATAATATTCTTCAGGCTCAAGAGTTTTGTCAAGACTTGGATGTCAAGGATAGAGGTGGTATATGATTCTGAAATTGGATATTGCTAAAGCTTATGATAATATTAATTAGAATTTTATTTACACTATCTTAAACTTATTTGGATTTGATCTAAATTTCATAAGCCTCATTAAGAATTGCATTTAAACCCCTTATTATTCTGTCATGGTGAATGGTAAGAGCCATGGTTTTTTTAAGGCTTCTCATGGTCTGAGAACAGGGGATCCTATCTCCCCAACTCTATTATTTTTACAGAGTACCTCTCTAGAGGTCTTGCTGATCTTTTCGATAGGTATCCTAGTCTCTATTTCAGAACTTTAGGTGGCATTAAAATTTCACATTTATGTTTTCCTGAGGATTTCATTGTGTTTACAAATGCCTCGATGAATAGGATTAATAGACTTGTGAGTTTCTTTAACCATTTTGATTTGATCAGTGGTTTGGCTCTTAATAAGCATAAGTGTTATTTTATTGCTGCTAAGAAAGTCCCTTCTGATCGTGTTGTGGCTATCAAGAATCTTACTGGCTTTAGTTAGGATCATTTTCCTTTAAAGTATCTGGGTGTGCCTCTTGATAAGGGTATAAAGAAGTCCTTTCTCTTTGATGATTTAATTATTGCGGTCCAGAACATACTTTCTTCCTAGGATTTTAACTTCTTAAGTTTTGGTGGTCGGCTTATTCTTATCAAGAGTATTCTTTGTTCTATTTCGGTTTATAGTTTTCAAACCCTTCTTCCTACTAAGTTTGTGTCCAATAGGATTGATAGAATCTTCAATAAATTTTTTTGGAAAGGTACGGGGAGTACTTCTATAATTCACTGGTCTTCCTAGGATAAATTTTGTGGGACTTTGCATAAAGGGGTTTTAGGGTGTAAGTTTATATATGATTTGGCTTATTATTTCTCCTACAAGTTGTGGTACAATCTTTGGGCCAATGTGAGTCTTTGGGCTAATTTTATGGTGGCCAAGTATTATGGGGGAAGCATCCCTCCATGTGTTGCTTTAGTATTGGTAATTTTTATGTCTGGGAGCGTCTTTGCTCTGTCAAATGGGCTGTTGAGCCTTCTATCATGTGGGGCCTTGGTAATAGTAATATTTTCTTTTGGCAAGATCATTAGTTGTGTGGCCAGTCGATTGACTCTTTAACTAATTCTATTTCCAATGCTACTGTGAAGGTTAATTATTTTTTTTATAATAATGGTTGGGATTTGGAGAAACTTTCTAGTGTTATTCCTGATTTCATTATTCAGCATATTTTAAATATCCCTCTGAACATTAATTCGAATGATGTGTTGCTTTGTGCTTTGACTAAGGATGGTTGTTTTAGAGTGAAAGATGCCTGACATTCCTTTAGAACTAAGCAGGATACTTCCAAGCTTTTTCAAATGTTATGGCATAAAAGCATTCCTTCTACGATTTCTATTTTTGTTTGGAGAATTTTATTAAGTTTATTCCTACGGATAAGAATTTATGGAAAAGAGGTTTTATCCTCCCTTCTAAATGCCAATGTTGCTACTATGTGGACAATATGCATCTTGTTTTCATTTCTGGCCCCTTAGCTGTTAAAGTTTGGACTTATTTTAAGGACATCTTTCACGTTAACTATTTTACTTCTATGTGTTCTATTAATTCTTTGCTTAACTATTGGTTTTTTAATTCCAAAGACCATGTCAGAAATGTGATTCCTTCTCTTATCCTTTGGTTCTTATGGTTGGAGAGGAATAATTCTCTTTTCAATGGGGTGGTTATGAACTACCAGAGAGTTATCCATAATATTAAGGATAAAGTCATGGCTCTTTACTTTGCTAATTTACTTTATACCAAGAATTTTAAGAACTATTTCTTTACGGCGGCTGCTTTTGGCATTAACTAGGAGGTGGATATTTTTCATAAGGTTCCTAGGTGTACATCTTGGATGAAGCCTTCTCCCAACTACCTTAAGTTGAACATGGCTTCTGCGAATATGGATTCTATTGTTGGCTGTGGCGGTGTGATTAGAGATCATAATGGTAATTATATGTTGGGTTTTGCTGGTTCTGTTGCTAATGGTGATGATAATTTTGCTATTACCTACGTTCTGCTTCATGGTTTAAATCTTTGTTCCATTCTTAATTACATGAATGTGGTGGTGGAGGTCGACTCTTACTTTGACTATCATTCTCTTAATTCTAAGGAGGATAAAGTCCGCTCCTCTACTTTGTTTTATATTCAAAGGGAATTAGGAATTTTTTGAATATTTTAAACTACTCTTTCTCTATTATTCTAGAGGAGGGGAATACTTGTGCTTAGTTGATTGATAGATGGGGTTGTGGTTTGAATTTTATGTCCGAGCTTTCGATTTCTAATCTTCCTTTTCTGGTTAAAGGCCTCTTAAGATTGGATCAAGTTGGTTTATATTATGTTACGTCTTAGTGCTTGAGGTGTTTCTCCCCTCTAGTGGCTGTGGGTGTCCACTTGGCTTTTTCACTCTTCTCTACTTCTTCGGATTAGTCTGGCTACTTTTAGTTTGTTTGGTTTTTATTCTGTTTCTGCTCTGATTCGCTTCTTGGTTGGACTTGGGTCGTTTTCCTGAGGGTCATTTTCCTTTCTCTTTGAAATGTTGGTATGGTTGCTGGTTTTTGGCTGGCTGCCTGGCAGTATTACCTGCAGTTTTCCATTCCCTATTGTCTAGTTGAGTACTTTCAAGGGTGGCTGGGCTATGCCTATCCCTTGTTTTCTTCTTATGGTTGTTTTGCCCTTGCTGAAGGGGTTTTGTCTTTTGTTCCTGGGTGCTTGCTGTCCAATCCTGTATGCTCCTTTGCTTTTAGTCTTGGTTGGAATGTTCTTAGTGCTAATGATCATGGTAATGTACTGTTGATGGGGATGATGGAACTCTTAGCGGGGTTTTGTATTTTTGTTACCTACTGGGATGTGCATACTATACTCAGCCTTGATTTTTATTATGTCTGACTAGGGCTTCACTTCTTTTTTGCAGATTTTGGACATTGCAGGTATTAGTAGAGAGCTCGCTCTTGAGAAGATTATGGTGCTGCTTGTCGCTTTTTGTTTCCCTCCTTATTTTTGGGTGCTCATTCTTATGCACCGTAGAATATACTTAGGGTATTTTTTTTTTTTTTGGTTAGTAGAGGTCTCGAGCTCTTAGGTTTTTTATTTTCCTTTCTTTTTGTAGCTCTTTCGAGCAGTAGTGAGCTTGAGGCCTCTTTAAGGACCGTGTAATTTTTTCATGAATTAATGTGCAGGCCCCCTCCGTGGGGTTTCCCCTTATATATATATATATATATATATATATATATATATATATATATATATATATATAAACCTTATCTAGGATGATATGGTACTAGGTACCATATACACAAATACCTTTACCCTGACATACTTACATACATGCATTTTATTTTCTAAAATATGCACTAGCCCAACAACTAAGGCAATGATAAGGTTTGAGGGGCCTAAGCATCAGGGTTGCCGTAGTTTTTCTATGGTTAGGCTTGTTATGCTGCTAAAATTTTTAAAAATTTTGGGATTTAGAAAATTTAATTAGGATAATTAAATAAGATAAAATATAGAGTTCTTAACGAGTCATCTCGTTAGTGTCGTTTGAATGTAAAGTTAAAATTATTCACCTTGAGTCACTAATTCATAGCCTGATTCATCATTGGATCTCTTAGAATAGAGGTTATCTTATCGTATACTACAACTAGGACAATTGCTTGTTAATTAGGTTGTTAGTTGGCAGTGCATTCTAAGTAAGCATAAGGTCAAAGGTATTTGTACAACTTAAACTTCTTTTAAGGAAATTATAAAGAATTTAATGATATATTTTAAAAAATGTAAAGATATTTTCAAAATATGTAAGGCAACTATCACATATTTTAAATCCAGAACGAGTCTAGTCTCCACTTTAATCAAAAGTTTTCCCTTCAAATATGTAATTGACAGTAGGGACTTACCTCTATAGGAACCCAAGATCCAAGTATAAATAAACCCTTTCTTAATTTGCTAAGATAGAGAAAAATTTTTTAGGCATTGATTAAAGTTAATCCTAGGTCAATTTCATATTTAAAATAATAGGTGTATGTGAATACTTTCCTCTAGAATGAATTTCATATCCCCTATCTCAAATTTGAGTATAAAAAGAAATTGTTTCTTTTCTTAAGCTAATAATGCAGTGTTAGTTTGTCTTTTAAGATAATTAATGCTAATTATTCAAAATTTTCTAAAGAAACACTAAATTCCAAACCAGTGATCAATCATTTAAAGTTGTCCACACCTACCATTTCAATTCTCTATATGAGCACACAGTTTTACTTGTCCCCATCACCATAGCACTTGTACCCATTTTGACTTGTTTGACTAAGTGTCGTAGTGCTAGTCCCATTATAAGGGTGGGTGATTTTATCTTATTTCACTTGAGTAATATATTTCTCTTGTGTTTGTGCATTTCTAGACCCCTAGTCAATCTAATTATCTAGAAATGGTCCCTAAGATCTCAATAAGAAGGAAGAGGTCTGAATCCATTTCTTATGAGGCTAGGAACCTTGTTAGTGAACCCTCTAAGGAGAGATTTAATAGTCTAGTGAGTAAAATCATCATTCTTAAGTGTAGGTTCAATAATCTTGGGTGGATTACTCATATCCAAATTGTTGAAAAAAATTGGAATTTTCTTGTAGTCCATTTAAGCCCTACTAATGCCTGTATCATTTAAGAATTCTTTACCAACATGAAGGTGCCATAGAATAAGTGCACCTTTATTCATAGCAAGTGGGTCCCCTTCACTCTCATAGAAATAAACCAAGTCTTCTATAGCCCCAACTTTTAATTTACTGGTGATGAGTACCTTATGTTTTGTACAACTAATATAGATTATGAGGAAATCATTAGGATCCTCACCTAGAGAGACTTAAATGCCCAATATAAGAGAAGAGAGGATAAAATTATTTATTTTTCTATGTTATCTCTCACTCATGAGTCTAACTCTGGCTCTATTTCATTTCTATGAAGTTTATGCTGAACAGAAATATAAGTGAGATGATGAAGGATGGGGCAGTTTTAAATTAACATATTAAAAAATGACTATTTATTTTTGGAAGATTGTCTTCTAATCTATCCAGTACATGCTTAGGGGGTCAACATCTATGGGTTTAGGGCATCCCAATTTTATATATCAACTGTGTGAATCTACCAAGGTAGTAGGAAACCTAGGTGAGGAGCATATATTGCCTTCTTCTACCCTAAATAGATCCAAGATCTAATCCTTTAAAATCTCCTTGTAAAATGAGGAGAGGGATCTCGCCAGCTGTCTTAACCTAGCCATTTAATGGGTAGAGAACCTAAGACATAGGAGATCAGGTGGCAAACCTTCAGGATAGAGTCGGGGTTTCTATAGGTCACTTTAGGCAATAATTGATAGGGCTAGAATAGGGGATGCATTATTATTATGATTATATAATGCACTAGCACCAAGGTAGTATCCATACTAGGCTGACTACAACGCAGCCATGGTTGAAATGTTTAAGAGCTGGAAGATAGACTCCTACAATCAGTAAAATGTATTTTTAGAGCCACCCTCTTTTTAGATGCACCAAGGATTAGGATCATCATTAGCACAGGTAGCGAAGGTAGCCAGAGAAGTAGAAGAAGATGATGATGGGGAGTAGGGAGAGCCCTACTATTGTTATTAACATTATATATTTTTTATTTTTTTATTGTAGTGTTATTTTAGTTTTTTTTGTTATTTATTTTATGTTATTTTATTTTCCTGCATTTTTAGTTTTATTTTGTATAGTTGTAGTTTGGTCAAAATTAATAAAATCAATTTCCCTAATTTAAGAAAAATTATTTGTCTTACTACATTACAATTTTTGCTTGAATTATGAAATTTGAATAAAAATTAAAAATTAAGATCCTTAAGTATTTAATATTATACAATTAGTAAAATTTCTCTAATAAAATTGTAATAAGTAACAACTAATCTTTTCATCAAAAATTAGTAATTCCAAATAAGTTAAATTCTTAAAAATCACATAAGCACATGACTACTTATAAAAGTCTATAAGGTTTTAGGATTAATATGAATTACCAATTGGATTAATTATAAATTACCTTAAAAGTGTGTAATTAGGAAATTTTGAAACCTTTAATAAATTTTAGATTAGTTTAGAAATTGTGGGCAATAGACAGATATTCAAAATTAATATAATAAATTTAACAAGTAAAAAAGGTTTAAGTGAAAAAATTAAAAAAGACTAAGTACTAGAATATTAAAATTTGGTACCTATAATATTTAGCCCCGCTTAAAAATAACAAGTGGAGGCAGTAGATAGGTATTCAAAACTATTATAAGGTACTTAATCACATTTTTAAAAAATGAGAAGAAAAAGAAAAAGAAAAGTGAAAGCTAAATACTAAAATATTAAAAAGTGTTACCTGCATTATCTAACCTCACTCTTATACTCCTAAAGAAAATTATTATAATCATAATACTTAAAAAATGTCTATAGGTGAATTCAAGGGTCAACTAAATATATAATTCCATTGATTCCAAAAAACTTAATAATCAAGAGTATGTTAGTCACAATTATTCACCTACAACCTTAGGAGTTTAATTTAGAAGGAATATTAACTAAGAATGAAGGGTAGGATGTTATAAATTATTTTATTAGAATATATTCTAATTTATGTATTTTATAAATACTTAGATAATTAATTTTATGATTTTTTTTAAAAATTATATTCAAGCAAAAGATATTTTATCCCAGTGCAATATAAATTAGTTGATGACAAGTAATGTCTTAAAGTTTGGGGTAATTTGATATGAGAAAAATTGTTAAGCCCAAATTACATCTATTATGATTGTTATGCTTTTAAATATTATGTTTTTTATAAAAACTTGGTTCAAATTTATGAAAATTAAACTAACACAACAATGTCATTTAGTCATCGCTGCAACTCCATAAATTTCCCAAGCACTGCAGTGCCACCAGTGTAGCATCAAAGTGGAGATGTCTCAGAAAAATAGTTGGAGAGCTTAGCACTAAGACATTATCTAAGAAGCACCATAGAGCCAGATCGAGCACCATAGTGCCAAATTGCCAAACACCATGGTCCGAGATGGTTGAACTGATGAACTATTGCAATGAGTGGTGAATTGACATGCTAGTCTAGCAATATTGTAGCATCATCAAGCTAATGATATAGAGCTAGTTCAATTATTTTACAGTGTTATAAATAATAGCCTTAGTGTTTATGTTAGAGGGTTGGCAACTTGGAGAGACGTGTGTGCGTGTGTGTGTGTTTGTTTCTTGTACCTATGTGTGAGTCTTGTACTTATATGTATTAAGAAGAGGAGCGTAAAGAAGTCTGTACTACTTATCTAGGTTATTTTAATCCGTTAACCTCTAGTTATACTTTATTTTATTTAGTGAAATGAAAATGTTTATTTTATTTAGTTGTATCTCAAAGTATGGCTAAACTCTTTTATTTTAATCTGTGATCACTTAAGAACCATATATTTAACATAGTAGGCATGTGATTTGATCAATTGCTTAAACACTATTTTTAATTCCCCCATCATTTAGTTTATATATGGTCATGCATAAACTTAAAACCTAGTATAGTTTAGAGACCTATGGAGGAATAGAAGAATAATTTAAGATTTTAAAATGTAATCTTGCCATACATCGATATACGGTGGTTAGAGTTATGGGATCATATGTAGATAGTAAAACTATAGTTGGGTGGAATCCTAGCTAATACTCTAATGAGCTAGACAAAGATGATGATTACTTATACTCTAATTCATAGCAATATTACGAAGACACCACTCTTATACAAGTATGTATTTTAAATATCATAGGTTTAGAGATTTTAAAATTAGTAAATTTATCGTTTGTAGTTGTAGCTTTTAAATTTGATTTACCTAACATTTTAGGAATTGACTGACTAGATAAATAAAGTTGTTTTATTAAGTAGTACTAAAGTTAATTTTAGGAAAAATTTAGTCCTCATGGGAATGATACTCTTCTTGTCACTTTATTACTTGACATGATAGGTATACTTAGAATATGATTTACTCTATAGAATTGAGCAAATCATAGTTAAAAAGATAAACTAGTGTAGGTTACGTGCCTATCAACCATGTGAAGAAGGGAGATGTTAGTATTAAGTCTGTAGGCGTAGAAAATCAATTGGCTGATATTTTTACTAAACCACTTAGCTATAAAAGGCTTAGTTCACGTAGGACAAATTTAGGGACTATTAATATAAGTGCATAGGTAATTAGAGTACATAAATATATGTGATTGTGTATTATTAATAATATGTATTTTTGTTTGTGTTATGTGTTTATGTTTGGTTTATTATATCATTTTTTTATCTCTAAATGTTATGTTTTGTGGTGTGATTGTTTTTATGGAGATGTTCCTGATCATATCAAAAATCCAAAATTTTCACTTCATATTATATGATAAACATAGGATAGGATGGTTATAAGCCAATAATTGCCATTATAACTATTATGTATGATCATTATTGCCAATCATTTTGTATATATGAGTCATCATACAATATAATTCATTTGGTCAAGTAGTCATGCGGATGACTCACCGAGATGATTAAAAAGTTGAATATCACACTATTTGATACCTTATCATCTTATACATTTTGGTTGTTAATTATACGTTCATAATGAGACATTTTGTATAGACTTGATCGGTCATTACAATCACCTTGATTATACTACACGATGAAACATACACTATAAGAAGGCAATGATTTTCACTTTCAATTCACACCTTCACATCTTCTATTCTTCCCCTAGTGTGAACTATTCTTCTTCCCTTTAATGGCTAACAAGAGAGGTAGATTGTGTGCTCTAAGGCCTTAGCTAGATGATGGATTGTAGAGTGAGGAGGATTAAGTAGCATATGAAAAGTATAGAAGTGCCTAAATTATTGAATCTAAAGTAGTGAATTAGGATATGCTTTCCTAGCATGTATTGGATTTTTTTGCTGCTACCTCTCTCCAGTTCTTATATGCATAGCCTTCCTCTACCACACTGAGCTACTCTTAGAGTTATTCACCAACCTTAGGATTATCGCTAACAGAACAATAATGCAATCATATATTTTCCAATATTAGGTTACTATTACTGATGTGGACCTACAAGAATACCTACATCTTTCCAACACCAATGAAGCCATACATAACATTACACTTGCCTTGAACTATAAATGGACATCCATCAAAACCACACTAAGAAATTCCCCAATGAGTCAATGATAAACTCTAGTCAACAACATGGTATTGACATGGTATTGAAGGCACATGTTATCCAACATGTTCTTCAATACAATGTGATTCCTAAAGCTGGTGACCAAATGAACAACACACCTTTACTTTCTATCATCACCTATTTTTCCATGAATAACAATGAATTTAATTCTACTGACATCAAAAGTAGATAAATAAAAACTCTTACCATATTAGGATCCCTTGAGCTTAACGAAAGCAAAACTTAGCCTTAGGATATGTCATTGCCTATGTTATATAGTCCAAGTATAACTTGACCTTTCTTGCTACACCAAACCACCGACCCACCAGCCCTATTTCTTCACAAAATAGTTCATTTCACATTATTTATAATGATTGGTATAGGGAAGTACACAGTGAGGTTGCACCTAATTTAAAGGAAGAAGAAGAAATAGGGGGAGAACTAACCTAATCTCCTCCTCCTTTTGCTTATTAGTACCCATAGGATGCATGGATATAATATTTTGCTCAACTGAAAGTTAAACTGGATACGCACATCGAAAAGACCACACAATGATGGCAGGAAGACTGGCATGGTCTAAGGATTAGTTTTTTTTCCTTTCATCATTACTTTCAGCTACCACCGCCACCCCCTAATAAAGGACTGTTCAATAACTGATGTTATTTTATAGCTTCTTTTTTATTATGTTATATTTTTTGTTTGTTCTTCCATCTTTAAGATGTTAGAAGGGGGAGTAGTAGTATGTGTTTGTTTGTATTGGTCGTTATTCCTGTGCTTGTTTTGATTCTTTTAATTCAAAGTTAGTGTTCTTATTTTTTCCTATATTTTTGTTTATTTTTCTTATGATGTTTAATAATTAAAAAACATCTTTAAAATTTAAAATTAATTAACAAATTTAATTGCTTTCATATAAAAGTTAAAAAGGGCATAGAGTGAGGGGGAGAACTAGGACAACAAATTAAATGCTAACTTGAAAACCTAAATCCTAACCAATAATATTTTCCAACATAAAAAAAGAGATTATTCAAACTCATGTGCTTGACCTATTATTTTGATTATTCCAAACATTACTTATTAGAGAACTAACATTATTTAGTATATATTAGTTATTTTTGTTGTACTAATATTTCAGGTATAATATATAAGGGGCCAAGTCAAAGAAGAGAACTTAAGAATTATAACAATGAGTTCATTCAAAACTTCTAATAAAAGTTTCCATTTTCTTTTTCTTGAGTCTTGATGTATTTAAATGTATTTTGCAAGAGAATTGAGTGGGATAAAAATTGAACACTTGGTTTTCTATGTTAAATAATAATATATGATCCCACTAATTCAATATGATTAGTTATTCAAGAAGTTAAATCAATTGTTTGATAAAATTAAGAAAATTAAAATCCAACATGATTAATCATACTTTATGACTTTGATCATAGAGGGTGATCAATTATTTTGATAAACACCTACTTAAAATTTTGCATTTCAAAAAATAGGCAAATTTGAACTAATCATATTATATGATCTTTCACAAAATATATGAATAGTAATGAACTTGACTTTTTTGATCCAAGAATCAAGCAATCAAGTTAGGATCAATCATGATCACACTGAACAATCCAACTTATCTAGTATGATCTAAAAGAACATTTGGTAGAGGAACAATGGTTCATCCAGGATAATTTTAAATTTGATTCAACTAATAATACTGTAAGATTCATATCGTGCAGTCTGATCTAGTTGAACTAAAAAATGGGTATTGATATAATTAGATAGTATGATACACGCTTCATGCTATACGATAAATATATCAGAATTAGAAATTAGGGTTTGATTTAAATATCTAATTCTAATTCTTTCATAATAATTATTTGTGAGGCAAGTGAGTAACCATAGTCATTTTCCATGGGAGAGCGTTCTTTGAAGAGGGAGAGGGGTTTCTCCTCGCTTAAGAGAGTTTGTCCAATCCACTTGGGAGAGAGAAGGTGAGGTTGAGAAGTTATTCCTTGTGGAGTTAAGGGTTGTGTGAGGGAGTTCACATATTTTTTCTCATCAGCTTGCACCTTGGTCCCCCAGGTTATGGTTTGGGAGCTCTTGGAGAGGAGCTTTTTGGAGAAAGTTTGTGGGTGAAAGACTTGTGATTAGCTAGGGAGGTTACATGTCACAACCCAACCTAATATAACCCTTAGACAGACATATCCATATCATGTTAAATTGGGACAGACTAATCTAATATCTATGTTTCAAGGAACTTTTCAAATTTCTCCTAGTAAATCATACAAACAACAAAGCTTCTAATTAAACTTCTAATAAAACAGAACATAACTCATCCAAAAGTTCTCATCATTAAAATATATATGCAATATTTATAGTACAGTATATAGCTATAAACACAAACAAAATGATTCAATAACAAGCCATGACTATATAAAAATTAAAAAGATACCTACAACGTCTCAAACATATTTGATCAAGAATACTCAGCTACTCAATGGGCTGTTTTCCCCTTTCCTTGACTAGAAATAAAAGTAGAGTAGATGTGATCCAACTCACCAATCTCAATTTTTAAAATTTTACTTATTATGCATTTAACTCAATTTATAAGCAATTTAACATCAATTTATTTTGCTGAGTATAATGCTAATTATAAATAATTGAAATAGGGAAAACATAATTGAAGTAAGGTAAATTGTGCACTAAATGTAAATAAAAAAAAGTACTTCATATTTTAGAATAAAAAAATAATAGATTTTCCTTATGCCCTTATACCCTCCCACCAAAAATAGACCTTATGACTCCCTGTGCAAGCATATTAGAAAATAGACCCTTATGACTCTCAATGCTTAGCATATATCAAATATTCAGAATTTTAGGCCCTTATAACTCCTTGTACATTTAGCACTAGAACTTCTACCCCACCACACATTAAATCTCCTCAAAAGCTTACAACTCAAGTAGATAAGCATATATATCAATATTTTACAATAAAATAATTATAAATGGACCAATTATAAAATTTCACAAAATGCTTCAACAGTATGCAATAGAACTATCTATTGAGTAGAATTCTCATAATTTTAGAATATTATTAGATTATCAAAGATTATTCAGAATATTTTTTTGAAGCTTTAATTATATTATAATTTTATTTTTTTGGAATCAAAATTATTTTTTAATTTGTAAAATATCTCACATATTTAAAAATTACTTGGTAAAATTTTTTAGAAATATACCTAAATGTCTAGAACAGTTATATTTATAATATAAAGAAAGTTACACAATAAAAAATTATCAGTAGAAAGCTATTCTAATTTTTTTCTCTCAAGAATTATAAATTATATCTTGAAAACCCCAAAATTCTAATAATTTTAAGAAAATGAGATAGGTGAAATGTGACACACCTTGATCCAGACTATTGATTCCTATTTTGTTCAGTGGATCATATTAGGTTATGCTTGCATCACGTGTCAACTGAGAACCATTGGAGAGAATGTTTTGAAATTTGAGTATAGGAAAAGGTGAAAGAAAATGAATATGATTTAGACAAGATTTTTATTATCCAATCTAGAGATACAGGAACTATGAAAAATAAGAGCTTTGAACTAAGGAGTCTGTAGTCTGAATCCAGAGTATGTCTTTGGAAAGGAATCTAAAATTTGAATCCATAAAAGAATCTATCATGCAAAAAAAGGAGTCCTCTCTTCTCTACCCCTCCCCCCTTTTATAGGTTTTGAAAGGGTAGAAGAGTTATGTCAGGGTACATAGCTATCCCATCAATCTATAATAATAGATGGTTAGTCAATGACTAGAGAGGGAAAACTATGTAAAGTCAAAGGATGATTCGTAGCTTCCCTATTAAGATGGAAGAGGGTGAGCATCATCCAATCATTACTAATGAGAGATGATTGTGAAATTTGGGTCACCCTATTGAAGTGGAAGGGCACTTAATGTCTAAGTCTAATATTTAAGTGAATGTGAGAGGAAAATCTTCAAGAGATGTAGTGTATGTTAATAGCTCATTTATGTATTGAGTATGAAATTCTTCATTTTGGCTTAGATAAATAAAGCTTTTCCTAACAAGTAAAGGAACTTTTGAGGTCACCTTTTCCCAAGGGGAGATGACTGCATAGAGGAAGTGACAAATCTCAATCTTCTGGGTTCCAATGTTAAGTTCCTTTTAGCTCCTGAGGGTGTCCCTCGAATGAGCTGTTTTGAGATTGGAGTGCATCCTCCTATCACTTGACTCAAGGATAACCTGTATGACATTTATGAACGGGTAACTACATAGGAATTTATGGGTGTACTTTAGTTCCTTGATTTATGCTACCCACTAAAAATTGGACATTGAAACGGTTGAATAAATGAAGAAAAATCCAAAAAAGATAGCATGAGTAAATATAAATTTACTTCCTTGAATCCCTTACAAATTTTGAGGTGTTTATTTCCTTGAAGGTTGGCCGATCTTGTGGTCTTGTTTCTCTATAAATACTAGCTTTGGAGTAGATGCAAACATGCCATTTTTTTCCAATTGAATGCCTTGCCTAGTTTCATCATGATGGACCCTTCCATATGTTGTGCTACCTAAAGGGAAGCTTAAGAGAAAGTTCTAGGAGAGTAAGTGGAGAAAGTGAATTGATAAAAATGATCTGTTGGAAGGTGATTGGTTACTTAGTCATGATGTAAGGATGTATGAGGTGAATGCTCGTGTTATACTTTAAGTGAGAGGCATGACTAATAATCTTGAAGGTTTAGGGGAAGAAAGGAGTCATGCATTTCTTCCATAGAGCATGCAAGGGAGCGCAGTGAGTTTCCTTAGCAAGTGGCTAGTTGCTGAAAAGACTGTCACTGCTATTGGAGAGGTTACTAGAGTAGCGATTGAGGAGTGAGCTGCTGATAAGATACCTGAGCAACCGTTGGCCTCTTTCTTATGCACCATGTTTTTTTTATCCTATCATTCCCCTAGGACATATTTTTTATACAAAATTACCACATGGCTGATGACTAAAGATTTGGAGGCTCATGGTAAGGATACAGGCAAGCCTATTACTGTTGAAGGGAAAGGCTATTGCTACATCTGATGCTGATGTGAGATAAAAGATTGCCTCTACATGGGAGGAGGTGGTGACTGTATAGAGTTGTGTGGACTCATTATAGGTTAGACTACTAGCACTGCTTGACTAGGCTAAGCAGAAGGGTTTCTACCAGGTGTGCTCAGTACATCATGGAGTACCTTAATCGGATGTATAAACTAAAACAACCATAGAGAGGATCCTATACTAGATTGTGTCTGGTGTGGTTATTGTATAGGCTAATTTGTTTTTTTTCCTTTTTAATGCTATATTTATTGGTGAGCTTAGATGTGTTAGTCCGTGTATGAGTATAAGTTTAAATATTCTAAACACTATTGTGTTGAATGGAATGGTGGGGCGATTGTACCTTAGGTTTCAAGAGTGATTGTTGGAAATGGGTGCACTGTGGCTATCTAGATCCCATAATAATGAAAGGGAAGGGTAGGATCTTACAAATTTAATTTTGATTTGAGGTCTTATGGAATCCATTATGTTGAGTCTTCAACTACAAATAAAGGCATTAGGACTTGGTGGGTGGATCTCTTACTTTATTTCTTTTATTTATTCTAATATTCTTATTATGTGAGCATCAACATGTTTGGGTTATGCAAATGCACAAGCAATTTTCTTTTTGAGAAGAGTTTTTTCAAGCACATTTGATTGAAGAACATTTTATTTATATATTTAAGGAATTTTTCTTTTCACATTCTAACTAAGTCATTTGGGTGGTGAATGATGATGGCAGACTTAATTCTATATTGGATAGGGAACTAGTTATTATTGTTGACCATGTGAAACTATTGATGGTGTTCATTTTATGAAGAGAGATTGAAGAGGTTCTAGATTTTTATGTGGCAACACCTACTCGGCTGTTACCCAATTAGGTTGCAACAATGATTTCTTTTGCTTCTTTATTATTGTAGTAGTGCTTCCCATGGTTATTGAATATATTTATGCATGTTTTCATGGCAAAGGCTTCCTAAGATTATTTTATCCAATTCTTGCATTTGACGAGCATGATGAGGGGCTTCAAAAAGAACGTGAAAGATTAAATGTAAAGTTTGTCATTGTTAGATGCAACTTCGAGTGAGGGTGCCAAATTCTCATGTTTCAATTTTAAATAATCAGCTGGTCACTCTAAGGTTTAACACTAAGGAATAAGTGGTGTTAGTAGTTGTGAAGAATGAACAACTGATGGTTCTTCAAACATGTGGCTTATCTGAACGACTTGAAGAATATGGTAAAAAAAATTCATCTTGATACATTGGGTGCATCTTGGAGTCTTTTTTAGTTTTTATTTAATTTTGTAGTGGGTGTGATTGATTATGAGTTATTTATGAACATAACGTAGCTGGCTAGTGTTGCAAATCTAGTTTCAAAAAATATAGTTTTGATGATGCAAACATGTTTATATTCTATTTGGCTTGGCTAACCCATTTCAGGTACAAAAAATCAAAAGCAACTCAAGATCGGGTCCAAGTGTGTCTAAATGTAATGTTTTCCTAGCTAAGTAACCTTGCACACACACACTCAGGGGGAGAGCTTGAGTGAATTAGAGTTTCTATTCAATTTTTATTCATATCGTCCTAGACGATATTCACATTATCTTGGACGATTAGGTAAAAATAGAAAACCAAATTAGGGCGACCAAGTTAAGTCTATCTGATTAAGCCGTTCATCCTGGACGATCCATACATCGTACAGGATGATAGGCTCAAATCAAAAATTCTCAGCTGCCAGATCAAGTTAGGTAAGTTTTATTTTTAGAGATTTGATCTGCTCGTCCCGGATAATACGTGTATCGTCCTGGATGATCCAGTACAATCATGCCTAAATTAGTCTGGTGATTAAGGAAAGTAATTAATATTTAATTCATATGATCATATCGTCTAGGATGATCATGATCGTCCAGTGTGTTTCACTTGTACGTCCAGAGCGGTGATCAAGATGATTTTGGCACTTTTTGAACTAATCATACAAGACGATATTAATATCATCCTGGACGATCAAGTCATTTTTAGGTCGTCCAGCAGAAGTTCCTCTGGACGACCAGAGCAGTCTTCTAGACGAAATTCCTAAATTTACACTAATCATTCTGGATGATCGCAGAATCATACGGGACGATCTGAACAACTTTTTCTACTAATCATCCAAAAGAGCCGGATCGTCCAGGTTGAAACAGGTGATTTTGAACTGACCGTACAAGATGATCTATCGATAGTTCTAGATGATATTGGCCGATTAGTTGAGATTTAGGATAAATTTTGATCCCTCCTATAAAAGATCTTTTTCTTCCAACAAGAAAAATCTTTTGCCACTTTCCTTTACAGAGAAACCCTAGAGAGAGAGAGTTTGGGAGAGAGAGAGAGAGAGGATCTTATGAGGGGGGGTTTGTGAGGGATTCACAAAGGTTTCTCCAAGTGAGGATCAGAGTCATCTTCTCTGTTCGTCATCTCTCATACTATCGGTGTTCTCGGTGGGAGGATCATTCGCAAGAAGATCTGGGTTCTCTGCCCGCTTCAAGATGAAGCGAAATGAGTTCAGGTTCTCTACCTGCTTCAGGAGGAAACAAAAGGAGTCTGGGTTCTCTGCCCGCTTCAGGAGGAAGTGAAAGGAGTTCAGATTCTCTGCCTCACCAGGTTGGTAGAAAGGAGTTTTGTACAGGCTTCTCCATCTTGCTGTGGGAGCAGAAGGAGAGTCACTTTTGTGTTAGTGCAATACCCAGATGAGAGGCTTCAGGGAGTGGACGTAGGTCAAGTTGACCAAACCACTATAAAATTTGGTGTGTTCTTTCTTATTATTTTCTACACTTTAGTTTTCTGTTATTATCTGCTTGGGTCAAAATCTGTGGTTGATCTTTTCGTTTATGTGTTTACTTGTCTTCGCTGCAAATCATCAAAAAGATTTTTCCTGTTGCTCTCAAATTTTTAAATAACCAATTCACCCCTCCCTCTTGGTTAGCCTCGGGACTAGTTCATCAGGGCTTAACATCCCTTTCGAACTTTCAAGTGGTATCAGAGCGGGATTCATAAAACCTAGTTTTTAAAAACTTTTGAATTTGATCCATGGCTAACTTTGGTAATCATAATACTGCTGAAGGTTATTCAATTACACGACCGCCATTGTTTGATAACATACCTTTTAATTTTTGGAAAACTCGCATGTCCACTTTTCTTTAATCAATTGATTATCGCACGTGGATGCTTGTTAAGAATGGCTATGAACCACCGTTTAAAAAGATTAACAATGTTAAAACTGAACTGCCATTCACCGATTGGACTTTTGATGATCGTGACTTATCCCAACTAAATGCCAAATGTTTGAACTATTTTTTCTGTGCCTTAAAATCTGGAGATTACATGCGTATTTTTACTTGTACAAATGGCAAACAAATTTGGGATAGATTGTGCATCACTTATGAAGGTACAACTAAAGTCAAACAGTCTAGGTTAAACATATTGCTGCATGACTACGAACTTTTTCACATGAAAGCTACTGAGTCTATTTCTAAAATTTATACGAGGTTCACTCAAATTGTCACTTCTTTACATGCTTTAGGAAGAGAACTTACAAATTATGAAAAAGTGCACAAGATTTTGAGATGTTTGCCTTCTTCGTTTGATGGTAAGATAACTGTAATTACTGAATCAAAAGATTTGAATAATTATTCTATTGACAACTTACTTGGGTCACTCATTGCTTACAAGTAAGGGGTGAACCAAAGACAGCTTGATGCAGGTGAGAAGAAGAAGGAGAAAACTATGGTGCTGAAGGCCAACAAAACTGACATTGAGTCTTCCGGGTCTGATAACGATGTTGTTGCCTTAATCACTAGGCAATTCAAAAGCTTTCTAAGGAAGAAATATAAGAACTTTCAGAAGTGGAACAAGGGTAAGTCCAGTAAAAAATTTAATGGTTCATTTGATATTGTTTATTTTAAATGCAGGAAGCCTAGACACATTAAAGCTCACCCAAGCAAGGAAAAGGGTGAGGAGAAACCCAAATTTAGAAAGGACAAGAAGAGGATTCAAAAGGCATTTTGGGCAGATTCTACATCCGACTCCTTTGAGATTGAAGCTGAAGAGGAGGAAACTAACTTGTGTTTGATGGCAGATGATCATCCTGGTCAGTCTGACCAGGAAGAGGTATGT
Source organism: Dendrobium chrysotoxum (assembly GCA_019925795.1). Classification (NCBI taxonomy): domain Eukaryota; kingdom Viridiplantae; phylum Streptophyta; class Magnoliopsida; order Asparagales; family Orchidaceae; genus Dendrobium; species Dendrobium chrysotoxum. Next base: position 25,203,534 of record CM034298.1, on the reverse strand, counting down.
GAGCTTACTCACGATCAATTATTTGAATTGTCTGAAAGAATTCATGTATCATATAGGAAGCTTAAGAAAGCTCATGCTAGCCTGAAACTAGAATTTCTGAATTTACAAAAAGAGCATGATTCTGTAGTTAAAGATCATTCCATACTTGACAGCAATCACATATCTTTACTTGATGAATTTGATGAACTGAATAAAAAGTATTCTGATCAGATTACTGAGCATGATTCATTGAAAACCTCGCATGTTGATTTAGAAAGATCTTTTAAAAAATTAGACAACATGGCATGTGAAGTGGAGAGTAGTAATGGAGCTTTGAAATTTGAAATTGTAAGTTTGAAAAAGGAAAATGAATTTTTGAGTGAAAAAATTAGTGCTTTTGAGAAAAATGAAACACCTCCTACTTTTGCACAGTTTTATGAACCTCCACCTTTTGAAGAATCTGTTTCAAAATCATCAAAGCATGTTTCATACAAACCTAGGAAGAGGCACTATCACCCACGTAGATTAGTTAACCCTTTTCCAGGTGTTAAATTTTTTTCTTGTGGCATGTTAGGACACATTTCTCACACCTGCACTGTTCACCGTAGTACACTTTGGGTGTGGAGGCCCGAATTGCATGTTTCACAGCATAGCACACATGCATTGCATTCTTCTTTTCATAAGAAAAAATCTGACGTTTGATGATTTTATAGTTGTGCTCTCACACAAGAACTCGTGAGAGCATGTGGTACCTGGACAACGGATGTTCAAGACACATGACTGGAGATGCAAATCAGTTTATTTCACTGGAGGCCAGGGCTGGAGGCAAGGTTACACTTGGAGATAACACCACCAGGAGGGTGGTAGGTTCAGGTATAATTGGTGATTCAAAGAATTTTATGATTAATAATGTTTTACTTATAGATGGACTAAAATGCAACCTGTTGAGCATCAGTCAACTCTGTGACAAAGGATACAACATTAAATTCCTGCCTACTTGCTGTATTTTAAGCTTAAATAACAAAATTGTTTTGAAGGGACAAAGGATCAATAATGTCTACATGCTGGATGTAAGTTGCTTTAAAGGTGATGTTTCAATTTGCTTAAAAACTACTGCTGATGAGTCTTGGTTGTGGCACAGGAGATTATGTCATGCCAGTATGAAAACCCTTAGGAGAGTCACCGAAAAGGACTTAGTTAGAGGTGTCCCCAAGCTTAAGTTCACTAAGGACCACCTGTGTGATACTTGTTAATTAGGGAAGCAAGTCCAATCCTCCTTTCTCTCTGTTAAGGACATTAGCACCTTTAGACCTTTAGAAGTCCTTCACATGGATCTCTTTGGACCCATTAGCACTACCAGCTTAGGGGGAAAAGTCTATGGTTTTATGATTATTGATGATAACTCGAGGTTCACTTGGATTAAATTTCTGTCACATAAATCTAAGTCATTTGATGAATTTAAGTCCTTATCTACTTGGATTCAGAGGAAGTTAGGTTGTGAGATCTTGACTATTCATAGTGATCATGGTGGAGAGTTTAAAAATGTGAAGTTTGGAAGTTTCTATGAGGAGCAAGGGATTAGTTACAATTTTTCAGCTCCTAGGACCCCTCAGCAGAACAGGGTAGCTGAAAGGAAGAACAGGACCTTACTGGAAGCTATGAGAGCCATGCTTGCTGAGTATTCACTTCCAAAATACTTTTGGGCTGAAGCGGTGAACACTGCCTGTTATGTGCTGAATAGGGTGATTATTAAATCCAATCTGAACAAGACACCTTATGAGATCATTAAAGGTAGAACTCTAAACCTGTCCCACCTTCATGTCTTGGGCTGTAGGGTTTTCATTCTGAATAACGGGAAATCATCCATAGGAAAGTTTGACCCCAATTCTGATGAAGGAGTGTTCTTAGGCTATTCTAGTGTGGAAAAATCCTTTAGGGTGTTTAATAAGAGGACTTTGGTGGTGGAAGAGATAACTCATGTGGTGTTTGATGAATCTGATCCTAAGGTGACGAGAGTTGAGGATGAAGAAGAGGTAGAGGAGATTACCCAAGGGGCTAAAAATATAAATTTGGAGGAAAGGGTAGAACCACAAACCACTTTGCCTAGAGATTGGAGATATTCGTCGAGTCATCCTAAAGAACTGATCTTAGGAGACCCTTCTAAAGGTGTTAGAACTAGGCATAGACTTAGGAAGGAAGTAAACCATTCTACCGTTATCTCAATGACTAAACCCACCAACATCAATCAAGCCCTTTCTGATGAATTTTGGATCTTAGCTATGCAAGAGGAACTGAATCAATTTGTAAGAAATGATGTTTAGGAGTTAGTAGAAAGACCTAAGAATTAAAGTATAGTGGGAACCAAGTGGGTCTTTAAGAATAAGATGAATGACTCTGGTGTGGTGGTTAGAAATAAGGAAAGATTGGTGGCTAAGGGGTACAATCAAATTAAAGGGATTGATTTTGAGGAGACCTTTGCCCCTGTAGCTAGATTAGAAGCCAGTAGGGCGGTACTAGCCTTTGCCTGTTACAAGAGATTTAAGTTATTTCAAATGGATGTTTAGAGTGCCTTTTTAAATGGGGTAATAAAAGAGGATGTTTATGTAGAATAACCCATAGGTTTTGAGAGTTACCAATACCCAAATCATGTTTATAAATTAAAAAAGGCCTTATATGGATTGAAACAGGCACCCAGAGCTTGGTATGAGAGGCTTAGCACATTCCTGTTAGAAAGAGAGTTTGTTAAGGGGAGCGTAGACACCACCCTTTTTCTGAGGAGAGTAGGGGATGATTTACTCATTATCCATATCAATGTTGATGACATAATTTTTGGATCATCTGATAAATATTTATGTGATGAGTTTTCTAAAATAATGAGTAAGGAGTTTGAGATGAGTATGATAGGAGAATTATCCTACTTTTTAGGGTTTAGCATTAGGCAAATGGATGATGGAACCATTCTCAATCAATCTAAATACACTAAGGACATTTTGAAGAAATATGAAATGAACAAAGCCAAGCCAATACACTCCCATGAGCTCCTCTATTCAGTTAGATAAGGATTCAAGTAAAAAATATGTTGATCAGAAGAAGTATAGAGGAATAATTGGATCACTACTTTACCTGACTGCTAGCCGACGTGATATCATATTTAGTGTTTGTCTTTGTGCTAGGTTTCAGGCTGATCCTAAAGAGTCCCACCTGACTGCTGTTAAGAGAATTCTTAGATATCATTTAGGGACACCAAACCTAGGAATCTGGTACCCCAGGCACAACACCTCTTTTGAGATTATTGGATATTCTGATTCTGACTTTGTAAGGTGTAGAGTGGATAGAAAAAGCACTTCTAGAACTTGTCAATTCATAAGACAATCTTTAGTTTCCTAGTCTAGTAGAAAACAGAACTCAGTTACACTTTCCACTGTTGAAGCTGAGTACATTGCCTTAGGAAGTTGTGTGACCCAAGTTCTTTGGTTGAAGCAACAAGTCTTGGATTTAAGATTAACTGAGGGTATAATTTCTATTCTATGTGATAATACTAGTGCCATCTGCATTTCTAAGAATCTAATCCAACATTCTAGAACCAAGCACATTAATATAAGGCATTACTTCATTAGGGACCATGTTATAAAAGGGGACATTGAGATACATCATGTAGCAACTAAAAATCAGCTGGCTGACATATTTACTAAACCACTGGCCTTTGACTCATTTAGCATTTTGAGAACCAGATTAGGTGTGATTGACATAAATACTTGATTCTGATAACTACTGATTTTTGATTTGTCTGTTTTTCATTCTGTTTCTGTTAATTAGTTTTTTGATCTGATTATCTATTTTCTGTTATTCTTATTTTTCTGCTGATTTCTGTTTTAGCCTTGATGTTAGTTTGATTTGAGTATTTATTTTGATGTAATTTCCTACTTGTTATTATTTACTGTTTTATCTCTTTTAAAATCAGATCACTACTAACTACTGCTGATAAACTGGATTTCTGACTGAGAGTTTTGCCATATTTTTATTTGGAAGCTCGTAAGCAGTGATTGATTCCACTGGATCTGTTAAAGGGAAGAAACATTCATGATTGTTCCTCTTCCTCTAACTCCTTTAATGGTGTATTGTTTCTTTTGAATAAAAATCTTCTTCAAAATTAAAAAATTGGTTTTTGAAATATAGACCTATTTTATCTTCCTACAGTAATCTACCTCATATGAATAGTATTTTCAAAGTTTTGAGTCATTGTTATGATTTTCTGAACCAAGTGATTGCACTTATCATATGATGTATGGTTTTTGCTTTGTGAATTACTCTTCCTTATTATGGAGAGTGAGTTTTATTATCTCCTATGTCTGGAAGATAATTTCACATCTGAGACTCTTTAACGATTATAAAAGGAAGAAAGCTTACAAAAGATGCGCAATGCGACAAACAAATTGAAAAAGAGGCACAAAATGAGCCCAAAGCTGAAAAGATGCGAAATATCGCCAAATTGAAAGATACACAAATTGTATCAAAAAATAAAAGATGCGCAAAGCGCCAAACAAATTGAAAAAGCGGCACAAAATGAACCCAAACCAAGCTTTCTTCCCTTTCAGATCATTAAAGATCTTAGAAAAATCCATGCACCCTAAATATTTTCAAATGCTTGCGAAAAAAATTATGATTTCTGATTTCTTACTTTGTAATACTATTATATCGGATATTTTTCAGGAACGAGGCTTAAAAGGGTCTCTTTTTGAATCCAATTTCTTTTCTTCTAAATTGGATTTTTGTTTTGAAAGGAATTTGCATCTACAAGGTGTCCGAGGTGGGAGTTACAAAAGTTAATTTTCCAACTTTTCTAGATTTCAGTGCTATCGATCGTCTTCTTATTAGTTTTTGGATTCAAAATCAAGGGAAAATTCTGATTTACTGGAGCAGATCGATTCAAAAAAAAAATTTGTGTCTTCTGATCAGGATTCGCCTCCATTTTAGTTTTATGTTTTGTGATATTTTCTGTCTGTACTGTTCTGTCTGCTCCTCCTCCTTTTTGTGATGTCAAAAGGGGAGTTAGTTGTAGTAGTTTTTATTTTATATATTGATCTTATTTTGTATTATTTATTTCATTTGTAGTTGTTTTCCTATACTATTCTAGTTGTTCAGTGAAATTTGGAAAGATATTTATTTTTCGTATGTGCGTTGGTTAACTCCTGGTTGTTTTATTTTAAATTACTGCACTAATATTTGCCATCATCAAAAGGGGAGAGATTATTACAAATCTAGTTTCAAAAAGTACAGTTTTTATGATGACAAACATGTTTGTATTCTATTTTGCTTGGCTAACCCATTTCAGGTACAAAAGATCCAAAGCAACTCAAGCCAACTTAAGATCGGGTCCAAGTGTGTCTAAATGTAATGTTTTCCTTTTCTTGAGTCAAATGTAATGTAACTGATCCCCTAGCTAAGTAACCTTACACACACACACTCAGGGGGAGAGCTTGAGTGAATTAGAGTTTCTGTTCAATTTTTGTTCAGATCATCATGGATGTATTCACATCATCCTGGACAATCAGGTAAAAATAGAAACCATAGTTAGGGCGACCAAGTTAAGTCTGTCTGATTAAGCTGATCGTCCTGGATGATCCATACATCATACGGGATGATAGGTTCAAATCAGAAATTCTCAACTGCCAGATCAAGTTAGGAAAGTTTTATTTTTAGAGATTTGATCTGCTCGTCTCGGATGATACGTCTATCATCCTGGACGATCCAGTACAATCATGCTTAAATTAGTCTGGTGATTAAGGAAAGTAATTAATATTTAATTGATATAATCATATCATCCAGGACAATCGAAAGATCGTCCGGGATGATCATGATCATTTGGTGTGTTTCACCTGTTTGTCCAGAGCGGTTATCAGGATGATTTTAGCACTTTTTGAACTAATCATATAGGATGATATCAATATCATCCTAGACGATCACGTCATTTTTAGGTTGTCCAGCACAAAGTTCCTCTGGACGACCAGAGCGGTCTTCTGTACGAAATTCTTGAATTTACACTAATCATTCTGGATGATCGCAGAATCATACGGAACGATCTGAACAACTTTTTCTACTAATCATCCAGAAGAGCCAGATCATCCAGGCTGAAATAGGTGATTTTGAACTGATCGTACAGGATGATCTATCGATCTTCCTAAATGATATTGGCCGATCAATTGAGATTTAGGGCAAATTTTGAGCCCTCCTATAAAAGATCTTTTTCTTCCAACAAGAAAAATCTTTTGCCACTTTCCTTTACAGAGAAACCCTAGAGAGAGAGAGAAAGTTTGGGAGAGAGAGAGAGGATCTTGTGAGGGGGAGTTTGTGAGGGATTCATAAAGGTTGCTCAAAGTAAAGATTAGAGTTATCTTCTCTCCTACTGTCGGTGTTCTCTATGGGGGGATCATTCACAAGAAGATCTAGGTTCTCTGCTTGCTTCAGGAGGAAGCGAAATGAGTTCAGGTTCTCTACCTGCTTCAGGAGGAAGAAAAAGAAGTCCGGGTTCTCTGCCCGCTTCAGGAGGAGAGGCTTCGGGGAGTGAACGTAGGTCAAGTTGACCAAACCACTATAAAATCTGGTGTATTCTTTCTGATTATTTTCTGCACTTTAGATTTCTGTTATTATCTTCTTGGGTGAAATCTATGGTTGATCTTTTTGTTTATGTGTTTACTTATTTCCACTGCAAATCATCGAAAAGATTTTTCCTGTTGGTCTCGAATTTTTAAATAACCAATTCACCCCCCCCCCCTCTTAGTTAGCCTCGGGACTAGTTCATTAGGGCTAACATCTCTATCGGACTTTCAGCTAGTGCTATAGAGGTGGATTTGAGACTAGTGGAGAGACTATCTTGAAAGTTCATTAGGGTTGTTAAGCCCTTATTAACTAATCCCGAAGCTGACCAAGAGGGGGGGTGAATTGGTTATTTTAAAAATTCTTGAACAAAAAGAAAAATCTTTTTAAATCTTTTTGAATATTTTAAACACAAATAGTTTAAGCAGAGGCAAATAACAAAATCAGAGATTTTCAATACAGAACAAATCAAAGAAATATGTGGAAATTAAAGTGCATAAAAGTAAATGAAAAGAGCACACAAGATTTATAGTGGTTCGATCAACTTGACTTACGTCCACTCCCTAGAGCCTCCCCTCCAGGTATTGTACTAAAACTATAGTGACTCCTTTTGCTCCAACAACAAGGCAGAGAAGCCCTTATAAAATTTTTTCACTCACACTGGTGAGGCAGCGAACCTAGGCTTCTTTTGCTTCCTCCTGAAGCAGGTAGAAAACCCCAACTCCTTTTGCTTCCTCCTGAAGCAGGAAGGGAACCCAACTCCTTTTGCTTCCTCTTGAAGCAGGCAGAGAAACTCAATATCATGCTAATAAAGACCTCCCTAGAGCCATGAAGGAGCCAAGGATGATGATTAGAGAAGATGACATGAATCCTTACTTGGAGCAACCTTTGTGAACCCCTCATAAACTCTCCATCACAAGATTCTCTCTCTCTCTCTCTTTGTCTCTCCTTCTCCTTCTCTAAGCTCTTTTTAGTCAAGATAATAGCAAAAGATGTTTAACATCAACTATAGAAGAGCTTAAATAGGAGGGCTCAAAAAATGCCCTAAATTTCAACTTGCTGTTAAAGATCATCCAGGATGATCTATCGGTCGTCCGGCATGATCAGTACAAAATTAGCATTTCAATTTGGACGATCTGGTTCTCCTGTATGATCAGACCACAAGGTTTATTTTAATTGTCCAGGATGATGTGGTCATCATCCTATATGACTAGTTCAAACATACATTTTTATCCAGTAAATAGTTCAGGACATCCAGGAGATGAGTCGGGATAATATGTAGAAATATAAATGTTCATCTAGGATGTTATCATGATCCTCCTATACGATTAGTTCAAAAATAGACATTATTATCCAGCAGATAGTTTGGGTCATCCGATAGACTTAGGAGTAATATTAAGGTTTTTGTAATGGATTGTCTAGACCGATTCCACGATTGTCCTAAATGATGTGATCGATCAATCTAACCTTAATTACTCTCCTAATCAAGGGATCCTTTTAGGCATAATTATAATGAATCATTCAGGACAATATGGGATCATCTTGTATGATCAAAATAAAATTCTAAAAATAAAATATTTCCTAAAATATGATTGGCGGCTGATTTCGGGATTTGTACTGATCATCCTGTATGATAAAACATCATCTAGGATGATAAGTTAAGTAAACTTAATAATCAGGGATGCCCTAATTAGGGTTTTTGTTTTGAACTAATCATCTAGAACCATTTTTGGATCGTCCTGTATTTTATGATCGAAATTCAGAAAACTCTCAAACTCACCAAAATTTCTCCCCTGAGTGTGTGTGTGCAAGGTTACTTAGTATCAGGATCCACATTATTACATTTGACTCATGAAAAGATAAAAATCAATGGAATTAAAATTACTGACTGACTCAATCCTAATCTACCTGATCTTGAGCTGGCTTGAATTTCATTTGATCTTGTGGACCAAAAAAGTTTATAGGCAGGGCAACTAAAATAGATGTATAGTAGTAACAGAAGTAGAGAAACAGGAATATTCGTTATCATCAAAATTCTAATGTTCAAATCTAGATTTTTAATAATCTCCCCCTTTTTATGATGACAAATATTTGTTAGATAATTTCAAATCAAGCAATTTTTTTATTATAAAAATATTAAAAAAATAAAGCAAAGGAGAATAATATAATATAAGTTATGTAAAGCAAATTTTACTAAAATAATAATACAACACCAACACACTAACACTACTCCCCATTTTGACATCAAAAAAAGGAGGAAGAACACCAAACAAAGTAAAATAGAACAGAACATCAGTACAAGCATCACACAAAAACACCAAGTAAACTAAAGGTAACAAGGATTTGGATCAGGTAGAGGAGGTGGTAGTGGCTGAAAGAAACTATGAATGGTAGCGAACAGCTCCCCAAACCGGGCCATATCCTGGTCGTGCTGCTGATGTTGTTGAGATACATATGCATTAAAGCGATCAACATCCACAGTATGATGTTGCTCCTGTGCAGCTACGTAGGAGTCAAACTTGGCCTCCCACTGGTCAAACCTCTCCACCAGATGATCCAGCTGTGACTATTGGTGGATAGGAATAGGTGCAGGAATAGCTTCTTCTTCTTTTCCCACATCCTGCTCCTGCTCCAAATAGAGACGAGTGTTGCAAAGGATATAGAAGGAGTTATTGGTGCAGAAGGAAGGTTGATAATCTGGTGGGGTAGGAAACTGAAGGTTGTAGTTAGTTTCAAGTACGTAGGCAATAATGTGTCCTAAGGCCAGATTTGGTTTTCTCCTATGTCCGGGATCCCGAATGCTAGTCAAGTGTTCAATGTATCTAAAGAGAAGATTAGTAGCATTGAATTCCCTATAAGCCATTATCTAATAAGTGGTGATGGAGGGTAAAGGAGTAATGTGAACACGATCACAAGCTTTTGGAATGACAGAAGTTCTAAGGATATGTTGGATGGTCCTAGCATCTTTGAATAAAGAACTAAATGCACCATCATGGAAAGGGGCATTTGTGTTCCTTAGATATTGATTGACAGGGGTCCAGTTGAAATCAGGATCTGAGACTAAGACATCAAACTTGTCTCCAGTGATGGAAAGTTAAAGAAGTTCATGGCAGTCCTAATAAGTTATTTTTAAAGTTCATCTATTGACATAGGATTGAAGTGCAGTGTAGGCAGAGTAAATTCTTAGGCTGGCAAATAATTTATAGAGCAGTTTAGAATTAAAAGGGAATGCAAGGGTCAAAATGAAGGTAAGCATTATATGGGTGAACAGATTTAGTACCAGATAGGTTAGTGTGTGGGGATTGATAATTTTGGATGATGTAATCCCAGCAGACTTATATCGAAGGTAAGCAGCCTGATCAGATACCTCAGTGAATTGAGGCTCTATAGTTCCTCTAGAGGAACTTCCAGTGAGCATCTGAGAATGCTTTCCACCAGCTATAGAGAAGATGTGACTGCTAGGGATTAAGAGAAGAGGTTTTGGGGTGAGAAAAGCCTTGAAATCAACCTATATATAAAGAGTTGCCCATATCATCCAGGATGATCATGATATCATCTAGGATGATTTGAAGCAATAGTGGCATCAAAGATGATTGGTCAAAAAGGTGGTCAAATAGTCAAGGATGTTCATATATTATCCAGGATGCTTAGAAACAAGCAATCATCCTAAGGAGTCATTCTGGACAACCGTTGATGAAAAGTATCATACAGGACAATTGGGTAGATCATCCAGGATGATGAGTATTAATGGATCGTACTGATCAAATTTAAATCATCAAAAAAAATTTTAACATGGATCATCTAGGATAAACAAGTGGATCATCCAGGATAATTACCAATAATTGATTCAGATTAGCCGTTGGATGTGTGATGGGAGATGAGATGATCATATCGTCCAAGATGATGTGGATCATCAAGGATGATGTGAACAAAATTTAGAAAAATTGAATGAAGGTGAGGAATAATCAAAGGATTCTAGAATACAGAAATTCAAGTCAAAAATACCCAAAAAAAAGACAAAAAGAAAATGAAAAAGAAAACAAAAGCCATTTTTTTTAATCGATCAAATCCAGTAAATTAGAATTTTTCCTCAAGTTTAAATTCAAAGGCCAATAAGATGAAATTGATGATGCTAAAATCCAAAAAAGTTAGAAAATTAATTTTTGTAAACCCTACCTCGGACACCTTACAGGTTCAAATTACTTTTAAACAAAAATCTAATTCAGAAGAGAAGAAATTAGATAAGAAAAGTGATCCTTTCAAACTTCATTCTAGAAAAAAAACTGATAAATAGAATTGCAAAGTAAAGAATTAGAAATCATATTTTTCAATCTCAAGTATTTGAATATAATAAGTGGCACATAAATTCTTCTAAGATTTTTAAAGATTTGAAAGAGGAGGAAGCTTATTTCTTTGAGGGCTGATTTTGTGCCTCTTTTTTCAGTTATATGGTGCACTTTGCACATCTTTTAATATCTGATATACTTTGTGTATCACTTCAATTTATTGGTAAATATTTCACATCTTTTTAGTGTTGGGCTCATTTTATGCCTTTTTTCAATTGATTAGCGCACTTTGTGCATCTTTTGCAAGCTTTCTTTCTTTCAAAATATCTAAAGACTCTCTGTTGTGTGATTATCTTCCATATATAAGAGAAGAAAAATACACTCTCTTAGATAAGAAAAAGTAAACCACAAAACAAAATAATTCTCATATGACAAATGTAACCACTTGATTAAGAAAACACGAAATTGATTCAATAATTTAGAACACTACTCATATGAGATAGATTACTATAGGAAGATAAAATAGATCTCTATTTCACAGTCTAATTTTTTAATTTTGAAAAAGATTTTTATTCAATAAAAAAAATACACCATTAAAAGAGTTAGAGGAGGAGAAAAAATCATCAGTATTTTTTCCTTTAACTATTTTAGAGGAGTCAATCACTACTTACAAGCTTCTAAACAAAAATATGGCAAAAATCTCATTTAAAAATAAGTTCATCAGTAGTAGTTACTAGTGATCTGATTCTTAAGAAACTGAAGAAAATTAGCAGGAAATTAATAAACACAGAAAAATAACTAAACAAATAAATCAAACAAAAAGCAAAAATTAAACAAAAAGCGAAGAAAATCAGTAGGAAATAAAAATAATAAAACACATAAAAAGAAATAAACAAACAAATTAAGCAAAAACTAAGTGTAGAAACATAAACAGAAAATATAAATTTCAAGCATGAATATCTATCACACCTAATCTGGTTCTTAAGGTGCTAAAGATTTCAAAGGCCAATGATTTTGTGAAGATATCTATTAGTTGGTTTTTAGTAGCTACATGATGTAGCTATATGTCTCCTTTAGTAACATATTCCCTAATGAAGTGGTGTCTGATGTCAATGTGTTTGGTCCTAAAGTGTTGGATTGGGTTCTTTGAAATGTAGATGGCACTATTATTATCGCATAGGATAGGAATTGTGCCTACAGGAATTCCTAGATCCAGAATTATTATTTTAACTAAAGGACCTAGGCCACATAATTTTCTAAGGCAATATATTCAGCTTCAGTAGTGGACAGTGCAACTGAGTTCAATTTTCTACTAGACTAGGAGACTAAGGATTGTCCTATGAATTGACATGTTCCAAAGGTGCTCTTTCTATCCTCCCTATATCCTTCAAAGTCTGAATCATAATATCCTATAATCTCAAAGGTAGTGCTATACCTAGGATACCAGATTCCTAAGTTTTGGGCTCCTAAGAGATATCTAAGGATTCTCTTAGCTGCAATCAGGTGGGACTCCTTTGGATCAGCCTAAAATCTAGCACAGAGATAAACACTAAACGTAATATCAGGTCTATTGCAGTCAGGTAAAGAAGTGATCCAATTATTCCTCTATACTACTTTTGGTCAATCGATTTTCCATTTAATTCCTTATCTAACTAGACATTGGAACTCATGGGGGTGTTGATGGGCTTGGCTTTATCCATTTCATATTTCTTTAGGATGTCCTCAATGTATTTTGATTGATTAAAAAAAATTTCATCATCCATTTTCCTTATGCTAAATCCTAAAAAATAGGAAAATTCTAACATCATACTCATCTCAAATTCTTTACTCATTATTTTAGAAAAATTATCACATAAATTTTTATCAAAAGATCTAAAAAGTATATCATCAACATAGATCTAGACAATGAGTAATTCATCTCCTACTCTCTTCAAAAAAGGGTGGTGTCTTCACCCCCTTAACAAACTCTCTTTCCAGTAGGAATGTGCTAAGCCTCTCATACCATGCTCTGGGTGCCTATTTTAATTCATACAAAACCTTTTCTAATTTGAAAATATGATTTGAAAATTGGGAATTCTCAAAGCAAGGGGGTTGCTCTACAAACACATCTTCTTTTATTATCCCATTTAAAAAGGTACTCTTGACATCCATTTGGAAAAGGTTAAATCCCTTATAATAGGCAAAGGTTAGTAACACTCTAATGGCTTCCAAATGGGCTACAGGGGCAAAGGTTTCCTCAAATCAATCCCTTCTATTTAGTTGTGCCCCTAAGCTACTAATCTTGCATTATTCCTAACCACCACACCAGAATCATTCATTTTATTCTTAAAGATCCATTTGGTTCCTACTACACTCTAGTTATTAGGTCTTTCTAATAGCTCCCAAACATCATTCCTAACATATTAGTTTAGTTCCTCTTACATGGCTAAGATCTAGAATTCATCAGAAAGTGCTTGATTGAAGTTGGTGGGTTCAATCATTAAAATAAAGGCAGAGTGGTTTACAACTTTTTCTAAGTCCATGCCTATTTCTAACACTTTCATAAGGGTCTCTTAAGATCAGTTCTTTAAGATGACTCAAAGAATATCTCTATTCTCTAGGCAATGAAACTCCAGGTTCTACCCTTTCCTCCAGATTAATAGATTCTACTCCTTAGGTGACTTCTACAACCTCCTCTTCTTCTACTATAGACCCTCCAAAATTATTAGATTCATTGAACACAATATGAGTAGTCTCCTCAATAATCAGGGTTCTTTTATTGAAGACTCCATAGGATATTCCAACACTAGAGTAACCTAGGAACACTCCTTCATTAATTTTTGGGTCAAACTTTCCTAATTCAAACTTCTCATTAGTCAGAATGAATACTTTACATCCAAAAACATGAAGGTGAGAGAGGTTGGGTGTCCTACCATTAAGAATTGTATAGTGTGTTTTGTTCAGCTTAGATCTAAGATTTATCATATTCAGAACATAATAGGCTATATTCACAGCTTCTGCCCAGAAGTATTTAGGAAATGAGTATTCAGCTAACATGGCTCTATTAGCTTCTACCAAGGTCTTGTTCTTCCTTTCAGCTACCTTGTTCTACTGAGGGGTCCTAGGAGCTGAAAAATTATGATCTACCCCTTGCTCCTTACAGAAAGATTCAAATTTCTCATTTTCAAGCTCTCCACCATAATCATTATAAATGGTAAGAATTTCACAACCTAATTTCCTCTGAATCTAAGTGGAGAAAGATCTAAATTCCTCAAATGACTCACTTTTATGAGGTAGGAATCTAACTCAGGTGAACCTCAAATAATCATCAACTATCACATACCCAAAGACTTTCCCTCCTAAGCTTGAAGTGCTAATAGGTCCAAAGAGATTCATGTGTAGGACTTCTAAGGGTTTACTAGTGTTTATGTATTTGATTGACTGGAAAGAGAATTTTACTTGCTTTCCTAACTGATAGGCATTACACAGGTGGTCCTTAGTAAACTCTAATTTTGGGACACCTCTCATTAAGTCTTTTTAGGTGATCTTTCTAAGGCTCTTCATGATTGCATGACACAATCTCCTATGCCACATCCATGATTCATCAGTAATTGATTTTAAGAAAATAGCAATATCAACTTTAAAGTAGTTTAAATCTAGCATGTAGATGTTGTTGATCCTTTTCCCTGTAAAACAATTTTTTTATTTAAGCTTATGATACAACAAGTTGGTAGAAATTTTATGTTGAAGCCTTTATCACTGAGCTGGCTGATGCTGAGCAGATTATGTTTCAGTCTATCTACAAGCAAAACATTGTCAATGATAAAATTTTTTGAATCACCAATTATACATGATCCCACCACTCTCCTAGTGGTGTTGTCTCCAAGTGTTACCTTGCCTCCTACTTTGGCCTCCAGTAAAATGAATTGATTTACATCTCTAGTCGTATGCCTTGAACATCTATTGTCCAAGTACCACATATTCTCATGAGGCCTTTTATGAGAGAACCCCTATAAAATCATCAGATGTCAGATTTGTGAACCCAAATAGGTTTGAGTCCCTTGTGAAGGAAAAAAATGTGATGTATGCATGTTATGGTGTGAATTTTGTAATTTTGGTCTTCACACCAAATGTGCTCTATGGTGAATGGTGCAAGTGTGGGAGATATGTCCTAGTATGCCACAAGAAAAATATCTAACACGAGGAAAAGGTTTACTAATCTATTTGGGTTATAGTGCCTCTTCTTAGGTTTGAATTATACATGCTTTGTTGATGTTTTATAAAACCCTACAAGTGAAGGTAGTGTTTCATGTTTCTCAAATTCAATGATCTTTTCTCTCAGAAACTCATTTGCCTTTTCATAGCTTGCCACTTGCTATTTCAATGCATGCTCACTACTATTTAAATCACATGCAATAGTATGTAGTTCTTTGAAAGCCTTTTCTAAATCAACATGCGATGTTTTTAAGGAATCATGCTCAACAGTTAAATCAATATATTTTTTGTTTAATGAATCAAATTCATCTAGTAAAGCCATGTGATTGCTATCAAGAGTTGAATGATCTTTCATTAGAATTTCATGCTCTTTCTACAGATTTAAAAATTCAATTTTTAGGCTAGCATAGGCTTTCTTGAGCTTCCTATATGAGGAATGAATTCGTTCAGATATTTCAAATAATTTATTATATATATGCTTACATACCTCTTCTTGATTAGAGTGATCAAGATGATCTGCCATCAAGAACAAGTTGGTTACCTCCTCTTCAACTTTAGTTTCAGAGGAGTCAGATGCTAAGTCTGCCCAGAAAGCCTTTTGGATCTTTTTCTTATCCTTTTTTAACTTAGGCTTTTCTTCAGCTTTCTCCTTGCTTGGGTGAGCTTTCAGAGTTGAGCAATCTGACTTCAGGTGCCCTGGCTTCCAACATTCAAAGCAAATAACATTAGATGAATCTTTAGAATTTTTATTATTCTTACCTCTATTACACTTCTGATGATGCTTTTATTTCTTCGTTAAAAAGCTTTTAAATTTTCTTATTATTAAAGAAAAATCATCATCATTAGAACCAAAAGGATCAGTGTCAGAATCATCAACCTTCAATGCTATAATCTTTTCCTTTTTCTTATCACCTGCATCAAGCTACCTTTGGTTCACTCCTTGCTCATAAGTAATTAGAGATCCAAGTAAGTTATCAATCAAATAAACATTCAAGTCCTTAGATTTAGTAATGATAGTAATTTTTGCATCATAGGAAGAAGGTAAATATCTCAGAATCTTGTTCACTTTTTAATAATTTGTAAGTTCCCTCCCTAAGGCATGCGGTGATGTAACAATTTGTGTAAATCTAGTATACATTTCAGAAATTATTTCATTAGATTTCATGCAAAAAAGTTCATAATCATGAATTAAGATGTTCAACCTAGATTATTTAACTTCATTAGTTCCTTCATAAGTAATGCAAAGTTTATCCTAAATTTCTTTACCGGTAGAATAAGTTGAAACATGTATATAATCTTTAGATTTTAATGCACAAAAAAAATAGTTTAAGCATTTAGCATTTAGTTATGCCATATCTCTATCATCAATTGCCCATTTAGCAAAAGGAATTTCAGTTTTAACACCATTTACAAGTCTATAAGGTGCAGAATATCCTTCTTTAACAAGCATCCACATGCGATAATCAATTGATTGTAAAAAGGTTGACATGAGTTTTCCAAAAATCAAAAGGAATATTATCAAATAGAGGTGGTCATTTGATTGTATAACCTTCCACAGTGTTGCAATTACCAAAGTTAGCCATGGATCAAAATTCAAAAGTTTTTCAAAACATAATTTTATGAATCCCGCTCTGATACCACTTGAAAGTTTGTTAGGATTGTTAAGCCCTTATGAACTAGTCCTGAGGCTAACCAATAGGGGGGGTGAATTGATTATTTTAAATATTCTTGAAAAAAAAGAAAAATCCTTCTAAATCTTTTTGAATATTTTAATCCAAATAATTTAAGCAGAGGCAGATAACAAAATCAGAGATTTTTATTACAGAATAAATCAAAGAAATATGCAAAAAAATTAAAGTGAAAAAAGTAAATAAAAAGAGCACCCCAGATTTATAGTGGTTCGGTCAACTTGACCTACGTCCACTCCCCGGAGCCTCCCCTCCAAGTGTTGCAATAAAACTATAGTGACTCTTCTTTTACTCCCACAGTAAGGCAGAGAAGCCCTTACAAAATATTTTCGTCGACACTGGTGAGGTAGAGAACCTCGACTCCTTTTGCTTCCTCCTAAAGCAGGCAAAGAACCTGGACTCCTTTCACTTCTTCCTGAAGTAGGCAGAGAACCTGGACTCCTTTCGCTTCCTACTGAAGCAGGCAGAGAACCTCGATCTTCTTGCGGACGATCCTCCCACAGAAAAACACTAACAAGATAAGAGACGATGACCAGATAAGATGACTCAGATCCTTACTTGGAGTAACCTTTATGAATCCCTCACAAACTCCCCCTCACAAGATCCTCTCTCTCTCCCCCAAGCTCTCTATCTCTCTCTCTCTCTCAAGGTTTTCTCTGGAAAGGAAAGTAGAAAAAGATTTTTATTGTTGAAAGAAGAAGAACTTAAAAGGAGGGCTAAAAAATTTCCCTAAATCTCAGCTGGTCGTCAAATATCATCCAGGACGATCTGTCGATCATCCTGTACGATCAGTTCAAAATCACATGTTTCAGTCTGGACGATTAGAACAAATTTTTATTCAGATCGTCCTGGACGATTCTGCGACTATCTAGGATGATTAGTGCAAATCAAGAATTTCATCTAGAAGACCGCTCTAGTTATCCAGAGAAACTTGTGCTGGACGATCTCAAAATGATTGAATCATCCGGGATGATATACATATCATCCTGTACGATTAGTTCAAAAATAACAAAATCATCTTGGACATAGTTCGGATCGGCCTACACAAAATGTTCTGTATGATTTAAAATGACTTGATCATTCGGGACGATATCCTTATCATCCCGTATGATTAGTTCAAACTTGGGCATATCATCCAGAAGATCGTGCGGGTCGTCCAGGTGAAATGGTCTGGACAGTCAGGATTTTGCACGTATCGTCCTGTACGATATTGCGATCATCCAGGATGATATGATCATATCAATTAAAAATTAATTTCTTTCCTTAATCACCAAATTAATTTAGGCATGATTGTAATGGATCATCCAGGATGATACACGTATCGTCCAGGAAGATTAGACCAATCTCTAAAAATAAAAACATGCCTAACTTGATCTGGAGACTGAGAATTTCTAATTTGAGCATATCGTCCTGTACTATATATGTATCATCCAGGATGATATGCTTAATCAAACCGACTTAACCTGGTCGCCCTAATTAGGGTTTCTGTTTTCATTGGATCGTCTAGGATGATATGAATATCGTCCAGGATGGTATGAACAACACTTGAAAATAGAGACTCTAACTCACTGAAAACTCTCCCCCTGAGTGTGTGTGTGCAAGGTTACTTAGCTAGGGGATCACTTACATTATATTTGACTCAAGAAAGATAAAATATACAACTTAGACACACACAGACCTGATCTTGAGTTGGCTTGAGTTGCATTTGATCTTTTATACCTGAAATATTAGTTAACCAAATAGAGCACAAAAATATTTGTTATCATCAAAATTGTAATCCCTAAATCCAAATTTGCAACAAGCCCAGCAAGTTATCTATAGAATAATATTAAGATATTTTTATTCACAAATTGTAGTAACCTTAGCATCATAATTACTAGGTAAAATCAAAGAATTTTGTTCACTTTCTCATAATTTGAAAGCTCTCTGCATAAAGCTGTTGCAAATTTGGATTCAAGAAGTATAGTTTTGATGATGACAAACATGTTTGTGTTCTATTTTACTTGGCTAATCATTTCAGGTACAAAAGATCAAATGAAATCCAAGCCAACTCAAGATCGGGTCTGCATGTGTTTAATTATAATTTTTTCCTTTCTTGAGTCAAATGTTATGTAATTGATCCCCTCACTAAGTAACCTTACACACACACACTCAGGGGGAAAGTTTTAGTGAGTTAGAGTTTCTATCTCAAAATTTTATTTATATCATTCTGGATGATATTCATATCATCCTGGACTATCCAGTGAAAATAGAAACCCTAATTAGGATGATCATGTTAAGTTAGTTTGATTAAGCCGATCGTCTTGGACGATTCCAATATCCTACAGGACAATAGGCTTAAATCAGAAATTCTCAGCCGCCAGATAAAGTTAGGCAGGTTTTTATTTTTAGAGATTCGGTCTGATCTTCCAGCATGATACGTGAATCATCCTGGATGATCTATTACAATCATGCCTAAATTAGTCTGGTATTTAATGAAAGTAATTAAGGTCTGATTGATTTGATCATATCATCCTCGTACGGAATGATGTGTTAAAAATCTTGACCATCCAGTGCCTATCACCTATACATCTAGAGCTATGTGTAGGATGATAATCCCATTTCTAAACTAATCGTACGGGACGATACCCATATCATCCCGGACGATCAAGTCATTTTGAGATCATCCAGTATGTTATGATCTATACGTCCAGAGCTGTAAACCGGTTAATTTTGGCACTTTTTGAACTAATCGTATAGGATGATAGACATATCATCCTGGACGATCAAGTCATTTTAAGATCATCCAGCTCAAGTTTCCTTGGACGACCAGAGCTATCTTCTGGACGAAATTCCTAATTTACAGTAATCATCCAGGATGATAGCAGAATCATACGGGACGATCGCAAAATCGTACGGGATGATCTAAACAACTCTTGTCTACTAATCGTCCAGAGGAACCAGATCGGCCAGGCTGATACATGTGATTTTGAACTAATAATACATGACAATCGACCGATCATCATGGATGATATTTGACGACTAGTTGAGATTTAGGGTAATTTTTGAGCCCTCATATTTAAGATTTTTCTCTTTTAACAAGGAATATCTTTTTCCACTTTCATTTCCAGAGAAATCCTTAAGAGAGAGAGAGAGAGTTTGGTGGAGAGAGAGAGAGAGGATCTTATGAGGGGGAGTTTGTGAGGGATTCATAAAGGTTGCTCTAAGCAAGGATCAGAGTCATCTTCTCTATTCGTCATCTCTTATCATGTCAGTATTTTCTGTGGGAGGATCGTCCACAAGAAGATCGAGGTTCTCTGCCTGCTTCAGGAGGAAGCGAAAGGAGTCCGAGTTCTCTGCCTTCTTTAGGAGGAAGCAAAAGGAGTTCAGGTTCTTTGCCTCACCGGGTTGGTGAAAAGGAGATTTTGTATAGGCTTCTCCGCCTTACTATGGGAGCAAAAGGAGAGTCACTTTTTTGTTAGTGCAATACCTAGAGGGGAGGCTTCAGGGAGTGGATGTAGGTCAAGTTGAAGAAACCACTATAAAATCTGATGTGCTCTTTCTGATTATTTTTTGCACTTTATTTTTCTGTTATTATCTGCTTGGGTGAAATCTGGAATTGATCTTTTCATTATTTTATTTACTTGTTTCCACTGTAAATTATCAAAAGATCTTTCCTATTGCTCACGAATTTTTAAAATAACTAATTCACCCTTCTCTTGGTTAACCTCAGGACTAGTTCATCAGGGCTTAACATCCCTATCAAACTTTCAAGTGGTATGGGATTCAAAAATTAAGTTTAAAAACTTTTGAATTTGATCCATGGCTAACTTTGGTAATCGTAATACTGCTGAAGGTTATTCAATTACATGACCGCCATAGTTTAATAACATACCTTTTGATTTTTAGAAAAGTCGCATGTCCACTTTTCTTCAATCTATATATTATCGCATGTGGATGCTTGTTAAAGATGGCTATGATGCACTTTTTAGAATGGTTAACAATGTTAAAACTGAACTACCTTTCACTGAATAGACTTTTGATGATTATAACTTAGCCCAACTGAATGTCAAATGTTTGAACTATTTTTTTTTGTGTCTTAAAATCTGAGGATTACATGTGTGTTTCTACTTGTACAACTGGTAAAGAAATTTGGGATAGATTATGCATCACTTATGAAGGTACATCTGAAGTCAAACAGTCTAGGTTAAACATATTGCTTCATGACTATGAAATTTTTCGCATGAAACCTACTGAATTAATTTTTGAAATATATACAAGGTTCACTCAAATTGTCACCTCTTTGCATACTTTAGGAAGAGAACTTACAAACTATGAAAAAATGAACAAGATTCTAAGATGTTTGCCTCCATCTTTTGATGCCAAAATAACTGCAATTACTGAATCGAAAGATTTGAACACTTATTCTATTAATAACAATCTTGGGTCACTCATTTCTTACGAGAAAGGGGTGAACCAAAGACAGCTTGATGCAAGTGAGAAGAAGAAGGAGAAAACTGTGTCTCTGAAGGCCAATGATAGTGATACTGATACTTCTGGGTCTGATAGCGATGATGTTACCTTAATTACTAGGCAATTCAAAAGCTTTCTAAAGAAGAAATACAAGAATTTTTAGAAGTGGAATAAGTGTAAGTCTAGTAAATATTTTAAAAGTTCATCTGATATTGTTTGCTTTGAATGCAAGAAGCCTGGACACATTAAGGCCGATTATCCTACACTTAAGGTTCACCCAAGCAAGGAGAAGGGTGAGGAGAAACCCAAGTTCAGGAAGGATAAAAAGCGGATTCAAAAGGCATTCTGGGCAGATTCTGCATCCGACTCCTCTTAGACTAAAGTTGAGAAGGAGACTATAAATCTGTGTCTGATGGTTGATGATCATCCTGATCAGTCTGATCAAGAAGAGGTATGTGAGCTTACTTATGATCAATTGCTAAAAGTTTCTGAGAAAATTCATTTATCTTATAGGAAACTTAAGAAATTGCATGCTAGCCTGAAATTGGATTTCTTAACTTTACAAAAAGAGGATGATATTATGGTTAAAGATCATTCTACACTTGATAACAATCACATGTCTTTACTTGATGAATTGAACAAAAAGCATTCTGATTTAATTATTGAGCATGATTTGTTAAAAATATTGCATGTTGAATTTAAAGCTGCATTTAAATAATAAGAAACTCATGCATCTGATTTAGATAGTAGTGAACACCATCTGAAATTTGAAATTGCAAGTTTGAAGAAAGACAATGAATTTTTGAGTGTAAAAATTTATGCTTTTGAAAAAAATGAAACTCCACCTACTTTTGCACAATTTTATGCACCTCCACCTTTTGAAGAATCTATTTTAAAATCATCAAAGCATGTTTCATACAAACCTAGGAAGAGGCATTATCACCCACGTAGATTAGTTAACCCTTTTCCTGGTGTTAGATATTTTTCTTGTGGCATGTTAGGACACATCTCCCATATCTGTACTATTCACCGTAGTACACATTGGGTGTGAAGGCCCAAATTGCCTGTTTCACAGCATTACATTCTTCTTTTCATAAGAAGGAACCCAACATATTTAGGTTCCTAAATCTGACATTTGATGATTTTGTAGGTGTGCTCTCACACAAGACCTCGTGAGAGCATGTGGTACCTGGATAGCAGATGTTCAAGACATATGACTGGAGATGCAAATCAGTTTATTTCGCTGGAGGCCAGGGCTGGAGGCAAGGTTACACTTGGAGAAAACACCACCAGGAGGGTGGTAGGATCCGGTATAATTGGTGATTCAAAGAATTTCAGTATTGATAATGTTTTGCTTGTAGATGGACTGAAACACAACTTGCTGAGCATCAATCAACTCTGTAATAAAGGATACAACATCAAATTCTTGCCCACTTATTGCATTTTAAGCTTAAATGACAAAGTTATTTTGCAAGGATAAAGAATCAACAATATTTACATGCTGGATGTAAGTTACTTTAAAGCTGATGTTTCAATTTGCTTAAAAATTACTGCTGATGAATCTTGGTTGTGGCATATGAGATTATGTCATATCAGTATGAAAACCTTTAGGAGAGTCACCGAAAAGGACTTAGTTAGAGGTGTCCCCAAGCTTAAGTTCACTAAGGACCACCTGTATGATGCTTGTCAATTGGGGAAGCAAGTCCAGTCCTCCTTTCACTCTGTTAAGGACATGAACACCTCTAGACCTTTAGAAGTCCTTCACATGGATCTCTTTGGACCCATTAGCACTGCCAGCTTAGAGGGGAAAGTCTATGGATTTGTGATTATTAATGATTACTTGAGGTTCACTTAGATTAAATTTCTATCACATAAATATGAGTCATTTGATGAGTTTAATTCTTTCTTCACTTGGATTCAGAGAAAGTTAGGTTGTGAGATTTTAACTATTCATAGTGATCATGATGAAGAGTTTAAAAATGTGAGATTTGGAATATTCTGTGAGGAGCAAGGGATTAGCCATAATTTTTTAGCTCCTAGGACCCCTCAGCAGAATGGGGTAGCTGAAAGGAAGAAGAGAACCTTAGTGGAAGCCACTAAAGCCATGCTTGCTGAGTATTAACTTCCAAAATACTTTTGGGCTGAAGTGATGAACACTACCTATTATATGCTCAATAGGGTGAATGTTAGATCCAATCTGAATAAGACACCTTATGAGATCATTAAGCGTAGAACTCCAAACCTGTCCCACCTCCATGTCTTTGGCTGTATGGTTTTCATTCTGAACAACGGGAAGTCATCCTTAGGAAAATTTTATCCCAAATCTGATGAAGGAGTGTTCTTAGGTTATTCTAGTGTGGGAATCCTTTAGGGTGCTTAATAAGAGGACTTTGGTGATGGAAAAAATAACTCATGTGGTGTTTGATGAATCTAATCCCAAGGAGACTAGAGTTGAGGAAGAAGAAGATGCAGGAGAGATTATCCAAGGAGTTGAAATGCAAATCTGGAGGAAAGGGTAGAGCCTCAAAACATTTTTCCTAGAGATTGGAGATATTCTTCGAGTCATCCTAAAGAACTGATCTTATGAGACCCTTCTGAAGGTGTTTGGACTAGGCATGGACTTAGGAAGGAAGTAAACCACTCCGCCTTTATTTCAATGACTGAACCCACCAACATCAATCAAGCCCTTTCTGATGAATTTTGGATCTTAGCTATGCAAGAGGAACTGAATCAATTTGTAAGAAACGATGTTTGAGAGTTAGTAGAAAGACTTAGGAATCAAAGTATAGTGGGAACCAAGTGGGACTTTAAGAATAAGAAGAATGATTCTGGTGTGGTGGTTAGAAATAAGGTAAGATTGGTGGCTAAGGGGTATAATTAGATTGAAGGGATTGATTTTGAGGAAGCCTTTTCCCCTGTAGCTAGATTGGAAGCCATTAGAGTGTTATTAGCCTTTGCCTGTTATAAATGATTTAAGTTATTTCAAATGGATGTCAAGAGTGCCTTTTTAAATGGGGTAATAAAAGAGGGTGTCTACATAGAGCAACCCCCAGGTTTTGAGAGTTCCCAATATCCAAATAATATTTACAAATTAAAAAAAGCCTTATAAGGATTGAAACAAACACCCAGAGCCTACTATGAGAGGCTTAGCACATTCCTGTTAGAAAGAGAGTTTGTTAAAGGGAGCGTAGATACCACCCTTCTTTTTAGGAGAGTAGGGGATGATTTACTCATTATCCAGATCAATGTTGATGATATAATTTTTGGATCTTCTGATAAAAATTTATGTGATGATTTTTCTAAAATAATGAGTAAGGAGTTTGAGATGAGTATGATGGGAGAATTGTCCTACTTTTTGGGGTTTAGCATAAGGCAAATGGATGATGGAACCTTTCTCAATCAATCAAAATACACTAAGAATATTTTGAAAAAATATGAAATAGACAAAGCCAAGCCAATCAACACTCCCATGAGCTCCTCTGTTCAGTTAGATAAGAATTCAAATGGAAAATCTATTGATCAGAAGAAGTATAGAGGAATAATTGGATCTCTGCTTTACCTGACTGCTAGCCAACCTGATATTATGTCTAGTTATTATCTTTGTGCTAGGTTTCAAGCTGATCCTAAAGAGTCCCACCTGACTGTTGTTAAGAGAATTCTTAGATATCTTTTAGGGACCCCAAACCTAGGAATCTGGTACCCTAGGCACAACACTTCTTTTGAGATTATTAGATGTTCTGATTTTGACTTTGCACGGTGCAGGGTGGATAGAAAGAACACTTCTGGAACTTGTCAATTTATAGGATAGTCTTTAGACTCCTGGTTCAGTTGAAAAAAAAAACTCAGTTGCACTTTCCACTACTGAAGCTGAGTATATTGCCTTGATAAGTTGTGTGGCCCCAGTCCTTTGGTTGAAGCAACAAGTTTTAGATTTAGAATTACCTGTTGGCACAATTTTTATTCTTTGTGATAATACTAGTACCATCTGTATTTCTAAGAATCCCATCCTACATTAAAGAACCAAACACATTGATATAAGGCATCACTTTATTAGGGACCAAGTTACAAAAGGGGACATTGAGCTACACCATGTAGCAACTGAAAATCAACTGGCTGACATCTTTACTAATCACTAGCCTTTGACTCATTTAGCATTTTGAGGACCAGATTGGTGTGATTGACATAAATACATAATTCTGATGACTGATGATTTCTGAGTTTTTCTATTTTTATTTTGTTTCTGTTAGTCTTTAGATTTGACTGTCTGTTTCCTATTTTATTTTTATTCATTGCTGATTTTCTTTTTATTGATTGGTATTTTTCTGATTTGAGCATTTATTTTGATGAGATTTTCTACTTATTTTTTATTCACTATTTTATTCCTTAAAAAAAATCAGATCACTGCTCACTACTACTGATAAACTGAATTTCTAACTGAAAGTTTTGCGTTGTTTTTGGTTTGGAAGCTTGTAAGCAGTGATTGATTCCACTGGATCTGTTAAAGGGAAGAAACATTCATGATTGTTTCTCTTCCTCTAACTCGTTTAATGGTGTATTATTTCTTTTGGATAAAAATCTTCTTCAAAATTAAAAAGTTAATTTTTGAAATAGAGATCTATTTTATCTTCCTACAGTTATCTACCTCATATGAATAATATTTTCAAAGTTTTGAGTCATCATTATATTTTTCTGAACCACGTGTTTGCACTTATCATATGATGTACAGTTTTTATTTTGTGCATTACTCTTCGTTATTGTAGAGAGTGAGTTTTGTCGTCTCGTATGTCTGGAAGGTAATTTCATAGCTGAGATTCTTTAACGATTTTGCAAGGGAGCAAGCTTACAAAAGATGCACAAAGAGCACCATAATGAAAAGAGGCACAAAATTAGCCCAAACTGAAAAGATGCGCAATGTCGCCAAAAATTAAAAGGATATACAAAGTGTACCAAAAATCAAAAGATGCGCAAAGTGCCAAACAAATTGAAAAAAAAAGAGGCACAAAATGAGCCCACGAAGAAATAGGCTTTCTTCCATTTCAGATCTTTAAATGTCTTAGAAAAATCCATGCACCACTTAATATTTTCAAAAGCTTGAGATGAAAAATCATAATTTCTTATTCCTTATTTTGTAATACTATTATATCAGATATTTTTTTGGAATGAAGCTTGAAAAGATCTCTTTTTGAATCTAATTTCTTTTCTTCTGAATTGGACTTTTATTTTGAAAGAAATTTGAACCTATAAGGTGTCCGAGGTGGGAGTTACGAAAGTCGATTTTCTAACCTTTCTGGATTTCAGCGTTGTCGATCTTCTTATTGGTTTCTGGATTAAAAATCAAGGGAAAATTTTGAATTACTCGAGTTGATCGATTAAAAAAAATTATTATTTTTTAATTTTATTTTTTGTTGTTTCTATCTTTTAATCTGCTTTTATTTTTTTGTGTTGTGATGTTTTCTGTTTGTATTGTTGTCTCCTTTTTAGCTTTTTATGTTGTGATGTTTTCTGTTTGTATTGTTGTGTCTGTTCTTCCTTTTTTTGTGATATCAAAAGGGGGAGTTGGTGTTTTGAGTGACTAGTAGTTTCTTTTACTATTTTTGTGTTGTAATTATTTCCCTTATTGTATTTTGTGTTTAGTGAAATTTGAAATAAAATATTTTCTTTCGTATGTGCGTTGATTACTCCTGTCTTTTTTATTTGATACTACCGCATCAATGTTTGCCATCATCAAAAAGAGAGAGATTATTGCAAATCTGCATTCAATAAGTATAGTTTTGATGATGACAAACATGTTTGTGTTCTATTTTGCTTGGCTAATCATTTCAGGTACAATAGATCAAATGCAATCCAAGCCAACTCAAGATCGGGTCCGCGTGTGTTTAATTGTAATTTTTTCCTTTCTTGAGTCAAATGTAATGTAATTGATCCCCTCGCTAAGTAACCTTGCAAACACACACTCAGGGGGAGAGTTTTAGTGAGTTAGAGTTTCTGTCTTAAAATTTTATTCATATCATCCTGGACAATATTTATATCATCCTAGAAGATCCAGTGAAAACATAAACCCTAATTAGGACGATCATATTAAGCTGATTAAGCTAATCATCCTGGACGATCTCAATATCGTATAGGACGATAGGCTTAAATCAGAAATTTTCAGCCACCAGATCAAGTTAGGCAAGTTTTTATTTTAGAGATTTGGTCTGATCATCCCGGACAATACATGTATCATCCTGAATGATCCATTACAATCATGCCTAAAATAGTCTGGTGTTTAAGGAAAGTAATTAAGGTCTGATTGATTCGATCATATCATCCTGGATGATCACAAGATCATATGGGATGATGTGTTAAAAATCCTGACCGTCCAGTGCCTATCACATGTACGTCCAGAGCTGTGTGCAGGATGATAATCCCATTTTTGAACTAATCATACAGGACGATACCCATATTATCCCGTATGATCAAGTCATTTTGAAATTGTCCAGCATGTTATGACCTGTACGTCCAGAGCTGTGAACCGGACAATTATGGTATTTTTTGAACTAATCGTACAAGATGATAGACATATCATCCTAGACGATCAAGTCATTTTAAGATCGTCCAGCTCAAGTTCCCCTGGACGACCAGAGCTGTCTTCTAGATGAAATTCCTTATTTACACTAATCGTCCGAGATAATCACAGAATCGTATGGGACGATCTGAACAACTCTTGTCTACTATTTGTCCAGAGGAACTAGATTTTCTAGGCTGATACATGTGATTTTGACTTGATTGTACAGGATGATCAACCGATCATTCTGGATGATATTTGACGACCAGTTGAGATTTAGGGCAATTTTTTAGCCCTCCTATTTAAGATCTTTCTCTTTCAAGAAGAAAAATCTTTTGCCACTTTCCTTTCCAGAGAAATCCTTGAGAGAGAGAGAGAGAGCTTAGGAGAGAGAGAGGATCTTGTGAGGGGGAGTTTGTGAGGGATTCATAAAGGTTACTCCAAGCAAGGAACAGAGTCATCTTCTTCATTCGTCATCTCTTATCTTGTCAGTATTTTCTATGGGAGGATCATTCGCTAGAAGATCGAGGTTCTCTGCCTACTTTAGGAGGAAGCAAAAGGAGTCTGGGTTCTCTGCTTGCTTTAAGAGGAAGTGAAAGGAGATCAGGTTCTCTGCCTCACCGGGTTGGTGAAAAGGAGGTTTTTGCGCAGGCTTCTCTTCCTTGCTGTGGTAGCAAAAGGAGAGTCACTTTTGTGTTAGTGCAATACCCAGAGGGGAGGCTACGGGGAGTGGACGTAGGTCAAGTTGACCGAACCACTATAAAATCTACTGTGCTCTTTCTAAATATTTTCTGCACTTTATTTTTCTGTTATTATCTGCTTGGGTGAAATCTGTGATTGATCTTTTCATTACTGTGTTTACTTATTTTCGCTGCAAATTATCAAAAGATCTTTCCTGTTGCTCACAAATTTTTAAAATAACCAATTCACCCCCCCTCTTGGTTAGCCTTGGGATTGGTTCATCAGGGCTTAACATCCTTATCAAACTTTTAAAAGCATGCAGAGATTTCATGATATGTGTAAACATAGTGTACATGTCTGAACTGGTTTCATTAAGTTTCATGTGAATGAGTTCAAAATCGTGCAACAGAATGTTTCATCTAGATTGTTTGACCTCATTGATTCATTCATATGTAATACACAGTTTATCCTAAATATCCTTACCAGTGGTACATGTAAAGACTCTCATGTAATTTTTAGACTTAAGAGCGTAGAAAAAATAGTTTAAGCACTTTGCATTTAGTTAAGCAAAGTCCCTATCCTCATTGCTCCATTCATTAAACGGTACCCCATTTTTTATGTCATTAATAAAATGAGAGGGTGTAGTATAACCTTCTTGTACTAAGAACTACATACAAAAATTAATAGATTATAAGAAAGTAGACATACAAATTTTTTAGAAATCAAATGGTATATTATCAAATAAAGGTGGACGTGCTATAGAATAGATGTCCGCGGTGTTTCTATTTCTTAAATGTTCCATGGATCATTTTTCTCAAGGTTTTTTAAAACTTTACTTATGAGAACCTCTTTGATACCAATTAAAAGTTTGATGTAGGATATTAAGCCTGAGTGAACTGTTCCTAGGCACACCAAGAGGGTGGGTGAATTGGTAGTTTTAAAAACCTATTGCTTACTTTAAGATAAAACTTGTATTTTTTTATTTTTCAGTAACTAAAAAGCAAGCAAAAACTATCACCTGATGTGGAAGCAAATAGACTTATCAAAGGTTATAAAGATGATGATGATAATCTAATCAATACACAAAAATAACTAACCTCGATTTCTACCAAGCAATTATCACAAAAATTAAATATAGAAAAGTAAAGTGTAGAAAATAAGAAATCAGAATAAATACACTAGAATTTTATAGTGGTTCGGTCAAATAATGACCTACAACCACTCCCAGAGTCCTCCTCTTCGAGTATTACACTAAACCTTTAGTGTCTCTCCTTTAGCCCCCTTAGCCAGGCAAAGAAGCCCTTGCAATCTTTTCACCAACCTAGTGCGGCAAAGAACCTTGACCTACTTTTTCACCCTCATGGTGATGTTAGGGAACCTTGACCTCTTTTTTTACCCTCCTGGTGATGGAAAAGAAGCATGGCCTCTTTTTTTATCCTCCTGGTGATGGTAGAGAACCATGACAGTCTTTGTGCTGAAGAACTTCTTCCTAGAGCTACCCAAGAAACCATGACTGACACTTAGAGGAAATAAGGTAAGACACTTGCTTGGAGCAATTGTGTGAACCCCTTACACAACTTCTCTAACATACACAAGCTCTCCCTTTCTTCTTTCCAAACCTCTTCTAGATCCTTTCTCCAAGCTCTCTCTCCAGAACACTCAGCAGCCAAAGACTTGAAACAAGTCTATTAAGAGAGATTAAATACAAGGCTCCACAAAAAGCCTTAAAATTCAATTCTGTCGACACTGATCGTACAGTATGATCCAAGATCATACAGTACGATCCAAGATCGTAAGGTATGATTAGTTCAAATAACCCTATTAATACTTTATGAAGGGTAAGGTGTTATACAATCAGTTTTAAGGATTTGAGCTGAGTGCCAATCCAATTTAAAGCATCATCCAGTACGATTAATTCAAACAACTTGGATTATCATCCCGTACGATTGGCAAAGAATAAATATCATCCCTTGCAAAAATTTTGTCTTATAGTATGATCGGTCAAATCGTCCCGTACGATTTGACTAGTTTAATTAATTCAAAATTATTTCTTAATTACAGGATTAATTAAGGCAAGATTTAATTATATCATACTATATGATCCCTATCGTATGGTATAATTAGTTCAAATTTTGAATTTCAAAATATTGCCTAAATTATGATTGGTGACTTGGATCTTAATTTCAATTGATTGTCCTATATTATCGAGATCATCCGGTATGATTAGTTCAAATTGATTTAATTAAATAATTAGCCATTTTAATGATTCTCTGAAAAGCTGATCGTACAATACAATATGAATCATACAGTACGATTAGTTCAAAAAAATTTATTTCTATTTTTTTCTCTATCTCACTCCCCTGAGTGTGTATATGCATGGTCACCAAGTTTAGTATCAACCAAATGCATGACTTGACTCAAGAAAGATAAAAAAAAAAAGAAAATATAGACTCTTCAAGAAACTTTAGCCCTATTCTACCTAGTCTTGAACTGATCAATTTGCACAGTATATGGTAGACTTAAAATATTAGTGCACAAGAAATAAATATGTAATAATGATAGGTAATAAGAGATTGAAGAGTAGAGAATCCAATAATATTTGTTATCATCAAAATCATAAAACTTGGGTCTAGATTTGCAACAATATTATCTCTCAAGGTTACTTTTCCTCCACTCTTAGCCTCTAGCATGATAAACTACTTTAGATCTCCCATCATATACCTTGAGTAGCCACTGTCTATATACCACATACACTCACTAGACCTCTTGTTAGAGCATTCCTACAAAGTCAATCAAAGGTCAGTTCTGGGAATCAAAGTGGGTTTGGGTCTTGCCTTATGCTTCAATGTATGAATCTTATGCATGCTATGCTATGTTGACAATACTTTGGGTCTCCAAATTAGGTATGTTATAAGGTATAAAGAGCAAGTGTGTGCAATGTATCCTAACATACCATAAGAGTAGCACCTGATCCCTGAAAATAGGTTCATAAATCTAAATAGGGGATAATGTACCTTCCTAGGGATATATGATGCATGCTTTGTATGCATAGGTCTGGGTGTATTATTTTGATGTACATTTATTTTTTTATTAAATATTCATTTGTACTTATGTAACTTGTAATTTAAACTTTAACTCATGTTCACTACTATCTAATTCTAATATAAGTTTCTCTAACTCCTTGAATGCTTCCTCTAATTCAGTATGCTCAAATTTTAAGAATTCATTTCATTTTATTAATTCAATATGCTTCTTATTTAGTGAATCAAATTCATCCAATAAAGATGTATTCTCCTTATCTAATATGATATGCTTAGCTTTAAAATTTAATGCTCATTAATTAAAATATTATGCTCTTATTTTAAATCAGAATTTTTTTTTCAATTGTAAGTTTTGCTTTCTCAGCTTTCTATATGAATCATGTATTTTCTCAGAAATAGAAAATAACTCCGCATAAGATAACTACATGCCTCATCCCGATTAGAGTTCCCAATTGAATCATCTGCCATTAAACACAAATTGGCTACCTCTTCTTCTAATTCTTGTTCTAAAGAATCTAAAGCTGAGTCTGCCTAAAAAGCTTTTTGTATCTTTTATTTCCCCCTTCTGGCCTTAGGTTTATCCTCACCCTTTTCCTTCATAGTATGACTTTTAAGATTGGGGTAATCAGTTCTTAAATTTTTGGGCTTCCTGCACTCAAAGCAAATATTGTCATTTGAAACCTTATTAAATTTACCCGATTTACTTTTGTTTCTTTTGAGGGGTTCTTTTGTTTTTTCTTCAAAAATCTCTTAAATAAGTGAGTCATCAAATCTATGTCCTCACTCCAATCAGCTCCAAAATTAGTGATATCTATGTCCTCAATCTTTAGCACCACTGTTCTCACCTTTTTCCTGTCACCTGCATCTGAAAGTCTTTGGCTCACTTTTTGCTCGTAAGCAATGAGAGATCCCAATAAGTTGTCAATATAATACATATTTAAATCTTTTGATTCAAAAATAGTTGTAATTTTGGCATCAAAAGAGTCAGGTAGGAAACATTGTATCTTATTTACTTCTTTAGAATTTGAATGTTCTTTATCTAGAGCATGCAAGGAAGTGACTATCTTAGTAAACCTAATATACATATCCACGCATGTAATCTTCAACTTTTAACTCACAAAAAATAATTAAAACACTTCACATTTAGATGATCTAAATCCTTATCCTCCATATATTCAGAAAATATGATTTCTATTTTTAAGCCATTCATAATATGAGAAGGAAATGAATAACCAACTTGCATCATGTAACACATTCGAATGTCAATTGATTACAAGAAAGTAAACATGCAAATTTTCAGAAATTAAATGAGATATTATCAAAAAGAGGTGGATAAGTAAATCAATGCCATTCAATAGGGTTTCAATTTCTAATGTGTGCCATTGAATCAAATTTTAGGTTTTAAAACCATAATTCAAGAAAACTTGCTCTGATACCAAATAAAGTTCAATGGATGGTTGTGAAACCAATTGAACTATTGAATGACACACCAAGAGGAAGGTGAATTGGTGTTTTTTAAATCTTTTTCAAAAAAATTTCTTTTTGAATTAAATAACAACCAATTTTAGATTTATAAAGTGAAACAATATAAGAAAATAATAAAATAAATATTAAATTTTTATTTTTAGATTTTTATAGAGAAAATAAATATTTTTGTTCTTTTTTTTTATTTCTTTTTTCAAATAAAGACAAAACTATATCAACAAAAAAATTTTGTGTCAAAATAATCACCAAACTCAAACCAGATCGTAGAAAGAAATTTTATAAAAAAAGTAAAGTGCAAAAAAAGTGCGAAAAGAAAAGAACATGCAAACCAAACTTTTATAGCAGTTCAGCAACCTAACCTATGCCCATTATCTAAAATCCTGCTCTTTAGGTATTGCACTAAACACTTAGTGAGTCTCCTTTAGTCCCCATAGCTATGTGGAGAAACCTTATAAAATCACTTCCACCTCTAAGATGCAGTTGAGAACTAGAATCACTTTCACCCTCTTGGTGAGGTGGAGTAGTCTGAATCACTTTCACCCTCTTGGTGAGGTGGCATAGCCTGAGTCACTTTCACCCTCCTGATGAGATGAAGTAGCCCGAGTCACTTTCACCCTCCTAGTGAGGCTAAGTAGCCCAAATCACTTTCACCTTCCTAGTGAGGCGGAGTAACCCGAATCACTTTCACCCTCCTAGTGAGGTAGAGTTTCCCAAATCACTTTCACCCTCCTAGTGAGGTGAAGTAGCCCAAATCACTTTCACCCTCATGGTTAAGGGAGTACCACATAACCTTTTGACACCATGAGCTACTTCACAATGTTTCCCTTCAGATAAACCTTGACTCATGGAGGAATAAAGGTGAAAAGTGGATTTTAGCCAGAGGAACCATGTGAAAACTCCCTCTCACACTCTCTCAAACCCATAAGAATCCTCTCCCTCTCATAAAACTTCACCTCTCTCTTGTTTGCTTAAGACCCTCTCTTCAAACCCTCACTTACAGATGATTCAGACCCTCAGGTTACAAAAGACTCTTAAAAGTCTATTAAGAAAGCTTAAATAGTGGTCTTCATAAAACCTAATAATTTAATTTTACCATCTCTATTCATACAATATAATTAGTTCAAATTAACCTTGTTACTACTATATAATGAATAGTAAGACAACATGATCAATTCAATTCTTTCATGGATCGTACTATACAAATGAACTATAGTACCATATGATTAGTTTAATTGAACGTAGTTCATCTAGGATGATAAAACATTATCATTGTCGATCATCCAGTATGACCAAGTTCATATAGTATGATTATAAACTATAATTAAGTAAGATTCAATTGATTAATCACAGGGATTAAATTAGGTAAGATTTTAGTTTATACAGTATGAATAGACCAAATTTTTAAATTTTAAAATATAGCCTAATTTTAAATGGCAGCAGGGATTATTGAATATAACCAATCATCCTATATAATTTGATTTGTACAGTACAATTAGTTCTTTTTAATTTTAAGTTTTATTTACTTAATTAAATATTTAATTAATTTTTGATTAAATATACAGTATGATACAAATTATGTAGTATGATCTTTAAAAAAATTAAAACATTTAATTTCACTCCCCCTATGTATGTATATACACAGTTGCTAAGCTAGCACATACCTTTCTATATATATTGACTCAAGAAAAATAAAATTATAGACACTTTTAAGCCAAACCATCATATGCAATAAGTTCTTGAGGTATGATTCTCTAACGATTCTTGGTGCATGCTAAAACTAAAATGCTAGTAATACACACAAAAAATATATGCAGTATATATAACAGGAGAAACTAAATATACATCCAATAATGTATACTATCATAAAACATAGGGTCAAACTCCTAGATTACAACAAAACCACTACCTTTACTAGAGGACCCCTCAGTGAAGATGTGAGGTGGAACTATCCTAAATCTCCTACTAGATCTAGCAGAACTCTCAAACTTATGCTCAGAATATATATCCAGTCCTACCTAAGGACACTCGGCTACCCTATGTCTAGTCTGACCACACCTAAAGTACTATCCTGTCATCTTATGACACTGACCAAAGTGTCTCCTACCACAACTCTAGCACATATGTACCCCAATAATAGAGCCACAAGAAATAGCCATACTGATGCTATCAGAAATGGACACAAACTGACCACCCTTCCTAAAATCTCTAGGTCCAAACCTACTCCTTTTCCCAAAAAATTAACTACTAGATGTCTCACTACCAAACCTCTTTCTATTAGAAGCCTATAGTTATAGAGTAGCCATTAGGTCATTCTTTTCTAGATGATCCTTTTCTATTAACTCGAAAAAGTCAAAAATATGAAATGGGAACCAACAACTATATTAGACAATCCCAAAGCCCTCTCGAAAGCCTATATACCTTTTCCACAAGAGTGCTAACCAGCTTTGGAGCATACCAAGCTAAGGAAATAAATTCTACCTTATACTACATAACCATCCTACTCCCCCGAACTAATCTTAGAAATGTCTCCTATATTTTCTACCACATAGATGGAGGTACAAACTATGCTAAAAATATATCTATAAATTTATCTTAACTGATCAGGGAGTCTAGCCTCCCTGAAACTTCTCCCTTTGCTTGCCCAACCACCAATACTCAACCTCATTGTCCAACATAAAAATAGCCAAAGGTACTCTCCTATCAGAAGGACACTATATTCCATCAAAAATTCTTTTGCAATCTCATCAATGTCTTCTGCTACTTTGGGCTCAACAACACCCTCAAATCTTAGAGGCTTCAATCTCAAAAATAACTACAAGTGTCTATCAATATCATCAAATTTAATAAAAGAAATTGTACTATGGACATCACCCATTAACTATGCCACTAAACTGATAAGCTAATAAACAAAATTAAAACTAACAACTAGAGTAGTACTCTGTACCAGTGCTACCTGACTAGCACTCTACCCATCTATCATACTGAGCTCTTGCAGATTGATAAAATAATTACTCAGAAATCATGGTTGAACAAACATGCACATGAAAATAAGTAGAAATAAATGCCCAGATACTGCCTAGAACTATCTAATTTGACTATAAATCATTTTTATAGCTCTATTTTGCAATCAAGTCTCCCAAACCACTACTCCAATACTAAAAGCGACTATCACAACCCAACCCAATATGATGCATAGATGGATAAGTCATACTGTATTGAATTAGAACATGCCAACCTAAGATCTAAGGTTCAAAAAATATTTTTTATTTTCTTAGTAAATTGTATAGATAATAGAGTTTCTAACTAAACTTCCAATAAATAAAAAATAACTAATCCACAAGTTCCAATTCTTTTCATTTATCATTAAAATGTTTATATAACATTTACAATACAGAACATGGCTACATATAGAAATAGAACTAATAAATAACTAGCAATGACTGTATAGAAATAAAAAAGATACCTAAACAGACTTAAATAGATTTGATCCTAAATACTCAGCTACTCAAAAAGCTTTCTCCTTGCCTTGATTTAAAACAAAAAAATAAAGTAGATGTGAGCCAGCATTGCTCAGTAGGTCATACATACCAATTAGAATTTCCAAACATTTTAATTATTATACATTTAACATAATTTAAAATAAATTCATTAGAAATTTAACATACTGAATAATGCTAATTAAAGATAACTAAAATAGAGAAAATTGTAACTATAGTAAAGTAAACTATGTACTGAAAGTAAATAAACAAACACTTTATATATCAAAACAAAAAAAATAATAGATTTATCTTAGGCCCTTATACCTCCCATCAGAAACAAACCCTTATGACTCATTATGAAAGCATATTAGAAAACATACCCTTATGACTCCCAATGCTTGGCACATATTAGTATTCCATAGTTCAAGCCCTTATGTCTCACCATGCATTTAGCACTAGAAATTCTAACAAAACAACCACGACACATCAAATCTCCTCATAATCATACAACCTAAGTAGATAAGCATAAATACCATTGCATGATAGTAAAATAAATGTAAATGGAAAAGTTATAAAATATGAAAGAAGACTTCAACAGTATGCAATATAACTATCTACTGAGTAGAATTTTTATAATTTTAGAATATTACTTGATTACCATATATTATTCATAACATTATTTTGAAGCTTTAATTGTATTATAACCTTATTTTTGGGGATTAAAATTATTTTCTAATTTGTTAGAAACTGCACATTTTTTAATTTACCTAGTAAAAACTTCTCTGAAAAATACCTAAATTTCCAGAACTATTATATCTATAACATAGAGAATGTCAAACAATGAAAGTTTTATGGGTGTAAAGTTTTCCCAATTTTTGCTCCATAGAATTATAAATTAAATCAGAAAAATATCAAAATTCTAATATTTTTGAAAACTTAGATAGGTGAAATGTGATCTACCTAGGTCGTCATAATTTCTTGAACTAGACTAACAATAAAAAAGGGCCCGAAAGGCCCAAAATCTATCTTTCTCTCACTAGAATCCTCCCTCTATCTCTAAATGCTTGAAATGTAATTAAAAGTTTTCATAAAATGAGAAAATTATTTTTGACTATTTTATTAAAATTTCACTTAACGTCATAGAGCTCAACCCTGTAGTGCCACAACACCCGACCATAGCACTATAGCTATAGTTCAAATTCTAGAAATCTACTAAAGAGTTTACTGTCATAGTGTTTCTAGCCTAACATTGCAGCTCCCCTAGAGAAAATTTCTAGCTTTTCATACAAATGCAGGTAAACTCTTGAGACCCACTTCAAAAAAAATTTAAGTATACTTAAGCATAAGGAACACTCATAGACACATATAGAAGACATACAAGAAAATGTTTTTTCTATCTTACCTGACTGGTTATGGGGGTGCAAGCGAATAGTATGAGCTTCTATATTAATTACTGAGTTAAAAATATGATTACGTTTTCTTTGATATGGAATTAATAAAATCACACTTAAATACATAAGTATACAAGTAAAATTAAGTAATAAAGTGATAAAGTAGATTGTCAAACCCATGAGGAAATATTCTGCTTAATTACAACATAACTACTATAGTTACTTTAAATGCACAACTCATACCACTGAAAATAAAAAATGAGGTTTTGGAGTTTTTTTCATTGAAAGAAAAACTTTCAAGGAGATTTTGATACTCATGAAAAAAAAATACTTTAGACTAATGAATGTAAATAACATAATTTTTTTAATGAGTCTTTAATTTTAGATGTGGATAAGGGCATATGCATCCCTAGATCTCTGTCGATCTTGTAGGGGTAAAAAGAAAGGTTTATTATCTTCCTATGAGTTTATGTGTGAGGATGAAGGAGTGTGAGGGGTTTTCACATGGTTTCTCTGAGCAAGCTTCTGCCTTATTTCCTCTGAGTGTCTTGCTTATTTTCTTGGGTAGCTTCGGGAAGAAGATCGTCAGCCCAAAGACTGTTGAGGTTCTATACCTTCTCCAGGAGAGTGAAAAAGGAGTGCGAGGTTCTCTGCCTTCACCAGAATGTTGAAAAAGGAGTGCAAGGTTCTCTGCCTTCACGAGGAGGATGAAAAAAGAATGCAAAGTTCTCTATCTTCACCAAGAGAGTGAAAAGAGGTCAAGGTTCTCTGCCGGACCAGGTTGGTGAAAAGATTATAGGGCCTTTCCACCTAGTTGTGGAGGCTAAAGGAGCAACACTAAAGTATTAGTATAATACTAGGAGAGGAGGACTCCAGGGAGGGGACGTAGGTCATTATTTGACCAAACCACTATAAAATTCTAGTGTGTTCTTTCTAGTTTTTTTAATTTTCTGTAATTTATTTTTCTACACTTTAATTTTCTAGAAATTATATGATAGAAAATTATCTGTTTGATCATATACTGAGTTGAGTTATTCATCATCTTCATAAATAAAAATTTCATTTCATAATTTTACTTTTGCATTAGTTGATAATTTTTTTTGGGTTTTAAGTTACTAAAAATCTTAAAAAATTAAAATATAGTTTTGTGTTTACACTAAGTTTTTTAGAACTACCAATTCATATCCCTCTTGGTGTGTGTAGGGATAGTTCACTAAGGATTAATATCATACATCAAACATTCAATTGGTATCAGAGCTATTCTCACAAGTAGTGTTTTAGAAAATCTTGAGAAAAATGATCCATTGCACATTTTGGTAATAGAAATATTGTGGAGGGTTATTCTTTAAAACCAATCAAACTCTATTTGAAAATATTTCTTTTGATTTTTAAAAAAATTTCATGTCTACATTTATGTAATCCATTGATTTTAGAATTTGGCATATGATTCAAACTGGTTATTCACTTCCATCTATAATAGTTAATGGAGTCAAAACTTTTGTCTCATTTACTGAATGGAGTTATGAGCATAGAGAGCTCGCTCAATTAAATGCAAAGTGTTTGAATTGCATCTTTTGTGCTTTGAAATATGAAGATTATATAAGAGTATCTATATATACTACGACAAAGGAAACACGGGAAAAATTGTGCAACACATATGAGGGAACTAGTGAAGTTAAATAGTCTATGTTAAATACTCTACTGCATGACTATGAACTATTTCTCATGAAACCTAGTAAGACTATATTTGAAATGTACACTAGATTCACTCAGATAGTGACATCCCTGCATGCATTAGGTAAAAACTATCTAATTCTAAAAAGTTTAATAAGATTTTACATTGCTTACTTAGTGCTTATGATGTTACGGTCACTGTAATTTTTGAATCTAAAGATTTAAATAAGTATTCGATTGATAACTTGCTTAGCTCCCTCATTACTTATGAGCAAGGTGTGAGTCAAAGATTACTTGATTCTAGTGATGTGAAAAAGGAAAAGACTGTGGCCTTAAAAGCTAATGACTTGAACAATGACAAATCTACAGCTGAAGAGGATGACAACATTGCATTTATGACCTGTCAATTCAAAAATTTCCTGATAAGAAAGAAGAAGCATCATTAACAACAATGGAGCAAAGGTAAGTATCATAAAAATTTTAAAGAATCATCTAACATAATTTGTTTTGATTGTATGAAACCAGACCACTTGTGAACTGAATGCCCCAATTCGAAAGCTCACCCAATCAAGGAGAAGGGTGAAGAGAAAGCAAAGTTCAAAAAGTGTAAGCAACAAACACAGAAGTATTTTGGGTTGACTCCATCTCAGAATCATCTGAATAAGAAGTAGAGGAGGAGGTAACAAATATAGGTCTTATAGCTAATGATAATCTTGATCAGTCAGATCAAGATGAGGTATGTCAACTATCCTATGATGAACTTTTTATTATAACTGAAAAAATTTATGATTCATATAGGAAGGGAAAAAAGATGTATGTAGCTTAAACCCAAACTTTCTACATTATAAAAAAAACATGATTGTTTGACAGTTGAATATTTTGCTTTAGATAGTAATCACACTTTTTTACTCGATGAATTCGATATATTAAACAAGAAGCATATTGATCTAACTAATAAATATAAAACCTTGAAATCAAAGCATCCAGAGTTAGAAAATTCATAAAAATAGTTAGAAGCATTAGCAACTAATTTAGATCATAATAAGCATGCATTGAAATTGGAAGTAGTAATCTTAAAAGTGCAAATGAATTCTCAAAAGCAAAAGTCAATGCACTCCAAAATAATAAACCATCACCTACATTGACATAATGGTATAACCCTCATCACAACATTTTTTTTTGGGGGGGGGACCCACAGTAGGGGCTTACGTGTTAATAAAAATAAAAATTATAAGGTCCTTAAAAGCATCCTCGAGCTCCCTACCGCTCAAAAGAGCTATAAAAAAGTCCAACAATGATCCTACGAGCTCAAGGTCCCTACTAATCAAAAATACTTAAGCTCCTAAGAACATTCTAGAATGGGGAAAGCAGACCACACCCCAAAAGAGAGAAAAGATCATCTGATAATCTTGAAGAACAATCTTTCTCCAAAAAATCCCAATA
This sequence comes from Dendrobium chrysotoxum, assembly GCA_019925795.1. Classification (NCBI taxonomy): domain Eukaryota; kingdom Viridiplantae; phylum Streptophyta; class Magnoliopsida; order Asparagales; family Orchidaceae; genus Dendrobium; species Dendrobium chrysotoxum. The sequence continues at coordinate 25,162,600 of CM034298.1, read as the reverse complement.
GGAAAATTGGTGTCACTCGAAATCCCCTACAAAAACAAGTGGAAAATAAAAGGGAAACTGCAAGAACAAGCAACAGAATTTTAAACTATAATTAACTCGTGAAGAAGAGGAATCCCATCAATAAACCATATGTGTTCATCACAAGCAGAAGAAATGGCAAATATCAGAACTCTATCAAGCATGAGCCTTTAGCCAGAAACCCATCTCAAAAGGATAAACATGAAGGGCTGCAAAGTATTAGACAAAACATCCCTCAAAAAGTAATAACACTTGAGTAACAGGCAGAACAACATGAAATTGGAGTGCTCTTAGTAGTAACCAGCGAACCAACCAAAATAACACAACCCACCTTAGATAGCTGTAAAGGTTAACCGAGAGTACAGGAAATCCACCAAGATTAAATCAACAACCACACGCATACTAACACAAACCCACAGTACCAAGACATAAACACAAATATCACAGTAATCAGCTAAATTAACAATAGAAACCACCAAGAAATCAAGCAATTTTTGAAAGATACAAAAAGAAATCCACAATGCTAGTAAAATAACAATAAACGGGGACTAAAAACCATGAATAAGATAAACAATATTGAAACCAATAAAGAAGGTGCTTAAATTATGCCACCAAATTAAAGACCTTACCAACAAATTAAAACAAACATCATGTTTACACAAATCCATCTTAGAATAAACCCAATTAAGATAATAGGGGAGGTGAGAGTGACCATTTAAGCTTATGTAGGTAGTATCTATTTGGCTATCATGGTTGTACCCCAAATGCCACTCCAATCTACTCCCACACCCACCCAGGCTCAATGTGATCCTGCACGAGAAATAACCACAAAATAGAAAGGGATGCATCGGATCCAAACCATAAGCTCCATATAACTATAAAACAACACCCCATAATCCATTAAAAGTGTCAACACCCAAAAATTACTCCAAGCAATTATCACCTAAAAAATAGCAAAATTAAAGATTAAGTCATAATAGAAGAGCCCCAAAAAGGAGGCATCCAAAAAGCTCCACCTTAACAGCCAAAATAGGGAAAAGCCTAGTAGCCCAACCACCACATCCACCCAGGGAGTAGATAAGCAGCAAGGAGGGTAATGATCAGCATGAACATAAGTCAAATCATTGCTCAAAATAGTCCCATCACAATAGATAATTGTAAACACGAAAACCAGAATACTATTAGATTGATAGCAAAACTAATGCTGACAGGAATCCTTCTCAAACATATTATTACAAAACATATTAGTGCCAATACTAAGATTCTTCCATATCCTAAAGTTTAAACACTAGAGAGAAACAACCACCATAGGATGAATATTCTCCAACTTAGTCAAACTAATATAACTAAACTAAAAAGAGCAAATAATACAAAGGCTTAAGAAATGAACTACATAAACATTCCAAAAAAAAATACAGACCATTGAAAATGAACCCTAGGAAACATAATAAAAATAGCACCCTTAAAATTTACAACCTGAAACAAGAAAGCCAGAATAAGGACAAAACCAGGACAAAAGAGCCAAAAACTAGCCCAAAAGTAATAAAAAATAAGTTCTAACATAAGGAAAACCAAGTTTATCTAATCTAATGATGCCTTTAACAAGGGAAGGCAACAGATTATAAGCTAATTCAGAATAAAAAAAGTAGTTTAGACCCATGATTAGCAAGAAAATCAGCACAAGCATTTCCTTCTCTATGAATATTAGTTAACTTCACATTAAAGAAGATAAGAAGTTGCTTAATTCCCCTAATAAGATAAAATAACTCAGGACTACAACTCTTTTCATCATTACTTTTGAGGCAGACGAGCATGTGTAAAGCATCCACTTCAATCCATATATTAACCAGACCAAGAGAAAGACATAATTGCAAACCAAAGATGATAACAGAAAGTTTAGAAAATATAACAGAGCATTTAAGAAGAGGGCTAGCATAAGCACTCACAAAATTACCATTATAGTCACGAATGATACCACCACAACCATACATTTCCCCTTTGACGGAACCATCAGTATTAAGCTTGAACATGTTTTGAGGAGGTTTAATCCAATAAATCAACTTAGGACCATTATTATTATACTTTTCATGAAGAACTAAACACAAATCTTTAGCCACATGAAAAGAACCTTTAAAATTCTTAGAATTTAAAAGATTGACATTAAATAATGTACTAACTTTATCTTTAATATTTCTAATAATTTGATCATGATTCATAGTAATTTTTTTAAAAATAGAGTTATTCCTAGCCATCCAGTGGTACCAAATAATAGGACAAGGAATAAGATTGGTAATATGACCTCGAGAATTTGTAAACCACAGGTGAAAGATATCCTTGATAGAAATATTCCCCCTTATAATGATTAAGTTTGAAAATGTCCTCAAAATGAATCCAAATTCTAGAAGCAATACGCCCAGAAATAAAAACATGATGCATATTCTCAGTATGATAACAACATTGACACTTCGAAGCCAAAATTAAGCCTCTTTTCATTAAAAGCTCATTAGTACCCACATAATTATGCATGATCCTCCAGATGAAAGTAGCAATAGTAGTAGGAATGCTTTTATGCCATAACATAGGAAAAACTTAAGAGTAAGGATGTTTGGTCCTAAAATTATTCCAAGCATCCTTAATACAAACTATACCATTATTAGCAATATTACACAACAAACGATCCTCATCATCAGTATTCAAAGGAATTTCTATGGTTTTAATAATAATAGGTTTAGGAATAACTTGAGCTAGTTTCAAATAATCCCAATAATTATTGGTAATAAAATAGTTTATCTTGGTAGCAGAGGTAGAAACCGAATGGAGCATCTGATCAATAGATGTTTGATTCAAATATTGGTCCTGCCAAAAGAACACATTAGCGCAGCCAATGCCCTAATGAATATGGGGTTTGACTTCCCATTTGATATTGCAAAGTCTTTTCCAAATTCTAGAATCACATTTTTATAAGTACAAACGGTAGGGTGGTTACCAACACAGTATTTAGAAAATATAAACTTAGAACAAAGACTAGTTTTACCACAAAAATTAAACCAGAGTTTAAAAGAAAAAGCATGGGCTAAATTAGCCATATTCTTACACCCCATAGCACCTTCCTCCAAAACACCACAATACTTCTTCCAAGACACCCATAATATTTTAGAACTATCACTTTTCCCTCTCCAGAAAAACTTGTTCATAAAATTTTCAATTCTTTCACAAACCGCATTAGTAGGCTGAATAGTTTGAAAGATATAAATAGGTAAAGAACATAGAACACTTTTAATCAACACCAATCTACCACCAAAGCTAAGAAATTATATTCCCAAGAGTTAAGTCTATTCTGCACAGAAGTTATGAGATCATCAAAAAGAAAAGATTTTTTACAACATTTAAAAAGAGGGACAACCAAATATTTTAAAGGTAGAGAACTTTGTTTTAAGCTAGAAATACCTTTAATGACATTAATGCGATCAGTTGGTAAATTTTTAGCAGGGATGAAACAATATTTATTTCTATTCAGATTTAATCCACTCAAAAGTTCAAAATTATTTAAGAAATTGATAAGCATACTAACATTATTCACAAAACCATTAGAAAAAATAATAACAACATCAGCAAAACATAAATGGGAAATAGGCAAAACACCTGAAGTTCTAAAGTAAAGGTTCGGGTTAGTTTCATAGAGGTGGGTAAGACCTTTAGATAAGTACTCAACAGTGATTATAAAAAAAGCAAGAGAGATAAGATCACCTTGTCTAATACCATGTGCAGATTTTAAAAAACCTTTGCTTTTGCCATTCACAATAATCAAAAAATAGGAACCTTCAATACAATTTTGGATCAAACTAATGAAAGTAGAATTAAAACCAAAAAGATGTAAAATGTGGTACAAAAAATTCTAGTTGATGTTATCATAGGCTTTAGCAATGTCTAATTTAAAAATGATGTTACCACCTCTCACTTTGAGGTCAAGGTCTTGAATGATTTCTTGAGCCAAAAGGATGTTATCAGTAATAGCTCTACCTTTAACAAAGCTCATTTGGTAAGGAGAAATAATTTTATAAAGCAAAGGGGATAATCGATGCATTAAAATTTTGTAAATTAGTTTACTAAAGAAAGAATATAGACTAATAGGATGAAAGTCATCCCATTTATTAGCAGCCACTTTCTTAGGAATAAGCACAATAGTAGTACTAGAAAAAAACATAGGAATAGTATTACCCTTAAAGAAATCCAAAATAGCAGCATATAAATCATCTTAAATAATAAACCAAACTTTTTAAAAAAAATTGGTAGTAAAACCATCAGGCCCAACCACATAGATGGAGGAGGAAAAGGATTAATAATGTTTGCATGCTTGATTTGAATTATATTCAATTTACTAGTTTCTTATGCTTAAAAATAATTGTTGATGAATTCTAGCTATAGCATAGGATACTATGCCATGCAAGCATGAAAACTCTTAGAAAAATAGTCCAAAAGGACCTAGTTAGAGGCATACCCAAACTAGAATTCTCTAAGGACCACCATTGTGATGCCTGCCAACTAGGAAAGAAAATCAAAACTTCCTTTCACTCAATCAAGGACATCACTGAAAGTTTGATAAGGTTGTTAAACCTCATAGAACTATCCTGAGGTGCACCAAGGGGGGGGGGGGGGGGGGGGGGGGGGTGAATGGGTAATTTAAAGAAATCCCTAAGCAAGAATACTACTTTTTTCATTAGCCACAAAACAACATACAAACTTGATTTACATAGATTACTCAAAATAACATGTGGAAGCAATTCATATAAAATTTATTATTATTTTTCTTTTTTAACACATGCAAATATTCTTATAACAAAAAGTTTTAAACTCAGTGCAGGTTATTGATAAGATTGAAACTAATAAACTCAACATACAAAGAAAGAAAATTGTTAAAAAAAATAAAAATATTGAAAATGAAAAAAGCACACCAGAAATTTTGTAGTTGTTCGGTCAAACTTGACCCACGTCCACTCCTCGGAGTCCTCCACTCTAGGTATTGCACTAACACAAAGTGACTCTCCTTTTACTTCCACAGAAAGGTGGAGAAGCCCTTACCGACTCACTTTCACTAAACCTATTACAATAGAGTGCTTGAAGCTATGTCACCTTCCCTGGTGATGGCAACAAAACTTGAATCATTTTCTCCCTCCTAGAGAAGGCAGAGAACCCAAAGCATTTTCTCTCTCCTAGAAAAGGCAACATACCTCCAATCATTTTCTCCCTCTTGGAGAAGGCAAAGTACCTCCAATCTTTTTCTCCCTCCTAGAGAAGATAGAGTACCTCGAGGACTTGACTTTGAAGCCTCTCTCCTAAGTGATCCTTCAAAGACTCACCGAGGTCATATGATGGGCAAGGGTGTGGCTAGCCCAGAGTAACCATGTGATCCCCTCACTCTACTTCTCCCTCACGCTCAACCTCACCTTCTCCTTCCTCTCAAACCCTAATTTTCTCTTAAAGAACCTCTCTTAGAGTTCCTTCAGTAGTAACACAATCCCTTTTTTTAAGAGATTCCAAAAATATTGCTTAAGTATTAGGCTGCAAGAAACCCTAAAAATTTAAGTTGGTCATCACTGTTAGTACAGTATGACTGGAGTTCATAGAGTACAATCAGTTCAAAAACTAGACCTATATAGTATGATGCAAATAAATGTTTAAATGAACTGTTCAACTTTTTGAACACATCGTATAGTATGATCCAATAATCATCCAGTATGATCTATTTTCTTTCTCTCTATTCATACAGGACATTTCCTGAGATGATTGGAAATTGACTTTGTCAATTGTCCCGTATTGCTCTCATCGTATAATATGGTTAGTTGATTTCAAGTTGGTTATTGAGTATGATATGAATATCATACAACATAATAAGTTCAAAAATTATAGTTTCATTTGGTACGATCTTTGTTATGACTAAATTTTATCCCTACCAATTATACGGTATGATAAAGATCTTACAACATGATTTTCTATCATTAATTAAACCATAATTTAATGAACTAATTATGGGGATTAATTTAAGTAAGATTTTAAATTTTTATATAGTATAATTACATCATATAGTATGATTAGTTTAAAATTTAAATTTTGAATATCTTACTTACATTATCTATTAGCCAGGGTTTTCAAATCGTAATGAATCTTATAGTAGGATCTAGATCATATAGCATGATTAGTTTATAGAAACTAATTATTTAAATAGCTATTAAGCTCGTTCTCTATATAACTGATTTTACAGTGCAATTATAAGTTGTATAGTATGATTAGTACAAAATTTTAACTTTAAATTTGTCTCACTCCCCCTGTGTCTATGTGCATGATCACCCAATTGCATACATTCTTATATAGTCAAACTCAAAAAATAGAAAATAGAAAAATAAAAGTACAGACCCTTTTACTTGATATCATATTCTACCCAGTCTTGAGCTCCCAATACCCTTAAGAAGTGTATATTTCAACTGTAATGTTAGTGCTCACAGATAAAAGGAATATCCAAAATATTTATAGAGAAAAATAATAATTTAATCAATAATGTTTATCATCATCAAAATCACAAACTAGGGATCCTGGATTGCAAGGTTCTTTGCCTTCAGTTTTTGTGTGAGGGAGGAGCGTGAGGGATTTTCACACGATTACTCTGAGCAAGCTTCTGTCTTATTTCCTCCAAGTGTTTTTCATGGGTGGCTCTAGGATGAAGATCATTAGCTCGAAGATCGTTGAGGTTCTCTACCTTCACCAAGAGGGTGAAAAGGGAGTGCAAGGTTCTCTGCCTTCATAAGGAGGGAAAAAAAGGAGTGGGTTCTCTGTCTTCACTAGGAGGGTGAAAAAGAGGTTAAGGCTCTCTGCCACATAGGGTTAGTGGAAATATTGTAAGGGATTCTCTACCTAGCTGTGGGGGCTAAAGGAAAGACACAAAAGTTTTAATGTAATACTCAGAGAGGAGGACTTTGGGGAGTAGACGTATGTATTTATTTGATAGAACCACTATAAAATTATGGGGTGTTATTTCTGGTTTTTTAATTTTCTACAATTTACTTTTCTGCACTTTAATTTTCTAGAAATTGCATAGTAAAAAATTATTTATTTGATGATATATTGAGTTGAGCTATTCATTATCATCATAATTAAAAATTTTATTTCATAATTCTGATTTGGCATTGGGTGATAATTTTGTTATGTTTTAAATTATTAAAAATCCAAAAAAATTAAAATATAGTTTTGTGTTTATAATAAGTTTTTTTAAAACTACCAATTCACCACCCTCTTGGTGTGCCTAGGGATAGTTCACCAAGGATTGACATCCTATATTGAACTCACTCAAGTGATTGAACTCACTAAATAATATCACCAAAAAATTATTTATAAGAAGTACATGGATGGGTTCAGATGCCGTAGCGCTTGATGAGGTAGCATCATAGCGATGAGAAATGAACTAGCACCTTGATGTTGTAATGTTGGATCCCCAATGACGCTAGCTGATATGGTATAATTACTAATTAAAATGGTGCATCTTTTTACTGAGTCCGCATTACTTCTCATCTTTAGCAACTACTCCACCATGGTGCTCCAAAATTTGAGCACTATGTTGCTTGAATTGGGAATCCAGTGTTGAGGCATTAAAAGGCATTGAGCTCCAACAAGAATTTTTTCCAGAGGCTCTAATACTACGGTGCTGAATTTCAGGCACTGCGGTATTGTGAGGCATTGTGACATTAACCTTTGCATCACCACGATGCTAAATGATAGATATAGTGGGTACTTCAATATCTAAAATTGGCACCTCAATTTAGTTGATCTTGGTGCTGCAACATGATATATGCTGGCATTGCGATGCTGCTCAACACTTATAATTTTTATCATTTTTTGAACATTTCCAGTACAAATACAACTAAAATAATACCTTTCCTGAATTTAAATTTAATAAATAGTACATAATTTACACTTAACAAATTATCCCCATCTTAAACTCTTTCTTGTCATCAAACAATAATAAATTTCACACATTGTTCATTTAATAGCCAAAGTAAAAAATTGATATATTAAAATTATTAAAATGTAAGATAATATATCACAGTCTTAAAATAATTTTGAATAAATAAAGTTATAATTTTAATTTGAAAAATCATAACATCTATCCCAATCACTCACCTTTGCCATTTCTCATTATGAATTTATCCACTATGTTTATAAGTATAAAATTGATATTTTGAATATGGAAATGAATAATGTGTATAGGGATTAATTAGCTTGTGGTTGAATAAAAAATTTATTAGTGCACCATCACATATACTAGTTCACTTACTTTATCCATTTTATTTAAATGTTAGGATGTAATTAAATTTAAACTTTAACTTATACCAATTTTTGAATGTACTAATCTTTTCCTTTATCAAATATTTTATTTTTGTGTTTTCACATTTTTCTTTCCTTTAATACTTGTGAAGTACGTACTTAATTATTTTGAATATCAATTTTTACTTTCATCCTCTTGTAATCTTAATTAATTTAATAAGATTGCTAGTTCCATTTGCAAGTTTACTATGATCCTCCAAATTTAAGCTACTAACATCTATTCTTTAAACTTAACTATTCATTTTTCAATTTAGTGATCAATGTCTTAGTGTATAGTTTCTACATTATAAAATAAGTCAATAGCTTAAGTGATCTAAATTAGTTAATTATTAAGTTTTCAAATTATAAATTATTATGTTCATTCAAACTATCATTTAGGATTTTATAATTATCCCAATATTACATAATTTTTAATTATTATTTTTAATTTGGCTAAGTAATTAATTAATATGCAAGTATCTATACAGGACAGTTAACAACAATTTAAATATTTAATCAAACATAAATAATAGAATACATTGCAAACTAACAGTAAACTGTCATAACTAAAAATAAAATAAAATTACCCAAATAATGAAACCACACTTAAGAAAAGAACTAAAAAATAAAAAAGAACTAAATAACATAAAGGAGCTTCAAACAGAAGTGGGTCGCCTCCCATCAGCACAAAGTTTATAGTCTTCAGCAAGACTATACCAATTATTCTATTTGAGGATGAACCAACTCAGGTATATTTCTCAGTCACTTAATGTGTCCACCTAAATAAGGCTTCAGTCTATGGCCATTAACTTCAAAAATATACAAACTTTTCTTATCCTGGATTTAAAAAGTCCATAAAGAAATGCTTTCTTAATAGAGAATTGTCCTGACAACCTGGATTTTAGTTTTCCTGAAAATAGTTTAAGTCTAGAATTAAAAAGGAAAACATTCTATATAGAGATGAATTCTTTCTTTAGAAGCTTAAAACCATGCCATTTCATTAATTTTATCTTTATAAATCTTAGCATTTTCATAAGCTTAATTTATAAATTCTTTCAATTCATTTAACTATATTAATCTTTTTACTTCTATTCCCTTAAGATTGAAATTTAATTTTTTAACAACCTAAAATGGCTTATGCTTTAATTCTATAAGAAGATGACAAGCTTTTCTAAAGACTAACATATAGGGAGACATTCTAATAAGAGTCTTAAAAGTAGTTTTAAAGGCCCATAATGCATCATCTAATTTAAGAGCCCAATCATTCCTATTAAAACTAATAATTTTTTCTAAAATTATTTTAATCTCCATATTACTTATTTTATCTTGGCCACTATTTTGGGGATGATAAGCTATTGCAACCCTATGCTGAGTACCATATTTTCTTAATGTTATTTCTACTCTCTTATTACAAAAATGATTTCCCCCATCATTTATTAAAACTATAGTCATCCCAAATCTAGAATACATATATATATATTAAATTTAAGCATAACATGAGCATCAGTTCTTGGGGTTGCCAGTCCTTCAATCCATTTAGATACATAGTTAATAGTAATAGGTATATATTAGCATCTATGGGATTGCACAAATGGTCCTATAAAATCCAATCCCCAAATATCAAATAGCTCAATCTCTAAAATGTATATCAATAGCATTTCATTTCTTCTAGAAGTATTATCTATTCTTTGGCATTGATCACATTTTCTAACATAATCATTAACATCCTTAAACTGAGCAGGTCAGTAAAATCTAGATTGGAGGATCTTAAATGTAGTTCTAAGTCCTTCAAAATACCCTCCATAATGAGAATCATGACAATCCCTAATTCTTGGTTCTACTTCTTCCTCGGTGACACATTTCCTAATAATTTGGTCATTACAAGCCATAAATAAATATGGTTTATCTAAAAAAAATATTTGGTATCATGCAAGAACTTCCTTTTCTTAATAGATGATAAATCAAATGGAAGTATACCAATAACAATAAAATTTAAACTATTAGAATGACATGGTAGTCTATTCAAATATAAAGTGAATAATTGCTCATCACAAAAAAAAACTCATTAATTTCAAGCTCATTAGATACATGCTCTTCTTTTGAAAATCTAGAAAGTTAATCAGTAATATGATTTTTAGTTTCTTTCCTAGCTAAAATTTCTACATCAAATTCTTATAATAAAAGAATCAACCTGACCAATCATGGTTTGGTGTCTTTATTTGAAATAAGGTATTTGATTATAGAATGATAAGTGTAAATAATTACATTTGTACCAATCAAATATGATCTAAACTTGTCAAAGAAAAAAAATAATTACTAGTGATTCTTTTTCAGTGGTTGAATAATTATACTTTGAAAATTTAAGGTTCAACTAGCATAAAAAAAGACATGAAATTTCTTATATTGCTTTTGACCAAGAATAGCACCAATAGTAAAATCACATCCATCACACATATCTATAAAAGGTTAGGACCAATCAAGAGCAATAATAACTAGAGCAATAATCAAATGCCATTTCAAAGTATTAAAAGCTTCAAGACATGCAATATCAAAAATAAAAGGAATATCCTTCTCTAATAAATGACTTACAGGTTTTAAAACTTTGGAGAAGTCCTTTATAAATATTCTATTAAATCATATATACCTTAACAAACTCCTTATTCCTTTATAGAAGTCAGAGGAGTTAGTTTCTCAATTACTTGTATTTCTGTAATATCTACTACTAACCCTCCTTTAAAAATTTTATGCCCTAAGACAATTCCCTCAGTCACCATAAATTGATATTTTTTTGATTTAGAATTAAATTTGTTTCTACATATATTTTCAATACAAAAGATAAATGCTCAAGATAGAAATCAAACATAGTGCCAAAAATAGAGAAGTCGTCCATAAGTATTTCAATGCTTTGCTTAATTAAATTTGAATAAATTGACATCATACATTTTTGAAAAGTAGCAGGAGCATTAGAAAGACCAAAAGGCATTCTCCTAAAGGCAAATGTCCCATAAGAATAGGTGAAGGTAGTCTTATCTTAGTCTGTAGGAGCTATAGGAATATAGTGTTACTCTTAATATTCATCTAAAAAAATAGTAAAAAGAATATCTTATTAACCTATCTAACTTCTGATCATGAATAGGCAAAGGAAAATGATCTTTTTTAGTGGCCTTATTTAGCTTCCTATAGTCTAGGCAAATTCTCTAACTAGTCACAATTCTAGTAGGACTAAGTTTATTATTTTCACTAGATATTACAGTCAAGCCACCCTTTTTAGGAACATAATGAATAGGGCATAGCTAAGAACTGTCTGAAATAAGATAGATAATCCTAGCATTAAGCCATTTAAGTATCTCCTTTTTGACAGCATCTTTCATGGAAGGGTTTATTCTTCTTTGAGGATCAGCTTTTGATATTGAATTAGCTTCTATTAAAATTCAATGCATACAGATCAAAGGGCTAATTCCTTTAATATCAATAACAGTCCAACCAAAAGTTTTCTGAAATTCTCTTAAAACTTTAATTAATTTACTTTCCAATTCTTATTCTAATCTTGTAAAAAGACTACATACAAAGTTGAATTTTTACCTAGGAAAGCATACTTAAGATGGTTGGGAAAAACCTTAAGCTCTAAGTTAGAAGCTTATTCTATATATGGTCTCAAAGTTTTAAAAGTTCGTTAGGCATGTTAAGCCCTTATGAACTAGTCCCGAGGCTCACCAAGAGGGGGGGGGGGGGTAAATTGGTTATTTTAAAATTTTGTGAGCAAAAATAATTTAGAAAAATCTTTTTGAATGTTTTAAAATAATTATAGTTTTGTGATGATGTGCAGATGTTCAACCATAACAAAATAATAATCACAATCACACGATCATCAACAGAAAAATAAATGTGGAAGATAATCAGAAAGAACACACCAGATTTTATAGTGGTTCGGTCAACTTGACCTACGTCCACTCCCCGGAGCCTCCCCTCTATGTATTGCACTAACACTAAGTGACTCTCATTCTGCTCCCACAGCAAGGCGGAGAAGCCTGTACAAAACTCCTTTCCACCAACCCGGTGAGGCAGAGAACCTGGACTTCTTTCGCTTCCTCAAGAAGTAGGAAGAGAACCTGGAATCTTTTTGCTTCCTCCTGAAGTAGGAAGAGAACCTGGATCTTCTAGTGGATGATCCTTCCACAGAGACACCAATAAGATAAGAGACAACGTCCGGAGAAGAAGACTCAAATCCTTGCTTGGAGCAACCATTGTGAACACCTCACAAACTCTCCCTCACAAGATCCTTTCTGTCTCTCTCTCCCTAGCTCTCTCTCTCTCTCACTCAAGGTTCTCTCTGGTAAGAAAAGTGGCAAAAGTTTTCAATGATTGAAAGAAAAAGATCTTAAATAAAAGGGCTCAAAAATTACCCTAAATCTCAACTGGTAGTCAAAGATCATCCAGGACGATTGGTAGATAATCCAGGACGATCGATAGATTGTCCTGTACGATCAGCACAAAATCACATATATCAGCCTGGACGATATAGTTTCTCTAAATGATTAGAAGACAAAATTTGTTTAGATCATCTCATACAATTTTACGATCGTCCGGGATGATTAGTGTAAATCAAAAATTTTGTCCAGAAGATAACTCGGGTCGTCCAGGGTAACTTATGCTGGACAATCTCAAAATAACTTGATCATCCAGGATGATATATATATCGTATGTACGATTAGTTCAAAATCAGGAATATCATCCAGCAGATTTCTCAGGTCATCCATGTGAAGTTCTCTGGATAGTAAGGATTTTACATGTATCGTCCAGGATAATATTGCGATCGTCCAAGATAATATGATCGTATCAATCAAATATTAATTACTTTTCTTAATTACCAGACTAATTTAGGTATGATTGTAAAGGATCATCAAGGACGATCAGACCAACATTCTAAAAATAAAAACTTGCTTAACTCAGTCTAGCGGCTGAGAATTTCTAATTTAACCATATCGTCCTGTACGATGGGTCTATCATCAATGATGATCTGCTTAATCAAATCGTCTTAACATGGTCACCCTAATTAGGGTTTTTATTTTCAATGGATCATCCAAGATGATATGAATATCGTCTAGGATGATTTAAATGAAATTTTAAAATAGAAACTCTAACTCACTAAAACTCTCCCCCTGAGTGTGTGTGTGCATGGTTACTTAGCTTCGGGATTTGTTACATCACATTTGACTCAAAAAAATAAAAAAGTATATTGAACCTGAACCACAACCAGACTGACTCAATCTTGAGCTGGCTTGAATTGTAATTATTCCTGTGAACCTGAAAGAATAGAACCTCAAACAAAAATGGAAGGTTTGTTATCATCAAAATCATAGTCCTTAAAACCAGATTCGCAACAATCTCCCCTTTTTTTATGATGGCAAATATTTATTATTAATTCACAATTCAGTAAACAAACATGGTGAATATTTGGTTCAAACATCACTGAACATTTTTATTGATAATAAAAAAACTTTACAATGACCCACAAATTACTCCCCCTTTCGACATCTAAAAAAGGGGAAAACACAAACATTAGCAATAAATGAATCGGACGGGCAGAATTTAAATTGTTCAATTACTGCCATATGGATTATCCAGGATGATGAGGTGGATCATCCAGGATGATCACCAATAATTGATGCATACCAGCTTTTGGATTATGGTAGGGATGATTTGAATGGATCATCCAGGACGATATATGGATCATCAAAGATGATGTATAGATCATCCAGGATGATGTATTGATCATCCAGGATGACGTGAAGAAAAAAAATTAACTAATTGAAGAATGGAGAGGAATGATTAGGGAATCCCAAAAAACACTCAAAAAAGAAAAATCAAAATCAAATCAAATCAAAGAAAAATAGAAATAAGAAAATGACAGTAAAAACAATAGACTTTTTTTTTTTGAATCGATCAGCTCCAATAAATCATAGTTTTCCTTAATTTTTAATTCAAAAGCCAATAAGAAGAAAATTGACCACATTGAAATCTAGAAAAAGTTGGAAAATTAACTTTCGTAAGTCCTACCTCAAACACCTTATAGGATTAAATTCCTTTCAAATAAAAGTCTAATTCAGATGAAAAGAAATTAGATTCGAAAAGAGATCCTTTCAAGCCTCATTCCAAAAAAATATCTGATAGAATAATATCACAAAGTAAGGAATCAGAAATCATAATTTTTCATCTCAAGCTTTTGAAAATATTAAGTGGCGCTTGGATTTTTCAAAGACATTTAAAGGTCTAAAAGGGACGAAAGCTTGTTCCTTTATGGGCTCATTTTGTGCCTTTTTTTCAATTTGTTTGGTGCACTTTACGCATCTTTTAATTTTTGATACACTTTGTGTATCTTTCCAATTTAGCGACATTGCCCATCTTTTTAGCTTTGGATTATTTTGTGCCTCTCTTTTTTTGGCTCTCATTACGCATCTTTTACAAGCTTGCTTCCTTTCATAATCGTTAAGGAATCTCAATTGTGAAATTACCTTCTAGACATAAGAGAAGATAAAACTCACTCTCTATATTAACGAGGAGTAATTCACAAAACAAAAACCATACATCATATAATAAGTGCAATCACCTGATTAAGAAAACCATAACAAAGATCCCAAGCTTTGAAAATACTATTCATATGAGGTAGATTATTGTAGGAAGATAAAATAGATCTCTATTTTAAAAACCAACTTTTTAATTTTGAAGAAGATTTTTATCCAAAAGAAATAATACACCATTAAAGGAGTTAGTGGAAGAGAAACAATCATCAACATTTCTTCCCTTTAACAGATTCAAAGGAGTCAATCACTACTTAGAAGCTTCCAAACGAAAATAAGGCAAACCTCTCAGTCAAAAATCCAGTTTATCAACTGTAGTGAGTAGTGATCTGATTTAGAAGAAAAGTAGTAAATCAAGAGAAAGTAGGAAATCACATAAAAATAAATACTTAAATCAGGAAAATAACAACAATAAAAAGAAAATCATTAGAGAATAAAAACCAAATGGAAACATATAATCAAATCAAACAAAAAAACAAACAAAAACAAACTGAAAAATAAAAAATTTAGAAATTATCAGTCATCAGAGTCATGCATTTATGTCAATCACACCCAATCTGGTCCTCAAAATGTTGAATGAGTCAAAGGCCAGTGGTTTATTAAAAATGTGAGCCAGTTGATTTTTAGTTGCTACATGGTGTAACTCATTGTCCCCTTTTGTAACATGGTCCCTAATGAAGTGATGCCTTATGTCAATGTGTTTGCTTCTTGAATGTTGGATAGGATTCTTAGAGATGTAGATGGCACTAGTGTTATCACATAGAATTGAAATTGTGCCAACAGGTAATCCTAAATCCAAATCTTGTTGCTTCAACCAAAGGACTTGGGCCACACAACTTTCTAAGCCAATATACTCAGCTTCAGCAGTGGAAAGTGCAACTGAGTTCTATTTTCTACTGGACCAGGAGACTAAAAACTATCCTATGAATTAACAAGTTCCAGAAGTGCTCTTTCGATCCATCCTACATCCTGTAAAATCAGAATCAGATTATCCAATAATCTCAAAAGAAGTGTTGTTCCTAGGATACCAAATTCCTAGGTTTAGGGTCCCTAAGAGATATCTAAGGATTCTCTTAATTGCAGTTAGGTGGGATTCCTTAGGATCAGCTTGAAATTTAGCACAAAAAAAAACCACTAAACATAATATCAGGTCGGCTAGCAATCAGGTAAAGCAGTGATCCAATTATTTCTCTAAACTTCTTCTGATCAACAGATTTTCCATTTGAATCCATATCTAACTAAACAGTAGAACTCATGGGAGTGTTAATTGGATTAGTTTTATCCATTTCATATTTCTTCAAGATGTCCTTAGTGTATTTTGATTATTTTAAAAAGGTTCCATCATCCATTTATCTTATGCTAAATCCCAAAAAGTAGGACAATTCTCCCATCATACTCATCTCAAACTCCTTACTCATTATTTAGAAAAATTATCACATAAGTTTTTATCGAAAGATCCAAAAAGTATATCATCAACATAGATCTGGACAATGAGTAAATCATCTCCTACTTTTCTCAGAAAAAGGGTGGTGTCTACGCTCCCCTTAACAAACTCTCTTTCTAATAGGAATGTGCTAAGCCTCTCATACCAAGCTTTGGGTGCCTATTTCAATCCATATAAGGTCTTTTATAATTTATAAACATGATTAGGATATTGGGAACTCTCAAAACCTGGGGGTTGTTCTACAAAGACATCTTCCTTTATTATCCCATTTAAAAAGGCACTCTTGACATCTATTTGAAAAAGCTTGAATCCCTTATAACAGGTAAAGGCTAGTAGCACTCTAATGGCTTCCAATCTAGTTACAGGGGCAAAGGTCTCCTCAAAATCAATCCCTTCTATTTAATTGTACCCCTTATCCACCAATCTTGCCTTATTCCTAACCACCACACCAGAATCATTTATCTTATTCTTAAAGACCTATTTGGTTCCTACTACACTTTGACTCTTAGGTCTTTCTACTAACTCCCAAACATCATTCCTTACAAATTGGTTCAATTCCTCTTGCATAGCTAAGATCCAAAATTCATCAGAAAGGGCTTGATTGATATTGGTAGGTTCAGTCATTGAGATAAAGGTAGAATGGTTTACTTCCTTCCTAAGTCCATGCCTAGTTCTAACACCTTCAGAATGGTCTCCTAAGATCAGTTCTTTAGGATGACTCAAAGAATATCTCCAATCTCTAGGCAATGTGTTTTGAGGTTCTACCCTTTCCTCCAAATTTATATTTTTAACTCCTTGGGTGATCTCTCCTACCTCTTCTTCTTCCTCAATTCTAGACTCCTTAGGATCAGATTCATCAAATACCACATGAGTTGTCTTCTTCACCACCAAAGTCCTCTTATTAAACACCCTAAAGGATTTTCCCACACTAGAATAGCTTAAGAACACTTCTTCATCAGATTTGGGGTCAAATTTTCTTAAATATGATTTCTTATTATTTAGAATGAAAATCTTATAGCCAAAGATACGGAGGTGGGATAGGTTCGGAGTTTTACCCTTAATGATCTCATAAGGTGTCTTATTCAGTTTGGATCAAACATTCACCCTATTCAGCATATAACAGGCTGTGTTTACTGCTTCTGTCTAAAAGTATTTTGGAAGTGAATACTCAGCAAGCATGGCTCTAACGGCTTCCACTATGGTCCTGTTCTTTCATTTAGCTACCATGTTCTGCTGAGGGATCCTAGGAGAGCTAAAAGGTTATGGCTAATCCCTTGATCCTCACAGAAGGTTCCAAATTTCTCATTTTTAAACTCCCTCCCATGATCACTATGGATGGTTAAAATCTCACAGCCTAATTTCTTCTGAATGCAAGTGGAGAAAGATTTAAATTCATTAAATGACTCAGATTTATGTGACAAAAATCTAATCCAAGTGAACCTCGAGTAATCATCAACAATCACAAATCCATAGATATTTCCCCCTAAGCTGGTAGTGCTAATGGGTCCAAAGAGATCCATGTGAAGGACTTTTAAAGGTCTAGAGGTGCTGATGTCCTTAATGGTATGAAAAGAGGATTAAACTTGCTTCTCTAGCTGACAGGCATCACACAGGTAGTCCTTAGTGAACTTAAGCTTGGGGAAACCTCTAACTAAGTCCTTTCGGGTGACTCTTCTAAGGGTTTTCATACTGGCATGACATAATTTCCTGTGCCACAACTAAGACTCATCAGCAATAGTTTTTAAGAAAAATGAAGCAACACATTCAATATTATTTAAATCAAGTATATAGACGTTGTTGATCCTCTTGCCCTATAAACTAATGTTATTATTTAAGCTTATAATATAAGTGCTTGCCAAAAATTTGATGCTGAACCCTTTGTCACAAAGTTGATTGATGCTGAGTAAGTTGTGTTTCAGTCCATCTACAAGTAAAATATTTTCAATTAAAAGGTTCTTGGAGTTTTTTATTATACCTGCACCTACCACTTTCCTGGTGATATTGTCTCCAACAATGACCTTGTCTCCAGCCCTGGCCTCTAATAAAATGAATTGATTTGCATCTTTAGTCATATATCTTGAGTATCCACTGTCCATGTACCACATGCTCTCACGAGGTCTTGTATGAGAGCACACCTATAAAATCATCAAGCGTCAGATTTAGGAACCCAAATAAGTTTGGGTTCCTTCTTATGAAAATAAGAATGCAATGCATGTGTGTTGTGCTGTGAAACATGCAATTTGGGCCTCCACACCCAATGTGTACAATGGTGAACAGTGCAGGAGTAAGAGATATGCCCTAGCATACCACAAGAAAAATATTTAACGCTAGGAAAAGGGTTATCTAATCTATGTGGGTGATAGTGCCTCTTCCTATGTTTGAATGAAATATGCTTTGATGATTTTGAATTGCTTCTTCAAGTGAAGGAGGTGCATAAAATTATGCAAAAGTAGGAGGTGTTTCATTTTTCTCAAAAGCACTAATTTTTACACTTAGAAACTCGTTTTCTTTTTTGAGACTTGCAATTTTAAATTTCAAATAATGCTCATCACTATCTAGATCAGATGCATGAGATTCTAATTTCTTAAATGTAGCTTCTAATTTAATATGTGATGCTTTTAATGAATCATGCTTAATAATCAAATCAGAATGCTTTTTCAACTCATCAAATTCATCAAGTAATAACAAGTGATTGCTATCAAGCGTAGAATGATCCTTAATCAAAACTACATGCTCTTTTTCCAAGTTTAAGAATTCAAATTTCAGGCTAGCATGCATTTTGTTAAGTTTCCTATATGATGAATGAATTTTCTCAGAAATATCAAGTAATTGATCATAAGTCAATTCACATACCTCTTCTTGATCAGACTAACCATGATGTTCATCCGCCATTAAACACAAGTTTGTAATCTCCTCCTCAGCTTCAGTCTCAGATGAGTCAGATGCAGAGTCTACGTAGAAAGCCTTTTGGATCTTCTTCTTGTCCTTCCTGAAGTTGGGTTTCTCCTCACCCTTCTCCTTGCTTGGGTGAGCCTTAACTGTAGGACAATCATCCTTTATATATCCAGGCTTCCTGCATTCAAAATAAACTGTATCAGAAGAACTTTTAAAATTTTTGCTACTCTTACCTTTGTTCCACTTCTGAAAGTTCTTGTATTTCTTCCTTAGAAAGCTTTTGAATTGCCTAGTGATTAAGGAAACATCATCACTATCAGACCTGAAAGTATCACTATCAGTATCATTGGCCTTTAGCGCCACAGTTTTCTCTTTCTTTTTCTCACATGCATCAATCTATCTTTGGTTCACCCCTTACTCATAAGCAATGAGTGATCCAAGTAAGTTATCAATAGAATAAGCATTCAAATCTTTAGATTCAGTGATCGCAGTTATCTTGGCATTATAGGAAGAAACTAAACATCTCAAAATCTTGTTAACTTTCTCATAATTAGTAAGCTATCTTCCTAAGGCATGCAGGGAGGTGACAATCTGAGTGAACCTAGTATACATTTCAGATATTGACTCACTAGGTCTCATGCGAAAGAGTTCATAGTCATGAAGAAAGATGTTCAATCTAGATTGCTTAACTTCAGTTGCACATTGATAAGTAATATATAGTTTATCCTGGATTTCTTTACCAGTAGTGCAAGTAGAGACATGCATGTAATCCTTAGATTTTAATATGGAGAAAAAATAGTTCAAGCATTTTGCATTCAGTTGTGCTAAATCACGATCATTAAATATTCATTCAGTAAAAGGAAGTTCAGTTTTAACGCCATTAACAAGTCAAAATGGTGCTACATAACCATCTTTAACAAGCATCCACATGCGATAATCAATAGATTATAAAAGGTGGACATGTGAGTTTTCTAAAAATCAAAAGGTATGTTATCAAACAAAGGTGGACAAGTAATGGAATAACCTTCAGCAGTATTTCTATTACCAAAGTTAGCCATGGATCAAATTCAAAAGCTATTCAAAACTAGATTTTATGAATCCCTCTCTGATACCACTTGAAAGTTCGTTAGGGATGTTAAGCCCTTCTGAACTAGTCTCGAGGCTAACCAAGAGGGGGGGTGAATTAGTTATTTTAAAAATTCATGAGCAAAAATGATTTAGAAAAATCTTTTTGAATGTTTTAAAATAATTACAATTTTGTGATGATGTGCAGATGTTCAACCATAACAAAATAATAATCACAATCATACGAACATCAACAAAAAAATGAATATGGAAGATAATCAGAAAGAACACGCCAGATTTTATAGTGATTTGGTCAACTTGACCTACGTCCACTCCCCGGAGCCTCCCCTCCAGGTATTGCGCTAACACTAAGTGACTCTCCTTCTGCTCCCACAGCAAAGCAGAGAAGCATATACAAAACTCCTTTCCACCAACCCTGTGAGGCAGAGAACCTGGACTCCTTTCGCTTCCTCCTGAAGTAGGCAAAGAACCTGGACTCCTTTCACTTCCTCCTGAAGCAAGAAGAGAACCTGGATCTTCTTGTAGATCATCCTTCCATAGAGACACCAACAAGATAAGAGACGACGACTAGAGAAGATGACTAAGATCCTTGCTTGGAGCAACCTTTGTGAACACCTCACAAACTCCCCCTCACAAGATCCTCTCTCTCTCTCCCAAGCTCTCTCTCTCTCTCTCTCAACGTTCTCTCTAGCAAGGAAAGTGGCAAATGATTTCAATGGTTGAACAAAAAAGATCTTAAATAGGAGGGCTCAAAAATTACCCTAAATCTCAACTGGTTGTCAACGATCAGCACAAAATCACATATATCAGCCTGGACAATTTGGTTTCTCTGGACAATTAGAAGATAAAATTTATTCAGATCGTCCCATATGATTTTATGATCATCCAGGATGATTAGTGTAAATCAAGAATTTCATCCAGAAGATAGCTCGGGTCATCCAGGGCAACTTATGCTGAACGATATCAAAATAATTTGATCGTCCAGGATGATATATATATCATCCTATATGATTAGTTCAAAATCGGGAATATCGTCCAATAGAATTCTCACGTCGTCCAGGTGAAGTGCTCTAGACGGTCAGTATTTTACATGTATCATCCAGGATGATATTATGATCATCCAGGACGATATGATTGTATCAATCAAATTTTAATTACTTTCCTTAATCACCAGACTAATATAGACAGGATTGTAAAGGATTATCCAAAATGATACACATATTGTTCGGGACGATCAGACCAAAATTCTAAAAATAAAAACTTACCTAACTCAGTCTGGCGACTGAGAATTTTTTATTTGAGCATATCATCCTGTATGATGGGTCTCTCATCCAGGATGATCTGCTTAATCAAACTGTCTTAACATGGTCACCCTAATTAGGGTTTCTATTTTCATTGGATCGTCTAGGACGATATGAATATCATTTAGGATGATTTGAACAAAATTTAAAATAGAAACTCTCACTCACTAAAACTCTCACCCTGAGTGTGTGTGTTTAAGGTTACTTATCTTGGAGATCCGTTACATTATATTTGACTCAAGAAAAATAAAAAAGTATATTAAACCTGAACCACAACCAGACTGACTCGATCTTGAGCTGGCTTCAATTGCAATTGATCCTGTGAACCTGAAAGATTAGAACCTCAAAAAAAAATGAAAAGGTTTGCTATTATCAAAATCATAGTCATTGAAACCAAATTCACAATAAGTTTTACCTATAGATTAAGTCTTCAAAGTCTCAAACTTCTCCCTAAACACTCTAGTATTACTTCCAATAATTAGAATAAATTCTCCTAAGACATCTAAACTTGTGCAACTTAATGCCAAATGTTTAAAATGTTTTTATATGCCTTGAAATCAAAAGATTACATGTGTTTCTACTTGCAGTAGTAGAAATGAAATAAGGGATAGACTTTGCATTACTTATGAATGAACTAGTGAAGTAAAACAATCTCACATGAATCTACTTTTGCATGAATATGAACCCTTTCGCATGCAACCTAATGAATCAATTTTAGATACGTATACCTGGTTTGCAAAAATCAACACATCATTTTATGCTTTGGGTGAGATATTTCAAATTTTAAGAAAGTTAACAATATTTTATATTATTTTCCTAAATCGTGGGATGCAAAAATTACTATAATATCTGAGATAAAAGATTTTAATTTATATTCTATTAATAATCTTCTTGGTTCTTTGATTGCTTATGAGCAAAAGGTTAGCAAGGAAATACAGCCTCTGAAAAAAGAAAAAAAAATAGCAAATAATAGCTATAAAGATTGATGATATAAAAAGTAATGATTTAGGAGCAGATAGAAATGATGTGTTGCAGAGTTGACTAACAATTCAAAAGATTCTTGGAACATAAGAAAAAATGCCACTTTTATGAACATAAAGATAAAAATGTAAAATCAATTTTTGTACTGATGTGATTTATTTTGACTACAAAAAGTCATGACATATCTGATCCAACTACCTGAACACTAAGAGCCACCCAACTAAGGAGAAAGGTGAGGACAAAAGAAATGCAAAGAAGGGAAAACAAAAATATTAAAAGACTTTTTGGGCAAACTCAAATTTAAATTTATCAAAAACTAAAGCTGTAGAGGAGGTAACCAACTTGTGTTTAATGGCTAAAAATAGCACTAGTACTCTGACCAATCAGGTATGATATTTATCTTATGATTAAGTATTCTCTTTATCAGAACAACTGCATGATTCTTATAGAAAATAGAAAAAGCAGCACTCACATCTTAAAACAGAATATTCTAATTATAAAGAAGAGCATACAAATGTTATAAATAATTACAAAAATTTTAAAATTTATTTCCTTACATTAGAAGAAGAGCATGAGTCGTTAAATGAAAAGCATATTACATTAGAAGAAAAGCATGAATCCTTGAATAAAGAGCATATTGAATAAGAAGAAGCATTTAAAGAACTAAAAGAGTTAGCCTTAGAAATACATAGCAATTAGCATGAAGCATTAGTATAATTAGGCATATATGAAAGTGTAAATGAAAACATAATGAAAATAACAACACTTCAAGAAAATACAGTAGGGCCACACTTTAAAACACAACATGCATCATCATCTTCTAAAAGAATACATCATCCCTCATATAGATTAGTATATCAATTTCCAACTATTAAGTGTTATTCTTGTGACATACTAGGGCACATTGCATGCATTTGCACACATAAAATCTATAATATAACATATATGGTTTGGAAGCCAAAGACCTCATTAGCACAACATAGCATACATTCATTTTAGTAAAGGTTGGACCAAGACGCACTTGGATTCCTAAAATTAAACAATGATCTATTTTATAGGTGTACTTTTACAAGTGGTCCATTAAGAGCATGTGGTAATTGGACAGTGGAAGCTCATAGCACATCACTAGAGATCTAAAATAATTCATCACACTAAAGGCCAGGAGTGGAAAAGTTACGTAGGGAGATAACATTATCATAAAGGTAGTGGGTGCATATACTATAAATAAAACTAGCAATTTTATAATTGAAAAAATTTATTAAGCATTAATCAGATTTGTGACATAGGTTTTAATATAAAATTTCTTTCTACTAAATATTTAATTATGTTAAATGGAAAATATGTTTTAGATGGAATACGAATCAATAATTTTTATATGATTGATTTAAAATGCATTGATAAATCATTTGTTTCTTATTCTTTGATAACAATTATTGATGAACCATGGTTATGGCATAGGAGACTATGCCAAACTATTATGAAAACTCTTAGGAAAATCACTCAACGAGATTATGTAGAGGCATCCCTAAGCTAAAATTCTCCAAAGAATATCTTTGTGATGCATGCCCTTTAGGTTAGAAAATATTTGAAATGATCTTTTTTTATTAGATTTAAAAGAAATTTTGACTTTTAACATGACACAATGGAGAAAAAAGATTCATGTAGCCGACCCCATGTAGTGGGATAAAGGCTTGATGTTGTTGTTGTTGTTGTTGTTGCATGCCCTTTAGGAATGCAAACCAAGTCATCGTTTCATTCAATTTAGGATGTAGTAACCACTAGTCCTCTAAAATTTTTTTGCATGGACTTATTTGGGCATGTTAATATAGTGAGTCTAGGAGGGAAATCATTTGGATTCATAATTGTTGATTACTATTCTAGATTCACTAGGGTTAAATTTTTAGAAAATAAAAGTAAATCATTTGAAGAGTTTAGAACCTTTTAATTTGGATTCAGAAAAAAAAATAGGATGTTTAATTTCATTATCTCAAATAGGGCCAAATTTGAAAATGATAAATTTGAATTGTTTTGTTAAGAGTCAAGGATAGAGCATAATTTTTTTGCCCCTAGAACCCCATAAAAAATGGTTTAGTCAAAAAGAAGAATAAGACATTGCTAGAGGCTACTAGTGTAATACTTAGTGAGCATGGTTTACCCAAGTATTTCTAGGTAGAGGTAGTGAATATTGCTTGCAATGTGCTTAATTGAGTGAACATAAGATCCAAGCTAAATAAAATAACTTATTGCTTAATTAAGAGCATAACACCAAATTTGTCTCATCTACATGTGTTTAGATGTAAGTACATAATTTTAAATATTAAAAAATCTCATTTAGGAAAATTTGATGCTAAGGTAGATGACGCAGTATTCTTTAGATATTCCTCTATAATAAAGCTTATAGAATACTCAATAAAAGAACCTTAATTTTTTTTGGAGTCCAGCCACATTGCATTAGATGAATAACATAAGATTTCTAAAATTAGAATGATTGATGATGAAAAGGAAAAGGTATCCCGTGGAGTTGAGAATGTTGAATTAGAGGATAGAGAAGAAACATAGGATCCATTGCCTAGGGAATGGAGATACTCATCTAGTCACCCTAGAGAACTTATCTTATGAAACCCAACTATAGGGATTAGGACTAGGCATGGTCAGAGAAATGAGGTTAGCCGCACAACCTTCATCTTTATGACAGAGCCTACTAGTGTCGAATAAGCCTCAGGAGATGAATTTTGGATTGTCATTATCTATGAAAAGTTAAACCAATTTATTAGGAATGATTTGTGGGAGTTAATGAGTAAACCAACTGAATAGAGTGTTGTTGTAACTAAATAGATATTTAAAAATAACTTAAATGATCAAGATCAATAGTTAGAGATAGGACTTGGTTGGTAGCAAAGGTGTGCAACCGAATTGATAGAATAAATTTTGAGGAGACCTTTGCCGTCATAGCGAGACTAGAAGACATTAGGGTATTATTAGCATTTGGATGTTGTAAGGGATTCAAAATATATCAAATGGAAATGGACTAATTAAAGAAGATGTCTAGGTAAAATAGCCCCAAGGTTTTGAGAATTTAGCTTTTCCTAATTAGTTTATATGCTCAAGATAGCACTTTATGGGTTTATGCAAGAACCTTGGATGTGCTATGATAGAATTAGCTACTTTTTATTAAAAAAAAATCCTTTGTTAAAGGTACCATAAACACCACCTTAGACATTAAGAGAGTTGAAGAAGATATACTCATAGTTTATATTTATGTTGATGATATTCCTTTTGGATTCATAAACGATGATTTATGTAATAAATTTTCTTCCACTATGAGAAATGAATTTAAGATGAGTATGATGGGTTAGTTAACATATTTCCTTGATTTTAGTATTAAGCAAAGAGAGGATGGAACCTTCCACAGCTAAACTAAATATATTTAAAAAATTTTGAAGAAATTTAATATGGAAGTTATAAAAGCATAAATATACTGATTAGCCTGACCACCCACTAGATGGAAAATCGGTTTATCAAAAGAAATTCATAGGGATTATAGGTTCCTTACTTTACTTGACTGCTAGTAGGCCTAATATTATATTCATTGTTTATTTATGTACTAGATTTCAAGCTGACCCTAAGGAATCTCATATGATCGCCTTCAAAAGAATCTTAAGGTATCTAATAGCCACTCAAAATTTAGGTATCTAGTATTCTAGGAATAGCTTAGCCTTTGACCTATCTAGATACCAAAATTCAGATTTTGTTGGATTTAGGGTAGATAGGAAAAGCACCTAAGGAACATATAAATTAATAGGATAATCTTTAGTTTTTGTTCTAGTAGAAAGTAAAATTTTGTTGCCCTATCCACCATTAAAGCTGAATATATTATTATAGGAAGTTATGTTTCCCAAGTCATTTATCTAAAGCAACAGGTTCTTTATTTTGGACTATCCATAGAAACCATCCCTATCATGTGCGATAGCATGAGTGTGATCTATATAAGTAAAAATTCTATCTAACATCCTCGCACAAAACTTATCGATGTTAAACATCACTTCATTATGGATCATGTTGCAAAGAGAGTTATAGAATTAAAGCATGTTGACACTAAAAATCAATTAGTGGTCACCAAACTTTTTCAGCACTCTTAGGACAAGATTGGACATTATAAATATAAGTGCTTAAGAAATTGGGGCCACTTCATGTCATGCTTGTTGTTGTGTATATGTTTAGTTTTTGTGTTTTTGTTTGTGTTATTTTCATTGCATGATTATGTGTATTAGTGCCCTTGTTCAAGTGTTATAATGTCTTAAAATTATTTTTGTTTTGTTTATCTTTTTTGTTATGTTTTTTTTTATTTCTATCAAAAATTTTGTGTGCTTGTTCTTGTAAAATTTCCCCTGATAATTCCACACACAACCATAAAATTCACTACACATTATATAATATGATCACCTTCATGTTGTATGATGCACATCAATCAGCCACATCAAACTATTCATTTGCAACCAACAGCTTAGATTAACCCAAATATTGGTATTCATACTGTATGATCCACCTATCTTATTTTATGAAGGATGCAATAATAACTGTTGGGATGAATTGAATTCGGTCGATTTGATCATGTATTCTAATCATGTTGTACAAACACTCATTCTACTTGAAGACAAATCAGTTAAAGAACATATAATTGGCTCCTCAGAATAAATAAAAAAGATGAAGATTGTACTATATGATTCCTGAATGTATTATATGAATTGATCAAGTCTTTATAGTATTCTAATGGGATAATTTATTTTCATCTGATTGCCCAGTACGATCATTAAACTCTATAAAAGGGGAGGTAAATGTCATTTCTAAAGCATAATCCTTCAACTCCTCTTCTTCCAAGCCTTTCTTCCCTCAATATATTATACCTAGTAGTCCTTATGGCAGGCAAGAGAGCCAGAATTCATCAAGGTAGTTCCTCTCACTCTTAGGTCAATGATAGGTTTTAATCAGTAGATGATGAAACTTCTTACAATCGCTATAAAGCTATACAAATTATTACCTCTAGGATCTTAAACTAAGAAATAATTCAATATCAGGTACTCTATCTCTTTGTAGGCACTACTCTTCAGCTCCTTCTCACACTTGCTTTTCCTTTTAATTGTGAGCTGCTAAATGGAATTTTTACAAGCCTTAAAATTAATGTTGACTGCACACCCTTGTAATCTCATGTCTATATGTGTCCTCTAGAAATCACTTATTAGAACTTTCACAAAATTCTTCAAGTATCTATTATAGAGACTAAACCCCATACTATAGCCACTACTAGTGATTATAATTGCACCCATATCAAACATACTATTTGGAACACACCCATAAACCAACACTAAGCCTTAGTCAGCACTTTGGTATTGGAAACTTGCATTATGCAGTATATTCTTAGAACTTCCATTATTCCTAAAGCTAGTGATAAGATTAATATTATACCTCGCTTTTTAGTTATCACCTATTTTTATATGATAGGCATAAGATTCAATATATATAATATGATTATCTACAACATTAAAAACTTAACTACTATTAGGAACCCTATGGCACATTATAGGCAAAACCTAGTGTTACAACACACCATTGCCTATGTATTAGATATAAAGAACAACCTAATGTACCCTACACCAGTCGACCACTTCCCTATCCTCTACATAGATAGTTCTTTTCATCTCCTGTATAGCGACATATGCCACAGAGAATAAGAGGTAGAGGAGCATGATTCCAATGAGGAAGGGGGATTAGCAACACTCAAGACACTAGCATACATGACCCTAGCACTCGAGACAGTAGCTACATCATACTAACCTCTACATTCTAGTCACCACCTATTAACTCATATATTAAGCTATTTGATCTCTTAGAGTTATGACTACAAATAAACACTCTGGTGTCCACCATTGGAATCAATTACAATAGTAGCATGAGGTGGATCGTGAATAGTTTATTAATTAGTTGTGTGACTACACCATTACTTTCAGGCACCATCACCGCCACCTAATAAAGGTCTTTTCAATGAGTAGCATATGATGCTTATACTATGTTTTTTACATTTTTGTAATTTATTTTGGCATGAAGTGTGATAAAATGTGGTCATGTCATGCTATGCTAATGAGGCCTTAGGCCTCCAAACATATCGTGTTCTATGGCAGACATAACGTGGACATACTCATGCCATGTGTCCTACCATGTTTTAACAAAAGAACTTAATACCAAGGAATGAATGAGAAAGATTATGCAATGATGGTCTTTTTCTTATATGATGAATATATATATATATATATATATATATATATATATATATGGTGCTCTCCTAACTGGTGTGTGAGCAGATCTTTATGCATTAGCCTTTTACATTTTAATTTCCTTTTACCATACTTCATTTGAACTCCTTTAAGTTCCTAGTTTAACATATGCTTCATACTCACTGCTTTACAAATTCAAAGCCAATTATTCTAATTCTTTAAATTCATGTTCTAAATTAATATGTTCTTATATTTCTTCCCTCAAATTTTTTTTAACTCCTGCAACTTTTTTTACAAACTAGAGTGTTGATCTACTAATGCATTATGTTCATCTTTTAAGCATACAAAATTTTCTTCTAGAATTGTATGCTCTTCTACCAATGTAGTACAATAATGCTAAAGTCTAGTAAATTCATTTTTTTAGCTTTTTATAACTAGCATGCATTTGTTCTACAAAATAAATCAACTCATCATATGAAATATCTGAAAGTTCGAAAGGGATGTTAAGCCCTAGTGAACTAGTCCCGAGGCTAACCAAGAGGGGGGGTTAATTGGTTATTTAAAAATTTCACGATAACAACAAAAATCTTTTTGATACTTAGCAGCGGAAATAAGTAAACAAGAACGAAAAGATCAACCAAAGATATTCACCCAAGCAGTTTATATTGAAAAGTAAAGTGCAAAACTGAATCAGAAAAGCAAACCAGATTTTATAGTGGTTCGGTCAACTTGACCCACGTCCACTCCCCAGAGCCTCCCCTCCGGGTATTGCACTAAACAAAAGTGACTCTCCTTTTGCTCCCACAGCAAGGCGGAGAAGCCTGTACAAAACACCTCCTTTTCACCACAAGGTGAGGCAGAGAACCTGACCTCCTTTTGCTTCCTCCTGAAGCAGGCAGAGAACCTTCGAGCTCCTTTTGCTTCCACCTGAAGCGGGCAGAGAACCCCGGATCTTCTTGCGAACGATCCTCCCACGAAGAACACCGACTAGACGACAGACGACGAGCGGAGAAGACGACTCTGATCCGTGCTTGGAGCAACCTTAGTGAATCCCTCACTAACTCCCCCTCACAAGATCTCTTCTCTCTCTTCCAACTCTCTCTTCTCTTTAGAGTTTTTCAGGGAAGGAAGGTAGCAAAAGATTTTTCCAAAAATTGGAAAAAGTTCTTTTAAAGGAGGGCTTAAAATTTGCCCTAAATCTCAATTGATCGGCCAAGATCATCTAGGATGATCGGTAGATCGTCCTGTACAATCAGTTCAAATTCAGCTGATTCAGTCTGGATGATTAGGCTCTTCTGGATGATCAGTAGAAAAAGTTATTCATATCGTCCCGTACGATACGGCGATCGTCCGGGACGATTAGTGCAAATTGAGGAAAATCGTCCAGAAGACAGTTCGGGTCATCCAGAGAAATCTGTGCTGGACGACCAAAAAATGACTTGATCGTCCAGGACGATGGAAACATCATCCTATACGATTAGTTCAAAAAGGCCCAAAATCATCCTGAACATAGTTCGGGTTGTACAGCTGAAATGCACAAGACGATCACGATCGTCCGGGACGATCCTGCGATCGTCCAGGACGATGTGATCGTATCAATTAAACATTAATTGCTTTCCTTAGTTACCAGACTAATTTAGGCATGATTGTAGTGAATCGTCCAGGATGATACACGTATCGTCCGGGACGATCAAACCAAAATACTTAAAATAAAACTTGCCTAACTTAATCTGGCGGCTGGGAATTTCTGATTTGAGCATATCATCCTGTACAATCCCACGATCGTCCAGGACGATCTGCTTAATCAGACCCTCTTAACTTAGTCGCCCTTATTAGGGTTTCTATTTTAACTGGATCGTCCAGGACGATGCGACTATCGTCCAGGACGATCTGAACAAAAATTGAACAGAAACTCTAACTCACTCAATCTCTCTCCCTGAATGTGTGTGTGCAAGGTTACTTAGCTAGGGAATCAGTTACATTACAATTAACTCAATAAAAGGAAAAATCATACATTTGACACACTTGGACCCGATCTTGAGTTGGCTTGAGTGGCCCGCGGTCTTTTGTGCCTGAAACAGATTAGCCAAGCAAAACACACTTGAAACATGTTTGTCATCATCAAAACCAGATTTGCAACAATATCATATACCTATTCATCATCAAAGTTACATCTAAGATTTTTTTTGCCATGAGATGCAGGTTTGTGATTTCTACCTCCGCTTCTTTTTCTGATGCCCCAAAGTTAGAATTAGCCCAGAAGGCCCTTTAAACTCTCCACTTGGTCTTCTTCAAATTTCCCTTATCCTCAATATTTTTATTCATCATTTGGCTCTTGAGATTTGGACATTCAGGCTTGATGTGTCCTATCTTCTTACATTCCAAACACACAACATCAGCCAAAACCTTAATGAATTTACAATTTTTACCTTTCTATTTTCATTATGACATTTGTGCTTACTTTTTAAGAGCTTTTTGAACTATCTCGTCATCAATACCATGTCGCCATTTTGATCTCATTAAGAATTGCTATTGTCTGAATCATTTACTTTCAACACATTCATCTTCTGTTTTCTTTTCCCACCTATATCTGCAAGTCTTTAGTAAAATTTTTACTTTATGCAATTAATGAACCAAACAAAAAAAAATAATTCAAATCTTTTGATTCAATGATCAACATCACCTTGGCATTCCAAGATTTAGGTAGGCATCCAAGAATCTTATTAACCTTTTTAGCATTTAAAATCTTTACAAAATGCATGCAAAGATGTTATGATTTTAGTAAAATGAGTATATATATATTAGTAATAGTTTCACTAGGTTGCATGCTAAATAACTCATAACCATTAAGCTAAATATTTATCTAGACTGATTATGTTCATTTGTTCTTTTATACGTAATACACAATCTATCCCTAATTTCTTTTTCAATTGTACAACTGGAAACATGTATGTTGTCTTCAGACTTGAGTATATAAAAAAATTAATTTAAATATTTTGTATTTAATTGTGCAAGTTTTATATCCTCTATACTCTATTCAATAAAAGATATATCAATTTTAATGCCATTCACTATTCTATAGGGTGATGAATATCTAGTAAGAATTAATTACCACATGTGATGATAAATTAATCGTATAAAAGTAGACATTCTAATTTTTTAAAAATCTAAAGGAACATTATCAAATAATGGTGGTTGGGAAATAGAGTACCCTTCTAAAGTGTTCCTATTATAAATTTGTGCCATGCTAAAATCTACTTGAGGTAATTAAACAAAACAACCAAGAAACCTCTTTGATTCCACTCAAAAGTGTCATGGCACAACTAAGGAGGGTGGTGGGGAGGGGGGTGAATTGGTTATTAAAAAAACTTTAATTAAGAAATAATACAACATGTAACATAAAGTTGTTTTGAAAATAATAATATGGATGACCAAGGTGCAAACCGATGATGAACATTGTGTGAACTCTCTCATAATACCCTTCATTCCCTAAGGAATAACCTCTCAACCTCACCTTCTCTCTCCCAAGTGGATTAGACAAACTCTTTAAAATAAGGAGAAATCTCTCTCTCTCTCTAAAGGACTCTCTCTCTCAGGGAAAATGGCTTTGGTTAGTCATTTATCTCACCATAATTATTATGAAAAGAATCAGATTGGGCTATTTAAGGAAAACCCTAATTTTTAATTTTTAATGTATTGATCATATAGTATGAAGTATGGATCATACTATTTGATTATTTTAATACCCATTTTTGAGTTCTATTAGATTAGAATGTATGATATGAATTGTACAGTACGATCAGTTGAATCAGATCAAGAATTGTCCTAGACAAACCAAAGTTAACCACCAAATATTTTATTAGATCATACTAGATGATTTTATTCATACAATACAAATGCCAATCATGATTTAATCCTAATTAGATTGCTTGATTAATAGTCTGATACGAGGCTTGAAATGGTTCTTGCTTTGATTTGATGTGGAAATAAGTTAAGTTTTTTTTATATAAAAATAATGAAAGCCCGCTAAAATATGCAAGTATTCATGCCGATCAAGTAATAAAGTATTAAAGTACAAAGTTCATTCCATAAGGAAGTGTTCTACATAATTATTGTTAAACTACTACAACTTACTTTAAATGCACAATTTATCCTACTTAAAGTAAAAACATGGATATTTTTGAGTTTTTGTCACTTATAAAAAAACTTGTAAGAAAATTTGATACAAATGAAGATAAAATATTTTGGATTAATGAATGTAACAACATTTTTTCTTAATGAAACTCTTAATTTTAGATGTGGATCAGAGCATATGCATCCCTAGATCTCTATAAAGCTTGTAAGTGTGAAAAGAAATATTTGTCCTTTCTATAGTTTTACTATCCCGATAAAATCTAGAATATTCAAACATCCTATGTCTAGGCATGCTTAAATTCCCTTTCAATACTCCTAATTATTTCAGCAGTCCTCCATCAAGGTTATACAACACACTAGATATTAACTACACACATGACTACTATATGTATTAAATAAATAACAGGAGATATAAAAACATTTATATATTCATTAAAGGAACAAGAGTCTATATTAGTACTTGTTATACTTTTGCATTATTATCCCAAAAGTAGAGAATTATCCAAACATAAAAGATACAACAAGCAAACTCATTTTCATCTCATTCATTCAAAGTGAAAGTTCGATAGGGATGTTAAGCCCTAGTGAACTAGTCCCGAGGCTAACTAAGAGGGGGGGTGAATTGGTTATTTAAAAATTTTACGACAACAATGAAAATCTTTTCGATACTTAGCAGCAGAAACAAGTAAACAAGAATGAAAAGATCAATCACAGATATTCACCCAAGCAATTTATAACAGAAAAGTAAAGTGCAAAATAGAATCAGAAAAGCAAACCAGATTTTATAGTGGTTCGGTCAACATGACCTACGTCCACTCCCTGGAGCTTCCCCTCCGGGTATTGCACTAAACAAAAAGTGACTCTCCTTTTGCTCCCACAACAAGGCAGAGAAGCCTGTACAAGAACCTCCTTTCCACCACCTGGTGAGGCAGAGAACCTGACCTCCTTTTGTTTCCTCTTGAAGCGGGCAGAGAACCCGGACTCCTTTTGCTTCCACCTGAAGCGGGCAGAGAACCTGGATCTTCTTGCGACGATCCTTCCAAGGCAAACACCAACTAGACGAAAGACGACAAGCGGAGAAGATGACTCTGATCCGTGCTTGGAGAAACCATAGTGAATCCCTCACTAACTCCCCCTCACAAGATCCTCTCTCTCTCCCAAACTCTCTCTCTCTCTGGGGTTTCTCTAGACAGGAAAGTGGCAAAAGATTTTTTCTAAACAAAGAAAAAGATCTTTTATATGAGGGCTCAAAAATAGCCCAAAATCTCAACTGGTCGGCCAAGATCATCCAGGATAATCTATAGATCGTCCTATACGATCAGTTCAAAATCAGCTGATTCAGCCTGGACGATTTGGCTCTTCTGGACGATCAGTTCAAAAAGTTGTTTATATCGTCCCATACAATCCTGCGATCGTCCGGGATGATTAGTATAAATTGAGGAATTTCGTCCAGAGGACAGTTCGGGTCGTCCAGAGAAACTTGTGCTGGATGACTCAAAAATGACTTGATCGTCCAGGACGATAGGTATATCGTCCTGTACGATTAGTTCAAAAAGTGCCAAAATCGTCCTAAACACAGTTCGGATCGTACAGCTGAAATGCACTAGATAATCATGATCGTCCGGGACGATCCTGCGATCGTCCAGGATGATATGATCATATCAATCAAGTATTAATTG
Source organism: Dendrobium chrysotoxum (assembly GCA_019925795.1). NCBI lineage: Eukaryota > Viridiplantae > Streptophyta > Magnoliopsida > Asparagales > Orchidaceae > Dendrobium > Dendrobium chrysotoxum. The sequence goes on along the minus strand of CM034298.1, from coordinate 25,127,863 downwards.
CTTTCCTCAATTACCAGACTAATTTAGGCATGATTATACTGGATCGTCCAAGACGATACACGTATCGTCCGGGACGATCAGGCCAAGTATCTAAAAATAAGAACTTGCCTAACTTGTTCTGGTGGCTAAGAATTTTTGATTTGAGCATATCGTCCCATACGATCCAAAGATCGTCCAGGACGATCTGCTTAATCAGACCCTCTTAACTTGGTCGCCCTAATTAGGGTTTTTGTTTTTACCTAATCATCCAGGATGATGTGACTATAGTCTAGGATGATCTGAACAAAAACTTGAACAGAAACTCTAATTCACTCAAGCTCTCCCCCTGAATGTGTGTGTGTGCAAGGTTACTTAGCTAAGGGATCAGTTACATTACAATTGACTCAAGAAAAAGGAAAATATTACATTGGACACACTTGGACCCGATCTTGAGTTGGCTTGAGTTGCTTGTGATCTTTTGTGCCTGAAATGGGTTAGCCAAGCAAAACACAATAGACACATGTTTATCATCATCAAAACCAGATTTGCAATAATCTCCCCCTTTTTGATGATGGCAAACATTTGTACAGTGGTTTAAAAAATGAAATAACTAGGAGATTTAAAACCAAATATTTTTTTTCAAATTTTCATTTAACAACTAAAGCAATACAAGAAAAATAACACATAACAAAATACAGAAACGACTACAACAGACTCCCCCTTTTGTCATCACAAAAAGGAGGAGGGAGAACAAAAACACCAGAACCAAGTAGTACAAAATAAAGCAGTGCAAACAAAACATAAAAACCGCAGCTACATAACATAAAAATAAAATTGAGGCGGATCCTGATCGGAAGAAGGAGGTGGCAGTGGTGGGTTGAAGTAATGGTGAATGGCTTGAAAGTGAGCTCCAATCCAGGCGATGTCCTGGTCATGCTGTTGTTGCTGTTGCACAGCATAGTCAGTGAAGCGCTAGATGTCCTCGGCGTGCTGCTGCTCCTGGGTAGCCACATAGGAGTCAAATCTAGCCTCCCACTGATCGAATCGCTGCACCAGGTGGTCAAATGGAGAGATAATGCGAAGGGGAGTAGGTGCATCTGGTGCAGCAGGAAATGGAATGGCCTCTTCCTCCTCTTCCTCAACATCTGGGGCGGGCTCCGGATGTAGTCGGGTGCTGTGTAGGACATGGAAGGAATTATTGGTGAAGAAGGAAGGAGGGACATTTAGAGCTGCGGGATATTGCAGGTCATATTTGGTTTCTAAGGCATAGGCAATAATATGTCCTAAGGCTAGATTGGGACGACGGTGATGACCTGGATCCCGAATAGTGGTGAGGTACTCGAGGTACCGGATAATAAGGTCAGTGGCATTAAATTCCCTATGGGCCAGCATGTAGTATGTGGTCAAGGATAGTAGTGGGGTGATGTGAATTCGATCCCCCGCCTTTGGAATGACAGAGGAACGAAGGACATGCTGAATGGTCTGGGCATCCTTAAGAAGTGTAGTACAAGCATTGTCATGATAAGGGGCATTTGTATTGTGAAGGAAATGATTGGCGACACTCCAATCATAATCAGGGTCGATGGTAAGGGTATGAATTTTGTCGCCAGTGATGGAAAGTTGGAAAATGTTATGAAAGTCCTGGTAAGTGAGTTTGATGGGGCGCTGATTTACATAAGAGCGGAGGGTGGAATAATCAGCCGAAATTCACAAATTTGTAAAGAAAACGCAAAGAAGTTTCGTGCTAAAGGGAAAGGCGAGAGTCGTGATGAAAGTGAGGGAGGTGTGTGTGAAGAGGTGAAGGACAGGATAAGTAAGAGTGCAGGGATTTACTATTTTTAACGGTGTGATCTCCACTTCACAATAGCGCTCGTAGGCAGCCTGATTGGCTGCATTGGCGAAGCGAGGATCAACAGGCCCCCGGGAGGAACTCGCTCCCTTTTGCCGCCAACGTTTGCCACCAGCCATTAGGAATCCAAAGTGAAGGAAAGAAGAGGGAGGTGTGTGGAAAAAGGATGAAAAAACCTTAAGAAATCTGCTTTTTAAATTGATCTGGGCCTGATCGTCCCGTACGATCGCTAGATCGTCCAGGACGATAGGTGCAATTATTACGGCCTAGACGATTGGTCAAAAAGGCGGTCCGATTGTCCAGGACGATCAGAGATCATCCAAGACGATTACACACAGGCGATCATCCCGAGGAGTTAGGCTGGACGACCGTTGACGAAAAGGTATCGTCCAGGATGATTAGGTGGATCGTCCCGGACGATGTGCAATAAGCAGCGGCTGACACGTGGATCGTCCAGGACGATGGGGTAGATCATCCAGGATGATGGACAATAATTGGTGCAATGTCAACCGTTTGATCAGATCAGGAAGATATGGATCATATCGTCCAGGACAATGTAAGGATCGTCCAGGATGATCACCAATAATTGGAGTTTTTCAACAGCAGGAGCAGTGTGGGGACGATTTTGAATGAATCATCCAGGACGATGTTGGGACCGTCCAGGATGAAGAGGATCGTCCAGGATGATCGGGGTATCGTCCAGGACGATGTGAAGAAAACAGAAAAAGATGGAGGATGGAGGTGACAGATCAGGATCCCAAAAATACAATCATGAAATTTAAACAAAACAAAAATGAAAAAAACTCACAACAAAAACACATAAAAGCACCGTTTTTTTTTTAAATTAAGCTGCTCGAGTAAATCAGAATTTTTCCTTGATTTTAGATCCAAAAACCAATAAGAAGACGATTGACAGCGCTAAAATCCAGAAAAAAGTTGGAAATATTGACTTTCGTAACTCCCACCTCGGGCACATTATCGATGCAAATCTCTTTCAAACCAAACATCCAATTCAGAAGAAAAGAAATTAGATTCGAAAAGAGATCCTTTTAAGCCTCGTTCCAGAAAAATATCTGATATAATAGTGTTACAAAGTAAAAAATCAAAAATCAAGATTTTTAAACACAAGCTTTTGAACGTATTAAGTGGCGCACGGATTTTTCTAAGACTTTTAACGATCTGAAAGGAAAGAAAGCTTGGTTGGGCTCATTTTATACCTCTTTTTCAATTTATTTGGTGCTTTGCGCATCTTTCATTTTTGATACACTTTGTGTATCTTTTAGTTGGCGACATTTCGCATCTTTTCAACTTTAGTCTCATTTTGTGCCTCTTTTTCAATTGATTTGGCGTACTGCGCATCTTTTGTAAGCTTTCTTCTTTTCATACTCGTTAAATAGTCTCAGCTGTGAGATTACCTTCCAGATATAGGAGATGCTCTCCACGATAAGGAAGAGTAATTCACAAAACAAAAGCGAGACGTCATATGATAAGTGCAATCACTTGGTTTAGAAAATCAAAATAATGACTCAAGACTTTGAAAACACTATTGATATGAGGTAGATTACTGTAGGAAGATAAAATAAATCTCTATTTCAAAAACTAAAATTTTAATTTTGAAGAGGATATTTATCTAAAAGAAATAATACACCAGCAAAGGAGTTAGAGGAAGAGAAACAATCATCTATGTTTCTTCCCTTTAACAGATCCAGTGGAGTCAATCACTACTTACCAGCTTCCAAACAAAAATAAGGTAAAACTCCCAGTCAGAAATTCAGATTATAAGAATTAGTGAGCAGTGATCAGACTTTGAAAAGCATAAAACAGTAAGTGCAAGAGAGGAACCAGTGAATAAAGACATGTAGAAAATCAAATCGAAGAAAATACTCAAATCAAACTAACAACAGGGCTAACATAGAAATCAACAGAAGAAATAAAACCAACTAAAAGCAAATAATAAAATCAAAAACCAAAAAACTAACTAATAGAAAATAGAATAACAATCAGAATAATCAGAAATCAGCAGTCATCAGAATCAAGCATTTATATCAATCACTCCTAATCTGGTTCTCAAAATGCTGAATGAGTCAAAGGCCAGTAGTTTAGTGAATATGTCAGCCAGCTGATTTTCAGTTGCTACGTGATATAGCTTAATGTCCCCTTTTGTAACATGGTCCCTAATGAAGTGATGCCTTATATCAATGTATTTGGTCCTAGAATGTTGAATTGGATTCTTAGAGATGCAGATGGCACTAGTATTATCACACATAACAGAAATTGTGCTCACAGGTAATCCTAAATCCAAGACTTGTTGCTTCAACCAAAGAACTTGGGCCACACAACTCCCTAAGGTAATGTACTAAGCTTCAGCAGTGAAAAGTGCAACTGAGTTCTATTTTCTATTGGACCAGGAGACTAAAGATTGTCCTATAAATTGACAAGTACCAGAGGTGCTCTTTCTATCCACCCTACACCCTGCAAAGTCAGAATCAGAATATCCAATAATCTCAAAAAAGGTGTTGTGCCTAGGGTACCAGATTCCTAGGTTTGGGGTCCCTAAAAATATCTAAGAATTCTCTTAACAGCAGTCGGGTGGGACTCTTTAGGATCAGCCTGAAACCTAGCACAAAGATAGACACTAAACATAATATCAGGTCGGCTAGCAGTCAGGTAAAGCAGTGATCCAATTATTCCCCTATACTTCTTCTGATCAACAGATTTTCCACTTGAATCCTTATCTAACAGAATAGAGGAGCTCATGGGAGTATTGATTGGCCTAGCTTTTTCCATTTTATATTTCTTCAAAATGTCCTTAGTGTATTTAGATTAATTGAGAAAGGTTTCATCATCCATCTGCCTTATGCTAAACCCCAAAAAGTAGGATAATTCTCCCATCATACTCATCTCAAACTCCTTACTCATGGTTTTAGAAAACTCATCACATAAATATTTATCAGAAGATCCAAAAATTATATCATCAACATAGATCTAGACAATGAATAAGTCATCCCCTAATCTCCTCAGAAAAAGGGTGGTGACTACGCTCCCCTTAACTAACTCTCTTTCTAACAGGAATGTGCTAAGCCTCTCATACCAAGCTCTGGGTGCCTGTTTCAATCCATATAAGGCATTTTTTAATTTATAAATATGATTTGGATATTGGGAACTCTCAAAACCTGGGGGTTATTCTACAAAAACATCCTCTTTTATCACCCCATTCAAAAAGGCACTCTTGACATCCATTTGAAATAGATTAAATCCCTAATAACAGGCAAAGGCTAGTAGCACCCTAATGGCTTCCAATCTTGCTACAGGGGCAAAAGTCTCCTCAAAATCAATCCCTTCTATCTGATTATACCCCTTAGCCACCAATCTTGCCTTATTCCTAACCACCACACCAGAATCATTCATCTTATTCTTAAAGACCCACTTGGTTCCCACAATACTTTGATTTCTAGGTCTTTCTACTAACTCCCAAACATCATTTCTTACAAATTGATTCAATTCTTTCTGCAAAGCTAAGATTCAAAACTCATCCGACAGGGCTTGATTGATGTTGGTGGGTTCAGTCATTGAAATAAAGGTAGAATGGTTCACTTCCTTCCTAAGTCCATGCCTAGTCCTAACACCTTCAGAAGGGTCTCCTAAGATCAGTTCTTTAGGATGACTCGAAGAATATCTCCAATCTCTAGGCAGTGTGGTTTGAGGTTCTACCCTTTCCTCCAGATTTGCATTTCCAATCCCTTGGGTAACCTCAACAATCTCTTCATCTTCTACTTCAGATCTAGACTCCTTAGGATCAGATTCATCAAACATAACATGGGTTGTCTCCTCCACCACCAAAGTCCTCTTATTGAACACCCTAAAAGATTTCCCCACACTAGAATATCCTAAGAACACTCCTTCATCAGATTTGGGGTCAAATTTTCCTAAGGGTGACTTCCCGTTGTTCAGAATGAAAACCTTACAGCCAAAGACATGGAGGTGGGACAGATTTGGTGTTCTACCCTTAATGATCTCATAAGGTGTCTTGTTCAGTTTGACTCTCACATTCACCCTATTCAGCACATAACAGGCAGTGTTCACCGCTTCAGCCCAAAAGTATTTTGGAAGTGAATACTCGGCAAGCATGGCTCAAGCAGCTTCCACTAAGGTCCTGTTCTTCCTTTCAGCTACCCCGTTCTGCTGAGGGGTCCTAGGAGCTGAAACGTTGTGACTAATCCCTTGCTCCTCACAAAAACTTCTAAATCTTTCATTTTCAAACTCCCCTCCATGATCGCTATGGATGGTAATAATCTCACATCCTAACTTCTTCTTAATACAAGTAGAGAAAGATCTAAACTCATCAAATGACTCAGATTTATGTGACAAAAATTTAACCCAAGTGAACCTCGAATAATCATCTACAATCACAAACCCATAGACTCTCCCCCCTAAGCTGGCAGTGCTAATGGGTCCAAAGAGGTCCATGTGAAGAACTTCTAAAGGTCTAGATGTGCTAATGTCCTTAACAGAGTGAAAGGAGGACTGTACTTTCTTCCCTAACTGACAAGCATCACACAGGTGATCCTTAGTGAACTTAAGCTTGGGCACACCTCTAACTAAGTCCTTTTGGGTGACTCTTCTAAGGGTTTTCATACTAGCATGACACAATCTCCTATGCCATAACCAAGACTCATCAGCAGCAGTTTTTAAGCAAATTGAATTCTCAGATTTAATGCAACTTACATCCAGCTTGTAGACGTTATTGATCCTTTGCCCTTGCAAAACAACTTTATCATTTAAGCTTAAAATGCAGCCAGTGGGCAAGAATTTGATGTTGTATGCTTTGTCATAAAGTTGACTGATACTCAACAAGTTATGTTTCAGTCCATCTACAAGCAAAATATTATCAATGATAAAATTCTTTGAATCACCAATTATACTTGAGCTTACCACCTTCCTGGTGGTGTTGTCTCCAAGTGTAACCTTGCCTCCAGCTCTGGCCTCCAGCGAAATAAACTATTTTGCATCTCCAATCATGTGTCTGGAACATCCGTTGTCTAGGTACCACATGCTCTCACGAGGTCTTATGTGAGAGCACACCTACAAAATCATCGAATGTCAGTCTTAGGAACCCAAACAGGTTTGGGTTCCTTCTTATGAAAATTAGAATGCAATGCATGCGTGCTGTGCTGTGAAACAGGCAATTTGGGTCTCCACACCCAATGTGTACTATGGTGAACAGTGCAGGTGTGAGAAATGTGTCCTAACATGCCACATGAAAAACATCTAACACCAGGAAAAGGATTAACTAAATGTCGTGAGTGATAGTGCCTCTTACTAGATGTGTATGAAACATGCTTTGATGAATTTCTAACAGATTTTTCAAAAGGTGGCGGTGCATAAAATTATTCAAAAGTAGGTGGTGTTTGGTTTTTCTCAAAAGCACTGATTTTCACTTTCAAAAACTCAATATGTTTATTTAAACTTGCAATTTCAAAAGTTCTTGAACTTTCATTACTTTCTAAATCACATGCCATATCAATCAATTTCTTAAAAGCAATTTCTAATTCAACAAGCAATGTTTTCAAAGAATCATGCTCAGAAACTAAATCAGAATATTTTTTGTTCAACTCATCGAATTCATCAAGCAAAGACATGTGATTGGAATCAACAGTGGAATGATCTTTAATTAACACATCATGCTCTTTTTGCAAAGTCAAATAATCTAATTTTAAACTAGTATGAGTTTTCTTAAGCTTCCTATACGATGTATGAATTTTTTTAGAAACTTCAAATAATTGATCATAAGTAAGCTCACATACCATTTCTTGGTCCGACTGACCAGGGTGATCATCAGCCATCAGACACAAATTTGTTTCCTCCTCTTCAGCTTCGGTCTCTGAGGAGTCGGATGCAGAGTCTGCCCAGAACACCTTCTGAATTCACTTCTTGTCCTTTCTGAACTTGTGTTTCTCCTCACCCTTCTCCTTGCTTGGATGAGCTTTAAGTGTAAGACAATCAGCCTTAATATGTCCAGGCTTCCTGCATTCAAAACAAATAGTATCAAATGAACCCTTAAAATTTTTACTGGACTTACCCTTGTTCCACTTCTGATTGTTCTTATGTTTCTTCCTTAGAAAGCTTTTGAATTACCTAGTGATTAAGGAAACATCATCGCTATCAGACCCAGAAGAACTAGAATCACTCTCGTTGGCCTTCAGTGACACTATTTTCTCCTTCTTTCGTTCACCTGCATCAAGTTGCCTTTGGTTCACCCCTTGCTCGTAAGCAATGAGTGATCCAAGTAAGTTGTCAATAGAGTAAGTATTTAAATCTTTAGATTCAGTGATCGCAGTAATCTTAGCATCGTATGAAGAAGGCAAACATCTAAGAATTTTGTTCACTCTTTCGTAGTTTGTAAGTTCTCTACCTAGAGCATGCAAAGAGGTGACGATTTGAGTGAACCTTGTGTACATTTATGAAATAGTCTCACTAGGTTTCATGCGAAAAAGTTCGTTATCATGTAACAAGATGTTTAACCTAGACTGTTTGACCTCAGTTGTACCCTCATATGTTATACATAATCTATCCCAGATTTCTTTACCCATTGTACAAGTAGAAACACGCATATAGTCTTCAGATTTTAAAGCACAAAAAAAACAGTTCAAACATTTTTCATTTAACTGTGCTAAATCACGATCATCAAAAGTCCAATCTGCAAAGGGCAGTTCAGTTTTAATACCATTAACAATTCTATGTGGTGCTTCATAGCCATCCTTAACTAACATCCACATATGATAATCAATAGACTGAAGAAAAGTAGACATGCGTGTTTTCCAAAAATCAAAAGGAATGTTATCAAACAACTGTGGTCTTGTAATAGAATAACCTTCAGCAGTATTACGATTGTTACAGTTAACCATGGATCAAATTCAAAAGTTTTTCAAAACTAGATTTTATGAATCCCGCTCTGATACCACTTGAAAGTTCGATAGGGATGTTAAGCCCTAGTGAACTAGTCCCGAGGCTAACCAAGAGGGGGGGTGAATTGGTTATTTAAAAATTTCACGATAACAATAAAAATATTTTTGATACTTAGCAGTGGAAATAACTAAATAAGAACGAAAAGATCAATCACAGATATTCACCCAAGCAGTTTATATCAGAAAAGTAAAGTGCAAAACAGAATCAAAAAAGCAAACCAGATTTTATAGTGGTTCGGTCAACTTGACCTACGTCCACTCCCCGGAGCCTCCCCTCCGGGTATTGCACTAAACACAAAGTGACTCTCCTTTTTCTCCCACAGCAAGGCGGAGAAGCCTGTATAAGAACCTCCTTTCCACCACCCGGTGAGGCAGAGAACCTGACCTCCTTTTGCTTCCTCCTGAAGCGGGCAGAGAACCCAGACTCCTTTTGCTTCAACCTGAAGCGGGCAGAGAACCTGGATCTTCTTGCGATGATCCTTCCAAGATGAACACCAACTAGACGAAAGACGACGAGCGGAGAAGACGACTCTGATCCGTGCTTGGAGCAACCTTAGTGAATCCCTCACTAACTCCCCCTCACAAGATCCTCTCTCTCTCTATCCCAAACTCTCTCTCTCTCTAGGGTTTCTCTAGACAGGAAAGTGGCAAAAGATTTTTTCTTAACAAAGAAAAACATATTTTATATGAGGGCTCAAAAATAGCCCTAAATCTTAACTGGTCGGCCAAGATCATTCAGGACGATCTATAGATCGTCCTGTACGATCAGTTCAAAATCAGCTGATTCAGCCTGGACGATTTGGCTCTTCTGGACGTTCAGTTCAAAAAGTTGTTCATATCATCACATACGATCCTGCGATCGTCCGGGACGATTAGTGTAAATTGAGAAATTTTATCCAGAGGACAGTTCGGGTCGTCCAGAGAAACTTGACTGAAAAATGACTTAATCATCCAGGATTATAGGTATATCATCCTGTATGATTAGTTCAAAAAGTGCCAAAATCATCCTGAATACAGTTCAGGTCGTACAGCTGAAATGCACTAGGCATCAAGATCGTCCGGGATGATCCTGCGATCGTCCAGGATGATATGATCGTATCAATCAAGTATTAATTACTTTCCTCAATTACTAGACTAATTTAGGCATGATTGTACTGGATCGTCCAGGATGATACACGTATCGTCCGGGACGATCAGACCAAGTATCTAAAAATAAGAACTTGCCTAACTTGATCTGGCGGCTGAGAATTTCTGATTTGAGCATATTGTCCTGTACGATCCAAAGATCGTCTAGGATGATCTGCTTAATCAGACCCTCTTAACTTGGTCGCCCTAATTAGGGTTTCTATTTTTACCTTATCATCCAGGACGATGTGACTATCATCTAGGACGATCTGAACAAAAACTTGAACAGAAACTCTAATTCACTCAAGCTCTCCCCCTGAATGTGTGTGTGTGCAAGGTTACTTAGCTAGGGGATCAGTTACATTACAATTGACTCAAGAAAAAGGAAAATATTACATTGGACACACTTGGACCCGATCTTGAGTTGGCTTGAGTTGCTTGTGATCTTTTGTGCCTGAAACGGGTTAGCTAAGCAAAACACAATAGACACATGTTTGTCATCATAAAAACTAGATTTGCAACACAAAGAAGAGATATAAGGGAAATAATAAGAAAATTATTATTCTGAATGATCAATTGATCTTCATCACATTCATTCATTCTCTAATAAAAGAGTTTCCCTCACAAGATAGGCTAAGATCTCCCAATACAGGTATTTTGCACTCCCCTAGCCTCCCTTAGACTTTATTCTAAGGGACACTAAAGAAACACACTAAAAATTACAAATTTTGGCTCAAGTGATAAAACTCCCTAAACAATAGAACTAAAAACTATTTATAGTGCCTAAGCACTTCATGGGCTCAAGCACCACAGCACTTGAAAAGGTGGCACCACGGCATAAAATTAACTAACACCGAAATATTATAATGCTTGTTCCATTATGGTGCTAGCTGACCTGGCACGGTTAATGGTTAAACCAGTATGTCATTTGGCTGCGTTGGCACAACTTTTCATCTAGACAGCTGCTCCTCCATGATGCTTCAAAATTTGAGCACTGCAGCACTTGAATGTGACTTTTACCGCTGAGGCGTTACAAGATGCAGCACACTAACACTCATTTTCCTGAGGCTCTAGTGCTATGATACTAAATTTTGGTGCAACGGTGATATGTTATGCTACAATGCTAACCTTAGCGTTGCTGTGGCACTAAAAAAAAAGAGAAACCAGCATTGCAATGTCTGAATTAGCACCCCACCTTTGTTCATCATAATAATACGGTGCTTTATCTGATGACACTACGATGTTGTTCAGCACTTATAACTTTTTCCTTTTCTGATACATTTCCTATAAAAATACAACTTAAATAATATATTTTTATCAAATCTAAATATAATAAATAGTATATAATTTACACTTACCAAATTTCCCCTAGCCTAAACTCTTGCTTATTCTTAGGGGTGTTAATTTTGGTTAATGGGTCGGGTTTAGGTCAAACCAGACTTGACCCGACCTTAAAGAGTCAACACTAACCCGACCAAATTTTATAAAAGGGTCAGGATTGTCAACCCGGACCTGACCTGTATGGGTTACCGGGTTGACTAGACCTAACCCACAAGGGAGGGACGGCAGCCGTCTTTGGCTCTCAAGTAGGCTGGCAACAGCATCTCAGGCAGGACGGCGGAAGCGGCAGCCATAACTTGCGAGCGAAATGGCATCGGCAGTGGCAGCTCATGGGTGGGATGGTACTGGAAGTCTTTAGCTCTTTGTGCTACCGCTGGCTTCAATCCTTCAACAGTGGCAGCTGCACTGTAGCAGCGTGGGAGGAATAGTTGATGCGACCCCAAGCGATAAAGCAACATGATAGAGTGATGAGATAGGTCATGTGGGATTAAAAGAAAGTCAATTCGAGTTAACCCATAAGTTTTCGGGTCAACCCGAACCCGTTCCTTTTTTCAAACGGGTCAAAAAATTAAACTCGGACCCAACCCGTTTCTTAAATGGGTTGATAAACTTGAATTTTTCCAGGTTAGGTTTCGGGTCGTGTCCATTTTTGACACCCCTACTTATTCTCAAGCAATGGTAAAAATCACCTATTGGTCACTTAATAGTAAAAATAAAATTTGATAAATTAAAATTACTAAAATATAAGATAATATATCATAGTCTAAAAGTAATTTAGAATGAACAAAGTTATAATTCTAATTTAAAATTCATAATAATTATCCCAATTAATCACCCATACTATTGCTTGAATTGAATCTATCCACTATATATATAAGTGTAAAATTAACTTCTAACTTTAGTAATGAATAATATAACTTAGAGATTAGTTATGCTTGTAGTTAAATTAGAAGTTTATTAGTGCACCATCACATGTACTAGTTACCTTGTCCTTTTTATTAGGATGCATTTGAACTTAAAGTTTCAAATGATACCAATTTTTGAATGTACTCATCTATCTCCTTTCACATATCTCTTTCAGAATTTTTCATAAATTTCATTCTTTCGTACTTTGTGGAGTACATATTTATTGATTTTGAATATCATATTTCCTTTATCCGCTTGTAATCCTAATTGATTTAATGTAAGGATTCAATAAGATCACTAATTCCATTTTTCAAATTTACTATGATCTTCCAAATTAATATATCGACATATTTTTCTTAAACTTAATTATTCATTTTACAATTCAGTAGTCAATGTATTAGTATATAACTTCTAAATTCAAATCAAATTAATAGCTTAACTGATTTATATTAGTTAATTAAAAAACTTTTCAAATTATGAATTATTATTCATTGTTCATACAAACTATCATCTACAATTTTATTATTATCCTAATTTTATAAAATTTTAAATTGTTATTTTAATTTTTGCTAAATAAATAGTCAAAGTTCAAGTATCTATAGAGAACAGTTTAAGCATAATTGGGAATTTAAATTATTTGTGAATACTATAACACATTACACTAGAATAAAGGAAAGGTAATATGAAATAAAATATGCCTTTTTATAGAATGATATAAAGCTCAAGGCAATGAATATAATCTACTAAAAATAGTAAAGAAGATAACTAGTGCCTGAGGCACCACTCCCATGATCAATCTCCATCATAATCCATAATGGCTCTCATGGCCATCACAAAACATCACAATACATCACCACATCACAACATCACTTGGATATCTCGCAAAGTAAAAGAATATATATATATATATATATATATATATATATATATATATATGCTATAAAAAAAATAGAAAACTCCAACTTTATACTCTCGACCAGGCCAAGAACAACCAAATAAAAATGACACAAAAAATGACTCCTAACCCTCAGAGTCTTGATCCTCCTCCTCTTCATCATCATCAAGTCGGGCCCAAACAAAGGACTAGTATTCTAAAGTAATAGGGAACTATTGTTGGTCAATATTTTCCACAAAGGGACACCTCCTAAACATCCCTATCAAAGCCTCATTGAATTCGATTTGGTAGTGATATTGCTTTTCCTACATACCAGACTAATGAGACTACCACCCCCTACTTACCTCACAAAAGACAATAACCAAGTCCATTCTCTCTCTCAATTCATCCACCTAATCTCCTAATGCCTTAGGAGTCCTAAAACTCCTATTTCTACTACTATTATCAAACCTACTTGATGATCTGGGCTCATTGGGACCTCCCTCATCACAACTCCTCCTACCTTTTTATAACTCAAAACTTGTTTGTTTTGGTAAGGGAAAAAATAGGAAAAAGTTGTTCCTTAGTAAGGTCCCCCCTCACACCAACATTAACATACAAGCCATAAATTAGAGAAGGGTGCCCCCAAACACACAAAAGTAGTGCCCCTGATGATATAAGTCAAAGAAGAGTATATGAATTTTGCTAGACCTATTAAGTAACCCGCCTGAATAGAATAGTTAACCAGAGCATGGCCCTGGGAAACTTCACTAATGTTTCTACTTGGCAAATGGCAAGAGGAAATAAAATAATGCCAGCTTTAGAAGTTTTGGTAAGAAATGATGCAGGAAAATTAATATTTTTATTTTCTCTCTTCTTCCAACTCATTCCACTGTTTTTGTCTACACAACACTCTTAAGATTTCATCAGGATCAATGGGAATTCCAAAGTAAGTAGTATACTCATCAAACTCAAAATTTTGAAGCTCATAGAGGTGATTAATAGAAATAGAATCAAAAGGTACCCACCTACCCCTCACACAACACATTTTCAACCAATTCTTTGCCACTGGCAAGAAATTCACTTATCGCATTCATAAGGATGGAAAAGGTTTCCTCATAGAAATGCTCCCAACCCTAATTTACAAAGGTTTGCATGACTGGGAAACTTTGGTTTTGAAAGCCACACTCTAGGATTAACTTCTAGTTAACCAATAACTCCCCAAATCTTGACTCAGCCTCAATAGATATGAATTTTCTCTTATAATAGGAGGAAGATCTCTTCTTGCCAAATATTTTAGGAGCCATATCACATAAGAAAAAGACTAAAAAATGTAAAGATCAAAAAAAAAAAAGAAGAGTGAAAATGTAGTGAAATAATTGAAAAATACAGGTTCCTATTTATAAAAAAGATGAGCGCTACGCCATTAAAGAGATCAGCATTATAGTGCTAAAAATATAAAAATGACAAATAAGACAAATGATAGATGATGTAACGATACATGATGCGTACAATTGCAGTGCTTACCATTGGAAATAAAAGTACCATCTTTTTGATTGGGTAATTATTATGGCGTTTGACACATATAAGCATCACGACATTACTAAAGATAGCCATTGTGGTGCTTCAACTGAATTAATAATAATTTTGACTTAACATAATGGTGCTTGTAATAATGTTGATAATACAGTTGGTCAATTAAACTACCATAAATGTAGTAGAAATAAAAAATCTAATACTGCAGCAGTTGAAGAGGAAGCACCAAGGTGCTCAACAAAGTTCTCATAGTGCTGAGGTGTTCATAGATACAACATCACCGTAGTATAATATAGTGAATTTTCCTGAGAGCTCAGCACTGTGATACTAGGTTTAAATGTTGCAACACTTAACAAGTAAATGTTGTGATGCTTCAAATCCTAGCCTTGAGGCACAAGTTCAATTTTAGCACAATAATTGTTTTTCTCAAGAAACATATCATAACTTAATCAAAATCAAGAATTAATAATAGTTAGAAATAATATATCACAAATAGTTATTAATAAAAAAATAAATCACATAAGATAAGGAAATAAAAATGGGTTGTCTCTTAAGCAGCACTAAGTTTATAGTCTTTAGCTAGACTTGCCTAGATTTATCAATTTAGCTAGGGTGTATCATTACCACTCCTCAAGTGATTTACACTAAGATCCTTTTCTTTTTTCCATTGGGTTTATTTTAGTATTATTGGGCAATGATCCAAGGGGTCTACTATAAAAGAGATTGCATGTTGTCCTAATTAATTTTTAAATTTTTTTAATGAAGCTACTTAACTTTGCAATTGAGTTCCCAATTGAATCACTACCTCTTCTAAAGGTGTTTTATTTTCTCTAAATTAATTTTAATGATTAAAACTTGGGAAATAAGAAGTTCTGCATGTCACAACCTAAGCTGAGCAGGATATGTCTTATAATTTTGTACTGTGACAAGCAAATCCTAAGATCTAGTTTTGAAATATTTCTGACTCTATTCTAATATTCAATTTAAATAACTTAAAGACTACAGAGCTACTTAAATATCTAAGTACTGAGAATAAACTTATCCATAAGATTTCTTTTATTTCATCAAAATGTATAAAATATAAAACATGACTATTATGGGAAAATAAAATCTTAAAATACCTTCATAGATTTGGGGTGCTTCTATTTCATAATTGAATACGACATTGAGAATAACATAGTATCTCGAGAGATATAAACGATATTCTATAATCAATTCAAATATAAAAATAGGGTTTTGAAAATCATTCACTTTCATAATCAAATACAAATATAAGAATAACATACCATCTTAAAAGATAGAAATGTTATTCAAAAATGGTATTTGAAATATAAAAGCGAGATTTGAAAATTTTCTAGTTTTATTATTAAATATAATAAAGATCATATCATATCACCTTAAAAGGTGAAAATGATATTCTATAAAGGTATTCAAATACAAAACCGGATTTTGAAAAAAAAAATTACGTTCCCGAACATTTTTCTCCAATCATATGAAAATAAATAGGTCCCCTATAAAGGCAAGCCCTTATAGTTAATTACATCAAAAGAGAAATGGATTCTCCTAAGAACACTCTTGATTAAAGTAGTGACAAATATTATCTTAGATTTTAAAGATTGAGACAATAATGAGAGATTTTGGAATTTTTAAGGAGATTGGTTTAATGTTGAACAGTTCTTTTGAGAAGCCAAAGGATGAAAGCTCAGTAGCACTTTAAGATTTTAGGAACACCCAAAAGCACTCCAGTCTATCCTATGTTGGGCTTTAATATTTTAGAGAGAGAATTTTTATATTTGAATTGATATTTTATTAGAAATAAGATTTTATTCTCAAAGAGTGAGGACATAAGATTTGACATCAATCTCTGAACCTATATCTAAGTTGGGTACTATAGAGTAGTAGCCCAAACTTATCTAATGAAGTACAATATGGACTTACATCTTGCCTAAAATAGAAAATATGTTAAGCCACCTAATCGTATCAAAACCATATTGTCTGATCTTATGAAAGATAGGTAAGCTGTTGTTTAAGTTATTACAATTTAGGATCAATATATAGAGAAGGTCATAAATGATCTTATACTTGTGAAGGGAGTAATGCCTCTAGAACTGATGCAGTTCAATTTTGATTTTACTTTGTTTCTAATATAATGCATGTTAGTTGAAGTACCAAAAATTGTGAATGCTTAAAATTTTAAAAAATCTTAGAAAATGATTTTTTAGAAGATTAGGTTTCCTAAGGTTCAGCACCTCATCCTCATAGGTCAGATTATCTGAACTTTATGTTTGGTTGGGAAAGTGTCTAAAATAAGGATAGAAAAAATGCTTTAATATGCATGCAACTCTGAACGGTCTCCAGTTTACTTTCTTAGAATATTTATCTTTCTATGTTATTGATTCTTAAATTTTAATTTTAATTATGAGTAAAAAAATCTTTTTATCCTAAGAACCTATTGAAATTCAAACACAAGCATATGCAAGAAAGAAACTTATAAAAAGCATATAATTTCTACTATGTAATCAATATAAATAATCAATCAAATTAAATCATCAACTGAAATATAATGTCCAAAGTCCATGTCGGGAGTGCCACTTAATATACAACCTAGGGTCTACTGAAAAGTAAAGGAAGCCAGGCTCCACCGATAACAACCTGGATTCTACTCCTGTGAAATTACTGAAGTCTTAAAATACGGCATTTTTATTTAGTCTTCATTTCTTCTTTCCCAGCTTGGTTATTTTATTCAAGCCTCTTGTATGTTCATCTAATAGGATATCCAACTAAAAAGAACTCTCCAATAAAGGATGTTATTTTCCCTTTAATTCCTATTCTTTTATTAAAATGACTTATTTTATAGATTTGCATAACTCTTTAAAATGAATTACATTTTTGAAAAATGAAAAAGACTCTATACTCCGTGCAATTTAGAAACCAATTTATACAGAAAAATCATAATCATAAATTACATCATAATTAATCATTTGCTCATTCCTGAGTAAGCTGTAAGCTTTGCCATACTTTTATTAATTAATCAAAGCTAAGTAGCAGAAGCATCTATAGAAAATTTAATTAACTTTAAATCATTATTAATTTTATTAGCAATAAACATCTAGATCGCTCCTAACCTAAAAAAATCTAAACTCCTATCACATATCACAAAGAAGGTATCAAAAAAACATCACAAAAATTGGCCACAGAAAGCTACAATAACCAACACTCATTCACATGTATATTAACACATCTCAAGAATAGAAATTAACATCAGCCTAACCTAAAGCTAGAGTTTGTGCCCTAACAAATAAATCTATGTGTGTGTAACAGATTTTGTGGTTCAGGGATATCCTATGTTTGCTTTTACTTGAAGTTTTCTATGGATTGAATTTGATGTGTTATAAGTCAAAGGAATGTTTAATTTAAGCTTAAGTTTTAGTATTTTATGTATTTTAAAATTTATTTTAGGTTAGATTTTAATTAGAAATTAATTATTTATTTATTTAAATATCTAAACATTTTTTATAATTGATTTTTTTTAATTAATTTAGTTGAGTGATTATTAATTTATAAAATTTATAATTTAATATTTACATTCCATCAATCAATTCATGGCGATGTCATAACATACACGAGGATAAAGGCCTTCTTAGGACACGTAGCCTCGAAGCCTGATGTAGTCCAGCCTAAAAACATCATTGACGGAATGAAAATTACATTTCTCTTTATGTTAGTTTATTATCATTGTCTTTATTTTTTTTATTTATTAGGTTGGTTGACTATTAAATTCTTCGTATTTAAATGTATTTTCTTTTATCATTTTTGTTATTACTTATTAAGTAAATTCATTTTGATTTTGCTTTTGAATTTTATATGTTTTGAATATTTTTTATTTTAAATAAATTCTTTAGTTAATTTATTACATAACTTTATCTTTTCTAATTTTATTTAATTATTTATGTATTTATTATTATATTGATCATGCATTGTTATTTCATTCTTACATATTTTTTTATTCGTATAATTAATTTGGATTTTATTTAAATATTATGTTAAAAGGGATTTATTTGAATATATTATCCTGAATTATGTATGTTATTTTTATTTATTAATGTTGACTTGGATATTATTATATTCCTTATTTTAATCTATTCTTTATTTAAATGGGTGAATTTGTTTATTATTTTACTTTATTTTATTTACTCAAGGGTTTTGTAATTTATTAGGATTATTATTTTAAATTATTAAATCAACAATTCCTAAATGATTTAGAACCTACTGATATAGTGGGAGCTAGACTAAGGGTAATTAATCAATTCTAGAGCTCCTAACACTAACATGACCTCTTGCATGCATACGATGGGTTTCAGGTTTATAGCAAAATAAATATAAATTACATGCATGAGGTTACTACAAGATCTTAAGGCTAGGAAAGCACACATCAAATGGTTCAAAGACCTAAGGCTTTCTATGTTTAAGAATGCTTACCTCACCGGAGCAAGTCAACGATGATTTCAGTCGTAGTACACCCATTTCAAAGAAACGGGGGCAGTTGAAGCTCCTACTTGTTGCCTAAGTCCCTCATCTAGGTGTGTCCCATAGCTCCTTATTCAAATGCTTCCTGTAATTCCTCATAAAATATAGCAAAAGAGAGAAAACATTGATTAGCAGTTATTTTTCAATGATAACTAATTAAAAAATGCAATTGAATTTAAAACATACCTTTTTCAGGCTTCTGCACAAGCTTTATTGATCTTCTTTTAGAACTTTGATTTTGAGAGTGATTTCTTCTTCTTTTTTTGGATTCCAAGGCACAAGAAGGTGGTAAAGAAGAGAGGGAGCAAGAGGTAGAGAGATAGAAAGAGAGCCACATTTTTCTTCAACACTTCACACTCCAACATTCATACATCCCCCAAAAAACTATTAATCAATACAAAACACTCTATTCCAACACCTTCCCTTTGCCAAACCATAAGAAGAAAACATCCATGTATAAGATGAAGCAGAACTATGTATACCAATTTCCACCAATCATGATCCACCAAATATACACATGCACCTTCTACTTTCCAACTCATCACTTCTACCAAATACAACTAGGAAAAGAAAGAAGAGTTGATGCAACTTCATTCTTTTCAAAGATGTCAAGAAACTATCACTTTATTTAGGAATACAATTCAACATCTCATATGCCATATCACTAGTGAGAGAAAGCATAAACTGAAAGTTCCAAAGGGATGTTAAGCCCTAGTGAACTAGTCCCGATGCTAACCAAGAGGGGGGGTGAATTAGTTATTTAAAAATTTCACGATAACAACAAAAATCTTTTCGATACTTAGCAGCGGAAACAAGTAAACAAGAACGAAAAGATCAACCAAAGATATTCACCCAAGCAGTTTATACTGAAAAGTAAAGTGCAAAACTGAGTCAGAAAAGCAAACCAGATTTTATAGTGGTTCGGTCAACTTGACCTACATCCACTCCTCGGAGCCTCCCCTCTGGGTATTGCACTAAACAAAAGTGACTCTCCTTTTACTCCCACAGCAAGGCGGAGAAGCCTGTATAAAACACCTCCTTTTCACCACACGGTGAGGCAGAGAACCTGACCTCCTTTCGCTTCCTCCTGAAGCAGGCAGAGAACCTTCGAGCTCCTTTTGCTTCCACCTGAAGCCGGCAGAGAACCCTGGATCTTCTTGCGAACGATCCTCCCACGAAGAACACCGACTAGACGACAGACGATGAGCGGAGAAGACGACTCTGATCCGTGCTTGGAGCAACCTCAGTGAATCCCTCACTAACTCCCCCTCACAAGATCTCTTCTCTCTCTCCCAACTCTCTCTTCTCTTTAGGGTTTCTCAGGGAAGGAAGGTAGCAAAAGATTTTTCCAAAAATTGGAAAAAATTCTTTTAAAGGAGGGCTTAAAATTTGCCCTAAATCTCAACTGGTCGGCCAAGATCGTCCTGTACGATCAGTTCGAATTCAGCTGATTCAGTCTGGACGATTAGGCTCTTCTGGACGATCAGTATAAAAAGTTGTTCATATCGTCACGTACGATACGGCGATCGTCCGGGATGATTAGTGCAAATTGAGGAAAATCGTCCAGAAGATAGTTCGGGTCGTCCAGAGAAATCTGTGCTGGACGACCAAAAAATGACTTGATCGTCCAGGACGATGGAAATATCGTCCTGTACGATTAGTTCAAAAAGGCCCAAAATCATCCTGAACACAGTTCGGGTCGTACAGCTGAAATGCACAAGACGATCACGATCATCCGGGATGATCCTGCGATCGTCCAGGACGATGTGATCGTATCAATTAAATATTAATTGCTTTCCTTAATTACCAGACTAATTTAGGCATGATTGTAGTGAATCGTCCAGGATGATACACGTATTGTTCGGGACGATCGGACCAAAATACTTAAAATAAAACTTGCCTAACTTAATCTGGCGGCTGGGAATTTCTGATTTGAGCATATCGTCCCGTACGATCCCAAGATCGTCCAGGATGATCTGCTTAATCAGACCCTCTTAACTTAGTCGCCCTAATTAGGGTTTCTGTTTTAACTAGATCGTCCAGGATGATGCGACTATCGTCCAGGATGATCTGAACAAAAATTGAACAGAAACTCTAACTCACTCAATCTCTCTCCCTGAATGTGTGTGTGCAAGGTTACTTAGCTAGGGAATCAATTACATTACAATTGACTCAATAAAAGGAAAAATCATACATTTGACACACTTGGACCCGATCTTGAGTTGGCTTGAGTGGCCCGCGGTCTTTTGTGCCTGAAACAGATTAGCCAAGCAAAACACACTAGAAACATGTTTGTCATCATCAAAACTAGATTTGCAACAATCTCCCCCTTTTTGATGATGGCAAACATTTGTAAAGTAGTCTGAAAATAAAAGTAAACTACGAGATCAAACAAAACAAACATTTTTTAAATTTTCATTTAACAGCTAAAACAATACAGAAAATATGACTCAGAAAATAGAAACAGACACGACTACAACTGACTCCCCCTTTTGACATCACAAAAAGGAGGAGGGAAAAATAGAACACTGAAATAAAACATAAAATAGAACAACTACAAAATAAGAAAATTAGAATTTTTTCTTGATTTTAGATTCAAAAACCAATGACAAGACGATTGACAGCGCTGAAATCCAGAAAAGGTTGGAAATAATCAACTTTCGTAACTCCAACCCCGGGCACCTTATCGATGCAAACCTCTTTCAAAACAAAAATTTGATTCAGAAGAAAAGACATTAGATTTTAAAAGAGATCCTTTCAAGCCTCGTTCCAGAAAAATATCTGATATAATAGTGTTACAAAGTAAAAAATCAGAAATCGGGATTTTCAAAACACAAGCTTTTGAAAATATTAAGTGGCGCACAGATTTCTCTAAGACATTTAACAATCTGAAAGAGAAGAAAGCTTGGTTTGGGCTCATTTTGTGCCTCTTTTTCAAATTGGTTGGCGCTTTGCGCATCTTTTGATTTTTGATACACTTTGTGTATCCAATTTGGCAATTTCGCATCTTTTCAGTTTTGGGCTCATTTTATGCCTCTTTTTCAAATTATCTGGCGCACTGCGCATCTTTTATAAGCTTTCTCCTTTTCATAATCATTAAAGAGTCTCAGCTGTGAGATTATCTTTCAGACGTAGGAGATGACTCTCCTTGGTAAGGAAGAATGATCCACAAAATAAAAGCCATACACCATATGATAAATGTAATCACTTGGTTTAGAAAATCAAACTAATGACCCAAGACTTTGAAAAACACTATTGATATGAGGCAGATTACTGTAGGAAGATAAAATAATCTCTATTTCAAAAACTAACATTTTAATTTTGAAAAGAATTTTTATTCGAAAGAAACCATACACCAGTAAAGGAGTTAGAGGAAGAGAAACAATCATCAATATTTCTTCCCTTTAATAGGTTCAATGGAATCAATCACTGCGTACCAGCTTCCAAACCAAAACAAGGTAAAAACTCATAGTTAGAAATTCAAATTTTCAGAAATAGTGAGCGGTGATCAGATTTTGAAAAACATAAAAATAGTAAGTGCAAGATATGAACTAGTGAATACAAGCAGGTAGAAAATCACATCAAAGTAAATACTCAAATTAAACTAACAGTAAGGCTAAAACAGAAATCAGCAGAAGAAATAAAATCAACTGAAAGTAAATAATCAAAGCAAAAACTAACTAACAGAAATCAGAAATCAAAAAACTAAACCTAACTAACAGAAATCAGAATACCAATCAGAAAGATCATAAATCAGCAGTCATCAGAATAAAGCATTTATATCAATCACTCCTAATCTGGTTCTCAAAAGGCTGAATGAGTCAAAGGCCAGTGGTTTAGTGAATATGTCAGCCAGCTGATTTTCAGTTGCTACATGATGTAGCTCAATGTCCCCTTTTGTAACATGGTCCCTAATGAAGTGATGCCTAATGTCAATGTGTTTGGTCCTAGAATGTTGTATTGGATTCTTAGAGATACAGATAGCACTGGTATTATCACACAGAACAGAAATTGTACCAACGGGTACTCCTAAATCCAAAACTTGTTGTTTCAACCAAAGAACTTGGGCCACACAACTTCCTAAGGCAATGTACTCAGCTTCAGCAGTGGAAAGTGAAACTGAGTTCTATTTTCTACTGGACCAGGAGACTAACGACTGTCCTATGAATTGACAAGTCCCATAGGTACTCTTCCTATCCACCCTACACCCCACAAAGTCAGAGTCAGAATATCCAATGATCTCAAAAGAGGTGCTGTGCCTAGGGTACCAAATTCCTAGGTTTGGGGTCCCTAAAAGATATCTAAGAATTCTCTTAACAGCAGTCAGGTGGGACTCTTAAGGATCAGCCTGAAACCTAGCATAAAGACAGACACTAAACATGATATTAGGTCGGCTAGCAGTCAGGTAAAGCAGTGAACCTATTATCCCTCTATACTTCTTCTGATCAACAGATTTTCCATTTGAATCCTTATCTAACTGAACTGAGGAGGGCATGGGAGTATTGATTGGCTTGGCTTTGTCCATTTCATATTTCTTCAAAATGTCCTTAGTGTATTTTGATTGATTGAGAAAGATTCCATCATTCGTTTGCCTTATGCTAAACCCCAAAAAGTAGGACAATTCTCCCATCATACTCATCTCAAACTCCTTACTCATTGTTTTAGAAAACTCATCACATAAATATTTATCAGAAGATCCAAAAATTATATCATCAACATAAATCTGGACAATGAGTAAGTCATCTCCTATTCTCCTCAGAAAAAGGGTGGTGTCTATGCTCCCCTTAACAAACTCTCTTTCTAACAGGAATGTGCTAAGCCTCTCATACCAAGCTCTGGGTGCCTGTTTCAATCCATATAAGGCCTTTTTTAATTTATAGACATGACTTGGATATTGGGAACTCTCAAAACCTGGGGGTTGTTCTACAAAAACATCTTCTTTAATTACCCCATTTAAAAAGGCACTCTTGACATCCATTTGAAACAGCTTAAATCCCTTGTAACAGGCAAATGCTAGTAGCACTCTAATGGCTTCCAATCTAGCTACAGGGGCAAAAGTTTCCTCAAAATCTATCCCTTCTATCTGATTATACCCCTTAGCCACCAATCTTGCCTTATTTCTCACCACCACACCAGAATCATTCATCTTATTCTTAAAGACCCACTTGGTTCCCATAATACTTTGGTTTCTAGGTCTTTCTACTAACTCCCAAACATCACTCCTTACAAATTGATTCAATTCTTCCTACATAGCTAAAATCCAAAACTCATCCGACAAGGCTTGATTGATGTTGGTGGGTTCAGTCATTGAGATAAAGGCAGAATGGTTTACTTCCTTCCTAAGTCCATGCCTAGTCCTAACACCTTCAGAAGGGTCTCCTAAGATCAGTTCTTTAGGATGACTCGAAGAATATCTCCAATCTCTAGGCAATTGGGTTTGAGGTTCTATCCTTTCCTCCAAATTTGTATTTCCAACTCCTTGGGTAACCTCAACAATCTCTTCATCTTCTACTTCAGATCTAGACTCCTTAGGATCAGATTCATCAAACACTACATGGGTTGTTTCTTTCACCACCAAAGTCCTCCTATTGAACACCCTAAAGGATTTCCCCACACTTGAATATCCTAAGAACACTCCTTCATCAGATTTGGGGTCAAATTTTCCTAAGGGTGACTTCCCGTTGTTCAGAATGAAAACCTTACAGCCAAAGACATGGAGGTGGGACAGATTTGGTGTTCTACCCTTAATGATCTCATATGGTGTCTTGTTCAGTTTGACTCTCACATTCACCCTATTCAGCACATAACAGGCAGTGTTCACCGCTTCAGTCCAAAAGTATTTTGGAAGTGAATACTTGGCAAGCATGGCTCTAGCGGCTTCCACTAAGGTCCTGTTCTTCCTTTCAGCTACCCCGTTCTGCTGAGGGGTCCTAGGAACTGAAAAATTGTGACTAATCCCATGATCCTCACAAAAACTTCTAAATCTTTCATTTTCAAACTCCCCTCCGTGATCACTATGGATGGTAATAATCTCACATCCTAACTTCTTCTGAATCCAAGTAGAGAAAGATCTAAACTCATCAAATGACTCAGATTTGTGTGACAAAAACTTAACCCAAGTGAACCTTGAATAATCATCAACAATCACAAAACCATAGACTCTCCCCCCTAAGCCGGCAGTGCTAATGGGTCCAAAGAGGTCCATGTGAAGAACTTCTAAAGGTCTAGAGGTGCTAATGTCCTTAACTGAGTGAAAAGAGGACTGGACTTGCTTCCCCAACTGACAGGCATCACACAGGTGATCCTTAGTGAACTTAAGCTTGGGCACACCTCTAACTAAGTCCTTTTGGGTGACTCTCCTAAGGGTTTTCATACTGGCATGACACAATCTCCTATGCCATAACCAAGACTCATCAGCAGCAGTTTTTAAGTAAATTAAATTATCAGATTTAATGCTACTTACATCCAGTTTGTAGACGTTGTTGATCCTTTGCCCCTGCAAAACAACTTCATCATTTAAGCTTAAAATATAGCCAGTGGGCAGGAATTTGATGCTGTATCCCTTGTCGCAGAGTTGACTAATGCTTAGCAAGTTGTGTTTTAGTCCATCTACAAGCAAAACATTATCAATCATAAAATTCTTTGAATCACCAATTATACCTGTGCCTACCACCTTCCTGGTGGTGTTATCTCCAAGTGTAACCTTGCCTCCAGCTCTGGCCTCCAGCGAAATGAACTGATTTGCATCTCCAGTCATAAGTCTAGAACATCCGCTGTCCAGGTACAACATGCTCTCACGAGGTCTTGTGTGAGAGCACACCTACAAAATCATCAAATGTCAGTCTTAGGAACCCAAACAGGTTTGGGTTCCTTCTTATGAAAAGAAGAATGCGATGCATGCGTGCTGTGCTGTGAAACAGGCAGTTTGGGTCTCCACACCCAATGTGTACTACGGTGAATAGTACAAGTGTATGATATGTGTCCTAACATGCCACATGAAAAACATCTAACACCAGGAAAAGGATTAACTAAACGTCGTGAGTGATAGTGCCTCTTCCTAGTAGTGTATGAAACATGCTTTGATGAACTTGCAACAGAATTTTTAAAAGGTGGCGGTGCATAAAACTGCTCAAAGGTAGGCGGTGTTTCGTTCTTTTCAAAGCACTGATTTTTACTTCCAAAAACTCATTCTCTTTCTTTAAACTTGCAATTTCAAATTTTAAAGCGCCACTGTTACTTTCTACTTCACATGCCATTGTATCTAACTCTTTAAAAGCTTTTTCTAAATCAACATGCGTGGTTTTCAAAGAATCATGCTCAGAAACTAAATCAGAATATTTTTTGTTCAATTCATCAAACTCATCAAGCAGAGACATGTGATTGGAATCAAGTATGGAATGATCTTTAACTACAGAATCATGCTCTTTTTGTAAAGTCAAATAATCTAATTTCAAACTAGCATGGGTTTTCTTAAGCTTCCTATACGATGTATGAATCTTTTCAGAAACTTCAAATAACTGATTGTAAGTAAGCTCACATACCTCTTCCTGGTCCGACTGAACAGGGTGATCATCCGCCATCAGACACAAGTTTGTTTCCTCCTCTTCAGCTTCAGTCTCAGAAGAGTCGGATGCAGAGTCTGCCCAGAACGCCTTCTGAATCCGCTTCTTGTCCTTTCTGAACTTTGGTTTCTCCTCACTCTTCACCTTGCTTGGGTGAGCTTTAAGTGTTGGACAATCAGCCTTAATGTGTCCAGGCTTCCTGCATTCAAAACAAACCGATTCAGATGAACCCTTAAAGTTTTTATTCAACTTACCCGTGTTCCACTTCTGATAGTTCTTATGTTTCTTCCTTAGAAAGCTTTTGAATTGCCTTGTGATTAAGGCAACATCATCGCTATCAGACCCGGAAGTGCTAGCATCTGAATCTTTGGCCTTTAGTGCCACTGTCTTCTCTTTCTTGCGTTCACCTGCATCAAGTTGCCTTTGGTTCACCCCTTGCTCGTAAGCAATGAGTGATCTAAGTAAGCTGTCAATAGAGTAAGTATTTAAATCTTTGGATTCAGTAATAGTAGTAATCTTAGCATCATAAGAAGCAGGCAAACATCTAAGAATCTTGTTCACTCTTTCGTAGTTGGTAAGTTCTCTACCTAAAGCATGCAAAGAGGTAACAATCTGAGTGAACCTTGTGTACATTTCTGAAATAGTCTCACTAGGTTTCATGCAAAAAAGTTCGTAATCATGTAACAAGATGTTTAACCTAGATTGTTTGACTTCAGTTGTACCTTCGTATGTTATACATAACCTATCCCAAATTTCCTTTCCCGTTGTACAAGTAGAAACACGCATATAGTCTTCAGATTTCAAAGCACAAAAGAAACAGTTCAAACATTTTGCATTCAACTGTGCTAAATCACGATCATCAAACGTCCAATCAGCAAATGGCAATTCAGTTTTCACATTGTTAATCATTCGAAAAGGTGGTTCGTATCCATCCTTAACTAACATCCACATGCGATAATCAATAGATTACAGAAAAGTAGACATGCGTGTTTTCCAAAAATCAAAAGGAATATTGTCAAACAACGGTGGTATGGTAAAAGAATAACCTTCAGCAGTATTACGATTATTACAGTTAGCCATGGATCAAATTCAAAAGTTTTTAAACCTAAATTTTGAATCCCTCTCTGATAATACTTGAAAGTTCGAAAGGGATGTTAAGCCCTAGTGAACTAGTCCCGAGGCTAACCAAGAGGGGGGGTGAATTGGTTATTTAAAAATTTCACGATAACAACAAAAATCTTTTCGATACTTAGCAGCGGAAACAAGTAAACAAGAACGAAAAGATCAACCAAAGATATTCACCCAAGCAGTTTATATTGAAAAGTAAAGTACAAAACTGAATCAAAAAAGCAAATCAGATTTTATAGTGGTTCTGTCAACTTGACCTACGTCCACTCCTCGGAGCCTCCCCTCCGGATATTGCACTAAACAAAAGTGACTCTCCTTTTGCTCCCACAGCAAGGCGGAGAAGTCTGTACAAAACACCTCCTTTTCACCACACGGTGAGGCAGAGAACCTGACCTCCTTTCGCTTCCTCCTGAAGCAGGCAGAGAACCTTCGAGCTCCTTTTGCTTCCACCTGAAGCGGGCAGAGAACCCCGGATCTTCTTACGAATGATCCTCCCATGAAGAACACTGACTAGACGACAGACGAAGAGTGGAGAAGACGACTCTGATCCGTGCTTGGAGCAACCTTAGTGAATCCCTCACTAACTCCCCCTCACAAGATCTCTTCTCTCTCTCCCAACTCTCTCTTCTCTTTAGGGTTTCTCAGGGAAGGAAGGTAGCAAAAGATTTTTCCAAAATTTGGAAAAAGTTCTTTTAAAGGAGGGCTTAAAATTTGCCCTAAATCTCAACTGGTCGGCCAAGATCGTCCAGGACGATCGGTAGATCGTCCAGGACGATCGGTAGATCATCCAGGACGATCGGTAGATCGTCTTGTACGATCAGTTCAAATTCAGTTGATTCAGTCTGTACGATTAGGCTCTTCTGGACGATAAGTAGAAAAAGTTATTCATATCGTCCCGTACGATACGGCGATCGTCCGGGATGATTAGTGCAAATTGAGGAAAATCGTCCAGAAGACAGTTCGGGTCGTCTAGAGAAATCTGTGCTGGACGACCAAAAAATGACTTGATCATCCAGGACGATGGAAACATCGTCCTGTACGATTAGTTCAAAAAGGCCCAAAATCGTCCTGAACACAGTTCGGGTCGTACAGCTGAAATGCACAAGACGATCACGATCATCCGGGACGATCCTGCGATCGTCTAGGACAATGTGATCGTATCAATTAAACATTAATTGCTTTCCTTAATTACCAGACTAATTTAGGCATGATTGTAGTGAATCGTCCAGGATGATACACGTATCGTCCGGGACGATCAGACCAAAATACTTAAAATAAAACTTGCCTAACTTAATCTGGCGGCTGGGAATTTTTGATTTGAGCATATCATCCCGTACGATCCCAAGATCGTCCAGGAAGATCTGCTTAATCAGACCCTCTTAACTTAGTCGCCCTAATTAGGATTTCTATTTTAACTGGATCGTCTAGGACGATGCGACTATCGTCCAGGACGATCTGAACAAAAATTGAACAGAAACTCTAACTCACTCAATCTCTCTCCCTGAATGTGTGTGTGCAAGGTTACTTAGCTAGGGACTCAGTTACATTACAATTGACTCAATAAAAGGAAAAATCATACAGTTGACACACTTGGACCCGATCTTGAGTTGGCTTGAGTGGCCCGCGGTCTTTTGTGCATGAAACAGATTAGCCAAGCAAAACACACTGGAAACATGTTTGTCATCATCAAAACCAGATTTGCAACATAAACACAATGGTGCTTCGCTAATATTATTAAACGAATAATGTGTCAAGCATGTTAAAGATCATGCAAGAAATCACTTTCGAAGATAGTGGACTGAAATACCATTTGTTTATTATCATTTTCTTATGAATAAGAGAAGTTATCTTTTCCCTTTTTATAAAAAGAAGAATTTAAAAAATGAACTTCAAAAATAGAGGCTTATAGCCTCCCTTTGTATTTGAAAAACATATGACAATAACCCTTGCTTTTCACTTAAACAAGATCACCACACGTTTAAACATATTTCTCAAGATTCAAATTAATCACTAACCACAACATCATGAAGTCTTTCATTCTCTCCCTGAATGCAGCTTTTGCTGAGAAACAAAAAGGAGAATTAATACAACCACTCAAGGAAAAGAAATAAAAAAGTGCAGCCATCCAACAGAGCAAAATGCAACCACCATAAAATTTTGGAAGAATGAAATAAGTTCAGAGAGATGCTCATGAATTTTCCTTAAGAATATATATCATAAGAAACAAGTCACTACTTAAGCATAAATGGATAAAATCTATCATGAGAAGTTTTGATTGAATCCACCATTGTAAAAAATGCGAATGTATTTTCTGTGAAAGGATTGAAACAACATAACAAAATAAGAAATTGTTTCTTGGAAGCTGACATGCATGTGTATATCTAATTGGAAAACAATTGGATAAAATATAAGAAGTGGATCTTGCAATCATATAGTACCTCTCCATTACTTCAGAAGACAACAATCACCAAATTATGCATTCTTTGAAGATTTAGAAAAGTGTAATCATGCTCTTTTCTTCTTCTACTTCTTCTTCTTCGTTTGAATTTAAAATGTGAGAGAGAAATATCATTCTAATCATATCTCCTTTTCAAAAGATAACCTAAAAGGTGCATTAGAAATTCCAAATCATAAAAAATATATCATGGTTTCTTACTTGGCTTTATGTAAGAAATAGAAATCAATCCCTTTTTCAACACAAAATCTTGTAATATAAAGTCAAATATAAAAAAAACTTTTAGCCATATTGGAGTGAGCAACATCCATCTAATTTGGGAAAATAAATTCAAGATAATACCAAGAAAAGAAAAAAAGAAGTTAGGGTTGTTTTTATCCTCAATAACAACTCATTTAAGATTTCAAATAATCATAAAATCTCAAATCATAGATCAACTCCAGCCATTTGGATTCAAATAAAGAAAATGTAAGGAAGTAGCAAGAAGAAGAAGAAGAAGAAGAAGAAGATGGAGAAGATAGAGAAGGAGATGGAGAGGAAGATGGGGAAGGAGATGGAGAGGAATATGGGGAAGGAGATGGAGAGGAAAATGAATGAGGACATTAGTGGATTGTACTCATCTCTCTCATTGAATCACAAGCCTCTGCCTCTCACACTATTGTCCACCATCTCACTGACTCTCTGGATCACACGAACAAAATCAAGGTTTGAATGCCCTTAGATAGCCCACCTCCCACTCTTTTAATCCCTATAAACTTCTAATGTGGGACAAATGACCATCCTACCCTCATCCTTGATTTTAAATTTAAAGGCTTGGATCAAATCATGATTTAGAGGGGGATTTAAGGGCTGAGATTTGAAGATGAATTTTAGAAGAATTGAAGGATTAATTTTGAAAAAGAGCTGAATTAAACTTTGCAAAATTATTAGATTTTTAGTTTTAGAAAAGTTTAATTGAATATATTCAAACTAATCGATGCTGATTGAATTTTGGATTGGGTAATGATAGCTCAAATCAAGTTGATCAAGGCATCGAGCTTTAGATTATGTTTCATTCAAGTTGAATTGACTTGATTTTGCTCATTTAAATTTATTCAATTAATAACCAAATTAATTTTTGATAATTTCAACTCGTGCTGATTTGAATCGACTAATCGAGGCCCAAAAATTTTATTTGATTATTAATTACATTAATTTGGGTATGAATCAACTCAATTTAATAATCAATAGTAACATTGGGGTTAAATTTTCCTTGAATTGAGTTGAATCAAGTTTGACATCATCTAATTAACTTTGTATAGTCAAGTCAACTTAGATTAATATGAATATAATTCAATTTTAAATTTTAACAATGATTGATGAGATGATTTGCTTTTCCAAATTTGAGGGAAATAAATGGACCCCCAATATATATAGTAAAATGAAGTTATACTACACATATTGACGTTGACTGAATCAAATGAGATTTAGGAGTTAAAGTTTGAGGTGTTGATTGAGACTGAAATTCCAAATAGGATTTGGAGATTTGCATTGAATTTGATGAAAGTTTGAAGGAGAGAATTTTTTGAAGGTGGACATGATTGTGAATGAAAGTTCTCTTCCCTCCTACTGACTACAATAGCTAGCTACTATTTTACGAGGGATTTAGGTGATGTTGTGCCTGTCATTTTCTAGGAGAAGGAAAATAAACTTGTTTGTAAAGCTAATTTTGGAAAGAAGATACTTGAATATGAATGAGTTTTCATTTTATATCAGGAATATTTCTCTTTTCAAATGACTACAATAGCTCGCTACTACTTTGCTATGGATTTAAGTGCTGTCGTGCCTGCCATTTTCTAGGAGAAGGAAAACAAACTTGTTGGCAAAGCCAATTTTGGAGAAGAAGATACTTGAATATGAATGAGTTTTTCTTTTTATATCAGGAATCTTTTTCTTTTCAAATGACTACAACAACTCACTATTATTTTCCTAAGGATTTAAGTATTGTCATGTGTGTCCCTTTTTTAGAGAAAGAGAAGAAATTTATTAATGGGGACTTCTTTTTAAAACCATTTAGAAAGGGGCCTAAAAGGCTTTATCCCATACCAGTGATTGAATCCTTAAGAAAAGGAAGCACGGGGACTCACACCTAACCTTAACAAACTAAAATTGTTTTATATAATTTTTAGTAGAGGAAGCATAGGGACTCATACCTATCCTCAAGTCTAAAGGATGCCTATAGGGAACTTATACCTAATAGGCTTATTTCTTCTGAATTTTATTTACCTGTAGATCTAAATGAAGGAAGCACATGAACTCATACCTAACATTTGGATGCTAAAAAGGTGACTAAACTAGGATGGGGCCTAACAGACTTAAATCTTATACTAGCCAGCCCTAGGAGATAGGAAGCTAAGGGATTCACTCCTATTCCTAATAAATTAGAAGGAATTCAATTTATCTTTAGGTCTAAAGATAGGAAGAATAGGGTCTCACACCTAATCCCTATACACTAAAGATGATTGAGTTATGAAGGGGCCCAGCCAGCTTAAATCTAACAATAGCAAACCAAGGTCTTAGGAAATAGAATGCTCAGGGACTCACACATATTCATAATAGACCAAATTTCTTTTAAGGTTTTCAATGACTAACCTAACTAGAAAGCACAGGGACTCACATCTAATTAGAGAAACAAGTCAAGGACATAGTCTACCTAAACCTCTAGGATATGGTAAAGTCTATTTAACCATGTTTTGATTTTAATGCTAGGATGGTGCCATGAGGGGCTTTCTCCATCACTAGCGGATCTAATCCTAAGAAAAGGAAGCATAGGGACTCACACCTAGCCTTAATAGCTTGGATGGTGACTAACTATGATGGGATCAAAGAGGCTTAAATCTAACAATAGTCAGTCTAGATCCTAAAAGATAGGAAGCTCGGAGACTCAAACCTATCACTAAAAATCTAAGGGAAATTTGATTTACCTTTAGGTCTAAAGACAAGAAGTATAGGGTCTCACTCCTGATCATTAAAAACTAAAGATGACTAAGCTATGAATGGTCCCAATAAGCTTAAATTCAATAATAGCTAGTAAAGGTTAAAGGAAAAAGGAAGCTCAGGGACACACATCTATTCCTAATATAGCAAATTTCTTTTATGTTTTCAATGACTAACTTAGATAGAAAGCATAAGAACTCACATCTAATTAGGGGAACTAGTCAAGGAGACAGTCTGCCTAAACCTTTAGGATTTGGTATGGTTTATCTAATCAGGATTTAATTTTAATGTTAGGATGGTGCCATGAGAGGCTTTCTACAACACTAACAGATCTAATCCTAAAGAAAGCAATCACAAGGACTCACACCTTACCTTAAAAGACTAGATGGTGACTAACTATGATGGGGATAAAGAGGCTTAAATCTAACACTTGTTAGTCTTGATCCTAGGAGGTAGCAAGCTCAGAGACTCACACCTACTCCTAATAGATTAAATTTCTTTTTGATTTTCAATGACTATCCTAGATTGAAAGAGCAGGGACTCACATCTAATTAAGGGAACTATCTCCAACGATTTGGCAAAAACTATATAACCATGATTTGATTTTAATGTTAGGATGGTGCCATGAGGGGCTTACTCAACCACTAGCGAATATAATCCCAAGGAAAGGAAGCACAAGGACTCACACCTATCCTTACATGATTAGATAATTTGATTTTAAATTTTAAACTTACTTGAATTTTGAAATTTGGATTTAGTATTGAGTTTTGATAGAGATTTTGAGTTTGATTTTTGAGAAATTTTGATTTGATTTTTTTTTCTTCTTTTTTTAACCTCAAAAATGAATTTGAAGATTTTTTTTAATTAAAAGAATTTTTATTGATTTTAAATTTTATCTACATCAAGCATAATATTTCTTGAGGTACTGCCCACTAACAGGAAGTATTGGATGGTTTCCTTTGTAATCAATTAATTGAAAGGAACCTCCCCCCATAAACTTCCACTATAATAAATTGTCCCTCCCACATTGGTTTAAACTTTTAATTGATCTTTTGATGGGCTAGAATTGGTCTCCAAAGAAACACGACCAAGTCTCCAACTTTGAATGTTCTTCGGTGAACCAACTTATCATGAGCCTAAACCATCTGTGCTTTATAAAATTCAAGATTTTGTTGAGCCTTCAAGCTTCTCCAATCAAAGTCATTCATTTTATTTGGTTGTTATTTGATTTTTCACGATAATTCTCAATAAGGGTAACTGCACTTCCAAAGGGAGAACAGCCTCAGACCTGTTGATTAAAGCAATTGGAGTATATTGGGTCGGTGTCCTATAAGTGGCTCGATAGGCTCATAAAACTTCCACCAACTGCTCATGCCATTAATGTTTATTATCATCTAGAGTTTTCTTTTTGATTTACACTAGATTTTTATTGAATACCTCAGCCAACCCATTTGCATGTGGGTAATAGATTATTGAGTATCTCTAATCAATACCATGGTGATGGAAAAAATCATTGATTTTGGTATACTTGAATATAGACTCATTATCGGATATGATTTTGTGGGGTACTCCGAATCAATATATGATATAGTCATGAAAGAATTTTAGCACATGGTGTGATATTACTTATTGTAAGGGAATTGCTTTTTCCCATTTAGAGAAGTAATCTATCGTAGCTAAAATGAAGCGATGACCTTTTGAAGAAGGAGGATCAATAGGCTTGATAATATCTATGCCCAAACTTTTGAAGGGCCATAAAGCTATCGTGGGATGCAAAATTAGGCAGCTGATATAAAACCACACCAAGAACTTGACATTGATGACAACATCTTACAATTTTTAGGCAATTGTCAATCATTAATTTTCAGTTTCATTTTAGGGCTAGATTACGAGGAACCACATAATCCGGCATGTACCTCATTCATGATCTTTAGGGCCTCACATCTATCAAAAATAATGAAGCTACATCTGATCAAATGATTGTCAGTATAAAGTTTCATTAACAAGTGTATGTGACAAAGAACATTTTTTGATTTGATTGGAAAGCAATTTGTCCTTGGGAAGTTTACCTTCTCGTCGATAATCTCTAAAGGCTATCTTCAATAATTTTCTTCTTTGTATTAGTAGATAAGATTTAAGATGACTTTTTATTGATGTACTCTAAATCTATAGGAGAAAAAACCTATCAGTTCTAAATTTCTATAGGAATGGAATCATTTTCTAGATTTCTTTGTGATCTTTGCTAAGGCATTTGCCACAAAATTACTTCCATGGGGAATTCTATGCAAAGTTATAATAGGATTCTTTTCAAGAAGATGAGTTGTATATTGGCAATATTTCAGAAGTATGGGATTCAAAACTTTCTAGGTTCTAGCAATCTGATTAATAACCAACTCGGGATCTCCAAAGATTTTAATTTCCTTTATTTCCATCAAAATTGTAAGTTCCAAACTAATTATCAGAGCCTCATATTCGGATTCATTGGGGTTTATGGTTTGGGATCAATGTTTAGGGTTTAACATAATAAAAGGCTGACATCTTTTGGAGAGATTTAAAATAAAACACCTTAGGTATGCCAACCTACCTTGACGAGAACATAACTAGGTAAGACTCTTTGGAGGTGGCATGTCAAAAATGGCCTTAATCTTTACATGGACAATTTTAAGTCCATGGTGCTTCACTATAAAGCTCAAAAAAAAATTCGAAGTGACACCAAAGGTGCACTTTAAGGGATTCATTTTGAGATCATAACGATATAACCGTTCAAAAATAGTTCTCAAATCATACAAATGAGCCTCTTTGACTTTACTCTTAACAACTAAATCATCGATGTAACATTCCACATAATTAGGAATTAGGTTATCAAAGATCTTGGTCATGGCACGATGGTAAGTTGCACTGGCATTTTTAAGTCTAAATTGCATCACCTTGTAATAAAAGATTCCTACAGATGTTCTAAATGATGAGTTTCTATCAGATTTTGGAGCCATCTTGATTTGGTTATAACCAGATGAACTATCCATAAATGAAAAAATAGCCTACGAGGAGGTAGTGTCAACCATGAGTTTTGGTATAAGCAACGGGAACTCATCTTTAGGACATGCCTTATTTAGATCCCTATAGTCAACATAAAGTTAAATTTGGCCACTCTTCTTTCAAATTAGTATGATGTTAGCTACCCAAAAGGGGTATTTCCCCTCTCTAATAACATTGGCCTTGACCAATTTCTTTACTTCTGAAATAACTTATTGTTCATTTTCAAGGTGTGTGTGCCCAGGTGCCTGCTTAACAGGAATGGCATCAGGTTGCATCTCGAGTTTATAGATTGCTACTTCGGGGGATATGCCTAGCATTTCATCATATGACCAAGCAAAGCAATCCTTAAATTCAAAAAAAAAAATTGATTAAATAATTTGACTTATCCTTCCTTAATTAAGAACTAATGAAAGTAGGATGGAAATCATCTTCTATTCCAAGGTTGATTTGTTTTAATTCATCAATTATAAATTTAATTTCTTCTTCGAGTTCAGGGGGGCTAGAATCCCTAACTTAAAGCTCATCTGAATCATCCAATGTCTCTAAAATAAACTCATTGAAAGAGCCAATGGTTTTAGTAAAGATTTTATCAAATTCATGATGATTAGTTATCATAAAGAAATATTCATCATCGTGGAATGCACCAATGGTGCCAAAGCCAATACTGCTCCTTAACATTCTTTCATTTTTAGTGGTACCTAGCTTGACCCTTACACCATTGACATGGTGTGAGACCTTTAAAAACATAATTTTTTACGTAAGGAGTAAAGTAGCCAAAAGGTAATTCCATTAATTCATTAAAATCTTCTTCCTCAAGCTTCACATCAACTTCAACACTTAAGGTGGGTGGACAAAGAAAGAACTTCTATACCCTTCCAACTTCATCAATAAGACTAGGAGAACCCTTTACTACTAACCCTATAACCATGTCAATAGACAGTGGGGTCAACGCCAAGGTTTTAACTCTTTATTCAACCTTTCATATATAGTAAATTTAGATTCATCACTTTTTGAATGATCTTCCTCTAGATCGCTAACTGATTCTATAGTGATATTGAATTTTAGAGGGGGTTTATTTTACTATAATTGAAAGTAATTTTTGTACCTCATACATTTAAATCACTGTCTGAATTTGACTCTAATTCAATGTGCATTACTGTTACTTTTCTTTGTAATGAAGCATAACCTTGACCACGTACTCTTTTGTCCATCCTCCCACCACTTAGAGGATAAATGTTTAGAGGCCTCAAATCATAGTTTTGATTTCAGCTTCGTCATACTTTCTTTTCTTTCTTTTTTCCTTTTCATTCACTTTTTATTTTCATTTGTTTTACTTTCCTTTATTTTGTTCCTCCTCTTTAGTTCTATTTTCACTTTTGGAACAGACAGTTGAGCCTTTGGGAGTGTAGTATGTAGCATCTTCATAAATCCCTTCCTCATGGATAAAAAATGGTTGCAGATCACCTTTAATCACATGTTCAATGCCAACACATTGGTGCTTGATGCACTGGTAAAGGGTAGATGGGACCATTCTGCACTGATAAATCCAAAGTCTAGCTAAGAGTGCATTAAAGGACATTTCTGAATCAATTATATGAAATTTAGCTTTGATTTTCAACTCTCAAATTTCGAGCAACAAGGAAATTGAACCTAAAGCCCTCTCACTTTTCTCACCATCTTGCCAGTACTAAGTTTACATGAATTAACCCTACAATAAGCAAGAATCTTTATGTTAATAATGTTGATCGATGCACCTGAATCAATAAGGACTCTAGACAACATGAAGTTCTCCACATTTATAGAAATATATAGCAGGTGATTGTGATTAGCCATACCCAAAATTAAATCCTCATCAGAGAAAGTTACTCCTGGGACTACCTTAAAGTACAAAGCTTCATTTTCTAAGGTTATACCTAGCTGAGCTAGGCAAATCTTAGGGTCTAAAAGTGCTTTAATTAGAGACTCCCTCATTTCTTTTGAGAGAATAAAGGTGTCATAAATTCTTAGCATAGCTGAAACTTTCTAAAGTGAGCTTGAATGTTATCATCAAACTTTGGAACATTAGGATTATAACCCAGTGCACTTGGAGAAGGGTTTGGTTGCTGAGTAGAGGGATGAATATGATCTTTGAATCTGACTTGCTTGACCTTCTCATTAGTTGGTAACCTAGGTGGTAAGACCTTTTCACTATAAAGTTATACTTCCATAATCTCCTTGAGATGACAATCTATCGTAGGGTCTACACTACCCTTAGGTGACTCTTAGTTAATCACTAATGAGGCATCTAAATATGAGAAATCTACCATGATAGGATTCCCTTGGAAGTTAATATCAGGTATCCCTATTTAATAAGAACACAGGTTCATTATCCTCATTAGACATTAAGGTTAAAAGATTAAATTTTGAGGAATTTTGATTGATCACTGCCAGATCGGGATCAAATTTATCATTGTTATTATTTTTTATTACTATTTATTTTTTCATTACTAACCATCAAGATGTAAGCAGAAGGATTTTTCATTTCTTTATGACCCTTTGTTCTTAGAGGAACAAAGTAAAAGTCATATAAAGTCAATGGGGATAAGGATTTTATTTCCCCATCCATCGTATGAATACATTTCTTTTCATCTATGTCTTTATTATTGTATGAATACATTCTCTTTTTTATTTATAGTAATTCCTAAAACTACTGAAGAGGAAATTATCCCAACATCCTCCTATGATACCTCTAGCTCAACTGTTGTGAATCTAGTTTTAAGGGTTACAATTTTGATGATAGCAAACATTTCTATTTCTGGTTGTCTATTTAATCTTTCAGGTATGCAGGATCAATTGCAAGTTCAAGCTAGTCCAATATCGAGTCAGTCTATTTTGAAATTTAGGTCCAATGTACTTTTTTATCTTTATTGAGTCAAATACTATGTAACTTATCCCCTAGCTAAGTAACCTTGCACACACACACTCAGGGGGAGAGCTTGAGTGAATTAAAGTTTCTGTTCATTTTTTGTTCAGATCATCTTGGACAATATTAACATCGTCCTAGACGATCCAGCAAAAATAAAAACCCTAATTAAGATGATCATATTAAGTTGGTTTGATTAAGCTGATCGTCCTAGATGATATCAGTATCGTACAGGACGATAGGCTTAAATCAAAAATTCTTAGCCGCCAGATTAAGTTAGGCAAGTTTTATTTTAAGACATTTGGTCTGATCGTCCAGGACAGTACGTGTATCGTCCGGGATGATTTGTCACAATCATGCCTAAATTAGTCTGGTGATTAAGGAAAGCAGTTAATATTTAATTGATACGATCATATCGTCTGGGATGATCGTAATATCATCCAGGACTATCATGACCGTCCAGTGCATTTCACCTATACATCCAGAGCGGTGATCAGGATGATTTTGGTTGTTTTTGAACTTATTATATAGGATGATAGAGATATCATCCCGGATGATCAGGTAATTTTGAGATCATCCTGCATGTTTCACTTATACGTCCAGAGCGGCTCAGGATGATATTGTGTGGTTTTGAACTAATCATACAAGATGATAGATATATCATCCGGGATGATCAAGTCATTTTGAGATCGTCCAACACAAGTTCCCCTGGACATCCAGAGCAGTCTTCTGGACAAAATTTTTGATTTACACTAATCATCCTGGATGATCGCAGAAGCGTACGGGACGATCTGAACAACTTTTTTCTACTAATCGTCCAGAAGAACCAAATAGTCTAGGCTGATACATGTGATTTTGAACTGATCGTACAGGATGATCCGTCGATCGTCCTGGATGATATGTGCCGAGCAGTTGAGATTTAGGGCAAATTTTGAGCCCTCCTTTAAAAGATCTTTTTCTTCTAACAAGAAAAATCTTTTGCCACTTTCCTTTCTAGAGAAACCCTAGAGAGAGAGATTTTGGGAGAGAGAGAGAGGAGCTTGTAAGGGGGAGTTTATGAGGGATTCACAAAGGTTACTCTAAGCAAGGATCAGAGTCATCTTCTCCATTCATCATCTCTCATCTTGTTTGTGTTTTCTGTGGGAGGATCGTTCGCAAGAATATCTGGGTTCTCTGCCCGCTTCAAGAGGAAGCGAAAGGAGTTCAAGTTCTCTGCCTGCTTCAGGAGGAAGCGAAAGGAGTCCGGGTTCTCTGCCTGCTTCAGGAGGAAGAGAAAGGAGTTCAGGTTCTCTACCTCACCGGGTTGGTGGAAAGGAGTTTTTGTACAGGCTTCTCTGCCTTGCTGTGGGAGCAAAAGGAGAGTCACTTTTATGTTAGTGCAATACCCGTAGGGGAGGCTCCAGTAAGTGGACATAGGTCAAGTTGATCGAACCACTAAAAATTCTGGTGTGTTCTTTCTTATTATTTTCTGCACTTTACTTTTCTGTTATTATCTGCTTGGGTAAAATATGTGATTTATCTTTTCATTTCTATGTTTACTTATTTCTACTGCAAATTACCGAAAAGATCTTTGCTGTTGCCCAAGAATTTTTAAATGACCAATTCACCCCCCTCTTGGTTAGCCTCGGGACTAGTTCATCAGGGCTTAACATCCCTATCAAACTTTTAAGTGGTATCAGAGCGGGATTCAAAAATTAAGTTTAAAAACTTTTGAATTTGATCCATGGCTAACTTTAGTAATCGTAATACTACTGAAGCTTATTCAATTACATGATCGCCATTATTTGATAACATCACTTTTGATTTTTGAAAAGCTCGCATGTCCACTTTTCTTCAATCAAATGATTATCGCATGTTGATGCTTGTTAAGGATGGCTATGAACCACCTTTCAGAATGATTAACAATGTTAAAACTGAACTGTGTTTCACTGATTGGACTATTGATGATCGTAACTTAGCCCAACTGAATGCCAAATGTTTAAACTATTTTTTCTGTGCTTTAAAATCTAAGGATTACATGCGTGTTTCTACTTGACCAACGGGTCAAGAAATTTGGGATAGATTGTGCATCACTTATGAAGGTACAACTGAAGTCAAATAGTCTAGGTTAAACATATTGCTTCTTGACTATGAACTTTTTTGCATGAAACCTACTGAATCTATTTCTGAAATATATACGAGATTAAATCAATTGTCACTTGTTTGCATGCTTTAGGAAGAGAACTTACAAACTATGAAAAAGTGAACAAGATTTTGAGATGTTTGCCTTCTTTATTTGATGCTAAGATAATGCAATTACTGAATCAAAATATTTGAACAATTATTCTACTGATAACTTACTTGGGTCAGTCATTTCTTACGAGCAAGGGGTGAACCAAAAACAGCTTGATGTAGGTGAGAAGAAGAAGGAGAAAACTGTGGTACTGAAGGCCAACGATACTGACACTGATTCTTTTGGGTCTGATAGCGATGATGTTTCCTTAATCACTAGGCAATTCAAAAGCATTCTAAGGAAGAAACCTAAGAACTTTCCGAAGTGGAACAAGGGTAAGTCCAGTAAAAATTTTAAAGGTTCATCTTATACTGTTTGTTTTGAATGGAGGAAGCATGAACACATTAAGGTTGATTGTCCTACACTTAAAGCTCACCCAAGCAAGGAAAAGGGTGAGGAGAAACCCAAATTTAGGAAGGATAAGAAGTGAATTCAAAAGGTATTCTGGACAGATTCTACATCTAACTCCTCTAAGACTGAACATGAAGAGGAGGAAACTAACTTGTGTTTGATGGCAGATGATCATCCTGGTCAGTCTGACCAGGAAGAGGTATGTGAGCTTACTTATGATCAATTATTTGAAGTGTCTGAAAGAATTCACGCATCGTATAGGAACTTAAGAAATTGCATGCTAGCCTGAAATTGGATTTCTTAACCTTGCAAAAAGAGCATGATTCTGTAGTTAAAGATCATTCTACACTTGATAGCAATCACATGTCTTTACTTGATGAATTTGATGAACTGAACAAAAAGTATTCTAATCTGATTACTGAGCATGATTCATTGAAATTCTCGCATGTTGATTTAGAAAGAGCTTTTAAAAAATTAGACAACATGGCATGTGAAGTGGAGAGTAGTAATGGAGCATTGAAATTTAAAATTGTAAGTCTTAACAAGGATAATGAATTTTTAAGAGTAAAAATTACTGCTTTTGAGAAAAATGAAACACCTCCTACTTTTGCACAGTTTTATGCACCTCTACCTTTTGAAGAATTTGTTTTAAAATGATCAAAGCATGTTTCATACAAACCTAGGAAGAGGCACTATCACCCACGTAGATTAGTTAACCCTTTTCCTGGTATTAGATATTTTTCTTATGGCATGTTAGGACACATCTCCCACACCTGCATTGTTCACCATAGTGCACATTGGGTGTGGAGGTCAAAATTGCCTGTTTCACAGCTCAGCACACATGCATTGCATTCTTCTTTTCATAAGAAGGAACCCAAACAAGTTTGGGTTCCTAAATCTTACATTTGATGATTTTGTAGGGGTGCTCTCACACAAGATCTCGTGAGAGTATGTGGTACCTAGACAACAGATGTTCAAGACACATGACTGGAGATGCAAATCAGTTCATTTCGCTGGAGGCCAAAGCTAGAGGCAAGGTTACACTTGGAGACAACACCACCAGGAGGGTGGTAGGAGCAGGTATAATTTGTGATTCAATGAATTTTATGATTGACAATGTTTTTCTTGTAGATGGATTAAAACACAACCTACTAAGCATCAGTCAACTCTGTGTCAAAGGATACAATATCAAATTCCTACCCACTTGCTGCATTTTAAGCTTAAATGACA
This sequence comes from Dendrobium chrysotoxum, assembly GCA_019925795.1. Lineage (NCBI taxonomy): Eukaryota > Viridiplantae > Streptophyta > Magnoliopsida > Asparagales > Orchidaceae > Dendrobium > Dendrobium chrysotoxum. The sequence continues at coordinate 25,084,849 of CM034298.1, read as the reverse complement.
AAATTATTTTGCAGGGACAAAGGATCAACAATGTCTACATGCTGGATGTAAGTTGCTTTAAAGCTGATAATTCAATTTGTTTAAAAACTACTAGTGATGAGTCTTGGTTGTGGCACAGGAGATTATGTCATGCCAGTATGAAAACCCTTAGAAGGGTCACCCAAAAGGACTTAGTTAGAGGTGTCCCCAAGCTTAAGTTCACTAAGGACCACCTGTATGATGCCTGTCAATTAGGGAAGCAAGTGCAGTCCTCCTTTCACTTTGTTAAGGACATTGGAACATCTAGACCTTTAGAAGTCCTTCACATGGATCTCTTTGGACCCATTAGCACTGCCAGCTTAGGGGGGAAAGTCTATAGTTTTGTGATTATTGATGATTACTTGAGGTTCACTTGGATTAAATTTCTGTCACATAAATCTGAGTCATTTGACGAATTTAAGTCCTTCTCTACTTGGATTCAGAGGAAGTTAGGTTGTGAGATCTTGACTATTCATAGTGATCATGGTGGAGAGTTTGAAAATTTGAAGTTTGGATCTTTCTACAGGAGCGAGGGATTAGTCACAATTTTTTAGCTCCTAGGACCCCTCAGCAGAACGGGGTAGCTGAAAGGAAGAATAGGACCTTAGTGGAAGCCGCTAGAGTCATGCATGCTGAGTATTCACTTCAAAATACTTTTGGGCTGAAGCAGTGAACACTGTCTGTTATATGCTGAATAAGGTGAATGTTAAATCCAATCTGAATAAGACACCTTATGAGATCATTAAGGGTAGAACTCCAAACCTGTCCTACCTCTATGTCTTTGGCTGAAAGATTTTCATTCTGAATAAGGGAAAATCATCCTTAGGAAAGTTTGAACCCAAATCTGATGAAGGAGTGTTCTTAGGCTATTCTAATGTGGGGAAATCATTTAGGGTGTTTAATAAGAGGACTTTGGTGGTGGAAGAGACAACTCATGTGGTGTTTGATGAATCTGATCCTAAGGAGACTAGAGTTGAGGTAGAAGAAGAGGTAGGGGAGATTACCCAAGGGGTTAAAAATACAAATTTGGAGGAAAGGGTAGAACCTTAAAACACTTTGCCTAGAGATTGGAGATATTCTTCGAGTCATCCTAAAGAACTGATCTTAGGAGACCCTTCTGAAGGTGTTAAGACTAGGCATGGACATAGGAAGGAAGTAAACCACTCTGCCTTTATCTCAATGACTGAACCCACCAACATTAATCAACCCTTTCTGATGAGTTTTGGATCTTAGCTATGCAAGAGGAATTGAATTTATTTGTAAGGAACGATGTTTGGGAGTTAGTAGAAAGACTTAGGAATCAAACTATAGTGGGAACCAAGTGGGTCTTTAAGAATAAGATGAATGATTCTGGTGTGGTGGTTAGGAATAAGGAAAGATTGGTGGCTAAGGGGTATAATCAGATTGAAGGGATTGATTTTAAGGAGACCTTTGCCCCTGTAGCTAGATTGAAAGCCATTAGGGTGCTACTAGCCTTTGTCTGTTAAAAGGGATTTAAGCTGTTTCAAATGGATGTCAAGAGTGCCTTCTTAAATGGGATAATAAAAGAGGATGTTTTTGTGGAATAACCCCCAAGTTTTGGCAGTTCCCAATATCAAAATCATGTTTATAAATTAAAAAAGGCCTTACATGGATTGAAACAGGCACCCAGAGCTTGGTATGAGAGGCTTAGCACATTTCTGTTAGAAAGAGAGTTTGTTAAGGGGAGCACAGACACCACCCTTTTTCTGAGGAGAGTAGGGGATGATTTACTCATTGTCTAAATCTATATTGATGATATAATTTTTGGATCTTGTGATAAATATTTATGTGATGATTTTTCTAAAATAATGACTAAGGAGTTTGAGATGAGTATGATGGGAGAATTATCCTACTTTTTGGGGTTTAGCATAAGGCAACTGGATGATGGAACCTTTCTCAATCAATCTAAATACACTAAGGGCATTTTGAAGAAATATGAAATGGACAAATCCAAGCCAATCAATACTCCCATGAGCTCCTCTATTCAGTTAGATAAGGATTCAAGTGAAAAATCTGTTGATTAGAAGAAGTATAGAGGAATAATTGGATCACTGCTTTACCTGACTGCTAGCTGACTTGATATTATATTTAGTGTTTATCTTTGTGCTAGGTTTCAGGCTGATCCTAAAGAATCCCACCTGAATAATGTTAAGAGAATTCTTAGATATCTTTTAGGGACCCCAAACCTAAGAATCTGGTACCCTAGGCACAACACCTCTTTTGAGATTATTAGATATTCTAATTCTGACTTTATAGGTTATAGGGTGGATATAAAAAGCACTTCTAAAACTTATCAATTCATAGGACAGTCGTTAGTCTCCTGGTTCAGTAGAAAATAGAACTCAGTTGCACTTTCCACTGCTGAAGTTGAGTACATTGCCTTAGAAAGTTGTGTGTCTCAAGTCCTTTGGTTAAAGCAACAAGTTTTGGATTTAGGATTACCAGTGGGCACAGTTTTTGTTCTATGTGATAATACTAGTGTCATCTGCTTTTTTAAGAATATAATCCAACATTCTAGAACAAAACATATTGATATAAGGCATCACTTCATTAGGGACCATGTTACAAAAGGGGATATTGAGCTACATCATGTAGCAACTAAAAATCAGTTGGATGGCATATTTACTAAACCACTGGCCTTTGACTCATTCAGTATTTTAAGGACCAGATTAGGTGTGATTGACATAAATGCTTGATTCTGATGACTACTGATTTCTGATTTATCTATTTTTCATTATATTTCTGTTAGTTGTTTGATTTGATTATCTATTTCCTGTTGGTTTTTGTTTTTTTCTATTGATTTTCATTTTAGTCTTATTGTTAGTTTGATTCGAGTATTTATTTTGATGTGATTTCCTACTTATTTTTTACTTACTGTTTTATTCCTTTCAAAATTCAATCACTGCTCACTACTGCTGATAAATTGAAGTTCTGACTGAAATTTTTGCCTTATTTTTTGGTTTGGAAGCTTGTAAGCAGTGATTGATTTCACTGGATCTGTTAAAGGGAAGAAACATTGATGATTGTTTCTCTTCCTCTAACTCCTTTAATAGTGTATTGTTCCTTTTGGATAAAAATCTTCTTCAAAATTAAAAAATTAGTTTTTGAAATAGAGATCTATTTTATCTTCCTGCAGTAATCTACCTTATATGAATAGTGTTTTCAAAGTTTTAAGTCATTGTTATGATTTTCTGAACCAACTGATTGCACTTATCATATGATGTATGATTTTTGTTTTGTGAATTACTCTTCCTTATTATAGAGAGTGAACTTTGTCATCTCTTATGTCTGGAAGGTAATTTCACAGCTGAGATTCTTTAATAATTTTGAGAGGGAGAAAGCTTACAAAAGATGCGCAAAGAGTGCCAAAATGAAAAGAGGCACAAAATTAGCCCCAACTGAAAAGATGCATAATGTCGCCAAAAATTGAAAGAATACACAAAGTGTATCAAAAATAAAAAGATGCGCGAAGCGCCAAACAAATTAAAAATTAGGCACAAAATGAGCCCACAAAGAAATAGGCTTTCTTCCCTTTCACATCTTTAAATGTCTTAAAAAAATCCATGGGCCCTTAATATTTTTAAAAGCTTGAGATGAAAAAGCATGATTTCTGATTTCTTACTTTGAAATACTATTATATCAGATATTTTTCTAGAACGGGGCTTAAAAGGATCAATTTTCAAATCTAATTTCTTTTCTTCTGAATTAGATTTTTGTTTTGAAAGGAATTTGCACCTATGAGGAGTCCGAGGTGGGAGTTACGAAAGTCGATTTTCTAACTTTTCTGGATTTCAGCGCTGTCGATCGTCTTCTTATTGGTTTTTAGATTCAAAATCAAGGGAAAATTCTAATTTCTTAGAGCTGATCAGTTAAAAAAAATCATTATTTTTTACATGTTTTGTTTCTCATTTCTACTTTTATTTACTCTGCTTTTATTTTCATTTGGTTATATGTGTTCTTGGGATCCCTAATCTTTCCTCTCCATTCTCCATCTTTTTTACTTTTTCTTCACATCGTCCTGGACGATCCCCACATCATCATGGATGATCTTCTTCATCCTGGATAATCCATCCATCATCATGGATGATCCATTCAAATCATCCCCACTCTGATCAAATGGTTGAGATGCATCAATTATTGGTGATCGTCCTGGATAATCCCTACATCATCTTGGACAATATGATCCAATTTTCCTGATCCTGATCAAATGGCTGAGAATGCACCAATTATTAGTCATCATCCTAAACGATACACCTCATCATCCTGGATGATCCACGTGTCAAAAGTTGGATAATTCAAATTCAGCCCGTCTTGTGCATTTATTTCATATCGTCCCGGATGATCCACCTCATCATCTTGGATGATACTTTTCATCAACGATCGTCCAACTGGACTCCTCAAGATGATCGCCTGTCTCTAATTATCTTGGACGATCTCTGATCATCCTGGATGATCAGATCGCCTTTTTGACCAATCATCTTGGCCTTCATAATTACTCATATCGTCCTGGATGATCCTGCGATCGTACGGGATGATCTGGCTGACTTCTACTTAAACAGCCATTTTTCTTCAGTTTTCTTCACCCCTCTTCCTTCCATACTTCTTCTCTTGTGACTCTAATAGCTGGTGGAAAGAGATCTAGGCATCAAGGTGTAAGCTCCTCCTGGTGAAATGTCGATCCCCGCTTTCCAAATACAGCCGATCAGACTGCCTTCCAACGCTATCTTGAAGTTGGAATCACACAATCCAAGATCGTCAACCCCCGCACTTTTACCTACCCTGTCCTAGATCTGTTTGCGCATACCTCCCACACCGTCATCCTCACCCTAGCCTTCCCTTTTAGCATTGAACTTCTCAGGGTCTTCTTTGTAAATCTTCGCATCGCCGCTGACTATTCCACCCTTCACTCCTTCGTGAATCAGTGACCTGTAGAACTCACTGCCCAGGATTTTCACCATATCCTTCAACTCTTCGTCACTGGTGTTAAACTTCACACCCTAATTTCTGATCCTCATTATGATTGGAGTGTCGCCAATCACTTCCTTACAAATACCAACGCCCCTTACCATGACAATGCTTGCTCTTCCCTACTTAAGGATGCCAGTACCATTCAACATATCCTTCATTTGTCCATCATCACAAAGGCTGGGGACCGCATTCACATCACACATTTACTTTCCCTGACCACCTACTACATCATAGCCCACCAAGAATTCAATGCTATCGATCTCCTTTTTCACTATATCGAGCATCTCACTACCATTAGGGATCTAGGCCATAGACGACACCAAAATCTAGCTCTATGACACATCATTACATATACTCTGGAGACCAAATATGATCTGCAATATCCAGTCCCTGCCAATGTCCCTCCTTCCTACTTTATAAACAATTCCTTCCATGTACACCACAGTACCCGATTACATCTAGAGCCCACACCGAATATTGAGGAGGAAGAGGAAGAAGCTGTTCCTATTCCTGTTGTACCTGATGCACCTGCTCCCCTTTGTATTGCATCCCCTTTTGATCATCTGGTGCAGCGGTTCGACCAGTGGGAGGCCCGATTTAATTCTTATGTGGCTGCCTAAGAGCAGCAGCACACTGAGGATCTACAGTACTTTAATGACTATGCTGCTCAACAGCAACAGCAGCACGACCAGGATATTGCTTGGTTTGGAGCACACTTTGCTGCCATTCACAGTTACTTTCAGCCACCACCTCCTCCTCCTTCTGATCAGGATTCGCCTCCTTTTTAGCTTTGTGTTTTGTGATATTTTCTACTTGTATTGTTGTGTTTGTTCATCCTCCTCTTTGTGATGTCAAAAGGGGGAGTTAGTGTTTTGAGTAACTAGTAGTTTCTTATACTGTTCTAGTTGTTTCTTGTACTGCTCATGTTTTGTAATTATTTTCCTTATTGTATTTTGTGCTTAGTGAAATTTGAAATGATATTTTTCTTTCATGTGTGCATTGAGTACTCCTATATATTTTATTTGAAACTATTGCATCAATGTTTGCCATCATAAAAAAGGGGGAGATTGTTACGAATCTGGTTTTAAGGGTTATAATTTTGATAATAGTAAACATTTCTGTTTCTGGTTGTCTGTTTAATCTTTCAGGTACGCAAGATCAATTACAAGTTTAAGCCAGTCCAAGATCGAGTCAGTATGTTTTAAAATTTAGGTCCAATGTATTGTTTTCATCTTTATTGAGTCAAATGCTATGTAACCGATCCCCTAGCTAAGTAACCTTGCACACACACACTCAGGGGGAGAGCTTAAGTGAATTAGAGTTTCTATTCATTTTTTGTTCAGATCATCCTAGACGATATTAACATTGTCCTGGACGATCTAGTGAAAATAGAAACCCTAATTAGGATGATCATGTTAAGTCAATTTGATTAAGCTGATTGTCCTGGATGATATCAGTATCGTACAGGATGATAGGCTTAAATCAGAAATTCTCAGCTGCCAGATTAAGTTAGTCAAGTTTAATTTTAAGGCATTTAGTCTGATCGTCCAGAATGATACGTGTATCGTCTGGGATGATTTATCACAATCATGCCTAAATTAGTCTAGTGATTGAGGAAAGCAGTTAATATTTAAATTATACGATCATATCATTTGGGAAGATTGCAATATCGTCCGGGACGATCATGATCGTCTAGTGCATTTCACCTATATGTCCATAGCGATGATTGGGATGATTTTGGTTATTTTTTAACTAATCGTACATGACGATAAAGATATCATCCCGTGCGATCAGGTCATTTTGAGATCATCCTATATATTTCACCTATAAGTCCAGAGCAATTCTTGGGACGATATTGTGTGGTTTTGAACTAATCATACAAGAAGATAGATATATCATCTGGGACGATCAACTCATTTTGAGATCATCCAGCACAAGTTCCCCTGGACGTCCATAGCAGTCTTCTGGATAAAATTCCTGATTTATACTAATCATCCCGAACGATCACAGAATCGTATGGGATGATCTGAATAACTTTTGTCTACTAATCATCCAGAAGAACCAAATCGTCCAGGCTGATACATGTGATTTTGAACTGATCGTACCTGATGATCCGTCGATCGTCCTGGATGATATGTGCCGACCAGTTGAGATTTAGGGCAAATTTTGAGCCATCCTATAAAAGATCTTTTTCTTCCAACAAGAAAAATCTTTTGCCACTTTCCTTTCCAGAGAAACCCTAGAGAGAGAGAGAGAGTTTGGGAGAGAGAGAGAATTTTATGAGGGGGAGTTTGTGAGGGATTCACAATGGTTGCTCCAAGCAAGGATCAAAGTCATCTTCTCTGTTCGTCGTCTCTCGTCTTGCCGGTGTTTTCTATGGGAGGATCGTTCGTAAGAAGATTCGGATTCTCTGCCTGCTTTAGGAGGAAGTGAAAGGAGTTCAGGTTCTCTGCCTGCTTTAGGAGGAAGCGGAAGGAGTCCGAGTTCTTTGCCTGCTTCAGGAGGAAGCGAAAGGAGTTCAGGTTCTCTGCCTCACCGGGTTGGTGGAAAGGAGTTTTTGTTTAAGCTTCTCCTCCTTGCTATGGGAGCAGAAGGAGAGTCACTTTTGTGTTAGTGCAATACCCAGAGAGGAGGCTTCGGGGAGTGGATGTAGGTCAAGTTAGGTTCAGAGGATCAACTGCAATTCAAGCCAGCTCAAGATCGAGTCAATCTATTTTTATTTTAGGTTCAATGTACTTCTTTGGTTTAAAGAAGTGAGGTTTGCAAGGCAAACCTGGATTAGTGGATTTTAGCCCAAGAGTTGGCTAGCGTGGACGTAGGTCGAATTGGAATCCTGGCCGAACCACGTAAAAATCTTGTGCCTCTTATTTTCATTTAATGCATCAATTTTTATTTAACATTTTCATAAAAATTTATGTATTTATTTATTCATTGCAAAATAGCTTTAAAATTATTTTAATTGCCTTCTTTTATTAAAAATTTTAAGAATCCCAATTCACCCCCCCCCCTCTTGGGGTGCCATAGTTATCCAATAATTGGTATCATAGCCTTGGCTCTTTTTATTTTGGCTTAACATCCTAGAGTAGATCCACTTATAAACTATGGCACAAGATTTTCCTAAGGGTTCACTTCCCAAAGGACAATCTACTCATCGACCACCATTGCTAGATAATGTTCCTTTTGATTATTGGAAAAATAGAATTAGTACATTCTTAAGAGGACAAGACTCTCGTATGTGGCACATGCTTACACACAAATATCACACACCCACTAAAGAAATTAATGGAATTAAAATTGAATAACCTTTTGATGAATGGACTGCATTAGAGAGGGAATTAGATGAGTTAAATGCTAGGGCTTGTAATACTTTGCATTGTGCACTTCTTCCAGATGATTATATGAAAATTTCTATGTTAAATTCCGCAAAAAAAATTTGGGATAAATTAATCATAACTTATGAAGGTACAAATGAGGTTAGAGATGCACACATAAATAGACTTGTTCATGAATATGAATTATTTTGCATGTCTCCTTCTGAATCTATTTCTGATATGTATACAAGATTTATGAAAATAATTAATACATTACATTCTCTTGGAAGAACATATAAGAATCAAGACTTAGTCTATAAGATTCTTAGATTCCTTCCCAAAGAATGGGATGCTAAAGTAACTGCAATTAGTGAGGCTAAAGATTTATCTACATATCCACTTGATCAGCTTTTGGGTTCTTTGATAGCACATGAATAGATTATAGCTCAAAGGGATAAGTTGGATAGCTCTTCTAAGAAAGAGAAGGAGAAAGGTAAAATCATTGCTTTACAGGTTGATGATAATGATGAATCTAGTTCATCAAGCTCTAATGAAGATAGTGATGAGGTGGCCTTGCTTTCAAGAAGACTTGGAAGCCTACTAAGGAAGAAAAACCAAAGGTACAAGAAATCCAAAAATTATAAATTTCAAACTAAGAAATTTCCTGCAGGAGAAGGAATTATTTGCTACCATTGCAAGAAGCCTGGACATATAAGAGGAGATTGTCCAGATCTTATTGATTCAAAGAAAAAAGAGATGGATATAGAGAGAAAGAGTGACAAGAAAGAAAAGAAGCATTTCAAGAAGAAGAAGAAGGCTCTATGGGCTAACCCATATTCAGATGAATCAAGTTCATCAGATGAAGATGTGAATATTTGTCTTATGGTAGGAGAAGAATCTGATTATAATTCTTAAGAGGTATGTAATGATATATCTTATGAAGAATTAGATGATGCATTTAATGAATTAGTTGTTGAATATAAAAAATTAAGAAGAAAATATAATATTTTAGAAAAAGAGCATAAAAATTTAGATATTCTTTTTAATGATTTAAAAAATGAATGTAATGTTTTGAAAAATAAAAATAGCTCTTTATTAGATCGTTCTTTACTTGTTTGTAAACTTGAAAGAGAAAATATTCTTTTAAAATCAAAACTAGATTTATGCATGAAATCACAAGTTCATTATAAAGTTTAATCTAATACTATATTAAATAAAAATTCTACTTATATGTCACATAGACATCATGCTAAGCCATATACAAACACTAATATTTGGTGTAATTATTGTGGTAGAAAAGGACACATCTCATTTGATTGCTATGCTCGTAGATCATAAAATGCTAAACAATCATCTTTTGTATGAGTTCCAAAAAATACAAGCACTTCATATACCATACATAATAGATATCATACTACTCATTTAGAATGTGGACCCAAAAATATTTGGGTTCCAAAAGTTAACATTTGATTTTGTTTTGTAGGAATGCCTTCAAAGTAAAATCAATGAAGGCATGTGGTACTTGGACAGTGGATGTTCAAGACATATAACGGGCGATAAAGCAAAATTCTCTATATTAGAACAAAGTGATGGAGGATATGTCATATATAGAGATAATGCAAAGGGAAAGATTATTGGCATTGGATCCATATGTAAGAACTGTATTACTTTAGAAAAAGTCTTATTTGTTTCTGGTTTAAAACATAACTTAATATCAATTAGTCAATTATGTGATAAAGGTTTAAATGTTTCTTTTTATGCTTCACATTGCATTATTAGAAATAATGAAACTATTTTACTAATTGGAAATAGACATAAAATATTTATTTAATTAATTTAGAGAATACAAATGATATTAATTTAAATTTACTTTTCATGAAATCTACAAATGATGATGCTTGGTTATGGCATAGAAGACTATGTAATGCTAATATCCACACTTTAAATAAAATTTCTAAACTTGATTTAGTTGTTGGTTTACCAAAAATTAATTTTCATTTTGATTCTATATGTGATGCATGTATTCATGGTAAACATATCAAAAGTTCATTCAAGAGTAAAAATATAGTTTCTACTAGTAGACCTTTGGAATTATTATATATGGACTTATTTGGGCCAATTAATACAACTAGTTTAGGTGGTAAAAATTATAGATTTGTTATAGTAGATGATTATTCAAGATACACTTGGATATTATTCTTAGCTAATAAACATAATGCATTTGATGATTTTAAAAATTTTGCTAAATATATTCAAACAGAACAAGGTTATTTGATTCATAGAATTCAAACAGATCATGGTGGAGAATTTGAAAATAAATCATTTGAAAATTATTGTGATGAAAATGGAATTAGACATAATTTTTCAGCTCCTAGGACTCCTCAACAAAATGGTGTAGTTGAAAGAAAGAATCGTACTTTGGTTGAATTAGCAAGATCAATGTTAGATGAATATAAACTTCCAAAGTATTTTTGGGCTGAAGCAATAAACACAGCATGTTATGTTACTAATAGAGTTTATTTAAGACCTATTCTTAAAAAGACCCCTTACGAAATATTTTTTGGAAAGAAACCTAAGATTAGTCATTTACATGTTTTTGGTTGTAAATGTTTTATTTTAAATAATGACAAGGACCCTTTAGGTAAATTTGATAGTAAATCTGATGATGGTATATTCTTAGGGTATTCAATTTTTGGAAAATCTTTTAGAGTTTTTAATAAGAGAAAATTAATTGTTGAAGAATCCTTCATGTAATTTTTGATGAAAATCCTATAGATTTAATAAGAAATAATTTTAATGATGATGATATTGAGAATATAAAGAAAATAAATTTGGAGGAAAAGGAGGATGATTCATTGCCTAAAGAATGGAGATATAATAGAAATCATCCAAAAGAATTAATAATTAGTGATCCTTCTTAAGGTGTTAAGACTAGAAGAAACCTTAAAGATGGGTAGAGCATTCTGCATTTCTATCAGAAATTGAACCTAAAAATATAGATGAAGCTTTACAAGATAATTTTTGGATAATTGCTATGGAAGAGGAACTTAATCAATTTGTAAGAAATGATGTTTGGGAGTTAGTCCCAAGACCTCATGATCAAAATATAATTGGAATTAAATGGGTATATAAAAATAAGCTAGATGACTCAGGAAGTATTATTAGAAATAAAGCTAGATTAGTTGCACAAGGGTACACACAAATAGAAGGCATAGACTTTGAAGAATCTTTTGCACCCGTAGCAAGACTAGAGGCCATTAGATTACTCCTTGCATTTGCTTGTTTTAAAGACTTTAAACTTTTTCAAATGGATGTCAAAAGTGCATTTTTGAATGGGTATATTGATCAAGATGTTTTTGTAGAACAACCACCAGATTTTGAAAGTATTAATTCTCCTAATCATGTGTATAAATTAAAGAAAGCTTTATATGGTTTAAAACAGGCTCCATGTGCTTGGTATGATAGGTTAAGTAACTTTTTAATTGAACATAATTTCAGAAAAGGTAAGGTAGATACAACTCTTTTTATCAAATCTATTGGAGATGATTTAATTATTATACAAATTTATGTTGATGATATATTATTTAGAAGTACAAATGAGAGTTTATGCCATGAGTTTTCCTCTTTAATATCAAAGGAAATTTAAATGAGTATGATGGGAGAACTCACCTTTTTCTTAGGACTTCAACTAAAATAACTAGAGTCTGGCACATTCATATGTCAAACTAAGTACATAAATGAATTATTAGAAAATTTTGATATGAAGAGATTCAAATTAAGTAAAACTCCTATAAGTCCATCAACTAGACTTGATTTAGATGAATCAGGAAAATCAATAGATCAAAAGCTATATAGGAGTATGATAGGTTCACTTTTATATCTTACTGCTAGTAGGCCTGATATTATGTTTGTTGTATATTTGTGTGCAAGATTTCAAGCTAATCCTAAAGAATCACACTTAATAGCAGTTAAGCGAATATTTTGCTATTTGATAGGAACTCCTAAGTTAGGCTTATAGTACCCCAAAAACTTATTATCATGCAATTTAGTTGCATATTCTGATGCAGATTATGCTAGTTGTAAGGTAGATAGAAAAAGTACATCTGGAACATGTCAATTTTTAGGATCATCACTCATTTCTTGGTCTTCTAGAAAACAAAATTCTGTTGCTTTATCCACTGCTGAAGCAGAGTACATAGCTGCAGGTAGTTGTGTTGCTCAAGTTTTATGGCTAAAACAACAATTAGAAGATTTTAGAATTAAGCTTAAATATATTCCCACTAAATGTGATAACACAAGTGCTATTAGCTTAACAAAAAATCCTATACAACATTCACGAACGAAACACATAGAGATTAGACATTATTTTATTAGAGATCATGTTAGTAAAGGTGATATGGATATAGATTTTGTAAACACAGATTCTCAAATAGCTGATATTTTTACAAAACCTTTAGCTGAAGAGAGATTTTGCATGTTAAGACCTATGCTTGGAATATTAGACCCTAACATTTAAATTTCTTATTATTTTATTCTTTTTGATGTTGTCAAAGGGGGAGAAGCATTATATATGTTGGTCATAATACTTTTTACATGCATATATTTAGGGGGAGAATTATGTTTTTTAATAAATTAGCATTCAAAAATATTTTTCAATTATTTTTCTAATGCTTAAAAGTTATAATAGAAGGTCAATTTGCACCTTTATTATAACTATACCCAACATAAGTTTGTCATCATCAAAAAGGGGGAGATTGTTGATATTATCTATATCATGACCCATTCTAGAGATTTTGATGATATCAAACATATGCTTGGATTTTCTAATTTGTGTGTTAAGTATTCCAGGTGTAATAATTTGATGGATATGCATGATAATTTCAAATTGAGTTGAAAGAATTCAAGATGAATCAAGATGGAAAGCTTGAAGATTTTTATGTAGGATTGTGTTAGTAGTTCATTAGTATTTCCTTGCATGGTTTAATTTGCTCATATTTAAACATCTATTAAAATTATTTCTAAATTATTAATAATCTATAAGATTCCTTAATTAAATTTTATGTGCATCATTGATTACATAGAATTTATCAGAAATGCAAAGATACTTAATTAAGGTAAATGAATAAGTTTTTACGGTAAAATTCTATTACTTGTTTCATATCAATTTAGTGATGTATGATTAATTTAATCTAAATTATATCATATTACTATATGAATATTTAATATATCTTTAGAAATATAAAAATATGCATGAATCCTTAGTTTGCTGAATATGATATTATTTTAATTGACATGTGGTCTAATTATTATTCCGTTAGATTGTTTGGTTTCTGTAGATATAAATTAATTGGTTATATGACTTGTTTTGAGCTATATTTAATTTATTATGATTTTCTAAACAGTAGCCGATTTTAATACTATTTGCTAGGTAGCCATTTTTGCCTTATTTTGGATGTATATGAAGACTTTTTGACTTATCCATGTGACTAGCCATTTGGAACTTATATTTCTTTAATATAAATGAATTCCTTATCAAATATAATATTTTTTAGATGATAAATTAATATTAGATTAATAGTTTTATTGAAACTTGGCTTTACTTTCCCTTTCTCTTTAAATACCCCTCATCTTCTTCATATGAGGTCAATTCAAGAGAGAAACTCCAGCACTTTTCTTCATTCATTTCTTCTTGCTTATATGCTAAATCTTGAGAGGAGAAACTTTGATCTTCATTCAAAGAAGCTCTTTACAACCTAAGTACTCTCCTACACGGGCGAGTACAACCCAATCTAATTACAAGTTAAGCTTCACTAAGCCAAATGGCTTAGATCAAGAAAAAAAAAATACAACTTGATGTAAATAATACAAGTTCAAAATATCTTGCAATAAAATGACCAAAATATTTGAGGTGATCTTACAAATTAATTTTAATCACCTCACTACTTGTAAATGGAAAATAAAATTTGCTCACTTTAAGATAGATTTATATTTTGATAAAAATATGAATAATATATTAATTAAAAATATTTTTCTTACTGATTTAAACTATAACTCTTTAAATATAATACTTTTAAGAAAATTAGATTTGAAATGCAAATCTATGCCACATGAAAGAAAATTAAAATGCTTGCTTTGTTGTCTTTTACGGATTTAAAAGATTTCACATATAAAACTTAAAATAACATTCCTAACTAGTATTTCATCAAATGATAAATATTTTCAAGAGAGTATATATGATGAAAACTAATAGATCAGCAAGAGAATATTTAGAATAAGAAAATAAACTCAAGAACTTTGAGAGACGTTACTGGATTTAGTGCGTTGAAACTTTCCAACCAAGAATTTGATCTCGCAAATGAAAAGAGCTCTTAGAATGAAGATCAAAGTTTCTCCTCTCAAGATTTAGCATATAAGTAAGAAGAAAGGAATGAAGAAAAGTGCTGGAGTTTCTCTCTTGAATTGCCCTCATATGAAGAAGATGAGGGGTATTTAAAGAGAAAGGGAAAGTAAAGCCAAGTTTCAATAAAACTATTAATCTAATATTAATTTATCATCTAAAAAATATTATATTTGATAAGGAATTCATTTATATTAAAGAAATATAAGTTCCAAATGGCTATAAAATGGCTAGTCACATGGATAAGTCAAAAAATCTTCATATACATCCAAAACAAGGCAAAAACGGCAACCCAGCAAATAGTATTAAATTGGCTAATGTTTAGAAAATTATAATAAATTAAATATAGCTCAAAACAAGTCATATAACCTATCAATTTATATCTACAGAAACCAGGAAATCTAACGGAATAATAATCCGACCACATGTCGATTAAAATACTATCATATTTAGAAAACTAAAAATTCATGCATATTTTTATATTTCTAAAGATATATTAAATATTCATATAATAATATGATATAATTTAGATTAAATTAATCATACATCAGTAAATTGATATGAAACAAGTAATAAAATTTTACCGTAAAAACTTATTCATTTACCTTAATTAAGTATCTTTACTTTTTTGATAAATTCTATGTAATCAATGATGCACATAAAATTTAATTAAGGAATCTTATAGATCATTAATAATTTAGAAATAATTTTAATAGATGTTTAAATGTGAGCAAATTAAACCATGCAAGAAAATACTAATGAACCACTAACACACTCCTACATAAAAATCTTCAAGCTTTCCATCTTGTTCCATCTTGAATTCTTTCAACTCAAATTGAAATTATCATGCATATCCATCAAATTATTACACCTGGAATACTTAACACACGAATTAGAACATCCAAGCATATGTTTGTTATCATCAAAATCTCTAGAATGGATCATGATATAGATAATATCAACAAAGTTGACCGAACCACTATAAAATCTGGTATGTTCTTTCTGATTATTTTCTGCACTTTACTTTTCTATTATTATCTACTTGGGTGAAATATGTGGTTGATCTTTTTATTTCTGTGTTTACTTATTTTCACTATAAATTACCAAAAATATCTTTCCTGTTGCTCACAAATTTTTAAATAACCAATTCACCCCCCCTCTTGGTTAGCCTCGGGACTAGTTCATCAGGGCTTAACATCCCTATCAAACTTTCAAGCTCCTAAATCAGGCCCATAGCTCTTATCAGTAACTGTTGAGAAAGCTGAAAAGATTTATTAATAACCTTCTTAGAAGAGCTGGACAAAGTATATCCCAACCATCTTCAAGTGAAAAAAGTGGAGTGTTAGAAGTTTTACCTAAAACTACCTTGATAGAACCCTAGTCCAAAAATGATCACGTTTCCTTATTTGAAGTTTCTTTCTAACTAGTCTTTAAAAGAATAACAGTCTTTAATTGTGTGTCATAGCATACAATGGTAAGGGTAGAAATTAGGTCATCCATTTTATTCTCCTTGTTTGACTTCTTGGCTTCTAGCAATTTAAAGTTTGTTTACTTAGTGAAAATTTCTGAGGGTTGTTAAGCCCTAAAGAACTATTTCAAGGCTAACCAAGAGGAGGGTGAATTGGTTATTTTCAAATTTTTTTAACAAAATGAGAAATTTAAAACCCCTTAATGCGGAAGTAGCTTAGTTTCACAATAACAATAATTTTAAAGATTTCAATCATAGAATAATTAAGAAAAAAATATAGAAATTAAAAGCAAAAAAATAATTAGAAAGAACACACTAAAATTATAGTGGTTCGGTCAACTTGACCTATGTTTGCTCCCCGAAAACCTCCTTTCCATGTATTGCACTAAAAGTAGTGTCTCTCTTTTTGCCCCTACAACAAGATAGAGAAGCCCTTACAAAATCTTTCCACCGACCCGGTGAGGCAGAGTACCTTGAATCCATTTACACTCTCCTAGAGTGGGCAGAGAACCTCGAAATTCTTTTACTCCCTCCTGGAGTAGGCAGAGAACCTTAAATCCTTTTACTCCCTCCTATAATAGGCAGAGAACTTGGATCTGATGCTGATGAAGATCTTCCCAAAGCCACCAGGAACTAGACAAGCAGCTTGATAAAGATGATGGAAATCTTACTTGGAGTAACCTTTATGAATCCCTCATAACTCCCCCTCACTAAGATTTCTCTCTCTCCTAAGCTCTCTCTCTCTTCCTTCTCTAGCTCTCTCTCAAGAAGACTAAATAGCAAAAGATTTTCTCAAGGGTTAATATAATTGCTTAAATAAAGAGCCTCCAAAAGAAACCCTAATTTTCAATTCTACACTTTTGATTGTCCATTATGATCCTTATATCATCCTGTACGATTAGGATAAAATAGCCCTTTCATCCAGTATGAATTACATTACCGTGAATGATTAGTTCAAGAGAAATAGGTTGATCGTCCCGGATGATTATAATATTATCCTGGATGATTAGTTTGAATCTATTAAACTTCATCTAGTATGATACCCGGTGATGCCTAATCATCCCATGTACTTCTCTATCATCTAGGATGAAAGGGGTCCATCATCCTGGACGACTAGTTGAAAAATTATGGTATTCGCCTGGTATGATAGGTGGAGAACCCTTATCATCCCATACATGTTCTCTATCATCCAGGATGGTCATCATAGATTATCTTGTACTATCATATTAAATTAAGCTTTACCATAATTATTCTCCTAATCACAAGATTAATTTAGGCATGATTGTTCTTAATCATCCAGAATGATATATATCGTACTGTACGATTAGTAAAACTTTTAAAAATTTAAATATTTCCTAATTTATGATTGGCGATTATTTTTCATAATCTGATTAGTTTAATCACTCTTAATCAACTGGGATGCCCTAATTAGGGTTTCTATTTTTAACTGATCGTCTAGGACAATATAAATCATCCTGTATGATTAGGTCAAAAAACATAAAAATTTCTTTAACTCACCAAATTACTCCCTTAAGTGTGTGTGTTCAAGGTTACTTAGCTTGGGGTCCACCAGATACATGAATTAACTCAAAAAAGATAAAAAGCACATTAATATTAAAATTATAAACAAACTCAACCCTAGCCTACCCGATTATGAGCTGATTTGCATTGCAGGTGAACTTGTGGATCTGAAAGGTTAGTATAGGGCAAACAAAATAGATTTGTAGTAATAGCAATAGAAAAGAAACAACAATATTTGTTATCAACAAAATAACAGTACTTATACCCAGATTTTGAATAATTAGGTTTTTAAAGATTTTCTTAGCTGACTCACTTTTAAAAGGATAAACTTTAGTCAATTTATCTTTAAAAGATGTCAAGAAATGATCTCTAGGAGGATAGAGAGTCACCTAAAGATAATTAGGAGTAATAATGTTTTATTAAGTTTTTATTGGTTGCTTGCCCTAATCAATGGCAGATACAAATGTTGGTTCCTTCTTAAGTGCTTTCTGGGATCTCAATGCCCTTTTATCCTCAAAAAGGCCTTTCAAAAATGGCAGATTAGAAGCTTATTCTTGTAAATTATTTTTCTTATTCAGTAACTTTCAAAGTTTATGATGGTGAACCCCTTTACAAGAAATGCAATCAGGTCATGGATATTTTCAATAAAATTTATACAGCATGCTGCTCCTGAAGCTATGGCTCACACCTCATAGATAGATTTCTCTATCTCAATATATACTCCACTAAAAACTCACTGGGCTTTTGCTTTTTAACAATTAAATCTCCCACTGTATTGTGGTGTTGGGTTCCAGCAAACCTTTTCAAAAACAAGCCTTCCAACTTAGTGAAGGTTCTAACTGACCTGTTAGGCAGGTCAGCATACCACTCAAAGGTTATACCAGATAAGATGCTAACAAATTATCTAAATAAAAGAGCATCTGTTCCCCAAGCATTATAACAACAGATATGAAAATAAGCTAACTATTATTTGGGATTCTCCATCCCACAGAAAATCTTGAAGGTAGGTGGCACAAACCCTTTCAGGTAGGGAACTAAATCATATTCCTCTAGCTAGGGTCTATCCTTAGAAATAGATGAATCCCCTTGCGTTTGGGTCATGGCCTCTCTGACCTGACTCTCAATCATCTGACTGATATCCTAATCCATATGAGTAGAATCAGTAGTTTTACTTGATCCTTTTTTTTTATTAGAATTGGTTTAGTTAGTATACAAACTACGGGCTAAGGATAATTGTTCTAAACTGGCTAAACTTTAAATATCTGATTATGCATCTCTACCATTTTTATTATCTTTTTCTCCTTCTTCTTTTCAAGTATGTTAATATGATCGTCTTTGCTTTTGAGTTGGTTTAACAAATCTGGCTTCAAACCAACTAATTCTTCTGCCTGTTCATCATGTTGTCTGTTACTATCTTTTAATGATGACTCTCTGGTATCAACCATGAAGACATTGGCTTCTAAAGTACCATCTTCATCATAATCCAATAAATCATCTTTCTCAAGATCAAATGCTTCAATCCTCTTTTTCTTCTTTTTCTTTAGAATCTTTAATTTCTTCCACCGGAACATCAATTAATTTCTCTTCAACATTCTTAGAACTAATAGTAAGAAATTTCCTATTCCCTTCATCCAAATTCTCTTTTACTCTTTTAGTCTTTAGATTTTGAATATCTTCATTACAGTCCTAAAAAATTTCATCAACAGCCTTATCTCTTAATGCATCTCTCTCCTTCTTCTTCTCTTCAGCTATTTTCTCCCCTTTGATTACTTCTTCTTCAATAATCATAAGAGTGGCACTCCCGGTGGGTATACATACCTCCTCCTCTATAGAAGTTAGGGTGCTACACAAAGCTAACTTGGTGCCATCTAATAGAGCAAAAGGATCATAACCATGAATAGGAGGATCATAACCTTGAATAGGAGGCTCACAAGAAAAATAAGTGATTGTTCATTTCAACTTCTTTTTTGGAAAACTTTTTATTTCACATCTCCGGATCTTTTTAGTTGATGCTGATTATTACTCTGATCACTTGAACTGACCATAGTGGGGGTAAACTTGTGGGTTTCCTTAGATATAAGGGAGGCTTCACATCAATTTTTTTTTGTTTAGTCTAGGCTAAACTAATATAATTTCATCAGACTTCTCAAAAGATTGCCTTCCGACCCAATGGTACCCATCCATAAGCACCAAAGTGATAGCTACTTAGCAAATCTTTTAATGATTCTCTTAGAATGGGTGGTTAGAAATTTCATGTCAGTCTTTTCCTCTTCCAGAATTTCATTTGCAAACTCTTGGGAAATCGTGCCCTTCATGTGTTTAAGATACTCTTCCTTCATTTCCCCTATCTAGGCAACATAGATATGAATAATATTCTTCAACATTTTACTCTGTTGGACCCTTTCCTCTTCAGGGGTCATTTTCACACAACGGTCCAGTGGGAATGGTGGGGAACAGGAAATCCTACACACATCCTCCTATCCCTGTGCTGCTAAAAGCGGGTGGAAGGGTCTTCCATCTAGGAGTGGAGAAGTGGGAGGAATAGGCAATTCTGCAGCAACCTCTACCTTATATTGTTTAATTATTTTAAACTCATCAATCTCTTTTATTTTGCAAATTTCTTCTTGACCATCCTTAGATATTTCCTCCTTTGGGTCTTACTAGCAAAGAAAAGAGCAAAACTAGATCTAATTTCAAAAATAGATGGAATCTCGCCACTAACTTCAGACTTTAGTTAATTGTCCTCTCTTAGAAGAGGTGTTGTGGATACAAGGGTGATAATAGCCCTTTTCTTCGAGATAAGGGAGTTGACCCTGATCCCAAAATAAGCTCCACTATGGGAGTGTCCATTTCATTGGTTTTTAATTTAACCAACTTATTCCCATTCATTTATAGCTCAATGGTCTGAATGCCCATGCTAAATTGAATAGTTTTTTTGAAATCAATTTCCTTACAAGTCAAGTTCTTGTCAAAAGTGAATAATATTTTTCTTGCCATTTCTCTGCATTTTGAAAAAGAATTTCTAATTGGACTTTTTGGAATTAATTTCAATTCTCGTAGTACTCATTAAATTACCAAAGAAGGTAATCATAATGTGTACTAATGAGAGTAGAAATTTTAACTTTTGATTGAAAAGATTTTATTATTGAGAACATTCTAGATTTCAAACTCCAACATACCAGACTTTCATCCAGTGTAAGGGTACTAAAAGCAATAAATTCTCAACAAAGTTGGCTCATCTCTCCTCATTTTCACCAATTTTCTTGCTAGGGGATGCTAAAGCCACATGGATATTCAAAATTCCCTCACTCATCTCTCTTATTATTCTATTATTTTTTGGATACGAACCGCACTTACCCAAGGAAGAAATGTGAAAGGCAACCAATGTAAGAAAGGTAGTTTTGAATACTCCGATATAAGAAAATATTAGACACTACTGTGGATAGAGAGAGGAACCCTCCCCAATGGAGTCTCCAAAAAAATCCTATGGGAAAATAAAATCTTAAAATGCCCACGTTGATTCGGGGTGCTTCTATTTTTGTAATTGAATACGATATTGAGAATAGCGTATTATCTCGAGAGATAGAAATGATATTCTACAATAGACTCAGATACAAAAATAGGGTTTTGAAAATCATTCACTTTCATAATCAAATACAAATAGAAGAATAACATACCATCTCAAAAAAAAAGATAGAAATATAAGTCTAAAATGGTATTTGAAATATAAAAGCGAGGTTTGAAATGTTTCTTTTTTTGTTATTAAATACAATATTGATCATATGATATCACCTTAAAAGGTGAAAATGATATTTTTAAAGGTACTTGAATATAAAAATAGGTTTTGACATTCCTATAAATTTTTCCCCTATCTTATGAAATAAGATCAGGTTTATTTTAATCTGGAGTTACAGGTCCCCTACAAAGGTAAGCCCTTATGGTTAATTACATCTCAAGAGAAATGGATTCTCCCAAGAACACTCTCAATTAAAGTAGTGACAAGCATTTTCTTAGTTTTTAAAGATTGAGATAACAATGAGAGATTTGAAAATTTTAAGGAGATGAGTTCAATATTGAATAGTTCTTTTTAGAAGCAGAAGGATGAAAGGTAGGAAGCACTTTAAGATTCTGGGACCACCTAGAAGCACTCCAATCTATCTTATGTTGGGCTATAATATTTTAGAGTGAATTTTATGTTTGAATTGATTTTTTATTAAAAATTTGGGACTTTAGTCCTGGAGGGTTATGACTTAAGATTTGAAGTCTGCCTCAGAACTTAGATCTAAGTTGGGTACTATAGAGTAGTAGCCTGAACCTATCTAATGAAGTACAATCCAGACTTATTTCTTTCCTAAAATAGAAAGTCAACTAAACCTCCTAATCGTATTAAAACTATGCCATTCAGTCTTACAAAAGATGGGTAAGCTGTTGTTTAAGTTTTTAGAATTTAAGGCCAACATCAAGAGAAGGGCCTAAGTGGCCTTATATTTATGAAGGGTGTTATGCCTCTAGAAATGATGCACTTAAATTTTAATTTTTTACTTTATTTCTAATGCAATGAATGCTACTTACCAAAAATCATGAATGCTTAAAATTTTAAAAAGGCATAGAAAATAATTTCTTAGAAGATTAGTCTTCCATAAGTCCAACACCTTATCCCTATTGGTCAAATTATCTGAACTCCACCCTCAGGCGAGGAAGTGTCTAAGATAAGTATAGAAGAAATTCTTTAATATGCATGTGACCTAGGATGGTCTCAGATTTACTTTTTTAGAATGTTTATCATTCTATATTATTATTCCTAAATTTTATTTTTAATTATGAGTAGAAAAACTTTTTATTCCTAAGAGCTTAGCAAAATTTAGTCACAAGCACATGCAAGAAAGAAACATATAAAAAGCATGCAATTTCTACTGTACAATCAATATAAACCATCGATCAAATAAAACCATCAACCGAAATATAATATCCAAAGTCCATGTGGAGAGTGTCACTTAATATACCACCGAGGGTCTTAAAAGTAAAGGTGGCAAGGCTCCACCGACAAGAACTTGGATTCAACTCCTATAAAATTACACAAGACTTAAAATAAGGAATTTTTATTTGGCCTTTATTTTTTCTTTCCCAACTTAGTTCTTTTCTTCAGGCCCCTTGTATGTTTATCCAATAGGATATCCATATAAAAAGAACTCTCAAATAAAGGATGTTCTTTTCCCTTTGGATTCCAGTTCTTTTGTTAAAATGCCTTATTTTACACATTTTCATAACTCTTTAAAATGAATTACATTTTTGAAAAATGAAAAGGACTTTGTACTTCCTATGAGTTTGTAAGTAATTTATATATATAAATCATAATCATAAATCACATCATAATTAATCATTTTCTCATTTCTGAACAACCTATGAGCTTGTCCATACTTTTATTATTTAATAGGGACTAGACTTTAGAAGCACCTATTAAAAATTCAATTAGCTTTAAATCATTATTAATTTTAGCCTCCTTTTAATAGCCCTACATAAGCATAACCACCTACAAAAAAAAATTTATTAGCAATAACATCCAGATCACTCCATACTTAATAAAATCTAAATGGCCATCACATATTATAGTGAAACCATCAAAACAATATCAGAGTTATCTACCGCAGAAAGCTATAACAACCAACACTCATTCACATCCATATCAATACATCTCAGAAATAAAAAGTAACACCAGCCTAACCTAAAGCTAGAGTTCATGCTCTAATAAAAAAATCTGTGTGTGTAACATGCTATGTAGTTTGGGGATATCCTGATTCACTTGAAGTTTTCTATGGATTAAATTTAATGTCTTATAAGGGAACATTTAGTTTAAGTTTAAGTTTTAGTGTTTTTGGTATTTTAAATTTAATTTAGCATAGATTTTAATTATTGAAATTAATTAATGATTTATTTAAATACCAAAACATTTTTATCACTGATTTTCCTTTAATTAATTCAGTTCACTAATTATTAGTTTAGAATGTTTATAATTTAATATTTGCACTTCATCAATCCATTTGGGGCACTATCACAATGGGCATGAGGACCAAGGCCTCCTTAAGATATATAGCCTCGCAACCTGAGGCAGTCCAGCCTAAAACTTCATTGACAGGGTGACAATTACATTTCTCTTTAGGTTTAATTATCATCATCATTGTCTCTATTTTTTTATTTATTAGGTTGGTTGACTATTAAATTTTTGGTGTTTAAATCTATTTTCTTTTATCATTTTATTTATTACTTATTAATTAAATTCATTTCAAGTTTGCTTTTGAATTTTATTTGTTTTTAAATATTTCTAGTTTTAAATAAACTCTTCAATTAATTTGTTATAACTTTATCTATTTTCCAATTTTATATGATTATTTGTGTATTTATTATTATATTGATCCTGCATTATTATTTCATTCTTACATTTTTTTATTAATATAATTAAGTTGAATTTAATTTAAGTATTATGTTAAAGGGGATTTTATTTCAATTTATTATCATGAATTATGTATGTTATTTCATTTATTAATGTTAACTTGGATATTATTATATTCCTTATTTTTATCTATTTTTTATTTAATTGGTGAATTTTTTTGTTATTTTATTTTTTTGATTTTCTTATGGGTATTGCAATTTATTAGGATTATTATTTTGAATTATTAAATCAATAAATCTTAAATGATTTAGAACCTACTGATATAGTGGGAGATAGACTAAGGTTAGTTAATCAATTCTAGCAATCCTAACACTGACGTAATTGCCAGCATGCACACAATTTATTTCGAATTTATAGCAAAATAAATATAAATTACATGCAGGGGGTTACTACAAGACCATAAGGTTGGGAGTGTGCACATCAAATGGTTCAAAGACCTAAGGCTTTCTAAGTTTAAGAATGCTCACCTCACCGCAGCATTTGAAAGAAATGGAGGAAATTGAAGCTCCTGCTTGTTGTCCAACTCCCTCATCCAGGTTCCTCCCATGGCTCCTTATTCAAATGCTTCTCGTAGCTCCTTGCAAAACATAGCAAAAGAGAGAAAATATTGATTAGCAGTTATTATTTAAATGATAACTATTTGAAAAATGCAATTGAATTTAAAATGTACCTTTTTTGGGCTTCTGCACAAGCTTTATTGAACTTCTTTTAGAACTTTGATTTTGAGAGTGATTTTTGTGGTTTTTTGGAACACATCCCAAGGAAAAAAATGGAGGTAAAGAAGAGAGGGAAGAAAAGGTAGAGAGATAGAAAGACAGCCATGCTTTTCTTCAACACTTCACTCTCCAACATTCATATATCCCACAAAAAACTATTAATCAATACAAAACACTCTACTCCAACACCTTCCCTTTCCCAAACCATAAGAAGAAAACATCCATGTATAAGATGAAGCACAACAATGTATACCAATTTTCACAAATTATGATCCACCAAATATATACATACACCTTCTACTTTCCAACTCAATACATATACTAAATGCAATTAGGAAAAGAAAGTTGACTTCAGGCAACTTCATTCTTTCCAAAGATCTAAAGAAACCATCACTTTATTAACGAATACAATTCACTATCTCATATGTCATATCAATAGTGAGAGTAAGTGTAAACACAATGGTGCTTTGCTAATATTATGAAAGGAATAATATGCTAAACAAGTTAAAGATCATACAAGAAATAACTTACAAAGAAAGTGGATTGATATACCATTTTTTATTGTCATTTTCTCGTGAATAAGAGAAGTTATCTTTTCTCCTTTAATAAAAAGAAGAATCAAAAAAAGAACTTCAAAAATAGAGGCTATTAGCCTCCCTTAGTATTTGAATATCATATGACAATAATCCTTGCTTTTCACTTAAACAAGATCATCACACATTTAAATGTATTTCTCAAGATTCAAATTAATCATTAACCACAACATCAAGAAAACTTCCATTCTCTCCCTGCAAGCATCTTTTGCTCAAAAACAAAAGGAGAATAAATGCAACCACTCAAGAAAAGAAATTAAGAAGTGCAGCCATCCAATAGAGCAAAATGCAACCATTATAAAATTTTGGAAGAATGAAATTAGTTCCAAGACATGCTCCTCAATTTACCTCAAGAAGATATATATCACAAGAAATAAGTCACTACTTAAACATAAATAGAAAAAATCTATCATCAGGAGTTTTGATTGAATCCACCATTGCTAATAATGCCAATGCATTTTCCATGAAAGGATTGAATATACAAAACAAAACAAGAAACTTTTGCTTGGAAGCCAACACGAATAGAGGCAAAGGCTGAATGTCCTTAGATAGCTCACCTCCCTCTCTTTTAATAACTAGAAACTTCTCACGAGGGATAAATGACCATCCTACCCTCCTTGATTTAAAATCAAAGGCATGGATAAAATCATGATTTACTGGGGGACTTAAGGGCGAAGATTTTAAGCTGAATTTTAGAGTAATTGAATAATTAATTTTGAAAAAGAGCTGAATTAAACTTTTCAAAATTATTAGCTTTTGAGTTTTTAAAAATTTAATTGAATATATTCAAACTAATCAATGTTGTTTGAATTTTGGATTGGGTAAAGACATATCAAATTAAGTTGATCGATGCCTTCGAGTTTTAAATTGCATTTGATTCGAGTTGAATCGACTTGATTTCACTCATTTAAATTTATTTAATTAATAACCAAATTAATTTTCAATAATCTCAACTTTGTGCTGAGTTGAATGAACTTGTTAAGGCCCAATTAAATTTAATTGATTTTTATTTACAATAATTTGGGCATGAATTGACTCTATTTAATAATAAGCGATGACGTCGGGGTTAAATTAGCCATGAATTGAGTCAAATTGGGTTCGACGTCATAGAATTAACTTTATGCGATCAAGTTGGCTTTGATTAATTCAAATATGATTCAATTTTGGATTTTAATGATGGTCAAGAAGATAATTCGCTTTGCCAAATTTGAGGTCAACAGCTATCAACAAAACAGCTGAACTAAATGTTAAACAAACCATGGCTATACAAAAATCAAATTAACTGATAAATAACAAGTTCCTTTACTTTCCAAATCATAAAAACCAGAAGTAAAACTACTGTGAGCTATAACAACTCAGTAAGCCACACAAACTGGTCTAATTTTTTAATTATTTTTCATCAAATATTTTGATGAATATTTAAAAGTAATTAAATATAGTCTAATAAATCACTGTAATGAGAAAGAAAATAAGAGTATAGTGGTTATCCAATTATTTAAATAATAATACTAAATAGATAAATAAACCAAAATTCATATCATAGAACAGCTCATATCGCAAAGCAATTCTTATCACATATCTTGATCCCATACAAATCTCAAAGGATTCTATTTTCATAATCAAATATCAATTTCCTCAGAGGGACACATGGAATACATTATAAATTTCTTACTTATGATTTGGCAACTATAACTTGTAGGCAGATTTCATAATCCTTTTAATAACCCCAAATGGTCCAACATACCTTGGACACAATTTTCCTTCCTTACCAAATTTATTAATGCCTTTCATCAGCCTGAGCCTCACATATACAAAATCTCCTACCTAAAATTCCACAACCCGATGCTTATCATCAAAATATTATCAATGCCTATCCTATATAACCTTCAATCTATCTCTGATCAAATGGATCTTTTCAGTAGCATAATTAACTAAGTCTGGCCCAATCAGATGCCTCTCCCACCCCTGTTTAAGATATCACTATATGACACTTTCTACCATACAGAGTTTCATATGAAGCCATACCTATACTTGAATAAAAATTATTATTGTATGCAAATTTGATCAGAGGAATATGGTCTTCCCAATAGCCACCAAAATCAAGAATATAGAGTTGCAGAAGATCTTTCAAAACTTGTATAGTTCTCTCAAACAGCCCATCTTTCTATGGATGAAAAGCTATGTAGTTATATACCCAGTCCTTAGTGAATACCCATCCACAGTCTATAAGTAAATTTGTCATCCCTATCAAAAATTATAACCTATGATATCCCATATAATCTAATAATCTCATGCACATATATCTATGATAATCTGTCTATAGAATCTTACTCTTAGATCAGAATAAAATGGGCAGATTTCATTAAAAGATCAACTATAACCCAACTAGCATCATGTCCCTTTCTCGACCTGGGAAAACCTATAGCAAAGTCAATAGTCACTTCTTCTAATTTTCACTCTGGAATGGGTAACGGTTGCAGAAGACCTCCTGGTTGCTTATGAACTACCTTCACTAACTGACAAGCTTCACACTTTGATATAAAATTTGCCACATCCTTATTCAATGTAGGCCACCAAAATATAGCTTTCAAATCACTATATATTTTATTGCTTCCTAAGTGAATCATATAGCCTGAATAGTGAGCCTCAAGTAAAATCTCTCACCTTAGATCTCCAAAACTAAGAACTCATAATCTATTCATTCAAAAGATAATACCAAAATAGATACTTGTAGTTTAAATTTCTTACTATATCTAATCTGATCAATTAACTTTCGATACTTTATATCTGACTTCTAAGATTCTTGAATCTTCTCTTATAAAGAAGGCTGGATAATCATCTGAGCCAATATACCATAATCCCAATCAGAATAATAAATCACTCCTAGCTATAATCTCTCCAAATCTCATATCAAAGAATCATAATAAGTGAGCTGTATACATGATAATCCATAAGACTTCCTGCTAAGAGTGCTTGCCACCACATTAGCCTTACCAGGATGATATTGAATAGTCAAATCATAGTCTTTCATCAATTCAAGCCATCTCCTTTGTCTCAAGTTCAAATTCTTCTAAGTGAATATGTACTTTAGACTCTAACGATCAGTAAAAATCCTGAACCTAACACCACACAAGTAATGCTATCAAATATTTAAGGAAAATACAACATTATCTAACTCTAAATTATGTGTCGGATAGTTCTTCTAAGGTGTCTTCAACCATCTAGAAAAATAAGCTAAAATTATCATTCTACATCAAAACACGTCTCATATATCTCAATGAAGCATCACTGAATACCTGAAATCATTTGTCAAATGTAAAGAAAAAATTAAAAATTTATAATTTCTTATTAGACCCTAATGTACTAGATAAAAGAACCAAAATAGGAGCAAAAGTCAAAAAATCCTTAAATCTCTAAAAACTGGCCTCACACTCTGGTGTCTAGAGAAAAGCTACTGACTTTTGAGTTACTCTTGTCAGAGCTACAAAAATTTGAGAAAATCTCTTCATAAACTTCCTGTAATATCAATCCATACCCAAGAAACTGCTTAACTCAAACATAATAGTAGGTCTCAGCCAATCATTAATTTTTTAAACTTTTTAGAGATTAACAGAGATACCAGCATTACTAACTACATAACCTAGAAAAGAAATACTCCTCAGCTAGAACTCACATTTAGAAAATTTGGCATATAGTTGATGCTATCTCAAAGTCTCTAAAATAATCCTCAGATATCTACCATGATCTTTATCAGAAGCATTAAAAACTAAAATATCATCAATAAAAATAATCATAAACTTATCCAAAAAATCTTTGAACACTATATTCATCAAATCCATAAAGAAAGCTGGTGCATTTGTTACCCCAAAAGGCATGACTAAGAACTCATAATGTCCATACCTCATATTGAAAGCTATCTTTAACACATCAGACTCTCTCTTCTTCACCTGATAGAAGCCAGATCGTAAATCAATATTTGAGAATACAGAAGATCCAACAAGCTGATCGAATATATCATTAATTTGTGGTAGAGGATACTTATAGTACCTTTAATTAACTCTCTGCAGTTAATATACATGCACATCATACAATCCTTTTTCCTTACAAATAAAATATG
Source organism: Dendrobium chrysotoxum (assembly GCA_019925795.1). Lineage (NCBI taxonomy): Eukaryota > Viridiplantae > Streptophyta > Magnoliopsida > Asparagales > Orchidaceae > Dendrobium > Dendrobium chrysotoxum. The sequence goes on along the minus strand of CM034298.1, from coordinate 25,055,271 downwards.
TGCTCCCCACAAAGACACTCAAGGATGAACAAATCCTTTATCAACTAACTCTTTAAGCTAAACCATCCATTCTTGAAGCTCCTTAGGTACCATCCTATATGGAGCCTTAAAAATCAGGACCATTCTTAAAAAGACATCAATGCAAAACTGTATATTTCTATATAGAGGTAAACTAACTAATTCCTTAGGAAACACATCTAAAAAATCTCATACTACCAGAACATCAAAAAGAGTAACAGAATCTATACTCCTATCCCAAACTGATGACAAAAACATTATATAACCCTTCTTCTATAGTCTATCTACTTCCACAATAGAGATCAAACATGATAGAACTCCTCCAACACCCTGAAATACATAACTCTCACTTTCCAAAAATAATTTAACTCACTTCTTCAAGAAATTAATATGAGACTTATACTGACTCAACTAGTCCATACACAAAATAATAGCAAATAAGGAAATAGGTAATTAAATTAAACTGGATTTCCACTTTTTATAAGAAATCTCAACATAATAAAAATATAATCTACTAGATATCATATCATCTCTAGTCGAGAAGATAACATAAAGAGAAATAAGCCATAAAACTGAAGGCAAGTGTGGTAAATCAAAAAAATACTTGGATATAAATGAACGACTCTCTCTAAAATCAAAGAAAAGCAAGGCATGGATGCTCAAAAATGTAAACTATACCTATCACAACATCTAAGGCATCTCAAGCCTCCTATTGAGCCAAATTATATACACATGGCTAAACTGGAACTGGAGAAACAAAACTATCAGACTTGTTATGACTACTGCCATATGGTCTTCCTACCACAGAACCAAATCCACTACCTTTACTAGCAGAACTCTCAATAAATATACAAAGTGGAACTATTCTCGACCTCCCCGATCAAACTGAACTCTTAGATATGGGCCCAGATCATTGGTCAGATCTCATATATGGACACTTTGCCATCATGAGTCCAATATATTCACATCTGAAACACTGGCCAGTAACTCTGTAGCACTGATTGAAGTGATGTATGTCATAACTCTGGCATATAGGTGCCCTATTATTAAAACTCCCAGAACTAGTAATGATGCCCCTACTTTGAGCTACCATAGGGATAGATACCACACCTTTCATGGACTCTCTAGGTATGAATTTGCTCTTCTTCCCAAAAAATCTACTACTAGATGCCTCACTATTGAACTTCTTTCTATTAGCAATCCATCATTGATGAGTAGCCATTATATATATATATATATATATATATATATATATATATATATATATATATATATATATATATATATATATATATATATATATATATAACTAAACATGATTACTCTATAAGCTCAAAGAAATCCAAAATATGAAATGGTACCGAAGACTGTCTCAACTCTGAGTCCTCTCAAAAATTAGTAGCACTTCTTCATAAGAGTGCTAACCAACTATGGAGCATATCTTGTCAAAGCAGTGAACTCTACCTCATATTGCATAACTATCAGGCTCCCCTGAACCAGTCTCAAAAAAGTTTCTTACTTTTGTTATCATGTTGAAGGTGGTATAAACTAAACTCTATATATATCTAAGAAATCCTCCCAATTAATTAGAGAATTTAATCTCTCCTAACATTTCTCCTCTTGTTGGCCCATCTACTAATGCTCACCTCATAATCTGAAAAAAAGACTACAAATGATACCTTCCTCTTAGAAGGACACTCCATACTATCAAATATATTCTCCAACCACCTCAATCAGTCCTCGAGATATTGTAATCTGGGAGCCAGAGCTTATGTTTTGATGATAACAAATATTATTGTAATTTATCTAGTTTCTCCTATTTATTATTATTACATACATTTTTTCTGTGTGTACTAATATTTTATGTATAACATACACCAAGAACTACTAAAGGATCAGTGCTCAAGATTGGGTAGTAAAGGTTAATTTATGTAAGAGTCTGTATTTTTCATTTTTCTTAAGTCTTTCATTATAAAAAGGTGTATGTTAGCTTAAGCAAATCGTGTACACAACATAAGGCAAATGAAACTAAAGAATTTAATTTTTTTAATATTATAATGTACGATTTAGATCACACTGTATGATATGAGTAATTTGATATTAATTAAATTATTTTTATTAAGTGAATTAAATTTTGAACTAATCATATTGTATGAATAAAATTATATAAGATGACCAGTTTTAATCAGGAAATTCTACTACTAACCAAAGTTAGATAACATTTTGAGTTTTATAAATTATTCTACTCATACTATATAAACATATTTGTTCTATATAATATTTAAAAATCTTGCCTAAATTAATCCCAAAAATTAATAAAATCAAATCAACCTTAATTAACATGAAGATCGTATGGTATAATTCATATCATACTTGATAATCCACAGAAATGATTTTTTATCATCCAAGAGTTCAACCTACATGAACTATGATTCATTGAACTAATCATATTATACGACCCTAAGACTATACTGGATGATTAGTTAAAAATTAAAACTAACTGTACAGGAAAATATTTATCATACAATACAAACGGGAGAATTGAACTAATCAGACTATATCGTCTTCAGATTGTATTATACAAACAGAGATAGCTAAATTAAAAATTAGGATTTTTCTTACATCCTGGTATTTAAATAACTCTTACTTTGTTTAAAGAAGTCTTTGGCAGTTAAGGGGCATGAGACTTCTATAAGAGAGAGTTTAAAAAGAGAACATTGGGCTTAGGAGAGAAAGGTGTGTAGAGAGTGAGGGAGGATAGCTTTATGGGATCAAGTGAGTGTGTGAGAGAGAGTCTACACATGATTACTCTGGCCAACATCCATCTTCGTAGTTTTACTCGAGGGAAACTTTAGGAAGAATATATTGGAGTCAAAAGGCCACCAACTACTCCACAACACCATTGGTGAAAGGGATTCGACTACTCCGACGCACAATTAGTGAAAGGGATTATGCTACTCCACTGCACCGGGTTGGTGGAAGAGATTTTTATAATGGTTACTCTGCCTTTTTATGGGGGTAAAAGGAGTGACATTAAAGAGTTTAGTGCAATACCCAGAGAGGGGGACTTCGAAGAGTGAATGTAAGTAGATGTTGATCGAACCACTATAAATTTCTAGTATGCTCGTTCTTATTTTCTTACCACACTTTAATTTTTGCATTTTACTTTCTTGTAAATTTGAGTTAAGAACTTTAAGTTTGTTTTGGATTTATTTTTGTTCAAAAAGAAAATTAATAAAAACTAAAAAATAAAAAGAAGAAAAATATTTTTATATTTATTTTTCTATAAAATCAAAATAGAAAAACTAGCATTTAATTTTTCCTATTATATTAGCTTTCGTATCATAAGATTTGATTTTTGAATTTAAATTATGAATTTGGTTTAAGTTTTTCAAAAAGAATTTTTGAAAGCAAATTTTTTAAAACACTAATTCAACCACCCCCCCCCCCCCCCCGCCAGCTCCCCTCTTAGTGTGTCGTTATAGTTCAAGTGGCTTAACAACCACAAATTGAACTTTCACTACGGCCTTGGGTTCAATAGTGCCCTCCACCTCGGAGGCTTCAATCTCATAAACACATACAGATGTCTGTCCACCTCATCAGATCTCAAAGTAGGAAGTCAACTCTGTGCCTCACCCATCATCTGGACTATCTAACTAGAAATTTCAAAAACTATATCATAACCAACTATCGGAGCAATACTATGTACATGAGCTATCTAGTTGGAACTCATTCTGTCATGTCTAGATCTGGGAGATTTATAATCACACAAAAACTTATAATTTGATATACATGTAACAAATTATAATAAATAGTTAGACATACTTGAAACTACCCCAATAGACCTATAGATCAATTCCTATAGCTCTATCTTACAATCTAATTCCAAAACTATAACTCTAATATCACAAAAGCTTATACAACCCAACCCATTTAGGACAAGTCTAATTGTGTTGAGTTGTGATAGGAAAATTCTAATATATAATTTTAGAATATTTCATACTCTCTTCCAATATTTACTTTAAATAACTAATAGACTACAGAACTACTAAAATATCTAAGTATTAAAAATAAACTCATCCACAAGATTTCTTTCATTTCATCAAAATGTATAAACAATAGTACATGGCTATCAACAAAACTACAGAACTGAATAATAAACTAGTCATGACTGTACAAAAATAAATTGCTAATCAATAAGTTTCATCCCTTTTATGGATCCTAAAAACTAGAAGCAAAACCACAATGAGTTGTAACAGCTCAATAGGCCAAACAAACAGATCTAAATTTTTAAAACTCTTTTTATTAAGTATTTTGCTAAATATCTAAATGCAGTTACGTGCAATCTAATAAATCACTATATTGAGAAAGGTAATATGAGCATAGCTGCTATCTAATCAGTTAAATAACAATACTAAGCTGATAAATAAACTAAAATTCATATTATAGAGTAGTTCATATAACAAAGCAATTCATATCATATATATATCCCATACCAGATAGAACCTCAAAGGATTTTGGCCCCTTATGACTCCCTTTTATGTTTATAGCATCAAAATATGCTCGTAGGCACTAAGATATTTCTTAAAATAGATATAATCTCCCCTTATATCTCTCAATAGTTATAATTCAATCATACAAGCACATATTTCATCACATTATAGCAATTTAAAATATAATAAAGCATGTGTCCGAATTGTAGAGTTTTCTATAGTGGTAGGCAACAGAATTCCTACTAAGTAAAATTTCATACTTTTAAAACATAACCAAATTACCAAGGATTCTATAAAACACTATTTTAAGACAGCATTATTTTTATGACTAAATTATTTTATATTTGATAAAAATTGCATAGTTATCAAAATATGCCATAAAATCTTTCTAAAAAATATTAAGAATCTTCATAATCTCATTCTCTATAACATATAGAAAGTTACGTAGTAAAATTTTTGTTAGTGCAAAATTATTCACATTTTTTGCTAACTAAAATAGAAATTTAATTAAAAAATTTAAAAAAAAGCTTCATATTTTTTAAAACTAAGACAAGCATAACATGACCTACCTTGATCCGGGCAACTTTTCCAATTGGCCTGATAGATAAAAATGCTCGAAAGTGGCTTAAAATGGAGTTTCTCTCTCTAGAAATCCTCCAAAACACTCTCTTTCTATCTCTGAATAGTTGATGTAATCAAATGAATGGAAATAGAATAAAGGGTTTAATGTATATATTAGTGTTCTAGCAGTGCGTTGCTAACCTAGCATTGTTATGCTAGTTCAAAATCTCAAATTCTAGAGCCTGGAGTGTTGCAATGTCACTATTTGGTGCTTGGTATTGTAGCAGCACTAAGGCGCACGAACACCTAGTGTTGAGGCACTCTAATAGTAACATTTCTCAAATTTTGTCAAAATTCACATCAAAGACTTAGGACTCATTCTAAACTACACACAATCAATTTTATGCACCCTAACACACCCAGAGACATATAAACCTTCTAAAAACTCAAAAGTTGAAATCTTTATCCTTTTAGATTGGGTCAAAATGGGTATAAATAATTGCTAAACCTTGAGGAGTTACACTAGGATTCACTACAAGTTACTATGGATTATTCCAAATTTTTTTACCAATATTATTATTAGATAAATTAAAATTAGGGTGGTTCCCCCAACCTGGATTGTATATATTGGAATAGGGATTATTTTGCCTTCCAATCAAATTTATTTTTGTAATCCCTAGAGCACTACTATCATCATTAGAATTAAAATTATGCTCTTCCAATTGTATAGATGATCTTGATCCTAAAATAACTCAAATAGTTCCAATTTTTTTGAAATTGTAGCTACCTGAGCAGTATGAATTAACAAAGCATACATTTCATAAATTTTAGCTTCTCTTTTAAGATTCATCCTATCAGCAAGCCACTGGAAATTATTTGTAGCCATTTCTTCTATTAGTTCATATGCTTCTTTATATGGTTTAGATATTAAAGATTCTCTAACTACAGCTTTTATCATTGATCTAAGGGATCCTACTAATCCATAATAAAAGGTATGAATAACTAACCAATCGGTTATAATGATGAGGGCAATTCGTTATATCTCTCACAACTTTCATAAATTAATTCTCCCTCAGACTGAGTAAAAGAAGTGATATCATGTTTAAGTTTGGCAGTTTCTAAAGGTGGGAAATACTTAGCTAAAAAATTTTGAGCAAACTCATTATAAGTGGTTATAGAGCCAGGGATAAAAAATTCAACCATATCCTAGCTTTCTCCCTTGGAGAAATTAGAATAATCTAAGTCTAATAGTATCATCACTAACACTATTATACTTAAATATTGCTCAAATTTTCAAGAAATAAGTTGTGTGTAATTTTAGATCTTTAATAGAAGTTTCCCAAAATAGGGAATTTTAAATATTTGAATTATGGCAGGTTTTAGTTCAAAGTCATTAGCCTGGATAGTAGGTCTATTAATCATTTGATGGATTCCTTCTACTACAAGATTAGTGGTAAGTGTAAATAATGTTATATTTTATGTGTTAATTTGTTAGTAAAAATGCATTATTTTAGTTGTGCATGTGCAGGAAAATATAGGAAACGAGAGAAATTTTAAAGTATGGTATAGCACTACGGCGTCAGACATAATACTGTCGTGGCTCCATCATTGACATCGTGGGAGTGCCCAAATATATACATAGTGACGCCTATTTTCCAGCATCATAGTGACGGAGGAGTCAGCGCTGCAAAGCCTATCCAATTATCCCAGCACTACAGTGTCTAAGAATTCAATGTCATAAAGCCCAATCTCTGTCTACACAGTGCCACAGCACCAAATTCCAATGCTGCTAAGTCAAGGCAGTGCCACATGGATGATGTAGTGCTCAAACCATCAATAGCACCATAGCATTACAGTTATAATTGTTCATGCTATGATCAGCAAGCGAAGGGATGTGTTGATTTATTATACAGCAGGTCCACATCAGTAATCGCCATAGTGGAGGAAACTTTAAACGTTATGGCTTTAGTTCAGTTTATGGGTGCCATAGTGCAAGTGTCTCAAGCGTCGTGGTGCCAGAATCCATGTTCTATATTTTTCTATCAATAGTATGTCTATAATGTTATTAAGGGAGTTTAGTTATATATTTAATTTTAGTCTTTATAATGCTTCTGTGATTTTTCCTTAGAAGTGATAACTAAGGGAATTCAGAGAAGTACCAGATATATTTAATTAGAGTGTTTGGCTTGTGTTTGTGGAAGTAATTCTTTAAGTTTCATGAGGAGTGTAAACAAGATCATTGAACCATCCAGTAATATCTTTTCTTCTATACTTTCTTTTTTTATGTAATTAATGAAAATATATTCTTCATGTCAAGCAAAATTCTCTAGTTTGGATTCATGGTGTAAATGAAATATGGAATACTAATGAGTTCTCTTCATCAATAATTTCATGATGTTTAAATATACCAAGTCTTCATTTAATGCACATAGTGGTCATATATGTAGTTAATATCAGGTGTAATGTGAAGCCTAGGAAAAGGAAAGAAAGCACAACCAGGTATGTCAGATTGGAATGATACAAGCATAGGTATAGTGCTTTTCATGTATCAAATTTATATAGATGAATTGTTATGATGGAATTTTAAGAGTACATACTTTACTTACTCTTCTATGATGTTCATAGGGTGATAGACTATAGGTGTTTAGAGTGGTATTGAGGTTGGAAGAGTTTAATCTATCATTTGTCTCTTTAAGCTTGACTGAGCAGTCGATGATGCATATACTCTGAATAGTATCAATATAAAAGAGAATCACTAAGAAAAATATTTTATTTATATTCCATCAATCCAAAAGAACTTATTCCAATAGTGTTTCACTTAATTATTTTTTATTTTAAATTAAGTGATTGAATGTCCACCAAAACTTACTTTTATTCAGTAGGATAAGTTTTGTAGTTGCAGTAGATAGTACTAGTATTTGTAAGTAAATATTCTTCCTCGTGGGATCGATACTCTACTCTTATCACTATATTACTTGATTTGGCACATATACTTGCATATATTAAGTGGAGTTTTTATAATTTTTATATCAAAGAAAACTTAAGTATTGTTTAGGGATTGATAGAGCCCTAAATTATTTTTATAATTATGTAAGTTACTCCACTGCCCTGATCAGTTAACATACTCTCTAAGAGGTCTAGAATGGTCCTAATTTTTTACTATTTTAGAATCTATATTTTTTTGTTTTTTTTTTTATTTTTGTAAGGGTCTTTTCTATATCAGGATAAAATAACAATGGCTCCTTACTAGATCTACCAAGCATATAATAATGATGAAATAACAAAAAAAAATCACAAGCTAAATAATCAATAATATACCCTTTTTTTTAATTTTTTTTTTAAATAGCACAAAGATACAGGATACAAGTAGGTCTAAATAAACACTTATTCTGACAATATAGTTAAAATTATAATATGTATACTACTTCCCTGACAACGATGACAAAAAACTTGATGTGAGGCTTGAATTGGTGCTTACTTTAAACTAACGTGGATATATGCTTAGTTTTATTTATATGAAAATAATGAAAGCTCATTAAAATACATAAGTATACGCATCGATCTAGTAATAAATTGTTAGAGTAGAGTGTCAATTCCATGAGAAAGTATTCTATTTAATTACATTTAAACTACTACTACTTACTTTAAATGAATAATTTATCATACTAAATGTTAAAATGGATATTTTTGAGTTTTCTTCACTTAAAGAAAACTTGCAAGAAGACTTGATATTGATGAAGATAAAATATTTTAGACAAATGGATACAATAACACAATTTTTCTAACGAGACTCTTAATTTAGATGTGCATCAAAGCATATAAATTCCTTGATTTCTATCAAGTTTGTAGGGGTGAAAAGAAATGTTTATGGCCTTCCTACAATTTTACTATCTCTATAAAACTTAGAATATTCAAACATCCTATACCTAAGCATGTCAACATTCCCTTTTAATATCTTAATTATTCTAGCATTCCTCCATCGAGGCTATACATCACACTAGATATTAACTACATATATGGTCGTTGTATGCATTAAATAAAAAATAAGAGATATTGAGAACGTCTATATATTCATTAAAGGTACAAGAGTCAATATTAGTACTTGCTATGCTTTTACATTATTAGCCCAAAAGTAAAGAATTATACTGACATGAAAGATATAATAAGCAAACTCATTTTCATTTTAGTCATTCGAAGAAGAGATATAAAAGAAGTTATCAGAAATTATCACCCAAAAAGATCAATTGATCTTCTCCACACTCCTTTTTCTCCAACAATAGAGTTGGTCTCACAAGATAGGCTAAGATCTCCCAGTCAAAGAATCTTACACTCCCTAGCCTCCCTTAAAATTTACTTTAATGGGGCACTAAAGAAACACACTAAAAATTATAAATTTTTGCTTAAGTGTTAGAGCTCCCTGAATAATAGAACTAAAATACTATTTATAGAAAGTACATAGATGGGCTAAGGCGTCACATGCTTAACAAGGTGGTGCCATAGTGGTATAAAATAAATTAGCACTTAAGCACTATAATGCTTACTCTACTATGGTGCTGGCAGATCTAGCACAGTTAATAGTTGAACTGAAGCATCTTTTGACTAAGTCGGTGTGGGCGCTATTCATCTCGACAACTAATTCGCCATAGTGCTCGAGAATATGAGCACTATAGTGCTCTCATACTCCTTTTCCTAAAGCTTCAGTGCTGCGATGTTGAATATTGCCACAACAATGTTGTATTACGCCGTAATGCTGACCTTAGTGTCACTATGGCACAAAAAAATAGAGAAATTGGCACATTATCTGAATTAGGCACCTCAGTGTTTACGATTATAATGCTGTGACTCTTTGTCTAATGGTGTTACGGTGCTATTCATCACTTATAGTTTTTTGCCTTTTCATGTACATTGATGGGGGAGGGGCATTAGTGGAGTGTAATTTTGAATTATAAAAATATATACTTAAGGCTCTATCTTCCCTACATAATGCTTAAATTTTCTTTGATATAAATTAATTAACCTCATTTAATATACGCAAGTATACATGCTGAATCAAGTAATAAAGTGATATAGTAGAGTGTCGAATACATAAAGAAGTATGTATTCCAAAAATCAGCTATTACGATTATCTAATCATAAAATTATCCTACTTGAATAAAATATTTTTTGTGGAGATTCAATCACTGAATAAAAATAAAAAAAATAATGGATATAATATTTAAATAAAATGTTTTAAATTACTTAATGTAAATTGTATATCATTCCTGATAAAATTCTTAATTGTGATGTGATTCAGAGCATATGCATCCCTAAATCTCTATCAAGCTTATACGGGTGAAAAGGATATTTATTAACCTCCTATAGTTATATCATCTACTTAAGAACCTAGCATATTTTACATCTCATGTCTAAGTATGGGATGATTGTAAATAATGTTATGTCTACATTGAATTTCTAATGAAATCATGTTATTTTAGTTGTATTATGTAGAGAAAATAAAGAAAAGGCATGAAATTCCAAGTATCATACAGCACCACAGTGTCAAACACTATATCGTCATGGTGCCATCATTAACACTATCGGAGCGCCCAATATGGACATGGCAGCGACAAGCCGAGGGGAGTGCCAACTAGATGCCACAGCACTCAACCTTCAGCAGCACTGCAACGCTACAGTAGTAATCGACCAGGGCATGGTCTGCCAGTGAAACAATATGTCGATTAATTAAACAGCGGGTCCATGTCAACAAGCATCACAGAGTATGAAATTCTTCAATGCTGTAGTGTTATTTTATTTTATGGGCACTGCGGTGCAAGTGTCTAGAGCGTTGTGGTGCCAGAGTACATTTTCCGTATTTTCTATAAATAGTTCATTGGTAATGTTAGTAAGGGAGTTCAATCACCTAGTAAATTTTAGTCTTCATAGTGCTTCCCTACACTTTTTTTAAGAGTGATAACTAAGGAAATTCAAGGAGTACTAGATCCACTTAATAAGAGTGTTTGGTCAATATTTGTGGAGGAAATTTTATAAGTTCAAGGAGAAGTGTATAGGAGATCATTAAACTCATCCGGTGTCATCTTTTCTTTTATACTTTCTTTTTTATATGTAATTAATGAAAATGATTTTGCTTCACTTATTCTTCATGTATGGCTAAATTCTTTAGTTTTGGATTGATGGTGTAAATTAAATGTGGAGTACTCATAAATTCTCTTCATCAATTATTTAATGATATTTTCAATATACCAGATTTTTATTTAATGCACATAGTGGTCATATGTGTAGTTAATATCAGGTATAATGTGGAGCCTAGAAATAAGATAGTAGGTGCAACCAGTTATATTGGATTGGTATGATGCAAGTATTGGCATAGTGTTTGATATATACCAAATTTATAGAGATGAATTGTAATGAGGGAGTTTTAATATTATATAATTTTCTTACTCTTCTAATATTTTCATAAGGTAACAGATATGGGAGTTTAGACAGATATTGAGATTGAAATGTTTAATCAGTCCTTTATCTCATCACGCTTGACTAAGCGGTTAGTGGTGCATGTGCTCTAAATAGCATCAATATAAAAGAGAATTATTAGGAAACATATTGTAATTACATTCCATCAATCCAAAACATTTTATTCAAATAGTATTTAATTTATTTATTTTTATTTTAAATTAAGTGATTGAATCTCCACCAAAACCTAATTTTATTGAGTAGGATAATTATTATAAGTAAAGTAGATAGTACTAATATTTATAATAAGTATTTTTCCTTGAGAGTTTAATACTCTACTCTATCACTTTATTACTTAATTCAGTATGTATACTTACATATATTAACTGGATATTTATAATTTTTATATAAAAAAACCTAAGAATTATTTAGGAATTAATAAAGCCCTAAATCATTTTAACAAATCTTTCGGTTACTCCACCGCCCCCATCAAGTTTTTGGCATAGTTGTCGGGGAAGAATTTATTTTATTTACAAAATTTATGATATTATTAAATTAATTTCATAATTAGTCTTACTATATTCTTTTAACTTTTTTATTTTATTTTACTGATTGCATAATTATGGTTGCATGCTTGGAAGCTATAGAAAGGAACTACTACTAGATTTTGATTCAAAAATTGAGAGAACCCCTTCTAAAATTAGAACCACCAAAATGATTTTGAAAATAGCTAAGCCTATTTAAGATTTAAATAATTTTACACCTCTTAAGGATTTTGCAAATCCTATAGATGATAGAATTCATCAAAGTATAAATAGACCTGCCATCCAAGCTAATAACTTTGAATTAAAACCTGCAATAATTTAGATGGTATAGAATTCTTAGTTTGGGGAAACTTTCATTGAAGATTCTAACCTACTTTTAGCAAATTTCTTAAAATATTTTGAAATATTTAAGTATAACGGTGTTATTAATGATGCCATTAGACTTAAATTATTCTCATTTTCTCTAAGAGATAAGGAAAAAAATGTAGTTAAATTTCTTACCCAGAAGCGCTATTACGAATGGAATGAGTTGGCCCACAAATTTTTAGGAAAGTATTTCTCACCTTTTAAGACTACCAAACATAGAAATGATATTACTTCTTTTACTCAGTTTAAAGGAGAAACTATTTATGAGAGTTGGGAGAGATTCAAGGTTGTGCTTAAAAAGTGCCCTCCTCATACCTTACCTGATTGGTTAATAATTCAAACTTTTTATAATGGGTTGATAGGATCCCTTAGAGCTATAATTGATGCTACAGTTGGAGGTTATTTGATGTTAAAGCCTTTTGTTGATGCTTATCAATTAATTGAGGAAATAGCAATAAATAATTTATAATAGCTTACTGATAGGGTAAATCTTAAGATAGTGATAGAAGTCTATGAAAATAATTTTGTATCCATTTTAACTACACAAGTTGTAGCAATATTAAAGAAGTTGAGCACTTTAAGCTTAAATTTTGATTCATCTTTACCTTTGGAAGAAAAAAGCTCAATGTAAGAGAATGATATCCAAGGGATTAAAAATATAAATTTAATTGGAAGACAAAATAATCCCGATTCAAATACATATATTCCAGGTTGGAGGAATCACCCCAATTTTAGTTGGACAAATAATAATAGTGGAAATCAATGGAGTTCTAGTCAAAATAACTAAGGAGCAAATTGGAATAATCAAAATCAAGCTAACAATAATCTAAGATCAGCTAATCCTCCTGATTTAATCAAGGCAAATAGTATGGAATTAGAAAGATACCACTAGAGTATGTGGTCATGCAATTGAAAATATAATTACAAAACTAAGCTGCTTCAATTAAAAATTCAGAATCTCAATTAAGTCTGCTTGCAATTTTTATGAGTAATAGGCCCATAAGATCCTTACCTAGTAACATTGAAGTTAATCCTAAGGAGAAGGAAAGAGATACTAATAGGACCCAATTGAAGAGTAGCAATCAACCACCTTAATCTGGCTAAAGACAATAAACTTAGCATTCGTTGGGAGGCAACCCAACCTTAAGTCTTGTCAGTTATCCAGTCTAGCTAAATACTATAAGCTTAGCGCTTTTAGGGAGGAAACCCTATCCTCTATATTAGGTTTTGCTTAATTTTCTTTAAAAAAATCTTAGAGAGAGAACAAAGGAGATTTGCGGCACCATATCTTCAAACATCGTAGCACCCAGATAGGCCATAATGATTGAAATTCTAAAATTTTTAAACTTCCCTCCTACTAAAATTTATAAAACCTATTAGGAGAAAGTTCACTTCTCAGTCCTTACTTCTCCTTTAGTGAGAGCCTTACTTTCTTCTCTTAGAAATTCAATTTTAACTCATGGGAAGGACCAAAAATAAACCCTCTTCTTTAAATAAACCCAAAATAAAGATCATACCAAAAATGAGGATGCCTTTTCACTTTTCCACATGTAAAGTTCTACTATTATTAATAAGTTGCATGAATTCAAAGTGGAGTTGCTATTACAAATCTGGATTCAAGAAGTATAGTTTTGATGATGATAAACATGTTTGTGTTTTATTTTACTTGGCTAATCTTTTCAGGTACAAAAGATCAAATGCAATTCAAGCTAACTCAAGATCAGGTCCAAGTGTGTTTAAATGTATTTTTTTCCCTTTCTTGAGTCAAATGTAATGTTATTGATCCCCTAGCTAAGTAACCTTGCACACACACACTCAGAGGGAGAGTTTTAGTGAATTAGAGTTTCTATTCAAATTTTGTTCTGATCATCCTGGATAATATTTACATCGTCCTAGATGATCTAAGGAAAATAAAAACCCTAATTAAGACAATAATGTTAAGTCAATTTGATTAAGCTGATCTTCCTGGATGATATTAATATCGTACAGGATGATAGGCTAAAATCAAAAATTCTTAGCTGCCAGATCAAGTTAGGCAAGTTTTTATTTTTGGTGATTTGGTCTGATCTTCCAGGACGATCCAGTACAATCATGCCTAAATTAGTTCGGTGATTAAGGAAAGTAATTAATATTTAATTGATACGATCATATCGTCCGGGACGATCAGGACTGCCAGTGTATTTCACCTATACGTCCAGAGCAGTGATCAGGACAATTTTGGTTATTTTTGAACTAATCGAACAGGATGATATAGATATCATCCCAAACAATCAGGTCATTTTGAGGTCGTCCTGCATGTTTCACCTGTACGTCCAGAGCAGTGCTTAGGATGATTTGGCACTTTTTGAACTAATCGTACAGGATGATAGAAATATCATTCGGGATGATCAAGTCATTTTGAGATCGTCCAGCGTAAATTCCTCTGGACGACCAGAGCGGTCTTCTGAACAAAATTCTTGATTTATACTAATCATCCCGAACAATCGCAGAATCGTACGGGACGATTTAAACAACTTTTTTCTACTAATCATCTAGAAGAACCAAATCGTCCAGGTTGATACATATGATTTTGAACTAATCATACAGGACGATCCGTTGATTTATACTAACCCAAGAGAGAGAGTTTGGGAGAGAGAGAGAGAATCTTATGAGGGGGAGTTTGTGATAGATTCACAAAGGTTGCTCCAAGCAAGGGTCAGAGTCGTCTTCTTCATTCGTCGTCTCTCATCTTGTCGGTGTTTTCTGTAGGAGGATCGTTCGCAAGAAGATCTTGGTTCTGAACCCACTTCAGGAGGAAGCGAAAGGAGTTCAGGTTCTCTACCTGCTTCAAGAGGAAGCGAAAGGAGTTCGGGTTCTCTGCCCGCTTCAATAGTAAGCAAAAGGAGCTCTGCCTATTTCAGGAGGAAGTAAAAGGAGTCCGGGTTCTCTGCCCGCTTCAGGAGGAAGCGAAAGGAGTTTAGGTTCTCTGCCTCACCGGGTTGGTGAAAAGGAGTTTTGTACAAGCTTCTCCACCTTACTATGAGAGCAGAAGGAGAGTCACTTTTGTGTTAGTGCAATACCCAGAGGGGAGGCTCTGGGTAGTGGACGTAGGTCAAGTTGACCGAACGACTATAAAATCTGGTGTGATCTTTCTGATTATTTTTTGTACTTTACTTTTCTGTTATTATCTGTCTGGGTTAAATCTGTGGGTCATCTTTTCACTTCTGTGTTTACTTATTTCTGCTGCAAATTATGGAAAAGATATTTCCTGTTCCTCGTGAATTTTTAAAATAACTAATTCATCCCCCATCTTGGTTAGCCTTGGGACTAGTTCATCAGGGCTTCACATCCCTATCAAACTTTCATGTGGTATCAAAGCGGGATTCAAAAATTAAGTTTAAAAACATTTGAATTTGATTCATGGCTAACTTTGGTAATCGTAATACTACTGAAGGTTATTCAATTACACGACTGCCATTGTTTGATAACATACCTTTTGATTTTTGAAAAACTCGCATGTCCACTTTTCTTTAATCTATAGATTATCGCATGTGGATGCTTGTTAAAGATGGCTATGAACCACCGTTTAGAATGATTAATAATGTTAAAACTGAACTGCCTTTCACTGATTGGACTTTTGATGATCGTGACTTAGCCCAACTGAATGTCAAATGTTTAAATTGTTTTTTTTTCTTTAAAATCTGAGGATTACATGCGCATTTCTACTTGTACAACTGGTAAATAAATTTGGGATTGATTGTGCATTACTTATGAAGGTACAACTGAAGTCAAACAGTCTAGGTTAAACATTTTGCTTCATAATGACAAACTTTTTGGCATGAAATCTACTAAATCTATTTCTGAAATGTATACGAGGTTCACTCAAATTGTCACTTCTTTGTATGCTTAAGGAAGAGAACTTATAAACTATAAAAAAGTGAACAAGATTTTGAGATGTTTGCCTTCTTTATTTGATGCTAAGATAACTATAATTACTGAATCGAAAGATTTGAATAATTATTCTGTTGATAACTTACTTGGGTCACTTATTGCTTATGAGAAAGGGGTGAACCAAAGCCAACTTGATGCAGGTGAGAAGAAGAAGGAGAAAACTGTGGCGTTGAAGAAAAATGATACTGACACTGATTCTTCCGGGTTTGATAGCGATGATGTTGCCTTAATCACTAGGCAATTCAAAAGCTTTCTAAGGAAGAAACATAAGAACTTTCAGAAGTGGAACAAGGGTAAGTCCAGTAAAAATCTTAAAGGTTCATCTGATACTGTTTGTTTTGAATGCAAGAAGCCTGGACACATTAAGGCCGATTATCCTATACTTAAAGCTCACCCAAGCAAGGAAAAGGGTGAGGAGAAACCCAAATTTTGGAAGGACAAGAAGCGGATTCAAAAGGTATTCTGGGCAGATTCTGCATCCGACACCTCTGAGATTGAAGCTGTAGAGGAGGAAACTAACCTGTGTTTGATGGCAGATGATCATCCTGGACAGTCTAACAAGGAAGAGGTATGTGAGCATACTTACGATCAATTATTTGAAGTGTTTGAAAGAATTCACGCATCATATAGGAAACTTAAGAAATTGCATGCTAGCCTGAAATTAGATTTCTTAACCTTGCAAAAAGAGTATGATTCTGTAGTTAAAGATCATTCTACACTTGATAGCAATCACATATCTTTACTTGATGAATTTGATGAACAGAACAAAAAGTATTCTGATCTGATTACTGAGTATGATTCATTGAAAACCTCGCATGTTGATTTAGAAAGATCTTTTAAAGAATTAGACAATATGGTATGTGAAGTGGAGAGTAGTAATTGAGCATTAAAATTTAAAATTGCAAGTCTTAATAAGGAGAATGAATTTTTAAGAGTAAAAAATTTTACTTTTGAGAAAAATAGAACACCTCCTACTTTTGCACAGTTTTATGCACCTCCACCGTTTGAAGAATCTGTTTCAAAATCATCAAAGCAAGTTTCATACAAACCTAGGAATAGGCACTATCACCCACATAGATTAGTAAACCCTTTTCCTGGAGTTAGAAGTTTTTTTTGTGGCATGTTAGGACACATCTTCCACACCTGTATTGTTCACTATAGTACACATTGGGTGTGGAGGCCCAAATTACTTATTTAACAGTACAGCACACATACATTGCATTCTTCTTTTCATAAGAAGGAACCCAAACCTATTTGGGTTCCTAAATCTGACATTTGATTTTTTTATAAGTGTGCTCTCACAGAAGATCTCGTGAGAGCATGTGGTACCTGGACAACGGATGTTCAAGACACATGACTAAAGATGCAAATCAGTTCATTTTGTTGGAGGCTAGGGCTGGAAGAAAGGATACACTTAGAGACAACACCACCAGGAGGGTGGTAGGAGCAGGTATAATTGGTGATTCAAAGAATTTCATGATTAACAATATTTTTCTTGTAGATAGATTGAAACATAACCTGCTGAGCATCAGTCAACTCTGTGACAAAGCATACAACTTCAAATTCCTGCCCACTTGCTGCATTTTAAGCTTAAATTACAAAATTTTTTTGCAAGGACAAAGGATCAATAATATCTACATGTTAGATGTAAGTTGCTTTAAAGCTGATAATTGAATTTGCTTAAAAACTGCTGTTGAAGAGTCTTAGTTATGGCACATGAGATTATGTCATACCAGTATAAAAACCCTTAGAAGAGTCACCCAAAAGGACTTAGTTAGGATGTGCCCAAGCTTAAGTTCACTAAGAACCACCTGTATGATGCCTGTTAATTAGGGAAGCAAGTCCAGTCCTCCTTTCACTTTGTTAAAAATATTAGCACCTCTAGACCTTTAGAAGTCCTTCACATGGATCTCTTTGGACCCATTAGCACTGCCAGCTTAGAGGGAAAAGTTTATGGTTTTGTGATTGTTGATGATTACTCGAGGTTCACTTGGATTAAATTTATGTCACATAAATCTGAATTATTTGATGAATTTAAGTCTTTCTCTACTTGGATTTAGAGGACGTTAGGTTGTGAGACCTTGACTACTCATAGTGATCAATGTGGAGAGTTTGAAAATGTGAAGTTTGGAACTTTCTGTGAGGAGCAAGGGATTAGTCAAAAAACTTTAGCTCCTAGGACCCCTCAGTAGAACGGGGTAGCTGAAAGGAAGAACAGGACCTTAGTGGAGGCTGTTAGATCCATGCTTACTGAGTATTCACTTCCAAAATACTTTTGGGCTGAAGTGATGAATACTGCCTGTTATGTGCTGAATAGGGTGAATGTTAGATCCAATCTGAACAAGACACCTTATGAGATCATTAAGGGTAGAACTCCAAACCTGTCCCACCTCCATGTCTTTGGCTGTAAGGTTTTTATTCTGAATAAGGGGAAGTCATCCTTAGGAAAATTTGACCTCAAATCTGATGAAGGAGTGTTCTTAGGCTATTCTAATGTGGGGAAATCCTTTAGGGTGTTTAATAAGAGGACGTTAGTGGTGGAAGAGATAACTCATGTGGTATTTGATGAATATTATCCTAAGGAGACTAGAGCTGAGGAAGAAGAAGAGGTAGGAGAGATTACCCAAGGGGTTGAAAATGTAAATCTGGAGGAAAGGGTAGAACCTCAAAACACATTGCCTAGAGATTAGAGATATTCTTCGAGTCATCCTAAAGAACTGATCTTAGGAGACCCTTCTAAAGGTGTTAGGACTAGGCATGGACTTAGGAAAGAAGTAAACCACTCTGCCTTTATCTCAACGACTGAACTCACCAACATCAATCAAGCCCTTTCTGATGAGTTTTGGATCTTAGCTATACAAGAAGAATTGAATCAATTTGTAAGGAACGATGTTTGGGAGTTAGTAAAAAGACCTAAGAATCAAAGTATAGTGGGAACCAAGTGGGTCTTTATGAATAAGATGAATGATTCTGGTGTGGTGGTTAGGAATAAGGCAACATTGGTAGCTAAGGGGTACAATCGAATTGAAGGGATTGATTTTGAGGAGACCTTTGCCCCTGTAGCTAGATTGGAAGCCATTAGGATGCTACTAACCTTTGCCTATTATAAGGGATTTAAGCTGTTTCAAATGAATGTCAAGAGTGTCTTTTTAAATGGGGTAACAAAAGAGGATGTTTTTGTAAAATAACCCCTAGGTTTTGAGAGTTTTCAATATCCAAATCATATTTACAAATTAAAATAGGCCTTATATGGATTGAAACAGGCACCCAGGGCTTGGTATGAGAGGCTTAGCACATTTCTGTTAGAAAGAGAGTTTGTTAAGGGGAGCGTAGACACCACCCTTTTTCTGAGGAGAGTAGGGGATGATTTACTTATTGTCCAGATCTTTTTTGATGATATAATTTTTGGATCTTGTGATAAATATTTATGTGATGATTTTTCTAAAATAATGAGTAAAGAGTTTGAGATGAGTGTGATGGGAGAATTATCCTATTTTTTTGGGTTTAGTAAAAGGCAACTGGATGATGGAACCTTTCTCAATTAATCTAAATACACTAAGGACATTTTGAAGAAATATGAAATGGATAAAGCCAAGCCAATCAATACTCCCATAAGCTCCTCTATTTAGTTAGATAAGGATTCAAGTGAAAAATCTGTTGATCAGAAGAAGTATAGAGGAATAATTGGATCATTGCTTTACCTGACTACTAGCTGACCTGATATTATATTTAGTGTTTGTCTTTGTGCTAGGTTTCAAGCTGATTCTAAAGAGTCTCACCTAACTGCTGTTAAGAGAATTCTTAAATATCTTTTAGGAACCCCAAACCTAGGAATCTGGTACCCTAGGCACAGTACCTCTTTTGAGATTATTGGATATTCTGATTCTGACTTTGCAGGATGTAGGGTGGATAGAAAGAGCACTTCTAGAACTTTTCAATTCATAGGACAGTCTTTAGTCTCCTGGTCAAGTAGAAAATAAAACTTAGTGGTACTTTCCACTGCTGAAGTTGAGTACATTGCCTTAGGAAGTTGTGCGGCCCAAGTCCTTTGGTTGAAGCAACAAGTTTTGGATTTAGGATTACCTGTTGGCACAATTTCTATTCTGTGCGATAATACTAGTGCCATCTGCATTTCTAAGAATCCAATCCAACATTCTAGAACCAAACACATTGATATAAGGCATCACTTCATTAGAGATCATGTTACAAAAGGGGACATTGAGCTACATCATGTAGCAACTGAAAATTAGCTTGCTGACATATTTACTAAACCACTGGCCTTTGACTCATTCAGCGTTTTGAGGACCAGATTAGGTGTGATTGATATAAATGCTTGATTCTGATGACTACTAATCTCTGATTTATTTATTTTTTATTCTGTTTCTGTTAGTTAGTTGTTTGATTTGATTATCTATTTCTTGTTGATTTTTATTTTTCTGTTGATTTTTATTTTAGTCTTGTTGTTAGTTTTCATTCAAATATTTATGTTAATGAGATTTCCTTTTTTTTTTACTTACTCTTTTATTCCTTTTAAAATCTGATCACTGCTCACTACTACTGATAAACAGGATTTCTGACTGAAAATTTTGCCTTATTTTTTGGTTTGGAAGCTTGTAAGCAGTGATTGATTTCACTGGATCGGTTAAAGGGAAGAAACATTGATGATTATTTCTCTTCCTCTAACTCCTTTAATGGTGTATTATTTCTTTTGGATAAAATTTTTTTTCAAAATTAAAAAGTTGGTTTTTGAAATAGAGATCTATTTTATCTTCCTATAATAATCTACCTCATATAAATAGTATTTTCAAAGTTTTGAGTCATTATTATGATTTTCTGAACCAAGTGATTACACTTATCATATTATGTATGGTTTTTATTTTATGAATTACTCTTCCTTATTGTAGAGAGTGAGCTTTGTCGTCTCTTATGTCTAGAAGGTAATTTCACAGCTAAGATTTATTAATGATTTTGACAGGAAGAAATCTTACAAAAGATGCGCAAAGAGCGCCAAAATAAAAAGAGGCACAAAATTAGCTTATACTGAAAAGATGCGCAATATCGCCAAAAAATTGAAAGAATACACAAAGTGTATCAAAAAATCAAAAGATGCGCAAAGCACCAAACAAATTGAAATAGGGGTACAAAATGAGCCCACAAAGAAATAGGCTTTCTTCCTTTTAGATCTTTAAATGTCTTAGAAAAATTCATGCATCCTTAATATTTTCAAAAGCTTGAGACGAAAAATCATGATTTTTTATTTCTTACTTTGTAATACTATTATATCAGATAGTTTTCTGGAACGAGGCTTGAAAGGATCTCTTTTTAAATCTAATGTCTCTATTCTGAATTGGATTTTTCTTTTGAAAGGAATTTGCATCTATAAGGTGTCCGAGGTGAGAGTTACGAAAGTCGATTTTCCAACTTTTCTAGATTTCAGCGCTGTCGATCATCTTCTTATTAGTTTTTGGGAAAATTCTGATTTACTGGAGTTGATCTATTAAAGAAATCATTGTTTTTCTAGTGTTTTTGTGTTTCTCGTTTCTAATTTTATTTACTTTGCCTTTATTTTCTTTTTGTTGTATGTATTTTGGATCCCTGATCTTTTCTCTCCATCCTTCATCTTTTTTTACTTTTTCTTCACATCATC
This sequence comes from Dendrobium chrysotoxum, assembly GCA_019925795.1. Taxonomy (NCBI): domain Eukaryota; kingdom Viridiplantae; phylum Streptophyta; class Magnoliopsida; order Asparagales; family Orchidaceae; genus Dendrobium; species Dendrobium chrysotoxum. Next base: position 25,033,264 of record CM034298.1, on the reverse strand, counting down.
CTAAACGATCTTCTTCGTCCTGGATGATCTATCCATCATCCTGGATGATCCATTCAAATCATCCCTACTCTGATCAAACGGCTGAGATGCACTAATTATTGGTGATCATCCTAGACGATCGTTACATCGTCGTGGATGATATGATCCATATTTCCTGATCCTGATCAAACGGTTGAGAATACACCAATTATTGTTCATCATCCTAGATGATCTACCTCATCATCCTAGACGATTCACATGTCAGCAGTTGGATGATTCAAATTCAGGTCGTACTATGCATTTATTATATATCGTCTCAGATGATCCACCTCATCATCCTGGATGATACTTTTCGTCAATGGTCATCCGGCTGGACTACTCAGGATGATCGCCTGTCTCTAATCATCCTGGATGATCTCTGATCATCCTGGATGATCTGACTGCCTTTTTGACTAATCGTCCTCGCCGTCATAATTACTCATATCGTCCTGGACGATCCTGCGATCGTACGGGACGATCTGGACGACTTCTACTAAAACAGCCATTTTTCTTCAATTTTCTTCACCCCTCTTCCTTCCATACCTCCTCTCTTGTGATTCTAATGGCTGGTGGAAAGAGATCTAGGCATCAAGGTGTAAGCTCCTCCCAGGGAAATATTGATCCCTGCTTTCCCAATACAGCCGATCAGGCTGCCTTCCAACGATATCTTGAAGTTGGAATCACACAATCCAAGATCATCAACCCCCGCACTCTTACCTACCCTATCCTAGATCTATTTACGTATACCCCCCTCATGTTCATCCTCACCTTGGCCTTCCCCTTTAGCACTGAACTTCTCAGGGTCTTTTTCGTAAATCTTTGCATCGCCATTGACTACTCCACCCTTCACTCCTTCGTTAATCAGTGACCTGTAGAACTCACCACCCAGGATTTTCACCATATCCTTCAACTCTCTATCACTGGCGATAAACTCCACACCCTAGTTTCTGATCCTGACTATGATTGGAGTGTCACCAATCACTTCCTTAGAAATACCAACGCCCCCTACCATGACAACGCTTGCTCTTCCCTACTTAAGGACGCACGTACCATTCAATATGTCATTCATTCCTCCATCATCCCAAAGGCTGGGGACCGCATTCACATCACCCATTTACTTTTCCTGACCACCTACTACATCATGGCCCACCGGGAATTCAATGCTATTGATCTCCTTCTCTGCTATATCAAGCATCTCACTTCCTTAGAAATACCAACGCCCCCTACCATGACAACGCTTGCTCTTCCCTACTTAAGGACGCACGTACCATTCAATATGTCATTCATTCCTCCATCATCCCAAAGGCTGGGGACCGCATTCACATCACCCATTTACTTTTCCTGACCACCTACTACATCATGGCCCACTGGGAATTCAATGCTACTGATCTCCTTTTCTGCTATATCGAGCATCTCACTACCATTAGGGTCCGGGCCATAGACGACGCCCAAATCTATCTCTAGGACACATCATTACATATGCTCTGGAGACTAAATATGATCTGTAATATCCAGTCCCTGCCAATGTCCCTCCTTCCTACTTCACAAATAATTCCTTCCATGTACTCCACAGTACCCGACTACATCCGGAGCCCGCCCCAGATGTTGAGGAGGAAGAGGAAGAAGCTGTTCTTATTCCTACTACACCTGATGCACCTGCTCCCCTTTATATTGCATCCCCTTTTGATCAACTGGTGTGGTAGTTCGACCAGTGGGAGGCCCGGTTTGATTCTTATGTGGCTGCCCATGAGCAGCAGCACGCTGAGGATCTGCAGTGCTTCAATAACTACGCTGCTCAGCAGCAACAGTAGCACGACCAGGACATTACCTGGTTTGGAGCACACTTCACCTCCATTCACAATTACTTTTAGCCACCACCTCCTCCTCCTTCTGATCAGGATTCGCCTCCTTTTTAGCTTTATGTTTTGTGTTATTTTTTTCCTGTATTGTTATGTCTGTTCCTCCTCCTTTTTGTGATGTTAAAAGGGGGAGTTAGTGTTTTGAGTTAGTGTTTTGAGTGACTAGTAGTTTATTGTACTGTTATAGTTATTTCTTGTATTGCTCTTGTTTTATAGTTGTTTCTCTTTTTGTATTTTATTTTTAGTGAAATTTGAAATGAAATATTTTCTTTTGTACATATATTGGTTACTCCTGTCTGTTTTATTTGAAACTACTGCATCAATGTTTGCCATCATAAAAAAGGAGGAGATTATTATAAATTTGGATTCAAGAAGTATAGTTTTGATGATGACAAACATGTTTATGTTCTATTTTGCTTGGCTAATCATTTTAGGTATAAATAATCAAATGCAATTCAAGCCAACTCAAGATTGGGTCCAAGTGTGTTTAAATGTAATTTTTTCCCTTTGTTGAGTCAAATATAATGTAATTGATCCCCTAGCTAAGTAACCTTGCACACACACACTCAGGGGGAGAGTTTTAGTGAATTAGAGTTTCTGTTCAAATTTTGTTCTGATCATCCAAGATGATATTTACATCATCCTAGATGATCTAGTGAAAACAGAACCCCTAATTAGGATAATTATGTTAAGTCGGTTTAATTAAGCTGATCATCCTCGATAATATTAATATCATACAGGACGATAGGCTAAAATCAGAAATTATTAGCCGCTAGATCAAGTTAGGCAAATTTTTATTTTTAGTGATTTGGTCTGATCGTCCTGGACGATACGTGTATCATCCCGGACGATCCAGTATAATCATGCCTAAATTAGTCTGGTGATTAAGGAAAGCAATTAATATTTAATTGATACGATCATATCATTCGGGACGATCGCAATTTTGTCCGGGATGATCAGGACCGTCCAGTGCATTTCACCTATGCGTCCAAAGCGGTGATCAGGATGATTTTGGCTGTTTATGAACTAATCATACAAGATGATATAAATATCATCCCGGACGATCAGATCATTTTGAGGTCATCCTGCATGTTTCACCTGTACGTCCAGAGCGGTGCTCAGGATGATTTTGGCACTTTTTAAACTAATCATATAGGACGATAGAAATATCATCCGGGACGATCAAGTCATTTTGAGATCGTCCAGCGCAAATTCCTTTGGATGACCAGAGCGATCTTCTAGATGAAATTCCTGATTTACACTAATCATCCCGGACGATCGCAGAATCATACGGGACGATCTAAATAACTTTTTTCTACTAATCATCCAAAAGAACTAGATCGCCCAGGCCGATACATGTGATTTTAAACTAATCATACAAAACGATCAGTCGATAATCCTGGACGATATGTGCCGACCAGTTGAGATTTAGGATAATTTTTTAGCCCTCTTTTAAAAGATCTTTTTCTTCAAACAAGAAAAATCTTTTGCCACTTTCCTTGATAGACAAACCCTAGAGAGAGAGAGTTTGGGAGAGAGAGAGAGAGAGAGGATCTTGTGAGGGGGAGTTTGTGAGGGATTCACAAAGGTTTCTCCAAGAAAGGATCAGAGTCATCTTCTCCCTTTGTCATCTCTCATCTTGTCGGTGTTTTCAGTGGGAGGATCGTTCGCAAGAAGATTCGGGTTCTCTACCCGCTTCAGGAGGAAGCGAAAGGAGTTCAGGTTCTCTGCCTACTTCAGGAGGAAGCGAAAGAAGTTCGAGTTCTCTACCCGCTTCAGGAGGAAGTGAAACGAGTTCTTCCTGCTTTAGGAGGAAGTGAAAGGAGTTTGGGTTCTCTGCCCGCTTAAGGAGAAAGCGAAAGGAGTTCAGGTTCTCTGCCTCACCGGGTTGGTGAAAAAGAGTTTTATACAGGTTTCTTCGCTTTGCTGTGAGAGCAGAAGGAGAGTCACTTTTGTGTTAGTCCAATACCCGGAGGGGAGGCTCCGGGGAGTGGACGTAGGTCAAGTTGACCGAACCACTATAAAATCTGGTGTGCTCTTTCTGATTATTTTCTACACTTACTTTTCTATTATTATCTGTTTGGGTGAAATCTATAGTTGATCTTTTCACTTCTGTGTTTACTTGTTTCCGCTACAAATTATTGAAAAGATCTTTCATGTTGTTCATGAATTTTTAAAATAACCAATTCACCCCCTCTCTTAGTTTGCCTCGAGACTAGTTCATCAGAGCTTCACATCCCTATCGAACTTTCAGTTGCAGGAAGATAAGAAGAAATATTTAGTAGAAGTGAGGAAGATGTATGATGGTAGAGTTTTCTTGTATGATCTATTTTCGAGACAAGATGTCATGCTATTTGATTATAAGGAGAAGTATTTCTATGGAAAAAAAGGATGGAGTGGCCCTTATACTATTATTAGAATTTTTTAATAGTACTATCAGAATTCAGCATAAGAAAACCTTACATATTAACAAAACCAATAAGTATTGACCTCATTCATGATCTATCAATTACATATTGATTAGACATGCCCTAGGATCTACCCTCTAAATTTGAGCTCATTCTTAGATCTCTAACCCCAGAAACAAAATTGAACCCCAAAGGTTATAAAACCTTTAAATATTTATGGTCTATGCCACTAGACCTACCACCTAGTTAATTTTAACATTAGAGCTTTCTCCAAACTCTTTGATCACATCCAAACCCTTGATTATCATATTTTGAATGTTAAACTGTATTTTTGTGGACCTACTTTGACCCCTAATTGATCAGTGGTCAAAATGACCAAAATGCCTCTTAATGGCAATTTTGATGTTTTCTCTTAACTTTAATATGGCCCAGTCAAATCAAACCCTAGAACCTCCTCCAATGCATCCTAAACACCATTAGGAGCATAGGACTCAAACCTAGGCCTTGGATCAACCTAATTGACCAAGTCAACATAGGTTGACCAAATGGTCCCTTAAGGGTTTAAATGGTCGATTTGACCCAATAACCCCTTAAGGGTTTAAATGGGCTAATCTAACTCATTAATAAATTTGAATTCTTTTTAAATCCTCAAACCGACTCTATTTGATTCTTTGAGTATTTCCAATGATGCTTTGAGTTTTTCCAAACTTGCTTGGAGTCAAACTATGATCAATTTGACCAAGTCAATTCACTTTGACTTGGTGAAGTCCCCTCAAAATTTCATATGCCTACTCAAATTTTAATCCCATGGCATGGCTTGATATTCCTTCCAAGTCAGCTCAAGACCCACCCCATGCCAACTTACATGCCATGTCATTTGGTTTGACTTGTTGACTAGTCAAACTAGTCAACAAATAGTTAAAAGACCATAAAAAGTCCAAATTACCCCACCTCATCATGAGCTAGCATGTGTCACACTCAACACATGCCCTCTCCATTCCTTTGAGTAGTTTAGGAAGACACTTGGCTTCAATCCAAAGCCCCTTCAATCTATCCAACTCAAAGGAATAAGAGATAAGTGCCAAAAAGCCTTCCCAAGGAATGATCATGCACTCCTATTTCCAAAATCTTCAACTACAGGAGCCTCAAACCCTCAAGAACTCTCTCCAATCTTCTCAAAACCTCCCAAAAGCTTTTCCAAGCATTTCCCCATCATTTCCAAGCCTCAAATCACCATTTTGGTGAAGAGAGAGCATTCTAGAGAGAGAAAGTGATGTTTTAAAGATATCTTTCAATCCATCTAGAACCAGCCTTTGGTGTCTTCTAAAAAGTTGAAGAGGATTATTGCAAATTTCCAACAAGCCCAAAAACTCAAAAATTTGTCGATTGGTCGGTGAGATATCTCCACTTTTAGTTAAAATTTAAATTTAAAACTACTCCCAATCTACAATACATGGAGCCACCAAACTATAGATATTGGAAGATTAGGATATCATGAGCTTATGTTTCAAATTTCATCAAATTTAAATAATTATTTTAAAATTTATGGCCATTTGAATTTTTAGTTCAAGGATCCACTCTACGGGTGACGTGGCTCAATCTGAGATGTATATTTTGTGTTGTCGATCTGACGACCCGATCTTCAACTGATGTGGTTAAGTAGCAGTCTGAATGTGTGACACATGTTTGATATGTGTCAGATGATGGCGGCGATGGTGCAATCATTGTCGCCATCTTTTTTTTTAATTAAATTGATTTCAAAAATTAATTTTAATGGCCAAAACTTTGAAAAATCATAGAAAATTCAATCTTCAACAAATTTAGTGTTCTTGGGTTTGTTGGAAAGGTCTTTAGCTCTACTATTTATTAAAAATAAAATCAAAGCAATTTGTCCACTATATCATGAGTTATTTGGATTTATTTGGAATCCAAATTTTATAATTTACTCATAATCTAGAGGTCAAATTGAGCCCAAATTTTGGTGAAATATTTTTGAGCATCTTAGGCATCCTTTACATTTTTCCTAGGTCCAGATGCTCAAGGGTTTGCTATGGGATGAATTTATAAAGTAATGGATCTATTTTGGACCCAAAACTTTGAAAATTCATAACTCTCTAAATTGGTAGAAGTAGGTTATCTTATTATTGTGGTGTGCTTGCATATATTCTAGGGTTAGGTGACCAAAATTTCAAACCCTTTTGAACATTAGTGACACCTAGAAAAAATAATTAAGGAGAAGGTCTAGCTAAGTTAGAAAAAATCTAAGAAACTTTATACAAACCCAATACATATGAAACTTCAAAACATTAAACTTAGTGACATTTTACACCTTAGGTCCAAATTTTACTAGATTTAGAGGTCATTAAGTCAGAAAATTAAGCGAATAAAAATTTAGCCCTTTTTAGGAGCTAAAAACTTCAAAAAAATTGTAATAAATCAAATTAAATTTAAAAATTATAAATAATTTATCAAACTGACTAAAATTTGATTCTCTATTTAGAAAAAATAAAAGCCCCATCACTGGACTTATAATTTAGCTTTAATTTAAGTTCTAGTAAAAATTAAAAATTAATTATATAAAATTATTAAAAAGTATTAAAAATCACAAATAAATTCTAAACTCCTAAAAACATTGTTGTTATGGTTCATCTCTGACCTTTGGGAGTGATTCCATGCAGTTTAGAATAAGTTTGGATCAAAATAATCAAAACCTCCATATATAAGTAGTTTAAAAAATCCATTAATTAACCAAACTTTGAAAAATCTTAATTAATTCAAATTAAATTCAAAAATTTTAAACAATATATCTATTCAATCATAATTCAATCCTTAATAAAAAAAATTAAAATCACTTTAATTTGACTTCAATTTTGAGGCTAGTTTAATTTTAAGTAATTTAATTATTTAAAAATAATTAAAAATTCCATAAAATTCCCAGATACTTAGAAATTTCTTCTTAGGTCATTCCTGACCTTTGAAGTTGATTTATAGGAGTTGGGAGTTAATTTAGAGTAAAATCATTAAAATGCCCTTAATTAAATAAATTAAATAATTCAAACGAATACATAAACTTTAAAAAAACATAACTAATTGTAAAAAACTCCAAATTAAGCAAACTCAAAGACATAGTATTTCATATAAGGTCTAATAGATATTAAAATCAACAAGTCAACTTTTTGGTCAACTTTAGTTCAAATTTTAATTTAAACTTCAAAAATTTATAACTTTTCATAGAAAACTCTAAATCCAAAAAACTCAAAGTCTAATTACTCATTGAAAGTTCTAATATTTAACAAAAATATCAAAACTTTAAAAATCTCTTTGAATTTAAAAGTCTAATTTTGACCCCTTAATTAATACATTAAAAATAATCCAAAAAATTTTAAAATTTGATAATAAATTTCAAATTCCAGAAAATATTAAGTCAATATTAAAATTACTCAATAAATCCCTTCATACATAACAACCACTCCAAAGATGAAGTTTTTAGGATGGACTACTCTAAGCTGCGGGGCTATGTGTCCTCAGGAGGCTTTGTTTTTCAAGTCTTGTGCACAATATCATGAATGGATTCAATGGAGTGTTAAAACTTAAAATTAATTGATTATTAATTATCTAATCAAACTTAGAATTATTAATCTAATTAAATTAACCAAGTTTTTAGGATGGACTACTCCGGACTATGGGGCTACGTGTCCTAAGGAGGCTTTGTTCCTCGAGCCTGATGGCACAACGTCACGAACTAGTTGATGGCAAACTTAAATTAATTTAAACTTTTAAAATCAGCAACTAATCTAATTATTAAAATATTTTGGTTCTTTAATTTCTAACTAATTAAATTCATTCAATCAATCAACCTTAAAAATGCATCTTAAAATAAACCTTAGCACATTAATATTTGAATTCTAATTAAATTTACCCTTTAACCTTCAAATAATCCAAACATTAGACAACTTTAATCAATTACACAATATAGGATATATCCAAACCACACATCCTACCTCACACACTTTAGATGATTTGCTAGAGAACCACTTCTAGATCTAGGCTTGGCCGGTGTTTACTTTCTGATGTGTGTTGGGTTTTTCGAGCTTTCATTATATGTTGGTTGTTAAAATTAGATGATTATTTTGATTGATTATTTAATTTCTATACTCTATAATGTGATTGATTGTGCGTTAAATTTACCCTTAGGGTAGGTGCGATTTAAATACTGATTCAATCTAATGCATGTGGCCATGCTCATACACGACATTTAAAATAAAAGGGGGCAAAATCATAAATATTAAATTGCTACAGGTATTACTGTTGTGCTAGGTCCCCCTTTTAAAATTAAAAGATCATTTGTAAGTGTGGCTAATTTGAGCATTTTAATTTTAATATATAACTGCTTGACATATGATTTTGCATGTCGATCTTTGATTTTTCCTGGAACGCAATCGGAGGCTCGTGGGGATCTCTAAACCTTTTCTACTTTAATTAAATTAATTTTTTTAAGATAATATAAAAACTCTAATGCTTTTAAGAAGTAAGCCCGGGATCGCTGGGAGTTTGCATTGCATTTTGTTGCACTTTCTTTCCTTTGTTATGCACCTCCCTACCTGCAAGTTTTGGCAGACCTCTTAGCCTATGATGGTGCAAATCTGTTAAGGGGAATCTATGAAATCTCTAAGAAAAAACCTATTTTTAAGCATTTTTAAATTTACTTCATATTTGATTTAAGTATTTATTGAGTCAACTAGCATATACTACATTAGAAACAAATTAAAATGAGTCAAAATTTTAATTGTATTTACTTTAAGCTTTATACTACCCAACATAAGTCAAAGGGCCGATTAAAGACTGCTCTAGATATTAGACCTATTATAAAAAAACTTAACTTAATCAAATGTCCCTTCCACTCTAACAAAAAAGATTAGACTCATAGTTTTGAAGTATTTAGGTGGTTAGCTGGCTCCCCAATAGAGGCTGGGGTAAATCACAATCCTGCATTGCATTAGCTAGGTTCGGGAGATTGATTTTCAGTATTCAATTTAGACTTATGTTCTGAGGCAGGCTCAAGCTATAAGACCTCAACCTTCAGGAATTGAATCCTAATTTTTTAATAAAATTGATATTTAAACCTTAATTATCGTTTAATTCAAATTTTAGCTCAACATATAGGGAAAATTTAGGTGTTTCTAAATTATTTTAAAATCTTAAAACACCTCCTACCATTCCTCCTTTGACTTCTAGAAATAAGTGCTCAATCTTGAACCATTCCCATTTGAAAATTCCAATCCTTATCTCCTTTGATATCCAACTTTGAATTCTTAAATGAAATTTTTACCACTATTTTAATCGAGAGTATTTATAGGAAACTCTAATTTCCCTACGATGTAATTAACTACGAGGGCTTGCACTCGTAGGAGATTTAGAAACCTAGATCTAATTTTCAAAATCAATTTTTCAAAAACTTAATTAATTATCTTTGGGAAATTTTGAGTCAAAATCAATGATTATTATCATTATTTTCAAAATCTCTAATAACAATTGATATATTTTTCCCTCAGGAAGATATATCAATTATTATTATAACTTTGTTTATAAAATTAATGATAATTTATCTAAATTATCATAATTAAATACCTGAGTGAACAATCATTCTGACCCTCCAGGGTCATATATAGTTCTTGCTTCAGGATGAATTTTTAATCCTATAAATTGAACCCATTAGGGAATGGTATATTTGCCTCTTGAGATGATATATCATTCATAATGATGTGTTCAATTTCAAAATTAAAATTCAAAAAATTAAAACACCCAAAGATAATTAATCTTTTTAAAAATAATAACTTTTTAATCGAAGAATAGGTATAGATTGAAACCTTGTGGTTAAGTGTTTACATATTTTATTCTATGGTATGTGTTTTATAAAGAAGGTACTTATGGGAGATTTTTTCATGTATTTTGTTCTTAATTGAAAATTTTGGGGTGGAGAGCCATTGTTGAACTTTAGGCGCCTTATACACTGTTTATCTTGTATCTATGTTATGTTTAAAGTTATGTTATGTATTTTTTTGCATTCAACATATGTTTTATGCACCTTTTACCATTCTTATGAAAGCATGTGTTTGTGTGGTTTATTTATGTGTTTTATTTATATATTAGCAAATTCTCTTCATACTTAAATTATTATTATCCTCCAATTAATTGTACATTCTGATTATTTAATTAAACACTATAAAAATATTAATAAAAAATTATATAAAATTAGGATAATAGTAAAACCATAGATCCTAATTTGAATGAACTTTATTTATACTTCATAAGTTAAAAAACCTATTTCTTAACTCATTCAACCATTTGTGCTACTATTCAAATTTGAATTTATAAGTTATACCTTTATGAAATTAACTTTTAAAATTAAAAGATAAATAATTAGTATTAAAAATTAGATATTAATATATTGAAATTTAAAATCATAGCTAACCTGAAGATGAAATTAGTAATCTCATCAAGTCCTTATATTAAAATCATTAATATTATGTAAAGGTCTAAAGCAGAAGCTGATATTCAAAATCATTAATTATGTACTCCACAAAAGAAAATAAAAAAGAACTATAAAATAGTTCTCAAAGGAAAAAAAAATTAAAAGAAATAGTTGAGTACATTCAAAAATTAGTATTAGTAAAACCCTAAGATTGGAAATACAATCTTATACATAAACCAAAAAAGATAAGATGGGAGAGCTAATATAAGGGAAGGTGAACAAGTGAAAGTATAATTTTAACTACCATCATATATAATCATTAAAACTCAATTATTCATTTTAATAATTAAAATTTAATGATTAAATCTATAACTTATAACTTTAAATTGGGCTATAACTAGAATGATTGATTAGTTTAAATACTAGTATTTTTCAAACTAAAAGTACAGCCTTATTCATTTTCACTAATTCTATATTATGATGTATTATCCTATATTTTTGTAATTTTAGATTGTCGCTTTTTATTTTGGTTAATCACTTAATCAAAATAACAAACTTTTATTTGCCTAAGGAAAAGCAAGAGTTTAAGTTGGGGAGGATTTGATGAGTGTAAATAATGTTATGTTTTATATGTTAACTTGCAAGTGAAATCATGTTGTTTTAGTTATATTGTATGCAGGAAAAATAAAAAAAATTCATGAAATTCTAAGTATCGTACAATACGGCAATGTTGGACACTATACCATCGCAGCGCCATCATGGACACTCCAGAGCGCTCAATATAAATATGACAGCTCCCAATCTCTATTTCACAGTGCTACAACATTGAAGGAGTCAGTGCTACAAAGCCCAATCACTATCTACATAGCATCACGATGCCAATTTTTAGTGCCATCAAGTCGAGGGGAGTACCACGTGTATACTGTAACACTCAACCATCAAAAGTGCCATAACACTATAGATGTAACCGACCAGGACATGATCTACTAGCAAAGTGATATATTAATTCATTAAATAATAGGTCCAAGTCGGCATGCATCGCAGAGGAGAAAATTCTTACATGCTATGATGTTAGTTCATTTTATGGGTGCCGCAGTGCAAGTGTTTAGAGCACCGTGATGTCAGAGTCTATTTTTTGTGTTTTTTTTATAAATAGTCAGTTTGTAATGTTAGTAAAGGTGTTCAGTCACTTTGTTAATATCAGTCTTCATAGTACTTCTCTGTAATTTTCTTAGAAGTGATAACTAAGAGAATTTAGGGAGCACTATATCCACTTCATAAGAGTGTTTGATCAATATTTATGGAAGCAATTCTGTAAGTTCAAGGAAAAGTGTAGAGGAGATCATTGAACCCATCCGGTGATATATTTTCTTATGTACTTTCTTTCTTTTATATAATTAATAAAAATGAGTTTGCTTCACTTGTTCTTTATGCCTGGCTAAATATCTAGTTTTGGATTTATGGTGTAAATGGAATGTCGAGTACTAATGAATTCTCTTTATCAAAAATTTAATGATGTTTTCAATATACCAAGTCTTCATTTAATGTACATAGTGGTCATATTTGTAGTCAATATCATATGTAATGAGCCTAAGAATAAAAAAGCAGACACAACAAGGTATATTGGACTGGTATGATGTAAGCATAGACATAGGGATTGACATATACCAAATTTATAAATATGAATTATAATGAGGAGGTTTTAATAGTGCATATTTTACTTACTCTTCTAAGAATTTTGTAGGGTGATAGACTATGGGAGTTTAGAGTGGTAATGAGTTTGGAAGGTTTAACCTGTCCTTCATCTATTCATGCTTGATTGAGCGGTCAGTGATACATACACTCTGAATAGCATCAATATAAAAGAGAATCATTAGGAAATATATTGTAATTATATTCCATCAATCCAAAACATTTTATCCAAATAGTATTTTATTTAATTTTTTTTATTTTAAATTAGGTGATTAAATCTCCACCAAAACTTGATTTTATTGAGTAGGATAATTATTGTAATTATAGTAGACAGTAAACATTCTTCCTTATGGGATCTATACTCTACTCTATCACTATAATAATTAATTCAGCACATATTTTTGCATATATTAAGTGGGGATTTTATAATTTTTATATTAAAGGAAACCTAAGTATTATTTATGGATTGAAAGAGCCCTAAATTATTTTCACAATTCTATAGGTTACTCCATCATCCCCATTAATATGCAAACACACTATTCTAATATTCCTTATTCTTTTATTGATCTGTTGAGACTATACATCACACTAGGTTTTAACCATACATATGGCCACTATACATATTAAATAAAGAGTAGGATAATATTAAAAATATCTTTTAACGTTAGGGCATAAGAACTTTTATTCATACTTAATATGTAATCTACATCATCAATCAAAAACTAAGGAATTAGGCAAATATGAAAGAAAAGATAAGTAAACTCATTTCCATTAAAATCATAGAAGAAAGAAAATATAATAGAATGATATCACCAGGAAGGTTTAATAAATCTCCTCTACACTCCTCCTTCCTTAATATATAGAGTTTCTCCAATAAACATGAACTAACACTCTATGATTGTATCAAATACTTTCTAAATTCCCTTAGTTCTCACCCTAAGAGATGAAAGTTTGTTGGGGTTGTTAAGCCCTTATGAACTAGTCCCGAGGCTAACCAAGAGGGGGTGAATTGGTTATTTTAAAAAATTCTTAAACAAAAAGAAAAATCTTTTTAAATCTTTTTAAATATTTTATACATAAATAGTTCAAGCAAAAGCAGATAACAACATCAGAGATTTTCAACACAGAATAAATCAAAATAATATGTGAAAATTAAAGTGCAAAAAAGTAAATGAAAAGAGCACACTGAAAGTTCGATGTATGCCAAGAGGGGGGGTGAATTGGTATTTTAAAAACTAAATCCTAACAAGAGTTTTAATCTTTTTGTGAATTTTTCTTTTTCGCCCTTTTTTTCTTTTTAATGTTAAATCAGAAAAACTAAACTGATCAAGTGCGGAAGCAAAAGACACGTTCATAATTATGATGATGGTGAGACAATTTCAAATATCACAGTACATAATTAAAATTAAAGTTTTCACCAAGCAGGTAGCATAGTAGATAAATGCATGAAAAGTTAAAGTACAAAAAATAAGGATAAAGCACACCAGAGATTTTTATAGTGGTTCGGTCACTTGACCTATGTCCACTCCCCGAAGTCCTCCACTCTGAGTATTGCACTACTAAAAGTTAACTCTCCTTCTGCTCCCACAGCAAGGCAGAGAAGCCTTTACAAGACTCACTTTCACCTTCCCCGGTGTGGCAGATACCAGACGCTATGTCACCCTCCTGGCGACGGCAGCGAACCTTCTCCTTTTTCTCCCTCCTAGAGACGGCAGAGTACCTTGAGGATGTTGACCTTGAAGCCTCTCTTCCTAGAGACCCTTCCTGAGACTCACCAAGGCCACAGGAGGAGCAAGCGTGCAACCAACCATGTGATCCCCTCACACTCCTTCTCCCTCACGCTCAAGCTCACCTTCTCCTTCCTCTCATAAACCCTGGATCTCTCCAAAAGCTCCCTCTCAACAGTTCCCTCCTCTGTCAACCATGGCCTCAATAACTTCTAATTGAATAAGAAAGAGTCCTTTTTTAATTAGGCTTCAGAAAACCCTAAAAATTCTAATTTTATGATTATGTTCGTACAGTACGATCAAATAGCGTACAGTACGATCAGTTCAAAAATAGTTCCATCCAGTACGAATGTAGACAAACAATTATCAAATTTTGTGAACATCGTACAGTACAATCCATAGATCGTACTGGATGATCCTTTTATTTTCAATTGTTTGTATGGGATGACCCATGGGACGATCGAAATCATCTCTGATCATCATCCCGCACTGTGCTCTTCATACAGTACGATTAGTTTATTTTCAAAATATCATCCTGTACGATATAAATATCATCCGGGACGATCAGTATAAAAAATCATAGTTTTGTCTTATATGATATATGGGATGACCAAAATCGTCTCTATTCATTATACAGTACGATCTATATCGTATAGTACGATCAAATATAATTAAGAAACTATAATTTAATTGCCTGATTATAGGGGATAATTTTGGCAAGATTTTAAATTTTCATACAGGACAATTGTAATCATATAGTACGATTAGTTTAAAAATCAAATTTAAAAAAACTTACCAAAACTATCTTAACGGCTAGGGTTTTCAAGTTGAGACAAATCATACAGTACGATCATGATCGTACAATACGATTAGTTCAAAAAATTAATCATCTAGAATTAGCCGTTAATCTTGAGTTAAAGTACCATATTATAAAGTATGATAAAAATCATATAGTATGATAAAAATCGTATAATACGATGTATCTTAAAAATTTAAATTTAAGTTAAAAAAAATTTAACTCTCCCCCTGTTTGTGTGTGCTTGGTCACCCCTTTTACATATATAATTTTATGGCAGACTCAATAAATAAAAAATAAAGAAAATAAAAATATAAGATTTTTGCACATCCTAATCTACCCAGTCTTGAGTCTCCAACAGTCTTGAGCGATGTATATCTTACTTGAAATATTAGTGCTCACAGATAAAAATAAACATTTATATTTTCAAGGATGAACATATTAATTTAGTCAATATTATTTGTCATCATCAAAATCAAGTGCTAGGGATCTCGGATTGCAACACACACCAGATTTATAGTGGTTTGGTCAACTTGACCTACGTCCACTCCCTGGAGCCTCCCCTCCAGGTATTGCACTAAAACTGTAGTGTCTCTCTTTCTGCTGCCATAGTAAGACGGAGAAGTCCTTAAGAAATCTTTTCACCGACACCGGTGAGGCAGAGAATCTAGACTCTTTTTGCTTCCTCTTAAAGAAGGCAGAGAACCCCAACTCCTTTTGCTTCCTCCTGAAGTAGGACGAGAACCTCAACTCCTTTTGCTTCCTACTGAGGCAGGCAGAGAACCTTACCTCCTTTTGCTTCCTCTGAAAGCAGGAAGAGAGCCTCAATCTAGTGCTGATGAAGAGCTTCTTAGAGCCACCAAGGAGCCAAGGATGATGATTGGAGAAGATGACTTGAATCCTTTCTTGGAGCAACCTTTGTGAACCCCTCATAAACTACCCCTCACAAGATTCTCTCTCTCTCTCCCTCTCTCCTTATCCTTCTCTAAGCTCTCTAGGGTTAGAAAACTAGCAAAAGATATTTTAGATTATTAGCTATAGAAGAGCTTAAATAGAAGGCCTCAAAAAGTACCCTAAATTTCAACTTACTATCAAAGATCCTCAAGGACGATCTATCGATCGTCCTGTACGATCAGTACAAAAATAGCCTTTTAAGCCAGGATGATTACCATTGTCTGGACGATTAAATGAAATAATTTCTATATATTATCCAGGATGATTACATGATTTTTCAGGATGATCAGTTCAATTTGAGTGGCAATCGACAAATCGTCCAGCTAAATGTTCGAGACGTCTAGGATGATATTCTAGACAATCAGAAGAAAATAAAGTTTTTTTGTCTAGGACGATTACACAATCATCATGGATTATCAGTTCAATTTGAGTGGCAATTGACAAATCATCTCGCCTATCGTTTAGGATGTCCAGGACGATATCCTGGATGATCAGAAGAAAATCATGATTTTCATTTTGGACGATTGGAGATCATTCCATAAAATATAAAGGATTGTCTAGGATGATCAAGTCAATCATCTAGTATGATGTGATTGATCAATTTAATCATAATTAGTCTCCTAATTAAGGGAACATTTTAGGCATAATTGTAATGAATCATCCAGGATGATACGAGATCATCCTATACGATTAAAATAAAATTCTAAAAATAAAATATTTCCTAAAATCTAATTGGTGACTAATTTCTGGATTTGTACTGATCATCCTGTACAATAAAAAATCATCCAGGATGATAAGTTAAGTAAACTTAATAATCAGGGATGCCCAAATTAGAGTTTCTATTTTGAACTAATCATCCAGGATGGTTTTGGATCATCCTGTATGATATGATCAAAAAATAGAAAGCTTTTTGACTTACCAAATTTCTCCTCCAGAGTTTGTGTGTGCAAGGTTACTTAGCATCAGGATCCACCTTATTACATTTGACTCAAGAAAAGGTAAAAACTATTGGAATTAAAATTCTTGATTGACTCAGGCCGACTCTACCCAATCTTCAGCTGGCTTGAATTACAATTGATCTTGTGGACCTAAAAGTTAGTAGGCATGGCAACTAAAATAGATGTGTAGTAGTAACAGTAATAGAGAAATAGGAATATTTGTTATCATCAAAATTATAATGCTTGAATCCAGATTTACAACAAGAGAGATTTAGAGAAGTACTCTAAAATGTACTAAAATTAAATAAGTGACTAAACTCTCCTACAAACATAACACATCGACTAATTATAGGAAAATACAAAGTAGGAAACTGACACTGAGGTGCTTAATAGGACGACGCTATTATGCCCAAAAAATGAATTAACGCCACTGTGCTATTATTTTGGCTTCGTCGTGGCACTTACTGATGTGAATCAGTTACTTAGTGAACAGTCGTATCATTTCACTGATAGGTCAAATTCTTGGGTTGTTATAACTCCATGCCAAGGCACTACTAACTTACGAATTCTGCGGTACCAAAATGGCAATTTGGGCGTCGAGGTATGATATATTATGATGCTACGACGCTTGAAGACAGTAAACTGGGTGCTGTGAAGCTAACTCTTTCGTTATGAAGGTGTTGTCCGTCAAAGAAGTTGGCACCCGTATATCAATATTATGGTGCTCTGGTCGTGCCTTTGACGGTGCTATAATGTTGTTTAGTCCAACATCGCGATGTTGGATAATACTTAGAATTTTTTACCTTTTTCTATATTTTTTTTGCACAACACAACTAAAAAATCCATTTTTAATGGAAATATAACACATTATTTACACTTATCAAATTCTCTCTAGCTTAAACTCTTTCTTGTCCTTAAGCAAATAAAAAATAAAATCCAAATTAAATGATTAACCAATGTAAAAATCGACAATTTAAAATTACTTAAATATAGAATAATATATCACAGTCTAGAACTAGTAAAAATGAATAAGATTATAATTCTAATTTAGAAAAAATACTAATAATTACACTAATTAGTCGTCCTTATTATTACTTAATTTAAATTCACATGTTATAGATTTAATTATTAATTTTTAAATTTTAAAGTGAATAATGTAGTTTAAGGATTAGATATGTTAGTAGCTAAAATTGAAACTTTCATTAGTTCACTATCATTTGTACTAATTTTCTTATTTTATCCTTTGTACTGATTGGTTTTTCCACTCTATGAAGTATAAATAGTATTCATTTGAACTATGATCTAAGATTTTATTATTATCCTTATTTTACATAATTTGTAATTATCATTTTTATTAAGGTTAATTAAATAATTAGAATGTAAAATTTATAGCAAGCATGCATGAGGTGAATTTTAATAAAATGTAAATAAAAAGAATAAAAATAATAATTAACACTGCACATGCTTTCATATAAATGATAAAAGGTGTATAAAACATATGTTAACATAACATAACATAGGTTACAAGATAACTAGTGCACTAGGCACCATGCATTGCATATCAAGTGGGTTGTCTCCCATAACCACTAAGTTTTAAGTCTTCAGCCAGACTATACCAATTATTTTATCTCAAGATAAACCAATTCAATTTTATTACGCAATCGATCAATATCTCCATCTAAATAAGGTTTCACTATATGGTCATTCACTTTAAAAGTATGTAGACTTTTCTTATCCTTAATTTTCATAGTTCCATAAGAAAATATTCTAGTTACAGTGAATTATCCAAAATCTTGATTTTAATTTACCAAGGAATAACTTAAGTTTGGAATTAAATAGTAAAACATTCTATGAGGGAGTGAATTCTTTTCTAAGAAGCTTCTTATCATGCCATTTTTTAACCTTATCTTTATAGATCCTTGTATTTTCATAAACTTCATTTTTTATTTCTTCTAGTTCACTCAACTACATCAATCTTTTTTCTTTTATCCTTTTAAAATTATAATTCAATATTTTAACTGCCTAAAATGTTTTAAGTTCTAATTCCACAGGAAGGTGGCAAGCATTTCCTTAAATTAATTTATAGGGAGTCATACCAATATAAGTCTTATAAGCAGATCTATAAGCCCATAATGCATCGTCTAATTTAATCGCTCAATCTTTTTTATTTGAGTTTACCATTTTTTCTAGGATTCTCTTAATCTCCCTATTAATGATTTCAGCCTAGCCACTAGTTTGAGGATGGTAAGCAGTTGCTCCTCTATGATAAACTCCATATTTTTTAAAACTGTTTCTATTTTTTTATTGTAGAAATGACTTCCTCCATCATTGATTAAAACTCATGGCATTCCAAATTTAGAGAAAATATTTTTCTTTAAAAACTTTATCACAGTTTGAACATCAGTTTAGAAGTTTCCACACCTTTAATCCACTTTGAAAACTTAGTCCACATCAATAAGAATGTATTGATTTTTAAAGGATGGAACAAAAGATCCCACGAAATTCAATCCCCAAACATCAAATATTTCTATTTCTAAAACATTGTTCAAAGTCATTTCATTTCTTTTTGTAATATTTCCTACCCTTTGGCACTGGTCGCATTTCTTAACATATTCTTTTACATCCTTTAATAGAGTAAGCCAAAAGAATCCTTGTTGAAGGATTTTAGAAGCTGTGAAATCCTCCAAAATATCCCCCATAATGTGAATCATGACACTACTTAATATTTGATTTCATTTCTTCTTCAGGAACACATCTTCTCATAATTTGATCATTGCAATATTTAAATAAATAAGGTTCATCCCAAAAATAAAATTTGGAATCATGTAAAACTTTCCTCTTTTGACTAGGTTTTAAATATAAGGAAGTATACCACTAACAATAAAATTAACAATATCTACATACCAAGGTAAATATTCGCATGAAGTGCAAACAATTATTCATTAGGAAAATTTTCATTTATCTCATCTTCATTTAAGGTATACTTTTCAATAGAAATTCTAGAAAGATGATCATCAATTTGATTTTCAGTACCCTTTATGTCAAAAATTTCTATATCACATTCTTGCAATAGAAGAATCCATCTTGCCAATCTCAGTTTAGTGTCTTTCTTTGTCATAAGATATTTGACAATAATGTGATTAGTGTAAATAATTATTTAGTGCCAATCAAATATGATCTAAATTTATCAAGAGCAAAAATAATAGCTAACAATTCTTTTTCAGTTGTTATATAATTATATAGTGCAAAATTCAAAGTTCTGCTAGCATAAAAAATGACATGAAATTTCTTATATTATTTTAACCCTAGAATAGCACCTATAACAATGTCATTAGCATCACACATTACTATAAAAGATAAAGACCAATCAAGAGCAATAATCACTGGAACAGTAATCAAATATTACTTTAATGCATTAAAAGCTTGAAGACAAGCAGAATTAAATATAAAAGGAATATCCTTCTCCAATAGTTGGCATAGGGGTTTAGAAATTTTAGAGAAGTCTTTAATAAATCTTTTATAGAATCCAACATGACCTATAAAACTTATAATGCCTTTAACCGAATTTGGAGGGGGTAATTTTCCATTTACCTGAATTTTTATAATATCTAAATCCAATCCTTTTTTAGAAACTTTATGCCCTAAGATAATGCCCTCGATTACTATAAATTGACACCTCTTCCAGCTTAACACTAGATTTATTTCTACAAAACTTTTCAAAATAGCTGTTAAGAGCTAAAGATAAGAATAAAATATAGTGCAAAATACTGAGAAATCATCCATAAAAATTTCAATAACCTACTTAATTAAGTTTTAAAAGAAAGATATCATATATCTTTGAAAAGTAGTAGGATCTTTGCACTGACCAAAAGGCATTTTCCTAAAAGCAAAAGTTCTATAAGGACTAGTGAAAGTAATTTTATTTTAATCTTCAGGTGCAATAGGAATTTGATGATATCCTGAGTATCCATCTAAAAAATAATAAAACGAATACCCTACTAACCTATCGAGCATCTGATCGAGAAAAGGAAAAGGAAAATGATCTTTTGTATTGGCTTTATTTAATTTCATATAATTTATACAAATCCTCCATCCTGAAATAGTTCTAGTGGGTATAAGTTCATTGTGTTCATTTGTAATAACAGTTAATCCTCATTTTTTGGTAACACAACGAATAGGGCTAACCCAAGAACTATCTAAAATAGGCTAAATAATCCTAATATCCTTCCATTTAAGAATCTTTTTTTAACATCTTTCATAGAATGGTTAAGTCTTCTTTGAGAGTCATCATTTGGTATTGAATTAGCTTCCATTAGAATTCTATACATGCAAATTGAAGGACTAATCCCCTTAATGTTAGCAATTGTACACCCAAAAGCACTTTTTAAATTACTCAACACCTTAATTAACTCACTTTCTTGATGTGATTCTAAATTTGCTAAAATAATTACAGGAAGAGTAGAGTTATTACCCAAGAAAACATACTTGAGATGACAAGGCAAACCATTAAGCTCTAAAGTGGGATCTTCCTCAATGGATGGTTTTAAAGTATTCTCAAAAGGGTATTTTGCCAAATTTTTATTGTTTAGATTTTTATTCCTTATTACAAATTCTCCTGACATTTCTTTATTATCTTTCACTTCTTCCTCTTTCTAAAATTCCCCTCCTAACAACTCTTCCTTAAGATTGACTATTACCATATCTTCTAATTCTGCCCTGAAGTAATCTTTATTCTTCTCTTGAGGGAATCTTACATTTTTAATACTAGATCCCAAATCACATAAAGCCCTACCACATAATTTATCTCCAATAGTTAAAGGAATGAAAAAACTCCCTAGGTCTTTAAGTTTTTCAATAAGTTACTTTTGGATTATAGCCTTCTTTAGCTAATGCCATAATTTCAAATTCTCCTAGCTTCATTTTCTTATTTAAAATATCCTTCATAAATTTTGCATATATGGGCATCTGTTCTAAGGCTTCAAAGAATAGTATATTAATAGTTAGTTTTTAAAATACTTTTAAAAACTTTGAGAACTGCTTGTCTAGATTTTGTTTGATAAATCTCTGAGGGAAAGGTGGTGGTTGTCTCTCTTCAA
Source organism: Dendrobium chrysotoxum (assembly GCA_019925795.1). Lineage (NCBI taxonomy): Eukaryota > Viridiplantae > Streptophyta > Magnoliopsida > Asparagales > Orchidaceae > Dendrobium > Dendrobium chrysotoxum. The sequence goes on along the minus strand of CM034298.1, from coordinate 25,011,304 downwards.
CTCTCATAATTACTCATTCTGGTTCTTTTATAAGTTCAAGTTATTCTGTTGAAGATTTATTTTTTTCTTTCTCAACTTCACCATCATCCTTCTTGTGTAAATCACTATCTTTGTAAGGATCTCCCAAATCTTTCCCACTTCTAAGTTAGATATTATGACATTATTCTTCCATTTTTTTATAATTAATCAACCTAGCAAGTTAGCCTATTTGATCCTCAATTTTTGTAAGAACATAAGATTGATTTTGTGCTTGAATTTTTAATTATAAAATAATGTTGTCTAAGGATATTTTCTCATTCCTTTCTTAATGAAGTTGTTCAAAATTTGAGGGATACCTCTGTGGTGCTACATTTCTAAATGCTGCAGTGATAAGATTTTTAGAATTATTATTGAAGTTATCATATCAATTTGCCCTTTTTTTAATCTTTTCGTCATCCAATTTTTAGAAATTAGTGCAACTTGTGCAGTAAAGATTGACAAAGCATCATATTCATAAATTCAAGCTACTTTTTTTGGATTTACTCTTTCAGCAGACCACTGGAAATTATTAGTAGTCATTTCCTCTATTAATTAATAAGCTTCCTCAAATAGCTTAGACATTAATGATTCTCCACCTATAGCATCAATTATAGCTTTAAGAGATCCTACTAATCTATTATAAAATATTTGAAGAATAATCAACCAATCAGGTAACACATGATGCATGCATTTTCTAAGCATTTCCTTAAATCTTTCCCAAATCTCATAAATAGATTCTTCTTCAAATTGAGTTAAAGAAGTTATGTCATTTGTATGTTTGACAGTTTTTTTAGGTGAAAAATATGTAGCAAGAAACATATGAGCCAACTCATTCCAAGTTGTTATAGGGCATTGGGATAAAAAATTCAACCATATTTTAGCTTTATCTCTTAGAGAAAAGGGAAAGAATTTAAGTCTAATAGCATCATCACCGACACCATTGTACTTAAATGTTATACAAATTTTTAAGAAACTGTCAAAATGTAAATTAGGATGTTCTACTGGAGTTCCCCAAAAACTGAGAGTTTTGAACTATTTGAATAATAACTAATTTTAATTCATAAATTATTAGCTTGGATTGTAGGTATATTTATGCTTCGATGAATTTCATCTACTAACGGGTTTTCGTAATCCTTAAAAGGTCTAGAAGGATTTTGCTCTAACTTAGGTTCAACCATTTTAAAATCTTTTTGCTTTTCTGAATTTTAAAAAGGGTTCCCTCAATTTTAGGGTCAAATGACAAAAATTCTTTTCTATGGCTATAAAGCATACAACCAAGAAAATAAAATATATAATTAGTGATCAAAGCAAAAAAATAAAAATAAATATGTAAGTAGGTCTAAGTATAAAATTAATTTAATAATATAATTAAAATGTTGCGAAAAGAAAAATACTTCCCTGGCAACGACGATAAAAACTTGATAAGGAAGGGGCTGCACTGGAGTGTAATTCTGAATTATAAAAATATATATACTTTATGCTCTATCTTCCCTAAATAATGCTTAGGTTCTCTTCGATATAAATTAACAAACCCTACTTAATATACATAACTATACGTGCCAAATAAAATAACAAAGTGATAGAGTAGAGTGTTGATCTCACAAAGAAGAATACTTTTTAATAATTAACTACTACTGTTTACTCTAATTATAAAATTATCCTACTTTAATAAAAATGTTTGTTGTAGAGATTCAATCACTGAATGAAAATAGTAAAATAATGGGTATAATATTTGAACAAAGTAGTTTAGATTGATGAATATTAATTATCTATCTTTCCTAATAAAATTCTTAATTATGATGTAATTCAGAGCATATGCATCCCTAGATCTCTATCGAGCTTGTAGGGGTAAAAAGGATATCCACTGCCATTCTATAGTTATGTCATCTCCTTAAGAACCTAGCATATTTTACATCTTATATCTAGCTATGCAAACACACTATTCCAATATTCCTGGTTATTATTTCATTCCTTTGTCGAGGCTATACATCACGCTAGGTTTTAACTACACATATGGCTACTATGTGTATTAAATAAAGAGTGGGATAGTATTGAAAACATCTTTTAACTTTAGAGCATAAGAATTTTCATTAGTATTTAATATATTATCTATATATTAATCCAAAATTAAAGAAGTTCATGAACGAAAAGATAAGCAAACTCAATTCCGTTGAAATCATAGAAGAAAAAAAATACACAGAATGATATCACCAGAAAGGTTCAATGAATCTCCTTTACACTCCTTCCTTAATGTCTATAGTTGCTCCAACAAACATGGACTAACACTCTAACGATTATATCAAATTTCCTAAATTCCTTTAGTTGTCACCAAAAGAGAGATTTAGAGAAGTACTCAGAAATATACTGAAATTAGATAAGTGACTAAACTCTCCTACAAACATAATATATCTACTATTTATAAAAAAAATATAAAGTAGGCAACTAGTGCTGTGGCACTTGAATGATCGGCGCTGCTACGCCCAAAAAATGAATTAATGTCGCTGCGTTATTATTTTTGCTCCGTCGTGGTGCTTTCTAACATGAATCTGTTACTTAGTAAACAATCACATCATTTCACTAACAGGTCGTATCCTTGTGATGTTACAACTGTCATGCCGCGGCGCTGCTATCTTCTGAATGCTGCAATGCTAGAATGGCAATTTGGGTGTCAAGGCATAATAAATTGTGACGCTGCAGTGCTTGAAGATAATAAGTTGGGCACTGCAAAGCTAACTCTTTTGTCACCATGGTGCTATCCAATAGAGAATTTGTTGTTGCCATGTCGATATTGTGGAGCTCCGATGGTGCCTTTGATGGTGCTATGGTGTTGTTTGGTCTAACGTCGCGACACTGAATGATACTTAGAATTCTGTGCCTTTTTCTATATTTTTCCTGCACAACACAACTATATAACACATTTTCACTAGAAATATAACACATAAAATAACAGATTAGTTACACTTACAATATATTTCCTACAAAAACACAACTAAAATAATATATTTTATTGAATTTGAATATAATAAACTATACACAATTTATACTTAACACATCTAAATTAGGTAATATCCATTAATAATCATATAATATAAATGTGGTCGTATAGTATAATTTGGTCAAATTTCAAAATTTAAATTTACCTAAATTTAGAAGCTCATATTCAAGAGCAGGTATTTTTTAAAATAATTGATCATCCTGTACAATCAAAGGTCGTACAATACAATTAATTATGCTAGATTTTAATTTTATTAATTTAATTAAATACTTGATTTATTTATTGAAATAATTGATCATACAATAGGATTGAGATCGTAAAATATGATTCAATAGAGAAACTAAGCATTCAATTTCATCCACACTCATAATTGTGCACTCGATTTTCTTTCCAACATGCACCTAAATATATAAAGACTCAAAAAAAGAAAATTCAAACTCTTATTATAAGTTTTGATTAGATTCAATGCTGTAATACTTGTGTTCTTATATTTGACTTGGCTCATTGTATATTGTATCTAAAATGTTAGTAGCACAAAAATAACCAATATATATTACAAAAAATAATTAGTGATCTAACCAATAATATTTTAAAATCATCAAAACAACAGGTCGAGCTCACGGATAGCAACAAATACAAGTTTTTCCATAATTAGGCATAACTACTCAGTTCTTTATAGTGTTATACTTACAGAATAAATTGGCCATTATTTTATTCCTTCCTTGTAAAAGATACTAAGATTTCACCACCCTCAATAACTCCTAAGTGTAATAATAAATCTTTCTATACTATTAGGGTTTGAAGTAGTAGCAGTGAGGAGAGAAGAGGCTTTTGTTGCTAGAGGGTTGCCTTACATTCCTTGCTTTAAGTGAATTTTTTTATGCCTCTCAACACTTTAAAGAAAGTTAAGCACCTTTCGCCTGACTAGGGATGAAGCAATTGAGTCCTACAACTTGCCTAGTGAGTCGGTGCATATCTTAAAAAGTCCTTGGTGTTGTCATTTCTAAAATTATCTCTACCTTGTTTGGGTTAACTTTGATACCGAGGAATCTAAAAAACTTGTCTAAACCTACACCAAAGGTACATTTTAGAGGTTCAATTACATCTTATACCTTTTGAGTGTGATAAATGTCTACTTCAAGCCTTAAATGTATTACTCTAGCAATTGGCTACTCTAGCAATTAGCTCTTCCACATACACTTTGATGTTCCTGCCTCTTTACTAACTAAAATCTCAATCTATCATTCTCTAATAAGTTGCATCTATATTTTTAAGCCGAAACAACATGACCTTAAAATAGTACAAGCCTTCTTCTATGATGAAGGACCTCTTCTCATAATGGTCTAAGTGCATTTTAATTTGATGGTACTGTAAGAAAGTAGCCAGGAAACTGATCACTAGAAATTTGATTTCTAAGTCCACAAGTGAGTCAATCTTGGGAACAAAATACCCATCTTTCGGGTATACCATGTTGAGGTTTGCAAAGTTGGCATGCATTTTATATTACTAAAATCCTTTTACACCATAATCACATTAGAAATCTAGTATAGGTATATCCCTAATGACTTGAATATAAGCATTATTAATCCCTTTCTTTTTTAAAAATAATTAAATTTCAAATATGCCCATAAACCATAATCAGATGTTGTATGCTCCCTATTAAGTTATGTTGAAGATTCAAATGCATATTCCAAAGGAGGGTAGCTGGAAGGTGCTGGGGAACCAATACAGAAAAATGAAGAGCATAATTACAAATCAGAAGGGTAAATCCCACTTATTGCAACAAGGATGGCAAGTGCGGACAGCTGAAGTGAAAAGGGATGTCTCATGGATTGCAATAGGAATTGACAACATAAAAGAAAGCTATATACCAAAAATTGAAGCATTGCTAGCAGATGCCAAGCACAGAAAGAATAAGGAATGCTTTCAAATTTTGGTTATCATGACTATTCCAAGAATCATATAAGTTCCTAATATAAACTAGGCAGCTCTATGTATATATTATCCTTGATTCATTTATCATACAAACAAGAGCCCCTGATATCAGAGCACCGTAATACCTGGTTGTGCTCTTCTTTCTTCAAAAGTGACATAAGAGTCTTGCTATGATAGTCATGAAAGAAAGCAAATAAAAGAGAGGACAGTCTAGAATGGTATTCAATTACAAAAGACAAAATGATAATAGTGAATTTGATGGATACAAAATCTCTTTAAAAGACTAACTGGTAAACAAGATTCAAAATACTATATGGTTTAGTAAGTTTGAACTTAAATCTAGATTTTGACAAGTTAGAATGCATCCTGACTCTATAGAATAGACTGCCTTGTCTTGTCCTAAAGGTCACTTCAAATGATTAGTTATACCTTTTAGTTTGAAGAATGCATCTTAGACATTCCAAAGAAAAATGGATAACTTATTTGGTGCACTCTTTGATTTTACATGTGTTTACATTAATGATGTTCTTATATTTTCTAATACTAAAGATGAACACTTCATTCATTTACATTATGTGGTGAGTATGATAGTTGTTTTTCTTATCTTCTATTTGATTAGCCTAGCTCCCTATTTCATGTTCAATCTATGGCAAGCAATTTCTTTGTTAACACTTAGTATCTCCATTGTTGTCTGTGTAAAGACATCCAAGTCATCCCTGAGAGTATGAATGAGCTCACTTTAATATTCTAGAGTTAATGATGAATTATTATTAGCATCATATTTAGATTGGCTTTTACATTTTGTACTTCTTTTAGTGCCTTAATAATCTCCAACCTCAGTCCTCCCATGACCTCCACATATAACACCTCCTTAAGGGAAGTTGTCATCTTCCCCATGGCCTTTAAGTGGTATGCAAATGATTGAGATATCTGCCCTCACAGAGATTTTCCAACTATTTGCTAAAAACTTAACCACTATATGATATATTGATATGACCATTTTAAACATATTTAGGAGTTGTTGCTTGAAGATAGTGTTATAGGTGGCTGGCATGTCAATGATTATGAAATCTTCAATGGTGGTGTATTGATGATTTCCTTTGCCCATGGTAATGGGTAAGGCAGTCATGCCTTTAGTTTCCCTATACTCCCTGAAGAAGCCATAAAGTGGACATGAAGTGGGGGTGAGCTTGGAGGTAAGAATATTCATTTTTTTTTTTCAAAAAATAGATTTAAAGATAATGTTAATAAAACTCCACGTATAAATAAGAATGATGTTGTTTTGGTACTTAGCAATTAAGGTGGTGATAACTACAACACTATTGAAGTGATTTATGCTATAGGGTTTGTTTGCTTTAAGAAGATAACTAGAGAGACATTGGTTACTGGTGCCCATAATGTAGTGGATGAGTTAAACTCGCCCATAATGCGCCTTTTATATAGTACTTGGCTTGCACTCTATCTAAGATGGCAAAACATAATTCCTATAATGTTGATCTAATGAGCTAGAATGATCTCGTTCTCATTGCTTTTCAATGAAGCCTTCCTTGGGTGCCAACCTGGGTCGGTGAGCATGAAATCTTTCAACATATATGCTTTAATGAGGTCCTTGATAAGTTAGCAAAGGTGCAAGTATTCCTCAGTGTTATGCCTATGATCTTTGTAAAAGCATAGTATTTGGAAATATCCCTCATATACATATTTGCCTTCATATATGGGGGGGGGGGGGGGGGTGCTTCAAGAGCTCCTTATTCTGGATGGCCTCTGTAAGCTTGACCACTGATAGCTATATGGAGTGAACATGAGATAATTAGGGAGGGATGTAATGTATACCTTATGTGTAAAAAGGGTAGGTGGTGCGTAACACCTCCTCTATTCTTGGCACTAGCAAACTTATTACTCTGAGTGATCTCATTAGTAGGGATTTCCTTTGGTGGTCTGAATGGTTTCAATCATAGACCATGGTTGGTCTTTTGTTAACTCTGAGGATTCTTTGGCAACTTCTTTTATGTTTGTAACCATGAGATTGATCACTCATAATAGTAAGCCCTTCGATGTAAGTGGACAAGGAGGATTTAACTAGTCGATTGCATATCTTAGCATTAACATGGTTGCTGGCTAGTTTGAGTAGCCCAGCCAATGAATTTGGTTATTATAGCTCCAATGCATTATAAGATGGATCTTCTCGCAATGCATTAGCTAGAGCAACTTGGGCGACACCTTGTTCTAAGTCCTTCACTTCAATTATCTCCCATTAAAATCTTATAATGATTTATGGAGTGACTCTCTGGGCCCTTGGTGCTTGTTGAGGAGAGCTTGCATTCTTCTGTGACTTATAAGCACTCATAAATTATGTCATGAAAATTCTTTTAAACTTTGTGAATGAAGTAATCCCAAGTACAAGCAAGTGAACCATCAAAATGCTAATTCTTTGACGATGGTGAAGAACAATTAGCATTTAAAAGTAGTATCACTGTCAACAAATGACATTATGGATTCAAAGTATGAAATGTGGTCTACTAGGTCGATTCTCTCCTAGTAAGATCCATATTAGGCATTTTAAACATTGGAGGTGAGCTCCCTTCTGTCATCTCCCTTGAGAAAGCATTAGCCATTTTGGGCTTCACTCTCTTCACCTGCCAAGTAGGAGGGTTGTACTCTTCATCACTAATAATGGTGCGAGTGGGATTTGTATTGACTCATCTACTGTACTTTCTCTTATTGTATGCTTCAATGCTCCTACCAAGGCATCTTGAATCATCTTTATGAGCCTTTACTCCATCTCTAGAAGATCATATTGTGTTGTGTAATTGGGGGCATCCATGTTTAGGATAATTATGGGTTTTATTATTTTTTAAGGTGTGCCTGTTTTTTAGTCACTAACATCAATCCATGCTCACCACACCTTTTAAAATGAGTCAGTGGATGGCATCTAATCTTACTAACAGACAATCTTTAGAGACTAGAACCTAAGAACATGGGTGAGTATGAAAAAAAAAAAAAAGAAAAAAAAAAGGAACGATTGAGGGTTCCATGAAAGGCAAAGGAAATCAAGAAAATTCTTAAGTAGGTCACCAAATCTTAAAAAGATCCAAAATGTTCCTCTTCACCTCTTTTTTATAGTGATTCGAGGGCTATTGGGAAAGCTACATAAAAATAGTTTAAAAATAAACCATTATTTATAGCCCATTATGGACCGTACATGACATGTGTCTTAACTTGATAAGTGCTAGGTGACTCCATCATTGGCTCAGGCCGAGTCTCCTAGGTGAGTCTCTTAAGCAAGCTGGTGAATTGATGAAGAGCGTTTCTTGGGCATGCTTGCGAGTGTGTGGCTACATTTCTCAAGCTATTAGGTGTAAAGGGCAAGTCCTTGGGACTATGATCACTATGGGCGAAGATCTGGCCGAGCATAGATGATTAGACCCTTGAGACTTCATGAAATGCTCCTTCTATGTAGCTTGTGTCGAGTCACTAATGGTGGCTTGTAAAATTTGGGTGAGGGTGAGTAGCCTCGAAAGGCTATCCCCCACCAAGTAGGGAGGCCTTGCACAAATCTATATGAGCTCCATACAACTTCTACTAGAGTCAATTCCATGACTTGTCTAACTTTGGTGAGTTACTTTCTTTGATTGTTGAGTATGATGAGGGTGAGGTGGTTGTCTCAGACGAGCTATAATAATTAGAACCCGTTAGGTCTGAGTCATTCTATTCAAACCTAGTAGGCACTTGCTAATACCCTATATGAACATGTGTGAGTATACATATAGGCATTCTAATGTGTTAATGATTTTGAAATTGAGTATTTTTTTGATTTTTTAGATTCATATCATCGAGATACTTGTTTTAATTATGAGCACGTAAATTCAAAGATTGCTTGATCCCTAAAAAAATCTTATGAAATCTCTTATTATACTTTTTGATTGCTTGGTTTCAATTTATTTAGACTTGAATTAAACAACTTTTAATATAATTAGATTCATCTCATCAAAATATTTAATTTAATTATAAACTTGTTGAATTAAGAGTTTGAACGCTCACATAATTTATTTTGAAAATTTTTAATTTAAATACAAATGATTTGAAATTTGTTCTTGATGGGAAGATAATTGATTAAATTTAAAACATTTTATATTAAAAATAAATATAATTACTTTTTTGAATTCTTAGAATTGATTTCGAAGATCACATTGATTAATTAATCAAGCTAGACCCACAAGTTCGACCAGTCATGTACAGTACACCCACCCATCATAATAGTCGGGCTGGTTTCCATGCTGATTTATTTCTCTGTCCTCACAGGCTCACACTACCTGCATTCTCGACGGGCACAGCTCTCCGCCACGTTTTTTATTCCTTCCGCCAACGTATCAGTTTTCCAGGGCGAATGCCTTATTCCATCTTCAATCCCCTTAAATCGAACCATGAGCTCTCTTGTAGCAGGTAGACATCACGCCTTCCAGCAACGGCTGAACACGCTGACCGGAGAATCGGAGTGGATCGTCATCGATGAAAAAGACGATGATGATGTTGATGAGACAGCGCTTTCTGCGTCTCGCTCCTTCCTTTCCGTCACCTCCTACCTCGACATGCTCAACGACTCTCGCCGTAATGTTGCTTTCCGGCTAGCTATCGAGAAAACCATCACGGATCCCTGCCACGTACTAGATATTGGGTGCGTATTCCACTTTTTCCTTGAAAAAACTTGAGATGTTGTCGATTGTTTTGTCGAACATTTTGCTGATTCGGCTCTCGCCCATATCTGCTTTGCTAATTTTAACCTGAGTTTTTTTTGGGGCCTGGTTGAAGTGCTGGAACGGGCTTGTTGTCAATGATGGCAGCTCGAGCAATGATGGAGAGTACGGCACGAGGCGAGGCGAAAGTTTCCGCGTGCGAATCGTATCTACCGATGGGGAAACTAATGCGCAAAATTCTTCGGGCTAATGGAATGGAGAGCATGGTGAAGTTGTTTCATAAGCGCTCCGATGAGCTTCAAGTTGGAGTAGACTTGGACTGTCGTGCTTCTGTGCTGGTAAGCCATGGCCAAGTCTTTTTGGCTTTTCCTAGAATTTTAGTTTCATTGGCCAGATTATATAATTTGCATTGGTTGCAAAGCGTGACTTCGGCAATTAAAAAGAAAATGTAATTTTAACATAGGCTTCTACTTTAATTTTTGAGATGTTAAATAAAATTCAGTAAGGTCATCGTGTGGGATGTGTTTTATTAAGGGGCGGAAACATCCTTTCATTTAGGAGAGAGAGAGGGAGGGGGGGGGGGGATTTTCATATAAGTAGACTAGTTTTTAAAAAAATAAAATGAGGACATAATTCAAAGCAAAAACTTGTATATCATTATAATAGATAAATTGTAAATTATTACAAGCTTATTAATCTATTTTATATTTTTTAATAATTTTGCATTACAACTTCATTGAGAATCAAATTGAACATATCTTTTTTCAATATAAGGCACCAGGCAATCGTTGAGCCAATCATCACTCATCTTACTATACAATTGATGTTTGATAATCCTCATGGCAGAAAATGTCATCTTCACGGTAGTAACAACAAATGGTAAAGTTAATGCTAAAGTAACAAGTTTGTAAGCAAGAGAATACACACTATCCTTCTTGACCTTAACAATTTGCTTTGCAAGATCAGTAATACTGCTTAGAGAGGAGAACTTATCACTGGTACGTATATCAATAATATAAATTGATAACTAATTTTTAAGAGCCACAAGCTCAATTTTAGAAAAATCACTTGGATATAACTCTGCTAGACGTATCAATTTCCTCTCATTATAAGCAAGGAAAGAATTACTTGAGTTTAAACATGTCACACAAATAAGCAACTCAGTACTAGATTCAAAAAATCAATTATTTAACTCTTCATTGTGATCAGCAAGAAAATAAAATAACTCTAAATAATTACCTTTGTTATATGAATTAAATGCCTCATTGTGACAACGAAATGACAAACTTTATCTTAGAAGAAATCTAATACAATCAACAGCTTCACACAATAGGACTCGATATTCTTTTTTATTCCTATCATCCTTACTGAGCCATAAATTAGGAACACTCTGTATTTTAAGATTTATTAAATCTTCACATTTTTATCTTGCTTTGTTGTGAGCAATACTATGTTCTCTAACATGAGCTAACAATTTTTCTTTTTTCTTCTAATTTTTGAATCCTTCACCAACGAATAAATTACCATCATCTTGACTTATATTTGTCTGTTCTTGAGGTTTGAATAGCTAATAATACAAACAAAACGTAGCATCTTTGTGTACACTATACTCCAACCATTTTGGATATTTTTCAAACCATTTAGAATTAAACCTCCGAGCAACATTTCTTATTATTATTTGATGAAAATTATGATATTTTAGTTGATAAGGTCCCTTCACCAAATATGCTTGTTGAACTCTATCCCTATCATTTACATCATAACTCCAGATTGAAGATCGATAGGAAGATTATCATTATCAACCTCAACACGTTCCTTCCTTTTCAAATATTGATCAATCTACTATTAACTAGACATAGTGAAAATTAAATTAATGTACTAAAAACTAAATACAATAAACATTAAGCGTAAGTTACACAAATTATAAGCTGCATTATATAATTTAATTATGAAAGCTTAATAAATTTAATTATGAAAGTATAATCGAATTGCTTGGCCAAAGTTGCTAAAGAAAACCTAATGTTTTACTTTGTAAAAAAATATTAATGCGTTATATAAAATTTGTAACTTACCTTGGCAAATTTATGGCAAAGAGTTGAAGTTATTTGAACTTAGATAACTTTGGGTCCTGTTGGCTTTGAGATGAAATCAAATGCAAATGGAGAAACCCAAGCAATATAGAACTCCCAAGATAATCATAAAAGTTTCCATTACTCTATAAAATGCAAAAAAAATTACAATTAGAATCTAGCAAAAATACAATTACGGATTATTTTTCTCTTGCTCGCATTGACGCTCTCCTTCTTATAAAAAGCTCAATCTTCTTAGAGAATGAAAGCACATTCTCCATTTGAATTGAACTATGGAGTTATATGAAGAAAGTCTGATGAAAAAAATAGTAAAATATTTATATTGATATGCATTGAAATAAGTGAGCATCAGCAAGGCAATGTTAAGAGAAAGAAGCTGGAATGAACATTGAAATCCCAAGAGATTGGGCTGCAGCGAAGTGAACATCAGCAAGGCAATGTTAAGGGAAAGAAGTGTAATTTCTCCTGCTTGCATCAACAGATTTTGTGGAGTATAAAAATTTTAACTACAAGCAAAATATCAAATGATTATTGTATTTCATTTTAAATAATATACTCATCAGACACCATTCGTTCTTTAAAAGCACAATTTTTCTCACCAAAAGAAAAAATGAAAAATGGAATAAATCACAATGTAAAAAAAAAAACGGCTAGCGATATAACCTTGAGAGTTGAGACGCTGGTGCCTGAACGAAATGGGGCGGCTGGCCAGCGATAAAGCAATGGAGTGAACGATTGGTGTCTGATTCAGCCGGAGCAAGAGCAAGGAGCAAACGAATGGTGCCTTATTTCAGTCGGATTGATAGCAAGGAGCGAACGAGTAGCGCATAGAGGGAGAGAAACGAACGAACAAACACAGCTCGCTGTGCGTGAGAAATGGTCGGCTAGGGAAAATTAATAAAATGAGATGGGCCAAATTACCAAATAACCCCTGCTTTAAATGTTTATTATTTTTATTTTTTTTTGGGGGGGGATTGTCCCCCTGGACTATGAATAGTTCCGCCTCTGGATTTATATCGAACAATTTTAAAAGATATAGTCTGCTTCACAGAGCACTAGTTGGAAGTAATGATGCTGTTGTTATTTTATTGTGAAAATTTCAAGTAGAAAAGGACTGAAAGTAACATCACATCTGAGATGTTGTCACTAAGAATAAAACCCCTTGAATATTTTAGAACATGAATGGTGAGAAATTGTCCATTTTACTTACTGTCACCAAGCATGTAACCCCACATAATTCTTTAGTTATGCTAAATCTAATGTTGGGTAAAAGTCTAGTTCTATTTTGAAGATTACCATTAATGTTTTAGTAGAGTTCAGAAAATGATCATATATTAGCCTTGAGACTTGGTGGTGCAATGAGAAGGTATAAAAGATTGTTAGGAAAAAGATAGATGTTTTTAAAGATTAGCAAAACTTGTATTATTGAGGCATAATGATTATACAAAAAGTTAGAAGTCTTATATAGTGGTAAGTGAGAAAACAAATTTTTTTCAATTTTGATGATTTATAATAAACTAGGTGTTGAGGATGGTGAGCATGAAATATATAATGTATTCAAGGATAGATATAAGATATTTAGAGACTTTGATCAAGTTTAATATGTTGAAGATAAAATAGGAAAAATTTGATTATAACATTTAAAAGACTTGAGGAAAAAATATTTTAGAAAAGCATAATTAGGAAATTATGATTTTTTAATAAATTGGTCAAAAAATGTAAAGTTGAGTTAGATTTGAAGAATATGCATGATGGTAAAAAGTTTATCTTTAGATTATATGCTTATTGAATTTTTTATAGTTTGGGTGATGTTGTAGTGGTTTGATTAGTAAATATTTTTAGTGAAATTTTGAAAGTTGATGATACTAAATGACTTGAGAAGGAGGATTTGAAGTTCAATAATTGACTATAAAATCAATTAAACGTGAAGATGACACACCAAGAGGGGGATGGATTGGTGATTTAAAAGTTTTTAATTTTTTTTTTCAATTAAAAATCAAATTCAGATTTCATGCAGAAGCTTTGAACAAACAATGTATATCAACTCACCACATAACTCAAAACAACAACACCACCACCAACAAGCCTTTATCTCATTATGTGGGTTCGGCTATATGAATCCTTTTTCTCCATTATGTCCTGATAAGAGTCAAATTCTCATCTAAATCTAATAAAGGAATGTTATTTCTAATATTTTCTAATCAAGTTTTTTAGGTCTACCTCTACCCTTCTTAACATAAGTCAAATCTAACACATCTACTTTCCTAACCGGGTAATCGGAAGGACGCCGTTTTATGCGACCAAATCATTAAGTTGGCTCTCTCTAATCTTATCTTCCACTAGAACAACTCTAACCTTTTCACGTATATGCTGATTTCATATCCTGTCTCTAAGAGCAAAGGCACTCATCCACCTGGGCATCCTCATCTCTGCAACTCTTAACTTAATATTATGCTTCTCTTATAATGGCTAACATTTTGCACCATAAAGCATTGCAGGTCTCACTACCATCTTATAGAATTTTGCCTTAAGTTTGAGAGGGATTTTTCTATCACACAACAAGCTCGATGCATTCCTCTACTTCAACCATCCAACTTGAATTCTACTAATAATATTCCCATCTATTTCACCATCACTCTGAGCAATAGATCCAAGATATCTAAAACGTGTACTCTTATTAATGACTTGATTGTCAAAAGTCATAATCTCCCCACTAGATCTATTATTACTAAAATTACACTCCATATATTTAGTTTTAGATCTACTCAAACGAAAGCCTTTAGACTCTAAGGTTGACCTTCATAATTCAAGTTTGCCTTCAACTCCCTCTCTAGTCTTATCAACAAGAAGAATATCATCAGCAAAAAGCATACACCAGGGTACAACCTCGGACGTAATCCAACTAAAATAGGAAATTACTTAGTCAAACCACCTTGTGTTTGAACACATGTAACAACTCCTGCATACATATCCTTTATGACTTGAATATAAACATTATTAAACCCTTTCTTATATAGAACTCTCCATAGCACTTCTCTTGGAACTTTATCATATGCTTTCTCTAAATCAATAAAAATCATATGTAAATCCTCCCTATTCTCTCTATACTTCTCCATCAAACCTCTCAATAAATGTATAGCTTCCATAATAGACCTACCTGGCATGAATCCAAATTGATTTTGCAAGTAGAATTTTTTGTTTTTGAATTTTATAGAAAATAAATATTTTTTTGTTTTTTTTGATTTTTTTCTTTTTAAAATAGACATGAATCACAATCAACCACAACAAACCTCTTTCACAAAAATAACCAAATTCAAACCAGAGTGCTAAAAATAAAATTGCATTGAAGTAAAATGCAGAAAGAAAGAAAACACAAACTAAAATTTTTATATTGGTTTGGTCAATTTGTCCCACGTCCACTTTCTGAAGGTCCTCTCTTTGAGAATTGCACTAACACAGTGACTCTTCTTCATCCCACAACTAGGTGGAGAAGTCCTCCCTTTCAAGAGGCAGAGAATGCACCTTTATAAACTCTTCACACCCAAAGAATCCCTCCTTTTACCTCCTCGGTCCGGCGGAGCCGCCGTGTCCTCCTATCACCTCCTTGATTTGGTGGAGTTGCCGAGTTCTCCTTTCTCCTCCTCGGTCCGGCGGAGTCGTTGATGATCTTTAGCCCCCAAAGATACTTCTTCACAGAGCTACTCTCAAGACAAACACCAGCACAACCAAAGGATCTCAGTTGCAGGTTAGTTGGAGCAACCCTGTGAAAACCTCTCTCACACTCCCTTGTCCCTCAAGGATCTTCTCCTTCTTACATAACCTCAACCTTACTCTCCCTTGCTCAATGCTCTCTTTTTAAGCTCTCTCACAGAAGAAACAAAAACTCTTAATAGCCAAAAGGCCCTTGCCCTTGTTAAAGTTATAACAAGAGTTATATAGAGGGCTTAAAAATCCCTAATTTTCAATTTTTCCACTTCTAATCGCATAGTACGATATTCATATTGTACAGTACGATTAGTTCATTGCCGTCATAGATTGTCCAATATGATTATAAATCGCCCAGTACGAATATTTCAAACCAAACATTGGATCGTACAGGATGAACCAAAGTTTGTCCAGAGAATTCTCGGGTGGTTCATACAATACAATACATGATCGTACAGTACAATCTGTAATTAATAAAGATCCGATTTGATTCCTCAATCTTCAGACTTAAATTAGGAACATTAATTAAAGATCGTACAGTACTAACAGTTCAATTTTCAAATTTCAAATTTGCTTATTTAAAATAATTAGGATTCAATGGTGGGGTTTTTAAAATTAGCTGATCGTTTTGTACGATGTCCTGCTTGTACAACACGATTAGTTATAACTAAATTTAATTTCTCTCATTCAATTAAAAATTTTAATTAATTTCCATTTGAATAGATAGTATAGTATGATATTGATCGTAAAGTACGATTAATAGGAAAATTTAAATATTTATTTTTCATCCCCTTTGTGTGTGTACATGATTACTAAGCCAACATACACCTAGGTATAGACATTAACTCAAGAAAAATAAAATTATAGACTCTTTCAATAAGTAACTGACCAACACAACATTTCTTCAGCTCTAATTCTTTGATAGTGCTTTGTATATGCTGAATTGAAATGTTAGAAGTGCAAAAGAAAAAATATATGCAATGTATAAAACAAGAAAAAATAAAATAAACATCCAATAGTGTTTGTAATCATCAAAACACAAGGTCGGGTTCCTGAATTACAACAACATTTTGGTAATATTATTTAAGAGCATTGCATATGTTCAAAATTATGGCTTTATAGAGGAATCAAACTTATAGTCATACGATGAAGATATAAGAGATAGTAAAAGAACACGTGTAGAAAAATTTATCAATATTAGAGATTAAATTAATTTCATGATAAAAATATCTTTTTTGAAAGCAATTTTTTGCATTAAAATAATTAATTTGAAAGTATTGAGAGTTAATAATGAACCTTCATATTGTTAGTTACATTTCAAAAAAGTTTTAATGTAGATATAACAATATTAGTTGATGTTGATTGGGCTAAAAGTTTTAATGTTGATATAACAATATTAGTTGATGTTGATTGGGTTGGATCTGTAACATATTATAAACCTACATTCGGTTATTGCTCATTTATATTGAGAAACATAGTTATAAGGAGAAGCAAAAAATAGTTTGTGGTAGTTTGGAGTAGTGTTGAAGCGGTATTTTGGGCCATGGCCTAGGGATTGTGAAGGCATGTGGCTTAAACATTTTCTTGAAGATTTAAAATTTTCCTTTATGGAACCTATGATAGTTAGATGAGACAAACAGGCTGCTATTAGCAATTTAACATTACTAAGAACCCAGTCCATAATGATTGAATTAAGTTTATTGAAACTGATAGACACTTTATAAAGAAGAAACTGTTCGAAGAATCATCCAAATGAATTATACTTCAACAAAACTTCAAACTTCTAATATCCTTACTAAAACTCTTGATTAATCACAATTAGACAATCATACTTTCAAGTTAGGAATGATCAACATATTTTCAACTTGAGCGGGAGCATGAAAAATCCTAAAATCAACTCTTTAAATATAGCCTCTACATTCAATCCACTCAATTTATAGATCCCAACAATCAAGGCAGCAACCTTGTTGCCTTCCCAACTAACGCTTGACTTCCGCCAACTTATTCCAGACCTCCATAAGGTTGCTGACCTCTTGTTGCCAGCACGCCAACTGTTCGTTGCAGTCATGTTCTCAGCAAGTTCCTGCTAGCTAGCTCTCTAGCTGGATTCACAGGCTTGTCCTAGCATCTCCAAATGCCTGCGGTCCTCTTGCATTCAAGCATTCAGCTACTTCCTGCATTTCTGACAAACTTTAGTCCTCCAGCTTTCATTTGCCAACCTATGTATTTTCTAGCTATTGTTTTCCCATCTGTTGTCCACTAGCTTATAAGGAATGGGGTTATTCATGACATTCATACCCACTTTACTGTAAATGATTATATTAATTTCCTTCTTGTTTTCTCTTTCTTAATTTGGCTAGTTATGGGCTGATTTTATTTTGTAGCTTTCTTTCTATTCTTGACTCAAAACTTAAGCTATAAAATGTGTACCCTTTCTATAGTTTGTGAAAATAAAATATGTAGTATTTCTCTCTCTCTCTCTCTCTCTTAAGCAGATAAGGTAATGAAAAAATGCCTTTTGTTATTTTGGCATGTAAAATGAAGGGTTGAAAATGCACCAATAGATGTGTAGATTAGATTAGTTTCAAAGCATTAGGAAGTACAAAAAGGGACAAATCTCGGTGAAATGGAAAGAAATTGCTTAAAAAGATTCATTTAAAATAAATTTAATACTTCATGGAACAGTCAACAAGAACATATTAGAATTAAGGACTCTTAATGTAGATGCCAAATATTTAGATAATAATAACAATGATGTTGATGATTACCATTCGTGCAATAAAGACATGTCCACAATCATTTATTGTTGTACTAATGTTGAAATATTCTTGCAGAATGTTTTAATTTTATGGTTTTATTTTTTTATTCATTTCTTTCTTTCCGAGTCAGCAGGTTAGTGAGATTCTGGACTCAGAGTTACTCGGTGAAGGATTGATACCAACATTGCAACATGCGCATGATATGCTATTGACTTCCAATGCAAAAACTATCCCATATCATGCCACCACTTATGGCCAGGTTTTGTTGCTTTTCTTATGATTTGTTCATGAGATCTCATATGGTAATTTTAGATGTATAAGTGCTTTATAACACCCAAGTAATATTATATGCCAATTTAACTAATTTACTACCCAAGTACATTCACATATTGTGTACCTGGGGAATGGAGACTCACCTAGGAGTTACTAACCCCAATTTGATAAAGCGGCCGGAAAGGAGTCACCTCCCAAGGAAACGTCAAGGGTTCACATCGACCACTTGATTAGGACTCACCCTCCAGTGCGAAAAACACAATTAAAGCTACTCGTCATCACATCGAGTAGAGTGTCATCAATGAAGTCCGTCATCCTAGCTACAAGGAAGAAATTCAAGATCACCTCATCGCACTTTGCTAATCATAGAGTCCACTACCCTAGCAATTTTAGCAGACTTGTCCCCTATATTGAAGTAATTTAGGGATTCCACCCAAAAAGTTGCCAATGCCTCCGAAGGACTCGTCAATGATAGTCCTCTCAACTTGGCCCCATCAAGACTCGCCTTCATCCACTCTTTTCTGCAAGTACTCGACAGGAGGGGATGCACCCCAATGTTGAGAAGTTGAACCACAAAAATGCAGTCATTCATGTGGCCTATTAAAACATGACACATGTCTAGGGTAGACATTACTAGGGGTCATTTACACTTATACTTTTTATTCTTTTTTTTTAATGTAGCATTCCCTATAGCCCTTAAATCTCTATAAATAATGGGTGTAGAGGTATATTTTGAATCTTTTGGCACTTTCTAAAGAGATTATTGGGCTAGTGATATACTTTCCCCCAAATCTTTTTCTTCTCTTTTCATTCTCACCACAGGTGCTTAGAAGTATCCCTCTTAGCTTATCTGCTAATATTATCATATATCACCCATGATCACAATGGGATCCAAAATTTTGAAAGGTTTGGTGAGCATGAATTGATTAGTGACTATAAGACAGGCACAACCTGATGACAAGGCCAACCTTGATCCATTCGTGAACATGAAAGACCTGAACTATACCACTCGTCGTGGTCATATGGATATGGAGGAAAGATCAATGAACAACAACAACAACAACAACATCAAGCCTTTATCCCACTACGTGGGGTCGGCTACATGAATCCTTTTTCTCCATTGTGTCCTGTTAAAAGTCAAATTCTCGTTTAAATCTAATAAAGAAAGATCATTTTTAATATTTTCTAACCAAGTCTTTTTAGGTCTACCTCTACCTTTCTTAACA
Organism: Dendrobium chrysotoxum; assembly: GCA_019925795.1. Lineage (NCBI taxonomy): Eukaryota > Viridiplantae > Streptophyta > Magnoliopsida > Asparagales > Orchidaceae > Dendrobium > Dendrobium chrysotoxum. The sequence continues at coordinate 24,991,609 of CM034298.1, read as the reverse complement.
TAAGTCAAATCTAAGACCTCTACTTTCCTAACCGGGTCATCGGGAGGCCGCCGTTTTACGTGACCAAACCATCTAAGGCGACTCTCTCTAATCTTATCTTCCACTGGAGCTACTCCAACCTTTTCACGAATATGCTCATTTCGTATCCTATCTCTAAGGGTAAAGCCACTCATCCACCTGAGCATCCTCATCTCTGCAACACTTAACTTAGAATTATGCTTCTCTTTTAATGGCCAACATTCGGCACCATAAAGCATTGCAGGTCTCACCACCATCTTATAGAATTTTCCCTTAAGTTTGAGAGGTACTTTTCTATCACACAATAAGCCTGATGCATTCCTCCACTTCAACCATCCAACTTGGATTCTGCTGATAATATCCCCATCTATATCACCATCACTCTGAACAATAGATCCAAGATATCTAAAACGTGTACTCTTATTAATGACTTGATCGGCCAAAGTCACAATGCCCTCACTAGGTCTATTATTACTAAAATTACACTCCATATATTCCGTTTTAGATCTACTCAAGCGAAAACCTTTAGACTCTAAAGTTGACCTCCACAATTCTAGTTTACCTTCAACTCCCTCTCTAGTCTTATCAACAAGAAGAATATCATCAGCAAAAAGCATACACCAAGGTACATCCTCTTGCAAATGTCTAGTGAGAACATCCATGACTAAAGCAAAAAGATATGGGCTTAAGGCTGATCCTTGATGTAATCCAACCGAAATAGGGAAATACTTGGTCAAACCACCTTGTGTTTGAACACAAGTAATAGCTCCTGCATACATATCTTTAATGATTTGAATATAAGCGTTATTAACTCTTTTCTTTTCAAGAACTCTCCATAGCACTTCTCTTGGAACTTTATCATATGCTTTTTCTAAATCAATAAATATCATATGTAAATCCTCCTTATTCTCTCTATATTTCTCCATCAAACCTCTTAATAAATGTATGGCTTCCATAGTAGACCTACCCGGCATGAATCCAAATTGATTTTGAGAAACATTAGTATCACGCCGCAACCTATGCTCCATAACTCGTTCCCGTAGTTTTAAAGTATGACACATTAACTTAATTCCTCTATAATTCGCACAATCTTGTGCATCACCTTTATTCTTAAAAATAGGGATTAACACACTCATTCTCCACTCATCTGGCATCTTTTTAGTCTTCAAAACAGTATTAAAAAGTTTAGTAAGCCAAGAAATTCCTTCATCTCCTAAGCATTTCCACACCTCTATTGGAATATCATCAGGTCCAACAGCTTTTCCACCCTTCATTTTCTTCAAAGCCTCTCTAACTTCGGTTTTACTAATACGCCGATAAAAACATAAATCTTTATTTTCATTTAGGGTGCTAAGATCACTACAGTCAATTTTATTTTTACATTCTTCATTAAAAAGTTTAGCAAAATATCTCATCCACTTTTGTTGAATATCATCTTCTAAAAAAAGTACTTTTTGATCTTCATCCTTAATACACTTCACTTGAACTAAATCCTTACTACTCCTATCTCTTTGTTTGGCTAGCTTATACATATATCTTTCTCCCTCCTTAGTATCTAATCTATTATATAAATCACTAAAAGTTAAACTCTTTGCATCGCATATTGCTTTCTTAGATTCCTTACGTGCCTCTTTATATTTTTTCCAATTATCAGAATTTTTACAATTAAACCAATTTTTATAACAAATCTTCTTATTTTTAATCTTTGAAGATGAAAGATCAATGAATATGATTAAAAATGCCTTAGTAGGGTTACAAAGGTGTGGACCAAGGGAGAGCACCATTGAGGGATCTTTTAACTCGGCTATTTGTTGTGGGAGGCCAAAAAGCAAAGTGCTGATTTCTACACCTAATCCAGATCCCACTTGCACTATAATAAGTGATGAAGAATATAATCTGCCACCTTGGTGTGTGAGAAGGGCCAAGCTCGAACTGGCAAATGCTTTTTTCAAAGAGATAGTAGAGGCGAGATTGCCTTCAAAATTTAAGATGCCTTATCTGGAGTACTATAGGAGCATGTTTGACCTAATAGACCATGTAGTGACTTTTGAATCCATGACATCGTTGCTGGATGTTAGTGATGCTTTTTAATTTTGACTGTTCTTCACGACTATCAAGAAGTTAATGCTTAGGTAATTCACTCGCTTTCCTCTAGGGGTGATCACCTCTTTTGTGGATTTCAAGAGAATAATTTTAATCCATTTTTTAAGTGCCTAGAAGCCTTAAAAGAGTTCGCAAGCTCTCCTTAAGATGCAGTAGGAACCTGACGAGGCATTGAGAAGTTTTATTGTGAGATTCTAAAGGGAGATGCATGAGATGAAAGACTTAGAGCTTGTCGTTGCCTAGGCTGCTTTGACACAAGGATTAAGGAATAGTCCATTTCATTATGCACTTGGCCTAAGTCATCCAAAGATATTGGATGAATTACTTGAGTTGGCCAATAAGCATGTCAACACAACATAGTAGTTGAGTCTTCTTCATCCATTCACCCACATGAGCTTGACATGAGGAGAGATCGACAACAAGGGAGCGAGAGAGAAGTCGCCCAAGAGATCGAAGAGATAGGAGGCCAATGATGTCATGAGATCATCGTTGCTTAGAGCACCAAAGAGCGTCGTTGCAGGGCAAATTGCTCAGGATCACTGGACCACTTGCTTCAAGGGTGGAGGAGCTCCCTCGAGCCACTCATCCCTATCAAGGAGAAGGTATGTGCCAGGTTTCATCATGGTACTGCACTATTTACAAAGATAATGGCCCGGACATGAAGAAGTTCCATCACCTATGCGAACTAGTTGAAGATTTTATCAAAGTTAGGAATGTAAAGGATTTCTTATTTGCTGACCTTGGTGGGTGCTTAGGGAAGGCTCCAATGGAGATCATTGGGAATGAGGCTTCCATTGGAGATTAGCAGGAGTGAGACCATCCCTGGTTGCTTCATTTATATAGCCAGAGTTGTGCCTGCCATTATGGGAGGAGAGCGAGCTGAGTTGTCCATGGTGCTAAAAGCTTTGAGTAAAAGTCAACTCAGCATCCACATCAAGAGCATCAATGGTGGACATCGCTCCAACCATGTTTTGTGAAGCATATAGGCCTTTTGGAGGGAATCCCTATAACGATGCAGGGGTGGTCATTGCCCTGGTCATCAACTACTAGATCGATAGTATATTGATTGACTCAGGTAGTTTTATAAACATCAATTTTAAATTCATTTTTTATAAAATGAATCTTTTTGACTCTAACTCACACTATAAGCCACCTATTCACTTTTTCAGGAGTGCATTGAAAAACAAAAGGAATACTTGTCCTATATGTCAACTGGGGCGAAGGTGACCAATAATACATGATCATGGAAAACATCATCATCGTGGATGCCCCATCCACGCACAACACAATCTTTTGGAGGCCTCTCTTGAATACTTTAAAGGAAGTGGTTTCAACTTACCACAAGGTAGTAAAATTCCCTATTGGTAGTCCAGAGATCATCGTGAGAGGTTACCTCATGCAGTCCCACACTTGTTACCTTAAAGTAGTGGGGAAAGTGGCAACCTCCCTAAAAGAAGTCCTACAACTTGTTGTTGAATAAGGCCGAGATTGGAGACTATAGAGGTAGTGGAGGAGATTCAGCTATAGAAGTCAAATTTGAAAGAACACTGAGAATAAGCATCTCTTTTAGCTCAATGCATTGAGGCGAATCATCTGAGCCCTTAAGAGATGACGTCGATGTCTTTGCGTGGACAACAAGTGGGATGTCCGACAGTGATGAAGAAGTCGCCTACCATAAACTCAATGTTAGAAGGGATGCTAGGCCCTTTAAATAGAAGATTAGAAAGACTGCAACCATACTGGCTAGCCAATAGAGCAAAAAGTGAAGTTGCTTGATGCCGATTCCATTAGAACAATACCCTGATTGGATTTCTAATGTAGTGATGATGCAGAATGCGATTGACAAATGGAGCATGTGTGCTAACTTCACCAATTGTAACTCACCATGCCCAATGGATCGTTACACACTCCTTAGAATCGACTTGTTGGTCGACTCGGCTGTTAGATTCTTTGTTATGAGCTTCTTAGACGATTTTTCTGGCCACCATCAAATAAAAATGCATCATGGTGGTTGCGAGAATACATTCTTCATCACGAGAGAAGGCCTATACTACTGGAAGGTGATGCCATTTGAATTGAAGAACATACGGGCTGCTTATCAAAGAATTATGGATTGCATCTTCAAAGAGAAGTAAGGGTGGAATGATGAAAAGTATGTGGATTACCTATTGGTGAAAGAAAGTCGCTCGACCAACGCATCTAGGATTCGAAGGACACATTCACCTTATTAAAAAAGTATAATATACAATTCAATCCACTAAAGTATACCTTTGGTGCAGGCTTAGGCGAGTTCCTAGGTTTCTTTTTCACACCTAAAGACATCAAGGTTAACTCTGATAAGGTGAAAGCAATATTGAAGATGCCATCTCCTAGGACTACTACTGAAGTGCAATGAGTCATTGGGCGAGTTTCAGGGCTGAACTACTTCATTTTTGGGCTAAATGAAAGATGATTTCCCTTTTTCAAATTGCTGAGGAATGCTAAGTTTTTTTTTTGTAACGAATGCAGGGCTACATTTCAATAACATAAGTTCATTCTCTCATTGTCGCCTCTACTTCAAAGTACAAAATCAAACAATGACCTATTACTGTACTTAGGATTGGGCGAGGATGCAAATAGCTTTGTACTCATCAACAAGAAAGGAAAGAGACAATGATCAGTCAATTATTTTAGCACGACTATAAGAAGAGCATAACCAAGATATCCCACCATGTAGAATGCACATGGGCCCTTATAGTCTCAACTCATCGACTTAGGCCTTACTTCTAAGCACACTCAATCTATGTTGTCCCTGACCACCTGCTCAAAGATGTACTCGCCAAGCCTGATCACTTTGGCAGATTGTTGAATGCACCGAGCATAAACAGGAAGCCTTAGAGATGTAGCAACAGCCTTGGACCTTATACATAGGTGGAGCCTTTAGCGAGCAAGGTCTAGGGGTGGGTATGTTTTTAAGAGCCCCAACTGGAATAATAATCACTAGGTTGTCAGCATTAAATTCATAATGACATAATCAAACATACTACAAGGCCTTACTTGCCGACCTATGACTCATTGCAGAAATAGGGGCGACTTAGCTAGTATTATATTCAAATTCCCAATTGACGGTAAACCAAATAAATAGTAAGTATGAAGTGCGAGATGAAATACTGTTAAGTACCTATACAAGGTGAAGGCATAAATTAATAAACTCGCCTACTTCAAAAATAACTCAGATACACGGGGAAAAAACTAGCTTGTTGGATTGCTTTCAAAACAAGGCAATCAGGATGGGCAACTAGTTTTAAAAATAATCTGGCCGACTATTGAAGAAGAAGTTTGATTGACTAGTCCATATTTACAGGAGGCATAATTGGGGAAGTTCTGCCCCCATCTTTGCCGCCCTTGATAATGGGGTCCACAAGCTTAATTAGGGGAATTAAGGAGGGATTTAGGAGGGAAAATTCAAATAGAAGGGGCTGTTTTGGGATTTACCTAATTATTGTATGTTTAAGTATGTTTTGGTGGCTGGGGTTAGTTTTTCATCTTAGTTTTTGCTGATATTTTCTAATTTTTCGTTCTTGTTTGGGCTCTAACTGGGTCTAGAGATTTGGGAGAGTCGGATCTTCCTCTCCAATGGATGATCCATTATATCTTGTTTGTCTTCTTTCGCATTTCATCAATCTAAAGGCTATTTAGGTGTTTTGGCCACAAGATTCTTCTCTATCTCCGGTTCTATATTGCTGAAATTTCAACTTCAGCCATCAATTTCTTCACTTGTTTTCTAACAAATTGGTATCAGAGCATCGATTCGGGGTACCTATGGCTGAGAGAAAGATAGAAGTATTGGAAGGAGAGATGGGAAAATTAAATTCAAATTTTGTGGAGAAGATTTTTGAATTTGAAAATCAGTTTTCAGCCGTCTATGAAAAGAAGGATGAGAAGTTTGTCGTCGTGGAGAAAATGGTGAAGAAGTTACTTGAGGCTCGACCCAAGGCGACGACATTAGAGGCAAAAGGAGCCATCAATGGCCAAGGAAATGGTGAAAATCCTAATCCACTAAGGAGAGGGGAAAACCTAGGAGTGGAGATTTTATAGGGGGATGATGGGATGCCTCCCATGGAGCCTATTTCTAGGGAGGAGATGAGTACTAGGTATGAAAGGATGGGTGCTGATTTTGCAGTACGAGGGGCTGATTTTGAGCATATGGGTAAGGATTGGGATAGGAGAGGTGATTACAGTTAATTATATCTCCTAAGAGAATACTCTCTTCTAAAGTGAAGGCTAAAGATTTTCAAAGACATGGATCTAAAGAAATATTTGAAAGTTCGTGAGGGTTATTAAACCATTGTGAACTAGCCTGAGGCTAACCAAGAGGGCGGTGAATGTGTTATCTTAAAAATTTCTTAAGGCAAAAAGAAATTTTTTTTTGAATATTTTAAGACAAATAATTTTGGATTTAAAATGAATTTATTATAAATTTTTAAAGATCATAGGTCAATTATATACATGAATCTTGGCTTCACTAAATGACAAACCAAATGACCTTCAAATGCATTGAAATTTGAAACATAGGTACATGAATATATATGTTTTTGTACATATGTTTCAAACTCACTGAATTTGAGCTCATCAAAGTCTTCTTAGGTTTAAAAATCAATTACCAAACCCAAATACATCTATAGCTTTGGTGATTTGTTTTAGGAGCTACACTTCCTGGATTTAGTTGAAAACAATGGCAAACTAACCCTGAAATTTATATAAACACACCACAATAAACAACAATAATAACAACAACATCAAGCCTTTGTCCCACTACGTGGGGTCGGCTACATGAATCTTTTTTCTCCATTGTGTCCTGTCAAAAGTCAAATTATCATTTAAATCTAATAAAGAAAGATCATTTCTAATATTTTCTAACCAAGTCTTTTTAGGTCTACCTCTACCTTTTTTAACATAAGTCAAATCTAATACCTCTACTTTCCTAACCGGGTCATCGGAAGGCCGCCGTTTTATGTGACCAAATCATCTAAGGAGACTCTCTCTAATCTTATCTTCCACTGGAGCTACTTCAACCTTTTCACGTATATGCTTATTTCGTATCCTATCTCTAAGGGTAAAGCCACTCATACACCTGAGCATCCTCAACTCTGCAACACTTAATTTAGTATTATGCTTCTCTTTTAATGGCCAACATTTGGCACCATAAAGCATTGCAGGTCTCACCACCATCTTATAGAATTTTCCCTGAAGTTTGAGGGGGACTTTTCTATCACACAACAAGCCTGATGCATTCCTCCACTTTAACCATCCAACTTGAATTCTGCTGATAATATCCTCATCTATTTCACCATCACTATGAACAATAGATCCAAGATATCTAAAATGTGTACTCTTATTAATGACTTAATCGCCCAAAGTCACAATCCCCTCATTAGTTCTATTACTAATAAAATTACACTCCATATATTCCGTTTTAGATCTACTCAAGAGAAAACCTTTAGACTCTAACATTGACCTCCATAATTCAAGTTTACCTTTAACTCCCTCTCTAGTCTTATCAACAAGAGGAATATCATCAGCAAAAAGCATACACTAAGGTACATCCTCTTGCAAATGTCTAGTGAGAACATCCATGACTAAAGCAAAAAGATATGGGCTTAAGGCTGATCCTTGATGTAATCCAACCAAAATAGGAAAATACTTGGTCAAACCACCTTGTGTTTGAACACAAGTAATAGCTCCTGCATATATATCTTTAATGATTTGAATATAAGCGTTATTAACTCCTTTCTTTTCAAGAACTCTCCATAGCACTTCTCTTGGAACTTTATCATATGCTTTTTCTAAATCAATAAATATCATATGTAGATTCTCCGTATTTTCTCTATATTTTTCCATCAAATCTCTCAATAAATGTATGGCTTCCATAGTAGACCTACCCGGCATGAATCCAAATTGATTTTGAGAAACAATAGTTATTTTAATTAAACTTAATTAATATTAATTAATTATAATGATTTTAATTAATTAATTACGGTTAATTATAATTAATTATAATTAATATAATTAATTTTAATTAAAATTAATTTTAATTAATTATAATTTATAAATTTTAATTATTATTAATTAATTATAATTCATTAATATTAATTAAAATTAATTAGTTATAATTAATTATAAGTTAATTATAGCTTATTATCTTAATTAATTTTAATAAACTATAATTAATTATTTTAATTAATTATAATTATAATTAATTATTTAGAGATAATTATAATTAATTAATTATAATTAATTAATGATAATTATAACTAATTCAAAAAAAAAGAGGGGGCAAGTGCCTCTCTTGCCTCGTGCAAACATCACCGCCGGTCCACCTACACAAAGGTATAATTTCTAAACTTTGATTCCCACTCTTGTTGTTGGCGGCGAGCTAGCGAACCCCCACGCGCTCACGTAGCGTAGTGGGGAGGGAAGCTAGTGCGACGCCTACGACGAGGCGGGCAATCGCCTTAACCCCGTCCTCGACGCTTGCGACGAGCCGGCAAACCCCCTACGCGCTCACGTAGCGTAGTAGGGCGGGAAACCGGTGCGGCGCTCGTGACGAGGTGGGTAATCCCCGGACCGCTGATGTAGCGTGAGGGGGAACAAAAATTAAGTACCCACATGTGGGGAAACTTCTGTGTTTCTTTGCAACAGGTGCCCAAGACCCCTAAACGCTCATGTAGCGGGCGGGGATTGAAGAAATTTTGCTGCCGCGATGTCTATGGACATCTACCTGAAGCGCGCACGTCGCGTGGAGGGGAAGGCAGCCTTTTGGTTTTTCCCCTAAACGGGGGAGACGTCGGGAGGATGCCGAAATTTCATTTGAAGATTTTGAGGACTTGAACAAAAATGGGACTTGGACTTGTGAACTCAAACACAAATTGAACACTAATCAAAGTTGCAAGCATTGAACCCTAACTTAAATGAACTTGAATCTGAGGAACCGAAATGAACTGCAAAGGACTTGATCTAATTTGAACATTACTTGAATTGAACTTGAACCATCAAGGACTTGTAAAGTCAGAATTTGAACTATACGACACCAAGGGGGATTTGGACTCCAATTTGATTGAGCAATGGTAGACTTGTGAACTTGAACCAGATGATGTAAAGGACCACATTTGAGCTCAAATGAATGGATGAATGAAAGGAGCTTAAAATTGAATGAATTGAACTTGTGTATGACTCGAACCATAGGGGATGAAACCTAAGGCAATGAATCGGACATCAACTTGGCAAGCACACAATAAAGTTTGGGAATGCAAAATGCTAAATAATAGTCTAAAGCATGCAAGTAAATATTAATGGTTGGATAAGGGACTTGAACTAAACAAAGAGCTTCAAGCATGGCTTGCTCCCTCAATACTACGACTCACTCGTAATGATCACAACAATCAAAGTGCTAGCGCCAACAAGTAGTTCATGAAGATGCATCAAGGGATTTATGGTGGAGAGAGCTTCATGACAATGAAAGCTTAATGTGTACCATACCACACACATAAGCAATGCAAAACTTCTAATGAATGATCAAGCACAGATAGACCAGAAGGAGATTTGTGATGATCAAGGAACTCCAAATGCGTTCATATAAGGAGGGAGGCATATGCTGAATAAAGCTTTAACTCCATGAAGAACAAAATCCCCAAACGAAGGTCAACGAATGAATAAGGAATTTATATTTCAAAAGGCATGACTTGATTTGTTCATACGCAACAATGTTCATATCAATGAATTAGCGAACTTGTGTATAGAAGATTGAAAGCACTGATGAAGGGAGCTTTTCGTGGATGCAACGGTTGAAATGCAAAGGGCGTCATTAAACAACAGGGGATTTAAACAAATCAACTAAATGCACCTTCCTACAAACAGCCAAGTCTCTTGCGAACACATACATTGCAAGCACGGATGAAAGTTTGTAATACCTTGAAGATGTAAGCGACAGTTGCTACAATAATTAGAAAAGACAAACAAATGCATTCAAACCTGCAGGCAATGAAGATTGAAATTGACAGCATACTTCACGTCAATCTTATAAGAAAACATATTAGTCCGCTGTGAAGAACACATACATTGCCTATAGACAATAATAAAAGACCACTTATGCATACAACCACCTGCTTGTATGTCAAACAAGAAATGCTCACAAGCAATGGAACTAATAGGGACACTTGTGAATGAAGCATAAAGGACATATAACAAGTGCAAATGTGTTTATTGCATATAAGTGAGGTGATCCTATCTACAAGCAATGCTGCTGAATACATCATCAGTATAGAAAATTGCATCAGACACAAGCGCTTGCTGGCGGTGATAGAAGATTCGCCATATGCATAGTAATACACTTACAAGTGAGGAGCATCAATAGACAATGAATATTGTGATATTTTACCGTCAATGTCGATCAAATATCAAATAAATACACAAGCTCTTTGCAGTGAAGAAAGTTGACAGGAAGCAAATGTATTGAACTGTTCAAGGTTAATCGCAGTTCATATGTAGGCAATGGTCAGAAAGTTACAGTGTGGACAACGTATTATCTACGAGCAAGAATAATATATATGCAATGTATATGAGTTCTTGTTGATCTCCACAAAAGACTCTTTATCTACGAGCAAATATAAGGTAGTTACATCAAATATCAGCACTTGCAAGCAGTTACACCAGACAAATGAATAAACACCAAAGGCACGCAATGATGTACCTATGAGTGGTGAAGTGATACACTTGTGAGCGACAACAACATATAAGCTATGAATATGACGAATCCTCTCAAGTTAATATCAACTTGCAGTTGAATACACCGCCTCTCTACAAGCAAGAGTAGATGATACGTAGCGAGGCGCAAATATCTACGGGATTGTAAGAGACTCGCAGTACGCACTACATGCTATATGCAAAAAGCCACCGGATCTGCAACACTCATATAAGCAGACCGAAGGCGTTTATAAATATTCCTACAATATCCCCGCATGTGGACCTTAATTTGTATACACATAGGAGCACAAAAGGGGTAAATACAATCACAACCCGCATGGGCCCCGGCGAGCGTGTTATTGGTACACACACGATGTCTAGGGATGCTGCGCGGGTCAATAAATTTTAACCCAATCCTTCTATGCAGGCAGATAGGAGTAGACAAGGCTCAATCAATAATTATAAAATGCCCCAAACACCCGCATGGGCCCCGGCGAGCGTGTTATTGGTACACACGTGACGCCTAGGGATGCTGCGCAGGTCAATAAGTGAATTCCAGTTCGAGTCCGATCCTCCTATACGGGTAGATAGGAGTCGACAGGGCTCGAACCATTAAATAAATATGCGGTCGCGAGATCGACCGGGATATTTATTTTATAGTTCATATTAGGCCTTCAAGGCTTATAATCAAGAGAATTCACTAACAAGGGTCTAAAGCTTACGAAACCCGATCCTCCATCGACTAATAGATAGAGTCGACAGGGTTCAATTAATAAGATATATATGATCTCATGCACCCCGATGATGGCCGTGTTGAATGTAAATCTCAACCGGAGGGATCCACACAGATCATTTCAAATACCACCCAAAACCACAAAACTCCATAGAAATTCCCAAAATCATTTAAATCTCAATATTTGAAATTGAAATTAAACCATCAAACACTCAAAGCAAAATTCATCCACCCTCCGCAACAATTTGCCGAGGTGGACAAGTTAAAATTTACTTCAGCTCGCAAAGAGCTAATGCCTGGTCGAGAATATCACTAGGATCCATTCTCAAACAATCTCCTGCCAGCAAGGACGTGGTACGAGACCTCTAACCGGCAGTTTCGCCGCCAAATGGCACTGCAGGATAAACGGTTATGATTCGGGGCCCTCTGAACCAGGTGGTCGCCGCCAAATGGCACCATTATATTATGGTTATGGCCAGAGCCTGTATGCTCCCCAATGGCATCAAATCCTTGAGATATGAATCAATAGGATATGATCGATAGGGCACAAAGCCCTCTGTTAGCTAAGGTGGATTCAAATTTGTCCCCTTAGGCAAATATTCAACCCAGGTCTACAAGGTACTCTTGGACGAAGCAACCCATGGCTGCCGACAAGGATCCTTCTGTCAGGTTGGGTCGACTACCTCCTCTGACTGAGTAGACCAGGGATCACGATGGCCCGGGACGACGGAACCATGGGATCTTGATCGGGTCCATCATCCATTCCCCCACCATCCGCTTTAAGTGCAAGATGGTGAAATTTCCAATTTCAAACATCAAATCTTCAAACCTCCCATTTTAAATTCGCATTGCTGCTACTATATGCCAGACTCACGTATCTCTACGTATCTGATTGACGACTAGCCTTAATCGAAAGTTCTCTCTCATTACTAGGAGAGGTAATTAACTATAGGGGCTTGCGCCTATAGGAAACCAGAACTCAGATCATAAAGTCCTCGTAAAATGAGGGCGAAATCTCTGGGTAGTGTCTTATCTACAAACCCATCTGCCTTCCAAAATTTATCCCTGAACTTAATCCGTTAAAACTCCCCCCCGTAGAAAGCAAAGCGGGCGGAGGCCGGGGCCTAATTTTCGGAGCCCACACTTGTATCTTTTTTTCGCAAAAAAATTACGATCCATAGCAAAATGGGTACAGAAGTCAGCAATGTTGTTGCATTTCCTATAAGTATGTAAGAATACATCTTGGTGGAAGTAGTGAAGAAATGTAAGGTTATGAGCATCCTGAGGTGACTTCTTCTGAGGCTCTTTGGTAAAGTCAGCAATGTTGTTGCATTTCCGTATGGAAGCCTCATTTTCTAACATTTTGCATATCCCAAGTTAGAAGTTGCATTAATTTAATTGTCACTGGTTTTTCAAAGAACTTCTACTCAGGTAGCTTCTATGTTTGTGATGTCTCAGCTAGTTGAAAGTACATTCTTGTGGAAGCTAAATGACTTGCATGGCAATGATGTTAGCGCATCAGATGGAATCTGTCTTTCTCCTGCTGGTTTAGTTCATGTAAAACCGCAGCAGTATGCTCTACATTTTAATTCATTATGCAATGAGATACGTCTGGTATGAGTATGCTTGATCTCGAACAATACAGATAAAAAAAGACAAAATGATTATTTTCTAATTTAGAACTATTCAGCTGTCAGAACCTTTCAAAATTTTTGAATTTGACTTTTGGAAACGGCCCGACAGTCATGGAGAAACTGAGATGTGGATAAAGCCAACGGATGATGGGAAAGTTCATGCTGTTGTGACGTGGTACTTTTACTCGTGCATGCTCTGTAGTAAATATGCCAATCAGTTTGAATTTGATTATTTGGCGGCTTCTTTTCTGCAGGTGGGTGCTTCAACTTGACCGTGAAGGATCAGTATTGTACTCAACAGCGCCTAGTTGGATAGTCTCTTCTAAAAATGAAGGTAGACCACCATATGGTTCAAATGATTTGAATATTACCAGTTATCTCTAGAAACCAAACTTTCCTATTTATTAGGAACCTTGAATTTTATTTTTCCGTTTCCTGTAAATTTTAACCTGACATGTCGTTTGAACACCAATCAGATTTAATTAGCACTGATGATTTTCCTTCTCCTGATTTTAGAAATTAACCATTTGAATTGTAATGGTTGTCATTTCAATGCAAAATACTGATAACTATTGTGTGTTGATTTCTCAAGTTGTTCATAAAATCTCAACATATTAAAATTGTTAGAAATATGTGAATTATATTTTAAGATACACAAAATCTGTGCTTGATTGTATTGAAAACACATACTTTTTCACCTAGCGTTGTATTAATATCTTGATGGGTGGGTGTGCCTTGCCATGCTATGGGTAATAACGTGCACTATTGATGTGTATGAAATAATATAACCAGATGGTTGTGCCATACAAATTATCTTGTTAAGATCATAATGAAAAAATGGATTACTATATTCATTTGCATCCATTGTTTAAAATTGTGTAATATGAGGCTCGCCTTGAGGCCCACCTCAACGCCATTTTAGTGAAAAACGCATCGAGGCTTACGCCTCAAATATTTCCTATGAGGCTTGCGCCTCAGCTTGACTGAGGCTGGCCTTGAGGCACGTCACGCCTCGCTGGCATGAGGCTTATGCGTCACCCAATTTGTATATATATTTTATTAAAACTTACGTGAATCCTAAACTAACGTCTTGATAAAATCACGCTTTTAACGCACCACCAAGCTCTAGCAACTTCCTATGGACTGCCTTGACCTTCAACCCTCTGTTTCGTCCATAGTCATCACCGTCGTAGCCGCCATTGAGGATCACTTGAAACCCGCACACCACCACCACCTCCTCTAAAATTTTTAGAGTATTAATCTCATATTTATGTTAATAAAAATATTTATGAAGGAAAAATAACTGAAATAAATGAAGAAGAAACAATTTATCACTTGCCATTTTATGTCTTGTGCAATTTTTTATTTCATATGTATGTTAATTTGTTGCTTCATAATTTAATAAAAAATTAATATATCATCCTCTTAACATATTATTTGGATATTATATAAAAAATTAATTTTAACATTTATTTGACTTAACGCAAATTTTTTATTTGGAAGTTTACACCTCAAAACACTTTGAGGCTTACGCCTCACCTCACGATCAAAAAATACCTCAATACCCAATTGCATAATTTTAAACCTGGTTTGCAGCATAGAATATCTATGATTGATTGCACAAAGAATCCAAACGTAGTTAAGGCTAGCAACGAAGAAGAATGTGTCACAATAGTCTATCCTGTTGTCATTATGATGAAATTTAATAGTGAATGCCATCCACAAATAATTGGTTTAATCCCAAAAGGTGGAATAATCAAATCACATGTATGAGGAACGAATAGAGCACTTCACTTAGGATCTATAGTTTATTTTTTTATAAAAGATTCTATAAAATATGCGTCATTGCCCGTTGATATGTGGCACTAGTGTTCTTCAAGCCGAAGGGCATGACCGTGTAGCAAAATATGTCTATATGCATTTTGAACGTGTGTTTTCCATCTTTAGGTGCCATCTTGATTTGGTTGTAGCCCGACGATCCATCCATAAATGAGAACATATTATAATTGAAAGTGTTATCCACTAATAGTTCTGACACTGGGAGCGAAAAATCATCTTTTGGACACGTCTTATTGAGGTCCGAAAGTCAATACAGACACGGATTTGACCATTCTTCTTCACAGGGACGATATTGGCGATTCAGTCGGCATATTTTTCTTCTCGGATAAAGCCCGCTTCTATGAGCTTCTTGGTTTTGACAATCATCGTTTCTCAACCTCCAATTTCATTCTCCTTGAAACATATTTGACAGGCGTTGTGTCCGGTTTGAGTGCTAATATGTGAACTGCTACATCAGGAGATAAGCTAGGCGTCTCAGTGTATGTCCAGGCGAAACAGTCCCTGAATTCACAAAGAAGCTCTTTTATTTCTTCTATTTGCTCCTCGGGTAAAAGAGAACTAATGAAGGTTAGGCGAGGGTCTTCCTTAGTTCCCAAGTTGACTTCTTTTAGCTCATCTATAGTGGCTGCCTGTCCACCATCTTCAAGTTCTTTAGGTGCAGGCTTCGCTTCTACGGGTTGATTATTATAGTTATCAACTTTGTAAATTTCCTCATCAAAATTGTCATCGACTTCGACTTCCCCGCATGTAATGGCTCGACATATCTTCGTATTTCCGCATGATGAATCGGAGACTCCTTGCAAAAATATATTTTTTCCATAATGAGTGAGGATTTCTTTGATACCAGAGCCTCAAACAAAAATGAATTTGTTTGGAGAAATGAGTATTATCTCGCTTTTGTAATATTCTTTGGATATTTCTGGTATTATATCTGGGAAACCTTATTGGTATTAATTCCCCGGAGTCGACGAGCCTATGAAACTAGTCGCGATTTCCTTATTCTTCGAGCTTTCCAACTGAATAAAATAAGCTCCATGGCCCACCCTTTTTTCTGTGAGGAGGCACATAATGGGTTATGAGCTCTTTGGCATTATGTACCTCTTGCGGAATGATTTTTGTGAAATGCTATAGGGAAATGCACGTGACTACGAGCATGCTATCTGAGATTGACAGGCTACCTATTCTTCTGAAGAATATTTACTGCATCGTGTTTGTGTAGATAGAGTTGTAGTCATAATCGTCATTTGAATATTTGATCGCCCTTCTCCCTTTGGCCATTGACTGGCATACCCTATGGGATTTGGTAGGGGTGACATCACCTTCATTTGTGTCACTCCCTAGATGAGGCACATGTTTCCTTTCTTTTGGAATGGTTAATGCTTTGGGAAGAGTCGGCGTTGCCTTCTTTCACCCCACTAGCTTTTTCTAGGCTTCTTGTTTAGGTTGTTTTGCAATCTCTCGATTCGATGCATGGGCCTTAAGAGAACTCGACGGCTTCAGCTTCTTTAGAATGAAGTATTTGACATCTTCATAGATTGTTACTTCAGGACTGCAAAGGGTTGGATGTCACCAGAGATCCTGAATTTTTCTCCATCCCTGAAGTTCTTCATGCATTGATGTAGTATTGACAGGACAATGCCGTACTCATGCAACGAAGGGAGACCCAGAAGCGCCTTGAATGAGGTGTCCGCGTAAATCACATGAAATTTGGCATCTGTCTGAAGTTCTTCAAATGTGAGGGAGAGCGTAAACGATCCTAGGACCTTCTGCCCCGTCTTGTTAAAGCCATGTATTATCAGCTTATCTGGCATGAGATGTTCCACGTCAAGGCACATCGATCTTAGTGCTTTCAGGCTCATTAGATTTTTGGAGGACCCTGGATCGATCAGGATTCGACTGATTATTATTTTGTCGCTCTCTGCAGTAATATATAGAGGGAGATTATAATATGTTGTTTCGAGCATCATGTCCTCTTCGGTGAAGGTGATGAACGGCTCGTTACGGGCTTGTAAAATCTGTCATGTTGCGCTCAACAAAATAGGCCTCATACTTTTTGGGGTCTTTGAGAGCTTGAATCAAAGTTTCCCGAAGGTCTTTAGACATCACCAGGGCATTATATATACTGAGTTGTGTAGGGAACTTCCTCAGATGGGATAATATATTATAATCTATCCCTTTGATTGAAGTATCTTTCTTCTTGGGGTTCTTGAGGATGATATCTTCATTGACAACTATCTCGTTCCCCTTATCTTTATTGGAGATCAATTTTTTTGGTGGAGATGACAGTATTTTGCCACTTCTCAACTGCACTTAGGCGATCTCCTCTGGCTCAGACTCGTGTGACTGCGCATTTTCTTCAGAGTCGGTCATTGTTATGTCTGGAGATTCATTCGCTGATTCAGAGTCACTACCCATGTTCACCTGCTCTATCTGGGAACCGATATCGGGGTCTGATTCACCTCCTTTGGGAAGTACAGATCCTCTTCTGAAATGTAATCCATTGGTGACACCATCATATAAGATTCAAAAGTTACTTCTTTAGCGTATTTTTTTTATCGATGTACTTGGTGCCATTGAGATGACTTGACACACTTCTATCGGAAGAGTGTCTTTATCATCTTTTTTGGCTTCATCTATTTTAAGCTCTGACATAAAATCAGCGAGCTTAATAGGTCGCCTCACAGTCTAATAATATTCGTCCAAACTGTCGATAGCCCTTTGAGTTGTTGTCTTTTTCTCTTTAGGCTTCTTCAGTTTGGTCTTCTTTTTGGAAGATTTTTTCTTTCCAGACTTTGAAGAGCCAGTTGGATTGGGGCACTATTTAGAAGTGGACGCTTACACCGCAGGTAATGCCTTGAGATCTAACACTGGCTCCATAGGAGATTTCCACCTCACCCCTAGAACTCCTTCAAGCTATTTCAACATCTTCACTGTCTTTTTAGAGACTGCAGTTTCCCACTGCTCTTCTTGGGCTGGTTTCTTCTCCTTTCCTTTTTCTTCAATCAGGGGTACAAAAGAGTACGTAGTCACCCGGGTTGATTCTTTTCTAGGATGGGTCAACACATTGTCCGACAGTATGAGCTCTACACTTCGATATTTTCTTTTCAACCAATCCTTGAAGATGTAGCAATCTTCAATAGGATGACTGATTGCTCGATGATATGGACAATAGTTTGGGCCGCCAGTGTGTTTTGACTCCTCAGGCCTCTTGCATTACGGCAGTTCTAAGCCCGCTTTGAGCACCTGTCGAAACAACTTGGCGACACTTCCTCTCTTAAATGAATATTCTTTATTTATTTTATCTTTGATGGATAGGAACGTTCTATCATCAGTTCCCGTTATTGGCCTTGGGCGTTCTCCTCCGCCTTGGAAGGTTTGTGGCCTATCGTTTCCCTCAAGTATCAGCTTCGGCTAGGTGCTAGGATTGTAGACCCGTTTTTGGCTTTTCTTCATACTTCATTGCCTGCTTGCCTTTCTCTACGTTGTAAACCACCTATTTTTTTATTAGCTTTGGAGAAAATCGTAGAGTCGGCCTCACCTCTTATGGAACCCAAAGTTTTGGCCTTTTTGGGGTTTATTAGAATGGTTCTCTGATCTTGACAAATTTAATTTCTCAAACTTGGCCACCCTGTCCAGCAGGTCTTAAAATGTGGTGATAGTACCCAAGCACAAAAATGGTTGCATCTTGTCATCGATGTTTTTCATTACCAATTGCACGGCGTGTTCTTCTAACTGCTACTCACATTTCATACTCAAATTTCACCAACGAGTAATGTACTTGGTTACTGACTCATCCCTTTTTCTCTTATCTAGGGCGAGGTCAACAATCGTTATTTTTTCGGTTGCATTGACGAACCTCTTTACGAACATATTCTCTAACTCTGCAAATGTCTTCACAGAGTTGTTTGGTAGTTCAGCATACCATTCGAAAGCAGCTGCAGTTAACCTACTGACGAATTGTCGGAAAAGTAGCGCGTCATTTCCCCCTGTATTTCTGTAGGTGACCTTGATTGTGCCAAGTGCTACCTGGGGTTGTTATTGCCGTTAAAGGTGTTGAACTTTGGCACAGAGTATCCTTTCGGATATGGCACTTGATTGTACTCTGCGGGATATAGACGGCCTTTGCCCACCAACTTCTCTGCTTGATCAACGGTTATGATAGCCTTGATCTTCTCTGTAGTTATTCCTTCGAGCTGTGCAGCCGTCACAGGCTCAGAAGTATTGGCTATATT
Source organism: Dendrobium chrysotoxum (assembly GCA_019925795.1). NCBI lineage: Eukaryota > Viridiplantae > Streptophyta > Magnoliopsida > Asparagales > Orchidaceae > Dendrobium > Dendrobium chrysotoxum. The sequence goes on along the minus strand of CM034298.1, from coordinate 24,972,329 downwards.
TTGCGGAGTGGGTTGGCGAACGATGTTATGAGCCTTATGACCATCTTCAGGAGCTTCTCGTACTCTTGACACTTACGGCATTTGGAAGTTTGGGGGTTCAATAGGAAGCTCAGGCATGGGACCAGTGGTAGCAGTTCTTTGCATCATCTGCATCATTGCCGTCATCTATGCCATCATTTTCGTGATTTTCTTATTCAGTTGAGAGATTTCTCTATCATTTACCCTCATCTGCCGCCTCATTTGCCTTTGCATGTCGGCGAGTGTGGTGTTCTCATCATCAGGGGGATTTCCCTCAACCTCTTCTTCTCATTCTTCTTTCGAAGAGCGACCACCTCTACTTGCAGTGGAGCCAGCCTCGCACTGGTGCTGGCGTGCTTGCTTAATCGGCGGTTGTTGATCGTCATCATCTTCACCTTCATCGTAGTAGGCCTTATTGTTGATGTTGGTGTGTCTCACCATGTAGATGACTTCTATATTTATGGCGTCATTCATTTCTTCTTCTTCCATATCTTCTGCTTCTTCCTCTTGTACTCGGATCTCCGAGCGGCGGAGCCACTGGATCTCCGGTTCCTAATTCGGCAAGAAAATTTCTTCAACTCGCGGGTTGCTGTCGAATTTGGTTGTCTTTTCCTTTAGAGGGGTCGGCGAATGACGTGATCCCTTGGAGGATTTTTCAAGGTGTCGACCATCGTGGCGCTCATTGTCATGGTTCTTCTTTTGGACCCATTTCTGATGTGGCCTGTTAGTGGGGGCGGATCTCTGGGAAGTCGCACCGGATGTCACGCCCGGATCTATTTTTCTTTCTTTTCTTTTCTTTCTTCCCTTTCTTCTCTACGAGGCTTTGTCCTGCAGACCTGCTTTCCCTTTCACCGGGACCTTTCGGCGGTGGATCCCTGAACATGCGGTTCAAGTATCACACCCCAATGTTCACCATGTGGAACCTGCTTTCTTTCTTTCCTACCCACTACAATGGATAGGCGTTCTCTCGGCGGTGTTCTTCTTGCCTCGATTACTAAAGGCCGTTGGTATTTCATTTTCTTCAGCCCTTTATCCTTGACCATCTTTTAAACTCAGAAGACTCGGGCAGATAGGGATTGAGGCTCTTTCTTCTTAGGAGGGACTGAAGCTTTGGGCTGTTGATCCCAGAAGAACTTTCTTACCTCCCAGTAGAGCTGTTTCTCTTAACCTATTTTAGGTCTACAAATCTATTTCGGGTAGGAATTGTAGCTTCTGGCTCTTGAGCTGGCAAGCTGGATGGATGGACCGGGAGTTGCTGCTGCTGAGCTCGGAGCTCAGCTTTCATCTTTTTTTCTTTGCCTCCTCGTCAGCTTTCCTCTAAATGAGGAAGCTTCAACATTGTTCTTCTCTGGTGCAGGTAATCCGCTTGGTAGAGTAGTGGCCTTGGCAGGTACCACTGAGATCTTTCCACCAATCACAATCCTCTTTGTGGCTGGGGCTTCAGGCTGTGATAGCCGTTCGAACACAGAGATCCTCTTGCTAGGATTTTCGACAACATTGGTGGCTTGCGATGCTGGCAGATGCGTCCGACACGTAGCAATTTCAGCAAAATAAGGACTCCTGACTGGCCCTTTAGAGTCAATGCCATGCGCAGAGATGACGACAGTCCTTGTAGTAACTGCAGAGAAGTCGAGACTATCAAACTGGATGGTAGTTCCAACAATTTCGATTTCAATGACAGCATTTGTCAGTTAGATTTCAATGACAGCATACATGTTGTCATGGTTATCGGGGTGTTCTGTAGATCCATCTGCATAAATAAAAGGCAAGAGTTAGTAATCAGAATCTAATACATCATCCCACACTTTCAGAATGCAAAAACATGCACAGAAAGGAAAATAAAAATAGATAACATAAATAAGCAATTAAAATAACATAAATTTAAAACCCTACTTAATGAATATTTTTAATGAATTTGGTGGATGATCATTTTTAGAATATTCAAAATTTTAATTTGTTAAATAATCATTTTAGAGAGTTCCAAATTTTGAGCTTGTATTAATTTAGCTGCTATTACAACACTGAGACGACTAGTCAAAGATGGAAAGATAAATCAATCCCCAACGGAGTCGCCAGAAATCTATGGGCTCCGAAAATTTGGCCCCGACCTCCCGGTTGCTTTTTGGGAGAGTTTTAACCGATTAAGTTCTATGGTAAATTTTGGGAAGGTAGATGGGTTTATAGATATGACATTACCTAGAGATTTCGCCCTCATTTTGTGAGGACATTGTATTCTGAGTTCTAGTTTTCTATAGACGCAAGCCCCTATAGTTAATTACTTCTCTCGATCACGAGAGAGAGCTTTCGATTAAGGTTACTCGTCGATCAGATACGTAAAGATACATGTTATCTGGCATATAGTAGCACCATGAGTTTGGATATTGGAGGTTTGATATTTAAAATTGAAAATTTCACCATCTTGTGCTTAAAGCGGATGGTGGGGGAATGGATGATGGACCCGATCAAGATCATATGCTTCCGTCGTCCTGGGCCATCGTGGTCCATGGTCTACTTTGTCAGAGGAGGTAGTCGAACCAACCTGACAGAAGGATCCTTGTCGGCAGCCATGGGATACTTCGTCCAAGGGGACCTTGTATATTTGGGATCGGTATTTGTGTAAGGGGATAAATTTGAATCCACCTTAGCTAACAGAAGGCTTTATGCCCTATCGATTATATCCTATTGATTCATATATCAAAAATTTGGGAACTTGTAGAAGCCTTCTGTCCGCTTGTAAGAGTGTTGCGGATCCATTGGCATGGCGTTGTACTGGTTATCTGCTTGTTTCATACAAGTAGACTGTCGTGCACTGCTTGTTGCTTTCTGCAGGTAGCTTGTAGTGCACTAACGTATCTCCTGCTAATTATCCATAGATAACTGCATTTGTAGATACTTGCCTCCATCGTAGTTCTTTCACATTTGCCCACAGACAGCATGTTGAATGTATAAAGGGTCTTTTTCAATAGCCTGTAGGCGTTTATATTTGTTGTAGTCATCTGGCATTTTCTTCATAGATGACATTTTGTATACACAGCTGGTCTTCTACAAGGGCCCGTGGGTATTTGCATTCGCTACATCATCTGCTTCTGCCTGCAGAGAACAGTTGTATTTGATTGACATTGCATGGAGGTTGGCAAGCTACTACCTTAAGCTTATATGTCTTTCCCTGTCACCTGTGGACAATTTGTCGAACATGTATCAAGAATCTTTCACAGCTCACAGATGATCGTCACTTATTGTTGTATGGTGGTATTGCCATTTTCATCAAAAGTCTATTGTCCTTGCCTTTAAAGAGCTATGGCATATGCACTACAAATCTCTCCTACTTATAGGCGAGGTATCATATACATGACAAATCTCCTACAATGATTCGTAGGGCTCATATTTGCCTGTTGACTATTGGTTCTTTCTTGTAGATATCATCGGGAATGGTCGTATTTGTATTGATAGCAAATAGGTCATCTCCTTTGCAATCTTCTCATCTTGGTTTTAAACATGATATACCCTTTGCATGTTATTCGTCATTGCTCGTAGAAGTTATGTTGAATCATCACAAGTCCTTCATTGCCCTTAAAGGTAGCTTGTGTCCTGTATAGTAAGTTTGTACATCGATGCCTGGATCTCAGCCGGCATGATAATTCTTTGATGTTTTATTGGAGATTCTGTATGATTGATTGTAGGCATATCGCTGCATTTTTCATTCGACCCTTGCTTATAAATAAACCATCAGTCGGTACCTGCATTCGTTGCACGCTCCTTGTAGTCATTGCGATCATTTCGAATCACCAATTGTATGAATTTCATTATCACTTGTGAGTGAATTATGTTTGCAGGAGTTTGGCATATCGACTTGCAAGTTCATGTTTGGGTACTTGTTTACTACAAGTTTTTTTTTTGTATTTTTGCTTGTAAGAAAGTCATAAGTCTTTCATTTGATCTTTTCTTATATAATCATGAATTCCATTTAGCATTTGTATATTGCATGTGGGGTCCAGCATTTCATGGCTCAACTCATAGATCTTGTTCCTTAGAAGTCAAATTCCAAGTTCAAGCTTCTTATGCTTGTTAATGTTCGATCAAGTAATTTGGAATTTTAATCAGCATTTGCATTTTTTATGTTTAATTAAACATTTGATGATTCAAAATTCATTTCTTTATTGAGCATTCAAATTCCATGTCATTCTGCACTTTATTTGATTCAATGTTCGAGTCCAATTTTAAGCCAAGTTTTTAATGCCAATTATTCAGTGTCCACTTGAGTTCAGAATAGGTTAACTATTGTCCTTTGAGTTCAATCAAGTTCAAGTCCATGTCCTTATTCATTTGATGTAAAGTCCCCTGTGTAATTGAAAATTTTAGCAGCCTCTCGGTGTCTGCCCTAATTAGGGGAAACTACGGGAAATTGGGTCATCCCACCACGCTGCAAGAGCATATATGGTTGGTGTCGGGTGACACCGTGGCCGTACATCTTCAATCCAACCACGCTACAAGAGTGTGTATGGGGGCTCCAAAATACCTGTTTAAAAATACAAGTGGCTTTTCTTGTCTTGTCACGAGGGCGTGTACAGGTACTTAGAGGAATCCCACCTCGCTACAAGAACGTGTATAGGGCTTACCCGCCTCGTCGTATGCGTCGCATCGGGTTCCCTCCTCCTGTGCTACGAGAGAGCGTATAGGTGGTCCTCCGGTCTGCTGCAAAATCCGAAAATGGATTTTAGGTGACTACCCGCCTCGTCGTAGGCGGCGCACCGGGTTTCCTCAATCGTGCTACGAGAGCGTGTATAGGGGATTTTCCGGTCCGCCACAAACTCTGAGAACGGGAATCTAAGTTTGAAAAATTTATACCTTCGCGGGGCTGTCGACGACGACGGTTGAAAAAATGACAATTTCCTTCTCTCTCTTTCTTTCTCCTCTTTTTTTCTCCTCTTTTTTTCTCTCTGATTTTTTTTAGATCCATCTCTCTTTTTTTTTTTTTTGAACTCCCCTCTTTTATTTTTGATATCTCTCTCTCTCTCTTTTTTAAAACACTTCTTTTTTTTTTAATTTTATTTCTCTCTCTCTCTATATATATATATGATAATAATATGAATACTAATATTATTATTATTCATAATAATATTACCAATGATAATATTATTATGATTTATAATAATAACATTAAAATGATAGAAATAATAATATTATTATCATGATAATGATAATAGTATTATTATGATAATAATATTAACATTAATATTAATATTAACATTAACATTAATATTACATGTATTTAGTATCAAAATATTGAAGCGAGGGAGAGTATTCACCTTAGCATATGAGAATTGAGTGGATTTGTGGACGAACTTGGACTTAATAGATTGAAAAGGCTGAGTGGACTGAGTTGAGGAGGGGTTGAGTGGGCTCGGCTATATGAGATCAGGTTTGCTGCCAAATGAGTCGTCGGTCGAGAGCAGTTGAATAGGAGATGTCGGCTGGAGTGAGGTCGGGGCAGGCAATCAGCACAAGCGACGGGATGGGGAAGCTTGGTTGGGAGTTTAAGGGAGTTAGCCGCTGTAGGATGTGAGGGCTTGCGGCTTCAGTTAATGGGAGATGAGGTTCGGAGCAGGGCTAGGGCAAGAGTCGGTGGCTTGAGCAGGAGGTCGGATTCGGGAGATCCGTGGTATGGGGTCGGATCGAACAGAGGGAAGCTGCAGGAGGTGATGAGAGTTTGTCTTGAAAGAAGTCGACGGGGTTGTGGATTTGGTCGCAGTAGGGTCAGATGGGGTTTGCGACATAGAGGGAAGGAGGATCGGAAGGTAGGATGAGTTGTCGGAGGCTTTTGCATGGAAATAGAGAACAGAAGGATGAATGAAGAGCTCAAGTCGGGCTTCGTATGTGAGAGAAGAATCAAACAAGAGTCGAAGGCTCTACTCTGTGCTTTTAACGAGAGCGGGAGCTCCTGCAAACGAGCGAATCCTGGGAATCGACGCGAATGGTGCTGAATATCAGAGATTTTAGTAGGATTTATATAGCATTTCGGCGAGATTTTGGGGACTCGACGGTACGAGGTATGTCTTCTCTCCTTTTTTTTGCTTACACAGAGGTCAACATCCTAAAATCATTTCTGATGACTAAGCTACTTTTGTTAAAGGTTGTTTCTTATCATATCATATTTTTTTGGCACAAGAGGTGTTTAATAAATTCAAAGTCTCTAAAGCTAAAAAAAGGTCTTTTGGCAATTAAAATTAACATAGAACAAGTGTATGATAGTATGGCGTGGTCAGCTTTAAGACAGTGTTGGATCTTTTTGGCTTTCCTTTAAAGTTTTCTAATCTTTTTGATAGAGTGTGTTATGGATCCAAAATTTTCTATTTTGATTAATGGTAAATATTTGGATTGGATTGAAGGAGTGGTTTTAGACAAGGGTGCCCATTGTCTCCATATTTATTCATATTGTGTTCTCAACTTTTATCAAATGCTTTTTTTCACAAAGGAAGGAACCTTGGGATCAAAATTGCTCCAAATGCACAAAAGATTTCACATCTTTTATATGCCAGATGATATCCTTTTTTTTTTTTTGAAGCTAACACTATGAGTGTAAAGAAGGTGAAAGGGATTCTCAATAATTATTGCAAGTGGTCGGGTCAAAAAGTTAACTTGTAGAAGTCTTTTATTTTGCTTGGCAAGTCGGTTAGAAGGAAGAAGAAGAGAATCATTTCCAAATTGTTGGATTTCAATGTTGTGAATGAGATGAATTATCTTGGAGTTAAGATTGCCTTGAGGAGGCTTGTTGTTTCAGATTTCCATAACCTGATGGAGAAGGCTTTAAATAGATTAATTGCTTGGGGAATAAATTTATTTCTCTAGCAGGGAGGCTTGTTCTTGTTAAAGCTGCTTTTCTGTCTCTTCCTATATTTCTCTCTTCTCACTCATTAGTTCCTATGTGACTTTTGTGTGATTTTGATAAAATGTGTAGGAATTTTATTTGGCATAAGCAAAATGGTAATCAAGGACTTCATTATGTTGCTTGGGACATATTGTGTAAGTCAAAGAATAGGGGAGGCCGTGGGCTACATTCAGCTAAGTCCTTAGTTGGTCCATTGCGTGCTAAATTTGCTTGGAATTTCATTGCCAAACCGGATTCTCTTCTTAATAGGAATTTGATTGTAAAATATGGAAGAGAAATATGGGATTATGAAATTAAAAGAGGTTGTTCTATGACATGGAAAATTCTTGTTAATGGTGCAAAGTCTCTTCGTCCAATTGTAAGGTGGAATGTTTCAACTGGAATTTCTATCAATATTCAAAAGGATGTATGGATTCTTGATAGAAGCATTGAGAAATGGCCTACATTTGTTGCGGACTCGGGAAAAGTTGGTTATTCTCTTGATAATTTTATTTCGGATGGCACATGGAAGAGGTGCAGTTGGAAAAATATTTTGGCAAACAATTGATTTACCTGATTAAGCAGAGTCATATCTTTTCTGATTCTTTGCATGATCAGATAGAGCTGAAGGCGAAATTATCAGGGAAAACTATTACTTCATTGGCATTTGAAGCTTCGGTTGAAGATTCTAATGAAGTCAATTATTGGAAATGGATTAAGAAATTGATGTTGTTACCTCGAGTAGAATTATTCTGTGGCGTTTATTTAATGACGCCATTCCATCTAATGATTTCTTAATGTATAAAAGATTACTGAATTATAATGGGTGCTCAAGAGGTTGTATGTCTATTGAAAATGCGAATCACATATCAGCTGAATGTTCTAAACTCATTCAAGTTATACAATATCTGAATAAATGGGGTTTCCTAGTTCTAGTTTTCTCTTCTTTTGCAAACTGCTATGTTCATTTGGAACTGTATTCTATTACTAATCCTTTTATTGCAAATTTATTTTGTACATTGGTTTTCTTCTCTTGGAAAAGTAGGACTAAGTAAAGCATGGAGGAGTTGAAGACAGTCCGACATTCATTGTTGCAAATGTTATCATTATTGCTTCTGCTTTATCTCTTATTAATATCAGTTCGGAAAACTGGTGTGTTAGTCACCGATCTTAGCTGGCTAATAATTCTTGGCACCCTCCTCCCCCCGAATGGATTAAAGTGAACATTGATGCATCGTTGCTAAAATCAAATAGAACTGGCATTGGTGGAATATTCAGAGACCATAAGGGTAGATTTTTATTTGCTTTTGGTTTCAGCTGCTTACATTAGTTGGATATGTTGGCTATCCGTTCTTTGAAGAAAGTAATAAAGGATTGGATGTTGGAATCAAGAGGTATCATTATCGAAGGGGATAACTACAATATTATCAAGCTTCTTCAAAGTGCTTGTGATAAGGCCAGCCAGAATGTTCATCATGTGGAGGTTGAGGACTCCTCTTTTTTAAAGGAGTTCAGTCAAGTTTTGTTCCATTTTTTAAATAGAAATTAGAATAAGTTGGCCAATTTGTGTGCTAACGATGCTATTTTTAGTGATTTCATTTGGGATGATGTTAGTTTTAATAATATTTCTCCTTCGTTTATTTCTTTGTTAAAGGAGGAATGTGATAGTTTATCTATCACTTAGTAGATTGTTATAGGTTTTTCTTATTAATGCTAATTGCATTTCTTTTCCAAAAAAAATATGAATGTATACAAATGATAGGGGTAAGGAAAATGTACAAAAGGAAGATAATTGATTAAATGACATATAAGAGTGAATAAGATGAGCTATACATTGTCTTTCACATTTTTATAGAGCAATTGACAAATGTACATCAAAGAGGTCGTTAATAGGTTGTTGGTTAATCAAATCTAACAATGTTGATGGCAGTGTGCTGAGATTATTGTGAGTAAACCATGAGAGGGGTAGAGGTAGGTATACAAACTTTTGGATGAAGAATAAGTGATGGGGAAGGAAAGAAAGGAGTGGTCTTGTGAAAAGTAACATCAATCAGAGTATATAGGCTTCAAATTTGGGGATCATAATATTTTATCTTTTTTGACTGTGAGAAAACCCCAAAAATATACACAACATGGCACAAGGAGAAACCTTATTGTGTGAACAAAATTTGTAAAGTAAGCAAATACAACTAAACGCCTTAGGTGTAGAAGAGAATGCAAGATAATATAATACCAGATTGTCATGATCACATCCTCTGAAAATTGACAAGGGAGATATATATGAAATGTGAATGTCTCGACAACATTAAACATATGATTTCTGTGTTCAATAACACCTTTCTATTAAGATATAAACCAATAAATTCAATGAATAATATTACTATTTGTTGAGATTGCATAAATTTTAGAGCATTATTAGCATAAAGTTTTAATTAGAATTAAAAACAACTTTAATTTCTTGTGAAAAAAATTGAAAAATATTGAGAGCTTTTGATTAACATTTGACCAAGTAGACTCAAGCAAACCTTGAATTTGTCACACCCCATTTTGACCCTCCTAACAATCAACCTAGAGTGTAATAAAGAATGAGAATCTAGAGACATATTTCTTACTAACACATATCCTAAAAAACTTCTATCAGGATCAACTGAGTAGAAAATGGTCAATCCAAACTCTTCTAAAACTTTAAGTTTTACAAAACTTAAGACTATCATCAATATTTCATAACTAGAAGTATATTTAAACACATCTAGTAAATACCTCAAGTAAAATACAGAGCTTGAATAAACTTTTAAATAACATTTACATACTAGAAAGTGTTTGTACAGTTTCTATTTTGACCTCTAGGTACACCCAAAACACATGTAAAAAAAAGGGCAGTTAACTGTGCTTAATGCCCCACTAGCTCCTTCCCTTTTACTACAGTACAACCACTGCTAATGAGCTAGAGCTCAATGAAATATGCAAGTATAGTACAAGAAACATGTTTCTAGTTAATTAAAACCAATCCGGGGTGTATAATAGGCATGTACAAAACATCAATGTATATTTAACTTTTCACATTTCCTGTTTTGATTACTGTTCAATACTTTAGGAAGTAGTCATAGGCTTTTGCACACTTATAGTTATCTAATTCAAGGTTTAGTTCGTATTCCCAACTTTTAGAATTAGAGGGCAGCTCTCACATTCAAGAAAGAGTTCGAATTTTCAATTTTTAGAATTGAGAGAATGTAAGGTATCTTTTATATGGCTTCTCTAAGGCTTCCCTAAGGCGGGGCTTTCGCCTTTACTTATACGGGCCTATCCCCCAGCTATAACTTATCTCATTTCATTAATTTTTCATAAATGTTCATATGTTCGTATCCTTCATCTTTAATATCTTTCTGAAGCATCACAATTCAATATCACATTTCACTATTAATATACAACATGCTAAAATATACAATATGCTAAATGCAAAAGAATTTTTATCACACTTACATTAAGTATACAAAAATGCTCCCATTTTCTATACTACAGGTTGGGTATCACACATGGTTATTAAATATTTCACCTAAAATACCCTTGGCTTTTTTCCGCTTATATACCAACTAAAGAATACATTGTAAAACATACATTGTAACATTTCTATAAGGAGCCTAATAAAAATCAGCTTGGAAAAATAAAATCCTAACATTTTACCTCAACTGTACTTCCCCGCATTCAACCCCAAGGTTCCTCACCTCCTATTCCTTTCTCCCTTTCTTTTCCCTTTTTTTGCCTTCCCTCAATTTACCTTATTGATATCAAAATTTTCTCCCCAGCAGCCTGCAGCCCTACCTCCGCCTCCTACTTCATGGCTTGCACACAGGAGCTTCGAATGCCAGAGAACAAGTGACGAGCAAAAGGATGCAATGGTAAGGCTTGGCTGATTATATATATATATATATATATATACATTTTCCACTAAAATTCCACTACCATTTTAGCCGCACGATCCCCATCAGCCACATGCATGCTTGGCTAAGTGGAGAGGCTACAGCAGCATGCATTAATTAATATTTAAATGGCTGATTTAGCTACAATAATATGCAATAATAGCTATAGTAACATTTAATTAATACCTTTAAATGACAATAGTTTATTAGGCTTTTAGATACACTTTTATATATCAAAATGCTCGAAAATTAAAATAGGATTTAATGACAATAAATTTGACATTTTCCGTATGTGGGAGAAAATAGGGTAACATTGTATGCTTACTTTTTGATAAAAAAAAATTCATGTTCTGGATATGTGTTAGTAAGAAATAGGCCTTCAGATTCTCTTTCTCTGTTACATTCTAGGTTGACTATAAAAATAGTCAAAATGAGGTGTGATAGAATTGTCATCAATGAAAAATAATAAAATAACATAATCTTAAGCAAGAGAGGATAGAACTACAAATCTTCAAGTGGATTAACTCAAAAGGAAGATTATGTTAACTAGTGGTAGAATAACGAAAGGCACATTATGGTGTTTATCTAACTTGTGGACATGACAATAAAACTTGGATAGTGACAATGAAACAAGAACTAAATTTTGAAGTATATTGGGAGACGAATTACCTAATTGATGATGCCATTGATACAAATTAATAGTGGAAAAGATGAAAATGGACATTGGTCGTCAAGTAGTAGATTACGTGAAGTTCTAATAACTCCACCAATAGCCTTCTCAAGCTGAGATTATAAAAAGCACTATTAGAGAAATTAAGGTTATAAATTAATTATAAGTTTCAGTAAGATAATGAATAGATAATAAATTTATATGAAACCATGGGACAAAAAATCTAAAATGAAATGGAGATTTAGAAGGATAAGTATTGCCTTTTCTAGAAACAGGAGACGGTGAACAATTAACAATAATTACAGGGAATAAAGAAGAGATTTGAAGGGATGAAATAGTGGTTACCTATAATATGGAAAGGGGCACCTTAATCCAAAACTCAAGATGTATCAATGGAGACAACTATAGCGGGTCTAGAGGAGAAGACAATGTGAGAGGGTGGGAGAGATGTTTGAGATTGTTCAAGTAGTCAATCGTAGGCATCTGGAGAGTCTTGAAAGATAGTGATAGATTCAGAAGAGGTAGTTAGGTTTGGAAGATGATTGATTCGTTTGCAATGAGGGCATGGAGGAAAATAGTATGGTTGCGATGATAATGTTAAAAACCCAAGAGATAATAGTCCAATGTTGGGAGCCTTGGGTCTTCCATTAATTGAGATTGTACAGTCTAGGGATGGATGCAGACAGACAAATATGGCGATAAGAAATTATTCTTTTTCACTTCTTCCAAATAGTTGGATCATGAGGCTGGTATTAAAATGACTAGTCCCATTGTCCACTCAGTGTGTTATAGCATTCTTGTATTTGTATATCATTTTTGTTGAAGAAAAAATATTTCAAAATAGAGAGCGTAGACATGAGAGAGACTATTTTTTTAAGAGTGGGTAGAATAAAGAAAGTCCAACATTGTTTTGACAAAGCTTTGAAATATAACAAAACGGAAGGCTGGATATTGTTAAGCAGTCAGGTGAGAACAACTCATTTAGTTGCTTTTGCTTGCCTCTTTTCAAGCTTGACCATTTCATTGCAATATGTAGGAGAAACATCAAGGTGATGGAGCTTGTTGTGAGAATGAAAAATGAAGTGAAAGGTCCTCAACTATTAGTGACGATATGTGCCATTAAATTTGATAATGATATAGATGATAGAGGGGAGTATTGAGAGGAGGTTGAGATGCCATGACATTGTGTGTGAGAGAGAGTTGAAGAATACAAGAGTTAGATAATAGAGGATGAGGGATGGTTAATGTAGGAAGTGGTTGGATGATAGTGGCAGTGACATTTTTTTTCTTTCCGGGGAGCATGAACATGAGTCAGGTGAGTGCATGGCAAGGAGGAGCAGGCAAGTCTAGGGTCAATTGCTGACAAGAGAAGGGAGAGGGAGATTGCATGGGATGCAGGGTAGATGTGTGGTGAGGCTAGGTGCAAGCTGACCTTGCTGACCTCTTTATTTATAATAAAGGAATAAGTACAATATTTAAAGCATAATCAAATAAATACACCACTCACTAAGTGAGGGAGAGTGGCTTGTTGAGTGTGATGTGGGGCAAGTGCAGGGTGAGGCTAGGTGGGTGCGAAACAAGTATAATCTCTTAACTGCAATCAAATAAATACAGCACTTATAAATATAGAGTACTTTCCTAATATGATATTTTCTTATGCTAACCTAGTTAGCTATCATTTGGTACTAATGCTTGGGTCTATTGATAAGAATTTTTGATTGGCTAGTCACAACAGTCTAATTATATGTGATAAATGCTTTACAGACTAATGAAATTTTCCTCAAGTTGACACGACTTTTGCTAAATTTGCACTGTTTAACTGATGGTTTAGGTTATTGGCAGAAAGCTTGTTTTCTTTACTGTTACTCTAGCAAAATGCAATAATTTCTTCTGTTTCTACACCTTGAGAAGAAAAGTGTGCACATATTGTTAAATACCACACTACTGTTAGTATGTCAATAACTATAATATGAGATAAACCTGTTGTTTTATTTTTCAATTTTATGTTAGACGAAAAATTAGTAACTGACACTTAAAAGTGTTTTATTTTATTATTTTGTAGGATTTTAACCATTTTAACATGTTTGAATACACTGAATGCGCCACTAATCAGTCTAAACAAGATAACAAGCCCCTTTTTTTACTTTTCATTCGAGCTTGCAACATATGAGTTACTATGTGCTCAAAAGATCTATCTACCGCATATTTCATTTAAGTATGTTCCCTTTTATTGTTTCCTATGGTAATTTGTAGGTGTTGATTGTTGGCGTGATCATTGGAAACAGTGTGTTTGGTTCATTCCCGGTGAAGGGATTTCTGTATCCCGGGATGCAAATATTCTCTTCAAAGCTGTTCATGATGTTACCAATGTTTCATATTTTCTCGGAGGTGATAAAAATATGGCCTACAGTTCCTTCAATTCTCATGATTCTCATCTTTCTCTATCACCGGAACGTATTGGAATTTATGGAGAAAAGGATATTAGATCTGCATTTCTGATAGCGGTTAAGAATGCTGTGAGTGTGGCTCTTTAGTCAAGCATTAAGTATTGATCTGTGTTTATTTTTGGAGTTTTTCTTTTTGCCAAAATGTTGCCAATTGATATTGTTAACTCAGATAGCGAAAACCTCCTAGATAATAGTAGACAAGAATGTCACGATGGCTAGAAAAAGATTTAATAAATATAGATTAGATATATAAAAGATAATATGTCAGCCTCCAACCCGTGATTTCCTTTCACCACAAGAAAGAATACATCACCTTTTCTGGCGTGGTGAAAGGTGTTTATCATGATCATATTATTATTATCATGATCATATTATTATTATCATGCCGATGTTCGATGTACTAGGGTTTAAAGTTTCTTAATGCAAATTTAGAATGTGATGCACTAAATCATGCACATTACATCATATTTGTGGTCCATGAACTTTTAATTTGGACAAAGATTTGCCTCTTTTAATGAATACTAGAAAATTTATCCCAAATAATAATTTATGGGTTAAACTCTCAAACCGTCCTTCAACTATTCATATGTGGCCAATTTAATATGCAGTGTCCCATTTCTTCAATTTATGTCCCAACCATGCAAAATTGATTCAATATGGTCCGTCAGAGGCTAAATTAGGATAAATTTTGTTTTATTGAGGGCAAAATTGGGATCAATTTTGTATCACAATTCTATATGAGGGATCATTTCGGGTCAATTTTGTATAGTCAAGAAACTAAATTGGAGAAATGTGATACTTTGAGGCTAAATTGGTCATACATTAATAGTTGAAGGATTATTGTGGGGTTTGATCTAATAATTGAATGATCATCTATTTGGAAATTCTATGAGAAATTTGCAATCTAAAGAAAATCATACTTAGAATAAACTTTCACTGCATTAAAAAACCCAGATTACATGATTTGCCCAAATTTTATCACATGCAAATCAATCATAAAATATATAGATGATAAGTAACCCAAAAATAATTAACCAAATAAGATATCCAACTTTCCCGTGAAAGTTGTTAAATAATAAATACACCATGCTCAAAGAATTTATATCTAACACACGCATGGACATCAAATTTATAAATTCAACTACTGTTCAGTACTCAATCCTGTGAACAACAGGAAGTCAAATCTACTTGATCACAAGGTCGCAAATGACAAGACAAGTTTTGGTAGGTGTTGAAAACCAAAGGGAAAAGGACAGGAACTCTCTTTCTTCATATTCAAATGTATAACACCTATACTTATAGGTAACAAAAATATGCACAAGTCAACAAATAATGTATGCATAAAATAATTTCTGAATAAAACTTTTCCTATTATATGTCCTAATTCCAAATCAGTACCTTTCAATATCAGGAAACATAAATTCCCTTTCCAAAGAAAGGTAGAAACAGTCCAGCACACGAATGAATGGAAAAAATCATAGGTCCGGACTGAAAAATGCAGATTTCATAATAGGTGGATGTCTTGATTTGAGAATAAACACATACCAAATAAAACCTAGGTTGATTCCAGCCGTTGACATGACTTAATTTTATAATAATCACATTTCAAAAAGGTCCAGTTAGATTTGTGGAAGACAGGACAGCTGCCATGGATGGTTTCTTCTCAGGTCCTGGAAATCAAGGCAGATTATAATGCACCATTTTCAACGGCAAGTACCATGACAACATGTATGCGATCCTCTGCATTAGAAGAAAATTTACAAGAGAAGGACGGAACCAATTGCTGGAGGGGACATTGCTTCATTGATTGAAAGAATAGTTAACCAAGTGCTAGAGGAAATAGAGCAAACTGTAGCAAATTCAAAGAATTAGAAAACCAGCTGACTGGCTAGACAACAACAGGCTAACAATGAACTCAACTAAACCAGCGCACCAATTGTAACAATTTTAGATAAAAAGACAAACCAGAAAGCCTGCAATAGACCAACACTAAATCCAACCAAACCAACACATATTAGAGAACGCAACCCATCTCTGTAGGGACTGTCATCATAGGCATGTTATTCAATAAACTAAAAATAGAAATCAGAAAACTAAGAAATTAAATAGCTAAAATAAAACCCAATAAACTAAAATAGAAATCAGAGAAATAGAAAATAAAATAACTGAAATAAAACCCAAGGTTTAGAATGCCATTTTGCTTATCACAATGCACATATCCTGTATTTCCGTGAGTATTAACTTGGCATTTGTGTCACCTATTAATTGGGTAGCATAAAATGATCACAACTCCATAAGTTTCTTATCGTTCCCGGAGGTTAACTTTTGCTAGTTCAAGTGAAATGAAAAGATTAGCTTGGGTAAATCTAGATCCTTCATAACAGGCTAATCTTAAACTGCTCTATGCAGGCAATATAATAATTTATACCCCAAAATTATCCAAATATAAAGACTGCGTAAAATTCATGTCTTGATCATATCCCCTGATATAGTTCCCAGAGATGCGCCAAATTATTTCCATTACAGCACTCAGTAGACATACAATACAGTTCTTGAAAGTCTTAACCAGCGATCGTTACCTATGAACCATGCCAATTAGCAGTAACTTGTCAAACGATGTCAATCAACTTTCTCTGCCATAAACGCCATCAGAATCATAATCATTATTTCTTATTCAACATATGCATAATGCTTCTTATGAGATGTAAAAAGAGGTTGGAATTGTGAGTAGTGGGAATAGAAATAACAGTGCACTTATTAGTGAATTTCAGAAGTTCTGGCCGACAGAAGTTGTGTTTTAACAGAGATTGTAATTTCATAGGATAGTTGCGGAGGTGCTAACATTGAGTGGAAGAGTAGTTTTTACAGCAAGCAGAGGATTTCAAGCTCTTGGTAAATAAAGAAATTAATGAAATTCTTGGTTGCAATGGGCATGCTGGCCTGAAGAGTTGTCCCCTAGTTTAAGGAGAGTGTAGAGGAGGAGAAAGAAGAGGTTTCGGAGGAGAATATAGCAAGGACACTGAGGAAGAGAAAGGAGGAATGAGAAAAGAAGGGGATAGGGAATTGAAAGATAGATTGATCCTGTACTAGGGAGAAAGGAGATCCAATCAAGTTCAAGCATCCATAATCCACCACAATTTTAAGGCAGCCTCTTTATAGAACATGGTCTATAACCAAATGCCTTAAACAAGCATAAGAATAGTAATAATATTCATAAAACCTGCTCATACATATGACCGTTAAACCAAACAAAATACCAACATGGTTATGAAAAAAAAAAGGAGGATAGTGAAATGATTATTTTGGAGAGATAGTGAGTACAACATTTATTGAAGACAAGAGGAATGAAAATATATTTATGAGTTTTGAACATGTAGAAATTAGGGTGGAAGTTGCATCAATCAAACAAATTGGTAAAAATAATGATGAAAGGATTGTAAAGGAAAAAATGGTTGGACTAAAGGTTGAGTAGAAATGCAAAATGACAGGTAAAAAAGAGTTTTCACTTCTCATGTATGTACCGTTAAATGAAGGATCAGAGAGTATGATTCATAAAGTTGACTTCAAATTATTGCTATAAGGATAATGATGAGATAATGAAGTGGTGTATCAAAATAGATTATCTTAATGATGGGCCTTTATGCATAAATATCTTTAATACCAAAAGCTAGAAGGTTATGGATTGATGCGAGCTTGTATTCATTCTTGTTCAAACTTTCCAATCATGGGGTTCATTCATTTGCATCCTTCTCAAATTTGTCAATCACTTGATTTGCTTTAAATTACGTTCTTTTATATGCTATGGATGGATTTTTTTTCCTTCTGTGTTGACTTCCTCATTCATCAACGGCAACTACTTCCATGCAGTTACAACGCATAAGAGTACCTCCATTGTGTGTTGTTGCTGATGATAGCATATTATTAACTATACTAGCTGGATCTCTCTCTGAAACTTCAAAAATTATCTCAAGCTTTCATGGGTTCCAAGGGAAAGGATGCAATTACATTCAAGCTGCATCTGTAGCAAATGGTTTCTCAATGGATCGTGTACAAGTTCTCAGTAAAAGAATAGCGTCCCTGCTATTAGATGGTACCCCAAGGAAGGTAATTCTTAAATTTTTCATGTCATATTTTTCAACTTAATTGTATATGTGATCTCAGTGTTTACAGTAGAACAAGGATTTTACCTTTTCATTATAAGCTACTTGATAAATTGTTATAGTTTCTATTGCATTGGATTAGTAGATAGCCTGGTATAGATGGATCGAATAGCCTTATTAATAAATTAACATTGTAGTTATTATGACAATAAAACTGTTAAGCTTCACTTTCGATTGTCTTCTCAATTTGGCGAGGATGAAGTTCAAAATCATCACTCATTTTATAATTTCTATTTAAGCCAAAGCTGTGAGATGCTTACTGAAATGTTTTTATAAAGTATCCAGGAATAACAACAACAACAACAATAACATCAAGCCTTTGTGCCACTATGTGGGGTCGGCTACATGAATCCTTTTTCTCCATTGTGTCCTGTTAAAAGTTAAATTCTTGTTTAAATCTAATAAAGAAAGATCATTTCTAATATTTCTAACCAAGTCTTTTTAGGTCTACCTCTACCTTTCTTAACATAAGTTAAATCTAATACATCTACTTTCCTAACTTGGTCATCGGAAGGCCGCCGTTTTATGTGACCAAACCATCTAAGGCGACTCTCTCTAATCTTATCTTTCACTGGAGCTACTCCAACCTTTTCACGTATATGCTCATTTCGTATCCTATCTCTAAGGGTAAAGCCACTCATCCACCTGAGCATCCTCATCTCTGCAACACTTAACTTAGTATTAGGCTTCTCTTTTGATGGCCAATATTCGGCACCATAAAGCATTGCAGGTCTCACCACCATCTTATAGAATTTTCCTTTAAGTTTGAGGGGGACTTTTCTATCACACAACAAGCCCGATGCATTTCCTCCACTTCAACCATCCAACTTGAATTCTGCTGATAATATCCCCATCTATTTCCCCATCACTCCGAACAATAGATCCAAGATATCTAAAACATGTACTCTTATTATTGACTTGATCACCCAAAGTCACAATCCCCTCACTAGGTCTATTACTACTAAAATTACACTTTATATATTCCGTTTTAGATCTACTCAAAAGAAAACCTTTAGACTCTAAGTTTGACCTCCATAGTTCAAGTTTACCTTCAACTCCCTCTCTAGTCTTATCAATAAGAAGAATATCATCAGCAAAAAGCATACACCAAGGTACATCCTCTTGCAAATGTCTAGTGAGAACATCCATGACTAAAGCTAAAAGATATGGGCTTAAGGCTGATCCTTGATGTAATCCAACCGAAATAGGAAAATACTTGGTCAAACCACCTTGTGTTTGAACACAAGTAATAGCTCATGCATACATATCTTTAATGATTTGAATATAAGCGTTATTAACTCCTTTCTTTTCAAGAACTCTACATAGCACTTCTCTTGGAACTTTATCATATGTTTTCTCCAAATCAATAAATATCATATGTAGATCCTCCTAATTCTCTCTATATTTCTCCATCAAACCTCTCAATAAATGTATGGCTTCTATAGAAGACGTACCCAGCATGAATCCAAATTGATTTGAGAAACATTAATATCATGCCGCAACCTACGCTCCATAACTCGCTCCCATAGTTTTAAAGTATGACACATTAACTTAATTCCTCTATAATTCGTACAATCTTGTGCATCACCTTTATTCTTAAAAATAGGAATTAACACACTCATTCTCCACTCATCTGACATCTTTTTAGTTTTCAAAATAGTATTAAAAAGTTTAGTAAGCCAAGAAATTCTTCATCTCCTAAGCATTTTCACACCTTTATGGAATATCATCAGGTCGAACAGCTTTTCCACACTTCATTTTCTTTAAAGCCTTTATAATTTCGATTTTACTAATTTGCCGATAAAAACAAAAAATTTTATTTTCATTTAGGGTGCTAAGGTCAGTAAATTCAATCTTATTTTCACATTCTTCATTAAAAAGTTTAGCAAAATATCTCATCCACCTTTGTTGAATATCTCCTTCTAAGAAAAGTATTTTTTTATCTTTATTCTTAATAAACTTCACTTGAACTAAATCCTTAGTACTCATGTCTCTTTGTTTGGCTAACTTATACATATATCTTTCTCCCTCCTTAGTATCTAATCTATTATATAAATCATTAAAAGCTAAGATTTTTGTATCGCATATTGTTTTCTTAGATTCCTTACATGCCTCTTTATATCTTTCCCAATTATCAAAATTTTTTACATTTAAACCAATTTTTATGGCAAATCTTCTTATTTTTTATCTTTTCTTGCAAATTCGGATTCCACCACCAACTATTTTTATTATTAGAAGCTTTTCCCTTTGATACTCCAAGCACATCTTTTGCAATAATCTTAATATCACTAGCCACTTTTTCCCACATAATATTAGCATCCTCATGTACAGATAAAATCTTAAGATCTAAAATCTTACTCTCAAAAATATTTTTGTTAATATTCATTAAAAGTCCCATCTAATCCTAGAATAATGTTTTACTTTATTTTTTATTTTTTTACCCTTTTATCTTAAAGTTCAAAACTAATAATCGATGTTGGGTACATAAATTTTCACTCGGAATAACTTTACAATCTTTGCAATCTAAACGATCTAATTTTCTTATAAGAAAATAATCAATCTGAGTTTTACTATATCCATTTTTATAAGTGATGAGATGCTCATCTCTTTTCTTAAATAAGGTATTAGCAATTAAAAAATCATAAGCTAAAGAAAAATTTAATATGATCTTACCACCTTCATTTGTCTTTTCAAACCCATGGCCACCATGAATGCTTTTAAAATCATCTATCTCTATACCAACATGTCCATTTAAATCTCCTCCAATAAAAACTCTTTCTTCTAGAGGTATCTTCTGTATTAATTCTTCTAAGTCATTCCAAAATTTTAATTGACCCCATATCCAAACCTATATGAAGAGCATAAGCACTTATAATATTAACAATTTTAACATCAACAATAATATTTAAAGCTATAATTTTATCTCCAATTTTATTAATTTTTATAACATTATCCTTCAAACTCTTATCCATAATCACACATACACCATTTCTAGTACGACTCCTACCCGAATACTTTAGTTTAAATCCTAAACTATCAATCTCCTTAGCCTTCTCTCCAACCCATTTAATTTCCTGAATGCACAGAATATTTATCTTCTTATGAATCATAATATCTATTAATTCCATTAATTTTCCTGTAAGGGAACTTATATTCCAAGTTCCTATCGTAATTTTAGTTTTATGGACTAGCTTCTTTGCTCACATCCTTCCTTGATGTGTGAACCCTTGCCTATTTAACATTGCACCCAGGCATTGATGCAGTCGCCCTTGCATATTTGTTACTATATTCAGGCCATACAGCGGGTCGCTTCCAGGGGACGCCCCAGCATTAATATAATTTCTTAAAGGATTCATGTCATAATTATTTGACAAGTTTTACGCTGGCTGTCGACTACCTAATGCAACCCTCTACTTTTCTTATTCAGAACTTGGGACCTGGCAACAGTAGTGTTAAAGTATCCAGGAATAATATTATAAAATGGTTTTCTTGAGCAACATGGAATTTTGCCATCAATTAAACTTTTTTTCTTATTTGTAAAGCCAAAGTGTGGAATAAAACTAGTGGGAGGGTGAAGGCATTAGTGTATGGCATGGCATTTGTAATTGTCTTAGAGATTGTTGGTTGAGTGAAAAGTTGATGTTAATTAGTTGCATGTGGAGTTTATTTTTGTTGTTATTTGTTTTGAAGCAAAGTTATTGAAACAAATAAATTTTTTTTTACTATATTGTTTACTTCCTTGATAAATCACTAAATACTTACTGTCAAATTGACCACATTTACTTTATATTTAGTTTTAGGGATGTTAGTGCTTCAAGTGTAGGTAGTATGAGCATCTGCCGAACCTGCTTGGTGAAAAATAAAGTTGGAGATTTGAATGTTTTAAGTGTAGTGGGGGATTGCGTTGTTAAACATTCTAGTCATACCTTTCATGTATTACAGAGTGCAATGAAATGCATCATTCATATGTATGGAATTAATCATATATTATCAGCAGGGCATGTTGGTTTATTCAATTAAAGCAAAAACAATATCACACAATCTAACAAAATCTTTAAGGGAATCACTCACCTTATCACACTATTTGGGTGAGTTTTATGAATTCTATATGAGGTGTTAAACCTATCATATGTAAATTATTTGAGCAACTTCTACATATATTACCATTGGTCGTACTATTTTTCCTTCCTAATTTTTTTGAGCAACTTCTACATATAATTTATCTATCCATCTTATGAGTGCATTGTGTCTTTCATGTATGCAACCAAACCATTTAATATTATTTTCCACTGTCATATCTTTTAAGTGCATGTTGACCTCAATAGCCACTCCGAGATTGACTCGATTAAACATGATGAAAATGGCAAGCGAAAGAAATGACGTCGTGGAAAGTTGTTTTGAAATGTGTTGACCATAAGTCAAAATTGCCTAAATGACATCTATTCATGAAACGGATAGTGTTGGCACGTTCAGGGTCATTGCATGCAAAAATTAAGATTTTTCGCACATGGAAGATGATGTGATGTCAATTTACACAAATGATGGAATTTTGCCAAAAAAATTAAAATAAAGTAAAATTAAATTTATATTATTTTATTTAATATTATTATTTTTATTAGTATTATAAAAAGAGTCAAAACCTCTCATTCCCATACTTTCTCATACCCATGCCCTCGCGCATGCCCTCCTACCAAGTTGGGTCCAATCTCAAATAAAAAGAATAATAAATGAAAAAAACCATAAATCTAAACCTCCTAGCCCCACTCCTTCCCTATATCTTCTCGCTCTCTCCCACATGCACTCCAACCCTCCTATCCTCTTCCTCTACTTGCGCATGTTGCCCCTGCCGGCTAAGCCTCTAGGCCGCCGACAGGGGTAACATATGATAAATTTGTAATCTTGAGTGCGTAGATGAAATTGTAATCTTATTTCTCATATGATAAACTTGATCCTTTTTGTCATTTACATCTCAGCAACATTACCAATTAGTTTTGGAGTGAATATGCTATGTTATTCTTCTCTGCAGGTTGATTTGTTCCTGGCAGAGCCATTTTATCATGGAAATGAAGGAATGCTTCCATGGAAAAACTTGAGATTTTGGTAGGTATCTAATTCAGCATTCTTGTTTGTTCTGTTGAGAAGCTTAAAATTTTTAGTTTGGAGTCTTAACGGCATTTGTTTCATTTGTGCAATTGGAGGTCTTCACCTCTGGCACTGTTTTATGTGCTCACAAACTATAAATTGAAACAATATTTCACCCAGAAATCCGTTCTCATCGTGAATGGATTACTTATTTATTCTCTTATAACATAAGTTTTCATATATGTATGCTAGGTTGATATTACCTAATAAACATATGTTTTTCAAATTGGATGCAGGAGGGATAGGTCTTTGCTTGACCCAATTTTGTCCAAAGATGCAATTGTGCTGCCTTGCAAAGGGATCTTAAAAGTTTGTGCAATGTATCTTCCAGTACGTGCTTATCTGATGAGCTCCAAATTCCGTTCTTTACTTTGCTAATATGTAACCAGTCTTGAAGGTAAAGATTTTTACCAGTTTATATTCATGATGAACATATACGATACTCAGGATCTATGGAAAAGCCGCTGTAGCCTTCAAGAAATTGAAGGTTTTGACCATTCAATTGCAAATGAGACTTTGGGGGCTTGTGGAAACTGGCCACCCTCATTAAAAGGCACTTGCTTGCCTTTTTTCATATGGCAATGTGGGGAAATCAAGGTGTACTTGCGCACTTAAGATGGTGGTTTGCTTTTTTAAAACATTGTACAAAACTGTCATTGATTTTATTTTGACCGTACATGTCCAGGAGCTCAGTGATGTGTTCTCAATTATGGATTTCAATTTCTCCAAACCTCTGCATGAATGCTATGGAAACATAAGGGTATGCTTGACCATTCTTTACAATGTATCTGATTTTTTTTTCTTTTCATTGTATTTTTTTGATGCAACCTATATAATATCCTGAACCGACGTAGGTCGGACCAAGTCTCAATATATTATCCCATCTAGGAAAATTTCTGCATAACTCAGCATATACGATGCTCTCATAATGTCCAAAGACCTTCGGGAGACTTTGATTCAGGCTCTCAAAGATCTCGAAGGATACGAGTCGTATTTTGTTGAGCGTAACATGACGGAGGTTCTACAAGCACGTAATGAACCGATAATCAACTTTACCAAAGATGACATGATGCTCGGAATGACAAATCATAACCGGCCTCTGTACGTTATTATAGAGAGTGACGACATTATGATCAATCGGATCCTGATCGATCCTGGATCCTCCATAAATTTCATAAGCCTGAAAGCACTGAGATCACTGTACCTCGATATGCAGCACCTCGAGCAAGATAAGCTGATGGTGCACGGCTTCAACGAGAAGGGGAAAAAGACTATGGGATTATTTATGCTCTCCATTGTATTTGGGGAACTTCATAGAGAGGACAAGTTCTTTGTAATTGATGTGGACACCTCATTTAAGGCACTAGTTGGTCGCCCCTGGCTGCATGAATACGACATTGTCCCATCAATCCTGTATCAATGCATGAAGTACCTCAAGGATAGAGAAGAGTTCAGGATCTCCGGCGACATCCAACTCTTTGTAGTCCACAAACTAAAAATATATGAAGATGCTAAGTATTTCTTTCCAAAAGAGCCGAAGCCGTCAAGCTTTCTAGAAGCCAAAGCATCTAATTCAAAGGGTGCAAAATTGCCCATACAAAAAGGTGAGAAGAAGCAAGTGGGGAGAAAGAAGGTAGCGTCGAGTCTTCCCAAAACAGCCGCCGCTACTAAGCAAAGAAGAGTTGTGCCTTACCTAGGGAGTGACATAAAGCAAGATGATGTCATCCCTACCAAATCCAAGAAGATATGCCAATCAACGATCAAAGGAAAAAAGAAGGCAAAATATTTAGATTCTGATTACGACTACAATTCTACCTACACGAATAAGGTGCAATGTGTATTCTCATGAAAAATAAATGGCATGTCGATCTCAGAGAATATATTTGTAGTTACGCGTCTTCCCTCATTACACTTCTAAGAAATCTCCCCTCGAGAGGTGTATAATGTTGAAGAGCTCAAAATACTTTATGTGCCTCCTCTTAGCAAATGGGCTGGGCTAGGAAGCCTACTATACAAATATGGAAAACGCGAAGAAGAAAATCACGACTGATTTTTTAGGCTCATTGATTCTAGATAGATAATGCCTATGAGAATGCCTGGGTATTATCCCAGAAATATCCGAAGAATGATTCAGAAGCGAGCTAATATCAGTACCACCAGACGACAAGCTCGTCTCCACCGGAGCATCTGGTATCGAAGAATCCTCATTCGTTACGAATGAAGGACTTGCAAGAACAGGTCTCGAATTTATTGTGCAGAAATACCCCCAAAAGGAGATTTGTCGAGCAATCACATATGGGGAAGTCGAATTCGACGATAGTGGCGATGAGGAGATCCATGAAGTTGACACTTACGATAATCAGCCTGTAGAAGTCAAACCTGCACCAAAAGAACTTGAAGATGGTAAATAGGTAGCTACTATAGATGAGCTGAAAGAAGTCAACTTGGGCACTGAAGAAGATCCATGCCCAACCTTCATCAATGCCCTCCTACCAAAAGAACAAATCGAAGAGATGAAGGACCTTCTCTATAAATTCAGGGTATGTTTTGCCTGGATATATGCTGAGATGCTCGACTTATTCCTTGATGTAGCTGTTCACAAATTAGCTATAAAGCTAGATGCAGGACCTGTCAAGCAAGCTCCAAGAAGAATGAGATTAGAGATTGAAGAAATGAAGAAACTTATAGATGCAGTCTTTATTTGTGAAGAAAAATATGCTGACTGGTTCGCTAACATTGTCCCTGTTAAGAAGAAGAATGGTTATATTCGTATTTACATTGACTTCAGGGACCTGAATAAGGCATGTCCAAAAGATGTTTTTTGCTCTCAGTGTCAGAACTCTTAATCGATAGTACGTCCAACTAGAATATATTCTCATTTATTGATAGGTCGTTCGGCTATAATCAGATCAAGATAGCGCCTGAAGATGAAAAACACACGTCATTCAGAATACCCATCGATATATTTTGCTACATGGCCATGCCCTTCGGCCTGAAGAATGCTAGTGCCACCTATCAATGGGCGATGACGCGTATATTCGATGAGCTGATACATCAGAAGGTCGAGTGCTATGTAGATGATCTTGTTTTCAAGTGCATGGACCGAAACGATCACCTAAGTGATTTGAGAATCGTATTTAAGAGGATCAGAAAATATGATCTGAAGATGAATCTCCTCAAATGTGTTTTTAGGGTCTCTTCAAGAAAATTTATGGTGTAAGCTGTCATCATCGAGGAATCAAAATCGACCACAATAAGATTAAAGCGATCATGGAGATGTCGTCGCCTAGGAAACTTCAATAGCTCTGCTAGTTGCAAGGGCAATTGGCTTTCATTCGGTAATTCATATCGAATCTGTCGTGTAGGTACCAACCATTCTCAAAGTTGATGAAAAAAGACGTCCGCTTTAAATGGGACACAGAATGCTAGGAAGCTTTTAATAGTATCAAAAGATACATATTGAATCCTCCCATTCATGTAGCGCCAATTTCGGGAAGTCTCTTATTCTATATACTGCAGCACTGGAAGAGTCCTTCGGAGCATTATTGGGCCAGCACAATAAAGAGGATAAAAAGAATACGCTCTACTACATCAGTCGGAGACTGAATGGAGCGGAAATACGTTATTCTCTAATTGAAAAGCATTGTCTGGCGTTAATTTTCGCAATCCAAAAATTTCGCCATTATATGCTTTCTCACAAGATTACATTGATATCAAAGATCGATCCGCTGAAGTTCTTGATGTCAAGACCGGCGTTGATAGGTCGCCTAGCAAGGTGCACAGTAATACTACTACAGTTTGATATCACGTACATATAACAAAAGGCGGTGAAGGGACAAGGCTTGTCGAATTTTTTCTCCGCGCATCCTATCCTTGCAGATTCTCAGCTCAACAATGTTTGATTGATGAACAAATCATGCAGGTCGAGAAAAAGGATAAATTACGAGTCTGGGAGATGTATTTCAACGAAGCATCATCGATCTTATCCTTGTAGATGCTCATCTCTTTTCTTAAATAAAGTATTTGCAATTAAAAAATTATAAGTTAAAGAAAAATCTAATATGGCCTTACCACCTTTATTTGTCGTTCCAAACTCATGGCCACCATGAATGCTTTTAAAATCATCAATCTCTCTACCAACATGTCCATTTAAATCTCCTCCAATAAAAACTCTTTCTTCTTTTGTTTTTTTTGAGAAGATGCAAGAAGCAATTTTATTGATAAACAAAATACAAAAGCCTAAGTTATTGATCCACATTCACAATCCTCCTTAAGTAAAGAAACAAAAGTGGGAGGAACATTATTACTACTAAGATCATCCCAAAAAAATTCAAAAGAATGAGCATAGTTAGCACAAAAATCCGCCAACTTATTACTCCTTCTATCCACACTATGAAATATCACTTGATTAAATCTTTGTTGAAAAGACAAGTCTTGGATCCTTAGAAAACCATCACTTGCCGACGACTTATTCATAACCTTCTGTACCAATTCAATGACATTCTTATTGTCCCCTTTAATAATGATCCCCTTGAACTCATACATCCAATCTTGAACGAACCTCTTGGCCGACAAGATAGCTAAAAGCTCCAAGGTAGAGGAATCCCAATGCAAACTTTTAACTCCAAAAGCATTCAAAAACCGGCCTTTGTGATCCCTGAAAACTCCCCCTACTCCAGCATTGTAATTACTCCCAAGAGAAGCATCAATGTTTAACTTAATCCATTCGGGTGGAGGAGGGTGCCAATGAGGAGACAGCTCAAAGAACTGGTTGGTACCCCAGTGATCCGAACTTCCTTTGAATGATGTCGCAGCCATACTAACTGCATTACTAGCAACGACAGTGTAGCTGTCCTCCTTACCATCATGAACAACTTTACACCTACTCAACCAGCTTAAGTAAACAGCAGAGCAATACACATTTCCGCTAAAAGGAGCAGTAGAAGCCAATGCCTTCAACCCCATCAAGCAATCAGAGAAGGATGAAAAAAACAGGAATATCAAATCCCCAACACCTGAGAATGTTAACCACACGTAACAGCTTACCACATTTAGCCACAATATGATCCGCATTTTCTAATCCTTCACAACCTCTAGGACAACCTGCATTAATTAATAATCCTCTATGAAGTAAAAACTCATTAGTAGGGATAGCATTAAGCATTAAACGCCACCAAAAAACATTAACCCGAGGCCTCAGCTTGATTTCTCTCCTCCAACGCCAATGTAGATCTTCAGCAGCAGGACCAGTCCAACTTTCAGAAATTAAGGCTGACAAGGATTTACCTGGACACTTTGAAATAACCTCCAACTGATCTCCTTCCTCCTCTTTGGCATAATTGGAACCAGTTTAATAGTTTCCACCAAATGAATCCCAAAAACCTGCAGCAATTTTTCTTCATCCCACTCACCCTTAGAAATGAAGCTATCGAGCTGAAGCAAATCCTCTTCCATATTAGTCACAAAAGTATGCCATTTTGCTACCGGCTTGTCTAACAACCAAACATCATTCAAAGTATGTATAGAAATTCCATCAGCAACTCTCCACCTAACCATCTCTCTTAAAGACTTAAAGCCATTAACAATAATCTTCATAGTAGGAGAGCTATACCTTTTTAAATGAAAATCCCAAAGCTGATTCCCATATTTTGCCCGCAAAATCCTGTATAAGAAAGAGGATGAATTGGATATCATGTTCCACGCAAACTTGGCCCGTAGCGAGCCCACTTTGGAAGCAATGGAATGAACTCCTTGCCCACCCAACCTACACGGTCTACAAAGAACATCCCAAGACACATAGTGGAGGCCCTTGCTACCATCTTGCTTATTCCATAAAAAATCCCTACACATTCTATCCAATACTTTAAGAACACCCAACGGGACCAACGAATGTGTAGCAAGAAAGATAGATAAAGAAGAAAAAACAGTCTTTGCTAGAAGTATCTTCCTTGCAAGGGAAATAAACCGGTTGCCCCAAACATTCAAGTGGTTATTAGCTTTCCCCACAATATTACCGAAATCATTAGCTGTAAGCCGTTTTAATGAGATCTTGATACCAAGGTACATAAACTATTTCACCATTTTGAAACCCAAAAGCTTCGCTAGAGACCTCCTTCGTGCCTTCTTGACTGACCTACCAAATAAAATAGATGACTTTTGAATGTTAACCTTCTGACCGGTCCACTTACAATATTCCAACAAAATTTTATTTATTTTCTTCACCTTCCTACCATTAGCCTCCAAAAACAAGATAATATCATCTGCATACAACAGGTGAGATACCATATCAGCATTGGGAGCCACTCTAATCCCAAACCTTTCCCTCGCTGAGCAATAGCATCAGACAATAGTTGAGAACACATAATGAAAAGATATGGTGACAAGGGACAACCTTGCCTAAACCCACTCCTTCCTTCAATCCAACTAGATCCTTTGCCATTAATCAAAATGGAATACTTAGGACCCGAGACACATTGCAAAAGTAAATTGGAAAATAAGTTAGGGAAACCATAGTTTTTCAATACTTGCTTAAGAGTGGCCCAACCTATACTGTCATAAGCTTGTTCCATATCTATTTTCACAGCCATAAGCCCTTTCTTGGACTTAGAGTATCTGAACTTATTGCATACTTCTTGGGTTAATAGGATGTGATCTGAAATCGATCTGCCTTTAACAAAAGCTGCTTGCTCTTCCGAAATCAGCTTAGGGATAAAACCAATCATTCTATTCAAAAGAACCTTGGCCGCCAACTTATAAACCGACAAACACAGACTAATAGGTCTGAAGTTAGAAGGATACATTGGATTATCAATTTTGGGGATAAGAACAATTAAAGTATCCTTCCAACTAGCATTCATAATACTAGTTCTAAAAAAACCAGCAAGGGCTTTCCGAACATCTTCTCTAATAATCTGCCAATAGGTTTTAATAAATGAGTAGGTAATACCATCAATGTCAGGCGAGACATTGGATTCCATCTTAGTCACTACCAAATCCAATTCTTCTCTCTTAAAATATGCAAGAAGACATCTTCGATCAAGATCATTCAGCATTTGTGAAGGTTTCGGCCAACCCCTCAAATTACACTTCCTCTCCTTCCATTTATTCTCAAAGTAATCTCTAAAGACTCCTTCTATCAAATGTTTCTCCTCCACCAACTCCCCAATTGCATTTTTAACCTGATGAATACAATTGGCATTACTCCTACCCGACGCAAAAGCATGAAAATACTTAGAGTTGGTATCTCCATCTGAGAGCAGTGAGCCTTAGCTCTTTGCCTCCACCATGTGTTGAGCCTAGCCAAGGTAGTATTCATCTCATGAACTTTAGATTTCAGCAAAATCAATCTATCTTCAGGAAGCCTTCCCAATTCTGATTCTTCAATTTGGAGGTTTAAAATTTCTTCTTTCAGCTTCTCTTTCAACTCTTCTAAATTTTTATGTTTTGAGCGAATCCAGAAAAAAAGAGCTCTCAAAGATCTTCTAAACTTCACATTAAGAGCCATAGCATCATCAGCATTAACTCTCTTATCCCATGCTTCAGAAACAATAAAAGCCGAGGCAGGGTAGGAGGACCAAACATCTTCATACCTCAACAGGCTCTTTTTCCGAAAAACTTCAGGAAGCAAGTTGAGGAGAATGGGACAATGATCCAACGCAATACGTGGGAGATGTCGAACTGCCGGCATTTGGATAATATTCAAGGCTTCAGTATTCAAGACACCTATCCAACCTTTCAAGAATCCTTGCTCCATCCTTCTTATTGTTGCACCAAGTAAATTTAGGACCAATGAATCTCACATCATGCAAATCCAAATTACTCATAAAATAGCTCAAGTCTTTAACTCCCTGAGAGAGAACAAATTTCTTCCCACCCTTCTTGTCCTCTTGAGACAAAATACAGTTGAAGTCCCCTCCTATAACAATTGGAAGTTTAGACTTTGAAATCCCCTCAAGATCATTCCACAAACTCCTTCTCTTGAAGGGATCGTTACTACCATAAATAGAAGCAATAATCCACTTCCCTATAGTAGCAATATTGAATTCCCCAACAATAAACTGAGAAGAATCTTTGATGACAGAAAACGAAGCTAAATCTCTCCTCCAGCATACCATAATACCTCCTGATAGACCCACCGCAGGATGAATAACAAAATCCCAATTGGTACCAATAAACTTGTCACACTCATGTCTATCAAAAGTAGAAATCTTAGTCTCAAGAAGACCAACAAACATCACATCATACTCCTTCACAAACTCCTTCAGGTAATGAGAGGCCTCGCTCTTCCTAGCCCCTCTACAGTTCCAAAAAGCTATGACCGTCATTTTTTATAAGAAACGGGATTGCTACCTTTCCTATCTTTCCCATTCCCACTAACCTTCCTTCCATGATTAATGATATTATCCTTTCCCAAGGATCTCAATTCTTTCTGGAGTTTGAAATCAAACTTATGATAGGGGATACTTGAGTTCGCAAGTAATCCAGAAGGACTTACCTGAGTTCGCAAGCACCCCTTCCCCTCTAAGTCAATTGAAGTAGAAGACACTCCTTCCTTAGTAGCATCCAGCTTCAGGGAGCTTACAACCGGAACATCCACACTTTCATTAGCAATATTAGATTCAACATATCTTGGTTTTAAGTTTTGACCATGAGCCAATTCCAATGATTCTCCCACTACAGCCGGTTTTGAATTATAATCTATAACCAATTTTTGCAGCTCCAAAGCTGCCTCAGATGGCAATGGAGAATTAGTAACTACACATTCTCCATCCTCTAATTCCACCTCAGAAATTTCTCCCTTGTTTTCAAACCTTTCAATGCGACTCTTCCTGTTAATAACCTGCTTTCGGTCTTCCTCCAGATGGTCATCTAACACTTGAAATTTATTCCCCAACATAACAGGAACAGAATTAGGTTTTTCATTCATTACCTTGGATGCTTCACGCTGCTCCCCCTCATCACCCGCCGGCAAAGAAACCTGACCTCCAGCATTTTTGAAACTGCCAATATTAGGCAAAGAAATACCACCATCTTTAACCAGCAAATTATCTTCCTTAGATCCCTCGCTTGCCTTGTTCGCCTCCATTCCCAGATTTCCATTAATTGCTCGAGGAGCTGATGTATTTCCCTGTTTGTTCGAAGGCTTCCTATTCATATTCACCTGTTTTATCACTTTCTTATTTCTTCTGTAGTTCACATGAATCCAAGGTCCATACTCTTCAGTGATACCAAGTTCTAATTCTTTCCTTGGTGGATCGACCACCACTTGATTACTAGGAGCATTTCTTACATCCACCTCCCTCAACCTCTTCTTCCCACATCCACTACTAACATGACCTAACAACCCACATTCATAACAGGAGGAAGCAATCCTTTCATATTCTACTTTCTGAAAGAACCTCCCAGCCATTCCCTCCACCCAAACTCCCAAGGGAAGAGGCTTATCCAATTCAACACGGACACAAACCCTTGCAAATTTCCTCCTCCCCCAATGAAACATGTTTCCATCCATCATCAAAGGGATACCCACCCTTGACGCAATCAAGGCCACATTATTTTCATCCCAACATTGAAGAGGCAAATGAGGCATTCTAATCCATATGGGGGAGGTCAATCCTTTCAAAGAATTAGGAGAAAAATCAATTGACCACTTCTCCATTCCCACTATGTGATTATTCACAAACCATGGGCCTCCTGTCAAAACACCTTCCATTGATTCAATAGCCTTAAAAGAACACAAACACCAACCTTTCCCTAAGGTTGTAAAGTGGAACAAACCGAAATTAACCCATTGTCTTCTCAATTCCCAAGCAACCACATGAGAGGGTAATTCTTTCCCAAACATCTTAACAACTAATGAGAATTCAAGCTTCTTCGCATTGACCATTTCAGAAGATTCAATTAGTTTCACTGCTTTACCATCATCCGTCAATACCACATTACTCTTATCAAAATCCAACCTGATATACGATCTCTTTTTCCAAGGATTAACCAAATTACCAGCTGCCATTTTGTTCTCAGGCAAAAACATAGTCACAGGAACTGCATTATCACCCTCGCTCGCATTCGCTTTCTCAACCAAACCAGAAGCCTTCCCAGAAAGAATAGACGATGAAGCTTCGGGATCTAACGTTTTAGCGGGAGAAAAACCAGATTTTTTAAACGAGTGAGGTGTATTGCAATCACCACCCAAAGAAACCCCTTTACCCTTTCCCTCAACATGATTAACAACAATTGAAGGAGGAGGAAGATAATCCAAGATAACTAACTCACCCTTGGACCGTCTTCTTCGCAAAGATTCAACAGCGAGTGCCAAAGCATTACGAATAACATCCTGATTAGATTCAAACAGCTACCCAAATCCGACCGCTTAGCTGGAGAATTATGCAATGAAGAAGAAATAGATGGCCGGCGGCCATCCGCCGCCATGAGACTGGCCTCAGCCGGAAAAATTGTAGGAAGCCGGGAAGAAGAAAATTTGAAAAAAACTCTTTCTCTCTCTCCAAAAACTCTTTCTTCAAGAGGTATCTTTTGTATTAATTTTCTAAGTCATTCTAAAATTTTAATTTTGAACCCATATCTAAACCTACTTGAGGAGCATAAGCACTTATAATAGTAACAATCTTAACATCAACAACAATCTTTAAAACTATAATTTTATCTTCAATTTTATTAATTTTTATAACATTATTTTTCAAACTCTTATTTATAATCACACCTACACCATTTCTAGTACGACTCTTACATAAATATCATAGTTTAAATTCTAAACTATCAATCTCTTTAGCCTTCTCTCCAATCCATTTAGTTTCTTAAATACACAGAATATTTATTATCTTATGAATCATAATATTTATTAATTTTATTAATTTTCTTGTAAGGTAACTTATATTCCAAGTTCCTATCATAATTTTAATTTCATAGACTAGCTTCTTTGCCCACATCCGTCTTAGATGTGAAAACCCTTGCCTATTTAACAATGCATCTGGGCACCGGTGCAGCGGCCCTTGCTCACTTGCCACTGTATTTAGGCCATACAACGCATCACTTTCATGGGATGTCCTAGCATTAATGCAATTTTTTAAAGGATTCGTATCATGATTATTCGACAAGTTTTACACTAGCTGTCGACTACCTAACGCAACCCTCTACTTTTCTCATCCAGGACTTGGGACCTGGCAACGATTGTGTCGTATAATATAACAGAAATATTATATTCATATATGATTGCAACAATGATAAATATTGAGCAGTTATGAATATGCAAGAAAATAAGGTGATGATGGTATCGAAAGAAAATAAAAGTGGCAATACTATCTACAAGTGTCAGTTTATAAAATGATGTTCTAATGACCTAAGTATGAAGTACTCTATCACTCTCATATGAGTCTACTTGACTAAAGCCAATATGTCAATCATATTATTGACTACGAGCGCATTTAAAGATCTATGAAGACACCGAGATAGACTCCTGGGGATCCACAAAATAAAAATCTCAGCATGACATCCAAATAGACTATTAGAGATTCATTAAATGAAAGCGCTAGTGTGACATCCAGAGTGAATTTCTAAAGATCCACAAGGTCAATCAGCATGCAACAAACGTGGTTCGCTCTAGACGCGTATCACATTTGTTGACCTCCATGCTACAGAAAAAAATAATAATAAATAATATATAAAATTACCTATAGAGCCAGCAACCCATCCCAAATCCCTGCTCAAGTCGTATCCGTCGCTTTCTACAGTACTCATTACCTGTGTAAACGGCACCGAAATGTCTCATCTCGCGTGCACGACCGCGCCTCGATTCTTCTCCCATTCGCATCGTTAAAACGAGACAGGAGCGAAGCCTCTCAGTTTTTCCTTCGGCTTCTTCATTTCCTTCACCCACGCGAGCTCTTCTGTCGCTTCATTCCACACACAAGACCTCTTCTTCCCGCATGCGAAAGCCTCGATCTCATCCGCACATCAATCCATTGCCAAATCCTGACTCCAACTGCCGCTTAACTCCAAATGTTGCACTTGTTGTTGTGAACCACTAGATTTCACCCTCACGATCAATCTGACCTACCTCACAATGCCGATCGCACATCCCGTCTACTGCTGAAGTCGAAGCTTCTGTACCGATCCAAAGGGCCTCAACCCGCCGAACTCCTTGTACCAACCTCCGACCTCTTCTGCAAGACCTTCTGCCGAAGCCCTAGCCGTCCAACCCAGCAAGCCGCCCTCTCCATTTCCCTACAGGAACCGGATCTCGACCCAGTCCTGATCCCAACGCCAGCTCTTCCCTTCCAACTCCCTTCCTCAAGCCGCCTCTTCCTAATACACATAGTAGCCAATCCTCCTTCCCACTCATGATCACAATCCACATACCTCCGCTTCCTCTCTCGATTCGCAAGCCACGACAGTAGCCGGTCCCGATCTAACCGCAAGCCACCTCCAATCCGGTCGCCTGCCTCCATCTGTGAGCTAGCTCGATCTCCTCTCAACCGAACCTTAGCTGAATCTCCTATCCGAGCCCCTCTAGCTAAGTCGAGACCTTCCCCTGTTCAACTCAACCTCAAATAGCCGCATAAGCCTCCGACCTAACCTACTTAACCCCTCTCTGCTCTCACACAGGTATATCTCTCCCTCTCCATCAAGATGTTTGTTGATGGACAAAAAAAGAGTATGGTCACACACACTACTGCGCCTCATTTTCTTCCTTACTCTCTTGCTATCTTACTCTCACACTTTCCGTCTCGTATCAGCAAGCACAATTCCCCCCTCCCTCCATCCCACCTACTCCAGCCCTACCTGACCAGTCGCCATGCTTTGCGCACATGCAACACTGGCCAACCGCAACTCTCCCTCATGTGACCTACACTTTTTTTTTTCCATCAACAAACATCTTTATGCTTAAATGATCAAGTTCTTTTGTAGTGCTGAACGTATGCCTTAATATCAGCCATTTTTTAAGTGCTTTAATTTATGCCTTAATATAGAAATATTTGTCTAAATTTCATTTTATGCTATTGACTTATTTCATCAATTTGCTTTTTTCTGCATTTTCTCTTGTAAATTTGATGTATAATTATTTTATTAATTATCTTTCATAGAAATTTATTAAGCAAGCTTGATAGTGGGTTAGTTTTGCAATGCTTTCAAAATCTAAGAACTCAATTATACCATATTTTTAAGCACCTTGCAGTACTTGCAGTGTTATTTGTTTGTTCGAAATATCATCATTTTATAATTTGAATTAGAATTTAAGAATAATTTTACTATTAAAATTACTGTGGTATCATTTGTTCTTTTAATTTTCTTATGTTTGCTTAGGCTTGGGTCTTTTACTCTACTTGTTTCACTCATTTAACATTTTCATCTCTACATATCTATAGATTGAGTTTTCGGAGCCAGGAATCTGTCATGGTTTGGTGCTTTGGATTGACTGGGTGCTAGATGTAGATAATTCCATTTTTATATCTACCGGACCAGGTTTGCAACAATTTCAGCAGAAGACTCAAAATTTAGTTTATATTTTGTTTTCATATCTTTTGTGCTTCGTTCACAGTTAACAGGTACTGGAAGCAAGGAGTGAAACTTCTCAGCACACCATTAAAAGTTGACGTTGGATCTTCTGTAGAGATTGAGGCATCCTTTGATGCTGCTAGTGGTGAACTGACGTTAGAATCCTTATTTCCTCCTTGATATGTACTAAGTTTGATTCCTTGAGCTTTGTTTGGATATAATAACTTGAAGTTGGATTGAAGAACTGTTATATGAAAAATAATTTGACACCAAAAACTTTCTTGCTTCAAGAAATTGTATAGTGGACACGATCACTTCGTTAGCCTCACCTACCCACAGGAAGTGCTGCACAGCAAAACTCCACGTCGCAACTAAAGATTTCTCCAACGCTTGGAAACAAACTAACAAGATATATGAATAAAGAAAATAATTTCCTCACATAACTCCAAATTTATTATTCAATGACTTATTAGTTTTTAGAATTAATATAGTATCCATTAGAAGATTAAATTAGTCATTCAAAATAAAAAAAGTAAGCCTACCACAGAATATTATCCATAAGAATATCAATTTATCATGTAAGCAACAATGAATAAGTACAATGAGAAAGTGTAATAGTTAGTAACAACTAATTATAAATCATATATATTGAATTAAGGTACACAAGAAGAATTTATCATATAAATCTTTCACAGATGAATAAGCATATAGCAAAATATAACATGGCATAGCAACATAGTTAAAAAGGTTTAAACATGCTCGTACCAAAAATATTATAGAGTTGCATTGTTCGAAGCATTTAAGTTTGTTAGAAAAGTGTGTGATGAATAAGAAAAGAAATATTTGAGTGTGGGGATGATGTGTTGTTGACCTCCACAGCACATCAAAACAAAAAATTAAATTAAAAAAAAAAAATTTCTTTCTTTGTCAAACCTGTCAAAGCCCATACTCAAATTCTGCTAGAATCGTTGCTCTAGCCGCACCTATAGTGCCCCATGTCTTGTAAGCGCCGAACTGTCCCTTTGTTATCGAGAAGGTGTATAAAGGAGGAGCCTACCAGCTTATCAATCTGCACGATCAGAGGCCCATGCCGCCGATCAACGGTCAACACCTGAAGAAGTATTATGCGTAAAATTGTTTAAAGAAATGTTACGTTTTATGTACTGTGTATTCCATGCATGTTTATTAACATATACACTTTATATTTTTGAAATTCTCTTGTGTTGCAAGAATGCATTTCAAAATCTCCATACAGGACAGGGGGCATTTTAAATATTTATTTGGGTTGATATCATGCTCCGCGCTGAGATCCCCAAATAAATATTTAAAATATCAAGATTTCAAATTTATTCTATTCTGAAATGTCCCTACAAGACAGGGGGCATTTTAAATATTTATTCGGGTCGGCATCGTGCTACGCGCCGAGATCCCCAAATAAATATTTAAAATCACCAACGTAAATATTCTTTTATACTGAAGAATACAACGAATTCCCTTTTAAAGTACGTGCAGGTGATCTTTCAAAAGACAGAGACACCACTTTCTCCAACAAACCAAAATTTCAATGGTCAAAAAGAGACTTTTGCAACTACACACTCTAACAAATTGAGCCAGAACAATCTGAAGTCTTTCAGCAGCCTGAAGCTTAAGGTTCGAGTGGGTGTAAGAGGTCGGATCCAACACGCCCAAATATGGCCGGATCGCTGGCAGCTCCGTCTACTCAACACGCCATAAGAAAGGCCGTAGTAGAGGAAGCCCCACTTCGTCAACCCGTTAGTAGGGACTGTAGGAAGTACGAAAGCAAATTTGACTCGATAAGTTCAAGTAATCGTAGTCTACCAAATTCTCCTAATTGACTGGAGAATCAAAGTTCTAGTGGAAAGGAGGAATCTCTAGCAACTACCAAATGTACGCACGCTCCAAATCTTCAACCACAAAGGAAGACTCAAAATACATCAACTTCAGCAAAATCAGCATTGGGAAGCGCATTTCCCCTAGCTCAAGTCTGAAGCCTGAATGGGTGTAAGAGGTCAGATCCAACAAGCCCAAATATGGCTGGATCGCTGGCAGCTCCATCTACTCAACACGCCATAAGAAAGGCCGTAGTAGAGGAACCCCCATCTCAGCAACCAGAGGACGAAGAGCTGTCAAATCCCAGCTTGCCTAATCTGATGAACTCAAGTGACTCAGATTAAAGTCTCCTCAAATGGTTAAGGATCAAGATACTACCTACATTTGGTACTATAAATCAAATTCAAAACCTGTAAATCCTTCAATAAATCCATAAAGCACAAAGCTAGGATCGAAGGAATTTTTCTTCAACAAGTCCACCAAAGCACAAAGCAAAGGACTGAAAAAATTATCTCAAACTTCATGAAAAGCTTAAGGCTGAACTAAGAGGATTCCGTCCATTCTCAAACAATCTCCTACCAGCAAGGACGTGGTACGAGTCCTCTAACCGGCAGTTTCGCCGCCAAATGGCACTACAGGATAAACGGTTATGACTCGGGGCCCTCTGAACCAGGTGGTCGCCGCCAAATGGCACCATTATATTATGGTTATGGCCAGAGCCCGTATGCTCCCCAATGGCATCAAATCCCTGAGATATGAATCAATAGGATATGATCGATAGGGCACAAAGCCCTCTGTTAGCTAAGGTGGATTCAAATTTGTCCCCTTAGGCAAATACTCATCCCAGGTCTACAAGGTACCCTTGGACGATGCAACCTATGGCTGCCGACAAGGATCCTTCTGTCAGGTTGGGTCGACTACCTCCTCTGACTAAGTAGACCAGGGACCACGATGGCCCGGGACGACGGAACCATGGGATCTTGATCGGGTCTATCATCCATTCCCCCACCATCCGCTTTATGTGTGAGATGGTAAAGTTTCCAATTTTAAATACTAAATCTCCCAATTTTCAAATTCCCAACTCATGCTGCTACTATATGCCAGATCCACGTATCTCTACGCATCTGATTGATGACTAGCCTTAATCGAAAGTTCTCTCTCGTGACCGGGAGGGGTAATTAACTATAGGGGCTTGCGCCTATAGGAAACCAGAACTCAGATCATAAAGTCCTCGCAAAATGAGGGCGAAATCTCTGGGTAGTATCTTATCTACTATCTCATCTGCCTTCCAAAATTTACCTCGGAACTTAATCTGTTAAAACTCCCCCCTCAGAAAAGCAAAAGTCGGGCGGAGGCCGGGGCCGAATTTTCGGAGCCCACATGTGTAATTAACGAATCCCCCACCATGAAAAAGTTGACTAAAATAGGGTTGCGCAGAACTCTTTTTATCCTTTTTTTTGGGGAAAATAGGGGCAAAATATGCCCAATTTCATTTCAAAAATGAAAGGTTACAAAAAGTTACAAAAGTTTTGTAAGAAAAAATGAAGAAAAAATTACAAAACTAAAGGAAGAAAAGATAAAAGAAACCTAAAAGAAAGCATAAAGCCAACTAATCAAAAACTCCTTAGAAAAGGAGAAAAATAACAATCAAGAAAAATAAGACTAGAAAGCTAGTCTTAAATGAAAGATAAAAAACAATAAAGGAAAATTCATTTACCTGCCAAATAAGAACCAAATCCAGCTCAAAAGGATCCACCAATAGAAAGGCTGCTCCGGATCTAAAGAAAAGCACCTCCAATGATACAACTCCCGGCTAACAAAAGAACAAGCCAAATACTAAGCAATCACCAGGCCAACCTCTAAGAAACTAGGCTCTCACCAAGACCAACAACCTGCTAAAAAAAAAAAACCATCAATAGAAATACAGCTCCATAAAATAACCAAAGCACAAAAAACCTAAAAACAGCACCCAACTACCACCAGAAAAAGTCCAAAGGCCAGGCCAAACCAATAGAAACTCCAAAGACAAATGTCCCTAGCACATACAAGAAGAAGCCAACAAATAAAATGACTCATGTAAGGAAATTCCCAAAAAACAATTCAACTTTGGTTGTTAGACTTGACCCTCCAAGGAAACACTTGGTTGCCAAAACTATCATCCAAAGAAGTAAAATGAAGGAAAGTCCTAC
Organism: Dendrobium chrysotoxum; assembly: GCA_019925795.1. Classification (NCBI taxonomy): domain Eukaryota; kingdom Viridiplantae; phylum Streptophyta; class Magnoliopsida; order Asparagales; family Orchidaceae; genus Dendrobium; species Dendrobium chrysotoxum. The sequence continues at coordinate 24,931,561 of CM034298.1, read as the reverse complement.
ATCATAGTCAAAGACAAAAACAATAAACAGAAGAAAGCAAACCGAACCCATACGAGCCAACACAAGAAACAAAATTAATGAACCAAATGCTCAATATTGTAATAAGAAACCAATTGGACACTTTAGCCTTAATAGCAACCCCTTACAAAGAGAGCTAGAACAACAAAATCTACCATCAAACTTCCTGTAATTCCTTTCTTTCCAAATAAAATAAACAGCACACCAAGTAGAAAGAAGAAAAAGATATTTAGCATCTAAAACCTAATCCGAATCGCAAATAAATTCTAGGATTTGAACAAGATTAGGTCTAAGCATAAAATAACTTAACCCATGCACAATATTAGATATAATTCTAAATGAAAAATCACATTCAAAGAACAAATGATTATGACTTTCATTAGCTTTAGAACAAAGGATACAAGATAAAGGAACACGTACATTCCTTTTAACCAATAAATCAGCCGTTTTCAATCCATTTGAAATGCCCTCCAAGCATAGCAAAAAAATCTCATAGCATACCTCTTATGCCAAATATAAGAGAACCAATCCATTCTAGCAAGGTTATTATAAAAAGAATTATAAAACATCTTAAAGAAGGATACATCACCCATCCTAGGAGATATTAGAAATTGCTTGATTCTTAATAGAAAGAGCCAATATATTCAAACCAATATTGCTGTGAACATAAACAGGAATATTCCAAGAAGAATTACTAATCCACTCCCCAATAGATACTTTTAACAAATTAATTATTCGGAATAGCCATGCAGAGTTCTTGAAGAGCTTTCCCATTTAACCATGGATCCTAATATAAAGAGAAAGTACTATTAGGCGTAATATTAAAAGAAATATTACCCTAAATAGCTCTAGTAGTAACACAAATGTCTTTCCAAGTCTTAGAATCTTTTTGAGAACAAGGCTTCCAATAAGAAATATATTTACTTTTAAACCAAGAAGCAAAAAGGCCATTATCATTAAGAATATGCCAAATAAGAGAACAATTGTAAGCGTAAGAGAGAGCAACAGGATCCGGAATACCAAGTCCCCATACCTTTTTTGGCTTACAAATCTCTTTCCAAGCAATCATATGAATTTTCCTTACAGAAGCTTCACCATAAAAAAGAAAATTAAAACTGGCCTTCTTGATAAATTTAAAATAACTTTTTGGTATAGAAATACCTCTAATCCAATAAGCAATAATTTTAGAAATAGAGAAATTAATAAATTGCACTCTCCTTCCAAAAGATAAGATTTTTGCTTTCCAACCGGCAAAGAGAGTTGTAATCTTATTAAGCAAAGGTTGAAAATCAGCCTGTGTAAGCCATTCACTCGAAATAGGCAACCCTAAATATTTCATACCAGTATGAGATGTAGCAATACCCATAATCTGGCCAATCTCCTTGGAAATAGAACAACCTTCAGAGAAAATGATAGAACTTTTATCATGATTAACAAATAAACCCGGAGTCCTAGAAAAATATGCCAGAATATCTTTTAACTTTTTCACATTAAAAATAGAGGCTTTTGCCAAATATAAGCACATCATCCGCATAAAGTAAATGAGAGATAGAAATATCTCTAGAATTAATACCCTCAATATTATCCACTTGAGACTTATTTTTTAGGAGATTAGATAAAGCATCCATAATTATACAAAAAAGATAAGGATAAAGAGGACATCCTTGTCTTAGACCAGAAGAGGAATTAAAGAAGCCATCAATTGTACCCTTAATGATAATAGAAAAGAAAATATCTTCAATACAATATTTAAACCAAAAAATGAAAATATTAGGAAAGCCTTTATTCATAAACCATAACTATCAAGATAACAAAGTCAAAGGTTGCAAAGCGTTTGTATTCCCATGGAAGAAACCAAGTAGCGGGCAGTATAAAATTTCAAAGAGAAGAGTTATAAAAAGTAATATAATCTTTAAAGTAGTATAATAGGAGCAAAATATTTGGATGGGAAGATAAAACAAATAAAATTTTTTTTTTAACTTCACAGAATACTTAGGAATGAAGAGTTTTTTCAACATTGTTTAGCTAGGAGAAGAATTATATTTATTTAATATTCTCAAATAGGTAATGAATATATGCATAGGGAACAGGCCCACTCTGAAACCAAGAGTCAAATAATACTTGCATTAATCTGAGTTTAAACCCATATCCAAATGTATAAAAGGTAAAATTAAAGCATGGCTTAATCCATAAAGAATTTGTTTAATTAAAGAGTAAAATAAGAGAACTTATCATGTGAGAAAATATATTTTATTGAAGGTTTAGATAGTGTTCAAGCACTTTATTAGCTCTTGAAAATGATAAAATTATTATTTCAACAATTATTTTGTTCGAAGACTAAAATATTACAATTAGTGATCTACACCTTCATTACTTTACAAAATAAAAGTGAACAAGAGATGGAGCATCTATATTTGAGCTAAAAGTCTAAGAAAATGATATAAAATATTTAAAGTTGTGGTAATGATGCCACATAACAGGATGTAAATAGAAATATTGTGTCGCTTGTCTCATAAAAATAAAATGACCGTAGAGTTTCAAATTGAATTTAATATTTTAAATACAAAATGCACATATATTTGACTGATATGTTATAAACTATTAATCAAATGCATGGAAAATTAGAAATTATTAATGTTTATTTAATAGGTTAAACAAATGATTATATAATTTATAAAGGCCAACTTAAAAAGCCTTAATTATTCAAAATTAACTTATTTGAAAGGTTATTGCAATTCAGCATTCAGATTTAACCTCTCATTACTTTCTCATCAATAATGTTTTAGCACTATATATCACCAACTCTAAAATAAGTTTTTTGAATACTACAAGGAAATTATACCTTGAATTTCATCCATGTTACAAGTGTAATATGAAACATATGTTGAAACAATTGGATAAAGAACTAATCAATATATTGAAATTCCTATGTCCCCAATCTGATGGGGTATTTTGAAATGCATTCTTGCTACACAAAAGAATTTCAAAATGAAACATGTATATATGTTAATAAGCATGTAAAAATATACAGTGCATTAAACATAACATTTTCTCGGGCAATTTCATGCGTAGTACTTCTTCAGGTATCAATCATTGATCAGCGGCATGGGCCTCTGACCGTGCAGATTGATAAGTTGGTAGGATCCTCCTTGATACACCTTCTCGATAACAAAGGGGCCCTCCCAATTTGATATGATTTTACCACCAATTTTTTGGTGTGGGATGATTGGCCTTCTCAGCACCAGGACCAATTCTCCTTCCTAAAATGACCAATGACGCACCATCCAGTCAAATGATTTTGTCATCCTCACTCGGTATATCTCCAAGTTCTGTTGAGCTTGTAGTTTGATTTCATCGAGAGCGTCGAGCTCCTCTAATCTCAGTCGATCATTTTGCTCTTGAGTAAGATTATTCAGGATTGCTACTCGAAGTGACAATAGCTCGATCTCCAATGGCAGTACTGCCTCAGCTCCAAACACTAGTGAATAAGGAGTGGCTTTAGTCGGCGTCTTGTAAGTAGTACGATATGCCCATAATGCTTCTGCCATCTTCGTATACCATTCACTTTTATTCTTGGTGAGGATCTTCTTTAACAATTTCACCAATGTCTTGTTGAAGGCCTCCGCCAGGCCATTTACCCTTGGGTTGTATATTAACGAGTATCGCCAATTGATCTTGTGTCATTTGACAAACTTGTAGATTTTAATTCTCTTGAATGTTGTGCCATTATCTAAGATCACATGGCATGGCACACAAAATCTGTAGATAATATTATGGGTAAGGAAATTAATTATATGCTCGGACGTGACTTCTTTGAATGGAACTGCTTCTGCCCACTTAGAGAACTAATCTGTAGCTGCCAAAATAAAGAGATGTTCGGCTAATGACGGTGGATCTATTGGCCCGATTATGTCATTGCCCCAGCATTCAAATGGCTAGGACGCTACTGTTGGGTGCAGTGGATTCAACGGTTGATGTATAACATCACCGTGGATCTAACACTCGTGGCACCTCTTAGCATGGTTAATATAATCTATCACCATTGTTGGCCAGTAATAATCCATTCTCTTGATTTTAGCAGCCATCTTGGGACCTGACTGATGCGCTTCATAGAGTCCTTCATGAACTTCTATCACCACTCTATCAACTTCCTTGGTCTCAAGGCACCAAAGCCGCATTTGATCAAAAGCTCATCGATACAACGTGTCATTGACAAATACATATCGTAACGCCCTTTTTTGAATTTGTGGGGCCAGGGATTTATTTGTTGGTAGTTTACTTTCTTTGAAGTAGTCGATGAATGGTTGCCTCCAATCATCTTCAACTTCAACATCTAAGCAATGTAACCATGACTCCGAGCATCTACTGGTTCTTCGTCTCTTGACTATATGGTGTTCTCCTAGTTGATTTTCAGTAGTGATCTATTGGGGAGGTTGAGGATCAACCGAGGTTGCGTCCTGATAGCTTGGGTTTGGTATTCCCTCCCCCTACGGGAATTATAAGATTATTGGCTCTAAGATCCAATGATTTTCAACTGCAATAAATATAGGTAACCCCTTATCTTCATTTGCTAACTCCTTGGCCCATTTGGCCAGACAATCTGCTTTAGCATTCTGTCCTCGAGGGATTCGAGCTATCTTAATATTTAGCACTTGTTTTAAGAACTCGAGAGTTCGTCGGTGGTAGTAGGCTAATTCAAGTTTGCAAATTTTGTAAATGCCCAGATTGATTTATCACAATTTGAGAATCACCAAAAATTTAGAGATGTGTGATTTGGACACCAATCGCAATCTCCAGTCCTGCTATTAGAGCTTCATATTCAGCTTTATTATTAGTCTAAGGTTCAGTTAAACTGAATGAGAATCTCATGATACCTCCCTCAAGTTTTATAAAGATGAGACTGATGCCAGCTTGGGCCTTTGCATGATTTGGAGGTCTGGGAGACTTGATAGACAATGCCCTATCAATATACATCTCCCAAAATTATAGTTTCTCCTCTTTATCGACTTGCATGATTTGTTCAGCGGGCAAATCATCATTGAATGGAGAGTCTGCTAGAATTGGATGTGTGGCGAGAAAATTTGCCAAAGCTTGTCCCTTTATCGCCTTCTTTGGTATGTATACGATATCGAATTGTAGTAATATTACTGCCCACCTTACCAATTGACCTATCAATGCTGGGCTTATCATCAAGAATTTTAGTGAATTAATCTTTGATATCAAGGTGATTTTATGGGAGATCATATAGTGGTGGAGTTTCTGGACTGCGAAAATCAATGCTAGACAGTGCTTCTCAATTGGAGAATATCATGCTTCTACTCCAATTAATCTTCGACTGATATAGTAGAGTGCATTCTCTTTGCCTTCCTCATTGTGTTGGGCCAATAATACATCGAGGGACTCTTCTAGTGCTGTGGTATACAGTATAAGAGGCTTCCCTGAAATTGGCGTCGTAAGAATGGGCGGGTTTAGTAGATATTTCTTAATATTGTCAAATACTTCCTGGCATTCTGCATCCCATTTGAAGCGAACATCTTTCTTCATTAGCTTTGAAAATGGCTGGCACCTACCCGACAGATTCGATATGAATCGTCGAATGAAAGCTAATTGTCCTTGCAACGAGCGAAGCTGTCGAAGGTTTCTGGGAGGTAGCATCTCAATGACCACCTTCATTTTATTAGGGTCGATTTAAATACCTCGGTGATGAACAGCATACCCAAGGAATTTGCCAGAGGAGACCCCGAAAGCACATTTGAGAGGGTTCATCTTCAGATCAAACTTTTTGATCCTCTCAAATATAATTCTTAGATCATTCAAGTGATCTTTCTGGTCCATGCTCTTGACGATGAGGTCATCTATATAGAACTCGACCTTTTGATGTATTAACTCATCAAATATATATAACATTGCTAGTTGGTAGGTAGCACCCGCATTCTTCAGGCCAAAAGATATAACCGTGTAGCAGAAAATGCTGATGGGTGTTTTGAATGATGTATATTTTTCATCCTCGGGCGCATCTTGATCTGATTGTATCCTGATGATCCATCCATAAAAGAGAACATGTCGTTGTTGGATGTGTTGTCAACCAGAAGTTCTGACACTGGAAGTGGAAAGTCTTCTTTTGGACACGCCTTATTGAGGTCCCTAAAATCAATATAGACATGAATCTATTCATTCTTCTTCTTTACAGGGACAATATTGGCGATCCAGTTGGCATATTTCTCTTCTCGGATGAAGCCAGCTTCTATGAGTTTCTTTGTTTCAGCAATCACCTATTCTTCAATCTCCAATCTCATTCTCCTTGGAGCTTGTTTGACAGGCACCGCATCGGGCTTGATGACTAATCTATAAACTGCTATCTCTGGGGATAAGCTGGGTATTTCAGCATATGTCCAAGAAAAACAATCCCTAAATTCACAGAGGAGTTCCTTTATTTCTTCTGCTTGCTCTTCTGATAGAAGGGAACTAATGAAAGTTAGGCGAAGGTCATCCTCGGTTCCCAAGTTGACTTCTTTCAGTTCGTCTATAGTGGCTGCCTGTCCACCATCTCTAATTCTTCTAGTGCAGGCTTGGCCTCTACGGGCTGATCATCATGAGTGCCAACTTTATATATTTCCTCATCGTCGTTGTCATCGGATTCAATTTCCTCGTATGTAATTGCTCGGTAAGTCTCCTTTCGGAGGTATTTTTGCCTCATGAATCTGATACCTTTATATGCATTCACATCCTTCCATCGTAATGGACGTGGATTCCTTCCATACTAGAGGCTTAGGCACGCACGAAGCTATCATTTGAAGGTAGGAATATTGATCTGCTTTCATAATATTCTTTGAATACCTTTGGTATTAAACCTAGAGATAGTAATTTTTCAGAATAAACGAGCATACGACACCAATCATGATTCTCTTCCTTGAGCTTTCCCACGGAATAGAGTATATTCCCCGGCTCAGTCCCCTTTTTAAAAGGAGGAAGATAAAGGGTTGCAAGTTCTTCAACCCTATGCACGTCTCGCGAACTTATTTCTTTAAAATATAGTAGTGGAACACACGTGACTACGAATACACTATTTGAGATTGACAGGCTATCTATTCTTCTGGAGAATACATCTTGCATAATGTTCATGTAGATAGAGTCGTAGTCATAATCGTCATTTGAATATTTAACCTCCCTACTCGATTCAGCTGTTAAGTGGCATACCCTCTAGAATTTTATAGGGGTGACATCATCTTCATCTATGTCACTCCCCAGTGAAGTGCATGTTTTCTTTCTTTAGAAGTAGCATCTATTTTGGGAAGAGTCGGCAACGTCTTCTTTCTCCCCACCTACTTCTTCTCACCTTCTTGTTTAAGTCACTTTACAATCTCTAGATTTGATGCTTGAGCCTCAAGAGAGCTTAATGGCTTGAGCTTCTTTGGAATGAAGTATCTGACATCTTTATACATCGTTACTTCATAGACTACAAAAGGTTGGATGTCACCAGATATCCTGAATTCTTCTCCATCCCTAATATACTTCATGCACTGATGTAGCGTTGATGGGATAATATCATACTCATACAACCACGGGCGACCTAGATATGCCTTTAATGAGATGTCTGCATCAATCACATAAAATTTAGCATCTATATGCAGTTCTCTAAATGTGATGGAGAGTATAAATGATCCCAGAGGTCTCTACCCCTTCTCATTGAAGCCATACACCATCACCTAGTCCGGCCCGAGGTGTTCTATATCGAGGCACAATTATCTTAGTGCTTTCATGATTATAAGGTTGATGGAGGATCCAAGATTGATCAGGATTCAACAGATTATTAAATCGTCACTCTCTGCAGTAACATACAGAGGTCAGTTGTGGTCTGCGGTCCTGAGCATCATGTCTTCCTCGGTGAAGGTGATGAGAGGTTTGTTACGAGCTTGCAGGAGCTCAGTCATGTTACACTCAGCAAAATACTCCTTATATTTTTTAGGGTCATTGAGAGCTTGAATCAAAGTCTCCCGAAGGTCTTTAGACATCACTAGAGCATCATATATGTTGAGTTGGGCAGGGATCTTTCTTAGATGGGATAAGATATTATAATCTATCACTTTGACTGGAGTATCTCTCTTATTGGGATGCTTGGGGATAATATCTTCGTTGACAACTATCTCCTTTCCCTTATCTTTTTTGGATATCCCTTTCTTCAGTGGAGGTGGCAGTATCTTGCCACTTCTTAGCTACACTTGAGCAATCTCCTCCGGCTCAGACTCATCTGATGGCATGTTTTCTTTCGAGTCAGCCATCGTCGCATCTAGAGATTCATTCAATAATTCAGAGCTACTGCCTAGGTTTACGTGTCCCATTTGTGATGCTAACAGGATTCAGAGGGTGTCTCTTTTTTATCTTTTGATTAGAGTCACTGGTGCCATCGAAATAACCCGACAAGTTTTTATAGGGAGCAGATCATCATCGGCCTTTTCTGCCTCCTCAACCTTGAGCTCCATTATAAAATCATTAAGCTTAACGGGGCATCTCGCAGTTTGATAGTATTCATCCAAACTATCGATAATCCTTTGGGTTATTGTCTTTCTCTACTTAGGCTTCTTCAATTTGGTCTTCTTCTTGGAGGATTTCACCCTTCCAGATTTTGAAGAACCAGCTTGGTTGAGGAATTGCTTAGAAGTAGAAGCTCACACCGTGGGCAGCATTTTGGGATCTATCACTAGCTCAGTGGGACACTTTTATTTCACGCTTGGAACTCCTTCTAGTTGCTTCAGCATTTTCATAGTCTTTTTAGAGACCGCAGTCTCCCACTACTCTTCTTATTTTAGCTTCTTTTCCTTTATTCTTTCTTTAACTGGAGGTATAGAAGAGGACGTAACCACCCGAGTTGATTCTTTTCTAGGATGAGCTAATATATTGTCCAACAACGTGAGCTCACATCTTTGATATTTTCTTTCTAACCAATCCTTGAAGATGTAGCAATCTTCAATAGGATGGCTAACTACCCAATAATATGGATAGTAATTTGGGTCACCAAAATGTTTTAACTCCTCAAGCCTCTTGCACTCCGGCAGTTCTAAGCTCACTTTCAATGCTTATCGAAACAGATTGGCGACACTTTCCCTTTTAAATAAATATTCTTTATTCATTTTATCTTTGAGAGAGGGGAACGTTCAATCACCAGTTCCCGTCGTTTGCCTCAAGTATTCTTCACCACCCTGATAAGTTTGTGGCTTCTAACTCTGCAAATATCTTCACAGAGTCATTTGGTAGTTCAGTATACCATTCAAAAGCAGTTGTTGTCAAACTGCTAACGAATTGTCGAAAGAGTAGAGTGTCATTTTCTCCTATGTTCCCATCGGTAGCTTTGAACTACGCCAAGGGCTATCTGGAATTTTTGTTACCATAAAAAGTGTTGAATTTTGGTACAGAATATCCCTTTGGATACAACACCTGATTATATTAAGCAGGATATGGTCGACTCTTGCCCACTAATTTCTCTGCTTGATCAACGGCTATGATAGCCTTGATCTTTTTCACGATCAATCCTTTGAGCTGTGTAGCCATCATGGGCTCGGAGGTGCTGGCAATATTCTATGGAGTGGGTTGATGGGCTATATTATTAACTTCATTGCCACCTTCAGGAGTGCCCCGTACTCCTGACACTTGCGGCATTTAAAAGTTTGGAGGGTTGATAGGAGGATTAGGCATGGCATCGATAGCAGCAGTCCTCTACATCATTTACTTCATTGCCTCCATCTGAGCCATCATCTCAGTCATCTTCTCATTTAGCTGAGAGATTTCTCTATCTTTAGCTCTCATTTGTCACCTCATCTGTCTTCTCATATCGGCAAGTGTGACATTATCATCATCGGGGGGATTCCCCTCAACTTCTTCCTCCTCATCTTCTCATTGGGAATGGCCACCTCTACCACTGGTGGACTCAACTTCATTGTGACGACGGTGTTCTCGCCTAGGTGGAAGTTACCAATGGCCATCACCATCTTCACCTTCATTTTAGTAGGCCCCATCATCAACATTAGTGTGTCTCACCATGTAGACCACTTCTATATTCATGATGTTGTTCATTTCTTCTATTTCTTCTTCCATATATTCTTATCCTTCTATATCTTCTATATCTTCTTCTTCTTCTATATTTTTTTCTCTTCTATATCATCTTCTAGTACTCAAATCTCTAAGTGGCGGTGCCACTGGATCTTCGATTCTTGATCTGGCAAGAAGATTTCTTCGATCTATGGGTTGCGGTCGAATTTGGATTCTTCTTTTAGAGGGGCCGGTGAGCGACGGGACCCCTTGGAGGATTCTCCAAAGTGTCGACCGTCGAGAGGGGCGTCATCATGGGTTCTCTTTGGGACCCATTTTTGACGTTGTTTGTGAATGGGGTAGGATCTCCGGGAAGTCATACCGGATATCACGCCCGGAGCAATTTTTCTTTCTTTCCTATCTTCTTCTTATCAATGAGGCCTTGGCCTCCAGATTTCTTTTCCTTTTCACCGAGACCTTTCAGTGGAGGATCTTTGAACCCGAGGTTCAGGTGTCACGCCCTGATGTTCACCGCGTGGGGTATACTTTCTTTCTTTTCTCTTCACTACAAGAGACAGACATTCTCTTAGCAGAGTTCTCCTGGTCTCAACCATCAGTGGCTGCCGGTACTTTCTTTTCTTTAGTCCTCTCTCTTTCACAGTCTTTAAGACCTTGTAGACTCGGGCCGAGAGAGTTTCAGGCTCTTTCTTCTTTGGAGGGACTGAGGCTTTGGGCCGTTGATCCCAAAACAACTTCTTTAGCTCCCTAGTAGAGCTGTTTCTTTTAACCCATTTCAGGTTCATGAACCCATTTCGGGTAGGAACTGCAACTTCTAGCTCTTGAGCTGGGAGATTGGATGGGTGGACAGGAAGTTGTTGCTACTGAGCTCGGATCTCAGCATTCAGCTTCCTCCTCTGCCTTCTTATGAGTTTTCCTCTATATGAGGATGTTTCAATGATGTTCTTCTCAGGTGTAGGTACCCCAATTGGCAGTATGGTGGTCCTGGCAGGTACCATTGAAATTCTTCCTCCGACTACGCTCCTCTTAGTAGTTGGGGCTCCAGGTTGAGAGAGCGGTTCAAATACATAAGTCCTTCTATGAGAATTCTTATCAATATTAGGTCATGGCACTGGAAGATGTGCATGACGTGTGGCAACTTCAATAGTGAGTGGCCTCCTGACAGGCCCTTCAAATTCAATGTTATTCATATGAACATCAGCAGCCTTTGCAGCGACTACAGGGAAATCGAGATTACCAAATTGAATGGTAGCTCTAGCCTTCTCAGTCTTGATGATAGCGTTTGCTAGTTAGATCCTAGCACCTTATCCCAATTGGACTGTCATTGGTGTGTTCTGTAGATTCATCTGCACAAATGAAAGGTAAGGGTTAATAATCAGAATTTGATACATCACCCCACACTTTCAGAGGGTAAAGAATTACACAGAACAGAAAAATAAAACAAAGTAGATAACATTAACAAGCAAATAAAATAAATATAAAAATCCTACTAAATATGCTATCTTAGTGAATTGGTTGAATGACCATTTTTAGAATATTTAACACTTAAATTCATTAAACGATCATTTTGAAAAATTTAAAAATATGAACCATATTGATTTTGCTACTACTACAGCATTGAGATGACTAGCCAAAGATGGAAAAAGAAACCATCTCTAGCAGAGTCGCTAGAAATCTGTGGGCTCCAAAAATTTGGCCCCGGCCTCCCTGCTTACTTTTCGGGGGAGTTTTAATGGATTAAGTTTCAGGGTAAATTTTGGAAGGCAGATGGATTTGTAGATAAGACACTACCTAGAGATTTCGCCCTCATTTTATGAGGACTTTATAATCTGAGTTCTAGTTTCCTATAGGCGCAAGCCCCTATAGTTAATTACCCCTCCCAATCACAAGAGATAACTTTTGATTAAGGCTAGTCGTCAATTAGATACGTAGAAATATGTGCATTTGGCATATAGTAGCAATATAAGCTTGGGTATTGGGAGAGTTTGATATTTAAAATAAAAATTTCACCATCTTACACTTAAAGTGGATGGTGGAGGAATGGATGATGGACCCGATCAAGATCCCATGGTTCTGTCGTCCAGGGCCATCGTGGTCCTTGGTCTACATAGTCAGAGGAGGTAGTTGACCCAACCTGATAGAAGGATCCTTATCAACAGCCATGGGTTGCTTCATCCAAGGGTACCTTATAGACATGGGATGAATGCTTGTCTAAGGGGACAAATTTGAATTCACTTTAGCTAACAGAGGGCTTTGTGCCCTATCGATCATATCATATTGATTCATATCTCAAGGATTTGATGCCGCTAAGGAACGTATCGGCTCTGGCCATAACCGCTATTTCATGGTGCCATTTGGCAGCAAAACCACTCGGTTCAGAGGGCCCCAGATCATAACCATTTATCCTTTAGTGCCACTTGGCAACGAAACTGCCAGTTAGAGGACTCGTACCACGTCCTTAATGGTAGGAGATTATTTGAGAATGGTTCTTAATAATATTTTTGACTAGGCATTAGCTCTATGTGAGCTGAAGTAGTTTTTAATTTGTCCACATTGGCAAACTATTACGGAGAGTGGATGGATTTTATGCTTTAAGTGGTTGATGGTTAGATTTCAGTTTTAAATATTTTGGAATTTTGATAATTTTTGGATTTTTTTGATTTTGGGTAGCATTTTGAATTATTTGGAATGGACCCCTCCGGTTGAGATCTGTATTTAACAAGGCTATCATCGGGGTGTCCGGGGTCATTCACATTTGGGGATTAAACCTTGTCGACTCAATCTACTTTATAGACAAAGGATCGGGTTTCATAGACTTTGTGCCTTTGTTAATGAACTTTCTTTGTTGAAGGCCTAATATGAACTATAAAGCAAATATTTTGGTCAATCTCGCGACCATATACTATTTTATGGTTCGAGCCATGTCAACTTCTATCTACCCGCATAAAAGGATCGAGCTCAAACTTGGGTTTATTTTTTGACCCGCGCAGCATCCCTAGACATTACGTGTGTTCCTATAACACGCTTGTCGGGGCTCATGTGGGTATTTAAGGGGGCATTTTATAATTATTTATTGAACCTTGTCGACTCCTATTTACCTACTTAGGAGGATCGGGTTCAAATTTATTGACCTGCATAGCGTCCCTATACGTCACTTGTGTACCCATAACACGTTCGCCAGGGGCCCATACGGGTCTATAATTGCACGTGCATTTTTGTGTACCTATGTGCATACAAATTACAGTGCAAATATGGGGGCATTTTTGAAATATTTTAGTTATACGGGCGACTGCCATTTGAAGGCAGCATTCTATTTTGGAAGCTCATAAATGCCTTCTGTCTACTTATATGAGTGTTACAGATCTGGTGGCGTGGTATTGTACTGCAGTCATTTGCCCCTTATATACAGGTAGACTGTTGTGCACTATTTATCGCTTTCTACAGGAGATTATAGTGCACCAACAAATCTCCTGCTTTTTGGTAGATACTTGTATTTAGTGCCATTCTTTCATATCTACTTGTGGATAGTGTATTATATGTATGACGAATCTCCTATAGTGACTCATAGGAGTTTGCATTTGTTATAGTCCTTTGGTATTTTGTTTGTCAACACCGAATTTGATGTCAATAGGTCTTCTACAGTAACCCATAGGATCTTGCATCTATCACAGTCATTTGGCATTATGTTCATAGATGATACTTTATGTGTATAGCAAGTCTATAGACACTTGTGTTTGTTGCATACTATTTGATGTTCACTTGCCATGAATAGATGTAGACTACACAAATATGCAAGTGCCTGTTGTATGCCTCTGTATATGTCTGTAGGGAACATTATCAACTATAGGCAAGTTCATTGCATTCATCTGCTTATATGTTAGCCCTGACTGCAGGGAGTTGTATATATAGGAAGTCTCCTCACGTGACTGATATGAAGACCATCATCAACTTTAATCATGTTGCTTATGAGTTCGGGTGTATTTGCTTGTATGTCTGATTATTTGTTGATGATGGATACACCGCTATATTCATCTACATGTCTTTCATGAATATCCCCATTGCAACCATCCTCACTTATCGAGTTATATTACTTGTTCTTATGAGTAAGACATAGGGATTTTGTTCACCATAGGTCATTGTTGTAAGCATTCGTTGATATTTGCATCTCAACTACTCCTACAATTCTTTAATATTCATTTATAAATCATTATATCATTACTTGCATGTCAATTTCTCTCATTCACAGAGAACTTGTATACGCATTCACTACGTATATTTGCGGGGGTCACCACCATTTGCATTTGTATTCAACATGTTCATTTTCATGTCAACATAAATCATCGGTGTATTATGTTCATTACTAATTTCTTCATACATACTGATCGGTAATCCGTATATTCATTATACATTGACTTCATGCTTGTAAGAGAATGATACACCTTGAATCTTTACTTGTTCCCTTATATTTGATCTCTTTCTTCGGAGCATCTTCTTGGGATTAGATTATTGTTGGTGATAAGGGTATAAGAGCTTTCCCTAATTCATCATGAGTCATTGAGAAGAATTTTCTCTTAGGCATCTAGATTTTGATTGCTTATTCATTGAGCCATAGTTCAATTCCATGTGCTCTGATCAAGTCTAAGTTCTTTCGAGCTCATTTGAGTTCTTCTAATTGTCATTCAAATCAAGATATTCTGCATTACTGTTAATAATGATTTCCATTGAAGAAAGCTTTGGATCGTCGTTCATAGCCAAGAGTGGGATATAGAAACTTCTTTGTCCACCATGAATCTGTGCTTGCATCTCAATGTTTATTTGAATGCATTTATGAGATTAAAGTGATCATTTGGTTTCGATGTTTTCACTTCGGCCTTCCACTTATCAATTTAAGGTTCAGATTATTCAGATCTAATTCCATGTCATTTGTTCAGCGCCAAGTTCCTTGTTCATCTCATTTGATGTTCAAATTAAATGCAAGTCTAAGTCCCCTGTCATTTATTTTGCAAGTTTAAGTTAAAGTCCCATTTACTGTCATTTGCTTCAAGTCCAAGAAATTCTTTTAAGTTTAAGTTCACTTAAGTCATTTTGGTCCAATCAAGTTCATAAGTCCCCTGCGTTCAATTGAGTTCAAATCAAGTCCTTGGTTCAGTCTAAAATTCGGCAGCCTCCAGGCATCTCTCCCGTTTAGGAGAAAAAAATAAGAGGCAACCTTCCCCTCCACGCTACATGAGCGCTTTAGGTAGATGTCGGGCGACACCGTTGCTGCATTTTTCTTTAATCCCTAAGATACTACATAAGCGCTTAGGGGTCTTGGGCACCTGTTGCAAAGAGCACAGAGATTTCCCCACGTATGCGTACTTAATTTTCGTCCCCCTCATGCTACATGAGCAGTCCATGGATTACCCACCTCGTTGCAAGTGCCGTGCCGGCTTCCCTCCATAGTATGCTACGTGAGCGCGTAGGGGGTTTACCTGCTCGTCGCTAGCGTCGAGAACAGGAAGGATTTAAGTTTAGAAATTATTCCTTTGAATATGGACCGGCGGTGTTGGCTCGTGAGTCGAGGCAAGAGAATGTCTCTCTTTTTCCTTTTTCTTTTTTTTGAATTAATTATAATTAACATTAATTAATTATATATAATTATCTTTAATTAATTATTTTAATTAATTATAATTAATTAAAATAATTAATTATAGTTTATTAAAATTAATTAAAATAATAAGTTATAATTAACTTGTAATTAATTATAACTAATTAATGTTAATTAATATTAATAAATTATAATTAATTAATAATTAATAATAATTAAATTAAAAATTATAATTAATTATAATTGTTTAAATAAAATTAACTGTAATTAATTATAATTAGTTAAAATTAATTAAAATTAATTAAAATAATTATAATTAAAAAAACTTTTTTTTGTTTGGCAGATTTATGGGATTTGGCCGAAGAAGCGCACAAATGGGAGTAAGCTACCTTTACCATGAGTGAGCTTCCTCCATTGCTTCCGATTTGGCAGGGAGAAGAGTCGTCAGAGGAGCAAAGTCGAACAGTAACGAAGGGCTGAAGAGGCGCGCCAAAGGAAGAAAATTACCTTCACAACGAGCAGAGCTCCCGTCACTGCCTCCAATCAAAAATGTCGTAACTTCCAATCCGACGGGAAAGGGATGCCGCCGAAGGAGCGAAGTTGACCAACGAAGGGTCCAAAGAAGGGTTGAAGAAGAGCGCCAAAGGAAGAAAGTTTCCTCCACAGCGTGTGAGCTCCGATCGTTACTTCCGATCAGGATGTCGTACCTTCCGTTCCAACAGGGAAGGAAGTCGTCAAAGGCTCTCAACTAGCGGGCTACCGTCGTTGCTTCCGACTTCAATAGGAAGAATGTCGTCGTAGGAGGCGTCGGGATGATTCTCGGCAGAGCAGGGGCTTTGCATGTGGGATAGGAAAGAGCTTGCGATAGTTTGAGATGCGGGGAGAAGAAGCCCAAGGCACCACTTCTGGCTTCCTTTTATTAGCGATAAGAAGCAGCGGTCGAGGCGAAACATGCGCGAAGGGATGTTTTCGGTGCCGTTCGTAGGGTATGGCCACTGCAGACGAGGTTACAGGTAATGATTTGAGCATTTTTTTATTTCTTTTGTTTGTTTCTGCTTGGCTGCTTGAGTAGAGGTCAACAATATGAATTAATTTGATATAGATATAAATTACCTCTGATTAAAATTGTTGAACAAGATTTATCAATTACAACAATATAAGTGAAGTGAAAATAATGCTTAAAAGAAGATACTTTAATTTATGAAGTTCTTACGTTTTAACCCGTTGAACTTTGCATAGAAATTGGAAAGCCTGTGGGAAGATAAATTGGTTTTAGATTTATGAAAGGATATTAAAAATTAGATTTTGCATTTCCAATTTCAAATATTTTGTTTCGATATTTGAAATTCACAATAAAATACATACAAAAGAATTAAATCTTCATGGTTTTTTAATTGCATGTTTTTTTTTCCTTTGTCATACAAATTTACGAAGGTGAAAGGCGAAGTGATAAAATTTATTTATTTTCTTAGAGGTAGAACTTATGGGTGGAGAAGATACGAATATATAAGGTTTATAAATTAATTATAATTTTATGAATATAAAACATGAGAAGCTGAAGTTTTTAAATTTTGAGTGTCGGAAATAAAGGGAGTCGAACAAAAGTTTCTTTATTTTGTTTACCGGAGTCAAATATTAATATTAATGACTGTTGCGGACTCAAATATACGCGGCGATAGAGTTTAAATTTCCGTCTCAGTGTTGTACGTATATTCAGCACACAAACAGAAGAATGAAATAACACCAGGATTTTTACGTGGAAAGCCCTGGAAAAGGGAAAAACCACGGGGCCACGCCCAGTTGAAAAAGTTCCACTAGTGTTGTTTGAAATACACAAGGCTGATTCGTCCTTTAAATTCAGGACGATCAGATTACAATGAGCATCAGTTACAAGGCCAAGCGGAGTTCCGACGTCACTCGGGTGTCGAGCAGAATTCCGGCGTCACTTGGAAAGAAGTCCGGCGTCACTCGGGCGTCGGGTAGAATTCTGGCGTCGGGCAGAATTCTGATGTTGCTCCGGCGTCGGGCAGAGCTCCGGCGTCCCTCGGACGCCCGGTGGTGCTTTGGTGGTGTTCCGGCAGAGTTCCGGCGAAGTTCCGGCGGTGTTCCGGCGGTGGTCGAGGAGGAGCTGTTCCCTCCTAGACTTCTCTTCTCTTCTTCTTCTCTTCTTCTCTTCTTGGCTTGGGTCCCCTCTTAAGAGAAATGAGGGGCTATTTATAGTTTTTCTGGAGTGGCATAGCCTGTAAATAGATGAGGGATCAAGGGCAAATAAGGAGTGATCCGGATGAACGGCCGATATTAAATCCCTTGATCGTGAACTGTTTATCAAGCATTTGAAGGTCTTAGTGATATCAAAATTCTACGATCTTGGGCTCGTTGGATTCGTCTCGTCGAGTCGCTCGATTCGACTATAAGCTCGTCAAAATCGGAGACCGTTTGGTAACTCAAATAGCTGTTTGATGCTTCCAACAGCGCTTCGGGTACTTGATTTGGACTCGTTTGAGCTCGGATTGAGTCGACTTTGGTGTCGTTGGGTTCGTATTTCCGAGACGCTCAGTTCGACTATAAGCTTGCTGAAATCGGAGTTTAAATGGTCTCCGAATTAATTTTTGAAGTTTCCAACTTGAATTTTTCCTCGAGATTCGTGCCCGATCAAGATAATTTTTTGGCGATATATCAGTTGCCCCCCTATTTTCGAGCGTCAAAGCTCCACGAGTCCGAAAATACTTGCTCCGGTATTTTACGTTGGCCGAATCGTAAAAAATTGCGTTCCAAAAATTAAATGTTTTTCTCAAACTTGATCATAGAGGCCCCGTTGAGCTCCGAAAGTGTCAAAATTGAGTCCGGAACGTCGAAAAACGTGCCCGGGGACCCCAAAAACGTCCGATTTGGACCGTCCGGGCTCGAAATCGGAGCCCGGTAACGTGTAGGCGGCCGAACCGGCAGTTATAAAATTTTTTTTTTTGCTGTGGGGCCCGCATGGATTATATAAAATCCCAAAAAATCTGAAAAAATCCGAAAAAATTCCAAAAAATTCCGAAAAAATTCCGAAAAATTCAGAAAAATTCAAACTTTCTTCTAGAAGCCTCCTCCCTCCAATTTTCAAACATTTTCCCCCTCTTTTTTCAATTTTTCCCTCTCTTTTTCTCCCTTTTTCATCCTATAAATACACCCCTTGGGGTAGGGGACAAAATGCCCCTTTCTTCCTCTTATCTTCTCCCTCTTGCTTCTGGCATTTTGAGGCATTCCGCTGTTTTTGAGTAGGTGACTTTCCCTACTCGACTCGGCGCCCCTCTCTTTGCGCAGAAGTTAGCGGATTCCTCTCTTCTCCCCTCTAGCTTCCGGCATTTTGAGACCTTCCGCTGTTTTTAAGTAGGTGACTTTCCCTACATGATTCGGCGCCCCTCCTTTTGCATAGAAGTTAGCGGTTTTCCCTCTTTTTTTTCTCTCATTCTGGCTTTCTGACAGCTGAGGCATTCCGTTGTTATTCAGTAGGTGATTTTCCCTACTTGAGACAACGCCCCTCCTCTTGTACAGGAGTTAGAAATTTTTTTTCTTTTTCATTCCTTCATGTGGAGGTGAGATGTTAGTCAGAGGGAGTCTGAAGATGGTCGGAAGTCATGCGTCGGGAAGAAGTACGGCGTCGGGTAGAACTCCGACGAAAATCCGTCGGCGGGAAGAAGTCCTACGACAGGTAGAAATTCGGTGTCGGGTAGAAGCCCAACAAACATCCGGCGATGGGCAGAAGTCCGACGTCGGGAAGAATTACGGCGTCGGGTAGAACTCCGACGAAAATCCGTCAGCGGGCAGAAGTCAGATGAAAGTCCCGGGAAGAAGTCCAGCAACGGAAGGAAGCTCGGCGTCGGGTAAAAGTCCGACGGAAGTCCTAAAACGGGCAGAACTTCATCAACGGGAGGAAGCTCACCATCGAATAGAATTTCGATGCTATTTTAACGGAAGTTTTTTGATGATGAATGATCGGGTGGAAGTCTGTTAGCAGTCAACGACCAAGTGGGGAGCAGAAGGAGAGAGTTCAATGGTGCTGCTATTAGCAATTGAACGAGAAGCCGATGATGGCTGATATGAAGTAAAGAGCCGCCGATAAACATCAGGCGAAGGGATGATGGTGACAAGTGCCATTTACCTAAGGCAATATATATCCAAACTGAAGTATGTCGACATCAGATATCCATATTTTCTTGGAAGAAGAAGTTTATACGAGATACTTGAATGCATAATAAAGAATAGGTCAATTGAATCCACCAAGGATTTTTGACCATTTTGAAGTTTTTTCTTGCTTGATAATAGCAGCTTGTACGAATGATGCCAATGTACTTTTTGATTTCAACTTCTAGTGAGAAGAAATGTACATTTGAATCTGAATTTATGTAACTCCATTGATATTGAAGTTGAGAATTTGCCTCTTGGAGAAAACTGAATTGTTATTGCATATTTAAGACATGCTTTGATATATTGCCCCCCCCCCCATATTTTTGGAGGCATTGTTAGAATATGAGTGATGATTTTATCAACCGCTTGCTTTCATGGAATCTTTATAGAGAGAATGTTATTCACTTAGAACACTTCTTATTGATGTTGACCTCTATAGAAGAGGTCAAGAAAATCCATCAAAGATGTTGAACCTATTTGAGGTTGTATGTCGAAGCCTTTGCTTGATAATGTTAACCTATATGGAAGAGGTCGAGAGAATCCACCAAGGATGGGAGACCTATCGGAGGTTGTATGTCAGAGCCCTGCTCGATGACGTTAACCTATATGGAAGAGGTTGAGAGAATCCACCAAGGATGTGAGACCTATCCGAGGTTGTATGTCGGAGCATTTGCTCGACGACCTTAACCTGTATGGAAGAGGTCGAGAGAATCCACCAAGGATGTGAGACCTATCCGAGGTTGTATGTCAGAGCCTTTGCTCGACGACGTTAACCTGTATGAAAGAGGTCGAGAGAATCCACCAAGGATGTGAGACCTATCCGAGGTTGTATGTCGGAGCCATTGCTCGACGACCTTAACCTGTATGGAAGAGGTCGAGAAAATCCACCAAGGATGTGAGACCTATCCGAGGTTGTATGTCGGAGCATTTGCTCGATGACCTTAACCTGTATGGAAGAGGCCGGATCGAATCCCCCTGGGATTGATCATCCTGTGATTGAGACACAATAAAGATTGCGTATTTCTCAAATCAAGGATAAAGAGACTATATTTGTCAGTAGTTTTTCACTGCCAGTTGCATTCTTTTTAAAGAAAGTGACAATATCAAAACTGGACGAACAACACATTATATTACTGTAAGACAATACAATAATTCTCTTGTACAACAAAAGAGATACATATAGGGACAACCACATCATTTGACTTGGTAGAAATACTAAGGACATTAGAGTGACATCCTACTTATCATAGAAGAGATACACGATGACACATGACAAGTAGTATTACTAACACAACTACACAAAATGCATGGTCATTCAATCTCGCCAACCATTTGAATATTATTCAACTGTTGTCTTTGTTGTTGTTGATTTTGCCCCCCAGTGGGGCGAGCTTCTTCTCGGGTAGATGGGTTCCCAATAAACTGTCGAAGATAGCCCTGGCGGATAAGTCTTTCAATCTCATCCTTAAGTTGCCAACATGCTTCAGTAGTGTGGCCACGACTACGATGAAAGTGACAGTACTGATCTTGATTTCCTGTATTTGGCTTCGAAGGATGTGGCCATTTCACTTTGTCCTGATCTTGAATCGCCATTAACACATTTGCTCGAGATGTGTTGAGCGGAGTGTACTCTTTCTCCTGCCGAGGTTCTCGTTGTGGTAATGGGGGCCTAGGAGGTAGATTGCTATTCCCTTGCTTTTTCCGTTGTGATGAGGGAATTTCCACCTCAGGTGCTCCCTTGCGCTTCCCAGTTGTTTGCTCGAACTGTTTTCTATGAGCATTTATTGCCTCATCTGCAGATATCTGCGCCTCCACACAATGGATCAGATCGGCATATGAATGAACAGTGTCGCGCATAAGTGCCGAATAGAAAGGACCAGGACGAAGGCCTCCAAGGAAGACCCCTCGGAGCAATTCTGGGTCTACTCCTGGAATATGTCGTGCCTCGGTGGAAAATTGCTGAAAGTACTCTTTTAACGATTCTCCCTCGTTTTGACGAATCCCGGAGAGGTGGGAAGAATCCTTAGCAATTCTTCGATTGGCTACAAACTGTTCAACGAAGACTTTGGCCAATTTAACGAATGAAGGGATCGTTCCGGATGGAAGAGAATAGAACCACGTTCGAGCTTGTCCTTTAAGGGTAGTAGTAAAAACCTGGCATAGGAGTGCAACAGATGCTCGCTGGATATGCATGATAGTTCTGTAATGATCGATGTGCTCGTACGGGTCGGATGTCCCGTCGTAGGAATCGATGCTTGGTAGTTTAAATCCTGCCGGAATAGCGTGTTGAAGAATAGCTTCTGTCAAGGGTGACGACTCCTGCAAGTTCCACTGACGAAGGGGTTGCTTTATGCCTCCTGTAGGGAACTCTTCTCGGACCAATCGTCGCAGTTCGTGGCGAAGGGCATTGCGAGGGAGCTCAGCAATGTGTGGTCGAGCCAACTCTTCGGGGAGGTCTAAAGGAATACGAGGTTGCCGACCTGTGTGCGAAGGATGGGTAGAACTTGCTGTATCAGCCAGTTCATTATCTTGATGTGACTGCGGATGTCTCCTTGGCAGAGGAAGAGGAATTTCTTCTTGAAGATGTTCGAGTTCAACAGCTTCTACCCGTGGTGGATCTCGAGGGAGAAGAACCTCCTCCTGTGGTGCTAGTTCCGGTTGTCGAGTCCCTCGTAGGAGTTGTAGGATCTCGTTCTGAGATTCTTCCATTTTTCGGATTCGCTCCTCCAAAGAAGGCCCTGAGGTTCCTTCTCCAGCAATGTGTTGCCCCCCAGGAAGAAAGGAGGCAGAAACTTGATGTCTATGATTTATAGACTGGTTTCTGGATTGATAAGAGTGAGAGCGGGAGGCTCCTATGAGGCGATTGCTATGCCTATTGGCCATCGTAGCAATACTTGAAGTTGTGGGATAGTTTCCCACAGACGGTGCCAAACTGTTGCGGACTCAAATATACGCAGCGATAGAGTTTAATTTCCGTCTCAGCGTTGTACGTATATCCAGCACACAAACAGAAGAATGAAATAACATCAGGATTTTTACGTGGAAAGCCCTGGAAAAGGGAAAAACCACGGGCCACGCCCAGTTGAAAAAGTTCCACTAGTGTTGTTTGAAATACGCAAGGCTGATTCGTCCTTTAAATTCAGGACGATCAGATTACAATGAGCATCAGTTACAAGGCCAAGCGGAGTTCCGACGTCACTCGGGTGTCGAGCAGAATTCCGGCGTCACTTGGAAAGAAGTCCGACGTCACTCGGGCGTCGGGTAGAATTCTGGCGTCGGGCAGAATTCTGATGTTGCTCCGGCGTCGGGCAGAGCTCCGGCGTCCCTCGGACGCCCGGTGGTGCTTCGGTGGTGTTCCGGCGGAGTTCCAGCGAAGTTCCGGCGGTGTTCCGGCGGTGGTCGAGGAGGAGCTGTTCCCTCTTAGACTTCTCTTCTCTTCTTCTTCTCTTCTTCTCTTCTTGGCTTGGGTCCCCTCTTAAGAGAAATGAGGGGCTATTTATAGTTTTTCTGGAGTGGCATAGCCTGTAAATAGATGAGGGATCAAGGGCAAATAAGGAGTGATCCGGATGAACGGCCGATATTAAATCCCTTGATTGTGAACCGTTTATCAAGCATTTGAAGGTCTTAATGATATCAAAATTCTACGATCTTGGGCTCGTTGGATTCGTCTCGTCGAGCCGCTCGATTCGACTATAAGCTCGTCAAAATCGGAGACCGTTTGGTAACTCAAATAGCTGTTTGATGCTTCCAACAGCGCTTCGGGTACTTGATTTGGACTCGTTTGAGCTCGGATTGAGTCGACTTTGGTGTCGTTGGGTTCGTATTTCCGAGACGCTCAGTTCGACTATAAGCTTGCTGAAATCGGAGTTTAAATGGTCTCCAAATTAATTTTTGAAGTTTCCAACTTGAATTTTTTCTCGAGATTCGTGCCCGATGAAGATAATTTTTTGGCGATATATCAATGACAAAATACAATCGGAGCAGAATTTTTTAATTAAGGGAGATGAAGCAGAAATTTTTAATTTTGGGTGCTAGAGCATAATGGTTAAATGACTCATTTATTAAATATTTAAGTTTACGAAGGAGTTGAATGTCTTATTTTACAGCCGATAGAAATAAAAAGGCAAAAATTCGAAGTATAAAATTAAATTAAATAAAATGGAATACTAAGATTTATTAGAGGATAATTATAAATCGCTTTTGATAAAAAATTAACATACAAAATTTTTGATAAATATAATTAAAAATCATAAAATAATGTATATCTAACCTATCTCCAAGTAAATTTGTTGACGATGAAATGGAAATTATCAATTAAGATGGCAATATTGAAAGACTTAACAACAATAAACTATAATTCCAATTAGAAAGGATATATTGGAATCGGCAATAAAAAAATATTTTCACCTAGCTCAATTATATTATTATAGAATAAGAAAACAATGTCTTGTAACAAAAGGATCACTAAAAATTTGAAATAAATTGATAAGACAATATTATTAAATAAACAAATGAGTATACTAACAAACTTATTCATACTTAATACACTAGTTCGCTAAGAATAACTTCGTTGGAAATATACTATAGTAGTAAAAGAAGCATATATTATTTAAAATAAATAAATATTAGATGTATTAGAGGGTATAAATTAAAATGCATCGTAAAAAATTTCAATACATAGAAAGAAAAATAAAATAATATAGATTTAATTTACTTCTTGAGTAAAGTTAAAGTTGTAGATTATATATAAATTATCTACCATAATATAAAGATAAAGATAATTTATGAAAAGTAAACTATAATTCAAATTTGAAATGATCAGTTGAAATCACCAAGAATCGAGAAAAAAAGAAAATAATTAGAAGTAATGAATATGAAAAGGAATTTATTTGATAAGAAGAGGAAATAAGGTTTTTGCTGAATAGTTTTCTGAAAAAAACCAAAAAAAGGCAGAGATAGACGGCCAAAAGGTTCAGATTCTGCTGAATAATTTACAGGAAAAACCAAAAAGCAGAAAGTTTACTAAAATAATCTGATTTCTGAAAGTATTTGGTGTATTATGAAGAGAAGATATCTAGCTTCATATAAGTATTAGCAGCTATCGTATTATGAAGATAAGATACATGTGAAAGCTGTACCAGCCATTGCACAAGAAACCCAAGAAGACACAAAGGGTTTGGCGAAAAACACAACGTGAAAGCTGTACCAGCCAACGCACCAGTCGAAGTTTTGCATGAGTTTGATGAGTCAAACAGCTGGGTGGAGTTTTGCGGGAGCTTGATGAGTTGAAGGCCTGGGCTCGTTCATGGGATCTTGATACATCTCTTGGGAGTTTAATGAGTGGAAGGGCTGGGCTTCAATGGATTATTAACGCATACAAGGAATACGAAAGGTTTGCCCAGAATACGAACAATAAACGCCAGATGTAGGGTTAGGATGTATTTTGAAGAGAATTACTAAGGTATGTATTGCTGAGATTCACTTGAGAAGAATTACAACAGATTTTTATAGTAGTAGTATAGATTTATTACAAGAGTAAATAAAATATTTAAAATATACATATTTAACATGCTTATTAGTCAAATAATTATTAATCTGAGATGAAACTAAATAATACCCTGATTATAAATATGAAATAATATCGTGGAGTTATAATATGATATGCATGTCAATCATGGTATAAATAAATGTAAATGAGCATATAAATTTAGAGCTAAAAATGAATACAATAATACATTGAAATGAATATGAAGAACACATTTAATAATTTGATTAAAATAAGCATATGCTCGCAAGAGAGGAGACATAATCCAGTTCAAATTTAAAACTACACTATGCAATCTTATATGCAATAAATTTTGAATGCATGCATATTTAAAAGTTCAAGATATTAAATTAAGTAAATAGCCAAAAAGTAATTTAATAAATAAATGGCTAAAGGTCTGCACATGCTCACATGAAGTAGATATGGAAACATAAGAAGGCTTAAACAATAGAATTGATCTATAATAGGATGAATGAACAGTGCATTGAAATGATAAAAAAAATTGAAAAATTAAAATTTCATATTGCAGTAATTAACTTGTGACATGTTTGCAAAGATTACACTGTTGATTATCTACATCATAGAGGTCAGAAAGAGTGTTGATATATCATCAAAAAATTGCCTTGATCGGACACTAATCTCGAGGCAAAATCAAGTTGGAAACTTCCGAAATTAAAATTTGGATCAACCGAACTCCAATTTTAGCAAACTTACAATCGAACCAAATTCAACTCAATCCAAGCCTAATGAGTCCAAATCAAAGACCCGAAGCACTATTGGAAGGTTCAAACCACAATTTGGATTACCAAATGGTAACCAAACGTGACATGCTTATAGTTGAATAGAGCGGCTCGATGAGATGAATCCAACGAGCTCAAGATCAATAAATTATGATATCACTAAGACATTAAAATGTCTAGTAAATGGTGAACGATCAAGGGAATCAACATCAGCCATCTATGAAAACCACTCCCAAAATACCCTTGATCTTCCTTTTATTTAATAGTCATATCACTCTAGAAAATCTATAAAAAGACCCCTCAATTCTCATGAAAGGGGAACCCAAGCAAGGAAGCAAGAAAAGAGATCAAATATTGCTCTTGCCACCTAGCTCATTCTTGACAACTGCCCGGACTTCCACCGGGCCACCGCCTGACGCCGGACTTCCGCCAGACCACCGCCCCACTATCCTAAGCACTGATGGAAAACAAGCATAGCAATTGTAATCTAGGAGCCTCTCGCTCCAACTCACACCAATTCAGAAATCAATTCATGAACCAGGGACGCCAGGCATCAGCCTCTTTTCACCCCGGTGGGCGAAACCCTACTGGGGAAGGGACCTCAGGACTATCCCTAGAAGATCGCATCCAAAAAATGGAAGAATATCAAAATGAGATCCTTCAACTTCTGTGAGAGATTCAACAACCAATGCTAGCACAAAAAGTGGAGGTTCTTCTCCCTCAAGATCCTCCATTGGTCGAAGATGTTCAACTCAAACATCTTCATGTAGAGATTCCTCTTCCTCCGTCAAGGATGCATCCTTCGTCACGTTGAGACAATGAACTTGATGACACAGTAAGCTCTATCCATCCTTCACGCGTAGGTTAGCAACCTCGTATTCCTTCAGACGTCCCCGAGTACTTAGCCTAACCGCATGTTGCTAAACTCCCTCGCAATGCCCTACGACATGAACTGCGAAGCTTGATCTGAAAAGAGTTTCCCGTGGGAGGTGTAAGATAATATCTTTATCAGTAATACTTCTAGGAGTCATCACCCCTAACTGAATCCATCCTTCAATACCCCATTGGGTAGGATTCAAACTACCGAGCATCAATTCTTATGATGTGACATTTGACCCGTACAAGCATATCTTTCACTATAGAGCCATCGTGCATATCCAATGAGTCTCAGACACACTTTTCTACTAGTTTTTTCCTACCACCTCAAAGGGTAAGCTCAAACATGATTCTATTCGCTTCCAGTCAGAACCATTCTCATGTTCATCAAATTGGCCAAAGGGTTCATCGAACAATTTGTTGCCTACCGGAGAATGGTTAAAGATTCTTCACACCTCTCTGGAATTTACCAGAGTGAAAGTGAGTCACTCAAAGAATACTTTCAAAGATTTTCTACTAATGCTCGATAAATTCTACGGGTGGATTCCAAATTACTTAAAGGAGTTTTCCTTGGAGGGCTTCATCCTAGCCCCTTTTAATCAGCACTCATATGAGACAGTTTATTCATACGCTGATCTGATCCATCGTCTGGATGCATAAATCTTTGCCAATAAAGCTATTAATACTCATAAAAAGTAGTTTGAGCAAATAAATGAAAAGCATAAAAGTGCATCAGGGGCAGACAATCCATCATCGTAGCGAAAGAAGCAAGGAAATTATAACTTGCCCCCTCAACCCTTACAACCACGATGAGAGCCACATCAAGAAAAGGAGTATATGCCACTTAACATATCTCAAGAAAATATATTGATGACCATCCGAGATTAGGAGATCGCAAAGTGGCCGAATCCTTTGAAGCCCTACAAAAAAGAGCAAGAGCAATACTACCACTTTCACTATAGCTATGGATACACTACTGAAGCATGTAGACAACTCAAGAATGAAATTGGAAGATTGATCTGACAAGAATATCTCTAGCAATTCATCCAAAACCCACTTATTTGAAATGAGACTGGTCCTGCTGGGTGGCAAAATTAACGGCAAAGACAACCACTAAATAATCATTAAATGTTTGGTGAAATTGAAACTATTGTCGGGGGCCCATCATTAACCAATTAAATCTTAATTACAGTAAATAAAGAGTTAATAACAAAGAAGTGTCACATTGATCACTCCATTACTTTTGATAATTTTAATTTAGAGAGAATAAAGACCCCTCATTAAGACCCACTTGTAATTAGTGTAGGGATTAACGATCCATGCTATAACATCAAGAGGATCTTGATCGATAATGGGAGCTTAGTGGATGTCTTATTTTTCTCCACTTTTCTTAACATGGGCCTAGCCAAAGAGAAACTCTAGCCTGCCATAGGTCAACTGTATGAGTTTGATAATCGACCTATACAGGTGAAAGGAATAATCGTTCTCCCAGTCGTACTTGGAGAATTTTCCTAACAAGCTACTCATTATATCTAGTTCATTATAGTAAAGTTAGAATCGGCTTATAATGCTATCTTTGGAAGGCCACTCCAGTCAAACATTGAGATTATTACCTCCATCGCTTATCTTAAACTGAAGTTTCTTATCCCGATGGGGGTAGGTAAGTACATGGAGATCAAAAAGTAGCACAATATTACTATCTTATAAGGCAGGCTCAAATATGCCCATCAGTTACCCTAAGCATCAAGAATTTTGATCTTTGGAATGAGGATATCCATCAGAGGGCTTCTCCTATTGAAGACCTTACTTCTGTATCATTATCAGAAGAATACCCTTCAAGAACTATGCAAATTAGATCTCTTATCTCAAATGAAGAGAAAAAATATATGTAGATTTTCTATATATAAACCAAGAAGGTTTTGCATGTAGTCCAGCCGACATGCTCGGGATCAACCACGAAGTGATCATGTACTCCCTCAAAGTCAACCTGGCGTGCAAGCCAGTAATCCAAAAGAAGAGAAATTTCGAGCTAGATTTCCAGCAAGCAATGGAGTAGGAAGTTAATAAACTCCTGAAAGCTAAATTTATATGGGAGGTACACTATCATGTATAGCTAGCAAATATTGTCATGGTTAGGAAAGCTAGAAGAGCTTAGAGGATGTGTATAGACTATACGGACCTCAATAAAGCTTGTTTGAAGGATAATTTTTTGCTTCCTCATATTGACCAACTAGTCGATGCCATGTTTGGGCACCAAATACTGAGCTTCATGGATAAGGAAGTAATTGCTTTTCAAACTAATCAAGGACTATACTGCTATCAGGTCATGCCATTTGAACTCAAGAATGCTTGAGCAACGTATCAATGCCTCATGAATAAGATGTTTAAAGATCTTATAAGGCATACTATGGAGGTATATATGGATGATATACTGGTAAAAAGTTTTAAAAAATCATAGCATATCTCTAACTTAGAACAATGCTTCTATCTCCTTTGATCCTACAACATGCATCTCAATCCCTCTAAGTGTGCATTCAGAGTTGCCTCCAAAATATATTTGGAGTTCATGGTTACCCATTGTGGGATTGAGGCAAATCTTGAGAAGATTAGGGCACTAAGAGATATGGTACCCCCAAGGAGTATCAAAGAAGTCTAACATGTGAACATAATAATTACAGCATTTTCTCGCTTTTTGGCCCGCTCAGGCGATAAATACATGCCTTTCTTCAAGATACTAAGAGGAGCCCATAACTCAGGATTCTAATGGACTGATAAATGCCAGAAGGCTTTTGAATAGCTCTGAGTTTATCTAACATTACCTCCACTACTTTCAAAGCCAGTACTAGTAGAAATTTTATACATATATATGGCCGTCTCTTCACATGCTATAAGCTCGATCTTGGTCCAAGAGGAGAATGCTATTCAACGTTATGTCTGTTATATTAGCAAGGTCTTTTTTGAGAAGGAAGGACATTACCCATTGGCAGATAAGATAGCTTTGGTGTTAGTCTTATCAGCTAGAAAGTTACGCCCTTATTTTCAAGCTCATACGATTGGGATCTATACAAATCTACCATTGAGAAATATTCTCCAAAAGCCTGACACATCTGGAAGATTAATCAAGTGGTCCGTGGAGCTAGGAGAATTCAACATCCACTAATTACCTAGGCCTGATATTAAGTCTCAAGTACTGGTAGATTTTATGGTCGAGTGCACCATTCCCTTCTCTGATGAACCACTTGCTTGTTCTCCTTCTTCCCCGTGTTAGACATTATATGTCAATGGAGCTTCTGGGAGTTCTGGTGTAGGTGTCAAAATATTGTTGATCTCCCCACAATAAAGTACCCTCAAATACCGGCTTTGACTAAAGTTTTCTGCAATAAATAACATTACTGAATATGAGGCCCTTATTATCAGATTAAGGCTGACAATCGACTGTAAAGTATAAAACTTAGTGGTCTACATTGATTCCCAATTGGTTGCCTCTTAGGTAGAGGGGGACTTTGATGCCCATAACCCACAGTTGGCTCAGTACTACAAGTTAATAAAGTCACTTTTGAGCTATATAAGAGAGCATCAAATCATTTATGTCCTTCAAGAGCAGAATGCATAAGCAGATGCTCTCTCCAAACTTTCTACATCCATGACTAGTGACGTCTTCAAGAGAAAGTATATCAAAGAAATTTACTTCCTGAGTATCCAAGGTCTGTGGGTTATATAATCGATTGATGAACCATGAGAGGCTTCTTGGATCGACCCCATCTTATCCTTCTAATAAGAAGGTGTGCTTCTTTATGATCTAATAACTATAATTTGACTGTGGAGGTAGGAGTTAAACTTCATTATTATTGGTGGAGATTTATACAAATGATCCTTCATGGGCCCGTATCTCAAGTGCCTACCACCTTCAGAAGCTGATTATGCACTTTGAGAAGTCCATTCAGGTATATGCAGAGAGTATTTGAGGGAAAGGGTGTTAGCCAACAAGATCATGAGATTGGGGTTTTACTGGCCCACAATAAAGTAGAATGCTCTGGAATTTACACAGAAGTATAATAGCTGCCAACTATATTCTAATCTCACTCATTCACCCACCACAAAACTTTCATCATTACAAAGTCCCTGGCCTTTTACCCAATGGGGGGATCAATATAATGAGGCGATTTCTCATAGCTGCTGGATAATAGAAATTCATCATCCAGGCTATGGATTACTTTACCAAATGGATAGAGGTAGAACCTCTAGCGAAGATTATTGAAGCTAATGCCAAAAAAATTTTATGGAAGAATATAATCTGTTGCTTTGGCATTCCAACAAAAATTATCACCGAGGATGAAACTCAATTCACTGGAAAGATCTTTACAATAATTTGCAAAGATCTCCATATTCAGTTGGTGCATATGGCTATGGCCCATCCTCAGGTAAATGGACAAACATAAGTCACAAATCAAATTATAATGAAGGGATTAAAGATACGTCTGGGGAAGGCAGGGGGGCAATGGGCTGATTAACTCCCAAATATTCTCTGGGCTTATCATACTACTGCCAGAACTCCAACAGGAGAGACCCCTTACAATCTTTATTTTGGTACATAAGCTATCCTTCTAGTTGATATTGGAGTCCCAAGTCACAAAGTTCAAATTTTTGACTTCAATAGTAATGAGGAGAAGCTCAAAAATAACTTATATCTCTTTCCAGAAGCAAGAGACGTAGCAACACTCAAAGTTGCTGCATACCACCAAAGAATTATCCATCACTAGAATCAAAGGATAAAACCTCAATATATTTTGATTGGAGACTTAGTTCTGTGTAGTATCAAGGTAGTAGGAAAAGGCCCTCAATAAAATAAACTCTCTCTCCTCTGGGAAGATCCTTACTTAGTGTAAATAATGGTCAAGCTCGGGACATTCAAGTTAAAGGATGCCGAGGAAAAGATGTTCCCTTGAACTTGGAATATCGAGAATCTTCACAAGTACTATCAGTAAAATATAATAGTCCTACTTGTTTTAGGCATTATACATCTTCAATGCTAAGTATTATTTGTCCCTAGTGTTATCCAAGTTGATTGTAACTTATGTATCCCTAAGTTATATCAGGAAAGTATGGTATTATTTAATATATTGAAACTTTATTCACTCATTTATTTACATTATATTCTTCTTCAAGTAAGATTGAAATGATAATTTCACACACACCGTGAACTCAAGTCTTAAAATCCTTGATTTGAGAAGTATGTAATCCTTATTACATCTCAATCGCTGGATGATCAGTGCTAGGGAGATTCAATCTGACCTCTTCCATACAGGTTAAAAAGCATCAAATAATGCTTTGATTAATAACCTCAGATATGTCAAACATCATAGGTGGGTGTCACTTAAATCTTAAAATCCTTGATTCAAGAAGTACACAATTTTTATTGCATCTCAATCACTAGATGATCAGTTCCAGGAAGATTCAATTTAACCTCTTCCAT
The DNA here is from genome assembly GCA_019925795.1 of Dendrobium chrysotoxum. NCBI lineage: Eukaryota > Viridiplantae > Streptophyta > Magnoliopsida > Asparagales > Orchidaceae > Dendrobium > Dendrobium chrysotoxum. Next base: position 24,899,111 of record CM034298.1, on the reverse strand, counting down.
ACAGCTTAGAAAGCATTAAATAGTGCTACAACTAGTAATCTCAGAAAGGTCAAGTATCTTAGGAAGACATCAATCAAATTCACTTAAGTTGAAGGAGATCACTGAAATATTTTTCACTGTTCAACTTGAAATAAAAACATCAATAACTCTATACCAAATCATAGAAGATCACATATGAGAGAACATACATTTGACATATGTAACAATCACTAAGAAAGATAAAGCGATATAATTAGTGAAAAATAAAAATACTATTCAATCTCTACAATCTCATCATCACTAAACAAGGTCTTCCTTAGCTCATTTTCAATTCAGCTCCATCATAATATGAAGGAGAGTCATCAGAAGCCTGGTTGGGTGTTAACCCTTCAACTTTAACTCCGGTCTTGCACTATACCAGGAGAACTCTTTTTAAAAAGCCTCGATTGAAGCCTTCATCAATGCACTGCTGCTCCAAAGCCTTCACTTCCACATCATATATGTGATTGAGAGCCTTTTGAATGTGATCATAGATAATAGACATAAAGGTTATGGTCATCTTAAAATCTTCGATAACTTTAAGAGATCTTGGTCCACATTCAACCCTAGATAGAGCAGTTTTTTTCTCGGCTATAAGATTTTGAAATCCCTTATTTTTCTCTTCAAGGGCTACTATCTTCTCTCCAGAGATCTGTTGATCCTTTAGAAGCTGATTGATTGTTACTTGCGCATCCACTAGGTCAATGTGGAGTCAATCTATCTATTAGTTCTGCGAAGAAGTAGAAGCCCCATGGTCGCCAACTCATCTATGCACTCAACCAACTATTCTTCTATTGCTCTCATCTCCTTAGTTTTATGGTCATACGTCCGCTTATACTCTCCTTGAAGATATTTCACCTTCATAAATTTGTTATTCCATTCATTTAAGAACTAAGTAAGCTCGACCATAAGATCCATGTGCCGTGATAGTTGAAATAATGAAGGGATATATATATATATAAGAGGAAATCCTAATGGATGCACAAAGAAAAAAGAAAAAAAAAGAAATTACTACTCACCAAGTCATCAGCTCGGTGACGGCCAACACCTCGATGGTTCAATACATCCTCTAGAATATACCACTTGGCAAAGAAGGAGCTGGGGGGAACTTTACTGGTGCTCACTGAAGTCCCCTCTAATTTCTTCCTCATGGATATAGCCTGAGGATCATCGCCCTTCGCTTGTCACTTAGGAGCAACCTTTGAAGCTGGGGCAGGTGGCTCTTAAACTCTAGTTCACTTCTTCAACATTATTGCATTAGACCTCCCAGTTTGAATAGACAACCCAACTTTAAATAGAAATTCTTCTTCTATATATTTGTTCAAGTAAAAAACCTCTTATAGAAGATGTTCTATATTAGGAATGTTGAGAATCATTATTATGTCTTCTTTTCTAATATGTAAAGGAATGGGCAGATCATTCATCTTCCCCCATTTCTCTATAAGACCCCAGTCATTTCTTACAAAAAAATGCACTGGCCTAGCTCTTAAAAGGATCTCAGGTATGAATATCCAACCATTTGGATCTGAATGTTATACGTCCCTATGCATCATAAGTAAAGTGGCCCATCTGTGAAAGGTATTCAGGCATCAGAATGGCCACTCAATCTCTATAGAGGGAAATTAGTCCCATTGTCACTAACATGGCTCTGTATAAAACTGGGAAAGGCTTACTCCACATATTGCAAAAATATTGATCAGCTCCATAGGAGGTGGAAATCACAGCCCCGCTCATAGACTAGTCTCATAAATGATCAAGTATCCTAGAGGAGGAAGGCACGCCCGATCAGATCTTCTAGGGGCTATCACCACAAGGTTGCTGGGAAAGTGGAACTTCTTATGGAGAACAATCAGGGAGTCACCAGTAATAGTGGACACAGCATCACCGGCCTTTGCTGCCTCATATGGCCTCCTCTCTCCTTCAATCTAGGCAGCAAGACATGGAGTTCCGTTGGTCGTTGGATCTCTCAAAGAAGGGTGATCACCTATCATAACCTCTGTATTGGGAGGGACCGTATAGTTAGATAGGGGATATCACTTATCTAAAATAGGTGAAAGCCTCCTGTATAAGAAGAGGTTTGAAGGGGAGAAGGGAGGACGAACGAGGAGATTCCTTCTATGCAGAGAGGGGCCTTGACTTGGACTAGAGATTCCGCCAGAACAGGTCTAAGTGAATGCCTCAACTAGAAGAAAGGAGAAGAAGGGGAGTGCAAGAAATTCATACCCTTGGGGGGGGGGGGGGGAGTATTTATATGCTGGAGAAGTTAAAAAAAAGAAACTACCGATCGGTTAGCTGTACCGTCTGCTAGCCGCAGTTAACCGGGTGCACTTGACATACGACCAGGAGCCACACTGCAACATTGTGGGCAGGCATGCGAGCAGCTAGGTAGGTACACAGTGGGTAGCTCGGTGGTAGCGCAGCTGCGGTAGTGGCGGCCGGTAGTGGCTAGTCCTTCTTGACACATTTTTGGGCCCAATTTTTGGACCAGAAAGGGCAAATGGGACGTTTCTATGGTCTCTGGGACCATTGCTTGACATCCCAGACTCAATTTTGGCACTTTTAAAGTTATTTGGGACCTCTACAATAAGATTATTTTTGAATTTCAAATTACATCAAAAAAAATTTTTAGGAGCTATAATGCATATTTTTGGACTTCTGGAGCTTCAACGTCTGAAAAATAGGGGGTTAACTGATATATCATTAAAAAATTATGATTAGAAGGTTGGAAACTTCCCAAATTAAAATTGGGAGCATCCAAACTCCAATTTTAGCAAACTTATAGTCAAACTGAATGTCTCAAAAATATGAACCTAACGACACCAAGTTTAACTTAATCCACACCCAAATGAGTTTAAATTAAAGACTCGAAGCATTATTAGAAAGTTTAAACCATAATTTTGATTACCAAACAGTTTCCAAATGTGACATGCTTGTAGTTGAATCGAGCAACTCGATAAGACAAATCTAAAGAGCCCAAGATCACTAAATTCTATTATCGCTAAGGTATTTGTCCAGTAAACAGTTAATGATCAAGGGAATCAACATCGGTCGTCCATGCAAACCACTCCCAAAATACCCTTGATCTTCCTTCTATTTATTAGTTATGCCACTCTAGGAAATCTATAAATCAACCCCTCACTTCCCATGGAAGGGGAACCTGAGCAAGGAAGCAAAAAACTACCGATCGGTTAGCTGAATCGTCTGCTAGCCGCAGTTAACCGGGTGCACTTGACATACGACCAGGAGCCACACTGCAACATTGTGGGCAGGCATGCGAGCAACTAGGTAGGTACACAGTGGGTAGCTCGGTGGCAGCGCAGCTGCGGTAGTGGCGGCCGGTAGTGGCTAGTCCTTCTTGACACATTTTTGGGCCCAATTTTTGGACCGGAAAGGGCAAATGGGACGTTTTTATGGTCTCTGGGACCATTGCTTGACATCCCAGACTTAATTTTGGCACTTTTAAAGTTATTTGGGACCTCTACACCCAAGATAAGATTATTTTTGAATTTCAAATTACATCAAAAAAAATTTCTAGGAGCTATAATGCATATTTTTGGACTTCTGGAGCTTCAACGTCTGAAAAATAGGGGGTTAACTGATATATCATTAAAAAATTATGATTAGAAGGTTGGAAACTTCCCAAATTAAAATTGGGAGCATCCAAACTCCAATTTTAGCAAACTTATAGTCAAACTGAATGTCTCAAAAATATGAACCTAACGACACCAAGTTTAACTTAATCCACACCCAAATGAGTTTAAATTAAAGACTCGAAGCATTATTAGAAAGTTCAAACCATAATTTTGATTACCAAACAGTTTCCAAATGTGACATGCTTGTAGTTGAATCGAGCAACTCGATAAGACAAATCTAAAGAGCCCAAGATCACTAAATTCTATTATCGCTAAGGTATTTTTCCAGTAAACAGTTAATGATTAAGGGAATCAACATCGGTCGTCCATGCAAACCACTCCCAAAATACCCTTGATCTTCCTTCTATTTATTAGTTATGCCACTCTAGGAAATCTATAAATCAACCCCTCACTTCCCATGGAAGGGGAACCTGAGCAAGGAAGCAAGAAGAGAGATCAGAGATCGCTCTTTCCACCTAGCTCCTCCTCAACCACCGCCCGGACTTCCACCGGACCACCGCCTAAGATCGGACTTTCGTTGAACCTTCGCCTGATGCCAGACTTTTGTCGAACTAGCGCCTGACGCCTGACTTTCGTCGAACCACCGACCGATGCCAGACTTCTATCGGATTACCGTCTCATACCAAACTTTCGCTGGACCACCAACTAACACCCAGACTTCCACTGGACCACTAAGTGATGTCTGGACTTTCGTTGGACCACCAATTGCCAACCAAACTTCCTTCGGACTAGTGACTGATGCCTGGACTTCCACCAGACCACCGCTTGACGCTAGATTTCCACCAGATCACCAACTGACATCAGACTTTTGCTCGACCAAAAGTTGCCGGACATATGCTTGACCTCTATTTGTCACTAGATTTCAACGAGATGGTTAATTATTATAATCTGATCACCCTCAAGGATGATTCAGTTAACTATAATCTACTCCAATACTGGTGAAATTATTTCAACTGGGCATAGCCCCGTAATTTTTCCCCTTTTTAGGGTTTTCCACATAAAAAATCCTATGTTCTCTATTTGTGTGCTGGATATTTGTACAATGCTGAGACATAAAATTCTAACTCTACCACCGCTATATTCTAGCCCGTAATAAGTGTCAAGCCATCATTATCTCTATCAATATTTACAAAGATCAATTTCTTAATTAATACATTTTAAGTATGAGTAAATCTTATTTTGTAATGATCTTAACATATTTATTTATGGACTTTATGGATAGATCTCTTTTTACAATGATCATAACATATTTATTGATGGACTTGTGTGGGATTTTAAAAGCCTCAAGTGGAATTATAGTAGAGAAGACTCAAACTTGAGTTTTTGGAGGAAGAAGATGAAATATATTGTATTTCAGAAATAAAATTCATAGAAAAATACATAATAGAATTAACATTCATGAAAAAAAAAATTTTAATTTAAAGATTGCTAAATTGTAATGATTAAGTTAGTGTTAACATTTAAAATAACATTTGAATAAAAAACTAAAAAAATTATTAGTAAGTTTTGATGGTTATTAATCATAGAAAGTTATTATTAATTCAAATATCAACACTCAAACTCATCAACACTCTATAAAAATAAATAGCATATTTTTTTCATTTCAAGCCACTCAAACACATCCAAACATAGGCTGAAGATGAAGTAGAATGATCTCATATAAGTTTTTATAATATGAGTGGTTGAATAATAGTTGTTACAATGAAATGTTACTATGGCAACATACAATTTTAATATTTATTATAATGAGGTTTTTTGTAATATAATTTTTTATGCCTTTCTTGGCATGGTAGGATTGAAGGCCATGGTCATGGTGTCACCCAACAGCAATCGTACATGTCATTCTTGATGTGGCAAGCAGGCTAAGACTCTTTGTATTTTTCCAAAATGGGAGAGAAGCCAGGAGGTTGCTAGATTTTTCATTGACAGGATACCTGTATGAAATAACACCATTTGATTTAAAAATAAAATAGAAATCTATCTATTTTCTTCAACAAATTTTCCAATAATATCTAATATCTTCATATTATATATAGGCTATATTATGGATATTAAAAATCAAGGAAGTTGGATGTATAACCGATTGGCGTGATGACGAAAGACATTAGCAGTTGAGTTTATTAATGGGGTGAACTTTTTCATTCAGATAATGAAATAACTGCCCAACTTCATCTCAGATGAAAAGTTTTGATGTTTATATTCTAAATATAAAAATTAAGTACACCTAAGACCAGATGATGTATTTGTTGATCTATACTGTAGAGGGTTCATGCCAGAATATTGGTATTAGGCTTCTCATGGTGAGTATGAGCCATATTTTGTTTCTTGATGCAGCCAGTCTATAAATTTTAATATAGCAAAGGAAGAAAATATCTTATTGTCTTAGTTCATGGTGTAACTGGAGCACAATTTAAATAATATACAGAAGAGTTACCAAATAATAAGGTGTAGAATTTTTATGATTTATTGTATGCTGCCCAATAACCAATATGGAAGGGGTGCACCGCTCACTCAGAGTTATCTATTACTGTGAAGATGTTAAGCATTAAGGCATAATATAATATCCCCTATGAATGTTTTAATCAATTCATTGGGCTACTTAAGGAAACCAACTCGACAAATAACATAATTCCTATAAATTTATATCAGACAAAGAAGTTAGTTTACAAACTTGATTTGACATACACAAATATAGATATTATGTAAATGGATGCATGTTATACTATAAAGATGATTTATCAAAGATTGCATGCCATTATTATAATGTACTAAGATTTAAACTAAAATCTATGATGAATAGAGAGCTATAGGAAGTACAAGTTAGTAGGATATTTTACTTACCAATAATTCCTTGATTATAATGGTTATATGCATCCATGAGATTTGCTACACATATGAGATGGCATAATAAACGTATCTCATAAGAAAGTGTTATTATACATCCATCAGAAGTAGAGGCATGGAAATACTTTGATCGTACACATCCCCCCCTTCACCACTGAATTAAGAAATATAAGATTAGGTTTATGCATAGATGGTTTTACTCTATTTAGCCAATCTAACTCCTTACTTATGTTGGTCTGTAATACTCACCCCTTATAATCTTCCCCCAGAGTTGTGTATGACTACTCCTAACATATTTCTGACGCTTACCATTTCAGGGCTACATAATCCAAAAGTAAAAGATCGATGTATTCTTATAATTATTAATTGATGATTTAAATTTATATGGGAAGAGAGAGTAAGTATATATAATATCTCCACCAAATAAAACTTCATAATGAGGGCAGCATTACTTTGAATAATTGGTGACTTTCCTGCGTATGGTATGCTCTCAGGTTAAAACATTTCTGGCAAGTTAGCTTATCAATATTATATGAAATATATAAAGCTATTCACTTTAAAGCATTGAGGGAAGAACACTCTGTTTAACTGTCACCGCATGTTCTTACCTACAAGTCATCCTTTCAAGCGAAATAAGGATGCCTTTTCTAAAATTAAATGGTGACGTCACAACCTCCTCCTAGATTAACTAGTGAAAAAAATATTTGAAAAAGGTTCATGCCCACAATAGTGGATTCTCTAATATTAGTTGATTATAAATTACCAGGGTATGGTGTCAATAATAATTGGACCAAGAAAAATATTTTATGGACATTTCCATATTAGAGGATAAACCTGATTAGACATAACTTGGATGTGATGCATATAAAGAAAAATATTTTCAATAACATTTTTAATACATTCATGGACATCAAAGATAAATCCAAAGATAATATAAAAGAAAGGATGGACTTAAACGAGATTTGTAGGAGGAAAGTTTTAGAGTTGAAGGATGGTAAAAATGGAAAATTTCTCAAACTAAAAGCTTCTTTCACCTTGAATTTTGAGAAGAGACGAGCAGTTTATGAATGGGTGAAGACTCTACAGGTACCTGATGGATATTCTTCCAATATAAGAAGATGGGTTGACATAAGATCTTGGAGATTATTAGGATTGAAAAGTCATAACTGTCAAATTTTTATGAAATGTTGACTACTAACTGCCTTTAGTTTTTTGCTAGATTAAATTTTAAAGCCCTTGATTGAAGTAAGTATCTTGTTCAAGGATTTATGCTCTTTAAAACTAAATGTAGAGCTCTTGATTCATATGGAGCAGCATATCCCTTTCATTTTGTGTAAACTTGAGAATATATTTCCTCTAGCATTTTTTGACTCTATGGAGCATCTACCTGTGTATTTATCATATGAGGCTATAATAGGTGGACCTATTCAATATCGATAGATCTATCCTTTTGAGAGATATTTAAATAAACTTAAGAAGACTACTAAGAATAAAGCACATCCCGAAGGCTCAAATTATGAAGCATATTTAATGTACGAGATAACCCCATTTTGCTCATATTATTATGACACAACATTACAATCAAGTAGGAGTAATGTACCTCAAAATGTGAGTTATATAGATTCATATAAATCCTCAAATTTATCTATATTCAACAGAAGTGGTGAACCCATAGGAGCTAGTACCATATGTTATTTGACTGATAAGGAGATGAGAACTACCACGTTATATGTCTTGCTTAACTGTGATGAAGTTGAGCCATATCTCGAGTAAGTATGACTTAGCTTGTTCATATATTTATTACTCACAAATCCTAAACCCTAAATTTTATAGGAGTTTTATTAATAGTTTGAGTACATCAATACCAGTAAAAGTCCAAAAGATAGTCGAAGCAGAATTCCCTAATTGGTTCAAAAATATGGTATATATTTTTACTATTCATTTCTACTAATTTTTCTTAATTAGTTAACACTATTGTTAATAAATATGCTAATAATATACTGGATCTACCAATTATGTGCACTCTTAAGGAAGTGATTTGTAGTATCATGGGCTATTAGATCTAGCTTGGGGACCAAATAGATTAATGAAATATTAGTTAATATTTTTGAGTAATAGCTATAAATTCCAAACTAAATCTTGGTGTGAAGGTAGGAAGATAGATAATTCTAGTGTTTGTGTAAGAAAGAACACCCATACAGGTAATGATTCTGATTAATATGGGTATTATAAGAAATATTATAGTTAGAATCTCCTGGTCACATGAATAATATATATCTATTTAATTATGACTGGTTTGATCCAGTACAAAATAAATGTACAAGAATACATCCACTTTATGGTATAACAAAAGTAAAGTGGGGTAGGAGATATGTAAAATTTGACCCATTCATCATTGCTAGCCAGGTAAGCCAAGTCTATTTTGCTAACGATCCAAATAGATTATGAGGCAAACAAGATTGGCTCATAGTTATGAAGACCAAACTAAGGGGAGTAATTGAGAAAACCACATAAATACCACTAAACATTAAAGAGATTTAATTTCAAATTTAAAATATCTTGCTAACCATGTGGACAATCAAATTACAACTAATGAGAATGAGTTGTAGTTAGAAGAAGTATATTTAAACATAGAGGAAAGTCATGATAAATCTGATAGTGGTGTAGATATTTCATTATATGAATGTGAATCAACAAATGATGAGTAAATATAAGATAAATGATTTTTAACAATTAATTATGAATCAATAATTTATATTAACAGTATGATTTATTTAAATAGTATGGCAATAATTAGTTTATTTATTTTGTTATTGTTCTACTTTATTTATTTAATTGCTGATTTATTTTATATTAAATATTTGTTAAAATTTATGTTACTAATATTTCTTAAATTTTTTTACAGATGGCTTAGGTGATGAGCATCACAGAGGATTGATCAAAAATATATTTAGAAGGTGGAATAAGAAGATAATTAATGACCCACCCAGTAGGACAATATGTACTAAGGGGTCTCTTCATCTCAGCTTGCCACTCAAAGTTAGTCTAGCCCACCTTTACCTACTCCGTTAGCCAGTAGCCCATAGTTATACTCACTAGACCCCCGCTTTCCTTTACCAGATGCCATGTACAATACTCTCTTCTACCCTTATTACCCACCCCCACCTTCTAATGGAGGCCCTCCCACTTATCCATATCCATAATATATCCGCCATACTATCCCCCACCCTTCTCAGCTTGTTACAAGTGAGCCTTTTACCCCAGCAGCAACAGAGTAGACGATAGAGGGTCGCATGTTGATTGAACCTGATGGTGATACATACATACTTATTATATTATTAACATATAACTAAAATTGATTAAATTTTTTTAAATATATTTTGTGCAGGTTTCACCAGTCAAAATAACCTATGTGTAAAATACAAGACATAATATGGAGTAGGTATGATGCACATTATACTTCTTGGAAAATATTCCTGAAAGAAGTATGAGATATGTGGTTTAGAGAGTTTGAGGTTAGTTATTGGTCAAATATGTTTTATATTATATCTTTTTCTTAAATTAATAAAAATATATATTATATATTCTATATTTTGAAATATAAAAAGATTTTTATTTGCTACCCCAATATAATAATAAAATTAGAAATAATTTTTAGAAGCATGGGTCTACTAGGGTATAAGACATGTTTATAGATATTAGAAAGTTAGGTGAGTGACCACTCTGGATTGGTGAGAGTGTATGGGCTGAGCTGACCAGTGATTGGGGTAACCAAAATTATACCAGGAGGAGGGACTAGAAAAGATAGAATATGGCTTGTGATGTTGGGGGCATGGGTAGTTCCCTTCATACTGGGGGCTCAGTTCCATATACTGAGCACATGTAACATTTGGTAAAAATTTTTAAAAGATTTTAATAATTTACTTAGATATGAATACTAATGTAGGTCTATTATAGAAATATGTACTGGGTAGAGAACCAGTCATTATTGAATTACATAGTCATACTCACAGGAGGCAGGAGGACTAGTAATGGGTAAATTGGTTATATAAGTTTATAGATTTAATATTTTTAATGTCATGTGTAAATTGCTTAATTTTTTATTAACTTTTATAGGACGAGTATACATAGCTTTGAGAGAGCTAGGGAGGCGCAAGTGAGGGTTCTTCTAGTGGATCAACAAAATATTATGACTATCACACTTGGTTGTAAGCGATAGGAGGAATGCAACACGTCAGGGTTTATGGTTTGGGCTTGCAAACCTATGCATACGAGGGGAAGACATCTGGTGGCTCTAGCTCCTCATCAAGTACCCAGGAGTCGTTATATAGCCAACAGGTTGCTACCCTTACAGCCAAGCAAGAGCAAGTCAGGAAATCACAAGCTGACTGGCAAGTATAGATGTAGATACAGATGCAACAAAGTTAATTGTTGGATGAACTGAGGAAAATGAGGGAGTAGTTCAGTGGAAAGAAGACAGTTTCAATAGAGAAGTAGACTGATTTTGAGTAGATGTTGTGTTTTTATTTTTGGACATCTGTTGTAATTTATTTTTGGATATTTGTATTATTTTAAACGAACGGATTTTAAGTTTCATTTTGAATTGTTTGGTGAATGGTCAATTAATTTGTAATGTATGTTTATGCATATATGTTTATGTTCAATATTTGGTGATGATTCTGATTAGATGTTTATGTTTGAATGATTAAAGTATTGGAATAATTTTATGCAGGTTGTGTTGTAGAAATAATTTGTATAAGAGAGAAGGCTATTTTTTTTATTTTTGTTATAGGTTTCCTGCATATTATCCATCCAAAAAAGGTAGATGATGAATTTGTATTGATGTTCTGACAGTACGTTTCTGCCCATACTTTTGATGGATTATATGCCGGATGTTTGCTGCGGTAACTATCCAAGGAATTCATTCGGCAAAATTTTCACCGATAAGAATAATGTCTATCATATATATGATAAAAGTTAGATAAATCAACAAAAAATGCATTTTTTGGTAGATTCAAGAGAGATATAAACCATAAAAGTTAAACCATAAAAAATAAGAGTAAGAGTATAGTTATTTACTTCAATTAGAACAAAATTATAATAGAACTAATGAAAAAAATACCTCAAAGAACTTTCGCTCTCTTCTCTCGCTCGTTAAACTCCCTTCTTCTCTCCACCTCCTTTCTTTCCTTCATTGACAAGCCAGCTGGATGAGGGGAGGGTTTATGGGATGGCAAGGATATTTAAATAAAAATTATTTTAGTGCCCAGCACCATGATGCATAAGATCCAATGATGTTGTACTGTTTGTTGACCTCAGTGTTACTGTATAACAGAGAGCTCAATAACGTGGCAGTAATTCCTATATCATTATGCTCTAAGCACGATTGTGCTTGCCAACCCAGTGCCATTTCACTTGTCAGCCCATCGCTGCAATGCTTCTTGCTTGATCAAAAATTCTTATTTTCCAAACAAATTTATTTTAAACTTTTGGGTTATTATAATCTCCCCACATTAAAAAAGTGTCATCCTTAATATTTTAATATTATTATGTGAGAGTATGCTTAAAATGAATGAAACCTATAACACATCAATTCAAATCAGTTTGTGAATAAAAATCCAGAATCTATATCTAAAATTATGTCAGAATCAACTCTAAAATCACATTAGAAACTTAACTTATAAAAATAAAATAAATTCATACTAGTTATATCAACAATCACATTAAGAATCTCTTTTATTAGTTCCAACTACCAGCTTCCAATCTGAACATGTCACTACCCATGTGCACGAAATGGGTATTATACCATTCTGTACCCAAAATAACCACACCTAAAACATTATCTGGTCATCCTATAATAGGGTCCCATATGTCTTCTCCCACACCGAATATATTGTAGATTATTCTTAACAGTTGCTTTCATAATCTTCCCATTCCTTTTCTTACTAATTTCACCCATTTTCTTATAATTCAGACTATACTATTTTGCCAATTTATAACTAACCATATGGCCTATCATGTTAATAAACTTCACCATATTGTCAGACATAATTGAAAGTGTTTTAATATTGGGTTCAATCTTCTTTTCTTTTCCTTTTAGATCTATTTTCCAAATCAATAAACAAACCTCAAATGTAAAATAAATCCCTTAAAATAAAATAATCTACAAACCCTTTGAATTAATAAATTTATTAATAAAATATGCCAAATAAATTAATCAACACTACCTAATTCTACCTAGCTAAACATCGATCCTGTAGCTTTGGTTACAATATTATTCTTCTATTAACTATTTCTCTAATACCACTTTGTGATGCTCTAGAATCTAAATTGAAAGAGTTACACATCTTTCTACTTTTTAAACATCAACCATAACTCACAAGAAATAATATAAGCTATAAAATATAATTATATTACTATTTATGGCATATTTATATATCTAATAAGTTATTAAAATAATATATAATAGCCAATAACATACTACAAAAATAATATAAAAACTAAAAGTGGGAAAATAAAACTTAAGCTATCACTCATATTAGCCTCACTCTACAGGCTCTTAACCCTTACCTAAAATCATGTAAAAATCATATAATGAGCACATCTCCTAGCAAGTAACCAAAACTTAACACTGCATTTAATACAAGTCAAAAGAATTAATATTCTTGCTCTAATTCTATTCAATATCTACCAATAAGCTATCAATATGAATAATAAGAAAAATATAAAATTAAATCAATCAATAATAATTGATGTAAAGTAAAAGAAGCCTAAATTTCCTATCAGTTATATTTATGTTAATGGTTCTATTATTTGCTTCTATCATTATGCCATGCCATGTGAGTATTGCTATATCAATGTACTTTATCAATATGCTCCTCAGTGTCCTATATCAATATGTATATCAATATTTCTATCATATGTTATGTAATGTCACATCAATGTGGGTTTTATCAGTTCTACGTTAGTTTTATCTATCAACAAGTTCAATCAATTCATATACTATCATGTAAATATAGACATGGCTACAATTATGAATAGTATAGTAGTACATCTAGCTTTAATATGGCATTTCCAAAATCTTTAATGCCTATTGACCAGTAGGTCATCAATCTTTAGTTTAAACCCAAATGTTAACTAGTTAGTCATCAATCTTTATCTTACCATCATTAGTCATAAATCTTAAATTAGTTCATAGGTGACTTTCAATAAATCATTAATAGTTGTCACCCTCTACCCATCTGTGCAATTCAGTCAATCAATTAAAAGCTACACCAAGAAATATACTATAACCTTTATTTTAAGGAAAGTCCATCAGTCCACCCTCTTCTATAGGGTATTATATTTTAAGAGCCAACCCGTATTAACTATAATGTTAATAATAAGCCTTCCTTACTTATATGCCAATACCAAATTTATCTTATATCAGTGATATCATTTCCTCAATATAATGTCAATATTAGGTGTGAAATGAATTAATTTATGAAATGCAAGAAATTCTACACACTATGTATTAACTTCAGAAAATCATACTATTAATTTACTCAATAAAAATTACTATATAGTCATAATATTCATAAGAATCATGTTCATTACATACAAAAAGTTATATGGTGAAAGTTAGGTAACTCAAGAGAAAATATATTTTAGGTATATTCATAAGAGATAAAATTATAGAAGTCAAAACCATCAAAAATAGGTGCAAGAGTATAATTACTTACTTCGATAAGAATAAAATTTGTAATAGAAGTAATGGACCACCCCAAATCACTTCTTCCATCTTCTATCTCTCCTCCACTCTCTCCCTTCTTCTCTTCTCCTTCTTTCTTTCATTCCCCAGTAAGCCAAATGAATATGGGGAGGGATGGTGGAATGGAAGGTATATTTAAATAAAATTATTAAAAAAATTATTTTAGAGCCCATCACCATGGGGTGTAAGATTCAGCACTATTATGCTGCATTCCACCACCTAATTTACTACATAATAGAAAGCTTGGTGCCATGATGGTAATTCTTGGCATAGCAATGCTTTAAGCATCGCTATGCTTGTCATCCCAATGCCACAACATTACCTACTGGATTAGAATTTTATCTTTTAAAAACAAATCTATTTTAAATTTTTAGGTTATTATATATACCACATCAAAGGAATTTTGATCAATTATTTGATTGATGGATCTTTTGTAGGTAAACTTTACCAAGGCTAAAGGTTTATGTTGACCCTCAATATATATCCCATAACTAGTTTGAGTGTATCCAACTAGATCAATAGTCAACCAAAGTAAAATAATGTGTGGTTGGTATGACATGCTCTGAGACTATGCAAAATCATTTGAGATGATGTCCACTTGTAAAATGAACACCAATACATTTAGAATGTCAAAACTAGTGAAGAGGCCCCTTTCATGAAATGGAGAACAATGAGTGCAATATTGTGCAAACTTATCCAAACAACCTCTAATAGAAAAGGACTACAATGTTGCATTCAAAATGTTGGAATTACCCAACGAGAATCTCTAGCAATCAAATTGGGCAAAAGTAATTATAAATGAAAAACAACTAGTGCAACATTATGTGAAGTTGCCTAAATGATCACCATTCACAAAATGGATTGTCCTATTGCATCTGAAATGTTAAATCTGATGCCCACATTGGCAAGGTGCCTACACAAGAAAAATAGCAAAAAAAGTTTACCGACTCATAAAATTAGGCAAAATCTGATGCACATGAGTGATGAAATTTTAGCAAGCAAATTAATATACATTTAAAACTATTTTTTTATTTATTAAAAATATAAATTAATTTTTATGATCTTAATATTTTAATATTAAAAGAAAATAATAAAAATTTAAATTCTAAAATCATAAGTTATATCTAATCTATCCTTTTTATTATAGACAAAAGGATGAATCTATCCCTTTTTTGTAAGCTTAAACACTCATTCACCTTCATATCCGCTCTAAAAATAACCCAGCTACCACCCTCACCTAACACACACAAGAACCAAACACTCGGTGCCTAAAGACTAAAAAATGTACTACATAGACCTAAAGACTAATAAAAATACATCCAATGTAAGCAACAAACATACAGAACTATGCACTCAAAATGTTATGTAAATAACAAAAAAGAATAAAAATGTGGTTAGTGACCATAACAAATATAGAACTTACAAGAAATAAAATAAGACTAACTACCTTGCTTTGAGCACGGATAAAACCACTCTAAAAACCCAAAAACTCACAACACTAAACTTGAACGGTCTTGGAAGTGCGTGAAATAAGCCTTCCCATACCCTTCATATTTATAGGGTGGAAGAATCCCATGTGGGTATGCATCATCAATAAAATAATATTACAATAATAAAAAGTATAAAATGTGAATAATGTGACCATTATTCTTCCCGATATTGTCTTCGCTTCCACTAAACTTGCTACCCTCTTTCATGAAAATGGATAGAAGGCAATCTTTAAAAACACTTAAATTGCAAAATATATGTATAAAAATCTGAATTTGTATAGCAATTACTTTCACAAATTTTACAAAACAATTTAAAAATTTTTATGTGTAAAGTCTCAAAATTCATGTAAGGATAGGGAATGTGAATAAAATAATCAAATCAAGATATTTTGCGGTCATATGCATGCATCACGAGGAAATCTCTAAGTTACACAAAAATACCTCATGAAATGTGCTAATATATTTAATGCATTGGATGTCACACACATGTTTGTATGTGTGTACTTAAATTGTGAAAGTATGCGACATATGTATACTAAAAATTGCATCAGAAAGTAAACCCTTTTGAAGATAAAATGTCTACATATGCTCTGACAAGCATGATGAATATGCAAACATAATGCCCGAGAATGCTGCATGTATGTCAAAAATATATATTCTATTTTTAAATTTCAAATCACTTAAAAATGAAAATTTTGCATGTGCTCTGATGAGTGTGATGAATATGTAAGTGTGACATATGAGAATGGTTCAATTTAAAAAGAAATGATAAATAAATTTTAAATTTCCTGCAATGAAAAGTGCAAAATTACTTTGATAGATGCATCATGCATTAAACTTGTGGATACACATTGCTAAGTTCTTTTAAATTGTAAGTGTATCATGTAAATGTACCAAAAAGAATGCCAACATAATTAGAGTATGCGAATGCACTAAAAAGTAAGTGTACTATACAAATGCATAAAAAAAACATACTCATTATTTAAAAATGGGTACTGCATGTTTTCAATAAACATGCCAATCACGCAAACATAAATATTAGAGAATTCTATGTGGGGTTAAAAGTGAGCTAAAAAAAAATATTTTCAAATCAAACATTTGCATTTGTTCTGACAATTGCACAAACACCCAAATGCTAGATCTAAGAATATTACATTGGTTAAATATGAACTCAAATTTTAAGTCCAATCCTCCATGTTGAATGGATTGGAGTCGACAGGACATGGATTGATAAGTAAATATACAATTACAAAGTCTATCAAGATATTTAATTTTAAGTTCACATTGGCCCTTCAAAGCTCCTTTAAAGAGAAATCATTATAAAAGTACAAGCTTTCAATTTTGATAGTCACACAACTCAGAAATTAATAATTGAAGTTGATCCTTTATTAGCAAACAAATAGAGTTGATAAGGTTCAAACACTGAAGTAAAGTTTTTTAAAAACATTAATAATGGCTAGGTTGATAGGAAATCTTAAATAGAGGGGACAATTTAATTTTAAAAATGCCCTCAAATTTCAAAGTTATCCATTTGGACCAACATTTTTAATAAAGCTAAATTTCAATATTTATTAAAAGTTAAATGCTTAAAGCGGCTTTAATCACTACAGGAAAATGGTTGATTTCCAACAACCATTTCCATAAAAAGTTGGCCAATTTCTTTTGGAATTACACATTTTTGGCAGATTTTTGAAGAATAAATTTTCATCAATAAAATGTGAGTGGGAAAATAAATGCCAAAGAAAAGATTCCACTAAAAACATTTCGAGCAGAATTTGCTGTTGAAAAATAAAAAATGGCAAAATTTTAAAAAAAATGGCCAACCTTCTACCCGCTCGCGCTCGCAACCGCCCGCTGCCCTTGTATAACTGCCCTTCTGACCACCGGCCAACTCTAGTGACTGCCCACGTGCATCTACCACTATACCCTTCTTGGGCTGCTGCTCACACCCATGATTGCCTGCTCGGCTAGTGCCCTTGAATACGTGAGTGTTCGAACCCTGCTCCTTTGGGAGGAAATCTTACGCCCACCCACTCGACCGTGAAGCAAAGTTTGTAAAAATTATTACTTTTTTTATTTAAATAATAACTTGTTGAATATTAAGATTAATAATTAATTAAAAAAGTATTAGTTAATTAGTTAATTTCAATCATTTAAAATTATAAGTTTATTTAATTTAATTAATTAGTTAATTCTTTAATTAGTTAATTTAAATTAGTTAATATTATTAGTTTTTTTAAATTAGTTAATTATTTAATTCTTCTTTTTAAATTATAAATATTCATTTATTTTCCTAAAAATTTTGAAGTCCTTCAAAAAATTCATTTGAAAATAGTCAAAAATATTTTATCAAAAATCTACCAAAAATATATCAAAAGTCTGCTATATCAATCCATTGAAAAAACTGTCAAAAATATGCTAGAATTTTCAGTATAAAATTTCCACCAAAAATTTTTACCAGTAACTAGCTTTTTTCCTATAGTGAATCACCCAAAACTTTGAGTAAAATTTATATACCATTCATAATAATATTTTTAGAATGATAAATTTGTGAATAATTTTTTCCCAAAAAGAGAGATTATCTTGTTAAGAATATCACTAAGATTCATTCCAAAATGATCTCTCGCCAGTGAGGATGTGGCACATATCTTCTTAGTGATGATTTTATCACCGAATGGCAACATAGGTAAATAGTTATAACTAGGGTCCTCTGACCAAGTGATGCTATTATGAAGTGGTATCACTAAATTATTATTTTGGTCAAAACTCATATGTTCCCTAATGACTCAAAACCCTTGAGTAATGAAGCATAGGGTATACTTAATAGGGCATAAAACCCTCTTTAAGATAAGTTTCAATTAAATTTATCCTCTTAAATAGACATCCTACCGAAATTTATAAGGTACCCTTAGATAAAGTAATCCATATACCACAAAAGATTCTCCAGACAAGTTAAGGTGACTACTTCCTTGACCAGTACACTAAAAACAATGATATCCTGAGATGATGGAACCATGGGACCTTAATTGAGTTTTTCATTATTCCCCCACAACCTAGTTTAAGTATACAATGGTAAGCCTTAAATCCAAAAATCCAAACTCTAAAATTGATGCTACAACATCCTAGGTACTTAGTACCTATCTAATGACTAGCCTTAATTGACAGTTGTCTCTTATTATTAGGATGGGTAATTAATTATAGGGGCTCATGCCTATAAACAATCTAGAACTAGATCATGCAACCCTTACAAAATGAGGGTAAAATATCAGGTAGTATTTAATCTTTAATCTAATCATCCTTCTAAAAGTTTACCTCGATACATTCATCCACTAAACTCTTTACAAAAGAGGGCGCTTAGGAGTTGGGGCATGGATTTTTAGAGCCTACTGATTTTTTGTGATTCTACTTGGGAAGATTTTTCTTTTCATCTTTAGTTAGTTATACATAAATTATAGAAGCATCAAATTATAATAAGTTAACATTTGAAGTTATATTTAAAAAATATCTCAATGAACTCATTAAAAAAGGTCTAACAATAGTGCAATCATATAAAATCCTTTGCTTTTACTATCTTGTTATGTTAATATCTATATTGTGAAAGTGTAGGAAAATATAGAAAATTTTGATTATAAATCCCCATCTTTTATGTATGCATAAGATCTCTAAATAGCTTCCCAATCGTTACTTAGTTATTATGTGGAGCCAATATCTAGTTTGTCATTGTCATAATCAATAACATTGCAAACTATGGTGCAACCATCAAGTTTGGTGGGTTATAATTAGCCACTTCCACTACAAATGTTACTGTCATTCCTATCCATGACATAACCACCTAAAGGCCTATCAAGAGGCCTAATTTTACTGAAACCACTACATAATGTACACACTTATCAGTGCTGTGAGTACAACATGAACAAAAGCTACGACCACTAAAGTAGTCCCTAAAAGAGGATCTTAGTCTTTAAATGGATGTCCTAATTAGAGATCCGAGCTTTGAAAAGCGTTGCTACTAAGAAAAAAATATCTTAGGTTTCCACAAGTATTACTTCTTTGTCTACCAAATCATTGTCACCAAGAATCAATGATCATTATCTTTTCTCATAGAGATGAATGCCATTTATGAGGGAAAGGATGATGATAAACATTAAATTGTGAGCTCAGCAATTACATCCATTACTCATGCATCATTTTTGTCCCTTGCTTTAGAGTAGGAATCAATCATCACCACTTGAAATTTATTCATAAATCTGACATGCATAAATAGGAACAACTCCACTAATGAGGTTAAATAGTAATTTTGGTCTCTTTTTTCCCTCAAGCCCTAGCTCCTAAGAGAAAAAACTTGAAACCCTATCTATCAAAGTACATAAAGTTCTGAAAGTTATAAAGCAAAAATAATTAATCAAGAAAAGAAGTACTAAATTCTTCTTATTGTAAGGGTTGAGAGGCACCTCAGAGGCAAGCTATCATCTATTATGGTGGGAAAAAAAAAGGAATTCAAGTTTCATAAGTTGAGGGGTGTGTGATGAGGGCAGTGGAGTGCACTTTTGAATTATAAAAATGTTTGAAGCTCTATCTCCCCTAAAAAATACTTAGGTTTTCTTTGATATATAAAATAACAAACCCCATGTAATATACGCAAGTATACATGCTGAATCAAGTAATAAAGTGATAGAGTAGAGTGTCAAACCCACGAGGTTGTGTACTTTCAAGTAATCAATTACTACTATTTACTCTAATTATAAAATTATCCTTCTAAAATAAAAATGTTGGTTGTGGAGATTCAATCATTGAATAAAAATAGTAAAAAAATGGATACAATATTTAAATAAAGTGTTTTATATTGGTGAATATAAATTGTGTATCTTTCCTAATGTAATTCTTATTTATAATGTGATTCAAAGTATATGTATGCCTAGATCTCTATTGAGCTTGTAGGGGTGAAAAAGATATCTGCTAACATCCTACAGTTTTAGCATCTCTTAAAGAACCTAGCATATTTTACATCCTATGTCTAGGTATACAAATATACTATTTCAATATTCATAGTTGTTCTTATATTCCTCTATCAAAGCCATACTTCACACTATAATTTAACTACACATGGCTACTATGTGCATTAAATAAAGAGCATGATAATATTGAAAATATCATTTAACTTTATAGACCAAGAATCTTTATTAGTAGTTAATATGTTCTCTACATCATCTATCTAAAATTAAAGAATTAGCCAGATATGGAAGAAAATATAAGCAAACTCATTTTCATCAAAATCATAGAAGAACAAAAATACAAGAGAATGATATCACCGTAGTATCACATAAATAACCTATGCTTAATAACTCTCTCCCATAGTTTTAAAGTATGACACATTAGCATATTTTCTCTATAATTCTCACACTTTGTGCATCACCTTTATTCTTAAAAGTAGGAAACAACATACTTCTTCTCCACTCATTTGGCATCGTTTTAGACTTTATATTTATATTGAAAAGTTTTGGAAGCCAATAAATCCTATCATATTCTAAGCATTTCCACACCTCTACATTAGGTCCAACCACTTTTCCACACTTTATATTGTTTAACACCTCTCTAAATTCAATTTTACTAATACAATAATAAAAACAAAATTCTCTATTTTTATTTAGGATGCTAAGGTCACTAAAGTTAATCATATTATCCTAATCTTCATTAAAAACCTTATCAAAATATCTCATCCACCTTTGCCGAATATCCTCTTCTAATAAAAACACTTTTTGATCTTCATCCTTAATGCACTTCAATTGAATTAAATCCATACTATTCTTATCTTTTTGTTTGTCAAGCTTATACATATAATTTTCACCATCCTTAATATCTAATATAGGGGTGTAAGTGAGCAGAGCTAGCTCGCGAGTCGGCTCGAGCTTTACTCATTTATAGGTCACAAGCTAATCTTATCGAGCTCATGAGTCGAGCTCGAGCTAGAACATGAGCTCATTTAATAAATGAGAGCTTGATGCGGCTCAGCTCGTGTGCTCACGATCCGGCTCAAATAATATTTAATTTTTTAAAAACTAAGTGATTACTATTTTTATTAAATTTATGGTTGTACTTAGTTTTTCAAACAATAGATTTTCAAAAAAAAGTTAAACTGTAGTTTTATTAGTTTCCAAAAACATATTTTATTAGGATATGTTGCAAGAAATGTTGCTATCTAATCTCAATGTATTAAATGCTTTATATAAGAGAAAATAAAAAAATGGTGTTTGTAGAGCCGCTGGACTCGGACCGCTGGTCTCGAACATGTGGACACCTTTTATCCAAGGGAATAAATAATAGATTGCATGGACTCGAGCATCTACAGTTCCACATCACACATAAACTCGAAGAGCTAGCCTTGACTTGGGCATTTGTAGTGTCAGTAGCTCACTGGCTGAGAACCAGGCAAAAAATTGTGAATGGCAGGCGGGAACCCAAATCGAGCGGCTCGATGAGATCATTTGTATGTCACAAGTTGAGCTCACTCTCGACTTGAGTTCGAGCTCAGTATTTGACTCACGAGTCGAGCTTGAAGTCCCCCTGACTTGATCTCGACTCGACTCGTTTACACCCCTCTTTTAATCTTTTATATAAAATAAATTCTTTGCATTGTATGCTATTACATTTTTTTCAATTTTGCAAGATTTCACATTCAAACCAATTTTTATTTTTTTATCTTTTCTTGCACATTTTAATTCCACCACCAACAATTTTTATGATTAGGTGCTTTTTCTTTTGATACTCGAAGCACATCCTTAACAACATTCTTAATATCAGTAGCTACTTTTTTCAACATAATATTAGTTTCCTCATGCATAATCAAAATTCTTTGAATCTTGAATCTTAATCTCAAAAATATTTTATTAGTGTTCTTTAAATGCCTCTATCTAATTCTAGGACAATATTTTACTTTATTTTTCATATTCTTCCCCTTCATCTTAAAGTCCAAACTAATAAGCTATGTTAGATACATAAATTTTTACTCAGAAAAACTTTATAATCTTTGTAATTTAAATAATCTATTTTTCTTATAAGAAATAATCAATCTACGTTATATTATATATATTCTTAAAAGTGATGAGGTTCTTCTCTCTTTTCTTAAATAAGGTATTAGAAATCACAAAATTATAAGCTAGAGCAAAATCTAATATGGTTCAACCAACTTCATTAGTTGATACAAATGTATAGCCACCATGAATGTTTTTAAAATTTTTTACCACTCTACTAACATGTTCATTTAAAACTCCTCAAATAAAAACTCTTTTTTTAAGAGGTTTATTTTGTATTAATCCTTCTAAGTCATTCTAAAATTTTAATTTTGAGCACTTATCTAAACTAACTTGAGCATAAACACTTGTAATGTTAATAAACTTATCATTAATAATAATATTTTAAATCCAAATTTTGTTCTCCAATTCTATTAATTTATACAAAATTATCTCTCAAAATTTTATCTATAATCGCACCACCATTTCTAGTATGTCTCCTGCCCAAATACCAATTAAAATTATAAACTAACAATCTCTTTAGCCTTCTCTACATCCCATTTAGTTTCCTGAATGCAAAGAATATTTATTTTCTTATAAATCATAATATCTATTAATTTCATTGATTTGCTTGTAATAGAACCTATATTTCAAGTTCCTATCTTAATACTAGTTTTATGGACTTGCTTATTTGTCCACATTCATCCATGATGTGGAAACCCTTGCTTATTTAACACTACTCCGGGGCTCTGGTGAGTGGCTCTAGCACATTTCCCACTAAATTCAGGGAATAATACAATGTGTCAATTTAGAGGAATGCCCTAATATTAAAATATTATATTAAAGGATTTATAAAAAGTAAATATGTTTAAAAAATTTTGCATTTGAAATACCCATAGACATAATGAAGAAGTCATTATTATACAACCAATTGTCTCATATTTATTATACTTATATATCCTCAAAAAGAAGATTGGTATACAATAGTAGATGGAGAAGTTGAATTTAGCGACAGGCAACCTCTAAAATAATTAGCCATATAAAGATAAACCTACACCTGAAGAGATGAAAGATGGTGCACATACTGCTGTGATGGATGAGTTAGAATAAATCAATTTGAGAACTAAGAAAAATCAATTTTATTCATTTATAATTTATTAGAGTATAACCTATGGTTTGCTAAAAAAATAAAGGTGGCAAGGCACTACCAATAATGCACCTAGATTTTTACATATGTAAAATATAGATTTAAATACGATTGCTTATTTTAATCTTTGAATATTTTGGATCTAGGATCTCTTTTGCAATTTGTTATAATTTGGGAGCTTGACTTTATATTTTGATGATTACAAATATTATTGGATGATAATATATTACTTTCTGCCTATTATTTTGGATATCACAACTAACATTTTAGATAATTGCATACCTGAAGAATGATTGAAGATTGAAGCTCAAGACTATGTATTATGAGTGTACGAGTTAGAATATGTATTGAAGAGTCTATACTTTTATTTTTATTTAGTAAATTTATATAAAATGGTATATGCTAGCTTAGAAACCATGCACACATACATAAGGAAGTGAAAAAAAGATTTTAATTTTTCTATTAAATTGTACTATACAATCTCAATCATACTATATGATTAATTGAAATAAAAATTAATTAATTTATTTAATTTAAATAAAAAATAAATTTAAATTATAACTTCTCGTATAGTATGACCACCATATCGTACTAGATGATCAGCTATAACTAAAAATCGTACCGCCGAATTTACCTTACCTAAAATAAGTAAATTTGAAATTTGAAATTTGAATTATTTATACTATACAAATCATTTTGTAATATATGATCTGTTATATCATTGCCTAATTAGGTTAATTAATTAAGTAATTAAATTAGATTTGAATTAATTACAGATCATACTGTATGATAGTAGGTCTTATTATATAATTCACTCGAGGATTCTTTGGAAAAAATTTAGTTCATACTGTATGACTCACCTAAGGGCTCTCTGGATGACATTTGTTCATCCAGTATGATCCAATCATTAATTTACATTAATTGTGCTATAATACTATTCCTTCAGATAGTACCAATTAAGAAATTGAATAGATCGCCCTGTGTACTTTTCATCGTATAATACTATAGTGGGATATTTAAACTAATCAAACTGTACGATCCATTGATCATAATGTGTGAATCATGATGGCTTAATTACAAATTATGGTTTTTAAGAAGCCTACTATTTAAACTTCTCTTAATTTATTTGAGAGTGTTTTTGACTATCTGAGTGTATACATCTTCTATAAGCGAGGGTTTGAAGAGACAGATTTGAGCAAGATAAGGAGGTAAAGTTGTGAGAGAGGGAGAATAGCCTTGTGAGTGCGAGGGAGTGTGTGAGGTTGTTTTCATATGGTTTCTCTAGCCAATATTCACTTTGTTCCTCTATGTGTTAAAGTCTTTTTTTGAGGGAAACTCTGTAAAGAATCTGTTGGAGTCAGAGGGCCATCGATAAGTCTGTTGCATCAGAGAAGGTAAAAGGGATTCAACTACTCCACTGCAGTGGGCAAGGAGAAAGGAATTTGGCTACTCCACCACACCAGGGAAGGCAAAAGGGATTCAGAAACTTCGTCACACTAGGAAATGTGAAAGGGATTTTAGTTCTCAGCCACACTGAGGGTGGAAGTGATTTTTATGAGGGCTTCTCTACCTTGCCAAAGGGGATAAAGGAGAGACACTAAATTGTTTAGTGAAATACTCAGAGAGGAGGACTCTAGGGAGTAGACATAGGTAAAGTTGACCGAACCACTATAAAATTCTAGTGTGTTAGTTCCTTTACTTTTCTCACTTTACTATTCATGATTTATTTTCTTACAAATTTACTTTCTATAATTTTGTTTATGTTGGTGATTATTATGATTCAATACTTGTGGTTGACTGAGTTTATTTCCAAGTTGAAAAAGAAATTAAAAAAGAAGAAGAACAAAAAAATAAATTTATTTTTCTTCAAAATATCCAAAAGAAAAAAAATAGTTTTTGTTTCATTATTTGCTTTCGCATTAAGAAAAATTGATTTTGATTTAAGTTTGAGAGATTGGTTTTAATTTCAAAAAGAATTTTTGAAAATATTTTTTAAAACACTAATTCAATTCCCTCTTAGTGTGTTGTACAATAGTTCAATTGGTTTCATAACCATCCTCCGAACGTTTAATTGGTATCAGACCATTTCTTTGAATTTGTGATTTAAAAACCTTGAGATAGATCAAATGGAATATTTGAGAATCGGAATACCACTAAGGGTTATTCAATAACTCATCCACCACTTTTTGATAATATTCATTTTAACTTTTGGAAAATCCATATGTTAACCTTTTTGCAGTCATTTGATTTTAGAATGTGGCATATGATACAAGTTGATTTTTTTTTCTTTATGAATTGTTAATGGTGTTAAAATTGAAATTCTATTTATTGAATGGAGTATGGAGGCCAAACATTTAATTTTTTTTATGCACTTAAATCTGATGATTATGTGAGAGTTTCTACTTAAACAACTAGTAAAGAGATCTGGGATAGACTTTACAACACATATGAAGGTACAAATGAAGTGAAATAATCCCACTTAAATTTCTTGTTGCATGAATATGAACTCTTCTACAAAACCTAGCAAATATATATCTAACATGTACCCTAGATTTACGAAAATAACAACTTCATTGATTGCTTTAAAAAGAGAATGATATAATTCTGAGAAAGTAAATAATATTTTATGTTGTTTGTCTGATTCATTTGTTTTAAAAGTCACTGCTATTTCTAAATCTAAAGATTTAATTATATATTTTATTGATAATTTTCTAGGCAATCTCATTTCTCAGGAGCAAAATATGAGCCAAAGATTACTAGATGTAGGTGACAAGCAAAAGGAGAAAATTATGGCAGTGAAGGCTGATGACAAAGACAATAATAGCTCAGGAGCTAAAGGAAGTGAGGATATAGCCTTAATGACCCAATAATATAAAATTATCCTAAAGTCAATGTAAAAGTGCTTCCATGAAAGGAATAAAGGTAAAATAAGTAAATTTAATAAAGTTTCTTCTAACACTTTTTTAATTTGAGTTTAAGAAGCCTGGACACTTAAGGTCTGACGCTCTAATATTAAGAGCTACCCTATTAAGGAAAGGGTGATGATAAGACAAATGCAAAATGGGGAAAAAAGAATATAAAAAGCCTTCTGGGTAGAGTCCACCTTGGACTCATCAGAATAAGAACTAGTGGAGGAGGTAACAAATCTATACTTAATTGCTAATGATAACTCTGATCATGAGGAGTAATGCTCTCATAAGAATTCAAGTGAGAGCATGTGGTACCTGGAGAATGGCTACTTAAGACACATGATTGGAGACTTAAAGTAGTTTATCATGGTGGAGGTTAGGAGCGGAGGCAAAGTTATATTAGGTGAACATACTAGAAAAGCGGTTGGCTCAGGTATAATTAGCAAATTTAATAGTTTTATCATAAAAAATATACTTTTAGTAGAAGGGTTAAAGCATAATCTTTTTAGTAGAAGATAATTAAATGATAAAGGTTTTGACATTAAATTTCTTTCTAAAAATTACTTTCTTATTATTTTGGAATGTAAAAGAATTAATAATACTATATACTTAAGTTGGCTTGTATTGATACTTTTGATAATATTTGATATTTGAAAACTATTATGGATGAATCTTGGCTATGGCATAGGTGATTATATTATGCTAGTATGAAAACTTATAAGAAGATTACCCAGTAGGATATAGTTAGAGGCATTCATAAGCTAGATTTTACTAAGGATCATCTATGTGATGCTTGTTAGTTTTTGTTTTTTTTTTTTGAAACTATGCAAATTGCATTAATACTAGAAAGACTAGTTACAATCAACTAAAGAAAGAGAAATTTAACCATGCAAATTTTAATCCAACCATTAGGTGGGGGACATCGAGCATTAGACAACATAAATTGCTGATTGATATCCTAGTTCTTCTTGATTGGAAATGACTGCAAATATGAATAATTAGATAAGACTCCTGCTGCTATTGACGATGCTGAAGGAATAAATTTTCCATGCTTAACAATATTTTTGACTTTCTAGTTGTGATAGAAAGCAGCAATGTAAATTCATGCAAGGCCTTGCTTCATCCATCCTACTGTCTTCAGTCCCACATAACAGTAATCTAGACTTTGAAATTCAGGAATATTAATACCCCATTGCATCAAAATATGCAGTACTTCTAAGAGTTTCAAGCAATGTGTTGAAATATGCTCCATGTCTTCAAGAACTTCACAACCTCTTGGACAGGTAATATTACAATATACTTTCCTATAATTCAACCAAACATTGGTATGCAATGGATCATTTAGTAATCTCCACCAAAATAAAAACTCCCTTTGGGGGATTTTTAGTTTTTCCATCCACTTCAAATCTTTCCAATTCCCTTTTTAGATTTGACAATGAGCTTCATAAGCCATTGATGTAATCGATCTACCTGATTCAAATTTCATTAATTCAACATTATCTTCTTCAGCGTCTGTTCCGATTGGAGTCTGCAATATCAGGATTTCCATTTCTTCTGAGAAATGACTTCAAAGCCTCCCTTTTCCATCTTTTTCCTTCATCAATGAGAAAGGAGACATTTTTACCTTGAAGTTTAGTTAAATTACAGGTAGCAGGCCATCTGTTCAAACTTCTATTAAGCAACCAAACATCATTTGTAATGTCTATTTTAGTGCCTAAATAAACCTACTATCTTATAATAAGCTTTAAATAATGAGCACCATCCTTGATTATATGCCATGAAGAAAAGGCATTCCTCTTAATTTATTCTTCCCATATTCCATCACCATACTTTTCCTTCAATACTCTGTTAACAAAGGAGTTTTGATTATGTATAAAGTTCCATGCAAGATGAGATCTTAGAGGACCTAGTCTTTCAGCATCTCCACTAGAATTTATAGACAAGCACAATGTAGTCCATGATATATAATGCAAGCCTTGTCTTCCATTCTCCTTATGCCAAAGAAAGTTTCAACAAATTCTTTCGGTATTAGAGAATGAGCCATTATGAAAAAATAGATGAAAATGCTATTTTGATTAACAACATTCTTCCTTCCAGTGATAAGGAGCGAGATTCCCATGTCCTTAATTTCTCCATAGCTTTATCTACTACAGAATTGTAATCTGAAGCTTTCATTCTCCTCAAAGTCATCTTAACACCCAAATAAGTAATTTCATCAACCAAATTTAGTCCCATGACTTTATTTAATCTTCTTCTCCTCTTCTGTAAAATAGCTTTCCCATATTGAACCATAGAATTTTTTGAATTTAATTGTTATACGGTCCAATCACATTATTCATTAAAAATTTGCTTCCAAAGAACTGCTTTGCATCTAGAGGCCTCAGCTATAACTAGCACATAATCAGCGTATAGGAGATGGGTTACTTTCTCCACATTAGTAGCTAGTCTAATACATAACATATTAGATTTAGCTTGTAATGCTTTGGATAGTAGTTTAGAGCACATAATAAATAGGCATGGAGAAAGCGGGCAGCCCTGCCTAAAACCACATTATGTTGTTATCCACTTTCTCATCCTCCCATTAATCTTAATAGAAATTTTTTGATAGCAAACACATTGCATAATCAGATATATTATCTTATCCGAAAACCCCATAAGCTTCATGGTTTGATTCAATGTCTCCCAACTTATGTTATCATAGGCTTGTTCCATGTTAAGTTTCAAAAGCATATATCCCAATTTTGTTATTGAAAATCTCATTTTATTCAAAATCTCTTGAGCCAAAAGGAAATTATCAGAAATACTTCTTCCAGTAACAAATGCTCATTGATATTCAGAAATAATATTAGGAAGACAATTCCTTATTTTGCTTAGAATCATACCTGAAGCCATTTTGTAAATGGTCTGGCATAAACATATAGGTCCGACCTTTGAACATTCAAAAGCATTAGGGACTTTAGGAATAAGCAACACCGTCGTCTCCTTCCAGTAATTAGGCATGATACCTGAAATAAGAAAATTATTAATGGGATTCCATGTTTCATTCTTCACTATGCTCTAATAGATTTTGAAAAAGCATGCATTGGCCCTGTCTGTTCCTAGCGACTTATTGTTACTCATCTTTATAATAGTAGAATAAAGATAATCTTTTATAAATTTTGTGCTCAAACATTTCTTCATCTCCTCATTTAATTGATCTTCAAAGTCAAACTAAGGACAATTAGATAGTTTAATATTGTGCTTACTCCATTTTTCAAGAAGAATTCCTCAAAAATTGAATGAATGATTTCCATATATGTTTCTATTGTGCCATTAGGAAAGGATAACTGATTGATCATATTGCTATTTCTTCTAGCTGTAGCATATGCATGAAAAAAAATGAGAGTTTTGATCACCTTCTTCCATCCATTGTGCCTTAGAGCTTTGTTGCCACCAAGTAGTAATTCTAACAAGTGTAACATTCAATTCATGCACCTTTATTCTGAGGTTGAGCAAATCTTTAGAGCTCAACCCATCTGCCTTAGCCTCCTCTTCTTATAAAAGTAAAATTTCACTTTATAGCACTTGCTTAAGGTTGGTAAGTTCTTTCAATTTATTTTTACTCCAAAAGTATAAGTTTTTAAGAGATCTATTTACCTTCCTTTTAAGGACATTTGCAGCAGCTCCATGATCTCTCTTCCTCCAAGCTTTAGCAATGATACCCCTCGAAGCTTCATAAGAACACCAGATATCCTCAAATCTAATTTCTCTGTGCTTAGCGAGTTTGGAATTAGTTACCTCAAGTAACAGAGGATAGTGATTAGAAGCAACTCTTGGGAAATGTTTAATCACAGTAAAAGGAACACTCATCAATTCTTTAGAATTTAAGCAAACTCTATCAAGTCTCTCCCATATACGAGCAAGCCCATCTTTGTTATTGCACCAAAAATATTTGGGGCCAATTATACCAATATTATGAAAAACATTTCTAGTTATGAAATCCTTCATCTCTTGAGGGCCTTGTGAAAACATAAATCTTTTTCCCTTTTTCTTCTCTTGCTTTGACAATAAGCAATTAAAGTCTCCCCCTATAATACAAGGATTGGTACTCTTCATATTATCCTCTATCATTTTCCACAATTTCATTCTTTCGTAAAGATCTTTGTTACCATAAACAATAAACACTATCAATGATTGACCAAAAGGAGAGATCAAGTTCCCAACTATACATTGGTTGGAAGAATTGAACATAGTGACGGATGAAATCCAATATTTCCAAAGAACTAGTATACCTTCTGAAGTTCCACTAGCAGCATAATGGAAGAACTCACAATCATCACCAACCATTATTCTAACTCCATATTTATCCAAAATTTGAAGTTTAGTTTCCATTAACCCAATGAAAAATACATCATTCTCCACAATCAAACTCTTTAAATAGTGGGAAGCTTCTTTTTCCTTAGCTCCCCTGCAATTCTAGAAAATCATGGAAGACATTAAAGATGGAATGGGGAAGAGGTCCCAACCCTTTCATTACCTCCTTCGCCTTTCCTAGTTCTTTGACTACCCTTAATTGGACCTATCATCTTCACCTATTTAGAGAGTTTCATCTTATATTGAGAAGCTTTAGGAGTATTCCTTCCAACCTCAGTAGTACTAGTAATATCTTTACCTTTATGATCTCTTTCATTAGCATTATTTCCCATTCCAGAAATAGGATCCGGTATGAACTGCTGAGTTGAAACATCTTTCGGTTTTGCAATTTTATGATCTTGGGCTTCTTCTTCCTCTTGACTGTTATCTTCATTTGATGCAGCAATTTGATTGACTGAAATTTCATTCAATAAACCAGTATCTCCAGACAACTTTCCAAAATCAATTGCTTCATTTGCTTCATAAACTTTAGAAATTTCCTGGGCTAATGGAACTTGATTTTTAACTTTCTCTTTAGTAACTAAAACAACTTCATTTGTCTTCTTAAATTCTTTTAACACATTATGTTCTTCAAAAGTGATACCTCTTAAATCTGCAACATTGTTTCTTGTAAGAGCATCAACGGTTGTAACTAATTTCCTCTGCTAAGTTGAATATGTTGTTCTATTGGTTGGTTTAAAAAACCTCTTTTTGTAATGTATATGAATCCATGGTCCATAAGAGTTTGTTTTATTGCTATTCTTCTCTCCACCATATTAAACAAATACAAGATATTTTGGGTCTTCCGCAATAACTTGATTTCCTACGCCAACTTCTTGATTCTTCTAAATAACTAATGACTACTTATAAGCATTGCCTTCATTGCTCAACTTGCAACTTGACTGGACATGTCCGATTTTGCCATAATTAAAAAAAAAAGATGAAATCTCCTCGTATTCAACATTCTAAAAAAATCTTCCTTGAGTGCCTTCAATCCAAACTCCCAACAGAATTTGAGCATCCAGATTAATTCGAATGGAAACTCTTGCAAACTCCCTCTTGCCCGAATTGAACATATTGCCATCTAAGTAAAGGGGAGTGCCCGCCCTTGAAGCAATCTGGGTGATATTGTTCTCATCCCAACAATTTAATAGTGGGTGTGGCAACCAAATCCAAATTGGCAAAAATAAGCCCTTCATTGTTGAATGAGAGAAATTAGGCTTCCAGCTTTCCATTCCAACAATATGATTACCTACAAACCAAGGTCCTCCGCTCAAAACTAAATCCTTTGCTTCCTGCTATTGAAATGAATAGAGGAACCACTCAAAACTCAAATTGGTTAAATGAAAGGTCCCAAAGTTCCTCCATTGCTTCCTCAATTCTGTGCTTATGACAGAAAGTGGAATAGAGTTGCCAAACACCTTGACCGCCACTGAATTTTGTAGTCTTTGAATATTCACTTCTTCTCTTACAGAGTCTACTTTAATAGAAACCCCATCGCCAATCATTTCAACATTCTTATTCGAAGATACCACCTTAATGTTCGGTAGCTTTTTCCACACATTAGGAATAGACTTATCTGCACTGGTAATGGATTCAAGAATTTCAGAAACTTTTGAAACTTTGCCACTTTCCTCAATTGTATTGCTAGTTTTGCCTTCTAATTGCAACGAACTTTGCAATCGCATACCCGAGTTAAAGAAACTATTAACTTTAAGGATAGGGCCTGTCGAAGATGAAGCTTCTTTATCTAACAAAGCCTATAATGATAACCTATTACCTTTCTTGAATGATGGAGAATTTTTAAGGGGAACCTCCTCCACAACATTCTTTCCTTTTCCTTCATAGGAATCCCTTTTCAATATTTAAGGAACGTTCGCCATATATCTAATCACCAAAGGAACACCAATTCATTCTAATTGCCATAACAAGTGATGCTTATTAGTTAGAAAAACAAATAAGGTCATCATTTCATTCTATTAAGGATATAACTACCACTAAACCACTAGATTTTGTACACATAGATTTATTTGGACCTATTAGTACAACCAGTCTAAGTGGTAAGAGTTTTGGATTTATGATAATAGATGTCTTCTCTAGATTCATATGGGTTAGATTCTTAGCACCTCAGAGTCATTTGATGAGTTTAAAATTTTCTCCACTTAGATTTAAAGGAATTTAAGATGTTTAATCTCGATAATTCATAACAATCATGGTGGAGAGTTTGAGGATGAAATATTCAATTTATTTTGTAAAGAATCTGGGATTGATCATAAATTTTTTACCCCTAGGACACCGTAACATAATAGGATAGCTGAATGGATGAATACGACACTAGTCAAGGTGATTAGGGCAATGTTAGCAGAATATACCATACTAATATATTTTTGGGTACATGTAGTGAATACTTCTTGCTATGCATTAAATATGGTAAAGATTAGGTCCAAGATAAATAACATACCATATGAACTCCTTAAGGATAGGACACCAAACTGATCACATCTACATGTTTTGGTTGCAAATATTTTGTACTTGTGAATGGTAATTTTTATTTAGCAAAGTTTGATTCTAAGGCAGATGAAGGAGTCTTCTTCAGTTATTCCTCAGTAAGTATAATCTATAGGTTCTTTAATAAAGAACCTTTGTAATAAAGAATCTAACAATGTGGTATTCAATGAGTTAGATTGACCTATTAATCTTAGGATAGAGGATGATGATGAGGTCGAGATTATCTGTGGACTAGAGTGAATTAACCTAAAAAATAGAGAAGAACCTCAGGACCCTTTGCTTAAAGATTGGAGATATTATTCTAGTCACCCTAGAGAGCTTATCTTAGGAGATCCATCTATGGAGATTAGGACTAGGCAAGGTCTTAGAAAGAGGTTAGCCATACTACATTCATTTCCATAATAAAACTAACTAGTGTAGATTAAGCCTTGAATGATAAATTTTTTACCTTAGCCATGCAAACAAATGAATCAGTTCATTAGGAATGATGTATGATTATTTATTGGCAGACCCATGGATTAAAGTATACTAGGCACTAAATGGGCTTTCAAAAATAAGTTGAATGACACTAGGTCCATAATAAGGATAAGTCTAGATTAGTAGTAAGTGGTATAACCAAATAGATGGTATTGATTTTGAGGTGACCTTTGCCCTTATAGCTAGGTTAGAAGCCTTTAGAGTCCTATTAGCATATGCATATTTTAGAGGCTTTAAATTATGCCAAATGGATGTGAAGAGTTCTTTTCTAAATGCAGTTATCAAATAAAATGTATAAATAGGGATGACTTAATTAAAAATCAAGGTTTTTTTAGAAGCATACTATTTAAACTTCTATTAATTCATTTGAGAGAGCCTTTTTGGCTATCTGAGCTTGTGTGTCTTGTATCAGTAATAGTTTAAAGAGAGACAATTTAGTAAGAGAGGGAGAGGCAAAGTTATGAGAGAGGGAGAAGATCCTTTTGAGTGTAATGGAGTGTGAGAGGGTGTTTCCACACAATTGCTTCAGCCAATGTTAACCTTATTCCTCCATGTGTCAAAGTCTTATTTTTGAAGGAAACTCTGTGATGAAGCTCTTAGTATCTAAGGGCCACCGGCAACTCTACTACACTGGGGAAGGTAAAAGGGATTCGGTTGCTTCGTTGCACTAGGGAAGGTGAAAGGGATTTTGCTACTCCACCGCACCAGGGAAGGTGAAAGGGATTTTTGATCTCAATCACACTAAGGGTGGAAGTGATTTTTACGAGGGCTTCTCTACCTTACTGAGAGAGCTAAAGGAGAGACACTAAATTATTTAGTGCAATACTGAGAGAGGAGAACTCCGAGGAGTGGACATAGGTCAAGTTTGAAAGTACGAGATGCGCCAAGAGGGGGGGGGGTGAATTGGTATTTTAAAAATTTAACCCTACACAAGAGTTCTAATTTTTTTGTATTTTCGAAATATAATTTAACAACCAATGTGCAGAAGCAATTACAACGATCACAACGATAAAGTTGATAACACTACGAGATTTAAAAATTGATTTTTCACCAAGCAATTAAAACGCACAAATTTAAAAGCATGAAAAGTAAAGTGCGGTAAACAGGAAAAAACACACCAGAAATTTTTATAGTGGTTCGGTCACTTGACCTACGTCCACTCCCCGGAGTCCTCTACTCCGGGATTTGCACTAGTAAAAGTTGACTCTCCTTTTGCCCCCACAGCAAGGCGGAGAAGCCTTTACAATACTCACTTTCACCTCCCTCGGTGCGGCGGAATACCAAACGCTATGTCCCCCTCCCGGTGACAGCAGCGGACCTTCTCCTTTTTCTCCCTCCTGGAGATGGCAGAGTACCTTGGCGATGTTGATCTTGAAGTGATTCTTCCTTCGAGAACTTTCTTGAAGCTTCTAAAGCCACAAGAGGAGCAAAGCATGCAGCTAGCTTGGAGCCACCGTGTGATCCCCTCACACTACTTCTCCCTCACGCTCAAGCTCACCTTCACCTTCCTCTCTCAAGCCCTAGATCTCTCCAAACAAAAACTTCTCTCTACGAATCTCCTTCTTCCTCTAAGCTTCTCACAGCAAAGGATTGATCAACAACTCTTCTAGAAAAAATAATAAGATGTTTTTTATATCAGGCTTCAGAAAACCCTAAAAAATTCAACTTTTGCGTTTCTGTTCGTACAGTACGATTTATAATCGTACAGTACGATCAGTTCAATTACAGCTCCGTCCAGTACGAGTGCAGACGAATAGGTATCGAATTTTATTCATATCGTACCGTACGATATGTATATCGTACAGTACGATACTATTGATTCGTACTGTTCGTACGGGACGAACTGTGGGACGAACCTCGGGACGAAAGAATTCGTCTCTGTCAGTCGTCCAGCACTCATTTAATCGTACAGTACGAATAGTGTTTTTTCATGATATCGTCCTGTACGATAGGACTATCGTCCAGTACGATCAGTTCAAAATTTCTTGGGATCGTCTGGTACGATCGCTGGGACGAAGAAAATCGTCTCTGTCAATCGTCCAGCACTCCACCAGTCGTACAGTACGATTAGTTCATTTCTTGATATCGTCCTGTACGATATAAATATCGTCCAGGACGATCAGAACAAAAAACATTGGTTTCGTCTGGTACGATCTCTGGGACGACTGAAATCGTCTCTGTCAGTCGTACAGTACGATTTAACATCGTACAGTATGATCGACATATAATTAGAAACCAACGTTTTATTTCCTGATTAGGGAGATAATTTTGGCAAGTTATTAATTAATCGTACAGTACGATACATATCGTACAGTACGAATAGTTCATAAAATCAAATTCGAAAACTTACCAAACTTATTCTGGCGGCTAGGGTTTCACAATTACAAATCATCGTACAGTACGATCTCGATCGTACAGTACGATAAGTTTGTAAATTTAATCAATAGAGAATTAACCGTTGCCTGATTATTTTCAATTAATCGTACAGTACGATCAATGATCGTACAGTACGATCTGCTTTAAAAAATTAATCATTTTAAAAGAAAAAATCTCCCCCTGTGTGTGTGCATTGTTCCTCCTTTCACATGCATGCTTCTGTGGCAGACTCAAAAAGAAAAATTAAAAAAATAAAAATTACAGACTCTTCAGCATCCTATTCTACCCAATTTGAGTCTCCAGCAATCTTTAGCAGTGTGCATCTGACCTGAAATGTTAGTTCTCATATACAAAGATTAAACATTTGTAATCTAACGAAAGTCTATATTTACTCAGTAAATATTAGTTGTCACCATCAAAATTAAGTGCTCGGGATCCTGGATTCCAACAATCTCCCCCTTTTTGATGGTGTCAAATAATATTTTCTGATGTACAGATGTTCTGACTTCTTTAGCTCCCCCTCAGAAGAGTAGCTTATTAATTTTCAAATAGGAGGAGAAGAAACAGTTTTTTTTTTTGTTTTTTATTATAAAAAAAATACAACAACAAGATAAAAAAAAACTGAGAACATAAACAACCAAGTAGCATTTAATAGTAGGCAAAAACATAATACAACACACAGAAAAGTCTCCCCCTTTTGACAACACCAAAAAGGGAAGAAAAAGAAAAAACAAGTACAACAAAAATAGAAAACAGAAACAACTTCAACAATCTAAAAATCTGGATCCTGATCCGGAGGTGGCGGTGGAGGGTCGGGAAACAGCTGGTGGTACTGATGAAGGGAGGCGAACTGGTGATCGATCGATTGGAAGCGCTCCCTAAACCATTTCATATCCGTGTCATGCTCCTGATGCTGCTGAGTAATGTGAGCATCCAACCGAGTCTCCAGACGATCAAGTCGTCGAATAATGTCGTCGTGAGGGTAGTCGGGAGGTGCAAGGCCAGGTGGTTGGATTGGTGGTGGCGGAGGTGCGTCAGCAGGAGCATCAGCCTCCTCGTCATCAAACTCGGGATCGGCGGGAGCGGCCCCCCGATGGAACAGGATACGAAAGGAGGCATCCGAGTAGAAGATGGGAAGGTGATCAGGAGGGAGCGGATAATGAAGCTGGTATTTTGCATCTAGAATGTAGCCTATGACATGCCCTAAGGCCAGGTTCAATTTACGACGGGCACCGGGACAGCGGTAGGCAGACAAGGTATGAATGTAGTCGAATACCATTTGGGCTTCATTGAATTTTGTGCCCGACATAATGAGATAGGTGACGACAGACAATAGGGGAGTGATATGGACGCGATCTCCAGCCTTAGGTATAATAGATGTGCGTAGGACATGCTGGATAACGCGGGCATTTTGATTTAAGGTTTGGACCAGTGGTAGGTGTTGATTTGAGGGGACACCTCTAAGGGTCATATTTACGGACGTCCAATCATAGTCGTGGGAGATCATGGATTGGGGACGAGGACCGTCAGTGGACAGCCCGATGTGCTCAGCAATGTCGTTGATGGTGATAACGACATTCTGTTTACAGACATAGGATGTGAAGGCAGTGTTTTCAAGGTTGACTCGGATGTTTGCAAAAAACTCAAACAATAGTTCGGAGTGGAATGGAAAAGCAAGAGTCAGAAGGAATTGAAGGCTAGTCGAGGCGAATAGATTCATCACCTCAAAATTTAGGGCGGCCTGATTGAGCATGCGGGAGGGAGTGAACTTTGCCTCCTTGATTTTGAGATACGCTTTCTCATCCGCAGCTGAGAGAAAACGATCGTCGAAGCGCCGAGAGGAGGAAGAGCTCCCGACAATCATACGACCGCGCTTACTGGACCCAGACATTGTGGACGAAGGGATTGGAAGAATGAGAGAAAATCAGATTGATTGAAGGTGAGGAGAATAGGCAAAGAAGTCCTCTCATTTTATAGAATTTGGGGGATATCGTACAGTACGATCGAGAATCGTACAGTACGATATGCGCAATAATGTCGTCTGGACGACTTTTCAGAAAAGTGAGTCAAATCGTACAGTACGATCAGTATCGTACTGTACGAACGTGAGTGTAAGGCGTTCGTCCCAACGAGTCGTCT
Organism: Dendrobium chrysotoxum; assembly: GCA_019925795.1. NCBI lineage: Eukaryota > Viridiplantae > Streptophyta > Magnoliopsida > Asparagales > Orchidaceae > Dendrobium > Dendrobium chrysotoxum. The sequence continues at coordinate 24,860,401 of CM034298.1, read as the reverse complement.
GAACGACTTTTGACCAAAAGTGTTCGTACAGTACGAACAGGTGTTCGTACTGGACGATGGGCAATAATTTTCGTACCGGCCGATTTAAATTCGTCCTAATCCGTTTGCCATGTGTATCGTACCGTACGATCGGGATGTTCGTACAGGACGATGACCAATAATTACTATCGTACAGTACGAGTAGTGAATCGTACAGTACGATGTGTATAAGACATGAAAAATCTGAATCATGAATGGGAATGAACGGCTGAGATTTGAGTGATTGGAACCTGATCGTACAGTACGATAGTGTATCGTACAGTACGATTGTCAGAAAAGATCAAGGTTTGTGAGCAACATGGGAAGAGGATCAGGAGTCCAATTTTTTGTTTGTTTGTTTTTTTTTGTTTTTTTTTTTTTTTTTTTTTTTTTGGTTTTAACAACAAAAACAAATCAACCACAAAATTTTTGTTTTATTATTTTTTGTTTTTTTTTTGTTTTGTTACATTAGGCGTGAATGTCTATGACACCTAATTTGGTTCGTAGAGTGCTAAATGTGTCATAGCCTAATGGTTTTGTGAAGATGTCCGCCAATTGATCTTCAGTAGCAACGTGGTGCAGTTCAATATCGCCTTTGGCTACATGATCTCTAATGAAATGATGTCTAATGTCTATATGTTTGGTTCGTGAGTGTTGAATTGGATTTTTGGATATGCAAATTGCGCTAGTGTTGTCACACATGATCGGAATCGTTCCTACAGGTAGTCCTAGATCTACAAGCTGTTGTTTTAACCACAACACTTGTGCAACACAGCTACCTACCGCTATATATTCCGCTTCGGCGGTGGATAGGGCTACTGAATTTTGCTTCCTACTGGACCATGAAACTAATGATTGTCCAATGAATTGACAAGTGCCAGAAGTGCTTTTTCTATCTACCTTACAACCTGCAAAGTCTGAATCGGAGTATCCTAAGATTTCAAAAGAGGTGCTGTGTCTAGGATACCAAATTCCTAAGTTCGGGGTGCCTAGAAGATATCTGAGAATTCTTTTGACAGCAGTCATGTGAGATTCTTTCGGGTCAGCTTGAAAACGGGCACAGAGGCACACACTAAACATTATGTCTGGTCTACTGGCAGTCAGATAGAGAAGCGATCCAATTATTCCCCTATACCTCTTTTGATCTACAGACTTCCCACTGGGATCTTTATCCAATTGAATATTAGAGCTCATGGATGTATTCATAGCCTTAGCATTGTCCATTTCATATTTTTTCAAAATATCGTTGACGTACTTAGACTGGCTAAGAAACGTTCCACCTTCCGTTTGTTTTACACTAAATCCAAGGAAGTAACTAAGTTCACCCATCATGCTCATTTCAAACTCGTCGCTCATTGTTTTTGAAAATTCATTACATAGGTTTTTCTCCGTTGATCCGAACAATATGTCATCTACATAAATCTGAACAATGAGTACTTCAATTCCTACCTTCTTCAAAAATAAGGTGGTGTCCACACTACCCTTTACAAAGCCTCTATCTAGTAGGAACGTACTAAGTCTTTCATACCAGGCTCTAGGTGCTTGTTTTAACCCGTACAGTGCCTTTTTCAGTTTAAACACGTGGTTTGGAAATTGTGAGTTTTCAAACCCCGGAGGTTGCTCCACATACACATCTTCCTTGATTACTCCATTCAGGAAGGCACTCTTTACATCCATTTGATACAGCTTAAAATCCCTAAAACAAGCAAAAGCTAACAGTACCCTGATGGCTTCTAGTCTAGCTACTGGAGCAAAGGTTTCTTCAAAATCTATTCCTTCAATTTGGTTATAACCCTTCGCTACTAGCCTAGCCTTATTTCTTACTACTATGCCTGAGTCATTCATCTTATTTTTAAAGACCCACTTAGTTCCAACCACACTTTGCTCTTCAGGCCTTTTGACTAATTCCCATTCATCATTCCTAACGAATTGGTTCAACTATTCTTGCATTGCTAGGATCCAAAATTCATCTCCTAAGGCTTGATCTATACTCGTGGGTTCAATCATAGATATGAATGCAGAATGGCTAACCTCTTTCCTAAGTCCATGCCTAGTTTTTACCCCTTCTGATGGGTCTCCTAAGATCAGCTCTCTAGGATGACTAGAAGAAAATTTCCAATCTTTAGGCAGATGTTCCTGAGGTTCCGCTCTAGTCTCTATGGTAATGGTTTCTACTCCCCGTATAACCTCAACTTCTTCTTCTTCATGATTAGGTTCAGATGTCTTATTGGATTCATCAAATACTACATGAGTGGACTCTTCTACTACTAGGGTTCTCTTATTGAATATTCTATAAGCTTTACCTACAGATGAGTAGCCTAGGAAAACCCCTTCATCTGATTTAGGATCGAACTTTCCTAAGGGTGACTTGCCATTGATTAGGATGAAGCATTTGCACCCGAAAACGTGTAAGTGGGAAAGATTGGGTGTCCTACCCTTAAGCAACTCATAGGGTGTCTTATTAAGTTTGGATCTAACATTTACCCTGTTTAATACATAGCATGCGGTATTTACTGCTTCTGCCCAAAAGTATCTAGGGAGAGTGTATTCAGCTAACATAGCCCTAGCAGCTTCAACTAACGTTCTATTCTTTCTTTCTGCTATTCCATTTTGCTGAGGAGTTCTAGGGGCAGAGAAATTGTGTTCCATTCCAACCTCTTTACAAAACGATTCAAACTTATCATTCTCAAATTCCCCACCGTGATCACTATGAATTGTTGAAATTACACATCCTAATTTCCTTTGAATCCAAGTGGAGAAAATTCTAAATTCTTCAAATGACTCACTCTTATGAGCTAGGAATTTCACCCAAGTAAACCTAGAGTAGTCATCTACTATTACAAACCCATACAACTTCCCTCCTAGGCTGGCTGTACTAACAGGTCCGAACAGGTCCATGTGGAGAGTTTCTAGTGGCCTAGTGGTGCTGATATCCTTGATTGTATGAAATGAAGATTTAACTTGTTTTCCTAATTGGCAAGCATCACAAAGATGGTCCTTAGTAAAGTCTAACTTTGGTATGCCTCTAACTAAGTCTTTCTGAGTGATGTTCCTAAGTGTTTTCATACTAGCATGGCATAGTCTCCTATGCCATAGCCAAGAGTCATCTGCTATTGTTTTCAGACACAAGGAATTTGAGGTTTCAATGCAGTTCAAGTCTAACATGTAAACATTGTTTATACGTTTTCCTTCTAACACAAGTGAATCATTTAAACTAATCATGCATTTGTTAGACAAAAACTTTATATCAAAACCCTTGTCACATAGTTGACTTATACTTAAGAGATTGTGCTTTAAACCATCCACTAAAAGTACATTCTCAATAATTAAATTTTTAGTATTTCCAATGATACCTGAGCCCACCACTTTTCTGGTGGTGTTGTCTCCCAAAGTTACCTTGCCTCCTGACCTGGCCTCCAGTGTCACGAACTGCTTCATGTCTCCAGTCATGTGTCTCGAGCAGCCACTGTCCAGGTACCACATGCTCTCACTAGGTCTTTTGTGAGAGCATCCCTACAATGTCAATCATGGATTAGCTTTGGGAACCCAAGTGAGTTTGGGTTCCACATCATGCTTATATGAATGAAATGTATGCATGTTATGCTGTGATGATTGCGATTTTGGTCTCCACACTAGATGTGTCCTATAGTGAATTGAGCATGTGTGAGCTATGTGACCTAGCATGCCACAAGAATAACATCTAACACCAGGAAATGGGTTCACTAATCTACGAGGGTGGTAGTTCCTATTTTTGGGTTTGGATGATGCATGCCGTGCTGGTTTTGAATGAGATGATTCACATGGTGGAGGATGAAAGAATTCAGCAAACGTGGGAGGTTTTTTGTTATTCTCGTATGCATGAAGTTTTTCATTTAAGAATTTGTTCTCTTGGTTAAGACTAGCATATTCGAATCTCAATGCATGCTCACTACTACTAAGTTCCCCTGATAGTTCTTCTAGTTCCTTAAATGCATTATCTAATTCAACATGTGATGATTTCAAGGTTTCATGTGCAGTGGTTAACTCAATATGCTTCTTGTTTAATGCATCGTATTCATCAAGCAACGACATGTGATCTCTATCTAAGTCAGAAAATTTTTTTACTACACTAGCATGCTCCTTTTGTAAAGTACTAAACTCAGTATTAAGACTAGCATGTTTTTTCTTCAATTTTCTATACGAGTCATGGATTTTTTCAGAAATAACAAGCAGTTCATCGTAAGACAGTTGACATACCTCATCTTGATCTGATTGATCAAGATTATCATTAGTCATAAGACACAGATTTGTTACCTCCTCCTCTGCTTCTTCTTCCGATGAGTCTGAGGCAGAGTCGGCCCAAAAAGCTTTCTGAGTCTTAAACTTGCCCTTCTTGAACTTAGATCTTTCCTCACCCTTCTCCTTGGTTTGATGAGTTTTGATGTTGGGGCAATCAGCTCGGAGATGACCGGGTTTCCTGCACTCAAAGCAAATTGTTTCAGATGCAACCTTAGTATACTTTGAGTTCTTACCTTTGTTCCAATTGCTTTGATGATGGCGCTGCTTTCTTTTCAGAAAATTTTTGAACTGACGAGTCATCAAAGCTATGTCGTCATCTTCCTCCGCTGCTGAGCTGTCACTTTCAGAATTGTTTGCTTTTAAAGCCACTGCTCGCTCCTTTTTCTTTTCACCTGCATCACTTTGTCGTTGACTCACTCCTTGCTCGTAGGCAATGAGTGACCCAAGCAAATTATCAATAGAATAGACATTTAGGTCTTTTGACTCAGTTATTGCAGTGATTTTAGCATCGTATGAGCTAGGCAAACATCGCAGTATTTTGTTTACTTTTTCTGAGTTAGACAACTCTCTTCCTAAAGCATGCAGTGATGTTACAATCTGGGTGAATCGAGTGTACATGTCAGTTATAGTTTCACTAGGTTTCATGCGGAACAGTTCGTAATCATGTAACAGTATGTTCAACCTAGATTGTTTGACCTCACTAGTTCCTTCGTACGTGATACACAGTTTGTCCCAAATTTGTTTACCAGTAGTACACGTTGATACTCGCATATAGTCTTCTGATTTTAATGCGCAAAAGAAACAGTTTAGACATTTAGCATTCAGTTGTGCAAATTCTCTATCCTCAATGCTCCATTCATTAAATGACAGTTCAGTTTTCACTCCATTCAACATACGAAACGGTGCAGAATAACCTTCTTGGACTAACATCCACATGCGGTAATCTAAAGACTGTAAAAATGTAGACATGCGTATTTTCCAAAAATCAAACGGTATGTTGTCAAATAAAGGTGGACGAGTTATGGAATAACCCTCCGCAGTGTTACGGTTACCAAATTGAGCCATGGATCTTACGTTTCTAGGTTTTCTAAAACACTATTTTGAAACCCCGCTCTGATACCACTTGAAAGTACGAGATGCGCCAAGAGGGGGGGGGGGGTGAATTGGTATTTTAAAAATTTAACCCTACACAAGAGTTCTAATTTTTTTGTATTTTCGAAATATAATTTAACAACCAATGTGCGGAAGCAATTACAACGATCACAACGATAAAGTTGATAACACTACGAGATTTAAAAATTGATTTTTCACCAAGTAATTAAAACGCACAAATTTAAAAGCATGAAAAGTAAAGTGCGGTAAACAGGAAAAAACACACCAGAAATTTTTATAGTGGTTCGGTCACTTGACCTACGTCCACTCCCCGGAGTCCTCTACTCCGGGATTTGCACTAGTAAAAGTTGACTCTCCTTTTGCCCCCACAGCAAGGCGGAGAAGCCTTTACAATACTCACTTTCACCTCCCTCGGTGCGGCGGAATACCAAACGCTATGTCCCCCTCCCGGTGACGGCAGCGGACCTTCTCCTTTTTCTCCCTCCTGGAGATGGCAGAGTACCTTGGCGATGTTGATCTTGAAGTGATTCTTCCTTCGAGAACTTTCTTGAAGCTTCTAAAGCCACAAGAGGAGCAAAGCATGCAGCTAGCTTGGAGCCACCGTGTGATCCCCTCACACTACTTCTCCCTCACGCTCAAGCTCACCTTCACCTTCCTCTCTCAAGCCCTAGATCTCTCCAAACAAAAACTTTTCTCTACGAATCTCCTTCTTCCTCTAAGCTTCTCACAGCAAAGGATTGATCAACAACTCTTCTAGAAAAAATAATAAGATGTTTTTTATATCAGGCTTCAGAAAACCCTAAAAAATTCAACTTTTGCGTTTCTGTTCGTACAGTACGATTTATAATCGTACAGTACGATCAGTTCAATTACAGCTCCGTCCAGTACGAGTGCAGACGAATATGTATTGAATTTTATTCATATCGTACCGTACGATATGTATATCGTACAGTACGATACTATTGATTCGTACTGTTCGTACGGGACGAACTGTGGGACGAACCTCGGGACGAAAGAATTCGTCTCTGTCAGTCATCCAGCACTCATTTAATCGTACAGTATGAATAGTGTTTTTTCATGATATCGTCCTGTACGATAGGACTATCGTCCAGTACGATCAGTTCAAAATTTCTTGGGATCGTCTGGTACGATCGCTGGGACGAAGAAAATCGTCTCTGTCAATCGTCCAGCACTCCACCAGTCGTACAGTACGATTAGTTCATTTCTTGATATCGTCCTGTACGATATAAATATCGTCCAGGACGATCAGAATAAAAAACATTGGTTTCGTCTGGTATGATCTCTGGGACGACTGAAATCGTCTCTGTCAGTCGTACAGTACGATTTAACATCGTACAATATGATCGACATATAATTAGAAACCAACGTTTTATTTCCTGATTAGGGAGATAATTTTGGCAAGTTATTAATTAATCGTACAGTACGATACATATCGTACAGTACGAATAGTTCATAAAATCAAATTCGAAAACTTACCAAACTTATTCTGGCGGCTAGGGTTTCACAATTACAAATCATCGTACAGTACGATCTCGATCGTACAGTACGATAAGTTTGTAAATTTAATCAATAGAGAATTAGCCGTTGCCTGATTATTTTCAATTAATCGTATAGTACGATCAATGATCGTACAGTACGATCTGCTTTAAAAAATTAATCATTTTAAAAGAAAAAATCTCCCCCTGTGTGTGTGCATTGTTCCTCCTTTCACATGCATGCTTCTGTGGCAGACTCAAAAAGAAAAATTAAAAAAATAAAAATTACAGACTCTTCAGCATCCTATTCTACCCAATTTGAGTCTCCAGCAATCTTTAGCAGTGTGCATCTGACCTGAAATGTTAGTTCTCATATACAAAGATTAAACATTTGTAATCTAACGGAAGTCTATATTTACTCAGTAAATATTAGTTGTCACCATCAAAATTAAGTGCTCGGGATCCTGGATTCCAACAAAGTTGACTGAACAACTATAAAATTCTAGTGTGTTTGTTCCTTTACTATCTATAATTTATTTTTTGTGATTTATTTTCTTGTAAATTAACTTTCTGTAATTTGGCTTGTATTGGTGATTATTGTGATTCAAGGTTTGTGGTTGATTGAGTTTATTTCCTAAATAAAAAAGAAATAAAAGAACAAAAACATATATTTATTCTTATTCAAAAAATCTAAAAGACAAAAATTGGTTTTTGTTTCATTAATCACTTATATATATATATATATATATATATATAAAAGCAAATATCTTTAATCTTTTTAAACTCTTGACACTGTATAACTCTATCTAGCTATGTAAGATTCTAAGACATCTACATTTAATTTTTTAAATTTACATTTATATTTACAAAATCATCTAGGTATATTCTACTTTATGTAGAAATATAAGAGATCAATTTATAAAAGAAATGCATATATATAATGCAATGCTGGTGTATGTATAAGAAAATATAACACAACCTAAGAGCCTAATTTTATCATGAATGATCTAAGGTACACCAACAAGAATATAAACGTGACATCTAGAGTATAGATAGTAAATATACTAATCAAGAATACCCTCTAGGCAAGGTACTCAAAATAAAGCAAACCACATTACTGACCTAACTTATACTAAAGTTAGTATTCCTATCAAACTTTCTAAAGTGCATATGTGATAAGCTCTGTGGTTGGATAGGACCTAAGTTTATTATTATTTAATGTTATCTAATATATTTTTTTTAATTTTTTCAAGTAAAATAGGATTTATTTTAACTTTTATTTTAGTACTTTATAATTTAAAACTTATTTTAAAGATTATGTTTTAGGTGTTGAATTATTAATTTTATGTTTTAAAGAATATAATGCTGAGCAAAGCTCCAATTGCATGGAGTCATTGATTAACAAGTCTTAGGCTCATATTTATAATGTATATTATGCCCCCTAAGTGATCAAATCCAATGCATAGAATCCTTCATTTTATTTAGGTGAGTTAATGATTTAGGTTTTGAAGAATCTTGTCAATTAATCACTTCAAGAACTTGAAGCTTTCATTTAAAAATTCCTAGACTCATAATTTTCATATATCTTATTTCCCATAAGAGATCAAATCAAGTGCATATATAACTTCGATTTATTTTTCATCTTTATTTATAATTTTTAATTTTATCTTATTTATTTAATTGCACTTTTATTTTAAATTTATAAATTTCATATCAATTTTATTTTTAGTATTTATTTTTATCTTGATCTTTTTATTTCATTCATTTTTAAATATTTAAGATTTAATATTAATTTTTATTATTATTTAATTTTCTTTATTAATTGAGTTAACCAAACTTTGACTTCTATTTTTACTTAAGATTTTAGTGTTTTATAATTTTTAATAAATTTAGAATTAATTTAGAGTCCAATGTGGTTTAGTTTGTATTTTTTTCTTTATTTATTTGTCATTTTTAGAAAATTATCAAATTTACATGAATTAAAAATTCAAATAATTAGGCTATTTTAATTTTTGATCCAAATTAATTCCAAACCACTTAAAATCCTCACCAAAGGTCAAGAATGACCTCTAAAGATGATTACAGGAGTTTGGGATTATTTTGGAATTTATTTATATGTTTAATTATTTTAAATATGAATTTATTAAATTTTATTTAATTTTAAATTAGTTTTTATTTTTAGGGTTTTTGATGGTTCTTTTATTTTTCATTGAATGTTCTTCATATTTAAGGTTTAATGTGTTTTACTTTTATTTTTTATATTAAAATTGAATTTTTTAAGATTTATTGAGAATCCATTTTTTTATCAAAAAAGAAAATTCATTAAAATAAAGTCAAAAAGTATACAAAGAGTACCAACTAGGAAGAGGCATCACAAGGAAGCCCTCCTCAACAAAACAAAACAAAGAAGAGGGAAGCATATACCAAGCTAAAACTTTTTGAACATGTAATGAGAACCTTAACGAGAGTCATTCCTGCCAAACTCCTTCCACTTCCTTGGATGATCAGTAATTGGTCCCCAGCGTTGAAGTTCTTTAGCAAAATGGGACATAGAGATTCTATCTTTACTTAGGCAAGAATGCCTAGGATGCAAGAGGAAAGCCTCAGTGGAGAAATTGAATGCAATGTTGGAGAGATCACCATCCCTAGATAAAGCAACTTGCTTTTCCTGTTCACTAACTTACCCTACTAGTGACTTGTGAGGAAGGGGGAGTGGCCTTCTATCCTCCAATACAAACATTAGAATTCTTCTTCTTTTGTCTCCTAGATTTTCTAGAGGAACTAGACTCCAAGGTCCATAACTTTTAGGAATTTGCCCTTCTTACACACATTGCATGATTGTAAAAGGATAGTGCTCACTTACCATATGAGGTGGGTGGAGGGCTGGCTGGATCATGGAAGATGAATTTGGGTCAATATTCAACTCACTTGAAGAGGGGGTGCTGCTGTCCTTCAGCAAAATAGATTTTTTACGTAATTTGAGGTTATTGCGATGGATGTTTGGAGGCTTAAGGAACATTAGGAAAATGACTACTGTTGTGCCCAAAAAAGCCATAGTGGAAGAAAAGGTGGGAGATCCCCTCATATTTAGCTCTTTGGAAGAATTTTCCATGAAACTCAGAGATCCAAACTCCAGGAGGGAACTTGGCACCAAGGTCCATCCTCACGCAAACTCAAGCAAAAGAATTTAACCCCCAAGAGTTAGTTTGAACATCAACCCATAGAGGTTAACCAAATAAAGAAGCTATTCAAGAAAGGTTGGCGTTGTCCCAATATAAAAGTGGCAAGTAAGGTAGGCGAATCCAAATAGGAGAAGATATGCCGACCATTGATTGGGGGGAGAAGGAAGAAGACTAATAATCCAAACAAATAATAAACCCACCAACAACCCATGGTCCCCCATAAGGACAACATCACAAGCCTCGATAGATTCAAGAAGGCAAATGAAAGTGCCTGGAGAGATGGAGAGGAGCTGAAAATCTCTGAACACCAACCATTGTCACTTCAATTCATTGCTTAGCCCAAAAAAAAGGAAATCTTCATCCAATAACCTTGCCCACTAACCCTCTTTCAAGCCTAGCTAAGTTGGCATGGACATACTCCATAATCAAAGACATAGAACAACCATCCTCTTACAACTACCGCCTTAGAGACATCATAAATTTTGTAGAATTCCAACCTATTCCATGCATTAGGAGATTCATGGCTAGGTTTAGAACCCAAGGGAAGTTTGGAGGACTATTGGAGAGAAGCATTTTGGGCATTCAAACAAGCAGCTTTTGATAAGGCATTTAAACAAGCACATGAAGTGGAGTTTGTAGATTTTAAATTCTCATGAATGGTTGCATTAGTTGGCTTTACACCCCTATAATCAAAGATAGAACCAATAGTGGAATTCAAAGGTGCATTGAAATGTCAACATTCCATTACAATTACATCTCCATAATCGCTCAAATCCATTGCCATATCAGCAGCTGGTCCATCAATGGCTTGCAAAGCAACCAAATCAGTAGGAAACTCCCGCCCTGAACCAGAATCACGAGCTTCCAAAATTACATAACATTAACAAACCATAAAAAATCAAACCATAATTTTCTTTGGATTTATATTTAGAACAAACTCTATCTCAAGATTAAATTTTGACCTATGAGATTGATTTTATTAATGGAAGCCCTTAGAGATTTCAAATAGAGGTGAATAATTTTAATCATGTCATAAACATGTCCAAGATTAACCTCTCTAAGTTTGAGATTAATATGAATTATATTTAATTAATAATTTTTGGAATACCTTAGAAAGTATTCTTGAAATTACTTTACATGCTTTAGGAATTTTTGGATTAAACCATAGCACTTTTATTCTATTCTTTATGAAAAATCCATAAATCCTAAAATCACTAATTTTGGGTAAGTTTCTGAGGAATTATGCATTTTTGAAGTTTAATCCCATTTATATAGTAAGCCGCTAACAGTGCACTCTTAGTACATGGCACCATCTAATTTGATGACCAATCATTGGCGAGATGATGGATTCACATGCTTTGATTAGTATCCATCTGATTGGAGAACAGATTGCTCTAGATTAAGTGCTCAGAATTATAGAGTAGAGCATGGGCTTAGATATAATGTAATCTGAGCCATTGATCAAAGTTAACCCCCCAGATTTTATCTTCAACCTCCCGTTTAATTCCACAGCAAAATAGGAATTTCTTTAAGTTCTGAGTGATCAATTCCAAGGATCTTGATGAAACTTATCATAAAGCATCATCTACTTATGAACATTCTATCCAGTGTTTAGATCCTATTGCATTTAAAAATCTCTTAACACTTGAGTGACAAATATAGAAATTGAGCTCATGTTTTGTCCTAACATTGATTTGATATATAATTGTGGTTGGATTTGATTGGGTTGAGTTCATTTGACCTTTAAGATCAATCCTCCTTCAAATGGAAACTCTATAGGATAAGTGAATTCAAACTTGATGCTTGACTAGGATGGGCTTGTGGGAGCTCGCTCAACCAAAAATCACCAAAGGTTGGGCTGCATAATTATGGAATGAAAGTTAGAACTCTAGGGAAGCTTTGAGAACTAGAATTTGAAACCCTTCTTAAAATAAATTTAGAGTATTTATAGGTTAACTAGGAATGAATGTAGCCAAGAATTTGCCCACCTACAGCCACATTAAGTCATAAATTTGATTAGAGATGGTCTAATAGGAGTTTGTGAAGGTCTCAAGAAAGTTTGAGCCCGTGTTAGTACATGGCTAAAAAATTAGAGTCAAACCATGGTTTTGAATTGCTATTTTGTTAAATTTTGGCTAAATCTAACCACCAGATGGGGAAACTGAAATGACAATGTGTCTTGAATATTCTTCAACACAATGCATGAGTTTATTTTCCCTAAACTAGTCTAGACATGCAAATTGGCTCAGAAACACTTGATTTTGATGCTTTGGGTCAAACCAATTGGCTGACCCAGCTTAACTCATGGGCTGTGTTGATCATGGCAGGAGCATAAGGTCATGGCTCATCTAATACAATAGTTAGCATGGGATAATTTGCTCTGTAAATCCTTAGTAGGTTGTTAAACCTAAGTTAATTGTTCCAAGGTTAACCAAGAGGGGGGGGGGGGGGAATTGGTTATTTAAAAATTTCTTAGAATTTTCAAAAATTATTTCTAGGAAATTAAATCTCTGATCCTTAAAATATGCAGTTGTTTGAATATGATTATCACAAAAGATTTTTTAACCACAAAATATTAAAGTGCATAAAATAAAAAAGAACAAAAGAACACCAAATTTTATAGTGGTTCGGTCCAACTAGACCTATGTCCACTCCCTGAAAACTCCTTCTTCAGGTATTGCACTAAATAATAGTGACTCTCCTTTTGCCCCCATAACAAGGTGAAGAAGCCATTACAAACTCTCTCCCACAACTCGATGCGATAGAGAACAGTCATCCTTTTCATCCTCCCTGGTGAAGGCAGAGAACCTGTCATCCTTGTTCACTCTCCTTATGAAGGCAGAGAACTGTCATCTTTTTTCACCCTCCTAGTGAAGGCAGAGAACCTAGTCATCCTTTTTCACCCTCTTGGTGTAGGCAGAGAACCTAGACATAATGTTAAAAATCTTCCCTCAAAAGCCTTTAGAGGAAATGGGCAGAAACTTGAAGAAGACAAAGAGATCCTTGCTTTGGGAAACCTTGTGAAACCCTCACAACTCCCCCTCACTAGATCTCTCACACTCCACTCTCATAATCTCTCCCAAATACTCACACTCAATGGCCACTCTTAAGAGAGAAAAGTAGTAAAGGTATTTAGTGATAATTTTTAAGTCTTCTTACATAAAAAAGACATGAAGAACCATCCAAAAACTAAAAATTGCAAGAAAACTATCCTATGCTCGTATCGTACGATCGCATATCATCCTGTACAAATGAATAGTCTCCCATACAATCTGTCTGTATGAACGCATAATGTCCCCGTACAAACTTGTATGAACACAATTCAGTCATCTGTATAAATATATATCATCTTGCATGATACATCCGTACGAATGCATAGTGTCCCATACGAACAACTCTTGTTTGCTATACGAACTCGATTTAGTCGTCCGTATGAAAATTACATTATACAGTACAAATAATTTAAATTTGTCTGTATGAACTGGTACGAACCTGATTTCATACTCTGCCAATCGTCTGTACGAACTGACATCGTACTATATGAACAGTTCAAAACTGAACTCATTCATCTGGTACGATCATGTAAGAACCTCATTTCATACTCTATTAGTTATTTGTATGGACTGACATCATATAGTATGATCTATTCAAAATTTCAAGCTGTAATTTAATTAACTGCACATTAGAGGAAAAACCACTAAGTCCAAATCATATAGTACGATTGAATATCATCTAGTATGATTAGTTTTAAAAATTCAAATTTTGTCTCACTCTCCCCCTATGTGTTTGTGCACGGTTACCCAATTACAATCACACTCTCTTAGACTCAAGAAAAATAGAAAAATTACAAACTTCATTACAAGAAACCCTAATCTAATCTGTCTTGAAGTCTTCGGCAGTCTAGAGTATGATTTCCCTGAAATCTTAGTATACACATAAAATAAGTATAGAATGGAACATAAATATGTGGGCAATAATGTTTGTTATCATCAAAAATATAAACTCGTAAACTTGAGTCGCAACATGCTCTAGATGCTGAAATGGCTCAACAAGAACCACTTTTGGCCACTTGGGTTCAATCCATGTGGCAAACTCAAGTGGACCCTGTTGCAAACCTGGATTTAAGGATTACATTTTTGATGATAATAAACATTTCTGTGTTATGTTTTGATTGACTAACATTTCAGGTATAAAAGATTAAATGCAATTCAAGACAACTCAAGATCGGGTCTACGTGTGTTTAAATTATAAATTTTCCCTTTCTTGAGTCAAATGTATTGTAATTGATCCCGTATCTAAGTAACCTTGCACACACACACTCTGGGGGAGAGTTTTAGTGAGATAGAGTTTCTATTTCAAATTTTGTTCATATCATCCTAGACGATATTCATATCATCTTAGACGATCCAGTGAAGATAGAAACCCTAATTAGGGTGACCATGTTAAGTCAGTTTGATTAAGCAGATCGTTCTGGACGATATGCCCATCATACAGGACAATAGGCTCAAATCAGAAATTCTCAACCGTCAGATTAAGTTAGGCAAGTTTTTATTTTTAGATATTTGGTCTGATCATCCCGAATGATATGTGTATCATCCTAGATGATCCTTTACAATCATGCCTAAATTAGTCTGGTGATTAAGGAAAGTAATTAATTTTTGATTGATATGATCATATCATCTTAGATGATCGCAAGATTATCCTGGATGATACATGCAAAATCCTGACCGTCCAGAGCACTTCACCTGGATGATCCAAGAAATGTGCTCGACGATATTTCTGATTTTGAGCTAATCGTACGGGGCGATCTAAATATCATCCCAAACGATCAAGTCATTTTGGGATCGTCCAGTTTGTTTATACAGGATGACCCCAGTTGTGTGTAGGATGATTTTATCATTTTTGAACTAATCATACATGACAATAGTAGTATCATCTTGGACGATCTAGTCATTTTGAGATCGTCCAGCACAAGCTTCCCTGGATGACCCGAGCTGTCTTTTGGATGAAATTCCTGATTTATATGAATCGTCTGCGATCGTACGGGATGATCTGAATAAGTTTTGTCGACTAATCATCCAGAGAAACCAAATCATCGAGGCTGATACATGTGATTTTGAACTGATCGTACAGGACGATCGACCGATCGTCCTGGACGATATTTGACGACTAGTTGAGATTTAGGGAAATTTTTTTGCCCTTTTATTTAAGATCTTTTTCATTCAATTGTTAAGATCTTTTGCCACCTTACGTTCTAGAAAAACCTTGAGAGAGAGAGAGGGCTTGGGAGAGAGAGAGAGAGGATCTTATGAGGGGAAGTTTATGAGGTGTTCACAAAGATTGCTCCAAGTAAGGATCTGAGTCATCTTCTCCGGTCGTCATCTCTTATCTTATTGGTGTCTCTATGGGAGGATCGTCCGTAAGACGATCTAGGTTCTCTACCTGCTTCAGGAGGAAGCGAAAGGATTCTAGGTTCTATGCCTCACCGGGTTGGTAGAAAGGAGTTCTGTACAGGCTTCTCCACCTTGCTGTCAGAGCAGAAGGAGAGTCACTTAGTGTTAGTGCAATAGCCAGAGGGTAGGCTCCAGGGAGTGGACGTAGGTCAAGTTGACTGAACCCTTATAAAATATGGTGTGTTCTTTCTGATTATTTTTCGCACTTTATTTTTTTGTTGTTATCTGCTTGGGTGAAATCTGTGATTAATCTTTTTATCATTATTTTTTTTTCGTTTCCACTACAAATTATACAAAGATCTTTCTTGTGGTTGAAGTTATTTTTAAAACATCCAAAAGGTTTTTCTGAATCGTATTTGCTCACGAGTTTCTAAAATAACCAATTCACCCCCCCCTCTTGGTTAGCCTCGGGACTATTTCATAAGGGCTTAACACCCCATTACGAACTTTCAGACCCAATGGCTCAGCCACTAAGCATTAACCCTTGGGGACCCAATGGATAGTCTTACAGGATTTGGATTTCTTGGTACAGTTTAGAGCATTGATTTTAGGGATTAGAGGGTTTAGTTTTATCTTAATTAACCATGGTTGACTTGGTCAAACTTAGTTGACCAAAGATTTGGGTTGGGTCCAACCAATTTCAAATGATATTTGAAACTTTTGGATGATGTTTTAGGTCATGGAATATGTATATGCTTGAAATGCTTGTTTAATGGCTTAAGGGTTAATTTGGTCAACCTAGGTTGACTTGATTAAAAAAAGCTTGACCAAGGCTTGGGTTTAGGTTTAATCCACATCAAATGTGATTTAAAGTTTGTTGGAAATATTTTTGGGTCATGGTATGATTATTCCAAGAAGGGTTTACTCAAATGTTCATATATGGTCATTTTAGTGTTTAAGGGATTTTGGTCAACCATGGTCCCCAAAAGTTTAATTGCGTTTAACCATGTATGATTTAAGTTTTTGAAACATTTACAAGCTTTGGTAGGGTTTAAGTATGCTTCTATACATGATTTAGGGTTAAAATAGGGTTAAAAGGGTCTTTTAATGGTCAAAATAACCAATTGTGTCCAACCTAGCTCATTGAAGGGTTCAACATGATTTATGCATGATCATGAATGATTGTTCAATGCGTAGGATAAGATTCCATGTCTTGGATTGAGCAATTTAATATGATTCATACATGTGAGGAGTTTATGTTTAAAAGGATTTCATTAGTTAGACTAAGTCAACCATAGACTCAAAATAAGTTTAAATCAATGTAATGATGTTTATGAACATGTTCAATAAATTTGCAAGGGTTTCCAAGATGATTTGCAAAAAGTTTCTATGTGAAATGGCATGAGCTATAAATATTTAAAGATTTGGTAGGCTTGGAATATATTTTATGTTTTAGGGTTTAGAAGGACATAAAAGTTTCATAATAGTTAAGGAGACTTTAAGGACATGCCTAATCAACATGTAAATGATTAAAAATGATTCCAAAGCCTTTAACTAGGGTTTCAAATCAGTTAGGCATTCCATTGGAATAGGGAAAAGCCCAAAGGCATTAGGCTTTAGATTTAAACACAGGATTTTATGGTTTGGAGTTTTAAGCTGAATTTAGATTTAGATTTGATTTAGGATAAAGGTTCATGTTTTATTAAGGGTTTAAGATTTAAAATTCTCAGATCATTGATAATTATTTGGTGATTAGGAGTGATTGAGTTGTTGATCAACTAACTATCAAGGATGATTGTCAAATGAATGATGTAAGGTTTTGGCCTCCGACAAAATTTAGGTCAACAAATGGACCCTCATAGGTGTAACAAACTTAAAAAGTAAATTACACATGTTGGCATTATACGAAGTGATCAACTAAATCCAAAAGAATTTAATTGATAAATACCCGATAAGAAATTATCTTAAATAAGTAGATTTAATCAGGATGGATATCTAATAGAGAAATCATCTCTATTAGATAGAATTAAGTTGGAAGAAAAATTGAGGTGGAGAAGTGAAATTCAATTGGATTTAAAAAAGGGTATCCTATCTTTGACTAACCATATCAAAACAGTAAAGATGGATAATGCAGAGATACTCACCTAACCAAATTAAAATAATGAATAAGATGGAGACTTAAATGAAAGTTCACTTTTAAACAAATGGATTTAAAATGTTCAGATGAGAAGTGACTCTCCAATGAACAAATTTAAAGGTTAGATTGAAAAAATACCAGAGATCATATTACCCAATTAACAAAAATTTAACAGGAGGGATGCCACAAAAGCAGAATTATACCTAGAGTTTATAGGATATCATAAAATTTGGCTTATACCTAAAGAAAAATTTAAGCAAGATGGTTGCCATAAAAGCTGACTTATGCTAGAAGTCTATAGAATGTCATAAAGGTGGGCTTATACCTAAAGATAAATTTAAGCAAGATGACTACCATAAAGAGGACTTATGCCAGAAGTCTATAAGATTCTATAAAAGCAGGCTTATACATAAAGATGGATTTAAACTTGAATGAGAGATCTATCTCAAACAAAGAGATTTCAGGAAATCAAATGATTAATAATTCTTAAATGAATAGATTTAATGGATAGATTGAGAAAATACCAGTGATCATATTACCCAATCAACAAATCATTTAAAAGGAAGGGATGCCATAAAAGTGAACTTATTATACTTGAACCTTAAGAAATGATTTAAATTTGATTTGGCGATTTATCCCAAATAAATATGTTTAAGAAATTCAATAGAGAAGAAATTCTCAAATGAACAAATTTAAGGAATTCAAATGAGAACTAACTCTAAAATGAACAAATTTAATGGTTAGATTGATGAAATACTAGGGATCATATTACCCAATCTACCATAATTTTATAAGGAAGTGATGCCGTAAAAGAAGACTTATATCCAAACCTTAAGAAAGGATTTAAATTTGATAGGTTTTTTATCCCAAACAAACATATTTAAGAAATTCAATTGAGAAGGAATTCTCAAATGAATAGATTTAATGGTAGTCAAATTAGGAAAATACCTGGGATCGTATCACTTGACTGATTAAAATTTCAAAAGAAAGGATGCCATTGGGAAAACTTATACCGATCTTTTAGGATAAATTTAATTAAGTGTTAGGGATTTTTAAAATTTAGAAACCTCATTATATCATTCTTGACCTAGTTCCCTTATATGGACTCAGTTCATTGCAGGAAACTTAAATAAACTTAGGCAATTTATAAAAATATCAAACATTATTTATTTATTTAATGTTTATTATGTATAACTACTACCCATTGTAGTATTTCTTGAGATATCTCCCATTAATAAGCAATATAGGACGATCTCCTTTATACTCAAACAGTTGTAGACCTTTTCTACCACAAATGGACCTGTCTAAATTAATTAAAATTTACCACACATTCTCTGATCGGCCAAAATGGGTCTTTTAAAAATAAAGACCAACTTTCCAAATTGGTAAGTTATCGGATGAACAATTTTATCATGTTCCTTAATCATTTTAGCTTTATACAACTCAAGGTTTTGTTGTGCCTATAAATGCTTCTCTTCTAAATCTTCAATTTCTTCCACTCTGAGTTTAGCATTTATTCTTCTGTAATTTTATAATTCCCTGCAATGCATAATGAAGGCAGTTGTACCTACAAAGGGAGAATAGCCTCTGCTCCAAAGACTAGAGTAAAAGACATATATTAAGTATGAGTTCTATATATGGTTTGATATGCCCATAAAGCTTTTCCTAACATTTCATGCTATTAACATTTATTTTCATATGGGATTTTCTTTAAGATCTACACCAAAGTCTATTTGATGGCTTTAACCAATCCATTTTCCTAAGGGTAATAAAAAGTTCAATATCTCAAATCTCTTTTATGATGTCTAGCAAAATTATTTATTTTTATGCTTCTATAGGATGGATCATTATCATATATGATTCAACGAGGAACACCATATTGATATATAATATGGTCTTTAAAGAAATTTAATACTTGTTTAGATTTGACTTTTCTCAAAGGAACTATTTTTTCCCATTTTAAGAAATAATATGTAGCTACTAATATAAACCTGTGACTGTTAGAAGAAGGCAGATAAATTAGTTCGATAATATATGTACCCAAGCTTTCAAGTAGCCATGAAGCAACTCTCGAGTTTAGGACATTTATTGGCTGATATAGAACTTCATCATTGTTGACCCCATTCTTGTATGAGATTGATTAACTAAAATCAAAATACAAAACTAAAACCAAATGAAAAACTCCAAACCCAAAGTCAAGGCCAAAATCCCTTATCCCATAACCCTTTTTTAGTGATTTTTTAATCACCGTAAAACAAAAAAAAATGACCTCAAAGTCATGATCCATCAGTTACATATTGATTATGTATTTCTAGGTTGAACCCTCCAAATTTGAGAGTAATCTGAGTCCTATAACCCCAAAAACTGAATTGAATTCCAAAGGCTGGAAGACCTTTAAATATTTATAGCCCATACCACTAGACCATGCACCTTATGGAATTTGACCTTGGGAACCACCCAAAAACCCTTGAAGATGTCCATGATCATTATTATGACATGCTAAACCCAAAACATAACTTTTAGTGGAACCTAGTAGTCTATGGTTGGTCATGGGCGCACTAAACCCAAAAATCTCTAAAGAAAAACCAAACCTTCATATGAACCTCAACATGGCTCATTAAAACAATCCAAAAAACCTCTTCCAATGCCTTCTAAGTATCATTTGGAGTGTATTGAACTAAATCCAAAGTCCTAGTTTGACTTGGTTGACCAAAGTGCCCCTTCAACAGTTAAACAAACATTTCACATAAGAAGATCTCACCATTACATGTGACCACCTCCATTGGGTTAAAAATATCATTTTGAACTTATTGGATCTAGTCCCAACCATTGGTCAAACTTGTTTGACCAAGCTAACTATGGTTAACCAAATTAACTAAAAAACTTAACCTAGCCTAAGTTCAATACCCTAAGCATTTCCAAAGAAATTTGAGATCTTAGAATGGTCCATTAAGACCCCAAAAACCATTCATAGGTGACCTAACCTTTGGACCCACTTGGGCTAGCTATAGCTTGACCCAAGTGCCAAAAAAGAGCTTTTCCTAAGCAAAATTTTAACCCAAGCCAAATAAAACTATTTCATTACATGCTCCATACATATGCAACACCTTCATGAGTCAAAACCCCATTAGTTTAACTTAGTCAACCCATTTGGAGGGGTCAAGCCCAAGCATGTTGTCAAATTTTAAATCAAACTCCCAAACTATTGCCTCAAACATCATGTAACTTAATCCTATAACATGCAAGACCTCCCAAACTTTTATCCAATCAACATTTATTGGTTGATTGGTCAATAAGTCAAAGATAACACTCCAAACATGGTCAAATGGTCAAGCCTTACTAAGAAACCCATTTTCCTCCGAACCAACTAGCAAAACCCACTAAAATAAACCCTAAACCCTTTCTAAGTAGCTTTCAAACCAAGCTCAATCCTTGGTTTACCCAAGAATGGTAAGAAGTGGTCCCGCTTCCCTCATTTGAGCTCAACCAAGTCACTCTCATCTATATAGCTTTCCTGTGATAACTCAAATATGTGAAATAGATTTATTTAAAAAAATAAATTTTTTGAAGTTGAGCGCTTTGGCGCTAATCTGGTGAGCGTTGTAATGTTATATATATATCCCTGCCACACCCCATCGACTCCCTCACTTGGTTGCTTGGTTGGGAAGAAATTGAAGAGGGGAAGAAGCGAGAGGAGAGAGAAATGTCTTTGAATAATATTTGTTAGTCATTCCTATTCCATATTTTATTCTATTTATTATAAGTGACTAATATCTTACATCTATTTTGAATGATTTAGATTTTTACAAATTTTATCTTGCAAAATCTTTAAAAATTGTATTATCTCTTAATTTCATAAGTTTTTTCTAAGCATGTTTAAATATGTTATATATTTGATCATGCTAAATGATTTGTTTTGATTTTATTGCATTTTAAATAAAGTTCTAAATGATATCAGATACATGATATGATAACTCCACATGAAACCCTATTGATCCATATGATTTACTAATTGAGAGTATTAAGGAGTTGGAGATTGATTGAGAGTTATAAAAAGTTGGGGTAGCTGATTCACATGATTCAAGGGGAGTTATAAGGAGTACATTAATTGAGAGTTATAAGGAGAGACTAATTGGGTGTCATAAGTGCAGGAACAAGATATCCTTAAGATACACTAATTGAATATTTGAATATTGATATAGACACTGCTAAGAATATTGTACTGATATTATGACTAATACTAATACTATTTACTATCATTAACATTATTTAACATTATTAATCATGAATCTAATTTTATTACTAACACTAGTACTGTTGACTGTTACTGATACGTTGACTAATAAACTATAAAAGGATAAATTGATACAGATAATCAGTATGACATTTATGCAAATATTTTTTTATATCAGTTATAGTATATTAATCTCTTTTATCTTGCATTCATTTAAATTGTAAGATTTTAGTTACTGCTGGTGTTGCAAATCTGGTTTTGTTGATGACAAACATGTTTCCAGTGTGTTTTGCTTGGCTAACCCGTTTCAGGCACAAAAGATCACGAGCCACTCAAGCCAACTCAAGATTGGGTCCAAGTGTATCCAATATACTATTTTTCTTTTTCTTGAGTTAACTGTAATGTAACTGATCCCCCAGCTAAGTAACCTTGCACACATACACTCAGGGGGAGAGCTTGAGTGAATTAGAGTTTCTGTTCATTTTTTGTTCAGATCATCCTGGACGATATTCACATCGTCCTGTACGATCAGGTAAAAATAGAAATCCTAATTAGGGCGACTAAGTTAAGAGGGTCTGATTAAGCAGATCGTCCTGGATGATCTTTGGATCTTACGGGACGATATGCTCAAATCAGAAATTCTCAGCCGTCAGATCAAGTTAGGCAAGTTTTTATTTTACGTTATTTGGTCTGATCGTCCCAGACGATACATGTATCATCCTGGATGATTCAGTACAATCATGCCTAATTTAATCTGGTAATTAAGGAAAGCAATTTATTTTTGATTGATATGATCATATCGTCCTGGACGATCACAGGATCGTCCCGGACGATCATGTTCGTCTAGTGCATTTCAGTTGTACGACCCGAACTATATATAGGACGATTTGGAAACTTTTTGAACTAATCATACAGGATGATATCTCAATCATCCTGGACGATCAAGTCATTTTTTGGTCGTCCATCACAAGTTTCTCTGGACGACCCGAACTGTCTTCTGGACGATATTCCTCGATTTGCACTAATCGCCCCGGACGATCACATGATCGTACGGGACGATATGAATAATTTTTTCTACTGATCATCCAGAAGAGCCATATCGTCCAGGCTGAAACAGTTGATTTTGAACTGATCGTACAGGATGATCTAGAGATCATCTTGGACGATCTTGGCCGACTAGTTGAGATTTAGGGCAAATTTTAAGCCCTCCTATAAAAGAACTTTTTCTTGAAACAAGAAAAATCTTTTGCCACTTTCCTTCCCAGAGAAACCCTAGAGAGAGAGAGAGAGAGAGAGTTTGGGAGAGAGAGAGAGGATCTTGTGAGGGGGAGTTAGTGAGGGATTCACTAAGGTTGCTCTAAGCACGAATCAGAGTCGTCTTTCGTCTAGTTGGTGTTCGTTGTGGGAGGATCGTTCGCAAGAAGATTCGGGGTTCTCTGCCCACTTAAGGTGGAAGCAAAAGGAGTTCGAAGGTTCTCTGCCTGCTTCAGGAGGAAGCAAAAGGAGGTCGGGTTCTCTGCCTCACCGTGTGGTGAAAAGGAGGTTTTGTACAGGCTTCTCCGCCTTACTGTGGGAGCAAAAGGCGAGACACTTTTTGTTTAGTGCAATACCCAGAGGGGAGGCTCCGGGGAATGGACGTAGGTCAAGTTGACCGAACCACTATAAAATCTGGTTTGCTTTTCTGATTCTATTCTGCACTTTACTTTTCTGATATTAACTGCATGGGTGAATATCATTGATTGATCTTTTCGTTCTTGTTTACTTGTTTCCGCTGCAAAGTATCGAAAAGATTTTTCTGTTGTTCGTAAAATTTTTAAATTATCAATTCACCCCCCCTCTTGGTTAGCCTCGGGACTAGTTCACTAGAGCTTAACATCCCTATCGAACTTTTAAGTGGTATCAGAGAGGGATTCAAAATTTAGGTTTAAAAACTTTTGAATTTGATCCATGGCTAACTATAACAATTATAATACTGTTGAAGGTTATGCTATTACAAGACCACCGTTGTTTGATAATATTCCTTTTGATTTTTTGAAAACATGCATGTCTACTTTTCTTCAATCGATTGATTATCGCATGTGGATGTTAGTTAAGGATGGATACGAACCACCTTTTAGATTGATTAACAATGTGAAAACTGAATTTCCCTTTGCTGATTGGATGTTTGATGATTGTGATTTAGCACAGTTAAATGCAAAATGTTTGAACTGTTTCTTTTGTGCTTTAAAATCTGAAGACTATATGCGTGTTTCTACTTGTATAATGAGTAAAAAAATCTGGGATAGATTATGTATAACATATAATGGTACAACTGAAGTCAAACAGTCTAGGTTAAACATCTTGTTACATGATTATGAACTTTTTCGCATGAAACCTAGTGAGACGATTTTAGAAATGTACACAAGGTTCACTCAAATCGTTACCTCTTTGTATGCTCTAGGAAGAGAATTAACTAATTACGAAAGAGTGAAGAAAATTCTTAGATGTTTGCCTTCTTCTTACGATGTTAAGATTACTGCGATCACGAAATCTAAAGATTTAAATACTTACTCCATTGACAGCTTACTTGGATCACTCATTGCTTACGAGTAAGGGGTGAACCAAAGACAACTTGATTCATGTGAACGAAAGAAGGAGAAGACAGTGGCGCTAAAGGCTAAAGATTCAGATGCTAGCACTTCCGGGTCTGATAGCGATGATGTTTCCTTAATCACAAGGCAATTTAAGAGCTTTCTAAGGAAGAAGAATAAGAATTTTCAAAAGTGGAACAAAGGTAAGACCAGTAGAAACTTTAAAGGTTCATCTGAATCTGTTTGTTTTGAATGCAGGTAGCCTGGACACATAAAGGCGGATTGTCCTACACTCAAGGCTCACCCAAGCAAGGAGAAGGGTGAGGAGAAACCAAAGTTCAAAAAGGATAAGAAGCGGATTCAGAAGGCGTTCTGGGCAGACACTGCATCTGACTCCTCTGAGACTGAAGCTGAAGAGGAGGAAATAAATTTGTGTCTGATGGCTGATGATCACCCTGGTCAGTCGGACCAGGAAGAGGTATGTGAGCTTACTTACGATCAATTATTTGATGTATCTGAAAAAATTCATGCATCATATAGGAAGCTTAAGAAAACCCATGCTAACTTGAAACTGGAATATCTGACTTTGCAAAAAGAGCATGATGTGTTGATTAAGGATCATTCCACTATTGATAGCAATCACATATCTTTACTAAATGAGTTTGATGAACTGAATAGAAAGCATTCTGATTTAATTGTTGAGCATGATGCATTAAAAACATCGCATGTTGAATTAGAAGCTACCTTTAAGAAATTGAATGATATGGCATTTGAATTAGAAAGTAATGAAAGTGCAAGAACTTTTGAGATTGCTAGTCTTAACAAGGAGAACAAATTTTTAAGAGTGAAAATTGCTGCTTTTGAAAAGAATAAAAAATCACCTACTTTTGAATAGTTTTATGCACCGCCGCCTTTTGAAAAACCTGTTGCAAGTTCATCAAAGCATGTTTCATACACTTCTAGGAAGAGGCACTATCACTCATGACGTTTAGTTAATCCTTTTCCTGGTGTTAGATGTTATTCATGTGGCATGTTAGGACACATTTCCCACACCTGCACTGTTCACCGTAGTACACATTGGGTGTGGAGACCCAAACTACCTGTTTCACAGCACAGCACGCATGCATTGCATTCTTCTTTTCATAAGAAGGAACCCAAACCTGTTTGGGTTCCTAAGACTGATGTTTGATACTTTTGTAGGGGTGCTCTCACACAAGACCTCATGAGAGCATGTGGTACCTGGACAGTGGATGTTCTAGACACATGACTGGAGATGCAAATCAGTTTATTTCACTGGAGGCCAGAGCTGGAGGCAAGGTTACACTTGGAGATAACACCACCAGGAAGGTGGTAGGCACAGGTATAATTGGTGATTCAAAGAATTTTATGATTGATAATGTTTTGCTTGTAGATGGACTAAAACACAACTTACTGAGCATCAGTCAATTGTGTGATAAGGGATACAGCATCAAATTTATGCCCACTAGCTGCATTTTAAGCTTAAATGATGAAGTTGTTTTGTAGGGGCAAAGGATCAACAACATCTACAAGCTGGATGAAAGTTACATTAAATCTGATAATTCAATTTTCTTAAAAACTACTACTGATGAGTCTTGGTTATGGCATAGGAGATTATGTCATGCCAGTATGAAAACCCTTAGGAGAGTCACCAAAAAGGACTTAGTTAGAGGTGTGCCCAAGCTTAAGTTCACTAAGGATCACCTGTGTGATGCCTGTCAGTTAGGGAAGCAAGTCCAGTCCTCTTTTCACTCTGTTAAGGACATTAACACCTCTAGACCTTTAGAAGTTCTTCACATGGACCTCTTTGGACCCATTAGCACTGCCAGCTTAGGGGGGAGAGTCTATGGGTTTGTGATTGTAGATGATTATTCGAGGTTCACTTGGGTGAAATTTTTGTCACATAAATCTGAGTCATTTCATGAGTTTAGATCTTTCTCTACTTAGATTCAAAAGAAGTTAGGATGTGAGATTATTACCATCCATAGTGATCACGGAGGGGAGTTTGAAAATGAAAGATTTGGAAGTTTTTATGAGGAGCAAGGAATTAGTCACAATTTCAGCTCCTAGGACCCCTCAGCAGAATGGGGTAGCTGAAAGGAAGAACAAGACCTTAGTGGAAGTTGCTAGAGCCATGCTTGTCGAGTATTCACTTCCAAAATACTTTTGGGCTGAAGCGGTGAACACTGCCTGTTATGTGCTGAATAGAGTGAATGTGAGAGTCAAACTGAATAAGACACCTTATAAGAACATTAAGGGTAGAACTCCAAATCTGTCCCACCTCCATACCTTTGGTTGTAAGGTTTTCATTCTGAACAACGGGAAATCACCCTTAGGAAAATTTGACCCCAAATCTGATGAAGGAGTGTTCTTAGGATATTCAAGTGTGGGGAAATCTTTTAGGGTGTTTAATAAGAGGACTTTGGTGGTGGAAGAAATAACCCATGTAGTGTTTGATGAATCTGATCCTAAGGAGTTTAGATCTGAAGTAGAAGATGAAGAGATTGTTGAGGTTACCCAAGGGGTTAGAAATATAAATCTGGAGGAAAGGGTAGAACCTCAAACCACGTTGCCTAGAGATTTGAGATATTCTTTGAGTCATCCTAAAGAACTGATCTTAGGAGACCCTTCTGAAGGTGTTAGGACTAGGCATGGACTTAGGAAGGAAGTAAACCATTCTGCCTTTATCTCAATGACTGAACCCACCAACATCAATCAAGCCCTTTCGGATGAGTTTTGGATCTTAGCTATGCAGGAAGAATTGAATCAATTTGTAAGGAATGATGTTTGGGAGTTAGTAGAAAGACCTAGAAATCAAAGTATTATGGGAACCAAGTGGGTCTTTAAGAATAAGATGAATGATTCTAGTGTGGTGGTTAGGAATAAGGCAAGATTGGTGGCTAAGGGGTATAATCAGATTGAAGGGATTGATTTTGAGGAGACTTTTGCCCCTGTAGCTAGATTAGAAGCCATTAGAGTACTACTAGCCTTTACCTGTTATAAGGGATTTAAGCTGTTTCAAATGGATGTCAAGAGTGCCTTTTTAAATGGGGTAATAAAAGAGGATGTTTTTGTAGAATAACCCCCAGGTTTTGAGAGTTCCCAATATTCAAATCATGTTTATAAATTAAAAAAGGCCTTATATGGATTGAAACAGACACCTAGAGCTTGGTATGAGAGGCTTAGCACATTCCTGTTAGAAAGAGAGTTTGTTAAGGGGAGCGTAGACACCGCCCTTTTTCTGAGGAGATTAGGGGATGACTTACTCATTGTCCAGATCTATGTTGATGATATAATTTTTAGATCTTCTGATAAATATTTATGTGATGAGTTTTCTAAAATAATGAGTAAGGAGTTTGAGATGAGTATGATGGGAGAATTATCCTACTTTTTTGGGTTTAGCATAAGGCAAACGGATGATGGAAACATTCTCAATCAATCTAAATACACTAAGGACATTTTGAAGAAATATGAAATGGACAAAGCCAAGCCAATCAATACTCCCATGACCTCCTCAGTTCAGTTAGATAAGGATTCAAGTGGAAAATCTATTGATCAGAAGAAGTATAGAGGAATAATAGGATCACTGCTTTACCTGACTGCTAGCCGGCCTGATATCATGTTTAGTGTCTGTCTTTGCGCTAGATTTCAGGCTGATCCTAAAGAGTCCCACCTGACTGCTGATAAGAGAATTCTTAGATATCTTTTAGGGACCCCAAACCTAGGAATCTAGTACCCTAGGAACAGCACCTCTTTTGAGATAATTGGATATTCTGGTTCTAAGGGTGGATAGAAAGAGCACCTATGGAACTTGTCAATTCATAGGACAGTCTTTAGTCTCCTGGTCCAATAGAAAATAGAACTCAGTTGCACTTTCCACTGCTGAAGCTGAGTACATTGCCTTAGGGAGTTGTGTGGCCCAAGTTCTTTGGTTGAAGCAACAAGTCTTGGATTTAGGATTACCTGTTGGCCCAATTTCTATTCTGTGTGATAATACTAGTACCATCTGTATCTCTAAGAATCCAATCCAACATTCTAGGACCAAACACATTAATATAAGGCATCACTTCATTAGAGACCATATTACAAAAGGGGATATTGAGCTACATCATGTAGCAACTGAAAATTAGCTGGCTGACATATTCAGTAAACCACTGGCCTTTGACTCATTCAGCATTTTGAGAACCAGATTAGGAGTGATTGATATAAATGCTTGATTCTGATGACTGCTGATTTCTGATTGTTCTGATTGTTATTCTATTTTCTGTTAGTTAGTTTTTGGTTTGATTTTTTGCTTTCAGTTGATTTTATTTCTTTTGCTGATTTCTATTTTAGCCTTGCTGTTAGTTTGATTTGAGCATTTACTTTGATGTAATTTTCTACCTGCTTTTCATTCACTAGTTCATATCTTGCACTTACTATTTTATACTTTTCAAAATCTGATCACCGCTCACTACTTCTGATAATCTGAATTTCTGAGTGGGAGTTTTACCTTATTTTTATTTGGAAGCTGGTAAGCAGTGATTGATTCCACTGAATCTGTTAAAGGGAAGAAATATTGATGATTATTTCTCTTCCTCTAACTCCTTTTCTGGTGTATAGTTTCTTTTGGATAAAAATCCTCTTCAAAATTAAAATGTTAGTTTTTGAAATAGAGATTATTTTATCTTCCTATAGTAATCTACCTCATTTCAATAGTGTTTTCAAAGTCTTGAGTCATTAGTTTGATTTTCTAAACCAAGTGATTGCATTTATCATATGATGTATGGTTTTTGTTTTGTGAATCATTCTTCCTTATTGTGGAGAGTCATCTCCTATGTTTGGAAGATAATTTCACAGCTGAGACTCTTTAATGATTATGAAAAGGAGGAAGCTTACAAAAGATGCGCAGTGCGCCAAATAAATTAAAACAGAGGCATAAAATGAGCCCAAAGCTAAAAAGATGAGAAAAAATTGCCAACTAAAAGATACACAAAGTGTATCAAAAATGAAAAGATGCGCAAAGCGCCAACTAAATTGAAAAAGAGGCACAAAATGAGCCCAACCAAGCTTTCCTTCCTTTCGGATCGTTAAAGGTCTTAGAAAAATCCGTGTGCCGCTTAATACTTTCAAAAACTTGTGTTTGAAAATCCTAATTTCTGATTTTTTACTTTGTAACACTATTATATCAGATATTTTTCTGGAACGAGGCTTGAAAGGATCTCTTTTCAAATCTAATTTCTTTTCTTCTGAATCGAATTTTTGTTTTGAAAGAGGTTTGCATCGATAAGGTGCCCGAGGTCGGAGTTACAAAAGTTGATTTTTCCAACCTTTTCTGGATTTCAGCGCTGTCGATCGTCTTCTTATTGGTTTTTGGATCAAAAATCTAAGGAGAATTCTGTTTTACTGGAGCAGACTGGTCAAAGAAAAAAGAAATCATTATTTTTTTTGTCATCTTGTTCCAAGGTTTCTTCATTTTTTGTTTTGTTTTTTTTTCATTTTACTGGTTGTGTTTTTTGGATCCTGATCTGTCATCTTCATCCTTCATCCTTTTCTATTTTCTTCACATCATCCTGGATGATACCCCGATCGTCCTGGATGATCCCCTTCATCCTGGATGATCCAAACATCATCCTAGACGATTCATTCAAAATCGTCCCCACACTACTCCTGCTGCTGAAAAACTCCAATTATTGGTGATCGTCCTGGACGATCCTTACATCATCCTGGACGATATGATCCATATCTTCCTGATCTGATCAAACGGCTGACATTGCACCAATTATTATCCATCATCCTGGATGATCCACCTCATCATCCTAGATGATCTACATGTCAACCGCAGGACGATTGGAATTCGGCCCGTCCGACACACTTATTACACATCGTCCGGGATGATCCACCTAATCGTCCTGGACGATACCTTTTCGTCAACGGTCGTCCAGCCTGACTCCTTGGGACGATCGCCTGTGTCTAATCATCCTGGATGATCGGACTGCTTTTTTTACCAATCGTCCTAGCCGTAATTATTGCACCTATCGTCCTGGACGATCTCGCGATCGTACGGGACGATCAGGACAAATTCTATTTAAATAGCCATTTTCTTAAGGATTTTCCACACTCTTTCTTCCAATCTTACTCTACTTCCCTTCACTTTTGATTTCTAATGGATGGTGGCAAACGTTCACGGCAAAAGGGTGCGAGTTCCTCTCGGGGACATGTTGATCCTTGCTTCCCAAATGCAGCCGATCAGGCTGCTTTCGAGTGATATCGTGACGTGGGGATCACGCATTCTAAAATAGTAAATCCCCGCACCGTCACCTATCATATTCTTGATCTGTTCGCACACACCTCCCTCACCTTCATCCTGACCTTAGCCTTTCCTTTTAATCTTAAACTCCTTCAAATTTTCTTTGCCAATTTGCGCATTTTCGTGGACTATTCCACTCTTCGCTCATACGTCAATCAACGTCACGTGGAACTAACTACCCAAGATTTTCACAATATTCTTAATCTTTCTGTCACTGGCGACAAACTCCACACGGTTATCACTGATCCTGACTATGATTGGAGTCTCACCAATCACTTCCTTCGCAATATAAACACACCCTATAATGACAATGTTTGCACTTCACTTCTTAAGGACGTACAGATAATTCAACATGTCCTTCGTTCCTTTATCATTCCAAAGGAGGGGGATCACATTCACATCACCCCGTTACTGTCCTTGACCACATACTACATCATGGCCCATAGAGAGTTTAATGCCTCTGACCTTATTATCCAATACATAGAACACCTCACCACTATTAGAGATCCAGGTCACAGGCGTCCCCCAAATCTAGCTTTAGGTCATCTCATTCATTATGCCTTAAAAACAAAATATGACCTTCAGTATCCTGTCCCTCCTGATGTCCCTCCTTCCTTCTTCATAAATAACTCATTCCACGTCCTACACAGCACCCTACTACATCCGGAGCCCGCCCCAGATGTTGAGGAGGAAGAGGAAGAGGCTATTCCAGTTCCTGCTGCACCCAAGGCAACTACTCTCCTTCGTATTGCCTCTCCCTTTGACCACCTGGTACAGTGCTTCGATCAGTGGGAGGCCAGATTCGACTCCTATATGGTTGCCCAGGAGCAGCGGCACGCCGAGGACATCCAGCGCTTCACTTACTATGCTGCGCAGCAGCAACAACAGCATGATCAGGACATTGCCTAGATTGGAGCCCTTTTTCAAGCCATTCACCACTACTTCAACCCACCACCGCCACCTCCTTCTTTCGATCAGGATCCGCCTCCGTTCTAGTTTTCTATTTTGTAGTTGTTTTCTTTTCTGTTCTGTACTGATGTTTTAGTAGTTCTGTTTACCCTCCTCCTTTTTGTGATGTCAAAAGGGGGAGTCAGTTGTAGTAATTTTTGTTTTTTGTTATGTGTTATATTTCCTGTATTAATTTAGTTTTTAAATAAAAATTTGAAAAAATATTTGTTTTTCGATCTCCTAATTATTTTTTATTTTCAAACTACTGTACAAATGTTTGCCATCATCAAAAAGGGGAAGATTGTTGGAAATTTGGTTTTGATGATGACAAACATGTTTCCAGTGTGTTTTGCTTGGCTAACCCATTTTAGGCACAAACGATCACGAGCCACTCAAGCCAACTCAAGATCAGGTCCAAGTGTTTCCAATGTACTATTTTTCTTTTTCTTGAGTCAATTATAATGTAACTGATCCTCCAGCTAAGTAACCTTGCACACACACTCAGGAGGAGAGCTTGAGTGAATTAGAGTTTCTGTTCATTTTTTGTTCAGATCATCCTGGACGATATTCACATCGTCCTGGACGATCAGGTAAAAATAGAAACCCTAATTAGGGAGACTAAGTTAAGAGGGTCTGATTAAGTAGATCATCCTGGACGATCTTTAGATCGTACGGGACGATATGCTCAAATCAAAAATTCTCAGCCGCCAGATCAAGTTAGGCAAGTTTTTATTTTAAGTTATTTGGTCTGATCATCCTAGACGATACGTGTATCGTCCTAGATGATTCAGTACAATCATGCCTAATTTAATCTGGTAATTAAGGAAAGTAATTTATTTTTGATTGATACGATCATATTATCCTGGACGATCATGATCGTCTAGTGCATTTCAGCTGTACGACCCGAACTGTGTATAGGACGATTTGGACACTTTTTGAACTAATCATACAGGATGATATCTCGATTGTCCTGGATGATCAAGTTATTTTCTGGTCATCCAACACAAGTTTCTCTGGACGACCCGAACTGTCTTCTGGACGATATTCCTTGATTTTCACTAATCGTCCCGGATAATCGCAGGATTGTACGGGACGATATGAGCAATTTTTTCTACTGATCGTCCAGAAGAGTCAGATCATCCAGGCTGAAATAGTTGATTTCAAACTGATCGTACAGGATGATCTAGAGATCGTCCTTGACGATCTTGGCCGACCAGTTGAGATTTAGGGCAAATTTTAAGCCCTCCTATAAAAGAACTTTTTCTTGAAACAAGAAAAATCTTTTGCCACTTTTCTTCCCAGAGAAACCCTAGAGAGAGAGAGAGAGAGAGTTTGGGAGAGAGAGAGAGGATCTTGTGAGGGGGAGTTAGTGAGGGATTCACTAAGGTTGCTCTAAGCACGGATCAGAGTCATCTTCTCCGCTCGTCGTCTTTCGTCTAGTTGGTGTTTATTGTGGGAGGATCATTCGCAAGAAGATTCGGGGTTCTCTACCCGCTTCAGGTGGAGGTAAAAGGAGTCCGAAGGTTCTCTGCCTGCTTCAGGAGGAAGCAAAAGGAGGTTGGGTTCTCTGCCTCACCGTGTGGTGAAAAGGAGGTTTTGTACAGGCTTCTCCGCCTTGCTGTGGGAGTAAAAGGAGAGACACTTTTTGTTTAGTGCAAAACCCGGAGGGGAGGCTCCGGGGAGTGGACGTAGGTCAAGTGACCGAACCACTATAAAATTTGGTTTACTTTTCTGATTCTGTTCTACACTTTACTTTTCTGATATTAACTGCTTGGGTGAATATCATTGATTGATCCTTTCGTTCTTATTTACTTGTTTTTGCTGTAAAGTATCGAAAAGATTTTTCTGTTGTTCGTGAAATTTTTAAATAACCAATTCACCCCCCCTCTTGGTTAGCCTCGGGACTAGTTCACTGGGGCTTAATATCCCTATCAAACTTTCAGCTGGGCTATGTGCTCATTACATGGTTTTATATGTTTTTAGGAAAGGGTAAAGATCCTATGAGATGAAGCTCCAAACAAGAAAAAAAATGCAATTATATTTCTTTCTATTATTCAATGGTAAGCTCTAGTTAAATGATTAAAATGAAAGAAATAAACAATTCTTCCAATATAAAACTTGACGTATGACAAAATGGTTTCAGAACAATAATTTTTGGAGGAATTGAAATATAACTAGAGCTTATGAGCGGAATTGAAATGTGATTTTTGATTTATAACTAGTTTATTTGAGCTTAAAATTTATTGTGAGCATGCTCTCTCCATCACTCTCTCAGACTGATATACAAATATGTAGGATGGCATTTTTTGAAGGTGGGGAGATTGTAATAACTCAAATATGTGAAATAAATTTATTTGAAAAACCTAAAAATTTTAAAGTAGAGTACTTTGGCGCTAATTTAGTGAGCACTATGGTGCTAGACCATGAACAGTATATATATATCCCTGCCTCACCCCATCGACTCCCTCACTTGGTTGCTTGGTTAGGAAGAAGAGAAATGAGAAAAAAAATATCTTTGGATCATATTTGTCAGTCATTCCTGTTATAAATTTTATTTTATTTATTATAAGTTGCAAATATCTTACTTCTATTATGAATGATTTTTATTTTTACAAATTTTATTTCTCCAAAACCTACAAAAATTACATTATCTCCCAACTTCATAAGTTTTTACTATGTAAGTTTGGATATGTTATAGATTTGATTATTCTAAATGATTTCATATGATTTTATTACATTTTAAATGAAGTATTGAATGATATCAGATACTTGATTTGATAACTCCACCTAATACCCTACTGATCCATGTGGTTTACTAATTAGGAGTCATAAGGAGCAGGAGATTTATTGGGAGTTATAAGGAGTTAGGGAACCTGATTCACATGATTCAAGGAAAGTTATAAGGAGTTCATTAATTGAGAGTTATAAGGGACGACTAATTTGGATTCCTAAGTGTAGGAGTATAATACCTTTAAGATACACTCATTAAATATCTGAGTATTGATATGGATATTACTACGGATATTATATTAATATTATGACTAACACTAATACTGTTACTGATGTTAGTATTATTAATTATTATTAATACTATGACTGATGAGCTATAAAAGGATAAATAGATACAAATAATCAGTATAGATATTGATGCATATATTTCTTTATATTCATTATGATATATTATTCTCTTTTATCATGCAATGACTTAAGTTATAAGATTTTAAAAACTTGCCAGGTTATGTGCTCATTACAAGATTTAACATGTTTTCAGAAAGGGTAAGGATCCTATGATATGAGGCTCCGGATAAGACAAAAATGTAATCATGTTTCTTTCTGCTATTCATTGGTAAGCTCTAGTTAAATAGTTAAAATGAATGATAAATGTAATTTTTTTAATATAAATCCTAGAGTGTGACATTTTCCTCGGCATCTAACCACTTAAGATAGGTGGAAAGAATACAATAAATATCTCTAATCAATCCTAGCTATCCTAAACAAAACTAGTGTCAAAATGGCCTAAAAGTATGAGAACACATATATCAACCTAACTCACTCTCTAAGCCTCACCACTACAAAAGTTTTTCTTTTCTCTACTTCTCCAGGAGTTCCTCTACATTCTCCAAGCATTCCCCTAGCTCCCCATAGCTTCAAAGGCCCTTGTTTGATAGGAAATAGAGATAGAAGGAAAAAAGGGATAATCTCAAGTTATCATTTAATCCAGCCCAAACAAGCTCCAAGGGTCTTCTTAAAGTTGAAAAGGGCTTCTCGCAGAGCAAAATAAGCTTAAGATCGAAGAAATCCACCCACTGGTTAGTAAGTTATAACCATTTGAAGTTTTAGGATCAAATTTTATCAAATTTAGGATGTTAGATTGAAAGTTATGAGCAAATAATTTTTTTAGTTCAAATTGAATAAGAACGGCCCTGATCATCCAAAATTGGCCTTGTCACCCAGATCAAATTGCGTGGTTATCCTTGGGACTTGAAATCACACTGATTGGCCCATATCGGTGTATATGGAGCGATCCTAACCTTCCATCTCCTATACGGTCGATCCAAAGGTTGATTACCTCTATCGACATGGATAAGTGGTGCCCTAGGGCATGATGCTTGGCCTTCCATGCGTCAGACCGTGGCAGTAGTGGCAATGATTGGTCTCCTCCAATTTTTATTTAAAATTAATTTAAAATTAATTTAATTCTTATAAACCTAAAAAATTCATAGAAAATAAAAATTAACTTCAAGTTAAGTGATTTTGGACTCATTGGAAAGGTCATGAGGTCTATAATTTTCTAAAATGAATTTTAGCAAATTTTGTTCACTAGATTTTGAGAAAATTGTGTTTAAATAAAATTAAATTTTCTCAGGAACTTTTAGTCTAATTGAGCTAAAATTTTGGGAGTTAATTTATTAGCATATTTTTATATAAGTCATGGCCCGCTCAAGATTGTTGTAAATTAAATTTTTAGGGTGATGGGTAAAGTTTGGACCCATATCTTTAAAAATTCATAATTATCCAATTAGGTAGAATTTATTTTTCATTTTTCTATGGTATGCTTGTGCTTGTGTAAGGGTTAGTCAGACCAAATTTCAGGACTATTTGAACACTAGTGACACATAAGAAAAATAATTAAGGATTATATCTATAGAACTTAGAAAAATCCTAAGAAATTCCATACACACCCAATAGAAGTGTAACTTTAAATTTAAAAAATTAGTGATATTACACACCACAAGTTTTAATTTCACTTGGTTTTTACTTCACTTCACCATAAAACTAAGCAAAATAAGAATAAGCCCTTATATTGGGGTTGAAACTTCAAAAAATTACAAAAAGATCAAATATAAAAAAAACATAAACTAGGGCTCAAAAATGTTCATAATTAAATACTCAATCTAAGAAATTTAAAAGCCCCATCGCTAGCCTTCAGAATTGATAATATTTTAATAATCAATTAAATTTAATAATTAATTAAAGTAAATATTTAAAAATAATGAAAAATATGAAATAAATTTTAAACACTTGAAATTCACTCCCATATGTTATTCCTGACATTTGGAGAAGATTTCAAGTGATTTGGAATCAACTTGGTACTATAATAAGAAAATCTATCTAATTATGCAATTTAATAGTTTAATTAAATAAACAAGCTTCAAAAATTCATAACTAATTATAGAAAACTCCAATTTAAGCAAACTCAAAGGACATAGACTCATCCCTAGGGATAATTTTTATAAAAAATATTAAACCTCTAGAATTCATTAAAAAAATAAAAAAATCAATATTTTGGTCAATCTTATATAAATAAAGCACCTAAACTTAAAAAAGTAGTAACTAATTGTAGAAAAACCCAAATTAAACAAACTTAGTGGCATTTTACTTATCTTAGGGTCTAATATTTAAAAATATAAAAGTTTAGAACTTAATGTGAATTAAAATGTCAAGAAATAGACCCTTTATTTAATGCATTAAAATTTTTAGTAAAATATAAAAAATGAATAAATAGTCAAATTTTCAATAAATCACTAGTTTAATCACACAAATTAGATAATAAAATTAAAATGAATAACTAATATTCCATTGATGAAGTTTTTAGGTGGGACTACCTCAAGCTATGGAGCTTTGTGTCCTAAGGAGGCCTTAGTATTTATGGCATTGTTACAACACCACGAATGAATGTTTGATTAAAAAAAGGTATTATAGAGTTTTACAAAGCTTAATTTTCTTTGGGAGAATTGAATTTCTAGAATTTTAGTTTTGAAATTGAACATATTATTATGAATAATATATCATCTTGGGAAGTGAATATATTATTCACTAATAGGTTCAGATTATAAAATTTTGAATTCATCCTGATTATCGTAGTCAAACTCAGGGAAGTATCATATATGGCCCCAGAGGGTCAAAATGAAATTTGATTGAGTGTTTGACTATGTTAATCTTGGTAGAGGGATCATTAATTTTATAATCAAAATTATGATAGTAATTGATTTATCTCTCCGAGGAAAGAAGATATTAATCACTATGGATCATTTGAAATGATGATAATGATTGTCAGGTTTAATTTTTTCAAAGATAATTAATTGAAGTTTTGAAAAATTAAATTTAAAAATTAACCTGGGTTTCTAAATCTCCTATGAGCTCAAGCCATTATAGCTAATTACATCGTAAGGAAACTAGAGTTTCCTACGAGTGCTCTCGATTAAAATAGCAGTAGAAATTTTATTTTTGATTTTCAAAGCTTGATGTCAAAGGAAGTGAGGATTAGAAACTCAAATGGGATTAGATCAAGGTTGAGCACTTATTTCTAGAGGTCAAAAGAGAAATGGTAGGAGGTGTTGCAAATCTAGATATAAGTACTATATTTTTTATGATAACAAATATTATTTTCTTTATATTGATGTCACTGCATATTTATTTTTGGTTGCCCCCCTACTAACTTTTTTAGATCCTCAATGATCACTTGCAAAATAAATCAGCTCAAGATCGGGTCTACCTAAAATGTCATTTCAATGTAATTTTTCCCTTTCTTGATTCAAATGGAATGTGATGGATCCACAAGCTAAGTAACCTTGCACACACACACTCAGGGGGAGAAATTTGGTGAGTTTGAGAGTTCTTCTATTTTTGATCACATCATATAGGATGATTCAAATTTGACCTGGACGATCAGTTCAAAATAGAAACCCTAATTAGGGCATCCCTAATAATTAAGTTTACTTAACTAATTATTATGGATCATTCTGTATCGTATAAGACGATCAGTACAAATATAAAAATCAATTGTCAATCACATTTTAGGCAATATTTTATTTTTTATATTTTAAACTAATCATATAGGATGATACTCTTCATCCAAGATGATCCATGATAAGCATGCCAAAAATAATCCTTTAATTAAGGATTTAAGTATGGTTAGATTGAACGATCATATCATACAGGACGATTGATAGATCGTCCTAGACTATTCATGATTTTTCTTCTGAACGTACTGGACATCCCAAATGATTTATTAGGATGATATTCATTAAGTTGAACTAATCATATAGGATGATCTCAAGATCATCCAGGATGATAACTATATTTATTCAAATCAGCCTGGACATCCCAAACGATTTCTCATGATGATATTCTTTGATTTGAACTAATTATACAGAACGATCGCTATATCATCCAGGATGATAAGTACATTTATTCTAATCAGCCTAGATATCCCAAATGATTTCTCAGGATGACATGCTTTGGTTTGAACTAATTGTACAAGATGATCACAAAATCATCCTGGATGATAAGTACATAATTATTGTTCTGATCGTACAGGGAACACAGATCATCCTGCCTGGATGGGATGATTTACACTGATTGTATAGGATGATATACATATCATCCAAGATGAAATTTTTGGAAAATTGAAATTAGGGCACTTTTTGAAGGCTCTCTATTTAAACTCTCTAATTGTCTCTTTAGACAACCTTCTTTGCTGTTGAGTCCAATCCAAAGAGGGCTTAGAATAGGAGAAGGAGAGTTTGGGAGAGAGAGAGGGAGAATATTATGGGGGGGAGTTTATGAGGGGATTCACAAAGGTTGCTCCAAGCAAGGATTTGATCATCTTCTTCCTTCTTCATCCTTGGTTCCTTGGTGGCTATGAGAAGACGATCATTAGCATTAGTTTGAGGTTCTCTACCTACTCTGTAAGGGAGTAAAAGGATTGTTAGATTCTATGCCTACTCTAGGAGGGAGTAAAAGGATTTTTGTGGTTCTCTGCCAACTCCATGTGGGAGTAAATGGATTATGGGTTCTCTGTCTCACCGGATCGATGAAAAAAAATTTTATAAGGGCTTCTCAGCCTTACTGTGGGGCAAAAGGAGTGACTCTAACTGATTAGTATAATACCTAGAACGAGAGGTTTTGGGGAGTGGATGTAGGTCAGATTTGATCAAACCACTATAAATATACTATATTCTTTCTACTTTTTTAATGCATTTATTTTCACTTGTTTATGTGATCTGATCTGTGATTGAAATTTTTTATTTTGATTATCTGCTTCTGCTTAATCTGTTTGTGTTTAAAATATTCAAAAAGAATTCAAAAAGATTTTTCTTTTTGCTTAATGAATTTTTAAAATACTAATTCATCCCACTCTTGGTTAGCCTCGAGTTAGTTCTATAGGATTTAACACTCCTTACAACCTTTCAGGTGGTATCAGAGCGGGATTCATACTTAGAAAACTTTTAAATTATGATTAATGGCTAACCTTGGTAATTGTAATACTGTGAAAGGTTATTTAATCACATGACCACCTTTATTTGATAATATTTCTTTTGATTTTTAGAAAACTCGCATGCCCACCTTTTTATAGTCGATTGATTATCGCATGTGGATGCTTGTTAGAAAAGGATATTCTGTACCTTATAGACTTGTAAATGGTGTCAAAACTAAAATTCCTTTTTCTGAATGGTCAACTAATGATAGAGATCTTGCACAAATAAATGCCAAATATTTAAAATATGTTTTTGTTCCTTAAAATCTGAAGATTATATGTGTGTCTCAACCTATTCAACTGGTAAGGAAATTTGGGACAGATTATGCATAACCTATGAAGTTACAAACGAAGTGAAACAATCTAGACTGAATATTCTTTTACATTATTATAAACTTTTTTGCATGAAACCTAGTTAATCAATTTCTAAAATGTATACTAGGTTTACATAGATTGTTACTTCCCTACATGCCTCAGGGAGAGAGCTTACGAATTATGAAAAAGTAAACAAGATTTTGTGATGTTTTCCTTCTTCCTTTGATGCAAAAATTACTTCCATTACTGAATCAAAGGATTTGAATACTTATTCAATTGATAACTTATTGGATCACTAATTGCTTATGAGTAAGGGGTGAACCAATGACAACTTGATGCAGGTGAAAAGAAGGAGAAAATTGTAGCCTTGAAGGCTAATAATTTTGACACTGATAGTTTTTGTTCTAATGATGATGACATTGCCTTAATAAAAAGGCAATTTAAAAGCTTATTACAGAAAAAATAAAAACATCATCAGAAGTGGAATAGTGGTAAGAACAATAAAAATTCTAAAGCTTCATCTGATGTTATTTGCTTTGAATGCAGGAAGCCAGGGCACCTAAAGTTAGATTGCCCAACTCTAAAAGCTCACCCAAACAAGGAGAAAGCTGAAGAAAAGTATAAGTTTAGGAAGGAAAAGAAAATGATCCACAAGGCTTTTTGGGCAGGCTCAACATCTGACTCCTCTGAAACTGAAGTTGAAGAGGAGGTAACCAACTTGTGCTTGATGGTAGCTCATCTTGATCACTCTGATCAAGAAGAGGTATGTGAGCTTACACATAATCAATTATTTAAAGTATCTAAAAGAATTCATTCTTCATATAGAAAGCTCAAGAAAGCTCATGCTAGCCTGAAAATTAAATTTTTAAATCTACAGAAAGAGCATGAAATTTTAATGAAAGATCATTTAACTCTGGATAGCAATCATATGGCTTTACTAGATGAATTTAATTATTTAAGCAAAAATCATCTTAATTGAACTCCTGAGCATGATTCCTTAAAAACATCACATATTGATTTAGAAAAAGCTTTCAAAGAACTAGATACTATTGCGTACGATTTAGATAGTAGTGAGCATGCATTGAAATAGCAAGTGGCAAGCTATTAAAAGGAAAATGAGTTTCTAAGAGAAAAGATCATTGCATTAGAGCAACATAAAACACCACCTTCACTTGTAGGGTTTTATAGAACATCAACAAAGCATGCATCACTCAAACCTAGGAAGAGGCACTATAACCTAAATAGATTAGTAAACTCTTTTCCTAGTGTTAGATGTTTTTCTTGTGGCATGTCAGGACATATCTCCCATACTTGCACCATTCACCATAGAACACATTTAGTGTGGAGACCAAAATTATTAAATTCACAGCATAGCATGCATGCATCACATTCTTTTTTTCTTCACAAGGGACCCATACCTATTTGGGTTCCTAAATCTGACATCTGATGATTTTGTAGGAGTTCTCTCGTAAAAGGCCTCATGAGAGTATGAGGTACCTGGACAATAGATGTTCAAGGCATATGACTGGAGATGCAAATCAATTCATTTCATTAGAGCCCAGGGTAGGAGGCAAGGTAACATTTGGAGACAACACCACCAGTAGAGTGGTGGGATCAAGAATAATTGCTGATTCAAAAAAATTCATCATTGATAATATTTTATTTGTAGATGGACTGAAACATAATTTGCTCAACATTAGCCAACTCTGTGATAAAGGCTTTAGCATAAAATTTCTACCAACTTGTTGTATTATAAGATTAAATGACAAAATTATTTTGCAGGAAAAAAAGATTAATAATGTCTACATACTGGATCTAAATTACTTTAAAGTTAATATTATTATTTGCTTAAAATTAATTACTAAAGAATCATGGCTGTGGCATAGGAGATTATGTCATGCAAGCATGAAAAGCCTTAGGAAGATCACCCAAAAGACTTTGTGAGAGGTGTCCCCAAATTTGAGTTCAATAAGGATCACTTGTGTGATGCCTGTTACTTTTGGGCAGAAGCGATGAATACATCCTGTTATCTTCTAAATAGGGTAAATCTTAGATCTAAGCTGAACAAAATACCCTATGAAATTCTTAAGAGTAGGACGCCCAACCTCTCTCACCTTTGTGTCTTTAAATGTAAAGTATTCATTCTGAATAATGGGAAGTCTCAACTAGAAAAGTTTGACCCAAAATCTGATGAAGGAGTGTTCCTAGGTTACTCAAGTGTTGGAAAATCTTATAGAGTCTTCAATAAAAGAACCCTGATTATTGAGGAGACCACTCATGTTGTGTTTGATGAATTTAATAATTTTGGAGGGTCTAGGGTAGAAGAAGAGGAGGTTCTACAAGTCACGAAAGGAGTAGAATCTGGCAATTTGGAGGAAAGGGTAGAACCTGAAATTACATTGCCTAGAGAATGGAGATATTCTTTGAGTGATCCTAAAGAACTGATCTTAGGAGACCCTTTCGAAAATGTTAGAACTAGGCATAGACTTAAAATAGAAGTAATCCACTCTGCCTTTATTTCAATGACTGAATCCACCAACATCAATCAAACCCTTTCTAATGAATTCTAGACCCTATCCATATAAGAGGAACTAAACCAATTTATTAGGAATGATGTCTGGGAGATAGTAGAAAGACCTAAGGTTCAGAGTGTAGTAGGAACCAAATGGGTCTTTAAGAATAAAATGAATGATTCTGGTGTGATGGATAGGAATAAGGTGAGATTAGTGGTTAAGAGGTACAACCAAATAGAATGTATTAATTTTAAGAAAACATTTTCCCTTATAGCTCGATTAGAAGCGATTAGAGTGCTACTAGCCTTTGCTTGTTATAAGGAATTTAAGCTTTTTCAAATGGATGTCAAGAGTGCCTTTTTAAATG
Organism: Dendrobium chrysotoxum; assembly: GCA_019925795.1. Classification (NCBI taxonomy): domain Eukaryota; kingdom Viridiplantae; phylum Streptophyta; class Magnoliopsida; order Asparagales; family Orchidaceae; genus Dendrobium; species Dendrobium chrysotoxum. Next base: position 24,817,270 of record CM034298.1, on the reverse strand, counting down.
GGATAATAAAAGAAGATGAGTTTGTAGAGCAACCCCCAGGCTTTGAGAAATCCCAATTTTTAAATCATGTTTTTAAATTAAAAAAGGCTTTGCATGGATTAAAATAGGCACCCAGGGCATGATATGAGAGGCTTAGCACATTCCTACTAGAAAGAGGGTTTGTTAAGGGGAGTGTTGACCCCACCCTTTTTCTGAGGAAAGTAGGAGATGAATTACTCATTGTCCAGATCTATGTTGATGATATACTTTTTGAATCTTCTGATAAAAATTTATATGATGATTTTTCTAAAATAATAAGTAAGGAATTCGAGATGAGTATGATGGAAGAATTATCCTACTTTTTGGGGTTTAGCATAAGGCAAATAGATGATGAAACTTTTCTTAATAAATCAAAATACATTAAGAACATCATGAAGAAATATGAAATTGATAAAGCCAAGCCAATAAACACTCCCATGAGCTCTAGTGTTCAATTAGATAAAGACTCAAATAGAAAATCAGTTGATTAAAAGAACTACAGAGGAATAATTAGATCACTGCTTTACTTAACTACTAGCTGACCTGATATAATATTTAATATTTGTCTCTGTGCTAGATTTCAAGCTGATCCTAAAGAATCCCACCTAACTGCAATTAAGAGAATCCTTAGATATCTCTTAGGAACCTGAAACTTAGGAATTTAGTATCCTAGTCATAGCATTACCTTTGAGATTATAGGATATTCTGATTCTGACTTTAGTGGATGTAGGGTGGATAGAAAGAGCACCTCTAGAACATGTCAATTCATAGGATAATTCTTAGTCTCTTTTCCCAAAAGAAAATAGAACTCAGTTGTACTGTCCACTACTAAAGCTGAATACATTGCCTTAAGAAGTTGTGTGGCCTAGGTCCTTTGGTTGAAATAATAAATTCTTGACTTAGGACTCCCTATAGAAACAATTCCAGTCCTATGTGATAACACTAGTGCCATCTATATTTTAAATAATCCAATTCAACACTCTAGGAACAAACACATTGACATAAGGCAACACTTTATTAGGGACCATATTACCAAAGGAGACATAGAGCTACACCATATAGCCACTAAAAACCAACTGGCTGATATCTTCACAAAACAACTGCCCTTTGAAATCTTTAGCACCTTAAGAACTAGACTGGGTGTGATAGATATTCATGCTTGAAAATGATACTTTTTATTTATAGTTTTCATTCTCTAAGTTGTGTTTGATTTTTTTTATTACATGTTTTTGCTTTTATGTTTTTTTTTAATTTCCTGTTATTTTTTCTGTTTCATTTGATTTGTTTGAATATTTCCCCTTTACAAATTTTTGTCTTTATGGTTTTAATTTCATGTTGCTTTTCTTTAGTATCTTAAAATTAGATCACTGCTCACTTCTGTTGATGAACTTGCTTTTTAAATGATATTTTTGTCTTGTTTTTATTTAGAAGCTTATTAGTAGTGATTGACTCCTCTATATCAGTTAAAGGAATAAACATTGATAATTGTTTCTCTTCCTCTTGCTCCTTTAATGGTATATTTTTTTTTAATTTAAAATCTTTTTAAAAATTAAAAAGTTGGACTTTGAAATAGAGCTCTATTTTATCTTCCTACAGTAATCTATCTCATATGAGTAGTATTCCAAATCATTGAATCACTTTCGTGTCTTTTTAATCAGGTGGTTATATTTATCATATGAGAATGATTCTATGTTGTGGTTTACTTTTCCTTATCTAAGAGAGTGAGTTTTTCTTCTCTTATATCTAGAAGATAATCTCACAATTAAGGGTCTTTTAGACTTTTAGAAAGAAATGAAGCTCATAAAAGATTTGCAAAGTGAACCAATCAACTGATAAAGAGGCATAAAATGAGCTCAACACTGAAAAGATACATAATATTTGCCAATTAATTACAAGATACATAAAGTGTATCAAAAATCAAAAGATGTCTAAAGTGTGCCAAATAAAATGAAAAAGAGGCACAAAATGAGCCCACAAAGAAATAAACTTCCTTCTCTTTCAAATCTTTAAAAATCTTAGAAGAATCTTCGTGCCACTTAATATATTCAAATACTTGAGATTGAAATTCAAAGTTTCTAGTTCTTTACTTTGTAATACTACTTTATCAGATAGTTTTCTGGAATGAAGCTTGAAAGGATCACTTTTTCTTATCTAATTTATTTTCTTCTGAATTAGATTTTTGTTTAAAAGGAATTTGAACTTATAAGGTGCCGCGGTAGGGTTTACAAAAATTGATTTTCCAACTTGTTTTGGATATTAGCATTGTCGATTCATTTCTTTTAAGTTTTTACATTTAAATTTGAGGTAAAAATTATCATTTACAGGAGTTGATCGATAAAAAAAAACTTATTTTTATTTTAATGAATTACTTTCATCTTATATTTTTGTTTGTTTATTTTATTATTCTCTATGATTTTTTGTTGATTTTTTGGGATCCTCTTTGATCACCTCTTTTCTTCATTCCAAGCTTTAAAATTTTTGTTCACATCATCCTAGACGATCTCTATTGTCCTGGATGATATCATCATATTATTATTCAATCCAAAACTAATGGTTGATCTGAATCTATTAATAGTAATCATCTTAGATGATCCACTTGGAAAAAATAGTTTGATAATTTGAATAAAGTTGGTACGATCAATAATGACTCAACGTCCTAGACAAACCACCTGTTCATCCTGGATGATCGAGCTTGTCAATGATCGTATGGACTAACTCCTCGGGATAATTGTCTATGTCTAATCATCCTAGATGATGCTTGATCATCCTGGATGATATAACAACCTTTTTGACCAATCGACATGGATGCCATTATTGCTTCAAATCATCTTGGATGATATCATGATTGTCTTGGATGATATGGACAACTCATTATAAACAAGCTGATTTCAAGCTGGTTTTCTCACCCCAAAACTCCTTCTCTCAATTCTTAGCACTCAAATCTTCTCTATGGCTGGAGGCAAATGTTCCAAACTGTGGACAGGCAGTTCCTCCAGGGGAACTGTTGAACCCTGCTTTATTAAAGTAGTAGATTAAGCTGCTTATACTCATTACAAATATGTAGGGATTACACCTTCCAAAGTGGTTAATCCAACTATTCTGACCTATAGGGTACTTGATCTCATCGCTCATACATCTCTTGCTTTCATTCTGACCCTTGCTTTTCCCTTTAATTTTACGCTTCTGTTTGAATTTTTTGCCAGTCTTCAAGTCAATTCCTCCTATACTTCCCTACAATCCTATGTGAATCAATGACCCGTTGAAATCATATATCAGGACCTACATAAACTTCTTCATCTTTCCACCACTGGCGACAAGATTCACATCTTACTCGCCGATCTTGACTTTATTTGGAGTCCTGTTAATACCCTCCTTAGGAACACAAATGCCCCTTTTCACAACTCTGCAGCCCATTCTTTAGTAAAATATGCACGTACCATCCAAAATGTTCTTAGAACTTCTATTATTCCCAAAGCTGGGGATCACATTCACATCAATCCCATCCTTTCCCTCACCACTTACTACATAATGGCTTGTAGAGATTTTAATGTCACCGATCTCCTAATTAGATACATTGAACATCTCACTAACATTAGGGATCTTAGCCACAGGAGAAAACTAAATCTAGTTTTAGGACACATTAATGTTTATGTCCTTGAAACCAAGTATAACCTTCAATATCCTAACCCACCTGACTACCAACCTACCTTTTATTCTAATAACTCCTTCATCATCCTCCACAGTACCCACCTTCATCCAAAATGTGGGGAGGATGTGGGAGAAGAAGAAGAACCTATTCCCGCTTCTGTTCCTATTCACCAGCAGTCCCAGATAGATCAACTGGTAGAGCGGTTTGACTAGTGGGAGGCCAGATTTGACTACTATATAGTTGCATAGAAGCAGAAGCATACAAAGGATGTTGCTCATTTTAATGACTGTGTAGCCCAACAACAGCAGTAGCATGACCTTGATATGGCTTAGTTTAGGGAACAATTTGCTTCCATTCATAGTCTCTTTCAGCCACCACCACCTCCTCCTCCACCTGATAAGGGTCCTTCTTACTTCTAGTTTACTCAATTTTTTTGTGTAGTGCTTGTACTGATATTCTTTTATGTACTTTGTTCTATTTTGTGTCTTGCCTCCTTTTTATGATGTCAAAAGGGGGAGTAGTGTATCATTTGTCTTATTTTAGTAAAATTTATTGTACATTATTTATGTTCCTATTTTTTAAATATTTTTATTTAATTAATATATATATATATATATATATATATATATATATATATATATATTGATTTGAAATTTCTAATAAATAATATTTTCCATCATTAAAAAGGGGGAGATTATTACAAACTTGATACAGGTACTGTATTTTTGATAATAATAAACATTAATTTCTTTATATTGCTATCACTGCATATTTGTTTTTGGTTGCCCTACCTATTAACATTTTAGGGTCCTCAAAGATCACTTGCAAAATAAATCAGCTCAAGATCGCGTCTGCCTAAAATTTCATTTCAATATAATTTTTCCCTTTCTTCAGTCAAATGTAATATGATGGATCCCCAAGATAAGTAACCTTGCACACACACACTTGAAAGGAGAAATTTGATGAGTTTGAGAGTTCTTTTATTTTTGATCATATCATATAGGACAATCCAAAATTATCCTGGAAGATCAGTTCAGAACAGAAACCCTAATTAGGGCATCCCTGAAAATTAAGATTACTTAATTAATCATCTTGGTCAATTTTGTATTGTATAGGATGATCAGTACAAATCTAAAAATCAGCCACCAATCACATTTTAGGTAATATTTTATTTTTTATATTTTGAACGAATCATATAAGATGATACTCATCATCCTGCACGATCTATGACAATCATGCCTAAAATAATCCTGCAATTAAGGATTTAAGTATGGTTAGATTGAACAATCATATCATAGAGGATGATTGATAGATCATCCCGGACAATTCATGATTTTCTTCTAAACGTACTGGACATCCAGAATGATTTATCAAGACAATATTTGTTAAATTGAACTAATCGTATAAGACAATCTCAAGATTATTCGGGATGATAAGTACATTTGTTCTAATCGGCTTGGACGTCCTGAACAATTTCTTAGGATGATATGTTGTGATTTGAACTAATCATACAAGACGATCGCAATATCATCTGGGATGATAATTATAATTGTTCTAATTAGCCTGGACATCCTGAATAATTTCTCAGGATGACCTACTTTGATTTGAACTAAACATACAGGACGATCGCAAAATCATCCTGGATGATAAGTACATAATTATTATTCTGATCGTAGAGGGAACACAGATAGTCCTACCTAGATGGGCTGATTTACATTGATCATACAGGATGATGTATATATCATCATGGACAATATTGTCAGTAAATTGAAATTAGGGCACTTTTTGAAGGCTATCTATTTAAGCTCTCTAATTGTCTCTTTAGATAACCTTCTTTGCTATTGAGTCCAATCCAAAGAGAGCTTAGAATAGGAGAAGGAGAGTTTGGGAGAGAGAGAAGGAGAATATTGTGAGGGGGAGTTTATGAGGGGATTCACAAATGTTGCTCCAAGCAAGGATTCGATCATCTTCTTCCTTCTTCATCCTTTGTTCCTTGGTGGCTCTGAGGAGACAATCCTCAGCATCAGGTTGAGGTTCTCTACTTACTCCAGGAGGGAGTAAAAGGATTATCAGGTTCTCTTCCTACTGCAGGAGGAATTAAAAGGTTTCTGTGGTTGTCTGCCAACTCCAAGTGGGTGTAAAAGGATTCTGGGTTCCCTGCCTCATTAGGTCAGTGAAAAAGATTATGTGAGGGCTTCTCAGCCTTGTTGTGGGGGAAAAAGGAGAGACACTAATTGATTAGTGTGATACCTAGAATGGGAGGTTCTGGGGAGTGAACATAGGTCAGATTTGACCGAACCACTATAAATTTGCTATGTTCTTTCTACTTTTTTTTTTAAATTTAGTTTTACTTATTCCTGTGATATGATCTGTGATTGAAATTTTTTATTTATATTATCTGCTTTCGCATAATGTATTTATGTTTAAAATATTCAAAAAGAATTCAAAAAGATTTTTCTTTTTTGCTTAAAGAATTTTTAAAATACTAATTCACCCCCCTCTTGGTTAGCCTCGGGCTAGTTCTATAGGGTTTAACACCCCTCAAAAACTTTTAGGAGGTGCTTTGGGATTTTGAAATATTTTAGAGGCACGCCAACCAATCCTAAGTGTTGGGCTCAAATTAGAATTGAAAGAGGTTTAAGTTTTAACTATTAATTTTATTAGAAGGATGGGATTCAATTCCTGAAGATTGAGGTCTTATAGCCTGAGCCTGCCTCAGAACCGTATTAAAAATAAGTGACCTGAACCTAGCTAATGCAATATAGGATCTAAACTTACCCCAGCCTATATTGGGCAGCCCGCTAAATCACCTAGGCACTTCAAAACCATATATCTGGTCTTTTATGAAAGAGTGGGTAAGGACGTTAATTAGATGTAGTTTAAGGAGTTGGGTCTAACATCTAGAGCAGATCCTAATTGGCCCCTTGACTTATGTAGGGTATTTGATGCTTAACTAAATGCAATTAAAGTTTTAGACACTTCTTTAATTTATTACTAATGCAATGTATGCATATTGACTCAATAAATGCTTAAATCAGAATGAAGCAGTTTTAAAAATGGCTTTAAAATAAGTTTTATCTTAGAGATTGCATAGATTTCTCTTGATAGATCTGCACCCTCATAGGCCAGGTGGTCTGCCAAAACTCGCAGGTAGGGAGGTGCCTAACAAAGGAATAAAAAAGCAACAAAATGCTATACGAACTCCCGGTGGTCCTGGGCTTACTTCTTAAATGTTTAGAATTTTTATGTTATCCTAAAAAAAGTTAAATTTAATTATAGTGGAAAAAGTTTATGTTCGTACCCTCATGAGCCTTCGATCGAGTTCCAAGCTAAATCAAAATCGACATGTAGGATCGCCAAAAAACTACTAAAAGCATGCAATCCTATATTGCAATCAATATTAAACAATTAACTGAATAATTAAATTAATTAATTAAATAAAATGTCCATAGGTAAGTGCCTTTTAATATTACAACACAGAATTTCTTAAAATTAAAAGTGGCCGGGTACAACTAATAACAACCCTGATTCTACTCCTAAGACTCAAGTGACTTTGAGAATAGGGATTCTTCTCATTCTTCACTTCCTTATTATTTTACGAGCTCCTTGAATCCATCAAATCCAGATATCCAGGTGAAAAAAAACTCCACCATGAAGGGATGTTTTCTTTTCTCTTTGGATTCTCAAAGTATCCTAATCTGGATATCAAAATGAAGAGGGGCTCTCCCCTAGGAGATGTCTCCCTTCTCTTTGGATTCTAGATTAGATATATATCCCATCTCAAATTATCAATTTAATATTACAACTCAATCGAACTTAAATTACATAGAATAAATTTTAAAATCTAGACTCGAATAACCTGCAGGATTATCCTAAATAGTAATATTAAATCATCCCAAGCTGTTATATATTGACATTAAAAAAATCAAACCTTAAACTCTCATTCTATATCATGCTCAAGCCATGTGGACTATTGATGTGAGAAGATTTCCTAAAACAATCTCTCTTCAATCATTAGTTTTCTCCTAACTAGCTAGCTACCTACCTAATGACCTTGAAGGAGTTTTGACCATTGGACTTCGAGGTTTAAGGTTAGCATTGGGTTTGGTCAATGGATTTGTCCAAAAAATAGATTATGGGCTAAGGGATGTTGGGTTTGGTTTTGACCATTGGACTTTGAGGTTTAAGGTTAGCATTGGGTTTGGTCAATGGATTTGATGTAGATTTGATTTGGATAATGCTTTGAAGGAGTTTTGGATTTGGCATGCTCATATCATCTATAATCAATGATGATTATTAATGATGGAACATAGGATCATGTAACATTCAGTAATAACTATTAAATGAAGGATTTTATGTTTAATTTTACATTGGATTACAAAGTTAATTTTGGAGGTCGATAATTGAGAGAAATTTTATTTTTGAAATGATCATATATGTGTCAATAATCTAGTTATTATCAGGTGATTGATCAATTGTTCAAATGATAATCAAGGGTGACTATCAAAGGATGGATTTTAATTCAGTGATTTGACCACTATGCCACAAAATAATGATGGATTGGATTAAATGTTTGGAGTGTAGTTCAATAATTTATGCATGGAATTTGGCTATTTGATGTGGGAAATTTATCTCACTCAAAAAATGAGGTCAACAGACACCAAATAGTTGTCAAAGATATAACCATTTCATATTTAAAATTTCCCTTAGTCACACTCAAAGTCAAAACAAAAATTTAACATCATACTCATGATTTAATAGTCACCAGTGATTGCCACCTTATCACTTGTTCAATCTCTGACAATCACTAGTGATTATCAATTATATAATCATTTCAAATAAAAAACTCCTTCAAATAGTTGATCAAATCAAATCCCAACCCAATCCAATTTCCAAATCCAATGAAAATTCAAAACATCAAAATTTAGGGTTCAAATCTAAACCAAAAACCCCTTGGCCATAGCCTTTTTTGGAGAATTTTTAGTCATCTCAGAGCCCAACCAAATGACCTTGGATTCATGATCAATCATTTGCATATTAATTAGGCATGTCTCTGGGATAAACCATATCAATTTTGTGGTATTCCAAGTCCTCTAACCCCTTAAACCTAAACTTTTCCTAAGCATGTAAAACCTTCAGATATTTAAAATATATACCACTAAACATTGCAAATTATGAAAATTGACCTTGTAAGCCTCCAAAATCCATTGAGCATGAACATTATCATTAACAGGATACATTAATCTAATATTGAACCCTTTGTGTGAAAGTTCGTGAGGGTGATTAAACCCTAAAGAACTAGTCTCGAGGCTAACCAAGAGGGGGGGGGGAATTGAATATTTAAAAATTTCTTTAACAAAAAGAAAAAAGTCTTTTTATAACTTGTAGTAGAAATGAATTAATTCAATAATAAAAAGATTAATTAGAGATTTCACTCACGTAGTTAATCACAGTAAAAAATGAAAGTACAGAAAATAATCAGAATGAATACAATAAATTTTATAGTGGTTCGATCAATCTGACCTATATCCAATCCCCAGAACCTCCCGTTCCAAGCATTGCACGAAACCTTTAGTGACTCTCCTTTAGCCCCCATAGTCAGGTGGAGAAGCACCATACAAAATCTCTCCCACCAACTCAGTATGGCAGAGGACCAAAACTCTTTTCATAGGTAGAGAACCTTGACTCCTTTTTCTCCCTCCAGGAGATAGTAGAGAATCATGAGTCCCTTTCACCTTCCCCGGTGCGACGGAGTAGCTGGGTCCTTTAACACTAAAGAGATCTTCTTCTTCTAAAAACTTCCCTCAAGATAAACCTTGAATCTGATGGTACTAAGGATCAAGCTTGTTGGAGCAATCATGTGAAATCCCCTCCACACTCTCTTGAAACCCACTCAAAGGATCTCCTCCCTCTCAAACTCCACCCTTTCCTCTCTCCCTTTCAAGGCTCTCTCTTCAAGTTTTCTCCAAAAAAAAAAGACTCAATACATACCAAAGACTCATACAAAGCCTTTGGAGAAAGCTTAAATAGAAGGGTTCAAAAAACCCTAAAAATTTAACACAACCGTCGAAGATCGTATATACGATCGTAAGATTGTACTGTATGATTAGTTCAATCAACCTGTAGTTCATACTGGATGAATCCTGGATGACCAAATATCATCTCTATTGATCATATAATATGATCCAGTTCATACATTAAGATTTGAATATAAAAAATAAGTAGATTTGATTGACTAATCATAGGCTTAATTTAGGCATAATTTTTGTAGATTGTCTAGTATAATGTATATCATCCTGGATGATTAGAACAAAATTTGAATTTTGAAATCTTACCTAAATTATGATTGGTAGCTATTTTTCATGGTCGTAATTGATCATCCTGGATGATCTAAATCATCTAGTATGATTAGTTTAATGAGGTGATCATTCAATACAGTATAAATCATACAGTACGTTAAGTTCAAAATTTGAACTTCTATTTTTGACTCAATCTCGCTCCCCCTGAGTGTATGTGTGAGTATGGTCATCAAGCTAGCATACACCCTTACAGGACTTGACTCATGAAATCAAGAATACATTAATGAATATTATAAAAATCTTTACAGCAATCTATTCTACCCAATCTTGAGCCTTGAATCTTTGTTGGTTGGTGTATGGTGTTCCTAAAATGTTAGTATACACACAAATAAAAATATATTACAAATACTAAGAGACATAATGATGTAAGCCGCAATATTTGTTATCATCAAAAACATAAACTCATGAGCTCGAGTTGCAATAATCTCCCCCTTTTTGATGATAGCAAACATTACTGGTTAGATTTACAAAAAAAATATTTTCTCCTAATCTCCCCCTCACTAAGAGAATTCTATTAAAAATAGGGGAAACTAAAACAATTTTCTTTCTCTTTAATTTTTATTTATTTTTTAAGAAAAAGAAAATAAAAAGATAAACTAAATAAATACAACAGTATGTAAACAAATACAATAATACATTCTCCCCTTTTGACATTATCAAAAAGAAAAGGAGTACAGAAAAATAAAATAGAAAAAATAGACTAAAGATCAAACGAACCATTATCAGGTAAAGGTGATGTTTTAAAAGAATCAGTTTGAAATTTTAGCAAATTTTCTTAGAATGAGAAAGTTACCTCTTGATTTTATTCAAAAACTTAGTAAGGCATGTATTGACAACGCATAACCCAGAAAGATTAGAGATTCAAAATTTATTAATCCAAGCTAAGGTTCCTTAAAGGCTCAACTCTTTTTTAAGTAAACATCTAAATCAAGGAACAAATTGGAGAACGAAACAATAATCTTTTCAAAATTGCTTGCATGAAATATATCTAATAAAAGATTAATGCAAAATGGTGAATCAAGAATCATAATTTTGAAACTCAAGTATTAAAAGTATCAATGGACATAAAGGTTTTCTTAAGATTTAAGAAATACAAGAAAGGTAAGCTAACTCATTGTGGGCTCATTATGTGCCTCTTTATTAGTTCTTGGCGCACTTTATGCATTTTTTGATTTTTGATACACTTTTTGCTTCTTTCCATTTTGGTATCATTATGCATCTTTTCAACTTTGGGCTCATTTTGTGCCTCTTTTCTTTTAGCAAATGTGCTTCTTTTTTATATTTTTAAAGAATAAAGCAAACCCAATCTTGTGAAAAAAATAAATAGCTTGATTAAGAAAATTATGAAGTGGATTCATCAAATTGCAAAAGATCCCTATGAGATAAAAAAATATATGGAGATAAAAAAGGTTAATTTTAAAATCCAATTTATAATTTGATGCAGATTTTGAATTAAACGTGAAATAGCCTCATTAAAAAAATGAGATGGAGAGACAAAAACATGAGTTTCCTTTTTTTGACCGAGTTTAGATAAGTCATTCACTACTTACATAAAATTTCAAGAGAAGAGGAGGTAAATTTTTTATTTTTTCAAAAAAATTAACTTTGAAAAGTGATCTGATTCTCTAAAGCATATACAAATCAAAATGTGATATATGTGTGTTGATCAGAGAAACTACATAAAAAATATATGGAAAATAAAATAAAAGATCAAAAACATAAATATAAAAATACAAAGAAAACTCAAAAAAATAAACACATTCACACCAAATAAAAATATACAAGCACACATTAATAACAAAAATGAATAAACACACAAACAAAACTTTATTCATAATTATTTTACTCCTGGTCTGATGATTTAGAAGCTAGGTCTACCAAGGAGATTTTTTGCTTTTTATCATTTGCCCTTATTACAATTTGCTTATTTTTATCCTTTTTCTTTACAAGAAGAGTTTGTAAATTAGGGCACTCATTTTTCATATGTCCAGATTTCCTTCATCCAAAGCAATATTAATATCAAAAGAAATCTTAACATTCTTATCATTTTTACCTTTGTTCCACTTTTGTTGATGCTTATGCTTATGCTTTAGTAGACTTTCCAATTTTCTTGTTATTGATGCTAACTCTTTACTTTCATCATCTACTAACCCACTTTCATCTATGTCTTCAGCTTTTAGCAATATAGTTTCACCTGCATCCAAAAGCTTTTGACCCAAATTTTTCTCGTAGGCAATGAGTGAGCCAATCAGATTATTAATAGAATATTCATTCAAATTTTTTGATTCACAAATAACAATTAATTTGGCATCAAACCTATCAAGTAGACAACATATAATTTTATTGACATTTTCAAAGTTTGAAAATTCTTTACCTAAAGCATGTAATGACATTACAATTTGAGTAAACTTAGTATATATGTCTAGGATAGTCTCATAAGGTTTCATGCATGATAATTCATAATCATGCATTAAAATGTTCAATTTAGATTGCTTGGCTTTACTAGTACCTTCGTATGTAATGCATAGTTTATTCAAAATTTCCTTGCCAGTAATACATGTAGAGATTCTCATGCAATCATCAAATTCGAAGCACAAAAAAAAAATAATTCAAATATTTAGCATTCAATTAAGCATTGATTTATTCTACTCTACTCCATTCAATAAAAGGAATATCAGTTTTGATTTTATCTATAATATATGATGGTATAGAATAACCAGTTTGAACCATATGCCATATTCAATAATCAATTGACTGCAAAAAAGTAGACATGCAAATTTTTCAAAAAATTAAAAGAAATATTTTTAAATAAAGGTGGTCACGTGATTGAATATCATTCCATAATATTACGATTTCCAAAGTTAGCTATTGATCAAAACTCAAAAGTTTTTAAAAACTTATTTTATAAATCCTGCTCTGATACCACTTGAAAGTTTGTGAGGGTGGTTAAACCCTAAAGAACTAGTCCCGAGGCTAACCAAGAGGGGGGAATTGAATATTTAAAAACTTCTTTAATAAAAAGAAAAATCTTTTTATAACTTGTAGCATAAGCAAATTAATTCAACAATAAAAAGATTTACTAGAGATTTCACCCATGCAATTAATCATAGCAAAAATAAAAGTATGGAAAATAATTAGAATGAACACACTAGATTTTATAGTTATTCAGTTAACCTGACCTAAGTCTACTCCCTAGAACCTCCCCTTTTAGGTATTACACTAAACTTTTAGTGACTCTCCTTTAGCCCCCACAGCTAGGTAGAGAATCCCTTACAAAATCTCTTCCACCAACCCAGCACTGTAGAGGACCAAAACTCCTTTCATAGGCAGAGAACCTTGACTCCTTTTTCTCCCTCCAAGATATGGCAGAAAACCACGAATCCCTTTCACCTTCCCCGGTGCGGCAAAGTAGCCAGGTCCTTTGACACCAAATAGATCTTCTTCTTCCCAAAACTTCCATCCAGACAAACTTTGAATTCGATGGTACTAAGGTGCAAGCTTGCCAGAGCAACCGTGTGAAACCCCCTCTACACTCCCTTGAAACCCCCTCCAAGGATCGTCTCTCTCTCAAAATCCACCCTTTCATCTCTCCCTTTCAAGGCTCTCTCTTCAACATTTCTCTAGAAGCAAAATGACTCAATGCATGCCAAAGACGCATATAAAGTCCTTGGAGAAAGCTTAAATAGAGGTTTCAAAAAACCCTAAAAATTTAACTGAGCAATCGAAGATCGTACAGTACGATCGCAAGATTATGTGGTATGTTTAGTTCAATCAACCTGCAGTTCTTCCAAGATGAATCCTGGGATGACCAAATATCATCTCTATTGATCACACAGTATGATCTAGTTCATACAGTACGATCAGAATATTAAAATTAAACAGATTTGATTGACTAATCAAAGGATTAATTTAGGCATAATTTTTATAGATCATCCAGTATGATGTATATCATCCTGGATGATTAGAGCAAAATTTGAATATTAAAATCTTGCCTAAATTATGATTGGTGGCTATTTTTCATGATTGTAACTGATCATCTAATACGATTAGTTCAATGAGTTCATCATACAGTACGATATAAATCATAAAGTATGATTAGTTCAAAATTTGAACTTCTATTTTTGACTCAATCTCACTCCCCCTGATTGTGTGTATGCATGGTCATCAAACTAGCATACATTGTTACAGGACTTGACTTATAAAATCAAAAATACATAAATGAATATTACAAAAATCTTTATAGCAACCTATTCTATCCAATCTTGAGCCTTGAATCTTCGTTTGATGATGCATGGTATTCCTGAAATGTTAGTATACACCTAAATAAATATACATTGTAAATACTAGGAGACATAATGATGTAAGCCACAATGTTTGTTATCATCAAAAATATAAACTTGTGAGCTCGAGTTGCAACATTGTGGACCCTGGTTAACCATGCATGACCATAAAACCATTGAAATTATAAACCCAAAAACCTTTTGAAACTAAATTTTTCTTAAATTTTAACATGGCTCAGTCAAACCAAACTCTAGAACTACTTCCAATTTATGCCAAATATAATTTGTATTGCATTGAACCTAAACCCAACTAATGGTCAACTCTCCTTAGCCAAGCCAACCATGGTTGACTAAAAAGCTCATTATGTCTTTAAACTTGCATTTCATGTATAGAGATACCACCAAATCTTGGGACCACCTCCAATAAGCTCATAAATTCATTTGGAATGGGTTGGACCTAATCCTAATCCAAGGTCAATCATAGTTGATTAAAATGTCCCTTAAACACTCAAACATGTATTTCAAACACTCAAACCTGCATTTCAAACCTAATGACCTCCTCATTTTACCTTTTCTAATAAGTTCTAAATCACATTTGAAATGAGTTGGACCCCACTTTGACCATTAGTCAAACCTTGTTCAGCAAGTCAACCATGGTTGACCAAAACATACATAAACCCTTCAAAAATTTAAATCTAATGATTTGGACTTTGCCAAACAAAATTAACCTATTGGGACTATCCATTAGGTCCCTAAGGTCACCCAAAAATGTCTCATCCCCAAGGTCCCCCTGGTTTAGTCACATGGCTTGAACCAAATGAACCCAAAGGGGTTTTTATGAACTAAAATATAATCCTTATGAAATTAAATTACATAAATGCATATAGTAGGTTTATATTGGCCAATTGGACTTAACTCAGCAAGCCCAACCCATGGGTAGACTTGGGTTAACCAATTGGGCTAACCAAAATTCTTGAACCCATAGGCAACCCATCCCAAATTGAATGATGTAAACACTTGAATTATATTCTAGAACCTTCATTACATATTCCATATCAAACTCCAGTCATGTGGGCAACTGATGTGGTAAGATTCCTCAAAATAATCTTCAAGCAATGATTAGTTCAACTATAACTCCCCAAATAATTGATCACATGGCCTGTACTTTCTTGGGTGAGGTATCTAGCTTTCATTGGATAGTCCATAACTGATTTGGCTTCCTTAGGTGGCATGCATTTTGCTAAAAATAAGTCACATACATATTTCTCTCTCCTAGAAATACCCCTAATTTTTTAAAGAAAGAGATGGTTCATTACATTCCTCAACTTCACACAAACTTATAAAAATTCTAAAATGGTTTCAAAACACTTATAATCATGCATATGAGTCAACAGTAATATTTGGGAAAGATTTCAAGATCTTTGGAATTGATTTGGTACAAAAATAAAAAAAAAATCCCTTTAATTAAATAAAAGAATAATTCATTAAAAAGGACTAAATTTATAAAAATCATAGCTAATTATATAAAACTCCAAATCATATAAACTCAATAGCATTGAACTCATAATCAGCTCTAGTATTTATGAAAAATATAAAATTTTGAGAATTCAATGTAAATCAAAAAGGCAAAATTTGGTCCAATTTAATTAATTAAATCTTACTAAACTTCTAAAAATCATAACTAATTCCCAAAAAAAATCCAATTGACACAAGCATAATGGCATTGGACTAAGTATTGGGTCTAGAATTTTTTAAAAATATATAATTTTTAGAATTGAATGTAAATTAAAATGTTAATATTTGGTAAATGTTAATTAATTAAATAATCTAATAAATATGAAAATTAAAAAAATTCAACAAATCATCAGCTTAATGAACTAAATTAGATCCAGTCCATTAATAAAGTTTATATGCTGGAAACCTCGAGCTTCAGGGTTATGTATCCTAAGGATGTTCTGGTCCTTTTACCCATTATGATAGTGCCATAAATAAATTGATGGGATATAGGTTTAAATTGAAAATCTTATAAATTAGTACCAATGAATTGAAAATTAAAAATCAGCAACAAATAATGAAACTTAAATAAATAAGTAATTGCTGAGTAACCTAGGCTTACAAAGATATTAGATTTGCCCCAAGGAGGATCAAATAAACCTCATAGCCTTGGTTTAACAAAGGCTATTTCAATTCAAACTAAATAATCATTTATAAACTAGTAATAAAATACTTAGATATTAAATCTTTCTTACCCTTTTGCTTGACACCTTTTAGGAAGGCAAATGTGTATTGGATTGGAAAGCATAAAGACTAAAACACCTAATCAAAAAGCACGAACTCTATGCAACCTCTTAACCCCATTTTGGAGGATCAGTAGTATTATAAATATGATCCTAGGACTTACTAATCAATAACTTCTAACACTTAGAATCAATAACTTCTAACACTTAAAAGTTATTGAGCACTATATTCTTTAAAACTTAAAACTAAACAACATGAATAATCAAACACCCTTAAAATATATTTAAAACATTTAAATCACTGAACACTTGAATTCAAAACAACCTTCAATGACCTTAAACAAACAAATCAAATCTAGAAAATTCTAAACTAATAAAGCCTAGGATCTATCCAAGCCATACAACCTTGTACACATAATTTGGATAGTTTGCTATGATAACCAACTTTATCCTAGACTTGGCAAGTGGCTTGGTTTGGTTTGCTTGGAGTGCCTTGCCTATAGGATAATCATGCTTTCTATGTTTACTTTTTATACTCTGGATGCCATATTTATATTTATATTTGTGCATATTTGGAGTTGGCTCTTAGGCCATTTTATATTTACTTGTATACACACAAACAACATCATATATATTCATTATATAAACTGTTCTTTTAAATTCTTATAAAGAAGAATGTACCTAGGCAATTATGTAAATAAAAATTTAAAGGTAATGATGTAATGTAAATATTTTAAATATTTGTATAGCTAGATTGAGTTGAACATTATCAAGAGTTATAAAAGATTTAAAAATGCTTATTTATATAGACTTGTAGATTCCAAAAAATTTTGGTTCTTCTTCTTTTGAAGATCATTATCTTTTGAAATTCTAAAAAAGATCTAGGAGCGAGAAGATTTAACACCAAAATAAACAATCATATTCAAATCTATATTGTACAGGAATAGAAATCAAGGATTATTTGTTGGTAGAGCTTGCTGCCTTTACTTTATAGTAGACCTTGGGTTATACTCTAAGAATTATCAATAAATAAAAGATTTTTATTTATATTTTACTATTCATGTATCATTTCATTACGTGATCATGTATATATTGTAATATCCTGATTAAAGTTTTCTAAATTATATTTCCTTGATTCCTAGGATAGAGCCACCTTATCCTACATTCATGAGGTGGTTATTGTGATAGGATTATTAGCTGATAACGCACTCTAGGTAAGTGTTAGCCTAGATTGTATACACCCCTTAGTCTCCACACATTCTTTCTACTTTGTCATTCCAAAAATCTAAAGTTTGAAGTTGAAATCTAAACTCCAAATAAAAATTAAAGATTTATAATCTAAAGCCTGTACATTGAAATCTTGAAAGCCTAAGCCTTTCTTTAAATCTATTTGAATTAAAAAATCTTTGGTCCTTACTTTAATTGAGAGGATTTTCTTTGGAAATGTAATTAACTATAGAGGCTTGCCCTAATAAGAAGTCTAAAACACAATATTAAAATAAACCCTACCTTAGTTTCTTTCTAAGATATGAGATGAATTTGTGAAAGAAGACCTTACTTTTAACATTAGTTTCGTGTTATTATCAAAATGATAAGTGAATATTTCTTTTATCCTTAGGGATGAATTAAATATTCTATATTTTATTTTGTTATGAAAAGAAGTACATTCATTTAGTTTATTAATCATAATGATAAGTGAATTTTCTTTCTACCCTTCAAGATGAACTGAATATTTCTTATACTATATTTGATTATGAAAATAAATTAAATTTCTTTTTTCAAATTGATAGTGAAAATTTTTTCTTTCTCTCGTGATGGTATAATGTTAATCTATGTAGATTTGTTAAAAGAAATATTTAAAGAAAATCATGTGGCAAACAGATTACAAAATTTGACCATAATAATCATTTAAGATTTAATCATATGAATTTTGAGGGCTTCATATGGCCAATTTTAGAAGATATTTCAAACCATAGATCTAACATTAGGGTTACAAAAAAACAATTATAGAATGGATCTCATGGATAGTTTTAAGGGCTTATTCTCCTCCTTACAGCTTGAAAAATAACTTCAATGAAGAAACCATAGTTGGAGGATATCTTGATTGGAAGTGTGAAATTCTCTTAGGATGAAGCTTTAGGTGACCCTTAGCTCTCCTCACTAGCATGCTTTTAAGGCCTAGAAAGAGTGGGAAAGTGATGAGGGATTCTCCAAGAGTGAAATGGAAGTAACAATAGCTCAGGGGAGGCTCTAGGTAGTGAGTATTGGCTCATTGAGAATTTTGCTAGATTTTCCCTTTTCCAAGCCATGTAGGCCAATCCAAGGGCTAGGATTACTCAGAGCTTTATCCTTAATAAATACCAAGTCTCCCAGGTGGTTATAGGATTAGAGGAGTGGCCTAGGAACATTGAAAGTTATGGGTTGCCTCATTTATAAGGAGGAGATCACTAGCTTATTTTAGGTTAAACTAAGTGTTTAGGTTGGTTTAGGATTATTTAGGCATTTAATGGAAAAGAATTTAGTGCTCAAGACTAGTTGGCAATGAATGATTAAGTGATTTTGATACCGATTTGCCTAATCTAAAGAATTTGAATTTGTTAACTTCGTTGACAAATAAATAGGGCAATGCTAACTAAGATGGACTCCATGGAGTCTCTAGTGACTATTTGGGTTGAATGCATTAGGTTTAGAGTTTAAATTTAGAAATTGATTTTGTATTAATTTGACTTATTTTGACTAGGTTGACCAAGTCAACTTGATCAAAAATGGTCTCTCATGGCTTTGAATAGTAAAAACCATGAGAATATTTGAATGTGAAGGTTTGGTTAAATTAGGTTTGATTAAATTTGGATCTTGGACCTAAACTAGTTAAGTTTGACCAATTTTTGGCAGAGTTGTCCTAGTCAACTATTGATTAGAGAGGTTGACAAACTTGTACAATTCATAAGGTGCTATGTTTAAAACAATTTGGTGAAGTTCAAAGGAGAAATGAGGTTTGTAAAGAGTCAATCAGGAGTTTGATCAATTATGTTAGGTTAAGTTAGCTAAATGTTAGGTTGAGTTAGCTCAATTGGGTCAAATGGGTCAGACACTGCATTAAGTAATTAGTATTGATAAATTTGATATGTGAAAATCCAAATGATGAGATTTAAATAATGATTGAATTCAAATAGTCAATGTATTATAGGGAGTAGTGCACTGGGCATGTTTATTATAGTTTAGGATTTGAATGTTTAGATGACCTCGGACAAAAATAAAGTCAACAAATGGACCCCCCAATAGTTATGATAAACTTGGAAAGTTAAAACTCATGTTGGCATTGATTGACATGTTCAAGTGAATCAAAAATATTTGCTTAGTGATTGGAGTTTCATGTAGATTAATTTGAAATATATTTTAGTTTAAGTTCAGATGGATACTTGAGAAGGAAATGATCCTACACAAGTAGATTTGAGTGGTTAGATTAGAATGATACCTAGAATAATATTCTCAATGAACCAGAATTCAAAAGAATGAATTCCACTAACAAAACTTATACCAATCTTAGGAATTAAATGTTTGAACTTAAATAGGAGATCTATCCTAAGTAAGGAGATTTAGGTTAGATCAGGACAACTACATGATCAACAAAAATTAAGAAGAGAATGATGCCACCAGGGAAACTTACACAAATCCTAGAGGATAAGGATTGAACTTGAATGTAAGATTGATCCCCAAACAAGAAGATTTAAGTGGTTGGATCATGATAACTATCCAATCAAACTGATTCAAACAAAAAGAATACTAATGGGGAAACTTTCACCAATCCTATAGATTAAGATTTAAACATGAATTGTAAATCTATTCCAAATAAGGAGATTTACAAGGTTAGATCAGGATAACTGCCCAATTAACCCGAGCATATAGGATACCATGTTGAAGATGAGTTTACACCTAATAGCTAATTTAAGATGATAGTGGAGGTTATAGGATACCATGAAAATTGTTTTACTTTTATGGGCTAATTTTAGATGACAATGAAGAATGTAGGATACCATGTTAAATATGGGTTTACACCTAAATCTTATTTTTGGTAGGAGCATATAGGACACCATGTTGAAGATGGGTTAGTCATAATAGCTTTTTTTGGGGTCTCAATGGAGCACATAAGATGCCATGAAAATGGCTTAGACCTAACGACTACTTTTATTGGAGCATATAGGACACCATATTGAAGATGGGTTTAGGCATAATAACTATTTTTAGGGTCTTGATGGAGCATATAGGATGCCATTAAAATTATCTTAGACCTAATAGTTATTTTTGTTAGAGTATATAAGACACCATGTTGATGATGGGTTTACTCCTAACAATTATTTTTTGGGTCTCAATAAAGCATATAGGATGTGATAAAAATTGGCTTATACCTAATAACTATTTTTATCAGAGCATATAGCAGACCATGTTAAATATGGGTTTCCTCATAATAGGTAGATGAAAATGATACCTAGAAATTGAATCCCTAATCATTCGGATTTCAAAAGAAGAGGTGTAATATGGAGATCACATTAATCCTTAAAAATTGCCAAATTATATAAAATGAGTGTTAACCTCATTATTGTCATGAGGTTGACAAAACTCAAACTTAATCAATCAAATTCATAATCTAGTTCAAATCCAAAATTCCAGACCAAAGTTCAAGTTTAAAGGCCCATGTCCTACAACCCTTTTTGGGTAATTTTTTTATCACCACAAAACCTAGTCAAATGACCCCCAATTCTGCATCTTTCAATTGCTTATTTATTAGGCATGTATCTATTGTCAACCCTTCAAATTTGTGGCCAACCTGAGATCTTTAGCCCCTAAAACATGATTGAAATACAAAGGCTACAAAACCTTCAAATATTTATAGCATGTGCCACTAGACGTTGCATCTTGTGGAATTTGGCCTTGGGACCTTCCCCAAAACTCTTGAGTATGTCAATAATCCTTATCATTACATGTTAAACATAAAATGAAACTTTGGTGGACCCTTATAGACCAAGAGTTAACTAGGGGCACAAATGACCAAAATGCCCCTTAAGGGCAAAATTGAAGTTCTATCTTAACTTCAATATAGCCCAATAAAATCAAGCCAAGCGACCTCCTTCAATACATCCTAGACATCATTAAAAATGTTTTGAACTCAAACCCAACCCTGGTCATGCTTGGTTGATCAAGTTAACTCAAGTTGACCAAATAGCCCCTTAAGGGTTTAAACTTGCATTTCAATCCAAATGACTTTGCCTTGGCTTGAGACCACCTCCATTAGTTTCTAACCATCAAGCCAAACTTGTTGGACCCAAACCTAACCGATGGCTTGCCAGGTTGACCAAGTCAACCATTATTAACCAAATTAACCATACACGTAACCAAGCTTAAATCAAATGTTGCAATCAATTGTAAACCAAATTGACCACCCAAAATTATTCAACTGGACATCCCAAACATGCCCAATATTTTTCAAGTCAAATCCCCCTTAATTCGACTTGGTCAACCCAATTGGAGGGGTCAAAACCTACTACATTCCCATGTGTTTGACCAAAACTCATATCCCTTAGCCCTAAATATTTAACCAGTCAACCAAGCAGCCAAATACACTTCCTTGACTGCCACCTTAGCTCCATTTACTACTTTGAATAGTAAAATGGTAAACAGGCATTCAAACATACTTAAAATGGTCAACTTTTAACACCAAAATCCTTTCTTTTCAAATCCTCCAGTAAAACCTACTTAAATCTTATCCAAATCATCCATAAAGTAGGCATATATCCCCCCTAATCTAGCTCTAAAACCAAGCCAAGCCTTAGTTTATCCAAATGAAGAAAAAAGGGTGTGGTCCCCCATCTCATGAGCCGACAAGGGCCACACTCAACTCCAGCCTTTCCCCTAGTTTCTAACAACCTAAGGGCACTTAGCAAGCACCCAAGCATTGCCTTAAATCAATCCCAACCATCCATTAAAAAAGGTATGGTTTAAGGGGGGAAATCTAGCCTAAGAGCCCTCATTCCATTCTACACATTCTCTTAGCAACCTTATATCCTGAAAACTTCTCTCTTAACTCCTCCAGTAACTCCTCTAGCCATTCCAAGCTTTTATGCACTAAATCTCTCCCTCCAAATATATTTTTGGTGAAGAGAGAGGGATCTAGTGAGAGAAAGTGAAGTTTACAACACAATATTAAATCTAGTGACAACCAGCTTGGGGAGTCTTCTACAAAGTTAGAGGGGACATCACCAGGAGAAAAATGAGTCCAAGATAATCAAATCCTTCCACTGGTTGGTGAGATATCTTCACTTTTAGCTAAAATTTAATTAAAAATTACTCATAATCTACAATGCATGGAGCCACCAAACTCTCGACATTGGAAGACTAAGTTGTCATGAGTTTATGTTTTAAATTTTGTATAATTTGGTTGAGTATTTTAAAAGTTATAAGCATTTGAATTTCATTGTTCATTTTGAACTAAATTAGCCTAGATTGATCATAGCCGTCCAATTTTCTCTATACCCTGATCAGACGGCTCATGATCTATCAAACAGCGCAGTTTATTTAAACCTGCACCAGTTGAAAATTGTGCATGGCTATGTGGCTTAATCATAACCATTAGATCTCCCATAATTTAATTTTTATTTATTAAAAAATTTAATAAATAAAAATTCATTTAAAAAATTATAAATAATATGTTAGATTATTCATAATTAAACCCTACATTTAAGAAAATTAAATGCCCCTTCATTGAACTTCAAAATTGAGCTTAATTTAATAATTAAAAAAAATTAATAATTAATTAAAAATTATTTAAAATACCAAATAAATTTTAAACTCTTGAAAAACACTCCTACAAATATTCCCTGTCCTTTGGGAGTGATTTCAAGAAGTTTAGAGTGAGTTTGGAGTAAAAATAAAAAAACCTTCTTAATTAAGCAATTGAATAATATAATTAAATACCAAAGCTTCAAAAATTCATAACTAATTCAAAAAATATATAAATTGAGCAAACTCAAAACATTAGACTCCTTTAATGGTCTAATACTTATTAAAAATATAAAATTTTTAGAAATAAGTCAGAATAAAAAAGTTAACTCTTTGGTCAACTCTCGTTCAAAAATATACCCAAATTTAAAAAATCATAACTAATTGTAGAAAAATTTAAATCTAGAAAACTTAGTTTAATTCTGCTCATATTTGGGTGTAGTATTTCTAAAAACTATTAAAACTCAAGAATTTAATTTAATTTAAAAAGTCAAAATTAGACCATTTTATTTAATGAATTAAAATAATTCATAAAATTCAAACATTAAACAAAAAATCAAAAATCTAGCAAATATTAATCCAATCAATATAATCAGATAACTAACCCCAAAATACACAAAAAAATACTCTATTGATGAAGTTTTTAAGATGGATTATCTCGAGCTGCAGGGTTACAAGTCTTAAGGAGGCCTGATTTCTCGAGTACATTATGACAACACCACGAACAGATTCAATGGAGTGCAAAACTATGAAATCAACTAACTATTACTTAACAAAATTTAAATAATTAATATAACTACATAAACTAGTTTTTAGGATGGACTACCTCGAGTTACGGGGCTATGTCATATGAAGCCTTGTTCCTTGAGCCCGTTGTGACAACACCACAAACTGGTTGATGGAGTGTAAAACTATAAAATCAACTAACTATTAATTACATAACAACCAAATTCAAATCATTAATAGAACTACATCAACCTACTTTTTAGGATGAACAACCTTGAGCTGTGGGGCTACGTATCCTAAGGAGGCCTAGTTCCTTAAGCCCATTGTGACAATGCCATAAACTGGTTGATGGAAAATAATCAACTTAAAAATATATAACTAATTAAGTCAAAAATAATAACTAATTAAATTAAAATTCATCAACCCTTAAATTCAAATAATTAAATCAATTAAATAATATTGGTTACTATTGATAACTTGGACCTACGAGGCAATTAAGTTAGCCCCAAGGAGGATGAAATAAACCTCATGGCCCTAGTATAAATAAACATAGTAATCACTCAATAATTAAAATTTTATCCTAAAATAAATCTTAAAATATTAATACTTAAATTCAAATTAAAATCCCCTTTGACCCACAATAAATAAATTAAAACACTAGAAAACTTCAACAACTACCCAACATAGGACACATCCAAGCCACATAGCCAGATACAGACACTTTAGATGGTTTGTTAAGAAAATCACTTCTAGTTTTAGGCTAGGCCAATATTCTTTTTATTCTCTACTACTTGTGTGCCAAGGTTTTTCATGGATTTCATTGCATGCTGGTTGAAATGAGTTGATTGATGTGATGCCTATTAATCTGTTTTCTTATTCTTATGTTATCTGTGAATTAATATGACGGGTGATAGATCTTCCTTGGTTAGGATGATTTAGATGTTAAGAAAGTTTTATTTAGGTGGCCATGCTCATGCATGGCTAAAATAAAGTGGACTAATTGAATTATAATTAATGATTTTTCTGCAGGTATTAAAATTACATAACCCCCTTAAAATATAAAGAGCATGGCCAAGTGTGACTGTGCTCTAATTTGAGCAATTTGATTATATAAATGCTTGAGATTGTTAATGATTTGATATATAATCTGCTTAGGATAACCATGTAGGTTGTTTTAGATTCTTTTTTTTTTAATTTTCTATAAGTAATTTAAATTCAATTTGATTTATGAAAGTTAATTTTAAATGGGATATTATCTATCTAATTTGGAGTCGAAAGAGAAGGTAACATCCCTTAGGGGAGAGCTCCTTTTATTTGGGGATTTAAATTACGATAAGTTAAAAATCTAAAGAGGAAAGAAACACCTCTTCGGGAAGGAGTTCTTTCAATTTGGATGCTTGGACCTGACGAAACCAAGGACTCATAGAACAGAGGAAGATGAAGAAATGAAGACTTCAGAAGAAACATATCCCATTTTAAAATTACTTGCGTCCACTTTAGGATTAGAATCCATGTTATGGTCACTAGTACCTATTCACTATTAATATTTGCATACCCTAGGTTGTAATTAAGTGGCATTTTCCACATGTACTTTTACATTTTCTTGATATATTTTGATTACATGATTTGATTGATATGGTTATGTCTACGTATTAGGAGTTTTATAATCTTTCTAGTTTTCTTACTCTACATGTAATTTTTATTTTAGCATGGATGTGATTAGGCTAAATGGACCTAGTGAGGGGATTGTGATTTTGGGTGATCAAGTCATTAGTAAGAGTACACATTTTAGATATCTTGGATCTGTTGTTCAGAGTGATGGTGAAATAGATGGGGATATTATCAGTAGAATCCAAGTTGGATGGTTGAAGTGGAGGAATGCATCAGGCTTATTGTTTGATAGAAAAGTACCCCTCAAACTTAAGGGAAAATTCTATAAGATTGTGGTGAGACCTGCAATGCTTTATGGTGCTGAATGTTGGCCATTAAAAGATAACCATAATTCTAAGTTAAGTGTTGCAGAGATGAGGAGGTGGATGAGTGGCTTTACCCTTAGAGATAGGATACGGAATGAGCATATTCGTGAAAAGGTTGGAGTAGCTCCAGTGGAAGATCAGATTATAGAGAGTCACCTTAGATGGTTTGGTCACATAAAATGGCGGCCTCCCGATGACCTTGTTAGGAAAGTAGAGGTCTTAGATTTGACTTATGTTAAGAAAGGTAGAGGTAGACCTAACAAGACTTGGTTAGAAAATATTAGAAATGATCTTTCTTTATTAGATTTAAATGAGAATTTGACTTTTAACAGGACACAATGGAGAAAAAGGATTCATGAGCCGACCCCACGTAGTGGGATAAAGGCTTAATGTTGTTGTTGTATGGATGTGATTAGGCTCTCTAAGGATAGTTTTTTTTACTCATAATTAAATAAAATGTTTAGGCCAGCATAAAAAGATAAACTATTTTAAGAAGTAAACTCAAGTTCATTGAGGGTCTCACGCATTCATATCATACCTTCTCTTCCTTATTAAGCACCTCCACTCCTTTGGGTCATGGCAGACCACTTGGCCTATTAGGGTGCACCTTTGTCTAGGGGATGTTGTGCATTCTGTAGAGAAAAATCTATTTTCTAAGCCAAACTTTTAAATTACTTCATATCATTTATACATAAAAGGTCAATCAGCATGCATTACATTAAAAACTAAATAAATTAGTAAAATTATAACTGCATTCAAGTATAATCATCCTATAAAAGTAAAGGGGCCAATTAGGTCATTTTCTAGACGTCGGCCTCAATTCCCGAAAACTTAAACAATAGCTTTACCTATCCTTCATAAAGACCGGACTCATGGTTTTTAAGTGTTAGGTGGTTAGTTGGCTTCCCACTCCAGGCCGGTATAAGCCTAAACTTATATGTCATTAGCTAGGTTTGGGCCACCATAGTTTGGTGCCCAAAATAGACTAAGGATTCAATATTGAGAAAATAATCCCAACATTCTAATAAATTGCCAACTCAATTAAAATTTTCTTTAAATAAAAAAATATAAAGCCAAACACATACTTTAAATGTGGGAAATTTCATATTATCCAGATTCATTATTGATATGAGTGCATCGGCCAACGTGAGGAATATAAAGAGTCTCACATACCTTAAAGTGGACACACATAATCTCAACACTGATAAAATGGTATTATGTGGGTTCAATGAGAAGAGAGATAAGGCTTTAAGTTCAATCACACTCCTATTAGAGATAGGAGAGTAGAAAATAGAAGCCAAATTTCAAATAATTACTTCAACAACATCTTTTAATGAACTTTTAAGTAGGCCTTAAATACATGAGTATAATATGGTTCCATCTACCATACACCAATGTGTCAAGTACCAATAAGATGGCATTGAATACGTGATTAAGGCTTATCTATAATCATTCTTTATCCACAGGATTGGGATATACAAAGATGCCGCATATTATGCACCCAAAGGGTCTGCTACCTATCCTAAAAATGAGATCACAATCAAAGAGGAGAAAGGGAATGAAGAAAAGTAAAAAGAAAATAAATAACCAAAAGGAGAAAAAGGGAAGAATAAAGAAAGAAAAGAATCATATAGTCAAGATGATGTCGGGGGCATGATCTTTTGGCCTCCAAATATTTTTCCCTCAAAGAGGTGGGAGGATCGTACAAAGAGCACATGGTTGAGGTCGTGCTTCACTTAAAAGAAGAACACCCCCAATGTACATTGATTTGGAGTCAAGTTTAAATGATGACTCAAAAATATGGGGTGCAAGAATTCCTTTTAATTACAAAAAGGTAATTCCTCCTCCAAATTTGTTCTCAATTTGGAATAAGATAGTGATCTAGAGGGTGATGCCACAAAAGTTCAAAGTGATGAGCTTGAATTAACTATGTACTAAAAGCTGAGTATGAGAATTAAAGCCTTAACCTTAACCCAACTGTCTGCTCACAGGGTTATAGGGTTTGTAATTAAAAACTCTCTAAATTTAGATAATGAAGTAAGGAAAGTACAAAAGTTTCTTCTTGGCCCCTTCACCTCAAGGAAGGAAGATGATATAACCCTTAAGGATGCAAATTTTAATAAATTAATGGAATTACCTCTTGTTTACTTTCCTGTGTGCATAAGAAATTATATCTCTAAAGGTCTTACCCCAAGTCAATATAATAAGGGTCAAGCTAGATACCATGAGAGCCTCTTGTTACAAATCTGGTTTTGATGATGACAAACATGTTTTTATTGTGTTTTGCTTGGCTAACCCGTTTCAGGCACAAAAGATCACGAGTAACTCAAGCCAACTCAAGATTGGGTCCAAGTGTGCCTAAGTGTACTATTTTTTTTTTCTTGAGTTAATTGTAATGTAACTGATCCCCTAGCTAAGTAACCTTGCACACACACACTCAGGGGGAGAGCTTGAGTGGATTAGAGTTTCTGTTAAAGTTTTTGTTCAAATCGTCCTAGACGATATGCACATCGTCCCGGACGATCCTGTAAAAATAGAAACCCTAATTAGGGCGACCAAGTTAAGTATGTCTGATTAAGCAGATCGTCCTGGACGATCTTTGGATCGTACGGGATGATATGCTCAAATTAGAAATTTTTAGTCGCCAGATCAAGTTAGGCATGTTTTTATTTTAAGATATTTGGTCTGATCGTCCCGGACAATACGGTATCATCTTGGACGATCCAGTACAATCATACCTAAATTAATCTAGTAATTGAGGAAAGCAATCAATGGTTCATTGATACGATCACATCGTCCGGGACGATCACAAGATCGTCTGGGACGATATTGATCGTCTAGGTCATTTTAGCTGTACTACCCGAACTGTGCTCAGGACGATTTGGGCACTTTTTGAACTAATCGTACAGGATGATAACCGTATCATCCTGGACGATCAAGTCATTTTTTGGTCGTCCAGCACAATTTGCTCTAGACGACCCGAACTGTCTTCTGGACGATATTTCTCGATTTACACTAATCGTCCCGGACGATCGCAGAATCGTACGGGACGATATGAAAAAAATTTTCTACTGATCGTCCAGAAGAGCTAGATCGTCCAGGCTGAAACAGCTGATTTTGAACTGATCGTACAGGATGATCTATAGATCATCCTGGATGATCTTGGCCGACCAGTTGAGATTTAGGGAAAATTTTAAGCCCTCCTATAAAAGATCTTTTTCTTTCAACAAGAAAAATCTTTTGCCACTTTCCTTTTCAGAGAAACCCTAGAGAGAGAGAGAGAGTTTGGGAGAGAGAGAGAGAGGATCTTGTTAGGGGGAGTTCGTGAGGGTTCACGAAGGTTGCTCCAAGCAAGGATCAGAGTCGTCTTCTCCGCTCGTCGTCTTTCGTCGTGTGGGTGTTCTTTAGGAGAGGATCGTCTACAAGAAAATCTGAGGTTCTCTGCCTGCTTTAGGAGGAAGCAAAAGGAGGTTAGGTTCTCTGCCTCACCGTATCAGTGGAAAGGAGGTTTTTATACAGGCTTCTCTGCCTTGCTGTGGGAGCAAAAGGAGAGACACTTTGGTTTAGTGCAATACCCGTAGGGGAGGCTCTAGGAGTGCACGTAGGTAAAGTTGACCGAACCACTATAAAATCTGGTGTGTTCATTCTGATTACTTTCTGTACTTTTATTTTTCTGTGATTAACTGCTTGGGTGAAATTATGGTTGATCTTTTCGTTTGATCGTTTTATTTATTTCTGCTATAAGTTATAAAAAGATTTTGTTTTGTTTTAAATAACCAATTCACCCCCCCTCTTGGTGAGCCTCAGGACTAGTTCATCAGGGCTTAACATCCCTATCAAACTTTCAAGTGGTATCAGAGCGGGATTCAAAATTTAAGTTTAAAAACTTTTGAATTTGATCCATGGCTAACTTTGGTAATCGTAATACAGCTGAAGGTTATTCTATTACACGACCGCCATTGTTTGATAATATTCCTTTTGATTTTTGGAAAACTCGCATGTCCACTTTTCTTCAATCAATTGATTATTGCATGTGGATGTTAGTTAAGGATGGATACGAACCACCATTTAGATTGGTTAACAATGTGAAAACTGAACTACCCTTTACTGATTGGACTTTTGATGATCATGATTTAGCACAATTGAATGCCAAATGCTTGAACTGTATTTTTTGTGCTTTAAAATTCGAGGATTATATGCATGTATCTATGTGTACAACTGGTAAGGAAATCTGGGATAGATTGTTCATCACGTATGAAGGTACAACTGAAGTCAAACAGTCTAGATTAATTATTTTGCTGCATGACTATGAACTGTTTCGCATGAAACCTACTGAAACCATTTCTGAAATGTATACAAGATTCACTCAAATCG
This sequence comes from Dendrobium chrysotoxum, assembly GCA_019925795.1. Classification (NCBI taxonomy): domain Eukaryota; kingdom Viridiplantae; phylum Streptophyta; class Magnoliopsida; order Asparagales; family Orchidaceae; genus Dendrobium; species Dendrobium chrysotoxum. The sequence goes on along the minus strand of CM034298.1, from coordinate 24,786,877 downwards.
TCACTTCTTTGCATGCCTTAGGTAGAGAACTTACAAACGACGAAAGAGTGAACAAAATACTTAAATGTTTGCCTTCTTCATATGATGCTAAGATAACTGCAATTACTGAATCTGAAGATTTAAATACTTACTCTATTGATAGCTTACTTGGGTCACTCATTTCTTACGAGCAAGGGGTGAACCAAAGACAGCTTGATGCATGTGAGAGGAAGAAAGAGAAAATAGTGGCACTGAAGGCCAACGATAGTGATTCTTGCTCTTTCGGGTCTGATAGTGATGACATGGCCTTGATCACAAGGCAATTCAAAAGCTTTCTAAGAAAGAAATACAAGAACTTTTAGAAGTGGAACAAGGGTAAGTCCAACAAAAATTTTAAGGGTTCATCTGATACTATTTATTTTGAATACATGAAGCCTGGACATATTAAGGCTAATTGTCTTACACTTAAAGCTCATCCAAGCAAAGAGAAGGGTGAGGAGAAATGCAAGTTCAGAAAGGACAAGAAGCGAATTCAGAAGGCATTCTGGGCAGACTCTGTATCCGACTCCTCTGAGACTGAAGTTGAAGAGGAGAAAACAAATTTGTGTCTGATGGCTGATGATCACCCTGGTCAGTCGGACCAGGAAGAGGTATGTGAGCTTACATACGATCAACTACTTGAAGTATCTAAAAAAATTCATGCATCGTATAGGAAGCTTAAGAAAACCCATGCTAGCTTGAAATTGGATTATTTGACTTTGTAAAAAGAGCATGATTCTGTAATTAAAGATCATTCCACACTTGACAGCAATCACATGTCTTTACTTGATGAGTTTGATGAATTGAACAAAAAATATTCTGATTTAGTTACTGTGCATGATTCATTGAAAACCACTCATGTTGATTTGGAGAGAGATTTTAAAGAATTAGATACCATGACATGTGAAGTGGAGAGTAGCAATGGTGCTTTAAAATTTGAAATTGCAAGTTTAAATAAAGAAAATGAATTTTTGAAAGTGAAAATCAGTGCTTTTGAGAAAAACCAAACACCTCCTACTTTTGCACAGTTTTATGCACCTCCACCTTTTGTAGAATCAGATTTAAAATCATCAAAGCATGTTTCATATAAACCTAGGAAGAGGCACTATCACTCACGTAGATTAGTTAACCCTTTTCCTGGTGTTAGATGTTATTCATGTGGCATGTTAGGACACATTTCTCACACCTGCACTGTTCACCGTAGTTTACATTGGGTGTGGAGGCCCAAACTGCTTGTTTCACAGCACAGCACACGTGCATTGCATTTTTCTTTGCATAAGAAGGAACCCAAACCTGTTTGGGTTCCTAAAACTGATGTTTGATGATTTTGTAGGGCTGCTCTCACACAAGACCTCGTGAGAGCACGTGGTACCTGGACAACGGATGTTCAAGACACATGACTGGAGATGCAAATTAGTTCATTTTGCTGGAGGCCAGGGCTAGAGGCAAGGTTACAGTTGGAGATAACACCACCAGGAAGGTGGTAGGCTCATGTATAATTGGTGATTCAAAGAGTTTTATGATTGATAATATTTTACTTGTAGATGGACTGAAACACAACTTGCTGAGCATCAGTCAACTTTATGACAAATGATACATCATCAAATTCCTACCCACTTGCTGCATTTTAAGCTTAAATGATAAAGTTGTTTTGCAGGGACAAAGGATCAACAACGTCTACAAGCTGGATGTAAGTTGCATTAAAGCTAAAAATTCAATTTGCTTAAAAACTGCTGCTGATGAGTCTTAGTTGTGGCATAGAAGATTGTGTCATGCCAGTATGAAAACCCTTAGGAGAGTCACCCAAAAGGACTTAGTTAGAGGTGTGCCCAAGCTTAAGTTCACTAAGGACCACCTGTGTGATGCCTGTCAGTTAGGGAAGCAAGTCCAGTCCTCTTTTCACTCTATTAAGGACATTAGCACCTCTAGACCTTTAGAAGTCCTTCACATGGATCTCTTTGGACCCATTAGCACTGCCAGCTTAGGGGGGAGAGTCTATGATTTTGTGATTGTAGATGACTACTCGAGGTTCACTTGGATTAAATTCTTATCACATAAATCTGAGTCATTTGATGAGTTTATGTCCTTTTCCACTTGGATTCAGAGGAAGTTAGATTGTGAGATCCTGACTATTCATAGTGATCATGGTGTAGAGTTTGAGAATGTGAAGTTTGGAAGTTTTTATGAGGAGCAAGGGATTGGTCACAATTTTTTAGCTCCTAGGACCCCTTAGCAGAACGAGGTAGCTGAAAGGAAGAACAGGACCTTAGTGGAAGCCGCTAGAGCCATGCTTACTGAGTATTCACTTCCAAAATACTTTTGGGCTGAAGCGATAAACACTGCCTGTTATGTGCTGAATAGGGTGAATGTGAGATCAAATCTGAACAAAACACCTTATGAGATCATTAAGGGTAGAACTCCAAACCTGTCCCACCTCCATGTCTTTGGCTGTAAGGTTTTCATTCTGAACAACGGGAAATCATCCTTAGGAAAGTTTGACCCCAAATCTGATGAAGGAGTGTTCTTAGGCTATTCTAGTATGGGGAAATCCTTTAGGGTGTTCAATAAAAGGACTTTGGTGGTGGAAGAGATAACTCATGTGGTGTTTAATGAATCTGATCCAAAGGTGACTTGAATTGAGGAAGAAGAAGAGGTAGAGGAGATTACCCAAAGGATTGGAAATGCAAATCTGGAGGAAAGGGTAGAATCTCAAACCACACTACCTAGAGATTGAAGATATTCTTCGAGTCATCCTAAAGAACTGATCTTAGGAGACCCTTCTGAAGGTGTTAGGACTAGGCATGGACTTAGGAAGGAAGTAAACCATTCTGCCTTTATCTCAATGACTGAACCTACCAACATCAATCAAGCCCTTTCGGATGAGTTTTGGATCTTAGCTATGAAGGAAGAATTGAATTAATTTGTAAGCAATGATGTTTGGGAGTTAGTAGAAAGACCTAGAAATCAAAGTATTGTGGGAACCAAGTGGGTCTTTAAGAATAAGATGAATGATTCTGGTGTGGTGGTTAGGAATAAGGCAAGATTGGTGGCTAAGGGGTATAATCAGATCGAATGGATTAATTTTGAGGAGACCTTTGCCCCTGTAGCTAGATTGGAAGCCATTATAGTGCTACTAGCCTTTGCCTATTATAAGGGATTCAAGCTGTTTCAAATGGATGTCAAGAGTGCCTTTTTAAATGGGGTAATAAAAGAGGATGTTTTTGTAGAACAACCCCCAGGCTTTGAGAGTTCCCAATATCCAAATCATGTTTACAAATTAAAAAAGGCCTTATATGGATTGAAATAGGCACCTAGAGCTTGGTATGAGAGGCTTAGCACATTTTTGTTAGAAAGAGAGTTTGTTAAGGGGAGCGTAGACACCACCCTTTTTCTGAGGAGAATAGGGGATGACTTACTCATTGTCCAGATCTATGTTGATGATATCATTTTTTGATCTTCTGATAAATATTTATGTGATGAGTTTTCTAAAATAATGAGTAAGGAGTTTGAGATAAGTATGATGGGAGAATTGTCCTACTTCTTGGGGTTTAGCATAAGGCAATTGGATGATGGAACCTTTCTAAATCAATCCAAATACACTAAGGACATTTTGAAGAAATATGAAATGGACAAAGCCAAGCCAATCAACACTCCCATGAGCTCCTATGTTCAATTAAATAAGGGTTCAAGTGGAAAATCTATTGGTCAGAAGAAGTATAGAGGTATAATTGGATCACTGCTTTACCTGACTACTAACCGACCTGATATCATGTTTAGTGTCTGTCTTTGTGCTAGGTTTCAGGCTGATCCTAAAGAGTCTCACCTGACTGCTATTAAGAGAATTCTTAGATATCTTTTAGGGACCCCAAACCTAGGAATCTGGTACCCTAGGCACAACACCTCTTTTGAGATCATTGGATATTCTGATTCTGACTTTGCAGGGTGTAGGGTGGATAGAAAAAGTACTTCTGGAACTTGTCAATTCATAAGACAATCTTTAGTCTCCTGGTCCAGTAGAAAATAGAACTCAGTTGCACTTTCTACTGCTGAAGCTGAGTACATAGCCTTAGGGAGTTGTGTGGCCCAAGTTCTTTGGTTGAAGAAACAAGTCTTGGATTTAGGACTACCTGTGGGCACAATGTTTGTTCTGTATGATAATACTAGTGCCATCTGCATCTCTAAGAATCCAATCCAACATTCTAGAACCAAACATATTGATATAAGGCATCACTTCATTAGGGACCATGTTACGAAAGGGGACATTGAGCTATATCATATAGCAACTGAAAATCAGCTGGCTGACATATTCACTAAACCACTGGCCTTTGACTCATTCAGCATTTTTAGGACCAGATTAGGAGTGCTTAATATAAATACTTGATTCTGATGATTGCTGATTTTTGATTTCTCTAATTTTTGTTCTGCTTCTGTTAGATAGCTGTTTGTGTTGATTACTTGCTTTCTATTATTTTATTTTTCTACTTTCTATTTTAGCCTTAGTGTCAGTTTGATTTGAGTATTTATTTTGATATGATTTTGTTTGTACCTATTTTATTTACTGCTTCATCTCTTTTATTTATTGTTTTATGCTTTTCAAAATCCGATCACTGCTCGCTACTTCTGATAAATTGGATTTCTGACTGAGAGTTTTACCTTATTTTTATTTGGAAGCTGGTAAGCAGTGATTGATTCCACTGGATCTGTTAAAGGGAAGAAACATTGATGATTATTTCTCTTCCTCTAACTCCTTTGCTGGTGTAGTGTTTCTTTTGGATAAATATCCTCTTCAAAATTAAAATTTTAATTTTTGAAATAGAGATTTATTTTATCTTCCTACAGTAATCTACCTCATATCAATAGTGTTTTTAAAGTCTTGAGTCATTATTTTGATTTCCTAAACTAAGTGATTGTACTTATCATATGATGTCTGGCTTTTGTTTTGTGAATTACTCTTCCTTATTGTGGAGAGCATCTCCTATGTCTGGAAGGTAATTTTACAACTGAGATCCTTTAATGATTTTGAGAGGGAGAAAGCTTACAAAAGATGCACAGTGTGCCAAATAAATTGAAAAAGAGGCACAAAATGAGCCCAAAGCTGAAAAGATGCGAATTATCGCCAAACTAAAAGATACACAAAGTGTATCAAAAATCAAAAGATACGCAGAGCGCCAAACAAATTGAAAAAGAGGCACAAAATGAGTCCAACCAAGCTTTCTTCCCTTTCAGATCGTTAAATGTCTTAGAAATATTCGTGCGCCACTTAATACTTTCAAAAGCTTGTGTTTGAAAATCCTGATTTCTGAATTATTACTTTGTAACACTATTATATCAGATATTTTTCTGAAACGAGGCTTAAAAGATCTCTTTTAGAATCTAATTTTTTTTCTTCTGAACTGGATTTTTGTATTGAAAGAGATTTACATCTATAGGGTGCCCGAGGTGGGAGTTACGAAAGTCAATTTTTCCAACCTTTTCTGGATTTCAGCGTTGTCAATCGTCTCCTTATTGGCTTTTGGATCTAAAATTAAGGAAAAAATTTCTATTTACTGGAGCAGCCTGATCAAAAAAAAAATTCTGATTTACTCTCTTAACATATTCTTGGTTCACGTTTTATTTTATTTGGTTTTGTTTTTTCATTTTACTATTTGTACTGATGTTTCAGTGTTTCTGTTTACCCTCCTCATTTTTGTGATGTCAAAAGGGGGAGTCAGTTGTAGTAGTTTCTGTACTTGTTATATTTTTATAGTTGTGTTTCCTGTATTGCTTTGATTATTAAATGAAAATTGAAAAAAATTATTTTTCGATCTCCTAGTTATTTTAATTTTGAAACTACTTCACAAATGTTTGCCATCATCAAAAATCTAGTTTTGATGATGACAAACATGTTTCTATTGTGTTTTATTTGGCTAACCCGTTTCAGGCACAAAAGATCACGAGCAACTCAAGCCAACTCAAGATCGGGTCCAAGTGTGTCTAAGTGTACTATTTTCTTTTTCTTGAGTCAATTGTAATGTAACTGATACCTAGCTAAGTAACCTTGCACACACACACTCAGGGGGAGAGCTTGAGTGGATTAGAGTTTCTGTTCAAGTTTTTGTTCAGATCGTCCTAGACGATATGCACATCTTCCTGGACGATCCAGTAAAAATAGAAACCCTAATTAGGGTGACCAAGTTAAGTGTGTCTGATTAAGCAGATCATCCTGGATGATCTTTGGATCGTACGGGACGATATGCTTAAATAAAAAATTTTCAGCTGCCAGATCAAATTAGGCAAGTTTTTATTTTAAGATATTTGGTCTGATCATCCCGGACGATCCAGTACAATCATGCCTAAATTAATCTGGTAATTAAGGAAAGCAATCAATGGTTAATTGATACGATCACATTGTTCGGGACGATCGCAAGATCGTCCAGGATGATATTGATCATCTAGGTCATTTCAGCTGTACTACCCGAACTGTGCTCAGGACTATTTGGGCACTTTTTGAACTAATCATATAGGATGATAATCGTATCGTCCTGGACGATCAAGTCATTTTTTGGTCGTCCAGCATAATTTTCTCTGAACGACCCGAACTGTCTTCTGGACGATACTCCTTGATTTACACTAATCGTCCCGGACGATCGCAGAATCGTACGGGATGATATGAAAAACTTTTTCTACTGATCGTCCAGAAGAGCCAGATCGTCCAGGTTGAAACAGCTGATTTTGAACTGATCGTACAGATCGTCCTGGACGATCTTGGCCGACCAGTTGAGATTTAGGGCAAATTTTAAGCCCTCCTATAAAAGATCTTTTTCTTTCAACAAGAAAAATCTTTTGCCACTTTCGTTTCCAGAGAAACCCTAGAGAGAGAGAGAGAGTTTGGGAGAGAGAGAGAGGATCTTGTGAGGGGGAGTTCGTGAGGGTTCACAAAGGTTGCTCCAAGCAAGGATCAGAGTCGTCTTCTCTGCTCGTCGTCTTTCGTCGTGTGGGTGTTCTTTGGGAGAGGATCGTCGGTAAGAAGATCTAAGGTTCTTTGCCTGCTTCAGGAGGAAGCAAAAGGAGGTTAGGTTCTCTGCCTCACTGTGTCGGTGGAAAGGAGGTTTTTGTACAGGCTTCTCCGCATTGCTGTGGGAGCAAAAGGAGAGACACTTTGGTTTAGTGCAATACCCAGAGGGGAGGCTCCGGGGAGTGGACGTAGGTCAAGTTGACCGAACCACTATAAAATCCGGTGTGTTCATTATGATTACTTTCTGCACTTTTATTTTTCTGTGATTAACTGCTTGGGTGAAATTGTGGTTGATCTTTTCGTTTGATTGTTTTATTTATTTTTGCTGCAAGTTATAAAAAGATTTTGTTTTATTTTAAATAACCAATTCACCCCCCCCCCCTCTTAGTTAGCCTCAGGACTAGTTCATCCGGGCTTAACATCCCTATCGAACTTTCACCTCTGGCATGTAAAAAATAAGAGAAATCAAATTAGTGGTATTGGCTTTGGTATCATTGGTTCATTTAATGATGATGAGTATTATCTTGTGATAAAAAATTATCCTGAATCTGACAAGGTCCCTAAGGAAATTGTCGACCCCCTCGATGAGCTTTGTTTGGAGACATCATATGGTATAGATGAACTTTGAGTTCAGGATGCACCCCCTGAATTTGAAGAAGACATTAAATCGACAGTCGATGAACTCAAAGAAATTAAATTTGGAATTGAGGATGACCCTTGACCTACCTTCATTAGCTCTTTATTGAGTGAGGATAAATTAAGGGATCTAATTCAACTTCTCTAAGTTTAGAGACTACTTTATCTGGACATATGAAAAAATGCCTGGCTTGTTTGCTAACATATCAGTTCATACACTCAAAATTCGACATAATGTCATTTTTATTAAGCAAGCTCCTCGATGAATGCATCTAGAAATCAAGCACCAAGTCATTTCTAAAATCAAGAAATTACTCGGGGTCAAATTTATTCAAGAGAAATAATATCCCTCTTGGGTAGCCAGCGTCATATCAATTTGAAACAAGAATGATCAAATTCTGATATGTGTCAACTTTAGGGTTCTGAATATGGCATGTCCCAAGGATGAGTTTCCTTTACCCATAACTGAGCTCATGATTACCTCTTCGCATGTTATTTTCTCCTTTATGTATGGCTCATATGGTTATAACCAAATTAAGATGGCCCTAGAAAATGATAGGAGAACTGCATTCAGAACTCCTATAAGGATCTTTTGTTATAAGGTGATGCCATTTGGTTTTAAAAATACTGGTATAACCTACCAGTAGGCGATGACCCAATTTTTTGATGAATAAATTCATAATCAAGTGGAATGTGACATCAATAATTTGGTTGTCAAGAGAAAAGTCAAAGAGGCTCACCTGTATGACTTTAGAAAGGTCTTCGAGTGGTTACACTGCTATAACGTCAAAATGAACTCCTTGATATGTGCTTTCGACGTTACTTCAGGAAAATATGAACACATTACCAGAGCTAAGATCCCAATTGATAAGGTATTCAACTTCCCATTTCACATTAAAAATCCATTTCCAAACAAAAGTGTCATCCTTTCTAAAGTAATAAGTAGAGGGGTGTTTACCCATACAACACTTCTAATTCATAAATTTAGCCCAAAAGGCTTTACTTAGCCTTAAAAGTATACCAAAGTTTAATAAAAACACATGGGCCAAATCCACCAAAGACATACAACCCAAACCACCTTCATCTAATATAGAACAAAATTTGTTCCAAGACTTCTAATGAATTTTGGAATTGTTAGGGGAGGAACCCCAAAAAAATTTATTGAAAAGCCTTTCAATCAAAGTAAAAAAGGCATTAGTAGGATGAATAGTTTTAAGAATGTAAATAGGTAATGAACATAAAATGCTCTTAATAATAACTAGTTTACCACCAAAAGACAAAAAATTAAATTATGAAGAAGAAAACTTTTTGTGAATGGAAGAGATAATATCATCAAAGAGAAACGATCTCTTCTTCCCTTAATAAAGAGGAATGCCAAGATATTTAATAGGGAGCACACTATACAAAAAAACCAATTTTATTTCTAATGCTATCATTTTAATTGATAGAAAACCTTTTAGCTGTGATAAAATAACTTTTATTAGAGTTAATGTTTAAAGCACTATTCTCTTCAAAACCATGAATAAATTTCATGATGATAGAAATCATCCTCATAGAACCATTAATGAAAATGATAAAATCATCCAAAAAATGTAAGTGGGTAATGTTCAAACCACCATTAGATTGAAAATCCATGGATTGGTAATTCCAAAACAAGTCATCAAGACCACGAGATAAAAATTCCATAGCAATAATAAAAAGGGCTTGGGCAAGAGGGTGACCCTGCCTAAGACCTTGAGAGGCTTTAAAAGAACCACTACTCATACCATTAATGATAATAAAAATGTAATAATTTTTAATGCAATTTTTGATAATTTGCAAAAACTGAGGATGAAAGTCAAAAGCATTCATGACACTATAAAGAAAATCACAACAAATGTTGTCATAAGCTTTACTAATGTCAAGCTTAAAGATGATGTTACCACCCTTAACTATAGCATTAATCTCATGGATCATATCTTTTGTAAGCAAGATGTTATCAGAAATAGATCTCCCCTTAACAAAACCAATTTGGGTAGGGGAGATAATCTTAGGAAGGAACACAGCCAACCTACCCATGATAATCATGGGAATAAGCTTGTTGAAAATGCTGCAAAGGCTAATAGGCCTAAAATCCTCCCAATTATTAATAACATTCTTCTTAGGAACCAACATAATAACAGTAGAAAAAAAAGTATCTAGGTAAGAGAGAACCCCCAAAAAATCCAAAATAGCAGCCACCAGGTCCTCTTTAATAATATCCCAAGTCTTTTGAAAGAAATAGGTAGTAAAGCCATCATATCTGGCCATAGTGTCATTGTTTATACCTATAATAGTATCCTGGATCTCTTTGGTAGAAGGAGGATTTAACAGAAAAGCATTATCTTCAGCAAAAATCAAGTGAGGAATATGGTGGGCTTAAGTGATAGGCTGAGTAGAGAAGTTTTTGTTAAAAATATTTTCAAAATAATTAATGCTAGAAGAAATAATAAGATCCTCAAAGTCATAGGTAATGCCAATTTAAAGAGAAATTTGATGGATATAGTTCTGGCAATGTTTCTTTTTAACAAATGCATGAAAATATTTAGTGTTTTTGTTTCCCTCACCTAAATGTTTAGTAGTAGGTTTTTGTTTCAAAAAAGTTTCTTCTTAAGCACGAAGTAGATTTAAAAGATTTTTAGAATCGTGTAATAAAGATAGATTATCCTCATTGGTATTATTCATATAAGAGTTCTCCAAATGCATGACCTTCTGCTCAGCTTCAATAATATTAGAGAAAATATTTTAAAAAATATTTTCATTCCACCAATTAGCTTTGAATTTTATTTGTTTCATCTTCAGACATAACCTAGACTTACCAGCACAAGAATTATCTAGCTGACAGGGAGCATTCTAGTTAACCTTCACCATACCAAGAAACCACATATTTTGAAATTTAAACTTGGGAGGAGATTGTTTTCCAAGAGATTAATACCAATTAAAAGAGGAGCATGGTCAAATTGGGTTCTCTTAAGTGCTCCACGTGAGAAAGAGGAAAATTGGAAATCTAATTATTATTAAAAAGAATATGATCAAGTCTTTTCAAGATATTGTCATGATTCCAAGTGAAATTACAACCAGAAAAAATGATATCCACAAGATTACAATCTAAAATCATGTTGTTAAATTCTTCCATGGAGAGGGAATTAAGGGTGGAGCCCCAGCAGTAGAAGATATAGTATTAAGATCTACAACAACCAACCATAGTAAATCCACCAAAGAGGAGAAATTGGAGATTAAGTCCCAAAGTCTCCTTCTGGTAAATCTACCAAAAGAAGCATAAACAAAAGAAGCATAACATTTGAAATTATTCAAATCAATCAAAGCAAGAAGGGATTGCACAAAATCAGCATTAAAATCCACTTAACGGGCTATTCCAAAAAAAACCAAAATTTTGTTAGAATAATTAGCAAAAGCAAATTTAAACCCAACAAAAATAGCCTGGGTAATTGTTGCAACTCAGTAATCAAGATTGAGCTTATGATTTTTCATGATAACAAAACTAATTATTTTGTTAATAATTTTAATATTTCTCTTAGCATATCTTGGATACTTTTGTTTGTTTCCATGTGTACTAACATTTCAGGAAAATCATACTCCAGATTATTGAAGTAGGATTTCATGTAATAGAGTCTACATATCTCTATTTTTATTTCTTGAGTCTGAGCATAGTATGATTATAATTAGGTAACCATGCACACACAGAGGGGGAGAGATAAACCTTAAATTGATTTTCTTTACTGATCGTACTATATGATTGATTATCATACTGTACGATTTGTCATAAGTTTCCTCTAGAATATAGTGAATTAAATAATGGCTTTATATTTTAAACTGTTTGTATTATATGATGCCAAGTCGTACGGACGACTGATAGTGTATGAAATTGGGTTCGTACTAGATCATACCAAATGAGCACATTTAGTTTTGAACTGTTTGTACAGTACGATGTTCATTCATACAGATGACTGACAGTGTATGAAATAGGGTTTGTACCAGATCATACCAAACAAACACATTCAATTTTGAACTGTTCGTACAGTACGATGTCTGTTCGTACAGACGACTGAAAGTGTATGAAACTATGTTCATCCTAGTTTGTACAAGATGAAGCCCAAAATTTTTAAATTGTTCATACCATATGATCTACAATCGTACCATATGATTGTAGGATGGATCTCTTATAAATTTCTATTTTTGGATAATTTTTTTGGATTTCCTATAAATTAAGTCCCAAAAACTGACTGAGAGAGTCATTTGTTGTAAACGTCATTTAAGAGTGACCATTGAGAGTGTGTTTGGGAGAACTTGTGTGAGTGAAGAGTGAGAGATCTAGTGAAAGGAAATTATGAGGGATTCACAAAGTTGCCTAAATTGAGGATCTCTTTTGTCTTCTTTTTCAAGATTCTGCCCGTCATCTTTGGAGGCTTTTGGGAGAAGATCTTCAATATTGGATCAAGGTACTCTATCTTCACTAGGAGGGTGAAAAAGGAAGTGACGGTACTCTACCTTCACCAGGAGGGCATAAAAGGATGTGACGGTACTCTACCTTTACTAGGAGGGTGAAAAAGGATGTGATAGTACGCTAAAATTAGAAAAGAGAATTAGCATAATTAAATGCAAGATGTTTAAACAATTTTTTCTATGCTTTGAAATTTGAGGATTATATAAGTGTTTCCACCTACAAAACTGGAAAAGAGCTATGGGATAGACTTTGCATAACTTATGAAGGAATAAATGAGGTTAAACAATCTATATTGAACATTTTACTACACGACTATGAACTATTTTATATGAAACCAAATGAGTCAATTTCTGATATGTATACAAGGTTTACACAAATTGTTACCTCATTACATGCTTTAGGTATGGAACTTACAAACTCAGAGAAAGTTAATAAAATTCTACATTATTTACCTACTTCTTATGATACAAAGATAATTGTCATAACTGAATCTAAAGGTTTGAATGTATATTCTATTGACAATTTGCTTATATCACTAATTGCTTATGAGTAAAGAGTGAATCAAAGACAGATTGATGCATGAGATAAGCAAAAATAGAAGAATATAACTTTGAAAGCTGATGATTCAGAGAGTGATCAATTAATGCCTGAGGATGAAGAAGATATTACCCTTATGACTAGGCAATTCAAAAGTTTCCTTAAGAGAAAGCAACAATGACATCAGCATTGGAACAAAGGTAAGTTTAATAAAAATCTAAAGATTTCTAATGAAGTCATTTATTATGAATATAGAAAGCCTGGACATATAAAGACTGATTGCCTAAATCTTAAAGCTAGCTAATCCTAACAAGAACAAAGTTGTGGAGAAAACTAATGTTAGGAAGGGCAAGAAAAGAATGCAATGAGCTTTCTAGGCTGACTCCGCTTCAGACTCTTCAAAAATAGAAGTAGAAGAGGAGGTCACAAATTTGTGCTTAATGGTAGATAAACTTGATCATTCAGATTAAGAGGAGGTATGTGACCTGTCCTATTATAAATTATTTAAAGTTTCTAAGAAAATTTATAATGCATATAGGAAACTCAAAAAATTACATGGTAATCTTAATATTGAGTATTTTAATTTACAAAAAGAGCATGAAAATTTGAGAAAAGATAATACAGATATAGATAGAAATCACATGGCCTAGTTAGATGAATTTGATAATTTGAATAAGAAGCATGAACTTTTGAAAACATCTTATGGTGAGCTTGAAAATAATTTTAAAGTTTTTATGGGTGAAGCTGAACATAGAGAATAGGACTTAAAGATTGAAAATTCAATTTTGGAAAATTTAAGTTCATATCTTCAAATAACACTGAAAGATTTTAAGGAAAATATGTCACCTCCCACACTTGAACAATTTTACAAGTCTAACCAAAAGCATACAAGTTCAAAACCTAAGAAAAGATGTTATAAATCATACAGATTAGTAAATCCTTTTACTAGTGTTAAATGTTTTTCATGTGGAATGATGGGGCATATTTCTCACACTTGCACTATTCATAGTAGAACATATTTAGTGTGGAGACCTAAGATGCATGAATCATAGAATGTCAAATATGCATCGAGATTATCATTACCAAGAGGTGAACCCAAATTTATTTGGGTTTCCAAGTCTAATGTTTGATTATTTTATAGAAATGCTCTCATATAAGCCATCGTGGGAGCATTTGGTACTTGGACAGCAGATGTTCAAAACATATGACTGGAGATAAAAATCAATTTATAACGCTGAAAGTCAATAATGGAGGCAAAGTGACACTTGGAGATACTACCATTAAGAGAGTGGTAGGTTTAGGTATGATTGGTAAAACAAAGAATTTTCTGATTAGAAATGTTTTATTGGTTGAAGGCTTAAAATATAACTTGCTAAGTATTAGTCAGCTTTGTGATAAGGGTTTTAACATAAAATTTTTGCCTACAAGCTGCATTATAAGCCAAAATGGAGTTGATGTGTTGCATGAAAATATGGTAAAAAATGTATACATGCTTGATTTAAATTATGTTAAATCTTCTAATACTTTTTGTCTAAAAATTGTTATTAATGAATCTTGATTATGGCATAGAAGACTTTATCATGCAAGCATGAGAAACCTTAGAAAGATTACCCAAAAAGAATTGGTTAGAGGCATACCCAAATTAGACTTCACTAAGGATCATCGGTGTGATGCGTGTCAATCAGGAAAATAAGTCAATTCCTCCTTTCATTCAATCAAAGATCTTAGAACTAGTAAACCGTTAGAAATCCTTCACATTGATCTCTTTGGACCTATTAGCACTGTAAGTCTAGGAGGGAAAGCTTTTGGGAATGTGATTGTTGATGATTATTCAAGGTTCACTTGGATTAAATTGTTATCACATAAGAGTGAATCACTTGATGAGTTTAGAGATTTTTTTACTTGGATTCAGAGGAAGCTAGGTTGTGAAATTCTTGTAATTCATAGTGACCATCCGAGAGAATTTGAAAGTAAAAAATTTGAAGTTTTTTATAAAGAAAAAGGGATAGATCACAACTTTTTAGCTCCTAGGACTCCTCAACAGAATGGGGTTTTTGAAAGAAAGAACAGAACTTTGATAGAAGCTGCTTGAGCCATGTTAGCTGAATATTCACTTCCTAAATATTTTTGGGCCGAAATGGTTAATATAGTTTGTTATGTTCTTAATAGGTTGAACATTAGATCTAAGTTGAATAAGACATCTTATGAACTCCTTAAGGGTATAACACCCAATCTCTCACATCTACATGTCTTTGGATGTAAAGTGTTCATTCATAATAATGGCAAAACTCTTTTAGAAAAATTTGATCCTAAATCTAATGAGAGAATTTTTTTAAGATATTCAAGTAGTATTATTAGAGCCAGGTTTGTTCAAGTAGCTACCATCAATAGCTACTTTACTATGTTCAATCCTCCACAGCCACCTTTGAAAGTCCAAGTAGGTTGTTAAACCTAAGACAATTGTCCCAAGGCTAACCAAGAGGGACAATTAAAAAAAAAATCTTGGTAATTTATAAAACCAATTTAAGATATTTTTATTACAATAAAAAAAAAATTGAAAATATTTTTTCAACCATAGAAAATGAAAATTGTAGAAAATAAAAATGTGGTAAAAAGTAAAGAATAGAAGACACCAAATTTTATAGTGGTTTAGTCCAATAAGACCTATGTCCACTCCCTAGAGACTCCTTCTCCAGGTACTGCACTAAACACTAGTGACTCTCCTTTAACCCCCACAGCAAGGCAGAGAAGCCCTTACAAAAACCTCTCTTCCCCCAACCCGGTGTGGTAGAGAACTGTCACCCTTTTTCACCCTCTAGGTGAAGGTAAAGAACCCACCATCCTTTCATTCCCTCTTGGTGAAGGTAGAGTACCAACATCCTTTCTCACCCTCCTGGTGATGGTAGAGAATCGACATCCTTTTTCACCCTCCTGGAGACAGCAGAGAACTTACATCCTTTTTTATATTCCTGTTGAAGGCAGAGTACCGGTGTCCTTTCTCACCCTCCTAGTAATGGCAGAGTATCTGATCTCCTTTGAAAATCCTCTCTCAAGAGCCTTCAAGGAAGTAGGGAAGAACTATGAAGAACAAATAAGAGATCCTCACCATTGGGCAACTTTATGAATCCCCTCACAAATTTCTCTCACAAGATCTCTCACTTTTCAATCTCACTACACTCCTAAACACACTCCTAAGGCACACTCAAGAGAAATTCACAACAAGACTATTAAGAGTCTATTTTTTGGACCCTTATATACAAAGGATAAGACAAACCATCCTGAAAACTAAAAATTTCAAGTTAAATGGACTTTGATCATACAATACGATCGATGATCATACATATGAATAGTTCAAAAAGGTACTTCTTCATCCAGTACGATCCTGTTCAAACATAATTTTGTACTTTGTTAGCCATCTATACGAACTAACATCGTATAATATGAACAGTTCAAAAAGAACTCATTCGTCCGATACGATCATGGACGAACTTCATTTTATACTCTGATCAGCATCTATATGAACTCTATTTCATATAGTACGAATAGTTCAATCAAATCATATTTTTTCTTGGTATAAAAGTGGACAACACCATTTCATACTCTGTGAGTCGTCTGTACTAAAATATATCGTACAAGATGAACCTAAAATTGTATAGTATGAATAGATCAAAAAATTATAAGTTCATCTAGGATGATCTAGTACGCATCCATTTCATACTATATGAGTCATCTATACGAACTAAGGATCATACAATACAAACAGTACTTAAAAAATTTCCTAACATGATTTGATTAACTTCATTTTGGGAGGAATTACCATGACAAATCATCCAGTACGACTTGAAAATCATACAGTATGATTGGTTTTAAAATTTAAGTTTTTTAATCACTCTCCTAATGTGTGTGCACATTTACCTAATTACAATCACTCTCTCTTAGACTCAAGAAAAATAAAAAAGTATAGACTTCAATTATAAGAACCCTAATCTAATCTTTCTTGAAGTCTTCGACAGTATGGAGTATGATTTCCCTGCAACGTTAGTACACACAAGTAATACAAATAAAATATATCCAATAAATGTTAGGATAAATAGTAATCAATACAATAATATTTTGGTATCATCAAAAACTCATATAATATAAAAAATATAATTTTGAAAACAAAGTTGCAACAATCTCCCCCTTTTTAATGATGGCAAAATAATTATTGTTTGAATTAACACTTAAGAAAATTTCTCTCCTAATCTCCCCCTAAATGAATGACCAATTTAAAATAAGGGATTCCAATGAAAATCAAACCTATAAAAATAAAGTTAAACAAAATCAACACAACAACAAAAATAACATAATAAAAATAACACAATAAACATACACAAATAATATAATAAACATGCACACAAAAATCACAAAACAACACATACATTAACCAATACAATAAATTAACCAATACAAAAAGAAACAAAACATCAAACAATAACATGACTCCCCCTTTTGAAAACAACAAAAGGGAAGTACCTCTTGAAAGATATCAAAACAATTGAAAAAGAAGAAAAAGATTTTAAAGAAATTGCAAATACAATATTAACTTCCTAATGTAAACAAAAACTCAAATTTCAAATCAAAGAACAACTAAGATAAGAAAAGTCAACCAGGTTTAGTGTTCGTTCTAGACAAATCAAATAAACACAATTACTAAAAAAATGATGAAGTTAAGATTAATTAGTTTCTTATTCAATAGTGTAGATTATTGCCAATTATATAGAATTGTAAAAGAGATAGAATGACAAAGAAAAAATTAGTATGAATGTCCAATTGGCGACATTGTGCATCTTTTCAATATTTTGTGGCACACTTTGTGCATTTTTTTCAATTTGGGCTTATTTTGAGCCTCTTTTGACTTTGGCGAACATTGTGCATCTTTTTGTTTGACACGCTTTGTGCATCTTTTAAATTTCCAATCTTTCCAATATCAATAAATTGTTAACACAAATTCTAATAATTAACAAAGATAAACACATTGAAAAAGAAATATAATAAAAATAAAATATCTATTTTGCAACAGTTTTAGCTAAATAATATTTGTCTAGAAGAACATGAAATTAATCTTCTAATCTATATCTAGTCATAATGAAATTTAAAATTTTGAGAGATTAAATTTTATAAGGAAATTAATTTGTATAGCAAAGTAATTCAAAATTCACTTCTACTGATCAACTACAAATAATTTAATTTCAAATATATAAAATATTTCAAGACGAGTAATTTCACCTCAAGTCAAAAACATCATTTCATTTATTACTTATAAAACTTACATTCATGCATCACATCATCAATACATAATCTAACTAAGGAAAGAACAAAACACCAATCATAGCATTGGAAGCCAATCCATTCACCCAGTACATAAACTCATAGTAGGAAGAACCACAACAAAAAAACACCAACATAAGAAATCAAAACATAACATCACAATAAGTACACTAGAAAGATCACAACTAAAAATCGGAGGGACCCTGGTCTGGAGGTGGCTGAGGGTTGAATGTTGTAAAGTAGCTATTGATTGTCGCTACATTTGTATTGACCGAGTCTAATTGCCCTCAGATTAACCCATATCCTTATTATATCTTGCATCCTATTGGTTCAGGTGATATTCAATTTGATCAAAGCGTTGATCAAAGTGAGTTTCTAGTCTGTCAAAATGCTGGACCATTTCTTGGTAGAAATTTTGATCAGGTCCAGGTACAGGTGCAGGTGTAGGGGCTCCTCCTTCTTCCTCGAAATCTTCTCCTTCAGAACTTTGATCCCATCCAAAGAGTGCACGGAAAGAGGCATCAGTAAAGTATACGAGAAGTTCATTTGGAGGTTCAGGATGGATCAAGTTGTATTTCTTTTAGAATATAGGTAATCAGGTGACCTAAGGCCAC
The DNA here is from genome assembly GCA_019925795.1 of Dendrobium chrysotoxum. Classification (NCBI taxonomy): domain Eukaryota; kingdom Viridiplantae; phylum Streptophyta; class Magnoliopsida; order Asparagales; family Orchidaceae; genus Dendrobium; species Dendrobium chrysotoxum. The sequence continues at coordinate 24,768,285 of CM034298.1, read as the reverse complement.
GTTTTTCTTTCTCCTATTATAAGGCAGTCCAATATCAAAAAGTTTAGAGATGTAGTCAATGATTAATTGGGCTTCATCAATAGGAGTTTCGATCATAATCAGGTATGTGATGGTAAACAAGAGAGGAGTCATATTTATACGATCACTAGCTTTTGGAATTATAGAGGTTCTCAAAATGTGATGGATGATCCTACCATTCTGGTTTAGGGTATAGACACAAGGAAGATGACTAACTTGTTCAACACCTCTAAGAGTTAGGTTTACATCCATCAAATCATAATCTACTCTCGAGGTTATTGTATGTGCCCTAACTCCTACAGTCCTAAGGTGAAGAAAATTTCCTAGATCTTTCTTGGTTATCACAACTTATTGCTTAAACATAAAAGAGGTTACCCTATTATGATCTTGATTCATTTTCATATTTGCAAGAAATACTTGAAAGGTTTCATGATTGTAGGTGTAAATGAGGGTAAGGATAAAGGAAAATTGGGTAGAGGCAAATAGAGGCAAGACATAAAAGTGAATGCCACTTTGAATTAGGAGTCTAGAAGGGGTAATCTTGGCTCCAACTTACCTAAAGAAGGCTTCCTCATTTTCTTTAGAAAGAAAGTCATCGTCCCTACCAGATCGAGAGGATGAGCCCAAAAAAATTTCAAGGTTGTTTGCTACTGCTAGACATTCCTAAGATTTGAACTTGAGAAGGTTTGGAAATAGAAGAGAATGTGAAGAAAAACTAATCTAAGACCTTTCTATTTAAAGAAAAATGATCTATCGTACAGTTTGAAATTTAGATCGTACGTATGATTTTTAAATTATACGGGATGAAAATATTTTATACATACGAATAGAAGCGGCCAAAAATGAAACAACTTTTTATAAACTGTCACTCCCAAGGAGTTATTTAATATAGGCTTTTTGACCACACGATCGTGCAGATGAATAGGTGTTCATCTGGGATGATCAAAATATTAAAGATCATTTTATGACGGTTAGGTTCATCCACATAAGAAACTAACAACTGGATCGTGCAAAAAAAATGAGATTTCATACGTATGATCTATAGTAAATAACAGATTTTTTTTAAAAATAGCAACCCCAATCGTGTAGATGAAAAGCAATCAATCGTATAGTATGAAAAGAAATTCGTACAGTACGAAGAGAACACTTTGAACACATGATAAACTTAGAACCTTTTCAAGCATTAATCACGCAAGATCTTATAACATGCTACTAGAAAAACAAAAATAATGATAAACACAAAATTAATAAAAGAAAAATAACCAAAAATAAACAAAAACAAAAGAAAATATTCAAATATATAACCTTTGACAAATAACCTAAGAAAATAAACAAACACACCAATACATTACAAATCAAATTTGTAGATATTCAATTTAAGCATTAAAATCAATCACACCTAATCTGGTTCTTAAGGTGCTAAACGTGTTAAAAGCCAGTGGTTTTATGAAAATATCTGCAAGTTGATTCTCTGTAGCAACATGATGTAATTCAATTTCTCCTTTAGCTACATGATCTTTAATGAAGTGATGCCTAACATTAATATGCTTGGTTCTAAAATGTTGAATAGAATTCTTTAACATACCTATGACACTTATATTATCACAGAAAATTAGAATAGTGCCAATAGAAAATCCTAAGTCAATCAGCTATTATTTTAACAAAATAACCTATGCCACACAATTACCTAAGGCAATGTATTCTGCTTCAGTAGTAGAAAGGGCTACTAAATTTTATTTTCTGCTAGACCAAGAAATTAAAGAGTTTTCTATGAACTAATAAGTTCTAGAAGTACTTTTCTGATCAACCCTATATCCTGCAAAATCCGAATTAGAATATCCAATGATTTTAAAAGAAGAACTATACCTTGGATACCGAATCTCTAAATTTTGAGCTTCCAAAAGATATCTTAAAATTCTCTTAAGAGAAGTCAGATGTGATTTCTTTAGATCAGCTTAAAATCTAGCACATAAATAAATACTAAACATGATATTTAGTCTACTAGCAATCAAGTAAAGCAATGATCCAATTATTCCTCTAAATTTCTTTTAATTAATAGATTTTCCCTTTATGTCCTTATCTAACTGCACTGAGGAACTCATTAGTGAACTTACTAGTTTAGCATTATCCATTTTATATTTCTTGAGGATGTCCTTAATATACTTTGACTGACTAAGAGATGTTCCTTCCTTATTTTGATTTATGCTAAAACCAAGAAAATAACTCAAGTCTCCCATCAAACTCATTTTAAATTCACTACTCATTGTCTTTAAAAATTCATTACAAAGATTTTTATTGGTTGATCCAAATAAGATATCATTGATATATATTTAAACAATGAGTATGTCTTCTCCTATCCTTTTTAAGAAGAGAGTGGTATCCACACGTTCTTTAATAAATGATCTTTCTAATAGGAAGGTGCTTAACCTCTTATACCAAGCTCTAAGTGCTTGTTTTAGTCCACATAATGCCTTTTTCAATTTAAACACATGATTTGGGAATTTTAAATTTTCAAAACCTGGAGGTTGCTCAACATAAACATCCTCTTATATCACCTCATTAAGAAAGACACTTTTAACATCTTTTTAATACAATTTAAAACCTTTAAAATAAGCAAAAGCTGGCAAAACCCTTATCGCTTCATGTCTGGTTATAGGGGCAAAAGTTTCTTTAAAATTAATTCCTTCTATTTGATTATATCCCTTGGACACCAATCTTGCCTTATTTCTAATCACAACATCTGAATCATTTATTTTATTTTTAAACGCCCACTTAGTTCCAACAACACTTTAATCCTTAGGCCTTTCAATCAATTCCCAAACATCATTTCTAACAAATTAATTCAATTCTTCTTGCATAGCCAAAATTTAGAATTCATCCAAAAGTGCTTGATTTATATTAGTGGGTTCACTCATTGATCTAAAGGTATAATGGTTCACTTATTTGCTAAGTCCAGGCATAGTTCTAACACCCTCACTAGGTTCACCTAAAATCAATTATTTAGGATGACTCTTCAAAAATTTCCATTCTCTAGGCAAAGGATTTTCTATTCCAATATTCTCTTCTAAATTAATCTTTGTAATCCCTTAGAAGATATCTTCAACATGATCTTCTTCCAACCTTGGCTCTTTTGAAATGCCAGATTCATCAAAAACTATACGTGTGGTCTCCTTAATTACCAAAGTTCTCTTTTTAAACACCCTATAGGATTTTCCAACACTAGCATATCCCATAAAAATTCCTTCATCAGATTTAGGATCAAATTTTCCTAAAGGAGAATTGCCATTATTATGAATGAACACTTTACATCCAAAAACAGGCAGATGTGAAAGATTAGGTGTTCTACCCTTAAGAAGTTTGTAGGGTGTCTTATTCAATTTGGATCTAATGTTTACCCTATTTAGAAAATATTATGTTGTACTAACCACTTCAGCCCAAAAATATTTTAGAAGTGAATATTTAGCTAACATGGCTCTAGCAGCTTCTATTAGAGTACTGTTCTTTCTTTCAATGACCCCATTCTGCAGAGGGGTTCTAGGTGCTGAAAAGTTGTGATCAATTCCTTGCTCTTTACAAAAATCTTCAAATTTCTCATTTTCAAACTCTCCTCCATGATCACTTTGAATTGATGAAATTTCACACCCTAGCTTCCTCAGAATCCAAGTATAAAAATTTCTAAATTCATCAAATGATTCACTCTTTTGTGATAAGAATTTGATCCAAGTGAATATTGAGAAATTATCAATTATTATCAATCCAAAGACTTTACCTCCTAGACTTACAGTGTCAACCGATCCAAAAAGATCCATGTGTATGACTTCTAGTTATTTGCTAGTTCTAAGATCTTTAATTGAATGAAAGGATGACTTTACCTATTTTTCTAATTGACATGCATCACATAGGTGATCCTTGTAAAGTCTAGCTTGGGTATTCTTCTAACCAACTCTTTCTGGGTAATCTTCCTAAGATTTTTCATGCTTGCATAATAAAGTCTTCTATGCCATAACCATGATTCATCAGTGATTATTTTGAGACAAAAAGTATTAAAAGGTTTTACAAAATTTAAATCAAGCATGTATATATTATTTACCCTATTACCAAGCAACATATCAATTCCATATTGGCTTATAATGTAGCTTGTGGGAAAAAATTTAATACTATAGCCTTTATTATAAAGCTAACTAATACTCAACAAGTTATATTTTAAGCCTTCAACCAATAATATATTTTCAATAAAAAAATTATTCTTGTTGCCAATCATACATGTACCTACCACTCCCTTAGTGGTATTATCTCCAAGTGTTACCTTGCCTCCATTCCTAGCTTCCATCATTATAAATTGATTTGCATCTCCAGTCATATGCTTTAAACATCCACTATCTAGGTACCAAATGCTCTCGTGAGGCTTTGTATGAGAGCGTTTCTACAAAAAAATTAAATATTAGACTTGGGAACCCAAATAAGTTTGGGTTCACCTCTTGGCAATAAAAAACCCTATGCATGTATGATATGCTGTGATTTATGCATCTTTGGTCTCCACACTAAATGTGTTTTACTATGAATTATGCAAGTGTGGGATATATGTCCTAAAATTCCACATAAAAAATATTTCACTCCAGGAAAAGGATGTTTTAATCTATATGAGTTAGAATGTCTCTTCCTAGGTTTTGAGCTTGTATCCTTTTGCTTAGACTCATTGAATTATTCAAGTGTGGGTGTCGGTCTATTTTCCATAATAGCCTTCATTTTCAATTCTAGATATGAGTTTTTATTTTTCAACATTAAAATTTCCATTCTCAAATCAATTTCTCTATGTTCAACTTCTTCCATAAAAACTTTATAATCATTTTCAAGTTCTTTGTTCAAATCATCAAATTCATTCAATAAGCTCATGTGGTTGCTATCAATTGATACGTTATTGTTCCTAAAAAAATCATGCTCTTTTTATAAATTCAAAAATTCTATGTTCAACATAACATGCAGCTTTTTGAGTTTCCTATATGCAGTATGGATTTTCTCAGAACTTTGAATAATTCATCATAGGATAAATCACATACCTCCTCTTGATCTGAGTGATCAAGGTTGTCTACCATTAAGCACAAGTTAGTGACTTCTTCCTCTACTTCTGTTTCTAAGATATCTGATGCTGAGTCCGCCCAGAATGCTCTTTGTAGTCTCTTCTTGCCCTTCTTTACATTGGTTTTCTCCTCAACCTTCTCCTTGCTAGGATTGGCTTTGAGATTTGGGCAATCGGATTTGATATTTCTAGACTTCCTACATTCATAACAAATTACATCATTAAAAGTTTTTGCATTTTTTTGGAACTTACCTTTGTTCCACTACTAACGTCTCCTTTGCTTCCTTCTCAGGAAACTTTTAAATTGCCTCATCATGAGTGTAATATCTTCTTCATCCTCAAGTTGTGACTGATCACTCTTTGAGTCATCCACTTTCAATGTAATATTTTTCTCTTTTCACTTGTGTCCTGCATCAATCTGTCATTGAGTCACTCCTTACTCGTAAGCAATCAGTGATCTAAGCAGATTATCAATAGAATAAATAATTAAGTCTTTTGACTCAGTTATTGCAGTTATCTTTGCATCATAAGCAGTAAGCAAACAATAAAGAATTTTATTGACTTTCTCAAAATTTGTTAGTTCCCTACCTAAAGCATGCAATGAGGTGATTATCTGTATAAAATGAGTATACATGTCACTGATTGACTCATTCGATTTCATGCAAAAAAGTTTGTAATCGTGTAATAAATTGTTCAATCTAGATTATTTCACCTTGTTTGTTCCTTCATATATAATACAAAGTCTATCCTATATTTCTTTTCCAAATTTATAGGTTGAAACATGTATATAGTCCTTAGATTTCAGTGCATAGAAAAAATTATTTAAGTATTTGGCATTTAATTGAGCTAGTTCTTTTTCTTCTACTATCCAATCATTAAAACATGTTTCAATTCTTATGCCATCAGTAATTCCAGTGGGACTAGTGTAATCTTCATGTACTAAAATCCTCATGCGATAGTCAAGCAATTTAAGAAAAGTAGACATACATGTTTTCCAAAAGTCGAAAGAGATGTTATCAAACAACAATTGTCTAGTGAATGAATATTTTTCAGGAGTGTTTCGGTTTCCAAAAATAGCCATGATTGATTTTCAAAAAGTTTTCTAAACATTTATTTTTTAAGTAGGCTCTAATACCACTTGAAAGTCCAAGTAGGTTGTTAAACCTAAGGCAATTGTCCCTAGGCTAACTAAGAGGGGGGGTGAATTGGTAAATAAAAAAAATCTCTTAGTATTTTAGAAAACTAGTTTAAGATATTTTTATTACAATAATAAAATTTTCTAAAAATAATTTTTTAACCACAGAAAATGAAAAATATTAAAAATAAAAATACGGTAAAAACTAAAGAATAGAAGACACCTGATTTTATAGTGGTTTGGTCCAACAAGACCTACATCCACTCCCTGGAGACTCCTTCAGGTATTTCCTTAAATACTAGTGACTCTCCTTTAGTCGCCTTAGTAAGGCGGAGAAGCCTTTACAAAAACCTATCTTCCCCCAACCCGGTGTGGCAAAGAACCATCATTCTTTTTTACCCGCCTGGAGAAGGCAGAGAACTCATCATCCTTTCTTACCCTCCTAGTGATGGCAGAGTACCAACATCCTTTCCCACCCTCTTGGTGACAGTTGAGAACCGATGTTCTATTTCACTCTTCTAGTGATGGTAGAGAATTGATGTCCTTTTCACCCTCCTGGTGAAGACAGACTATCGATGTCCTTTCTTACCCTCCTAGTGACGGCAGAGTACCAGATCTCCTTTGAAAATCCTCTCTCAAGAGCCTTCAAGGAAGTAGGGAAGAACTATAAAGAACAAACAAGTGATCCTCACCGTTGGGCTTCTTTATGAATCCCCTCACAAATTCCATTCACAAGATCTCTCACTTTTCAATCTCAAGACACTCTCCCAAACACACTCATAAGGCACACTCAAGAGAAATTCACAGCAAGAGTATTGAGAGTCAATTTTTAGGACCCTTATATAAAAAGGATAAGAAAAACCATCCTAAAAACTAAAAATTTCAAGTTGAACGGACTTCGATCGTACAGTACAATCGATGATGATATTTATGAATAGTTTAAAAAAGGTACTTATTTATCTGGTACAATCCTGTATGAACCTAATTTCATACTCTATCAGCCATCTATATGATCTGACATCATATAGTACTAACAGTTCAAAAAGAACTCATTCGTCCGATACGATCATGTATAAATCTCATTTTACACTCTGATTAGCATCTATACGAACCCTATTTTGTACAATATAAATAGTTCAATCAAATCATATTTTTTCTTAGTATGAAAGTGGATAACACCATTTCATACTCTGTAAATCATCTGTACAAAAATATATCATACAGGATGAACCTAAAATCATACTGTACGAATAGATCAAAAAATTGCAAGTTCTTCTGGGACGATCTAGTACACATCCATTTCATACTCTGTAAGTCATCTGTATGAACTAAGGATTATATAGTATGAACAGTACCTAAAAAAATTTCTAGCATGATTTGATTAACTTTATTTTGAGAGGAACTACCATGATAAATCGTCTAGTACAATTTGAAAATCACATAGTACGATTAGTTTTAAAATTTAAGTTTTTTAATCACTCCCCTAGTGTGCGTGTGTGTGAATGTTTACCCAATTACAATCACTCTCTCTCTCTCAGACTCAAGAAAAATAAAAAAAATACAGACTTCAATTACAAGAACCCTAATCTAATATGTCTTGAAATCTTCAGCAGTTTGGAGTATGATTTTCCTGAAATGTTAGTACACACAAGCAATACAAACAAAATATATCCAATAAATGTTAGAAGAAAGAGTAATCAATGCAATAATATTTTAGTTTCATCAAAAACTCACATGATATAAAAGCATAGTTTTGAAAACTAAGTTGCAGTAACTTCCAGATCAAGATCCCCCCGTATATTAGTTTAGTTTTTGTTATTGTACGTTTTGATGTTTTAGTCTTTATGAGATTGTATTCGTATCAGTTGCTTTTATTATTTTTGGATTAGTTGTTTCAGATGTTTTTTTATCAATCTATGTTATGTGTTTATTTAAAAAAAAAGAAATGGATGACATGATTGTCTTGTTCTATTCTTAATTCTATGTTGTCTATAAGTTACTATCGACTAATTTATAAATGTTGATCTAAAGATTGAAAATTTAAAAGTTTTTGCATTACAATAGTATTTCTTTTATCAAATTTTGGTTTCTCCCCAACTTTAAATCAATTTATAATTAGGCTTAGATAAGGAGATCATCTTTGGTGTTCTAATAGACATATATCTTATAATTATTATTATTACAAAAATATTTCTTATTGTCTTTTATTTTCTTATTCACTGTGTTGCTTTTATTATTATCTATTGGGTTTTCTTTTGCGGGTTTAATCTTCCTTTTAGAAGGTAATCAACCAAGCTAATACTTGCTGATTTAGGTTGTGGAAAGAACAAAATATCAAAAGATGCACAAAGTGTGCTAAAATTAAAAAGAGGCACAAAATGAGCCTAACCTGAAAAGATGCTCAATGATCACCTAATAAAATTCAAAATCAAAAGATGCATAAGATCACCAAATTTGGAAAGAGGTATAAAATGAGCCCACGTTATATCTAGTTCTTTCCTCTATATCTCTATCTCTTAGAAAACCCCATGCACTTAACAATAACTTCAACTCATGAATTTGAAACTATTTAATTTTTATTTTATTATTTTTTGTAATAATTATTTAATTTTATATTTATGCTTTCAAGAACAAACATTGATCCTGATCAACTATTCTTATCTTAGTTGTTCTTTGATTTAAACTATGAGTTTTTTTATATCAGGAATTTAATATTATTGTTAGCAAATGTTTAAAATTCTCTTTTTAATCGACTATCAGATTAGTTCATGTTTGGTTAAAAAGTTATTGCTTTTGAAAAGATTAATTATCTTTGGGCGTTTTAATTTCTTGAATTTAATTCTTAAACTGAACGCATCATTATGAATGATAGATCATCGTAGGAGACGAGCATACCATTCCCTAATAGGTTTAATGTACAAGATTAAAATTTCATCCTAATTATCATAGTCAAATTCGAGCAAGAACTACATATAACCCCGAAGGGTCAAAATGATTGTTCACTCAGGTATTTAACTATGATAATATGGATAAATTATCATTAATTTCATAATCAAAGTTATAATAATAATTGATATATCTCCTTGAGGGAAGAAGATATCAATCATTATTGATTATTTGAAAATGATGATAATGATCATTGATTTAAAATTTTTCAAAGATAATTAATTAAGGTTTTGAAAAATTTGTTGTTCTGGGTTTCTAAATCTCCTAAGAGTGTAAGCCGTCGTAGTTAATTACATCATAAGAAATTAGAGTTTCCTATGAATACTCTCGATTAAAATAGTAGTATAAAGTTTATTTTGAGATTTCAAAGTTTTGATATCAAGGAAATGAGATTTGGAATATTAATAGGTATTGGATCAAAATTAAACACTTATTTCTAGAGTCTAAGGAGGAAGGGTAGGAGGTGTTTTAAGATTTTAAATTACTTCAGAAACACCCCAACCTATCCTAAGTGTTGGGCTAAAATTTGATTAAAGAGATATTTTTATTTAAATGATTAATTTTATTAGAATATTGGGATTCAATTCCCAGAAGTTGAGGACTTATAGCCTAAGCCTACCTCAGAACCTAAGTCTGAATTTGGGTACTGAAAATCAGTAGCCCGAACCTAGCTAATATTATGCAAAACCTGAACTTACCCCGGCCTAGACTAGGGAGCCAACTAAACCACCTAGGCTCTTCAAAACCATTAGTCTGATCTTTGATGTAGAGTGGTTAGGGATGTTATTTAAGATTAGTTTAAGAAGAGCGGGCCGACATCTAGAACAGATTCCTAATTGGCCCCTTGACTTATGTTGGGTGAAATGCTTAAACTAAAAATATAATTAAAGATTAGACTTAATTTTTAATTTGTATCTAATGCGATGCATGCTAGTTGACTCAATTAAATGCTTAAGATCAAAATGAAGCAGTTTTAAAATCAGGCTTAAAAATAAGTTTTATCCTAGAGATTGCACAACATCCCCTTGGACAGAACTGCACCCTAATAGGTCAGGGGGTTTGCCAAAACCTACAGGCGGGGAGGTGCCTAACACGGAAGAGAAAAGTCAATATGAATGCATGAAAATCCCCCGACGAGTTCGGGCTTACTTCTTAAAGGAGTTAGAGTTTCTATCTAAACCTAAAGTTTTTAATTTTAATTAAAGTGGAAATAGTTCGACCTTACCCTCACGAGCCTCCGATCAGATTTCAGGCTAAATCAAATATGACATGCAAGATTGCCAAAAAAACTAATAAAAGTAGGTAAATCCTAATCGCAATCAACATCAATCAATCATTAAATTAAATCAATTAAATTCAAATTCAAATTAAAATTCCATGTGGCAAGTGCCACTTAATTGTACAACCCAGGTCTGCAGAAAGTAAAGTTGCCCGGTACCACTGACAATAGCCTGGATTCTATCCCTAAAACTCAAGTGACTTTGAGAGTAGGTCTTCTCATTCTTCACTTCTTCATTCTGTTGAAGGCTCCTTGGATTTTTGGTTTTGGATATCCAAATGAAAAGAAACTTCCCCTTGAAAGAGGTATTTTCTTTTCCCTTTGGATATTTGAAGTATCCTAACTTAGTCTTCCAAATGGAAGATAACTCTCCTATAAGGGATGTTCTCTCCTCTTTGGAATCTAAGATGGATACTTATATATCCCCTCTCAAATGTCACTTTAAATTACAACTCAATATATATGAATTACATTTGAGAAAAATTAAAATCTAAACGCAACACCTGCAAGATTATCCTAAGCAGTTTATAATTTGAAATCATATCTCAAGCAGTTATATATTGAAATTAAAATGCTCAAACCAGTCACACTTGGCCATGCCCTTTTAATTTAAAATGGGGACTTAGCATTTAGAAGCACCTGTAGCAATTGAATATTTATAATTTGCCCCCTTTTTTATTTTAAATGCCCTGTATGAGCATGGCCACCTGCACAAGATTGTATCAGCATTTAATCGCCCTTAACCTAAGGGTAAGTCTAACGCATAATCAATAACATCACAGAGTACAGTAAGTAAGTAAATAATAACAGCAATTATTTAATCTTAACAACTATCATATAGTGAAAGCTCAAAAAACTCATCTCGCAGCAGAAAAGTAAACACCGGCCTAGCCTAGATCTAGAAGTGGTGCTCTAGCAAACCATCTAACGTGTGTGATGTAGGTTGTGCGGGTTTGATATGTCATAAGTAGGATCGTTAGTTAAAATTATTTGAAGTTCTGATTGGTTGAAAGGCTTTAAGGGAGATTTTAATTAAAGTTTAAGTCTTAATAATTTAATGTTGATTTTAAGATTGATTTGAATTATTTGGTGGATACTACCTTTGTTGCTCACCGAGGCCGTGAAATTTATTTCACCTTCATTGGGGCTAATTTAATAGCCTCGTAGGCCTGGGTTACCCAGTAGTTCCCAATATGTTTAAGTGATTTGATTTTATTTAAGGTTTAAAAATTATTAAATTTTAATTAAGAATGGTTGATTACTGATTTTAAGGTTTAATTTAATGTTTTCTAGATTTTTAAATTAAATATTTAATTTTATGGAATTATTTAAATTATTTAATTCATTTAATTAAAGGGTTAAAAAATGATTTTTTGATTAAGCTTGATTTCTGGAAATTTAGCATTTTTATAAAATACTAAACCTTAATTTGATCAATTAAACTGTAAGTATGCTAAATTTGGATTTTTCTATATTTAGTTATGAAGGTTTTAAGTTTTGGTTAAAATTTGAACTAGAGTTGACCCAAATGTTGACTTTTTGATTTTGAATGATTTCTGGATTTTTGAAATTTTTAATAAATATTAGAGCTTACATGGAGTATAATGCCTTTGAGTTTGCCTAATTTGAATTTTCTACAATTAGTTATGATTTTTCAAAGTTTATGTATTTATTTGAATTATTTAAGTAGTTTAATTAGGAGTATTTTTATGATTTTGTTCCAAATGAATCCTAAACTTTTTGAAATTACCTCCAAAGGTCAGAAATGACCTAAGGAGAGATTTTCAAGTGTTTGGATATTTTTTGGAATTTTTAATTCTTTTTAAATAATTTAATTAATTAAATATTAGTTTTACTTAAATTTAAATTATCTTTAAAATTGAAGTCAACTTAAAGTGATTTCAATTTTCTTTGATTAAGGATTGTATTCTGGTTAATTTGATATATTATTTGAAATTTTTTGATTTAAAATGAATTAATTATAATTTTTCAAAGTTTGGTTAATTATTTGATTATTTAAATCATTTAATTAAGGAGGTTTTGATTGTTTTGATCTAAACTCATCCTAAACTATATGAAATCACTCCCAAAGTTCTGGGATGACCCATGGGAGTGCTTTTTAGGTTTTTAGAATTTATTTGGAATTTTTAATTTTTTAATTATTTTATATAATTAATTGTTTATTTTCATTAAAACTTAAATTAAAGTAATATTACAAGTCCAGTGATGGGAATTTTATTTTTCTTAAATAGAGAATTAAAATGTGGTCAGTTTGATATATTATTTATAATTTTTTGATTAAATTTTCATTTATTATAAGTTTTTGAAGTTTTTGAGTTTAAAATGGTGCTGAATTTTGAGTAACCTAATTTTCTGACATAATGACCTCCGAATTAAGTGAAATTTGGACCTAAGATATATAATGTCACTAAGTTTAAAGTTCTGAAGTTTCACCCCAATTGGTTGTGTGTACATTTTCCTATAATTTTTCTAAATTTTTTAGACTATTTCCTTAATTATTTTTCCTAGGCGTCTCTATTGTTCAATTGGGATTGGAATCTTGGTCATCAAACCCTGAGACATATGCATGCACACCACAGTAAACAGATAACCTAATTCTACCAATTTGGAGAGTTATGAATTTTTAAAGTTTTGGGTCCAAAATGAACCCACTACTTTGAAAATTCATCCCACAGAAACCCTTTGAGCATCTAGTCCTAGGACAAATACAACATATGCCTAAGATACTAAAAAATATTTCACCAAAATTTGGCCTCAATTTGATCACTGGATTATGAAAAAATTACAAAATTTGGATTTCACACAAACCCAAATAACTCACTATATAGTGGTAAAAATACTTTTATTTTAATTTTAATAAATAATAGAGCTCAAGACCTTTCCAACGAGTCCTAGAACACAAAATTTGGTGAAGAAATAGATTTTTTATGAATTTTAGAAGTTCTGTCTGCTTAAATTAATTTTTTAAATCAATTTAATTAAAAATTTGGGCACAGCTTGCCTTCTGGACTGGGGTGACATGGCAGCATCTGCGCCGTCCGATCACGCAGAAGGGATGATCAGACGGCTCTGGTTCATCCAGAGCTGTTTAGTTCAAAATGAACTAAAACTTCAAACATTCATAACTTTCAAAATACTCATCCAAATTAGATGAAATTTGAAACATAGTTTTATGGTAACCTAATCTTCCAATGTCTGAAGTTTGGAGGCTTCAAGTGTTGCGGATTTTTCGCAGTTTCAAATTGAAGTTTGAGAGAAAAGTTGGAATAAATTACAATTCAGATGTCAAAATTTGATGTTCTTAGGCTTGTTGGAAAGGTATTTGAATCCTCTACATCTTTTGTCAAGGGTCCAAGAGCTTTTGATGGCTGGTTTGAGATCTTCTACATAATTATCCTTTCTCTCTCCTTCTCTCTCTCTTCTCAAATTTGGATCCTTAGGCTTGCAAGAACCATTCTAAAGGCTGTAGGAGCTTTATTTATAGATGGAGGGGCTAAGTTCTCCTTGACAAGAGCTGGAGAGTGCTGGGATTAAAGGTTTTGGATGAGAGAGCAAAAATCCAAAGCTTGGAGTTAAATAGGCCATTATCCCTAGCTTCTCATGATTACCTAGCCTTAATGACCAAAAGATGAAAGCTTTGAGTTGCTACCAAGTGTCCCTTTTAGCCAACAAAATGCATGGATAGGTTTGGATTAGAAAGAATTAATCATAAGATGGATTTTGACCAAGTTTGACCATTCTAATCCCTATTGACTTTGTTGGCTAGTTTGACCAGTCAACCATGACTTTGACTGATGAGGTGGCAGTCAAATATTCGTGTTAATTGGTTGGAGTAGTCTTGAAGAGGTTCAAGGCCATGGAAGAAGAATTTGAATGTGAATATATGTGTAAAAGGAAGTTTGACTAAATTTAGTTGAGTGGACTTGGTGATTTAACCAAACTAACTAGGATTTAATCCAAAATAAAATTTGGAAACATTTGGATCATGATTAGGATATCTTTTGGAATGTATTTGACGGTTCAAATGATTTGATTTGGGCATAAATGTTGAGTTGGCTCATTTAACCCTTAAAGGGTTATTTGGTCAACCTAGGTTGACTTGGTCAACCGGGCTAACCAAGGGCTAGGGTTTGGGTCAAATGCATTTCTAATGATACTTAGAATGCATTGGAGAAGATTCCCATGTTTGGTTTAAAAAGATTGTATTGAAATTTCAAGAAACCTTAAAATTCCCCTTGAGGGGCATTTTGGTCATTTTGACCCCTGGTCAACTAGGGGTCAAACTGAATTCATCAAAATGTAATTTAAAGCTTAACAAGTCATGATTGAAGGTATGGATATGATTAAAGGGTTTGGAGAGGGCTCCAAGATTAAAATCCACTAGGTAGCAGGTCTAGTGGCATAGGTCATAAATATTTAAAGATTTTATAGCCTTTAAATTTCAATCCAATTTCTGAGGTTAGAGACCTCAGAATGAGCTCAAATTTGGAGGATAGAATCTAGAGACATGTATTATTAATGTTCAATTGATAGACTCTTAATTAGATGTCATTTCCTTGGGATTTGAAATATTTGAAAAATCCTTGGAAAAGGATTTCAGGACAGAGCCCTTTAGCCATGGATTTTGGTTTAAATTTTTGGGTTTGATCTAGAATTTGGATTGATCCTAGAGTAAGATAATCTAGGATATGTGTTGGTCCTAGTGACCTCATACAAAAATGAGGTCAACAATTCATAGCATCTTATATTTTCAAGAAATTCTTTTTTTGTTTTTGTTATTTTGTTGATGTCAAAAGGGGGAGATATCTAGTGATTGTTCGAAGTCGTGTGTTTTTTTTTCTTGTTGTCTTGTGTTATTTTGTGATGTTTTATGTTGTTTCAAAGTCTGGTGTTTGTTTGTTTGAATAAAAATTTTTTTTGGGTCTTTGGTCTTGTGTTTTTAATTTGTAAGATGAAATTTCTTGTAAAATGAAATTATTTTTTCCCATATTTTTTATTTTGTCACTCATTAAGGGGGAGCTTAGGAGAAAAGAACATTAATTAGTAGTTCAAATAATAATTATTTTGTCATCATCATAAATGGGGAGATTCGTGCAACTCAGTAATCAAGATTGTGCTTATGATTTTTTATGACAATAAAACTTATTTTTGTGTTGATAATTTTAGTGTTTCTCATACCATATCTTGGATACTTTTGTTTGTTTCCATGTGTACTAATATTTCAGGGAAATCATACTCTAGATTGCTAAAGACTTCAAGACAGAGTAGAATAAGATTTCATGTAATAGTGTATGTATATCTCTATTTTTTTTTCTTGAGTCTGAGCATAGTGTGATTGTAATTAGGTAACCATGTAGACACACACACTGAGGGAGAGATAAACCTTAAATTAATTTTTCTTTACTGATCGTATTATATGATTGATTATTATATTGTATGATTTATCATAAGTTTCCTCCAGAATAAAGTTAATCAAATCATGGCTTTAAATTTTAAATTGTTCCTACTATACGATGCCAAGTCGTACAGATGACTGACAGTGTATGAAATAGGATTCATACCAGATCATACCAAACGAGCACATTTAATTTTGAATTATTTGTATAGTACAATATCTGTTCATATAGATGATTAATAGTGTATAAAATAGGATTCGTACCAAATCATACCAAAGGAACACATCCAGTTTTGAACTATTTATATAATATGATGTCTATTCGTACAGATGATTGATAGTGTACGAAATAATGTTCATCCCAGTTCGTACAAGATAAAGCCTAAATTTTTTGAGATGTTCGTACTGTAAAATCTAAGATCGTACCGTATGATTGTAGGATGGATCTCTTATAAATTTCACTTTTTTGATAGTTTTTCTTAGATTTCCTATAAATTAAGTCCTAAAAACTGACTGAGAGAGTTCTTTGCTATAAATTTCTTTTGAGAGTGACCATTGAGAATGTGTTTGGGAAAACTTGTGTGAGTGAAGACTGAGAGATCTGGTGAAAGGAAATTACGAGGGATTCACAAGATTGCCTAAAGTGAGGATTTCTTTTGTCTTCTTTTATAAGATTCTGCCCCTCTTCTTTGGAGGCTCTTGGGAGAATATCTTCAATATTGGATCAAGATACTTTGCCTTCACTAAGAGGGTGAAAAAGGACGTGATGGTACTCTGCCTTCACCAGGAGGGTGTAAAAAGAGGTGACGGTACTCTGCCTTTACTAGAAGGATGAAAAAGGACATGATGGTACACTGCCATCACTTGAAGAGTATAAAAGGCATCGGTTCTCTGCCGCACTGGGTTGGTGGAAAAGAGTTTGTAAGGGCTTCTTTGCCTTACTGTGGGGGCAAAAAGAGAGTATCATGTGTTTAGTGCAATACCTGGAGAAGGAGTCTCCAGGGAGTTGATGTAGGTCAGGTTTGACCGAACCACTATAAAATTTGGTGTTCTTCTATTCTTCTTTAAATTTTTTGCATTCTTATTTTTTTCATTTGAATCTTTATGGTTGAAAAATTCTGTGAATTATTTTGTTAAGCAGCTATATATTTAAGGATCATTGATTTAAATTTCTAAAAAGGTTTTTATGAATCCAAGAAAATTTTTAAATAACCAATTCACCCCCGTCTTGGTTAGCCTTGGGACAGTTCTATAAGGTCTAGCAACATACACTAACTTACAGTAATATCAAGCTCTAAGATTTCCTTTTGGGTACTTTTTTGTAATATCAACCTCAACAAGAACACAAGTAATAGACGAGCGATAATGAGCAGCAGTAGCTTGGTCTATTTGGAGTGTTATTCCAAAAATAGAGGCCAAAGCATGGATGATTTAAGAAATAATCAATTGCAATCTTAAGTTAGGAAATGAAATCAACATCGGAATGATAGGAGGCTCCTCTTTAATATGAAAAAAGGGGGGTCCATTTGAGGATCCTCATTTGACAAGCGTTAATATAGTAAGCACTTCAAATAAAAATTTGACTATAGTAATGGTCATTAAAAAGTTGTATGGCTACATACCTGGGATCCATCAAACCCATAAAGAAAGAACTAGATAATTTAACATTAACAAAAATAACTCAGATCATGTTGAGAATGGGACGACACAGGGCAAACTTCCACACCAAAGTAAACTCGAAAGAAGCAACCATGTTTTCAACTATATCTTCCCCAAACAACACAGCTGGAACTCCTTTAAAGGAATTGTGCACAAAAAAGATCGATGGAAGTGAAGAAGAGCATGTTCCAGAAATCACATCATGAAAGGATCTAGAAGAGTTATCAAGTCCAGGAAAACTAAAAAATTTTCCATTCATAGATGGTTTGCTAGATCCCCATTGATGTGAGGGTGGAGGAGCTACCATCAAGAATAGGAAAAGAGAACCATAGCCAAACAAAAGAATTAGAAGCATAAGAAAAAACATCAGGGGATAAAATAGGCCCCGGATGATGAGGAAGCTTATGATATCAAAATGCAAAGAGATAAAATACAGAAAAAGGAGCTCAAGATCGCAAGCCAACAGAAGCTCTAAAATTGCTAGGAAAGCTTCAAAGCGGAGGTTTTTGAAGTCGGCCTAGAATTATTAGGCTCATTTTAGGGTTTACTAATTAATGGCCTAACCCGAATCATCATGGAATTAAATCCACAAATCCATAAGGACCTTAGAAAGTTCCAAAAAACCTGTAGGGTCATTTAGAGCATTCTATGATTTTATGTAATTTTTCTAATATGATTGCGAAAGAATTTAAGAAATTCTCTTAAGACATTCTAGAGGTTAGATTAGTGTAAAATCATAAGATATTTAACCCTTGTACATGTAGAAATCATCAAAATAAATTCCACAGCTTGTCTCTACGGATTCAGAATTATTGAATTTTAAATTTCAAGGTCCAAATATAACCTAAAAAATTTTAAATTCAATTATTTCAAGTGGGGGATTCAGGCTAACTTGAGAAAATTTAAGGATTATAGGCATACTCTACATTTATTGCATGCCAAATTTGAAGCAAATCCATGTGTTTAACTTAGATGACTATTCAAAACAACAAATATAATTTATCAATCATGTAGTAAAATATACTAATTATCTAGCCTTATAATTAATTTTAATTGATAAATCTATCTAAAACCAATACAGAGGGTCTAATCATGTAATTTGGTCCATTATATTAATAGATATTGAATTTTAAAGCTTTGATAATAAATTGCATTCCAATCCATGGAACAGTGGCACGCTGATTGTGAAAGTTCGATAGGGATGTTAAGCCCTAGTGAACTAGTCCCGAGGCTAACCAAGAGGGGGGGGGGGGTGAATTGCTTATTTAAAAATTTCATGATAACAATGAAAATCTTTTCGATACGTAGCAGCGAAAACACATAAACAAGAATGAAAAGATCAACCATAGATATTCACCCAAGCAATTAATATCAGAAAAGTAAAGTGCAAAATTGAATCAGAAAAGCAAACCAGATTTTATAGTGGTTCGGTCAACTTAACCTACGTCCACTCCCCGGAGCCTCCCCTCCGGGTATTGCACTAAACAAAAAGTGTCTCTCCTTTTGCTCCCACAGCAAGGCAGAGAAGCCTGTATAAACACCTCCTTTTCACCACACGGTGAGGCAGAGAATCCAACCTCCTTTCGCTTCCTCCTGAAGTAGGCAGAGAACCTTCGAACTCCTTTTGCTTCCACCTGAAGCGGGCAGAGAACCCCGGATCTTCTTGCAAATGATCCTCCCACGACGAACACCGACTAGACGAAAGACGACGAGCGGAGAAGACGACTCTGATCCGTGCTTGGAGCAACCTTAGTGAATCCCTCACTAACTCCCCCTCACAAGATCTTCTCTCTCTCTCTCCAAACTCTCTCTCTCTCTAGGGTTTCTCAGGGAAGGAAGGCAGCAAAAGATGTTTTTTATTTTTGGAAAAAGTTCTTTTAAATGAGGGCTTAAAATTTGCCCTAAATCTCAACTGGTCGGTCAAGATCATCCAGGACGATCGATAGATCGTCCTGTACGATCAGTTCAAATTCAGCTGTTTCAACCTGGACGATTAGGCTCTTCTGGACGATCAGTAGAAAAAGTTGTTCATATCGTCCCGTACGATCCTGCGATCGTCCGGGACGATTAGTGCAAATCAAGGAAAATCGTCCAGAGGACAGCTCGGGTCGTCCAGAGAAATCTGTGCGGGACGACCAAAAAATGACATGATCATCCAGAACGATTGGGACATCGACCTGTACGATTAGTTCAAAAAGGCCCCAAATCATCCTGAACACAGTTCGGGTCGTACAGCTGAAAGGCACTAAATGATCATGATCGTCCGGGATGATCCTGCGATCGTCCAGGACGATATGATTGTATCAACCAAAAATAAATTGCTTTCCTTAATTACCATATTACATTAGGCATGATTGTACTGAATCGTCCGGGATGATACACGTATCGTTCGGGACGATCAGACCAAGTATCTAAAAATAAGAACTTGCCTAACTTGATCTGGCAGCTGAGAATTTTTGATTTGGGCATATCGTCCCGTACGATCCAGAGATCGTCCAGGACGATCTGCTTAATCAGACCCTCTTAACTTAGTCGCCCTAATTAGGGTTTCTGTTTTGGCTGGATCGTCCAGGACGATGTGGAAATCATCCAGGATGATCTGAACAAAATTTGAACAGAAACTCTAATTCACTCAAGCTCTCCCCCTGAGTGTGTGTGTGCAAGGTTACTTAGCTAGGGGATCAGTTACATTACAATTGACTCAATAAAAGAAAAAATCATACATTTGACACACTTAGACCCGATCTTGAGTTGACTTGAGTGGCTCGTGGTCTTTTGTGCCTGAAACAGATTAGCCAAGCAAAACAAACTGGAAACATGTTTGTCATAATCAAAACCAGATTTATAACAGATTGGACCCATGCTTTCCACATGGAAGCTACTAATAGGCTATTTTTTGAAAGTAGGCCACAACATCAACTTATCACTAATACTAGTCATTTTATCTAAAATTAAATGGCTGGATCTAAAGCCCCAGAACCACATATCATTGCATATACGTTTATACTAAGAAATTAAAACTATCCCATGAAACTAAAGGAATTAAACAATCTTGATTTCAACTTTAGGCTCCCATGAATGATTTGCAATCTAGTGAATTTGCAATCTAGTGTAAGCCATGCTTTTTACCTTACTAAATTCCATCAAATAAATCTAGTAGGATCTATATGAGGAGAATCTATAATCCAATAGCTAGATTGCCATGAATTCTCATTCTCTTCATAATTTCCTAGACCCCTATCGTAGTGCTTATGGGTTTATGAATGACCTCAATGTAGTTTATCAAAGTTCGAGTTGCAACAAGTTCACTTGGATGTAAGAAGAAAATTTCCTTCAAATCATGACTACTAGAAGGGATTGAATCAAAGAGTACCACTTCTTTGAAATGCTCTCATAAGAGCTTGCTCAAACTCACATTGGGAAGCTATGGAAGGGTTGGGAACCACTATAACTCAATAGATCTCTCTTAGGAAGCTAAGGGATCAGAATACAGGAACTTAGATGCTTCAGAAATGGGGGTATTTATAGATATTTATAAGGGTATAAGAAAGGAATATTGGGCACCTAGGATCATACCAGACAGTTTGGCTTGTTTGAATTCAACAACTCCGATATAGGTAGGTGTCTAGAGGAGGAGTTGGGGGCTTGAGTAGCCTAGTTTGATCAAATGTCAATGATCACTTGCAAATGGCTCAAGTTCTCAAAAATTTTTACCAATCCATGGCTAACCAAGCATCTCTTGGGCTAAGCAAGGTTCAAAAAGGCTTAAGAGCCTTAGAATATTTGGGCAAGCTTAATTCAAGTTATATTAATTTAAATTGGGTTTTGACCCCTTCAGGCTAACTTGCGTTTGCCCAATTGGGTAACCCAAACTAGCCCAAGGCTTAGGACATGCACATGCTATTGGGAAGGGCTTGAGCCAACCTGAAAATTCAATTTGGGTCATTAGACCGACTTGAACTATAAAAACACACCAAGTGCGGAGATGAAATTATGTTTAAAATTTCTTTCTCAAAAACTTTTTTCCTTTCAAAAATAATGTCAAGCTACAACATAAGCGAAAGCAAATATCAAAGAATAAAATAAAATTTATATTTTTGCTCCTTTTTATTTTCAAAATTTTTTATTTTTGATAATTTTTTTCACAAAAATTATCCAAAGCTATCACACAATATCATCATCTCAAATTTCAAGAACATAATATGTAGGAAATAAAAGTGTGAGAAATAAAAGTGCAAAATAAATAGGAACAAGCACACTAGAGATTTTATAGTGGTTTCATCAAATCTTGACTTACGACCACTCCCAGGAGTCCTCCTCTCTAGGTATTGAACTAAACCTTTACTGACTCTCCTTCATATCCTATAATAAGGCTTAGAAACCTTTACAAAATCACTCCCACCCTACCACGGTGTAGCTGAGAACTTAAATCCTTTCCACCTTCCTGGTGAAGCAGAGAACCTGGAACCCTTTTCACCCTCCTGGTGAGGCAAAAAACATGGTGATCTTCATCCTTGAATACTTTCTTCCTAGAGCAACCCAAAAGATCAATGAACTAGGAGGAACCAAGGTAGAAGCTTGCATAGAGCAACCATGTGAATCTCCTCACACTACTTCTCTCTCCTACATAACTTCTCCTTCTCCTTCTCCACTCCAAGACCTCTCAAGCACTCTTACATAAATCTCTCTACAGCCAAAGCTTTTTTAAAGTCTAATAAGAAAGTTTAAATATGCGAATTTTAAAAAAACCCTAATTTTTTTATTCTGCCATATTTATTCATACAATATTATCTGGGATCATACAGTATGATTAATTCAAAATTTTATTTTATTAAGTATGGCTTAAATATTCATAATAAAATTTGTTCAAACTTTATATACCACTCATACGGTAGGATCATTAGGTTGTATGTTACGATTAGATCATACAAGTTGAACTTCATGATGATTGAAAATTATCTCTACCCATTATCCAGTACGATCTATAATATACTATATTATTAGATCAAAAATCAAGATTCATCTTGAATGATCTATAGGAAGATCATTCTTCATATTTGATAATCTTCCAGTATAATCTACATCATATTGTATGATCTACCATATTTATTAAACCTTATGTTGATTGACTAATCATGGGGATTAATTTAGGTAACAATTTAAATATCAAATAGTATGATCAGTTTAGTATAGTATGATCTGTTCAAAATTTAATTATTAAAATACTTACCTAAATCTAATTAGCAGCTAGGGTTTTTGAGTTAAACTGATCATCTTATATGATCTAGTCATATAGTACAATTTGTTGCAAATCTGGTTTCAAAAAATACAGTTTTTGATGATGACAAACATGTTTGTATTCTATTTTGCTTGGCTAACCCATTTCAGGTACAAAAGATCAAAAGCAACTCAAGCCAACTCAAGATAGGGTCCAAGTGTGTCTAAATGTATTATTTTCCTTTTCTTGAGTCAATTGTAATGTAACTGATCCCCTAGCTAAGTAACATTACACACACACACTCAAGGGGAGAACTTGAGTGAATTAGAGTTTCTGTTCAATTTTTTGTTAAGATCGTCCTGGACGATATTCACATCATTCTGGAAGATCAAGTGAAAATAAAAACCCTAATTAGGGGGACCAAGTTAAGTTTATCTAATTAAGCAGATCATCCTGGATGATCCATACATCGTACGGGACGATAGGCTCAAATAAAAAATTTTCAGCCGCTAGATCAAGTTAGGCAAGTTTTATTTTTAGAGATTTGATCTAATCGTCCCGGAGGATACGTGTATCATCCTGGATGATCCAGTACAATCATGCCTAAATTAGTCTTATGATTAAAAAAAGCAATTAATGTTTAATTGATACGATCACATCATCCGGGACGATCGCAAAATCGTCCGGGATGATTATGATCATCTAGTGTGCTTCAGCTGTACGTCTAGAGCAGTGATCAGGACGATTTTGGCACTTTTTGAAATAATCGTACAGGACGATATCCATATCGTCCTGGACGATCAAGTTATTTTTAGGTCGTCCAGCACAAGTTTCTCTAGACAACTATGGACCTTCGAGAGGACAATAAAACACCGCCGCCCCGCGAGGGGAGACAGTATTTGGCCAATGGGAGGGCAGATTTGATCACATATATGATTAACCATTGAGGATAGTGGCTATCACCAGCACACCTCGATGGGTAACAATATATGTAACCTTATCGTTACAACAGGTTTCCCCCACTCGATATATTAGCTCGAGTGAGGTTTATTTGAAAGTGGGATTCAGTTTCCCACGAGTGCAAGCCCCCTTGGTTAATTACATCTCAAGCCGGGGCCTGAGAAAACTATTGATTAAGGATTCTATATTATTCTTCCTAAATTGGGATTGGCACATAGGGAGAATACTAAGAAATCCTACTCAAAGAGAAAGAAAGGTTCAACTAGGCTTAGTCAACATGCACGGCTCAGATCAGCATCCGGAGGGCCTAAGGTAGTGAAAAGAAACTGGAGAAAAGAAATAAATCATGCACTCAAAGCATACATGAGAAAAGGATAGAGGCAGCATCATCCGTGTGATGCGGATAGGTAGGGTTTATAGTCTCTAAATGATAGAGGACTTACATACTGATGAGGCATACTATGGAACAATAGTAGCATTGAATCCTAAATCTAATGGGTTTAATATTCTACGCACAACACCAAAACCTGTGTCCTAGCTAATGCAATGCAAAATCTGGACTTACCCTGGCCTGGATTGGGGAGCCAGCTAACCACCTAATCACTTCAAAACCATGAGTCCGATCATTTTTATGAAAGATGGGTGGCTAGGTTATAGTTTTTGGAAATAGGGCCGACGTCTAGAGGATTTCCTAATTAGCCCCAATAATAAGGTGATTGCTCCTAGAGCTAATACAATTAAAAATTTGATTTAATTAATTTCTAATGCAATGCATGCTGGTCAAAGTATACAAATCAGAAATGCACAGGATTTTAAAAAGGCTTATGAAAATAATTTTTAGAATTAGACTGGGCTTCCCCAAGTCCAGCACCTCATCCTCATAGGTCAGACTATCCAAACTCTACCCGCAGGCGGGGAAGTGTATTATAGAAGGAGAGAGAGAGATGAAATAATATGCATGTGACCCCAAACGATTCTGGTAGTTCCCTAAATTGTTAGGTTGCTAAATTATTTAAACCTTAAAACTTTAGATATTAGTTATGAGTAGAAAATATTTTAGTCCTTAGAGAGCCTAACGAAATCCAGGCTAAAACAAAAGCGGCACATAAATGCTAAGAAACTAAGAAAAGCATGCATCTTATATGCAATCAACATCAAATCATATACAATAAATAATTAAATATATCAATTAAATGTCTATAGGCCAACTTCCCTTAATTACAAACCAGGGTCTGCAGAGAATAAAGTGGCCGGGCACCACTACCAATAACCTAGATTTCTAATCCTTAAACAGATGCAAGTTATTTTGAGTGGGATACTTTGGATCTTCATCTTCTTAATCTCCTCTTCTTTGGACTCCTTGGATCTCAGCTTCCTTGGACTCCTTGGATCTCCTCTTCCTTGGATTCCTCGGGTAGTAGAATGATCCAAATTTGGATTTCTAAATAGAAAAGAACTATCCTCATATTGGGTGTCCTTTCCTCTTTGGAATCCAACCTTTGGATTCTTGTATCCCCACTCAAAATAAACTTTCACAACTCTATACCAGATTACAAATAATTACATTAAATGAAAGCAGTAAATTCTAGACTCTCCTATAAGGTTATCCTAATGAAAATCATCCTAAGCAATTTATATATCACAGGCAGTTTATATAAAATAAAGATACTCATCACAGCCACACTTGGCCATGCTCTTAGTTATTTTGAGGGCTAAGCAAGCTCTGGAGCACCTGTAGCAATTTATACTTATGATTTTAATTAGCCCTCATTTATTTAGGGGGGGCTGAGCAATTTCTGAAGCGCCTACATAAAACATCATTAGCATTTAAATGATAATTATTGCCCCCCTTTTATTAGTACTGCATGAGCATGGCCACCTACAGTAAATATCATTAGTATCAAGATCGATCATATCCTATGGGTAGTCTATCGTGCAATCACATCAATTCCCAGAGTGCAGTAAAAGTAAACAAACACACCAGCATCATCTCAATCACAACATGTAGTGAAATATTAGAAATCTCGGCACACAATAGAAAAGTAAACACCAGCCTAACCTAGGTCTAGAAGTGGTGCCCTAACAAACCATCTAAGTGTGTGTGAAAAGCTGTGTAGCTAAGATAGATCCTAAGCTGGGTAGTTAGTTGAAGTTGCTTATTGTTCAAGTTGGTTGTAGGTCTAAAACGGGATCTTATTTAAAATTTAAATATTATTGAATTAGGATCTATTTTAATTAATTTAGCATGTGGATCAATTGTGATACTTAGGGTAATGATGTTTGGAGTTTAAGTTTCATTAGTGAATTTTAGGAGGTTCGGGGTCCACCTATACACTAGGCTAAGGGGTCCAAAATTGACTTTTTAATTAAAGGGACCTTGTGGATAGCTAACATTTTTATAAAATAATAGACCTTAACCCAATCTGTTAGCCTGTAAGCATGCCCAATTTGGATTCTTCTATCCAATGTTATGAATTTTTGAAGTTTTGGTCTCGTTTTGAACTAGGTTTGATCAGATTGTTGACTTTTTGATTTAGGTTTATTTCTAGAATTTTAATATTTTTAATAAATACTAGATCCTAATTTGAGTTGAATGCCTTTGATTTTGTTCAATTTGGCTTTTCTATAATTAGTTATGAATTTTCAAAGTTTGGGCTATTTAGTGAATTATCGAAATTATTTAATTAAAGGGCTGTTTTAGGGATTTTTTATCCAAATAAGTTCCAAACTACTTTTAATCACCCCCAAAGGTCAGGAATGACCCAAAGAAGTGTTCCCAAGTGTTTGCAAAATTTTTTGAATTTTTAATTATTTTTAATTATTTAATTTAATTAAAAGGTAATTTTTAATAAAAATTAAATTAAAGTTCATATTGAGGCCCAATCAAGGGGATTTTAATTTTCCTAGATTAGGAACTGAATTCTAAAGAGTTTAATATATTATGGGTATTTTTCTGATTTAAAATGAATTTATTAGAATTTTTTGGAGTTATCGGGTCTTAATTAAAGGGTAAATTAGGGTTGATCAATTAAGGGGTTTAATGAGTCCTAAAAATTCATAGAAAATTCTGAGGGGTTTAGGATGTCACTGAGTTTAAGTGTTTCAAATTTCAAGTCATTTGGGGTTCTACCCTAATTCCTGGAATTTTTTTTGAGTTCACTAGACGGTCCTTAATTATTGTCCTTAGGGTGTCACTACGTTATACAGGAATAAAGTGAAGTAACTAACCCTTAGGCATAATATAGAGGGTAAATGCAGCAAACATAAATACACCAAACCATGTCCTTAGATCTAGGAGAGCCTAGACTAAGTGCTTGTGTATCTTATACATGCAAGGACTACGAAACACTAAATAAAGAAGCATAATGAAGTAATTAGTGAATGATTGTGACCCAATCATTCACTAATTCTTCTCCCACATGAATGCTTTTCAAATATAGAATCTAGGTTTAAAGTTTCACAAGGGGTGGACCTCCCAAAATTAGGAGATTTAAATAATACTTAATTTTAAAATAATTTTAAAAATACATAAATATTATAAATATATAGTAATATAGATTTGAAAATAAGATAATTAAAAGTAATTTAGTTCATAAGCATGGGAGGTCTACCAGCCACCAAGGGGTTTCAAAAATAATTTTTATTTTAAGATAATCAATTATATTAATTAAATAATATTTAAATAACTAAATAACAAAGTAAAACAAAAAACATCCAGAAAGGGCAGAATCACATACAGAAAGTATTTTTAAATTAAAATTCATATTTTTCTAAAAAAATTCAAGGTATTGTGCATCAAAATCCGATTTAAAATGAGAAAGTTATGAATTTTTGAAGTTAAATAGGTTTAAAAGTAAATTTTAAATGATTTAAAATAATTAATATTTGAAAATAATTAATAAATTTAAAATAGATCAAATATTAACATTTTTGAATTTTAAAATAAATAATAAGTAATAATAATTAAAATAACCTTAAAATATTAATAGTAATATAAAAATAGTTAAGGTAATTTTAAAATATTAATAATATAATAATGATATTAAAATAATAATATTACTACTAATAATAATATTATCAAAATAATATCAATAATAGTGAACATTAATATTATAATAATATAAATATTAGCATAATAATAATATAATTAAAATAATAACAATATTATTAAGAATAATATTGATATTATAATAATATTAGTAATAGTAAATAATAATATTATAATAAAACAAATATTAGCACAATAATATTATTATTAAAATAATAATATTATTATGAAAAATACTTGTTAATATTATAATAATTAAATATTAATATTATAGCAATATGAATATTAATATAATAATATTATTATTAATTATAATATTAATATTATAATAACATTAATAATAATAAACATTAATATTAAAATAATATAAATATTAACATAATAATAATATTATAAAGATAATCATATTATTATTAATTATAATATTAATATTATAGTAATAATAATAATAATAAACATTAATATTATAATAATATAAATATTATCATAATAATAATATCATTAAATTAATAATAATATTATTAATTATAATATTAATATTATAATAATATTAATAATAATATACATTAATATTATAATAATATAAATATTAACATAATAATAATATAATTAACATAATAATATTATTATTAATTATAATATTAATATTATAATAATATTAATAATAATAAACATTAATATTATAATAATATAAATATTAACATAATAATAATATTATTATTAATTATAATATTAATATTATAATAATATTAATAATAATAAACATTAAGATTATAATATAAACATTAATATAATAATAATATTATTAAAAGTAATAATAATATTATTAATTATAATATTAATATTATAATTATTATAATAATAAATATTAATATTATAATAATATAAATATTAATATAATAATAATATTATTAAAATAATAATAACATTATTGATAATAATATTGATATAATAATAATAATAATAATAATAATAATAAACTTAATTACAATTAGCAAATATATATTTTTAAATATTAAAATTAATTTTAAATCAATTATCTAAATAATTCTAATAAAAAAGGTTTTAAAATAATTTTAAAAAAATAAAAAAAATTCGGCGGCGGCAGGCCACGTGGCGGATCGGGATTCGTCCCCCGATCCGCAGGCAATCATTGTCTGGCGGTGCAATGATTGCGCCGCCGGTAATGATTGTCACGATCATTGCGGCAATCAAACTGCGGAGAATGCAGTTTCACTTACCGCATCAGCAACTGCAGGGAGCCGTCTGATCTCTCGCGGTTTGGAACAAAAAGCTGAGATTTCGTCGGACGGTCCGTGGAACCGCGAGATCAAGATCTACGGCTAATCAAAGCTATGGAACGACCAGATCTTGGCCACTGATTACTGGATCAATGGCCAAGATCTCTTCCCAGCGAATGGAAGCAGAACCTGAGCCCTATAGCCAGTTTTTGGGCTCGTTCTCTCGATCGGGTATGTTGTTTTTGATGAAATTTTAAACCCAGACTCTATGCATGAACATAAATCATGTGGGATCGATCCCTTGGCTTAAAAAACACTTTACGCAATGTTAATTGACCCTATGTGTTGTGACCTAGGGTTGAGGTTTTTACCTAATCCACACAGTGGATTCGGGAGATCGTGGGCTTGTTGAGCTTGTAGACTGTCCTCATATAATTCTTCTGTTGAACTCGAGCTTTGAAATGCCTTGGATTGGACGGGAGAAGCTTTGGAATGTTCGTGGCCTTGATTCGTCTGAAACCTCGCCGCTGGCGAGGTCCTAGCTGTGGCTTTGGGTTGGAAAGGGTGAGGTTAGGTCGTGGGAACTCACACATGAAGGAACTCAAGTTTTGGAGGCCTAGAGAGAGAGGGATTGCCAAAAGATCCCTTCAATAAACCATAAAAAGCCTATATATAGTCCTAATCCTATTAAGGACGGCTGATTTTGCATCTAAGGTTTGATTAGGAGATAATTAGGGCCTTTAGGCCATGGTTTGAGTGGAGACTCAATAGGGAAGATGTTTAATGCATTTAATGGGTTCAAATTGACCCAAATAGGTCAATTTGACCCATTCAAGACTTGCATTGACTAGGTCAACCATTGACTTGGTCAACCTAGTCAAATAGACCCATATGAGGGGTGGGTTAGGCCCTGGATGGGTTTGAATTTGATTTGAATTATTTTGACCCATTAAGGGCCTAATGGGTCAACTTTGGTTGACCAGGTCAACCAGGTTGACCCAGGACTTAGGTCTGGGCTCATCAGCCTTGGCTTGACTCCCTGAACCCATTGGGATGGGTTCTGGGGTCTAGCCTAGTCAAATTTGACCAGGTCAACTCTTTGACCTAGGTCTGGGGGAAAATCAGGGTCAACAACAACCAGAGCGGTCTTCTGGATGAAATTCCTGAATTTACACTAATCGTCCCGGACGATCGCAGAATCGTATGGGACGATATGAACAACTTCTTCTACTGATCGTCCGGAAGAGCTAGATCATCCAGGCTGAAACAGGTGATTTTGAATTGATCGTACAGGACGATCTATCGATCGTCCTGGACGATATTGGCCGACCAGTTGAGATTTAGGGAAAATTTTGAGACCTCTTATAAAAGATCTTTTTCTTCTAACAAGAAACATCTTTTGTCACTTTCCTTTATAGAGAAACCCTAGAGAGAGAGAAAGAGTTTGGGAGAGAGAGAGAGGATCTTATGAGGGGGAGTTTGTGAGGGATTCACAAAGGTTGCTCCAAGCAAGGATCAGAGTCTTCTTCTCTGTAAAGGAAAGTGGGAGGATTGTTCGCAAGAAGATCCAGGTTCTTTGCCCGCTTTAGGAGGAAACGAAAGGAGTTCAAGTTCTTTTCTTGCTTCAGGAGGAAGCGAAAGGAGTCTCAGGTTCTCTGCCTGCTTCAGGAGGAAGTAAAATGAGGTTAGGTTCTCTACCTCACCATGTCGGTGGAAAAGAGTTTTTGTACAGGCTTCTCCGCCTTGCTGTGGGAGCAGAAGGAGAGTCACTTTGAGTTAGTGCAATACCCGGAGGGGAGGCTCCGGGGAGTGGATGTAGGTCAAGTTGACCGAACCACTATAAAATCTGATATGTTCTTTCTGATTATTTTCTTCACTTTATTTTTCTGTTATTAACTGCTTGGGTGAAATGTGTGGTTGATCTTTTCATTTATGTGTTTACTTGTTTCCGCTGCAAATCATCGAAATAATTATTCTTGCTGCTCTCAAATTTTTTAATAACCAATTCACCCCCCCCCCCTCTTGGTTAGCCTCGGGACTAGTTCATCAGGGCTTAACATCCCTATCAAGCTTTCACGATTAGTTCAAAATTATTAATTTTTCATTTAGACATTTTAATTAATTTTTTGAATAATTGATCATGTAGTATGATATGGTTTGTACAGTATGATTGTTTAAAAAATCTAAAATTCATTTTCTCACTCCTCATATTTGTGTGTGTGTGCATGGTTGCCAAGTTAGAATACACCCTTACATAACTTTGACTCAAGAAATTAAAAAAAAAAAAAGAAATGAAAATTATATTGTCTTGTAAAAATCATCCTATTCTATCAAATCTTAAGTCCTGAGTCTTCATTACATGGTGTATAGTATTCCTGAAATGTCAGTACACACAAGAGAAAATATGCAATACAAATATTAAGTGAAATAAAGAGACTATCAATAATATTTGTTATAATCAAAATCACAAGCTCGAGATCCATGAATGCAACACAACCATGGCTAACCATGGTCCATACTGGGTTTGAATGGGTTTGTACATGCTTGTGGAAGTATTTTAGAGGCCTTAGGTAACAACCCTAGAGTCTATGATTTGGTCTAACCTAAGAAAGGTCATTTAGGTATATTTAGGGTTTTAAAGGATTCATGGTCAACTTGTCAACCAAGACTTGACCATGGGTCTAAATGGGTCAAACCACTTAAGAGGTAAATTTAGGTTGATTTGTTTCACTTCTAAGGGTTTAGGTTTAGGTTTAAGTTTAAATGACATCTTGAGTAGCATGGGTTGTAGAATGGTAAACTTTAGGGTTAACCAAGATTTAGCCCTAAATTAAGAATTGGAATGGCCTTCGAGACTCCCTAACACTCATGGGAAGTGGTTTAAGAAATCTCTAAGCCACCTAGGTTTAGCCAAAGCTAAAATCCTTGACTGTTTTCTGATGGTCTTTATAGATTAGGTTTACACAAAGGTTGGAGTACCTAAGCACTAACGATGATAAGAATAAGATAAATTTAGACCTGATTCAAAAATGAGGTCAACAAATAGACTTTCATAAGGCATGGTGAACTGCATCAAGTTAATCATATGTATTGGTGTTAAACAAGATATTTAAGAAGATCCAAAATAATTATCTTTTGAAGTCATAATATATTTACAAGTTTTTTACTTGGGTTAATATGATTAGGAAAAGTGTTAAGTAGGCAAAGGATTTAGAAAGAAAAAGATTTGCAAGCTATGGGTTTAATAAACAAAGAGTTGAGCAAGAAATGAATTTATTAGGTAAAGAGCTTAATAGGAAATAAATTATGTAGGAAAATTTAAGCAAGTAATAGGTAGATATAAAGTGGCAAATACCTCAAAGGAATCATCAAAATTGGTAGATTTAAGCAGGCAACTGGTAGATGGAAGAAGGAAAATACTTGAATGGCATTATCCAAGCAGGAAGATTAAAGTAGACAAGAGGTTAGAATAGGAAGGTACCTTAGAGGTATCATCTGACACTAGTCAATAAGGATTCTAAGGAAGGATGCCACTAGACAAATCTATACCTATCCTTAAGAACAAGCAAGTAGAAGAAAATTTTAGTAGATAAAAATTGTTAGACTAAGAAGGTACTTGAAAAGGAATTATCCAACACTAGTCAACCAAAGTTCTATAGAAAGGATTCCACTAGGAAAACTTTTGCCTATCCTTAAGAATAATCATGTACCTGGCCAATTTAGCAGGAAAAATGGTTATTTAATGACGAAATTAGAGTATCTTAATTACTCACAGGAGGAATTCAATAATTCTGATCAAGTTTAACTTCTTAAAACTAAAATTCTTTCATATCCTTCACAAAGCCTTTAATAGGAAATTTACATATCAAAAATTTTATATTTATTGAGAATTTATTCTATCATACAATAATGTGTAATAACTCTTAAGATATCGCCCATTGATAGGAAGCATAAGACAATCTCCTTTATAAATGATATGTTATAGGATCCTCCTTGGTAGACTTACTCTACCACAAATAAAGATGATGCAAAAACTTATATTCTCCTTTATCATGACTTTAGCCATCAATGCATCTATTTTTCATTGTAACTACTCATTCTCTCTTAGTCTCAAGCCATATGTGGGTTTATATGGGATGACTAGATAATAGAAACCTAAACAAAACCAATTACATACAAGAAATTAGGGGTGTAAACATTCAACACGCTCTCTCATTGCTCTGCTATCTCCTGCTCTAGTGATTATAGGGTTTATTCTTGCATTCCTTCTCTAGCTCAAACCCTTTGCATTTCCATTTTGTTTTGGTTTGGTTATGAGTACTCTTTTTGTGGCCCAAGGCCTTTTTAGCCTTTGGGAATTTTTTCATTAACTATTTTGGTGTTTTTATTCTTGCTCATTTCTAATTTTTTACTATTTTTGGGGTTTTGTGGTGATTCCTCTATCTTCTAAGCCCTAGGCTCTAGTAAACCTTCATCTAATGGTAAGTTATCGGGTTTTATCAGCTTGGATAATAAATTGAGATCTTTTTGAGAAGTAGTATCTAGAGCATGTTCTTCATCTCTTCCTGGTTGCCCTCAAGGACTCAGCCTGCTAATCAATCAAAAACCAACAGTAAGCCATAATGATCGGTCAAAAGTCCCTTGGTTGCCCTCAAGATCATCCAAGGAGAGGATTAGTAGGTGGCAGCATCATCCTGCACATCACCATACGATGTGAACCACAGCCCCAGGTTGCCAAAAAGACCATCCAGGGGCAAAGAACCGAGAGTGCGTCAAGAATCATCCCGAGTGCA
This sequence comes from Dendrobium chrysotoxum, assembly GCA_019925795.1. Lineage (NCBI taxonomy): Eukaryota > Viridiplantae > Streptophyta > Magnoliopsida > Asparagales > Orchidaceae > Dendrobium > Dendrobium chrysotoxum. The sequence goes on along the minus strand of CM034298.1, from coordinate 24,734,495 downwards.
ATGAAAACAACAACATGCATAAATGGGGAAGGCACCCCTAAGGAGTTCACAGAAAGCCAGTTCAGTAGAAATGGCAAATCCCACCCAGCCAAAGCAGAGAAGAAATAATAAGATCATCATTAAAACTAGCAGACACCAATTCCAACCTTCCAAAAACCTTCAGCAATACAAATGACAGAAAACAAATTCCACCCAGGAAATAAAAAAAGCTTAAGGAGGCCAAGGCACAGACAAGCCTTCCCGATACTTCCAAGTTGAAACTTTTGACTCCACCGCCAACTTAATGATAGAGCATAAGGTAGAAACACTTCTGTATTTAAAGTTAAATCTCTTATCATTCCTTTCCCTCCATAAATGGTATGTTGCACAACAAACAATAAGGAGCAAAAAATTTTAATGATTCCTCAACAAATAGCTTTTTTTCTCCCAACACCAGAAGAACTTAGGATAATCCTGGCCGCAAAAGGAAGTTTCCCAACTCAGGGATCAACTTTTTTAATACAGAGAAAGCATAGTCACATTCAAAAAGAATGTGAGAGGAGGTTTCAGTATGTGAAAAACACAAAGAGAAAGTATGATTAACGACTATATTCCTTTTAAGCAACTCATTCACAGTTTTAGGTCCAATGTTTAAGAAAATCCATGTGTATATAGAATATTTCAATGCATGATGTTTGTGCCACACCAACTTTGACCAACCAGCAATGTTCTCCTCTTTAAAGAAGAAATTGATAAAAGAAGAAAAATAGAATTTCTTCTTTCCCTTCCATTTTATAGTGTTAGCTGATACATATGCTATCATATTAAGCTCCAGGATGTGATTCAAAACCACCCTAACCTCAAGCAGAAAATTCCAATTTCTTCCCACCAAAAATTCAGCTAGCTTAGCATTATGAGGAATGGTGTCAATAATATTGCTATTTGGAATAACATTAAGGAGAGACCTGCCACCAATTCAAGGGTCCCATAACATAGCAAGCTTGCTATTAGGGGTGATGGAGAAATGGATGTCAGGTGTGAGAAGCAATGCAACCTTCACAAAATTTTTTTAAAGAGTAGAAGCTTGGTTCCGAACGGGAGACCAATGGGTACCATATTTCACATTCAGATAAGTAAAGAGGGTGGATTTTGAGTTATAGAATCTGAATAAGAAAGAGCAAGAGTTTGCAAATTGAAGAGCCTGAAGATCTGGAATGCCCAATCCCCCAAACTTTTTAGGTTTACAAGTTCTCTGCCAAGCTATGAGGTGAATTTTTTTAGCCTCAGTGTCCCCAAAATAAAGAAATCTAGAACACATCCTATTAAGTTTCTTAATACAACCCTTTGGTAAGATAGCACCTCTAATCCAGTACACGATCGTATTCTAAATAGTGTATTTTAAAAATTGTAAACAACCCGCAAGAGAGAGCAACCTAGCTTTCCAACCAGCTAAATGATTTGAGATTGAGTGCAAGAGATGTTGGAAATCAGCAATACTGTGTTTCTTTGCAGAAATGGGAATGCCTAGATATGTTATCTTGTCACAGTTGGCTTGAATATTGAGAGCAGCACAAATATCCCTAGGAGAAGAGATGTACCTTGATATCAAAAGTTTGCTTTTATCATGATTCACCAATAAGCCCGAAACATCAACAAAGGATTTCAATACATTCATAAGGATATCACAATTAAGTTTCTTCGCTTCTCCAAAAATGAGGAGGTCATCAGCATATGGAAGATGAGAGAGGTTCATATCATTCATGGAGATTCCAATAAATTTGTCTTGAGAGGTGGGGTTATCAATCATACAAGAGAAGGAGTCCATTATAATACAAAAAAGGTATGGGCATAGTGGACATCCTTGTCTGAGACCAGAGGAGGAATGAAAAAACCCCTCAAGAGCTCCATTGATACAGATGGAGAAGTAAACATCATAGATGCATACTTTAACCCAATGGATGAAGAGCGGGGGGAAACCTTTTTGTCTTAATCTTACTACGAGAAATTCCCTTGAAATAGAGTCAAAGGCCTTTCTGATATCCAACTTAGTACATAACAGATTTCTCTTTTCAGATTTTTTAAAATCTAATAGCAACTCAGAGGCTAGAAGGATATTATTAGTAGCAATGCGACCTTTAATAAAACCAGCCTAATTTTCCCTAATTATAAGCGGCATAATATCTTTAATTCTCATAGCAAGAATTTTAGAGATGATCTTGTAGAAGACATTACAAAGAGTAATAGGTCTATAGTGCGAGATACTGCTGGGATGAGAAGATTTTGGGATGAGAGCTATTGCAGTTGCCTTAACTTTTTTTGGAAGTTACCCTTTAGAGAAAAAAGATTTCACCACTTTGCAAACCAAAGGTCCTGTTATAAGACAACTGGATTTGTAGAATTCAAAATTGAAACCATCCGGTCCAGTGGTTGAATTAGAGTCCCCAAGGAAAATAGCAGCCTTAATTTCATCATCAGTAACTGTCATGGTTAGCATATCAGATAAATGAGGAGGAATAACAGTACCTTTTGGAATAGATGTGATATCATAGAGAGAAGTGGGCGGAGGAGCATTAAAGACCTCCTAAAAGTGTTGGATGATTGAGGAAATCAAATCCTGTCTAACAAGAGGATCAATATTAGAGACCAAAAGAGAAGAACTATGATTCCTTCTCCTTTTAATTCTAGCATAAAGAAATTTTAAGTCAACTTCCCCATGAGAAGGCCACTTCAATTTAGCACGTTGTTGCATCCGATTGGTCCAAGAAGAGGAGCAGTCTGAAATGCTAGCATTTATACTTTTGAGATTTTGATTCAAAGGGAGATTTTGAGGGTCAGAGCTAAGCAAACTCAGGCCGTGGGCTTGCTGATCCTTTAGGCTATTAAGATTGGATGAGAGGTGAGAGGAGCTAGCCCAATCCTTACCTTTAATAACAGCTTTAAAGGATTTAAGTTGGTTGTACAGACCAGAGATGGGGTTACCATGAAACGGCTGAGGAAAATATTGAGCAATTCCTTTTAGTAATTATCTTGCTTTGCCCAAAAGTTCTTGAAAAGAAATATATGCTTCTTCTCAATAAGATGTCCAGAAAAAAGAATGATTGGCAAGTGATCTGAGTAGGAAGGTGTAATAACTTCATAGAAGGAGTTAGGGAATGTCTTTAGCCACTTGTCATTGATCAACATTCTATCCAACTTCAAATGTATTGGATCAGTAGCTCTTTGATTAAACCAATAAAAATTAAGACCAATTGAAGCCAAATCTAGCAAGCCCACATCAAAGATAACGGAATTAAAATCCCATAATTGAGAGGGGAGGGGAGGAGAGGAGAGCCTCCTGCTTCTCAGAAGGGTGACGGCAACAATTGAAATCCCCAAGTAGGATCCAAGGAGTAGTGATATTGGTTCCAGAGCATCAATATATTTGCCTGTGAATTAGAAGCATAAATAACTGACAAAACGCAAATCAAGTCATGACCCTTGTGACTTTCTCCAGAGATCAGTTGATTGGAGGTAAATGTGGGAGTAAAATGAACCAAAGAGGGATCCCATTTTATCCAAATTCTACCTGAGTTAGATAGATTGAAGTTGTGACAGCTTTCCTCATTATCAAAGACCCGATGGTTCGGGTGAAACCAAGGGTCCAAAAAGCATTTCTCATGAATCATGTTCTCGAAAAAACAGAGTAAATCTAAGTTGTAATGACATACTAAATCTTTGCAACCCCAGACCTTATCTGGACTATTGAAACCTCTCACATTCCAAGCCGCAATAGGGGCAGGATCATTGGGATTTGATGAAGATGTTATGAAAAATTAGCTTCCCCTTTTGAGTTTATTCTTGTGGGAAACTTTGGCCTGTCTCTCCCTAATCTGGACATGATCCGTGGCTTTTTTGACATCAAATGAGGATCTTGAAATGGACTCCTTTCTTTGACATCAAAAAGGAATCTTCCATTATTTCTATTTGGATTTCTTTCCCCAACCTTCATTTTCATATGTTTAACTCCCAAATCATCCATTCTTTAGCAAATATTTTTGGGAGGCCTCTTTAAACAAATCAAGCTTACTACTTTGCATTCACACCCTCAAATTCACTGGGGAAATGCCAGCTATGGAGAAGAAAGATGAGAAGAGCTGAAGAGCTTCATCGTCGTTGGGGAAGTGCCGATTTTGAAGAAAGCACGCTCAAAAAAATGATTCAAAGAAATGAGAAAGAAGGAGGATAGTACTGGTCTTGTAAAGGCTCTGTTACTTTAATTAGTATATAAAACTACACTGCTAGGCTGCTGTAGTAGCTTTTTCTCGAAAAAAGAAAAAGTAGCAGCTATTTATGACTTTTATTTGCAATTTTTACAACGGTTGTGCAGTAAATAAATATATTAAAGATATAATAAATGTTGTATATTTTTATAATACAAAAAATTTATAATATCTTAAATTTTAAATAATTAATTAATTTAAGCTGGCTCGGCTCATTTATACCCCTACTAGGTATCACGTGTTGGTGGTAAGTCTTCTAGAATCTCCTATGTGGAAACATATTCAAAGATTTGTAGTCAAGGCTGAACAACTTCTAGACGCATTTCTATTTCAAAATTTTTCTCTAACAACATAATTAAGAAGCTATTATCAGCCTCTCTGTGGTCCCGCAAGAAAAGTGAAAGAAAACTGAAGGGGTTTGTTTGTGCTATTGTTGGTCCCTACTTTCAACGGCAGTAAAATTATTTTTTCTCCATCTTCTCAAAGGAATAGGAATTCATATAGTTATCATGAGCTATACATAGATCATATTACCACGGTCAATCTAATAATAAGTGACAAGCATACATAGAGACTACTTGCACCTTTCTGCCAATGGACAAGTTAATTAAATAGCATTTTATTACCAAGATTTATCCCCCTTCTTCACCTACAAAAGTTTGTTGGTGGCAAGTTTAACCATATTCTTCGATGGAACCCCTTTATAATAGAAAACCATTACCACTATGTGCATCCAATTAATGAAGTCATCCAGGTTAATCTCCCGTCAAAATTTGGTATATAATTCTCTTAACTCCATAATCATGTGGAGATCTTCTTGCATCATGATGGGGCAAAAGCATTGAAAATCTTCCTCTATCGATTCTCCTCTATCGAATGGGTTAATTTCTTCCTCCTTAGTCTGGTCACGATTTCCAGTTTAGCATGACATTGTTGATGTTATGGTTTTGTTTGAGATAAATTTCTTACTGTTTTATAAAGTTATTATAGAAAAAATAATTTTTTTAAAAACTATTGTAGAAAAAGTTTTTGAAAGCAACAAAAAAATAGTAGTCATATAAATTATGATTATGATCTAAAAAGCAAAGCAATAAAAAAACTATATCAGAAGGAGCCTATATCTCTTGTTGCACATCCATGCATATTTATTGAACAAGACATTGATTATTCCTTCAGGCTCGGATACAAAAAATACCTAAAACTAAGTTCATATTATAAAAATTTGGTACGCTAAGATGATGACTCCCTGGAGGAAGAGATGATCAGCAAGCCTCAACACCTCACATCTAAAGATTTCTCCACCACTTAGAAGCAAGCTCACCAAGATACATGAATAGAGAAAACCAAACTTATTATTCAATGACCTCTCAATTGATATTATATATACTAGTATAATTGACCATACATGTAAATAAATTTTTAAATTTTAAAAAATATTATAAACATTTAAACACTATTTAATTAATTCAAAGTATTTATAAGGAGATCAAATAAATAAACTTATTTTAGAAGTAATTGTAATATCAATTTTATTAATGAAAATTTTGAGAGATTTTCTTAAAATTACTATTGATAAACTAGTTGAAGATAATTTTAACTTTTTTTTTATTAAAATTCATGAAGGGGCCTACATGTTAATATAAAAAATAAATACAAGTCTTTAAAGGGATCAAAAGCCACTATTATTCGAAGAGCTACTACAAAAAGAGAACCAAAAAACCTACTAGCCTATTGTTGACCTCCATGATGTAGCCAAAAAAAAAATACAATAAAAAAAGGGGCTTGCTCGATCATTACCTGCCCGATATCCTGCAAGAAATTGCCGCATCCACAATGCCCATACCCTGTTCAAATGGCGCCGAATGGTCATGTCGCCCACATGCGAAGATCTCCTCGATCACGCCTTCAGTTGAGTATTTAAATACGACACCGAACGAAGCCTCTTGTTCACTCTTTCACTACTCCCACACACCCGAAATCCCAAAACCATTCGCAAGCTCTCCGACCTCTTCGCCCACGCAAACCAACCAAACTCTTCCTCTACTTTGCTTCTTCGACACGAGAACCCCCAAGCTCCAAATCCTCTTTCCATTCACTACTTTCCTCCAATCCACCGAACTCCTCCTCCCGTCAGCCTCTGCTCCTGCAACCATACCTCTAACCAGACTCCAGGCCAACGCAGCCTCTCTGCGCCCATCCTCTACCTCTTCCGAACCCCACCTGACCCCCTTTCTTCTCCTGTCCACACATAGAAAGAGAGAGAGAGAGAGAGAGAGAGAGAGAGAGAGAGAGAGAGAACCTTCTCTTACCTAACCAAGAGCTGCACATAATAGTATCTCCTCTGCATTGTCGGACCGACCCCCTGCTCTCCAGTCTGCCTCCCTCAATCCCGACAGCTAACGAACCTCCCTATCCTCTAAAAAAAATCGAAGACTTCTGCTCTCCTCTCTACTGCAAGCAAGACCCAGCCTTAGCCAAACTCATGTATATGGCTGACCACTGTAGAACTCTATACGGCTCTTAACCTAGTCTTATCCTTCTCTGCTTTAGCCGCATATCTCTACCTTATTTAAAGCCCTAATCTCACATCCAAACTGACTCGTTTCCTCTCTATTAGGTTCACAAGGCCAATAAGAAGGTATTAAGTTGATCCTACTATAATACTGTCTTAGTTATTAATAATATTATTATTAGTAATCCTTTTATTATTAATAAGATTATTATCATTATTATCTTATTGTCAGTAAGTTAATAAATTATTTTTATTATTATAATTATTATAATTATAATTATTGTAATAATAATAATAATAATAATAATAATAATAATAATAATTTCATGTTATTTTATTTTTCGGTTACTATCAATGATTTATCATTATTATTTTTATTTAAAAAAAATTATATATATATATATATATATATATATATATATATATATATATATCTGTGTGTGTGTGTGTGTGTGTGTGTGTGTGGTTGTGAGAGGAAAATAAAAAAAAAAGAGAAAAGAGTTCAAAAAAAAAAAAGAAAAAGAAAAAAAGTTTCAACAAAAAAAAGGAAAAAAAAAGGGGAGAAGGTTCAAAAAAAAGGAAGAAAGGGGAGAGGGGGATCTTACTTGTTCATTTCATTAAAATCCCACATTCGATGTTCATGTCGAGCCGGCAAACCTCCTATACACGCTTTCCTAAGCGTGGTGGGAAGGAAACCTGATGCGACACCTACGGCGAGGTGGGTAGGCCATATACACGCTTTTCTTAGCATGGTGGGGACAATATTAAGTACCCATACACGGCTCTATACCTGCGGGGAAAAAACTGCTTTGCTTTTGAAACAGGTATATTTGAAGACCCATACACGCTTTCTTAAGCATGGAGGGGGATGAAGAAAATACGGCCGGGGTGTCCGAGGACACCTGCCGTACACGCTTTTCTTAGCGTGGTGGGAAGGCCGTAGTTTCCCCTAAATGAGGGAGACGCCGGGAGGCTGCCAAAATTAAGAGCAAATATAAGAGACTACACTTGGCTTGAATTGAACTCAAAAGGACAACAGGAGACTATATTTAGACTGAATTTGGACATCAAATGAACTAAATGAAATTTGAATTCAGACTTGATTACAAGGACCTAACTTGAACTCAAGTGAACTAAAACCATACTTGAACAAAATGTATTAAGAACTTGGAACTCAATGTAATAACAAGGACTTGATTTTGGACAATATGGAACATGAGCTTGAACTCAAACCTCATGTGAACTTAAGTGAATTTGAATTTGAGCCAAATGACATTGAACTGGACATATAGATTGGATTACAAGGAACTTGAACCGAGCTACAGGGAACAGAACCCTAAATATTAAAATGCACAGTAATAATCAAAATACAAAAGACAAGTGATGAATTTGATTATTCAAACAAAATTCAAAACAATAGCAGGGGACTCGTGGTGGAGAACTTTCAGACGTTACTGACTTTCAAGTGGCATCATCAAATTACAAAATGTATAAGTACTTCCTACATGTACTTGTGCAAGCAACAGTCCTTCTGTGAATGGAAATGATGATGTTATCAATTGACAAAAAGACCTCGGTGCATACAAGCAATGAATAATTGTCAATTCACGGCATCTAAACAATCACAAGCAAACATCAATCATCAAAACCTGTGAATGGTGAAGGTGGACATGATGTAAATGCAATAAACTCCTACAATAGTTCCCATATTATTAAGTACACTGTACTTACAAGTGATAGCAGCCGATTGAAAAATGCACGGGCATCTCCTACTCGCATCAATGGAAGCTTCAATGCAAAATATAATCAACTTGTAAGTTGAAATGATGACTTTTACAAACGATAGTAGAAGACCCCTTAGGCATATAATGACTCATATAAAGACAACAACTACTAAATGTAACGATGACTTGTGGATGACATCAACAAGCTTATTGCAGGATACACTAGATATAGTTATCAGGGAATCTGTGAAATGATGATTGATATGCAAGCTGGTATCAATAAGCTGTCGTAAAGATAAACATCTGCGAGCAACTATAGAAAGTCCGTCAAGTTATAGTGGCCTATCTATGAGCGACAAGCAACATGTTTTAGGTTTTCTTTGTAGTCAACAATGATAAGCGAGTGAATAAGTCTATTGATCTCCCTACAATCAGTGATAAATGATGCAATACTTGTGGATAATAACAGTGGGTATATCACAAGTATGGCGAATCCCCTATGGACATAAGTATATACAACTCCTACGAGCAACTATGAGAGATATACTGTGCACAATAGTTCATTTACGAATAATGTGCAACGGATATTAGATCCTCCTTGCAGTCAGCAATCATTCAATAATCAAGTGCCTACATTGATTCTTTGACAATCAAATATCACACACAAATGAACACATCAGTTTTCCTGCTAACAACAAAGTCCCCTATAAATATATAAATGCGACATACAATAAATGCCAGGATGTTCATACAGTGAGTATATTGACATCCTACAAGCAGCATTAGAAAATCTGTAATACATACAAATTCCCTATGAATACAGATATACGCAACACATGCCACCTATGGGTAGATGTAGAAAGACTACAGTAAATGTAGTATCCTGTAGTTAATTTTAGTCTGTGAATATATCCACCTACCTACAGGCAGCAGTAGCAAATGTACCATAAAGATCAAGGGCCATAGCAAAATACAAGAAGAATGCAGTAAATGCAAACAAATCTATAAGCTATTATAGCAGAGGAGGACCCGTTGTACACCCGAGTGTGTCAACCACAAGCAAAATGTAGAATAACTATAGCAAATACAAATGCCAGTAGTTAATTCTAGAAGACTCATATGCAAAGCAATGACCACAAACAAAAACATCATGTGAATGTAATTATCTTCAAATGACAAGCTAGAGATTTGTTAGTGCATGATAATCTACCTGCGCAAAGTAATGAGTAGTGCACGACAGTCCACCTGTACGAAGCAGCAAATAACTCAATCCACAGGCTGCTAGAAGATGCCACCGGATCTGCAACACTCGTACAAGCAGACAAAAGGCATCTACGAGCTTCTAAATTGAATGCTGCATTCAAATGACAATTGCCCGTATAACTAATTAACTAAAATATTTTAAAATGCCCCCCACATATACCTTAATTTGTATACACATAGATACACAAAATGGGGTAAGTGCAATCATACAACCAGCATGGGCCCTGGCAAGCGTGTTGTGGGAACACACATGACATCTAGGGATGCTGTGCAGGATAAAAGATTTGAATCTGATCCTCCTAAGCAGGAAAATAGGAGTTGATAAGGCTCAACAAATGATTATAAAATGCCCCCAAATACCTACATGGGCCCCGACGAGCGTGTCATAGGAACACACGTGACCTCTAGGGATACTGGACAGGTCAATTAATTTGAACCCGATCCTCCTAAGCGGGTGAATAGAAGTTGACAAGGTTCAACAAATAATTATAAAATGCCCGCAAACACCTGCATAGGCCCCGACGAGCATTTTATTGGTATACACATGACATCTAGCAATGCTACTTAGGTTAATAAATGAATTTCAGTTCGAGCCCAATCCTTCTATACCGGTAGATAGGAGTTGACATGGCTTGAACCAAAAAACAAGTATACGATCGTAAGATCGACCAAAATATTTATTTTATAGTTCATATTATGCATTCAAGGCCTATAATCAAGAGAATTCACTTACAAAGGCATAAAGCCTATGAAACCGAATAGTCTATCGACAGCTCGACAAAGTAGATAAGGTTTAATCCATAAATATAAATGACCCCTTTTTACCCCGATGATGGCCGTGTTAAATGCATATCTCAACCGGAGGGGTCCATTCCAAATAATTCAAATGCCACCCAAATTCCCACACAATCCAAATTTCCAAAACTCATCCAAAATCCTAAATATTTAAAATCAAAAATAATCCATCAAATCACTTAAATTATAAAATACATCAACTCTCCGTAATAGTTTGTCGAGGTGGACAAGTTAAAATTTACTTCAGCTCACAAAGAGCTAATGCCTGGTCGAGAATATCACTAGGATCCATTCTCAAATAATCTCCTGTCAGTAAAGATGTGGTACATGTCCTCTAATCGGTAGTTTCGCTGTCAAATGGCATTGCAGGATAAATGGATATGACCCGGGGCCCACTGAACCGAGTGGTTTTACCGCCAAATGGCACCACGTGATACCAATTATGGTCAGAGCCAATACGTTCCTCATTGACATTAAATCCTTGAGCTATGAATCAATAGGATATGATCGATAGTGCACCAATCCCTCTGTTAGCTAAGGTGGATTCGAGTTTGTCCCCTCAGACAAATATACACCCCAGGTCTACAAGGTCCCCTTGGACGAAGCAACCCATGGCTACCGACAAGAATCTTTCTGTCAGGTTGGGTCGACTACCTCCTCTGACTAAGTAGACTAGGGACCACGATTGCCCGGGATGACGGAACCATGGGATCTTGATCGGGCCTATTATCCATTCCCCCACCATCCGTTTTAAGTGCAGGATGGTGTAATTTTTTATTTTAAATATTAAATCTCCAAATCTTCCAATCGTCCAAATTCCCAAATTCTCTAAATTTCAAATGCCCATTGCTACTACTATAAGCTAGATAACAGTATCTCTACGTATCTGATTGACGACTAGCCTTAGTCAAAAGTTCTCTCTCGTTACCGGGAGGGGCAATTAACTATAGGGGCTTGCGCCTATAGGAAACCAGAACTCAGATTATAAAGTCCTTGTAAAATGAGGGCAAAATCTCTGGGTAGTGTCTTATCTACAAACTCATCTGCCTTCCAAAATATAACCCAGAACTTAATTTTTTAAAACTCCCGTCGAAGAAAGCAAAGCAGGCGGAGGCAGAGGCCGAATTTTTAGAGCCCACAGATTTCTGGCGACTCTGCTGGGGACTGGTTTCTCTTTCCATCTTTGGCCAGTCATCTCAGCTCCATAGTAGTAGCTATTTCAATCTGCATTTAAAATTTTGAATCTTTCAAAAGGATCATTTAGCGAATTAAAATTTTGAATATTTTAAAAAAATAATCGTTCAACGAATTTATTAAGATAATGTATTTAGCAGTATTTTAAATTTGTATTATTTGAATTTGCTCCCTAATGTTATCTATTTTTATTTTCTATTATGTGCAAGTCTCTGCATTTTTTATTATGTGGGGTGATGTATCAGATTCTGATCACTAACCCTTATCTTTCATTTATGTAGATGGACCTATAGAATACGCCAATGATTGTCCAACTAGGACAAGGAGCCAGAATCTAATTGGCTAACGCTATTATTGAAACTAGAAATACTGGAGCTACTATTCGGTTTGGCAGTATCGACTTTCCCGCTATTACTGCAAGAGCCACTAGTGTCTCTCTGCGCGGCATTGAATTCGAAGGGCATGTTAGGAGGCCCCACTCTACTAAAATGCTACCCGTCGTGTGCTTCTGTCGTCCCAATGATCTACTACTGAAAATCCTTATAGGAGGATTTCTGTATTTAAGTGACTGTCACAGCCTGAGGCACTAACCACCAAGAGAATTCTGGCTGATGGAAGAATCTCTTTGGTGACTGCAAGAATCATAACCCTGCCGACTGGGTTACCTGCACCTGGGAAATACAATGTTGAAGCCTCCTCATCTGCAGGAAGGCTTACAAGAAGGTAGAGGAGAAAACTGAATGCTGAGCTCTAAACTCAGCAATAATTCTCAACCAATCCCTCCAACTTGCCGGCCCAAGAGCCTGAAGCAACCATTCCCACCCGGAATAGATTTGCAAATCTGAAATGGGTGAAAAGAAATAGCTCTACTGGAGAGCTAAAAAAATTATTTTGGGACCAGCAGCCTGATGTCCCAGCTCCTTAGAAGAAGAAGAAGCCTGAAACTCTCTCGGCCCGGGTCTACAGGGTCTTGAAAACTATGAATGAGAGAGGACTAAAGAAGAGAAAATACCAGTGACAACTGATGGTCGAAACCATGAGAACGCTACCAAGAGAACACTTATCTATTATGGTGGAGAGAAATGAAAGAAGAAATACCCCGCACAGTGAGCATCGGGGTGTGACAGCTGAACCTCGGGTTCAGGGATCTACCGCCGAAAGGTCCTAGCATAAAGGAAAAGAAATCTGGAGGCCAAGGCCTTGCAGAGAAGAAGAAGATAAGAAAAAAAGAAGAACTGATCCGGACGTGACATCCGGTGCAGCTTCCTGGAGATCCGCCCCAGCTACAAAAAATGTCAAAAGTGGGTCTAAAAGAAAACCCACGATGACGTCCCTCCCAACGGTCGACACCTTGGAGAATCCTTTAGGGGATCCCGTCGTGCACCAACTCCTCTTAAGAATGAATCTAACTTCGATTACAGCCCGTAGATCGAAGAAATATTCTTATTTAGCCAAGAATCGGAGATCCAGTGGCGCCGTTGCTCGGAGATCCGAGTACTAGAAGAAGAAGGGGAAGAAGATATGAGAGAAGAAAATATAGAAGAATATATAGATGAAAACTTAGAAGAACAGATGGAAGATATAAACAACATCTTGGACATAGAAGTAGTCTACATGGTGAGACACATCAATGTCGATGATGAGGCTTACTATGAAGAAGGTGAAGACGATGATGGCTGTTGGAAACCTCCACCTAGGCGAGAATATAATCTTCACAATGAAGCTGGGTCCACCACTGGTAGAGGTGGCCATTCTCAAGGAGAAGATGAGGCGGATGAGGTTGAGGGGAATCCCCCTGATGATGAAAATGCCACACTCACTGATATGAGAAGACAAATGAGGTGACAGATGAGAGCCAAAGATAGAGAAATCTCATAGTTAAATGAGAAAATGATGGAAATGATGACCAGATTGTAGCGATGATGCAAATGATATAGAGAACTGCAGCCGTTGGTCACATGCCCGATCTCCCTATCAATCCTCCAAATCTCCAGATGCCTCAAGGCTCAAGAAAATGAGGTATTCCTGAAAATGGCCATAAAGTTCGCAATGTCGTCCGCCAGCCCACTCTGCAAAATATTGCAAGTACTTCTGAGCCTGTGACTGCTGCACAATTAGAAGGAATCATTATAGCGAAGATCAAGGCTATTATAGTCATTGATCAGGAAGAAAAACTGGTGAGTGAAGGTCACTCGTACCCGGTAGAGTATGATCAGGTGCCGTATCCTAAAAGATATTATGTACCAAAGTTCAACCCTTTTGATGGTAATAAAAATCCCAAACAGTACTTAGCTCAATTCAAAGCCACCTGTGGGAACACTGGAGAAAATGATGCTCTACTCTTCTGGCAATTCATTAGCAGTTTGACAGCAGCTACTTTCGAATGGTATACTGAGCTATCAAATGACTCTTTAAAGACATTTACAGAGTTAGAAGCCATGTTCGTGAAGAGGTTTGCCATTGCGATCGAGAAGATCATGATTGCCAACCTTGCTTTGGAAAAATGGAAGAGAGAGGATTCGGTGTCAAAATATATAACCCGTTGGCATAATTTGAGCATGAAATGTGAGTAGCAGCTTGAAGAAGAATATGCCGTGTAGTTATTAATGAGAAACATTGATGATAAGATGCAACCATTTTTGTGCATGGCCACAATCACCACATTTCAGGACCTACTAGACAGAGTGGCAAAGTTTGAGAAATTGAACTTGTCAAAATTAGAGAACTACTCTGATAAGCCTAAGAAGACTAAAGCCTCAGGTGCTAAAAGAGGTGAGGCTGACTCCATATTTTTCTCCAGAGCTGATAAGGAGAAATAGGTGGCGTATAATATAGACAAAGACAAGCAGTCGATGTAATATCAAGAAAAGCCTAAACAAGCCTACAACCCTAACCCCCAGCCGAAGCTGATACTTGGGGGGAATGATAAACCATGAACTTAGCAGGGAGGTGGAGAATGCACGAGGCAAACAACGGGGACTGGTGATCGAATGTTCCCCTCCCTCAAGGATAAAATGAATAAAGAATATTCGTTTAAGAGGGAAACTGTCGGCAAGTTATTCGACAAGCACTGAAAGTAGGCTTAGAACTGCCAGAGTGCAAGAGGCCTGAGGAGTCGAAACATACTGGCAACCCAAATTATTGCCCATATCATCGGACAGTCAGCCATTCTATTGAAGAATGCTACATCTTCAAGGATTGGTTGGAGAGGAAATATCAAAGGGGAGAGATCACATTGTCAGGTAATGTGTTGTCCCACCCCATGAAGGAATCAACTCGGGTAGTTACGACTTCCTCCATACCACCAGTTAAAGAAAGAAGAAATGAAAAGAAGCCAGCTCGAGAAGAACAGTGGGAGACTGCGGTCTCCAAAAAGACTGTCAAAATGTTGAAGCAGCTCGAAGGAGTCCCAAGGGTAAAGTGGAAATCTCCTACTAAGCCGGTGCTAGATCTGAAAGGATTGCCTAAGGTACAGTCATCTACTTCCAAGCACCACCCTGACCAGGCTAGCTCTTTAAAGTCAGGTAAAATAAAATCTACCAAGAGAAAGACTAAGCTAAAAAAGCCTAGAGAAAGAAAGACAGCAACCCAAAGGGTTATCGACAGTTTGGATGAATACTAATAAACTGTAAGGTGACCTATTAAACTTGATGATTTCATGTCTGAGCTTAAAATAGATAAATATGAAGAAGATGATGAGGACTCTCTTCTAGTAGAAGTTTGTTGGGTTATCCTAGTGATGCTAAATGTGATGATAAAAGAGGAACGCACTGAGGAGATAGCCTCTAAATTATGTATGATGGTGTCATCAATGGACTACAGTTCTGAGGAGGATCTATATTTTTTAAAGATAGATGAATTAGACCCTGACATAGCGTCACAGATGGGACATGTAAATATGGTTGGTGACTCTGAATTAATAGATGAATCCATAGACGCAACAATGGCTGACTTTGAAGAAAATACACCGTCAAATGAGTCTGAGCCAGAAGAGATCGCTCAAGTGCAACTAAGAAGTGGCAAAGTACTGCCACCTCTATTGAAGAAAGGGATCTAAGATAAAGATAAGGGAAATGAGATAGTTGTCAACGAAGATATTATCCCCAAGGACCCCAAGAAGAAAGATACTCCAATCAAAGGGACAGATTATAATATCTTATCTCATCTAAGAAAGATCCCAGCCCAGCTCAGCATATACATTGCTTTGTGAAAGTTCGATAGGGATGTTAAGCCCTAGTGAACTAGTCCCGAGGCTAACCAAGAGGGTGGGTGAATTGGTTATTTAAAAATTTCACGATAACAATGAAAATCTTTTTGATACGTAGCAGCGAAAACACATAAATAAGAACGAAAAGATCAACCACAGATATTCACCCAAGTAGTTAATATCAGAAAAGTAAAGTGCAAAACTGAATCAGAAAAGCAAACCAGATTTAATAGTGGTTCGGTCAACTTGACCTACGTCCACTCCCCGGAGCCTCCCCTCAGGGTATTGCACTAAACAAAAAGTGTCTCTCCTTTTGCTCCCATAGTAAGGCGGAGAAGCCTGTACAAATACCTCCTTTTCACCACACGGTGAGGCAGAGAACCCAACCTCCTTTCGTTTCCTCTTGAAGCAGGCAGAGAACCTTCGAACTCCTTTTGCTTCCACCTGAAGCGGGCAGAGAACCCTGAATCTTCTTGCGAACGATCCTCCCATGATGAACACCGAATAGACGAAAGACGACGAGCGGAGAAGATGACTATGATCCGTGCTCGGAGCAACCTTAGTGAATCCCTCACTAACTCCCCCTCACAAGATCTTCTCTCTCTCTCCCAACTCTCTCTCTCTCTCTCTATGGTTTCTTAGGGAAGGAAGGCAGCAAAAAAAATTTCTTATTTTTGGAAAAAGTTCTTTTAAAAGAGGGCTTAAAATTTGCCCTAAATCTCAACTGGTCGGCCAAGATCGTCCAGGACGATCAATAGATTATCCTGTACGATCAGTTCAAATTCAGCTATTTCAGCCTGGACGATTAGGCTCTTCTGGACGATCAGTAGAAAAAGTTGTTCATATCATCCCGTACGATCCTGCGATCGTCCGGGATGATTAGTGCAAATCAAGGAAAATCGTCCAGAGGATAGCTCGGGTCGTCCAGAGAAATCTGTGCTGGACGACCAAAAAATGACTTGATCGTCCAGGATGATTGGGACATCGTCCTGTACGATTAGTTCAAAAAGGCCCCAAATCGTCCTGAACACAGTTCGGGTCGTACAGCTGAAATGCACTAAACGATCATGATCGTCCGGGACGATCCTGCGATCGTCCAGGACGATATAATCGTATCAACCAAAAATAAATTACTTTCCTTAATTACCAGATTAAATTAGGCATGATTGTACTGAATCGTCCGGGATGATACACGTATCGTCCGGGATGATCAGACCAAGTATCTAAAAATAAGAACTTGCCTAACTTGATCTAGCGGCTGAGAATTTCTGATTTGGGCATATCGTCCCGTACGATCCATAGATCATCCAGAACGATCTGCTTAATCAGACCCTCTTAACTTAGTCACCCTAATTAGGGTTTCTATTTTGGTTGGATCATCCAGGATGATGTGGAAATTGTCCAGGACGATCTGAACAAAATTTGAACAGAAACTCTAATTCACTCAAGCTCTCCCCCTGAGTGTGTGTGTGCAAGGTTACTTAGCTAGGGGATCAGTTACATTACAATTGACTCAATAAAAAGAAAAATCATACATTTGACACACTTGGACCCGATCTTGAGTTGACTTGAGTGGCTCGTGGTCTTTTGTGCCTGAAACAGATTAGCCAAGCAAAATACACTGGAAACATGTTTGTCATCATCAAAACCAGATTTGCAACAATCTCCCCCTTTTTTATGATGGCAAATATTTGTAAAGTAGTTTGAAAATAACAATAAACAGGAGATCGAAAAACATATATATATATATTTTTTTAATTTTCATTTAACAATCAAACTAATACAGAAAATATAACACATAACAAAGACTGAAACGACTACAACTGACTCCCCCTTTTGACATCACAAAAAGGAGGAGGGTAAAGCATAGCACAGAAATACAAGTATAAAATATAAAAGAGAACAACTACAAAATAGGAAACTAAAATTGAGGCGAATCCTGATCGGAATGATCGATCAGGATCCCAAAAACACAATCATGAAATCAAAATACAACAAACACGAATAAAACTTACAGCAAAAATACATAAAAGCAACATTTTTTTTTTGATCAAGCTGCTCGAGTAAATCAGAATTTTTCCTTGATTGTAGATTCAAAAACCAATAAGAAGATGATTGACAGCGCTGAAATCCAGAATTAGGTTGAAAAAATCAACTTTCGTAACTCTGACCACGGGCACCTTATCGATGCAAACCTCTTTCAAAACAAAAATCCGATTCAGAAGAAAAGACATTAGATTTGAAAAGAGATCCTTTCGAGCGTCGTTCCGGAAAAATATCTGATATAATAATGTTACAAAGTAAAAAATCAAAAATCAGGATTTTCAAACTCAAGCTTTTGAAAATATTAAGTGGCGCACGGATCTTTCTAAGACATTTAACAATCTGAAAGGGAGGAAAGCTTGGTTTGGGCTCATTTTGTGCCTCTTTTTCAAATTGGTTGGCACTTTGTGCATCTTTTGATTTTTGATACATTTTGTGTATCCAATTTGGCAATTTCGCATCTTTTCAGTTTTGGGCACATTTTATGCCTCTTTTTCAAATTATCTGGCGCACTGCGCATCTTTTATAAGCTTTCTCCTTTTCATAATCATTAAAGGGTCTCAGCTGTGAGATTATCTTCCAGACATAGGAGATGACTCTCCACAGTAAGGAAGAACGATTCACAAAACAAAAGCCATACAGCATATGATAAATGCAATCACTTGGTTTAAAAAATCAAACTAATGACTCAAGACTTTGAAAAACACTATTGATATGAGGCAGATTACTGTAGGAAGATAAAATAATCTCTATTTCAAAAACTAACATTTTAATTTTGAAGAGGATTTTTATCCAAAAGAAACTATATACCAATAAAGGAGTTAGAGGAAGAGAAACAATCATCAATGTTTCTTCCCTTTAATAGATTCAGTGGAATCAATCACTGCTTACCAGCTTCCAAACCAAAACAAGATAAAAACTCCCATTCAAAAATTCAGATTATCAGAAGTAGTGAGCGGTGATCAGATTTTGAAAAGCATAAAATAGTAAGTGCAAGATATGAACCAGTAAATAAAAACAGGTAGAAAATTACAGCAAAGTAAATACTCAAATCAAACTAACAGTAAGGCTAACACAGAAATCAGTAGAAGAAATAAAATCAACTGAAAGTAATTAATTAAACCAAAACTAACTAACAGAAATCAGAAATCAGAATACCAAAACTAACTAACAAAAATCAGAAATCAGAATACAAAAACTAACTAACAGAAATCAGAAGTCAGAATACCAATCAGAACAGTCATAAATCAACAGTCATCAGAATCAAGCATTTATATCAATCACTCCTAATCTGGTTCTCAAAATGCTGAATGAGTCAAAGGCCAGTGGTTTAGTGAATATGTCAGCCAGCTGATTTTCAGTTGCTACGTGATGTAGCTCAATGTCCCCTTTTGTAACATGGTCCCTAATAAAGTGATGTCTAATATCAATGTGTTTGGTCCTAGAATGTTGGATTGGATTCTTAGAGATACAGATGGCACTAGTATTATCACACAGAATAGAAATTGTGCCAACAGGTACTCCTAAATCAAAGACTTGTTGCTTCAACCAAAGAACTTGGGCCACACAACTCCCTAAGGCAATGTACTCAGCTTCAGTAGTGGAAAGTGCAACTGAGTTCTGTTTTCTACTGGACCAGGAGACTAACGACTGTCCTATGAATTAACAAGTCCTAGAAGCACTCTTTCTATCCACCCTACACCCCGCAAAGTCAGAATCAGAATATCCAATGATCTCAAAAGAGGTGCTGTGCCTAGGGTACCAAATTCCTAGGTTTGGAGTTCCTAAAAGATATCTAAGAATTCTCTTAACAGCAGTCAGGTGGGACGCTTTAGGATCAGCCTGAAACCTAGCACAAAGACAGACACTAAACATGATATCAGATCGGCTAGCAGTCAGGTAAAGAAGTGAACCTATTATCCCTCTATACTTCTTCTGATCAATAGATTTTCCATTTGAATCCTTATCTAACTGAACTGAGGAGGGCATGGGAGTATTGATTGGCTTGGCTTTGTCCATTTCATATTTCTTCAAAATGTCCTTAGTATATTTTGATTGATTGAGAAAGGTTCCATCATCCGTTTGCCTTATGCTAAACCCCAAAAAGTAGGACAATTCTCCCATCATACTCATCTCAAACTCCTTACTCATTATTTTAGAAAACTCTTCACATGAATATTTATTAGAAGATCCAAAAATTATATCATCAACATAGATCTGGACAATGAGTAAGTCATCCCCTAATCTCCTCAGAAAAAGGGTGGTGTCTACGCTCCCCTTAACAAACTCTCTTTCTAACAGGAATGTGCTAAGCCTCTCATAACAAGCTCTGGGTGCCTGTTTTAATCCATATAAGGCCTTTTTTAATTTATAGACATGACTTGGATATTGGGAACTCTCAAAACCTGGGGGTTGTTCTACAAAAATATCTTCTTTAATTACCCCATTTTAAAAGGCACTCTTGACATCCATTTGAAACAGCTTAAATCCCTTATAACAGGCAAAGGCTAGTAGCACCCTAATGGCTTTCAATCTAGCTACAGGGGCAAAAGTCTCCTCAAAATCAATCCCTTCTATCTGATTATACCCCTTAGCCACCAATCTTGCCTTATTTCTCACCACCACACCAGAATCATTCATCTTATTCTTAAAGACCCACTTGGTTCCCACAATACTTTGATTTTTAGGTCTTTCTACTAACTTCCAAACATCATTCCTTACAAATTGATTCAATTCTTCCTGCATAGCTAAAATCCAAAATTCATCCAACAAGGCTTGATTGATGTTGGTGGGTTCATTCATTGAGATAAAGGCAGAATGGTTTACTTCCTTCCTAAGTCCATGCCTAGTCCTAACACCTTCAGGAGGGTCTCCTAAGATCAGTTCTTTAGGATGACTCGAAGAATATCTCCAATCTCTAGGCAACTCAGTTGGAGGTTCTACCCTTTCCTCCAAATTTCTATTTCCAACTCCTTGGGTAACCTCAATAATCTCTTCATCTTCAACTTCAGATCTAGACTCCTTAGGATCAGATTCATCAAACACTACATGGGTTGTTTCTTCCACCACCAAAGTCCTCCTATTGAACACCCTAAAGGATTTCCCCACACTTGAATATCCTAAGAACACTCCTTCATCAAATTTGGGGTCAAATTTTCCTAAGGGTGACTTCCTGTTGTTCAGAATGAAAACCTTACAGCCAAAGACATGGAGGTGTGACAGATTTGGAGTTCTACCCTTAATGATCTCATAAGGTGTCTTGTTCAGTTTGACTCTCACATTCACCCTATTCAGCACATAACAGGCAGTCTTCACCGCTTCAGCCCAAAAGTATTTTGGAAGTGAATACTCGGCAAGCATGGCTCTAGCGGCTTCCACTAAGATCCTGTTCTTCCTTTCAGCTACCCCGTTCTGTTGAGGGGTCCTAGGAGCTGAAAAATTGTGACTTATCCCATGATCCTCACAAAAACTTCCAAATCTTTCATTTTCAAACTCCCCTCCGTGATCACTATGGATGGTAATAATCTCACATCCTAACTTCTTCTGAATCCAAGTAGAGAAGGATCTAAACTCATCAAATGACTCAGATTTATGTGACAAAAACTTAACCCAAGTGAACCTCGAATAATCATCTACAATCACAAAACCATAGACTCTCCCCCCTAAGCTGGCAGTGCTAATGGGTCCAAAGAGGTCCATGTGAAGAACTTCTAAAGGTCTAGAGATGCTAATGTCCTTAACAGAGTGAAAAGAAGATTGGACTTGCTTCCCCAACTGACAGGCATCACACAGGTGATCCTTAGTGAACTTAAGCTTGGGCACACCTCTAACTAAGTCCTTTTGGGTGACTCTCCTAAGGGTTTTCATACTGACATGACACAATCTCCTATGCCATAGCCATGACTCATCAGCAGCAGTTTTTAAGCAAATTGAATTTCATATTTAATGCTACTTACATCTAGCTTGTAGACGTTGTTGATCCTTTGCCCCTCCAAACCAACTTCATCATTTAAGCTTAAAATGTAGCCAGTGGGCAAGAATTTGATGCTGTATCCCTTGTCACAGAGTTGACTGATGCTCAGCAAGTTGTGTTTCAGTCCATCTACAAGCAAAATATTATCAATCAAAAAATTTTTGGAATCACCAATTATACCTGAGCCTACCACCTTCCTGGTGGTGTTATCTCCAAGTGTAACCTTGCCTCCAGCTCTGGCCTCCAGCGAAATGAACTGATTTGCATCTCCAGTCATATGTCTCGAACATCCGTTGTCCAGGTACCACATGCTCTCACGAGGTCTTGTGTGAGAGCACACCTACAAAAGTATCAAACGTCAGTCTTAGGAACCCAAACAGGTTTGGGTTCCTTCTTATGAAAAGAAGAATGCAATGCATGCGTGCTGTGCTATGAAACAGGCAGTTTGGGTTTCCACACCCAATGTGTACTACGGTGAACAGTGCAGGTATGAGAAATATGTCCTAACATGCCACATAAAAAACATCTAACACCAGGAAAAGGGTTAACTAATCTACGTAGATGATAATGCATCTTCCTAGATGTATATGAAACATGCTTTGAAGAACTTGCAATAGATTTTTCAAAAGGTGGCGGTGCATAAAACTGTTCAAAAGTAGGCGGTGTTTTGTTCTTTTCAAAAGCACTAATCTTTACCTTCAAAAACTCATTTTCTTTCTTTAAACTTGCAATTTCAAATTTCAAGGTTCCATTGCTACTTTCTACTTTACATGCCATTGTATCTAACTCTTTAAAAGCTCTTTCTAAGTCCACATGCATAGTTTTCAATGAATCATGCTCAGACACTAAATCAGAATATTTTTTATTCAACTCATCG
Organism: Dendrobium chrysotoxum; assembly: GCA_019925795.1. Taxonomy (NCBI): domain Eukaryota; kingdom Viridiplantae; phylum Streptophyta; class Magnoliopsida; order Asparagales; family Orchidaceae; genus Dendrobium; species Dendrobium chrysotoxum. Next base: position 24,711,669 of record CM034298.1, on the reverse strand, counting down.
AATTCATCAAGCAAAGACATGTGATTGGAATCAAGTGTGGAATGATCTTTAACTACAGAATCATGCTCTTTTTGCAAAGTTAAGTAATCTAATTTCAAACTAGCATGAGTTTTCTTAAGTTTCTTATACGATGTATGAATTCTTTCAGAAACTTCAAATAATTGATCGTAAGTCAGCTCACATACCTCTTCCTGGTCCGACTGACCAGGGTGATCATCAGCCATCAGACATAAGTTTGTTTCCTCCTCTTCAGCTTCAGTCTTAGAAGAGTCGGATGCAGAGTCTGCCCAGAACGCCTTCTGAATCTGCTTCTTGTCCTTTCTGAACTTTGGTTTCTCCTCACCCTTCTCCTTGCTTGGGTGAGCTTTAAGTGTAGGACAATCAGCCTTAATGTGTCCAAGCTTCTTGCATTCAAAACAAACAGATTCAGATGAACCCTTAAAATTTTTATTGGACTTACCCTTGTTCCACTTCTGATAGTTCTTATGTTTCTTCCTTAGAAAGCTTTTGAATTGCCTTATGATTAAGGCAACATCATCGCTATCAGACCCGGAAGTGCTAACATCTGAATCCTTGGCCTTTAGTGCCACTGTCTTCTCTTTCTTGCGTTCACCTGCATCAAGTTGCCTTTGGTTCACCCCTTGCTCGTAAGCAATGAGTGATCCAAGTAAGCTGTCAATAGAGTAAGTATTTAAATCTTTAGATTCAGTAATAGCAGTAATCTTAGCATCATAAGAAGCAGGCAAACATCTAAGAATTTTGTTCACTCTTTCGTAGTTAGTAAGTTCTCCACCTAGAGCATGCAAAGAGGTAACAATCTGAGTAAACCTTGTGTACATTTCTGAAATAGTCTGACTAGGTTTCATGTGAAAAAGTTCATAATCATGTAACAAGATGTTTAACCTAGACTGTTTGACTTTAGTTGTACCTTCGTATATTATGCATAATCTATCCCAGATTTCCTTTCCCGTTGTACAAGTAGAAACACGCATATAGTCTTCAGATTTTAAAGCATAAAAGAAATAGTTCAAGCATTTTGCATTTAAATGTGCTAAATCACGATCATCAAACGTCCAATCAGCAAAAGGCAGTTCAGTTTTCACATTGTTAATCAATCTAAAAGGTGGTTCGTATCCGTCCTTAACTAACATCCACATGCGATAATCAATAGATTGCAGAAAAGTAAACATACATGTTTTCCCAAAATCAAAAGGAATATTATCAAACAACGGTGGTCTTGTAATAGAATATCCTTCAGTAGTATTACGATTGTTAAAGTTAGCCATGGATCAAATTCAAAAGTTTTTAAACCTAAATTTTGAATCCCGCTCTGATACCACTTGAAAGTTCGATAGGGATGTTAAGCCCTAGTGAACTAGTCCCGAGGCTAACCAAGAGGGGGGGTGAATTAGTTATTTAAAAATTTCACGATAACAATGAAAATCTTTTCGATACGTAGCAGTGGAAACACATAAACAAGAACGAAAAGATCAATCACAGATATTCACCCAAGCAGTTAATATCAGAAAAGTAAAGTGCAAAACTGAATAAGAAAAGCAAACAAGATTTTATAGTGGTTCAGTCAACTTGACCTACATCCACTCCCCGGAGCCTCCCCTCCGGGTATTGCACTAAACAAAAAGTGTCTCTCCTTTTTTCTCCCATAGCAAGGCGGAGAAGCCTGTACAAACACCTCCTTTTCACCACACGGTGAGGCAGAGAACCCAACCTCCTTTCGCTTCCTCCTGAAGCAGGCAGAGAACCTTCCAACTCCTTTTGCTTCCACCTGAAGCGGGCAGAGAACCCCGGATCTTCTTGCGAACGATCCTCCCACGACGAACACCGACTAGACGAAAGACGACGAGTGGAGAAGACGACTCTGATCCGTGCTCGGAGCAACCTTAGTGAATCCCTCACTAACTCCCCCTCACAAGATCTTCTCTCTCTCTCCCAACTCTCTCTCTCTCTATGGTTTCTCAGGGAAGGAAGGCAGTAAAAGATATTTCTTATTTTTGGAAAAAGTTCTTTTAAAGGAGGGCTTAAAATTTGCCCTAAATCTCAACTAGTCGACCAAGATCGTCTAGGACGATCGATAGATCATCCTGTACGATCAGTTCAAATTCAGCTGTTTCAGCCTGGACGATTAGGCTCTTCTGGATGATCAGTAGAAAAAGTTGTTCATATCGTTCGGGACGATTAGTGCAAATCAAGGAAAATCGTCCAGAGGACAGCTCGGGTCGTCCAGAGAAATCTATGCTGGATGACCAAAAAATGACTTGATCGTCCAGGACGATTGGGACATCGTCCTGTACGATTAGTTCAAAAAGGCCCCAAATCATCCTAAATACAGTTCGGGTCGTACAGCTGAAATGCACTAAACGATCATGATCGTCCGGGACGATCCTGCGATCGTCCGGGACGATCCTGCGGGACGATATGATCGTATCAACCAAAAATAAATTACTTTCCTTAATTACCAGATTAAATTAGGCATGATTGTACTGAATCGTCCGGGATGATACACGTATCGTTCGGGACGATCAGACCAAGTATCTAAAAATAAGAACTTGCCTAACTTGATCTGGCGACTAAGAATTTCTGATTTGGGCATATCATCCCGTACGATCCATAGATCGTCCAGGATGATCTGCTTAACCAGACCCTCTTAACTTAGTCGCCCTAATTAGGGTTTCTCTTTTGGCTGGATCGTCCAGGACGATGTGGAAATCGTCCAGGACGATCTGAACAAAATTTGAACAGAAACTCTAATTCACTCAAGCTCTCCCCCTGAGTGTGTGTGTGCAAGGTTACTTAGCTAGGGGATCAGTTACATTGCAATTGACTCAATAAAAGGAAAAATCATACATTTGACACACTTAGACCTGATCTTGAGTTGACTTGAGTGGCTCGTGGTCTTTTGTGCCTGAAATAGATTAGCCAAGAAAAACACACTGGAAACATGTTTGTCATCATCAAAACCAGATTTGCAACACTCTGGTGATGTCTAAGCACCTTCTGGAGACTTTGATTTATACTATCAAAGATCCTAAAAGATACGAGGTGTACTTCATTGAATGCAACCTGACTGAGGTCCTACAAGCTTGTAACGAACCGTTCATCACCTTCTCCGAAGAAGACATGATGCTTGGAACTGTGGATCATAATCATCCTCTGTATGTTACTACAGAGAGCGATGAAATGATAATCAATCAAATTTTGATCGATCTTGGGTCGTCCATCAATCTCATAAGCCTGAAGGCGCTGAGATCGTTGTGCCTTGACATAGAACACCTCGGGCTAAATAAGCTGATGGTAAATGGTTTTAACGAAAAGGGCAGAAAATATTGGGATCATTTATGCTCTCCCTCACATTTGGAGAACTGCATATAGAAACTAAATTTCATGTGATTGAAGCAGATACCTCATTCAAGGTGCTTCTGGGTCGCCCGTGGTTGCATGAGTACGGCATCATCCCGTCAATGCTACAACAGTGCATGAAGTACCTCAAGGATGGAGAAGAATTCAGGATCTCTGGTGATATCCAACCCTTTATGGTGTACAAAGGTACGATCTACGAAGATACTAGGTACTTCATTCTGAAAAAATTGAAACCATCAAGCTCTCTTGAAGCTAAAGCATCAAATTCAAAGGCTGTAAAACAGCCTGAACAGAAAGGTGAGAAGAAGTAGGTGGGTAGAAAGAAGGCGTCGCCGACTCTTCCAAAAAAAGCTACCACTTCTAAAGCAAGAAAATACATACCGCACCTAGGGAGCGACACAGATGAAGATGATGTCACCCCTATAAAATCCAAGAGGGTATGCCATTCGATGGACGAATGGAGTAAGGGGGTCAAATATTCAATTGATGATTATGACTACGACTCTATCTACATGAACACGATGCAAGACATATTCTCTAGGAGAATAGATAGCCTGTTAATCTCAGATAGTGTACTCATAGTCACACGTATTCTCCTATAATACTTTAAAGAAATCACCCTGCGAGAGGTGCATAAGGTTGAAGAACTCGCAACCCATTATCTGCCTCCGGTTGAAAAGGGGACTAAGCTAGGGAACATATTCTACTCCGTGGGAAAGCTCTAAGAAGTGAATCATGACTGGTGCCATATGCTCGTCGATTCTGAAGAACTACTACCCACGAGGCTACCTAGGTTTAATACCAAAGGTATTCAAAGAATGTTGTGAAAGCAGATCAATATTCCTACCTCCAAATGGTAGCTTCGTACGTTCCTATGCCTCTGGTATGGAAGGAAACCATGTCCATTATGATGGAAGGATATGAATGTATATAAAGGTACTGGATTCATCAGGCAAAAATACCTCCGAAAAGAAACTTGCCGAGCGATTACTTATAGGGAAATTGAATTCGATGACAGCAGAAATAAGGAGACATATGAAATCGATACTCATGAGGATCAACCCTTAGAAGCCAAGCCAGCACCAGAAGAATTGGAAGATAGTGGGCAGGTGGCCACTATGGATGAACTAAAAGAAATTAACTTGGGGACTGAGGAGGACGCTCGCCCGACATTCATTAGTTCTCTCCTTCCTGAGGAGCAGGAAGAAGAAATAAAGAACTTCTTTGTGAATCTAGGGATTGCTTTGCCTGGATATACACTGAGATGCCTGGCTTATCCCCTGAGGTAGAAGTTCATAGGTTGGCCATCAAACTAAATGCAACACCCGTCAAACAAGCTCCAAGGAGAATGAGATTAGAGATTGAGGAATAAGTGATTGCTGAAACAAAGAAACTTATAGAAGCGGGCTTCATCCGCGAAGAGAAATATGCCGATTAGATCACTAATATCATCCCCATGAAGAAGAAGAACGGTCAGATACGTATCTGTATTGACATTCAGGACCTCAACAAGGCGTGTCCTAAAGATAATTTTTCTCTTCTTGTATCAAAACTTCTAGTTGACAACACTTCCAATTATGATATGTTCTCATTCATGGATTGGTCATCAAGCTACAATCAGATCAAGATGGCACCTGAAGATGAAAAGCATACTTCATTCAGAATGCCCATCAACATAATCTGCTACACAGTCATGCCCTTCGGCCTAAAGAATGCTATTGCCACATACCAACGGGCAATGACACATATCTTTGACAAATTAATACATCAAAAGGTTGAGTTCTATGTAGATGACCTTGTCATCAAGAGCATGAACCAAAAAGATCATTTAAACGACCTGAGGATTGTATTTGAATGAATCAGAAAGTTCGATTTGAAAATGAATCCTCTCAAATGTGCTTTAGGGGTCTCCTCTGTCAAATTTTTGTGGTACATTGTGTTTCAAATCTAGTTTTGATGATGACAAACATGTTTGTATTCTATTTTACTTGGCCAATCCATTTTAGGTATAAAAGATCAAAAGTAACTCAAGCCAACTCAAGATTGGGTCAAAGTGTGTCTAAATATACTATTTTTTCTTTTCTTAAGTCAATTGTAATGTAACTGATCACCTAGCTAAGTAACCTTGCACACACACACTCAAAGGGAGAGCTTGAGTAAATTAGAGTTTCTGTTCAATTTTTTGTTAAGATTATCATGGACGATATTCACATGTCCTGGATGATAAAGTAAAAATAGAAACCCTAATTAGGGCGACCAAGTTAAGTCTGTCTGATTAAGCCGATCATCCTGGATGACCCATACATCGTACGGGATGATAAGCTCAAATCATAAATTCTCAGTTACAGATCAAGTTAGGAAAGTTTTAATTTTAGAGATTTGATCTGATCGTTACGGACGATACGTGTATCATCCTAGACGATCCAGTATAATCATGCCTAAATTAGTATGGTAATTAAGGAAAGCATTTAATATTTAATTGATACGATCATATCGTCAGGGACGATCGCAAGATTGTCCGGGATGATCATGATCGTCTAGTGTGTTTCAGCTGTACGTCCAGAGCGGTGATCAGGACGATTTTGGCACTTTTTGAACTAATCATACAAGATGATATATGTATCGTCCTGGACAATCAGGTAATTTTTAGGTTGTCAAGCACAAGTTTCTCTGGACGACCAGAGCGGTCTTCTGGACAAAATTCCTGAATTTACACTAATCGTCATGGATGATCGAAGAATCGTATGGGACGATCTGAATAATTTTTTTCACTGATCGTCCAGAAGAGCCAGATTGTCCAGGCTGAAACAGCTAATTTTGAACTGATCGTACAGGATAATCTATCGATCATCCTTGATGATCTTGGCCGACCAGTTGAGATTTAGGGCAAATTTTGAGCCCTTCTATAAAAGATCTTTTTTATCCAACAAGAAAAATCTTTTGCCACTTTCCTTTATAGAGAAACCCTAGAGAGAGAGAGTTTGGGAGAGAGAGAGGATCTTGGGAGGGGGAGTTTTTGAGGGATTCACGAAGCTTACTCCAAACTAGGATCAGAGTCGTCTTCTCCTTTCATCGTCTCTCATCTTGTTGGTGTTCTTTATGAGAGGATCGTTCGCAAGAAGATCCGGGTTCTATGCCCACTTCAGGAGGAAGCGAAAGGAGTTCAGGTTCTCTGCCTACTTCAGGAGGAAGCAGAAGGAGTACGAGGTTCTCTGCCTGCTTTAGGAGGAAGCGAAAGGAGGTTAGATTCTCAGCCTCACCGTATCGGTAGAAAGGAGTTTTTGTACAGGCTTCTCTGCCTTGCTGTGGGAGCAGAAGGAGAGTCACTTTGGTTTAGTGCAATACCCGGAGGGCAGGCTCCGGGGAGTGGATGTAGGTCAAGTTGATCGAACTACTATAAAAATTTGGTGTGTTCTTTCTGATTACATTTTGCACTTTAGTTATCTGTGATTATATGCTTGGGTGAAATCTGTGGTTGATCTTTTCGTTTATGTGTTTACTTGTTTCCACTGCAAATCATCGAAAAGACTTTTACTGTTGTTCTCAAATTTTTAAATAACCAATTCACCCCCCCCCCCTCTTGGTTAGCCTCGGGACTAGTTCATCAGGGCTTAACATCCCTATCGAACTTTCAAGTGGTATCAGAGTGGGATTCATAAAATCTAGTTTTTAAAAACTTTTGAATTTGATCCATGGCTAACTTTGGTAATCATAATACTGCTAAAGGTTATTCAATTATACGCCCGCCATTATTTGATAACATATATTTTGATTTTTGGAAAACTTGCATGTTCAATTTTCTTCAATCAATTGATTATCGCATATGGATGCTTGTTAAGGATGGCTATGAACCACCTTTTAGAATGATTAACAATGTTAAAACTGTACTGCCCTTCACTGATTGGACTTTTGATGATCGTGACTTAGCCCAACTGAATGCCAAATGTTTGAACTATTTTTTTGTGCTTTAAAATCTGAGGATTACATGTGTGTTTCTACTTGTACAACTGACAAAGAGATTTGGGATAGATTGTGCATCACTTATAATGGTACAACTAAAGTCAAACAGTCTAGGTTAAACATATTGCTTCATGACTATGAACTTTTTCACATGAAACCCACTGAATCCATTTCTGAAATGTATATGAGGTTCACTCAAATTATCACTTCTTTGTATGCCTTAGGTAGAGAACTTACAAACTACGAAAGAGTAAATAAAATTCTTAGATGTTTACCTTCTTCGTATGATGCTAAGATAACTGTAATCACTGAATCTAAAGATTTGAATACTTACTCTATTGATAGCTTACTTGGATCACTCATTGCTTACGAGTAAGGGGTGAACCAAAGATAGCTTGATGCAGTTGAGAAGAATAAGGAGAAAATAGTGGCATTGAAGGCCAACGAGAGTGATACTACTTCTTCCGGGTCTGATAGCGATGATGTTGCCTTGATCACTAGGCAATTTAAAAGCTTTCTAAGGAAGAAACACAAGAACTTTCAAAAGTGGAACAAGGGTAAGTATAGCAAAAATTTTAAAGGTTCATCTGATATTGTTTGTTTTAAATGCAGGAAGCCTGACACATTAAGTCTGATTGTCTTACACTTAAAGCTCATCCAAGCAAAGAGAAGGGTGAGAAAAAACATAAGTTCATGAAGGATAAGAAGCGGATTCATAAGGCATTCTGGGCAGATTATGCATCTAACTCCTCTGAGACTGAAGCTGAAGAGGGGGAAACCAATTTGTGTCTGATGGCTGATGATCATCCTGGTCAGTTTGGCCAGGAAGAGGTATGTGAGCTTACTTACAATTAATTATTTGAAATATATGAAATAATTCATGCATCGTATAGGAAGCTCAAGAAAACTCATGCTAGCCTGAAACTAGAATTTCTGAATTTACAAATAGAGCATGATTTTTTAGTTAAAGATCATTCCACACTTGACAGCAATCACATGTCTTTACTTGATGAGTTTGATGAATTGAACAAAAAAAATTCTGATTTTGTTACTAATCATGATTCATTAAAAATCTCGCATGTTGATTTAGAAAGAGCTTTTAAAGAATTAGACAATCTGGCATGTGAAGTGGAGAGTAGCAATGGTGCATTGAAATTTGAAATTACAAGTCTTAAAAAGGAGAACGAATTTTTGAAAGTTAAAATCAGTGCTTTGAGAAAAATGAAACACCTCCTACTTTTGCACAATTTTATGCACCTCCACCTTTTGAAGAATCTGTTTCAAAATCATCAAAGCATGTTTCATACAAACCTAGGAAGAGGCACTATCACCCACGTAGATTAGTTAACCCTTTTTCTGGTGTAAGATGTTTTTTATGTGGCATGTTAGGACACATTTCCCACACATGCACTGTTCATCGTAGTACATATTAGGTGTGGAGGCCCAATTGCCTGTTTCACAGCACAGCACGCATACATTGCATTATTCTTTTCATAAGAAGGAACCCAAACCTATTTGGGTTCCTAAATCTGATATTTGATGATTTTGTAGGTGTGCTCTCACACAAGACCTCGTGAGAGCATGTAGTACCTGGACATTGGATGTTCAAGACACATGACTGGAGATATAAATCAGTTCATTTCACTGGAGGCTAGGGCTGGAGGTAAGGTTACACTTGAAGATAACACCACCAGGAGGGTGGTGGGTTCAGGTATAATTGGTGATTCAAAGAATTTTATGATTGACAGTGTTTTTCTTGTAGATGGACTGAAACACAACTTGCTGAGCATCAGTCAACTCTGTGACAAAGGATACAACATCAAATTCCTGCCCACTTGCTGCATTTTAAGCTTGAATGATAAAATTATTCTACAGGGACAAAGGATCAACAATGTCTACAAGCTGGATGTAAGTTACATTAAAGCTAAAAATTTAATTTGCTTAAAAACTACTGCTGATGAGTCTTAGTTGTGGCATAAGAGATTGTGTCATGCCAGTATGAAAACCCTTAGGAGAGTCACCCAAAAGGACTTAGTTAGAGGTGTCCCTAAGCTTAAGTTCACTAAGGACCACCTGTGTAATGCCTATCAATTAGGGAAGCAAGTCCAGTCCTCCTTTCACTTTGTTAAGGATATAAGCACCTCTAGACCTTTAGAAGTCCTTCACATAGATCTCTTTGGACCCAATAGCACTGCCAGCTTAGGGGGGAAAGTCTATGATTTTGTGATTGTTGATGATTACTCGAGGTTCACTTAGATTAAATTCCTGTCACATAAATCTGAGTCATTTGATGAATTTAAGTCCTTCTCTACTTGGATTTAGAGGAAGTTAGGTTGTGAGATCTTGACTATTCATAGTGATCATGGTGGAGAGTTTGAAAATATGAAGTTTGGAAGTTTTTATGAGGAGCAAGGGATGAGTCACAATTTTTTAGCTCCTAGGACCCCTCAGCAGAACGGGGTAGCTGAAAGGAAGAACAAGACCTTAGTGGAAGCCGCTAGAGTCATGCTTGCTGAGTATTCACTTCCAAAATACTTTTAGGCTGAAGCGGTGAATAATGCCTGTTATGTGTTGAGTAGGTGAATGTTGATCAAATCTGAATAAGACACCTTATGAGATCATTAAGGATAGAACTCCAAACCTATCCCACCTCCATGTCTTTGGTTGTAAGATTTTCATTCTAAATAATGAGAAATCATCCTTAGGAAAATTTGACCCCAAATCTGGTGAAGGAGTGTTCTTAGGCTATTCTAGTGTGGGGAAATCCATTAGGGTGTTTAATAAGAGGACTTTGGTGGTGGAGGAGACAACTCATATGGTGTTTGATGAACCTGATCCTAAGGAGACTGGAGTTGAGGAAGAAGAAGATGGAGGAGGGATTACCCAAGGAGTTGCAAATGTAAATCTAGAAGAAAGGGTAAAACCTGAAAATACTTTGCCTAGAGATTGGAGATATGCTTCGAGTCATCCTAAAAAACTGATCTTAGGAGACCCTTCTGAAGATGTTAGAACTAAGCATGGACTTAGGAAGAAAGTAAATCATTCTGCCTTTATCTCAATGACTGAACCCACCAATATCAATTAAGCCCTTTCTGATGAGTTTTGGATCTTAGCTATGCAAGAGGAATTGAATCAATTTGTAAGAAATGATGTTTGGGAGTTAGTAGAAAGAGCTAGGAATCAAAGTATAGTGGGAACCAAGTGAGTCTTTAAGAATAAGATGAATGATTCTGGTGTGGTAGTTAGGAATAAGGCAAGATTAGTGGCTAAGGGGTACAATCAAATTGAAGGGATTGATTTTGAGGAGACATTTGCCCCTGTAGCAAGATTGGAAGCCATTAGGGTGCTACTAGCCTTTGCCTGTTATAAGGAATTTAAGTTGTTTCAATAGACGTCAAGAGTGCCTTTTTAATTGGGGTAATAAAAGAGGATGTCCTTGTAGAGCAACCCCCAGGTTTTGAGAGTTCCCAATATCTAAATCATGTTTACAAATTAAAAAAGGCCTTATATTGATTGAAACAGGCACCCAAAGCTTGGTATGAGAGGCTTAGCACATTCCTACTAGAAAGAGAGTTTGTTAAGGGGAGCGTAGACACCACCCTTTTTCTTAGGAAAGGTAGGAGATGATCTACGTATTGTCTAGATTTATGTTGAAGATATACTTTTTGAATCTTCTGATAAAAATTTATGTGATGATTTTTCTAAGATAATAAGTAAGAAGTTTGAGATGAGTATGATGGGATAATTATCCTATTTTTTAGGGTTTAGCATTAGGCAAATATATAATGGAACCTTTTTGAATCAATCAAAATATACTAAGGACATGTTAAAGAAAAATGAAATGGACAAAGCCAAGCCAATCAATACTCCAATGAGTTCCACTGTTTAGTTAGATAAGGATTTAAATGAAAAATCTATTGATCAGAAGAAGTTTAGGCGAATAATTGGATCACTGCTTTACCTGACTGCTGGCCGACCTGATATCATGTTTAGTATTTGTCTTTGTGCTAGGTTTCAGGCTGATCCTAAAGAGTCCCACCTGAGTGCTGTTAAGAGAATTCTTAGATATCTTTTAGGGACACCAAATCTAGGAATCTGGTACCCCAGGCACAGCACCTCTTTTAAGATTATTGGATATTCTGATTCTGACTTTACAGGATGTAGGGTGGATAGCAAGAGCACTTCTGGAACTTATCAATTCATAGGATAGTCTTTAGTCTCCTGGTCTAGTAGAAAATAGAACTCAATTGCACTTTCCACTGCTGAAGCTGAGTACATTGCCTTAGGAAGTTGTGTGGCCCAAGTTCTTTGGTTGAACCAACAAGTCTTGGATTTGGGTTTACCTGTAGGCACAATTTCTATTCTATGTGATAATACTAGTACCATATATATTTCTAAGAATCCAATCCAATATTCTAGAATCAAACATATTGATATAAGGCATCACTTCATTAGGGACCATGTTACGAAAAGGGACATTGAGCTACATTATGTAGCAACTGAAAATCAGCTGGCTAACATATTTACTAAACCACTGGCCTTTGACTCATTCAGCATTTTGAGGACCAGATTAGGAGTGATTGATATAAATGCTTGATTCTGAAGAATACTAATTATTGATTTATCTGTTCTTCATTCTGTTTCTGTTAGTTAGCTGTTTGATTTGATTATCTACTTTCTGTTATTTTTATTTTTCTGCTGATTTCTATTTTAGCCTAGGTGTCAGTTTGACTTGAGTATTTATTTTGATGTGATTTTCTACCTATTTTTATTTACTGGTTCATCTCTTTGGTTTACTGTTTTATCTCTTTCAAAATCAAATCACTGCTCACTACTGCTAAAAAATGGGATTTCTGACTGAGAGTTTTTCCTTGTTTTTATTTGGAAGCTGGTAAGCAGTGATTGATTCCACTTGATCTGTTAAAGGGAGGAAACATTGAAGATTATTTCTCTTCCTCTAACTTCTTTTCTGGAGTATTATTTCTTTTGAATAAAAATCTTCTTCAAAATTAAAATATTAGTTTTTGAAATAAAGATTTATTTTATCTTCCTACAGTAATCTACCTTATATGAATAGTGTTTTCAAAGTCTTGAGTCATTATTATGATTTTTTAAACCAAGTGATTGCACTTATCATACGATGTATGATTTTTGTTTTGTGAATTACTCTTTCTTATTGTAGAGAGTAAGCTTTGGCGTCTCTTATGTCTGAAAGGTAATTTTACAGCTGAGATCTTTTAATAATTTTGAGAGGGAGAAAGCAAACAAAAAATGCGCAGTGCGCCAAATAAATTAAAAAAGAGGTACAAAATGAGCCCAAAGCTGAAAAGATATGAAATGTCGTCAAACTAAAAGATACATAATATGTAAATATCGTCAAACTAAAAGATACATAATGTGTATCAAAAATCAAAAGATACGCAAAGTGCCAAACAAATTGAAAAAGAGGCACAAAATGAGCCCAAATCAAGCTTTCTTCCCTTTCAGATCGTTAAATGTCTTAGAAAAATCCGTGCGCCACTTAATATTTTTAAAAGCTTGAGTTTGAAAATTCTGATTTTTGATTTTTTACTTTGTAACACTATTATATCAGATATTTTTCCGGAACGAGGCTTGAAAGGATCTCTTTTCGAATCTAATTTCTTACATCATCCTAGACGATATGATCCATATCTTCCTGATCTGATTGAACGACTGAGAATGTGCTAATTATTGTTCATCATCCTGGATGATCACCACATCATCCCTGACGATCCACGTGTCAGTAGCTGAACGATTCAAATTCGGCCCGTCCGACACATTTATTGCATATCATCCTGGATGATCCACCTAATTATCCTGGATGATACTTTTCGTCAACGGTCATCCGGCTTGACTCCTCAGGATGATCGGCTGTGTCTAATCATCCTAAACAATCCGACCATCTTTTTGACCTATCATCCTGGCCGTCATAAATTCTCATATCATCCTGGACGATCCTGCGATCGTACGGGATGATCCGACCAATTTCTATTTAAACAGCCAATTTCTTCAATTTTTTCCACACATCTCCTTCCATTCTCCCTCACTTGTGCTTTCTAATGGCTAGTGGGAAGCGTTCTAGGCAAAAGGGTGCGAGTACCTCACGGGAAATGTCGATCCCTGCTTTCCCAATGCAGCCGATCAGGCTGCCTTTGAGCGATATCTTGAGGTGGGGTTCACACAGTCAAAAATTGTAAACCCCCACACCCTTACCTATCTTGCCCTCAATCTTTTTGCACACACCTCCCTCACTTTCATCCTCACCCTCACCTTCCCATTTAGCACTGAACTTCTCTGAGTCTCCTTCGCCAATCTTCGCATCTGTGCTGACTATTCCACCCTCCGCTCCTCTGTGAATCAACGTCCAGTAGAACTCACAGCCCAGGACTTTCATAATATCCTTTAGCTCTCTAAGATTGACGACAAAATCCACACCCTTATTTCTAATCCTGACTATGATTGGAGTGTCACCAATCACTTTCTTAGAAATATAAATGCACCCTACCACGATAATGCTTGCACTTCCCTCCTTAAGGATGCCCGGACCATTCAGCATGTCCTTCGTTCCTCTGTCATCCCAAAGGCTGGGGATCGAATTCACATCACCCCATTACTGTCTCTGACCACCTATTACATCATGGCCCACCGGGACTTCAATGCCACTGACCTTCTTTTTAGATATATTGAACATCTAACCACCATTAGGGATCCGGGCCATAGACGTCGTCTCAATCTAGCTTTAGGACATATCATTGCATATGCCTTGGAGACCAAAAATGACCTGCAGTATCCAGTCCCTCCCAATATCCCTCCTTCCTACTTCACCAATAATTCACTCCATGTACTCCACAGTACCTGACTATATTCGAAGCCCTCCCCGGATATTAAGGAGGAAGAGGAAGAAGATGTTCCCGTTCCTGCTGCACCTGATGCACCTGCTCCCCTTCGCATTGCTTCCCCGTTCGATCATTTGGTGCAGCGGTTCGACCAGTGGGAGGCCCGATTATATTCTTATGTTGCTTCCCAGGAGCAGTAGCACGCTGAGGATCTGCAGCGCTTTACTACCTATGCTGCTCAGCAGTAACAGTAGCACGATATTGCCTAGATTGGAGCACACTTCACCGCCATTTACAGTTACTTTACACCACCACATCCACCTCCTCCTTCTGATCTGGATCCGCCTCCATTTTAGTTTTGTGTGTTGTGCTATTTTTCTGTTTATACTATTGTTTTTGTTCCTCCTCCTTTTTATGATGTTAAAAGGGGGAGTCAGTGGTAGTAGTTTTTGTTTTATGCATTGATCTTGTCTTGTGTTAGTTACTTCATTTGTAGTTATTTTTCTGTACTGTTTTAATTGTTCAATGAAATTTAGAAAGAAATTTATTTTTTGATGTGTGTTGGTTAACTCCTAGTTCTTTTATTTTAAACTACTGCACTAATGTTTGCCATCATCAAAAAGGGGGAGATTGTTGCAAATCTAGCTTTGATGATGACAAATATGTTTGTATTCTATTTTGCTTAGCCAATCCATTTCAAGTACAAAAGATCTAAAGCAACTTAAGCCAACTCAAGATCGGGTCCAAGTGTGTCTAAATGTAAAATTTTTCCATTTCTTGAGTCAATTATAATGTAACTGATCCCTTAGCTAAGTAACCTTACACACACACTCGGGGGAGAGCTTGAGTGAATTAGAGTTTTTATTTAATTTTTTATTCAGATCGTCCTGGACGATATTCACATCATCCTGGATGATCAAGTAAAAACAAAAATCTTAATTAGAGCGACCAAGTTAACTCTGTCCGATTAAGCCGATCGTCTTGGATAATCCATACATCGTACGGGACGATAGGCTCAAATCAGAAATTCTCAGCTGCCAGACCAAGTAAGGCAAGTTTTAATTTTAGAGATTTGATCTGATCGTCTCGAACGATACGTGTATCATCCGTGACGATCCAGTACAATCATGCCTAAATTAGTCTGGTAATTAAGAAAAGTAATTAATATTTAATTGATACGATCATATCATCCGGGACGATCGCAAGATCATCCGGGATGATCATGATCGTCTAGTGTGTTTCAGCTGTACGTCCAGAGCGGTGATCAGGATGATTTTGGCACTTTTTGAACTAATCATACGAGACGATATCCGTATCGTCCTGGACTATCAAGTCATTTTTAGGTCATCCAGCACAAGTTTCTCTGGACGACCAGAGCGGTCTTCTAGACGAAATTCCTGAATTTACACTAATTGTCCCGGACGATCGCAGAATTGTACGGGACGATCTGAATAATTTTTTTCACTGATCATCTAGAAGAGCCAGATTGTCCAGGCTGAAATAGCTGATTTTGAACTGATCATACAGGACGATCTATCAATCATCCTGGATGATCTTGGCCGACCAGTTGAGATTTAGGGCAAATTTTGAGCCCTTCTATAAAAGATCTTTTTCTTCCAATAAGAAAAATCTTTTGCCACTTTCCTTTACAGAGAAATGCTAGAGAGAGAGAGTTTGGGAGAGAGATAGGATCTTGTGAGGAGGAGTTTGTGAGGGATTCATGAAGGTTTCTCCAAGCAAGGATCAGAGTCGTCTTCTCCGTTCATCGTCTCTCATCTTGTTGGTGTTCTTTGTGAGAGGAACACTCGCAAGAAGATCTAGGTTCTCTGCCCGCTTCAGGAGGAAGTGAAAGGAGATTAGGTTCTCTGCCTGCTTCAGGAGGAAGCGAAAGGAGTCCGAGGTTCTCTGCCTGCTTCAGGAGGAAGCGAAAGGAGGTTAGGTTCTCTGCCTCACCGTGTCGGTGGAAAGGAGTTTTTTGTACAGGTTTCTCCGCCTTGTTGTGGGAGCAGAAGGAGAGTCACTTTGGTTTAGTATAATACCCGGAGGGGAGGCTCCGGGGAGTGTACATAGGTCAAGTTGACTGAACCACTATAAAAATTTGGTGTGATCTTTCTGATTACTTTCTGTACTTTAGTTTTTTGTGATTATATACTTGGGTGAAATCTATGGTTGACCTTTTCGTTTAAGTGTTTACTTATTTCCGCTGCAAATCATCGACAAGACTTTTACTGTTGTTCTCAAATTTTTAAATAACCAATTCACCCCCCCCCTCTTGGTCAGCCTCGGGACTAGTTCATCAGGGCTTAACATCCCTATCGAACTTTCACATTGTTCGTCACCGAGGAATCGAGATTGACCCCAATAAGATTAAAGTGATCATTGAGATGCCGCCTCCCAGAAACCTCCGTCAACTTTGTTCTTTATAAGGGCCGTTGGCTTTCATTCGACTATTCATATCTAATTTGTCGGGTAGGTGCCAGCTATTTTCCAAGTTGATGAAGAAAGATGTCCGCTTTAAATGGGATACAGAATGCCATGAATCATTTGAAAGTATCAAAAGATACTTGTTGAATCCACCCATTCTCACAGCGAAAATTCTGGGGAAGCCTCTCATACTATATACGGCAACACTAGAAGAGTCCCTTAGAGTATTATTGGCTCAACACAATGAAGAAGGAAAAGAGAATGCACTCTACTACATCATTTGGAGATTGATCGGAGTAGAAGTATGTTATTCTCCCATTGAGAAACACTGTCTGGCGTTGATTTTTGTAGTCCAGAAACTTTGCCACTATATACTCTCCCACAAAATTACCATGATATCAAAGATCGATCCGCTGAAGTTCTTGATGACAAAACCAGTATTTACAGGTCGTTTAGCAAGGTGGGCAGTGATATTACTATAATTTAATATCATGTACACACCATAGAAAGTGGTAAAGGGATAAGCTTTGGCATATTTCCTCGCCGTACATCCAATCCCAGCAGACTCTCCCCTCATTGATGATTTACCTGATGAACAAATCATGCAGGTCGAGGAAGAGGAGAAGCTACAATTTTGGGAGAAGTATTTTGATGGAGCATCATCAATCAAATCTCCCAGACCCCTAAATCTCACAAAGGCCCAAGCTGGCAATGATCTCATCTTTATAGAACCCGATGGAGGTATCATGAGATTCTCGTTCAGTCTAACTGAACCTCAGACCAACAACGAAGCTGAATATGAAGCTCTAATAGTAGGAGTGGAGATTATGATTGGTGTCTAAATCATAAATCTCCAAATCTTTGGTGATTCTCAACTATGATAAATCAAGTTCTGGACATTTACAAGATTTGCAAACTTCAATTGGCCCACTACCACCGACGAACTCCCGAGCTCCTAAAGTAAGTGCCAAATGTTAGGATAGCTTGAGTTCCACGAGGACAGAATGCAAAAGCAGATTGTCTAACCAAATTGGCCAAGGAGCTTGTAAATGAAGACAAGAAGCCACCCATATTCATTGCGGTTAAAAATCTTCGGGACTTAGAGCCAGCGATCTTATAATTCCCGCAGGCAGTGGGACTATTAGATTCAAGCCAGCTGAATACAACCCCATTTGATCCTCAGTCAGGTCCCAGAATACACCCAATAGATCACTAATGGAAATCAACCAGGAGAATGCCAAGTAGTAAAGAGACGAAGAACCAGTAGATGCTTAGAGTCGTGGTTACATTGCTTAGATATTGAAGCCGAAGATGATTGGAGGCAACCATTTGTCGACAACTTCAAAGAAAGTAAACTCCCGACAGATAAATCTCTAACTACATAAATCCAAAAAAGAGCATTATGATATGAGTTTGTCAACAATATACTGTATTGATGATCCTTTGATTAAATATGGCTAAGGTGCCTAGGGACCAAGGAAGCTGATAAATTGATAGCAGAAGTTCACGAAGGACCCTGTGGAGCACCTCAGTCAGGTCCCAAGATGGCCTCTAAAATTAAGAAGATGGGTTATTACTGGCCTACGATGGTGAGAGACTGTATCGACCAAACTAAGAGGTTCCACGAGTGTCAGATTCATGGTGATATTATACATCAACTGCCAAATCAACTGCACCCAACAGTAGCATCTTGGCCATTCGAATGCTGGGGCACAGACATAATCGGGCCAATAGATCCGTCGTCATCAGCAGGGCATTACTTTATACTGGTAGCCACAGATTACTTCTCTAAGTGGGCAGAAGCGGCTCCATTCAGGGAAGTCACGTCTGAGCATGTGATTAACTTCTTGACCCATAATATTATCTACAGATTTGGTGTACCACGTTGCATGATCTTAGATAATGGCACAACATTTAAAAGTACAAAAATTTATAAGTTTATCGAATGACACAAAATTGATTGGTGGTATTCATCAATATACAATCTAAGAGAAAATGGTCTAGCGGAAGCCTTCAATAAGACACTGGTGAAATTGTTGAATAAAATTCTTACCAAGAATAAAAGAGAGAGGCATATGAAGATGGCAGAAGCGTTTTGGGCATATCATACAACCTACAAAACACCAACCAAAGCTACTCCTTACTCATTGGTATTCGGAGCTGAAGCAGTGTTGCCACTAGAGATTTAACTACCGTCACTTCGAGTAGTGCTTCAACATGATCTAACTCAAGAGCAGAGTGCACGCCTAAAAATGAAAGAGCTTGATGCACTCGATGAAGTTAGACTGTAATCCCAATAAAACCTAGAAATTTACCGAGGAAGAATGACGAAATCATTTGATCGGATGGTGCGTCCTCGGGCATTTCAAGAAGGGGAACTGGTCCTGCTGCTGAGAAGTCCAATCATCCCTCACCAAAAAATTGGTGGTAAGTTCGTATCTAATTGGGAAGGCCCCTTCATCATCAAGAAGGTACACCAAGGAGGAGCCTATCAACTCATTGGCCTACACAATCAGAGGCCCATGCCGCCGATCAATGGTTGACACCTGAAGAAGTATCATGCATAAAATTACTCGAAGAAATGTTATGTTTAATGTACTATGTATTTCATGCATATTTATTAACATATATACTCTCTATTTTGAAATTCTCTTGTATTATAAGAATGCATTTCAAAATCTCCCTGTATGATAGGGGCATTTTAAATATTTATTTAGGTTGATATCATGCTACGTGCTGAGGCCCCCAAATAAATATTTTAAATCACAAAATTTTAAATTTATTCTATTCTGAAATGTCCCTGCGAGACAGGGGGCATTTTAAATATTTATTCGGGTCGACATCTCGCTGCATGCCGAGATCCCCGAATAAATATTTAAAATCATCAATACAGATATATTCTTTTATGCTGAAAGATACAATGATATCTTTTTCAAAGTATGTGCAGGTGATATTCCAAAAGTTTGGGACACCACCTTCTCCAACGTACCAAGGTTTGAAAGTCAAGAAAGAGACTTTTGTGATTACACACCCCAGCAAATTAAGTCAAAAAAGCTTAGAGTCTTTCAACAGCCTGAAGCTTAAGGTCCGAGTGGGTTTAAGAGGTCAGATCTAACAAGCCCAAATATGGCTAGATCGCTGGCAGTTTTGTCTACTCAACACGCCATAAGAAAGGCCATAGTAGTGGAACCCCCACTTTATCAACCCGATAGTAGGGACTGTAAGAAGTACGAAGGCTAACTTGACTCGATAAGTTAAAGTGATCGTAGTCTACCGAATTCTCCTAATTGACTGGAGAATCAAAGTTTTAGAGGGAATGAGGAATCTTGAGCAACTACTGAATGTGCATAGGCTCCAAATCTTCAACCACGAAGGAGAACTCTAAATCTACCAACTTCAGTAAAATTAGCATTGGGAACCGCATTTCCCATATCTCAAGTCTGAAGCCTAAATGGGTGTAAATGGTCAGATCCAACAAGCTCAAATATGGCCGGATCCTAGGTAGCTCCATCAACTCAACAAGCCATAAGAAAGGCCGTAGTAGAGGAACCCCATCTCAGCAACCAGAGGATGAAGAGCTATCAAATCCCTGCTCCCCCCCGATCTGATGAACTCAAGTGACTCAGATTAAAGTCTCCTCAACTGGTTAAGGATTAGGATACTACCTAAATTTGGTACTATCAATTGAATCCACAACCTACAAATCCTTCAATAAATCCATAAAGCACAAAGCGAGGATCGAAGGAACTTTTCTTCAACAAGTCCACTAAAGCACAAAGCAAAGGACTAGCGATATTATCCCAGAGTTCATGAAAAGCTTAGAGCTGAACTAAGAGGATTTCATCATCAACAAAGTCCATTATGTACAAAGCTCTGGACTGATGACTTTTCATCATAGACCTAATATGAACCTAAAAGGTTTAGGTCACCGGCATATACTCCTTCATCAAGCCCGCCAAAGCAAGAAGCATAGGGCCGAAGGTATAAAAATCACTTGACAAGCCGATAAAGATAAATCAGGTAATTCTCCATCAATGTCCATCGCACAAAGCACAGGACAGAAGGAACCAAAATCTCAGGAAAGCTAAAGCTATGAAAAGAAGTATCTTGAAATGATATCTACAAATGTCCCTAAAGACTGGGGGCATTTTAAATATTTATCTGGGTTGACATCACGCCATGTGCTGAATCCCCAAATAAATATTTAAAATTTCTTGCCAAAATGCAGCCAAAGGAGGGAAGGAAAAAAGACTCTTCGTAAATTGAATGTGTTATCAGTGGAAAGTACAATTTGAGCAAAATACAATCAGTACAAGAGACAGCAACGTCCCACTAACTGATGAATCTACAAAATTTAGATAAATCTCAAACAATATCAATAAAATCCACATAAATATTACATCTAGACATGGCTGTGGTAAAGTAAGATGTTGAGCAGTTACAAAAGTGCTAGAGACCAAGATAATAGTGGTGCCAAAAGAAGAGCACATGGAGTGGCAATGTTATCAACTGACATTGATCTATAAAGAGCATCTAAAGATCTATGAAGACATCAAGATAGACTCTTGGAGATCTACAGAATGGAAATCTTAGTGTGACATCCAAGGAAACTTTTGGAGATCCACTAAATGAAAAACTCTGTGTAACATCTAGAGAAAATATCTGGGGATCCACAAGGTCAATCATCATACAATAAACATGGTTCACTTTGGACATAAACCACATTTGTTTGGGGGCATTTGTTGACCTCCATGATGCATCCAAAAAAATATATAATAAAAAAGGGGCTTGCTCGATCATTACCTGCCCAAAATCCTGCAAGAAATTGCCGCATCCATAGTGCCAATACCCTGTTTAAACAGTGCCAAATGGTCATGTTGCCTACGTGTGGAGATCTCCTTGATCGTGCCTTCAGTTGAGTTGTTAAATACGACACCAAACGAAGCCTCTTATTCACTCTTTCATGACACCCACACACCCGAAATCCCAAAACCATTCGCAAGCTCTTCGACCTCTTCTCCCACACAAACAAACCGAACTCTTCCTCTGCTTAGCTTCTTTCACGCGAGAACCCCCAAGCTCCAACTCCTCTTTCCATTGGCTACTTTCTTATAATCCACCGAACTCCTCCTCCCGTCAGCCTCTACTCCTGCAACCAAACCCCTAACCCGACTCCAGGCCGATGCCGTCTCTCTGCTCCCATCCTCCGCCTCTTCTGAACCCCACCTGACCCCCTTTCTTCTCTGGTCCACACACAGAAAGAGAGAGAGAGAGAGAGAGAGAGAGAGAGAGGGAGGGAACCTTCTCTTACCTAACCAAGAGCTGCACAAAATTGTATCTCCTCTGCATTGTCAGACTGACCCCCTGCTCTTCAGTCCGCCTCCCTCAATCCTGACCGCTAACGAACCTCCCTATCCTCTAAAAAAAATTGAAGACTTCTGCTCTCCTCTCTGTCGTAAGTAAGACCCAGCCCTAGCCAAACTCATGTATATGGATGGCCACTGTAGAACTTTATACGGCTCTTAACCGAGTCTTATCCTTCTCTGCTTTAGCCGCATATCTCTACCTTGTCTAAAGCCCTAATCTCACATCCAAACCGACTCGTTTCCTCTCTATTAGGTTCACAAGGCCAATAAGAAGGTATTAAGTTGATCCTACTATAATGCTGTCTTAATTATTAATAATGTTATTAATAGTAATCCTATTATAATTAATAAGATTATTATCATTATTATGTTATTGTCAGTAAGTTAATAATTTATTATTATTATTATTATTATTATTATTATTATTATTATAAGTATAATTATTATAATTATAATTATAATAATTTCATGTTATTTTATTTTTCAGTTACTATCAATGATTTATCATTATTATTTTTATTTTAAAAAAAATTATATATATATGTGTGTGGTTGTGAGAGGAAAATTAAAAAAAATGAGAAAAGAGTTCAAAAGAAAAAGAAAAAGAGTTTCAACAAAAAAGAGGAAAAAAAGGGGAGGAGGTTCGAACAAAAGGGGAGAAGTTTCAAAAAAAGGAAGAAAGGGGAGAGGGGGATCCTACTTGTTTATTTCATTAAAATCCCGCATTCGATGTTTGTGTCGAGCCGGCAAACCGCCTATACACACTTTCCAAAATGTGGTGGGAAGGGAACCCAGTGCAAAACCTATGGCGAGGCAGGTAGGCCTTATACACGCTTTTCTTAGCATGGTGGGGACAATCTTAAGTACCCGTATGCTGCTCTGTACCTACAGGGAGACAACTGCTTTGCTTTTGAAATAGGTACATTTGAAGACCCATACACGCTTTCTTAAGCATCGTGGGGGGACGAAGAAAATACGATCGGGGTGTCCGAGGACACATACCATACATGCTTTTCTTAGCATGGTGGGAAGGCCCAATTTCTCATAGTTTCCCCTAAATGGGGGAGACGCCGGGAGGATGCCAAAATTCAGAGCAAATACGAGGGACTACACTTGGCTTGAATTGAACTCAAAAGGACAATAGGAGACTGTATTTAGATTGAATTTGGACATCAAATGAACTAAATGAAATTTGAATTCAGACTTGATTATAAGGACTTAACTAGAACTCAAGTGAACTAAATCCAAACTTGAACAAAATGTATTAAGAACTTGGAATTCAATGTAATAATAAGGACTTGATTTTGGACAATAGAGAACATGAGCTTGAACTTAAACATCATGTGAACTTAAGTGAATTTGAATTTGAGCCAAATGACATTGAACTGGACATACAGATTGGATTATAGGGAACTTGAACTGAGCTACAGGAAACATTACCCTAAATATTAAAATGCACAGTAATAATCAAAATACAAAAGATAAGTGATGAATTTGATTATTCAAACAAACATCAAAACAGTAGCAGGGGACTCGTGGTGGAGAACTTTCAGATGTTACTGACTTAGAAGCGGCGTCATCAAATTACAAAATGTATATTTACTTCCTACATGTACTTGCGCAAGCAACAGTCCTCCTATGAATGGAAATGACGATGATATCAATCGACAAAAAGACCTCGGTGCATACAAGCAATGAATAATTATCAATTCGCAGCATCTGAAAATTCACAAGCAAACAATAATCATCAAAACTTGTGAATGGTGAAGGTGGACATGATGTAAATGCAATAAACTCCTACAAAAGTTCCCATACTGTTAAGTACACTATACTTACACGGGCATCTCCTACTCGCATCAATGGAAGCTTCAATGCAAAATATAATCAACTTGCAAGTTGAAATGATGACTTTTACAAAGGATAGTAGAAGACCCCTTAGGCATATAATGACTCATATAAAGACAACAACTACTAAATGTAATGATGTCTTGTAGATGACATCAACAAGCTTATTGCTAGATGCACTGGATATAGTTTTCAAGGAATCTGTGAAATGATTATTGATATGCAAGCTGGTATCAATAACCTGTCATAAAGATAAACATCTGCGAGCAACTATAGAAAGTCCATCAAGCTATAGTGGCCTATCTATGAACAACAATGAGCGACATGCAACATATTTTAGGTTACCTTTGCAGTCAATGATGATAAGCGAGTGAATAAGTGTGTTGATCTCCCTACAATCAATGATAAATGATGCAATACTTGTGGATAACAATAGAGGGTATATCACAAGTATGGCGAATCCCCTGTGTACATAAGTATATACAACGCCTATGAGCAACTATGAGAGATATACTGTGCACAACAGTTCATTTACGAATGATGACGAATAATGTGCAACAGATATTAGATCCTCCTTGCTGTCAACAATCATTCAATAATCAAGTGCCTACATTGATTCTTTGACAATCAAATATCACACACAAATGAATGCATCAGCTTGCCTTCTAACAGCAAAGTCCCCTATAAACATACAAATGGGACATACAATAATTGCCAGGATGTTCATACAGTGAGTACATTAACATCCTACAAGAAGCATAAGAAGATCTACAATACATACAAATTTCGTATGAATACTGATATATGCACCATATGCCACATATGGGTAGATGCAGAAAGACTACAGTAAACGCAATATCGAATAGTTAATTTTAGTCTGTGAATATATCCACCTACCTACAGGCAGCAGTAGCGGATGTACCGTAATGATCAAGGGCCGTAGCAAAATACAAGAAGAATGCAGCAAATCCAAACAAATCTATAAGCTATTATAGCAGAAGAGGACCCATTGAACACCTGAGTGTGTCAACCACAAGCAAAATGCAGAATAACTACAGCAAATACAAATGCCAGTAGTTAATTCTTGAAGACTCGTATGCAAAGCAATGACCACGAACAAAAACATCATGTGAATGTAATTATCTTCAAATGATAAGTAGGAGATTCGTTAGTGCACTACAATCTACCTACGAAAAGTAAATAGTAGTGCACGATAGTCCACCTGTATGAACCAGCAAACAACTCAATCCATAGGCTGCTAGAAGACACCACCAGATCTGCAACACTCGTACAAGTAGACAAAAGGCATCTATGAGCTTCCAAATTGAATGTTGTATTCAAATGATAATTGCCCATGTAACTGATTAACCAAAATATTTTAAAATGCCCCGCACATGTACCTTAATCTGTATACACATAGGTACACAAAATGGGGTAAGTGCAATCATACAACCCACATCGACCCCGGTGAGCGTGTTGTGGGAACACACGTGATGTCTAGGGATGCTGTGCGGGTCAACAGATTTGAACCTGATCCTCCTAAGCAGGTAAATAGGAGTTGACAAGGCTCAACAAATGATTATAAAATACCCCCAAATACCTGTATGGGCCCCGACGAGCGTGTCGTAGGAACATACGTGACGTTTAGGGATGCTGCGCAGGTCAATTAATCTGAACCCGATCCTCCTAAGCAGATGAATAAGAGTTGATAAGGTTCAACAAATAATTATAAAATGCCCCCAAACACCCGCATGGGCCCCGGCGAGTGTGTTATTGGTATACATGTGACTTCTAGTAATGCTACGTGGGTTAATAAGTGAATTCCAATTTGAGCCCAATCCTTCTATGACGGTAGATAGGAGTCGACATGGCTTAAATCATAAAATAAGTAAACGATCATGAGATCGACCAAAATATTTATTTATAGTTCATATTAGGCCTTCAAGGCCTATAATCAAGAGAATTCACTTACAAAGGTATAAAGCCTACGAAACCCAATCCTTTGTCAACAGCTCGACAGAGTAGACAAGGTTCAATCCACAAATATAAATGACCCCTTTCTACCCCGATGATGGCCGTGTTGAATGCATATCTCAGCCGGAGGGGTTCATTCCAAATAATTCAAATGCCACCCAAATTCCCACACAATCCAAATTTACAAAAATCATCCAAAATCCCAAATATTTAAAATCAGAAATAATCTATCAAATCACCTAAAGCATAAAATCCATCCACTCTCCGTAACAGTTTGCCGAGGTGGATAAGTTAAAATTTACTTCAGCTCACCAAGAGCTAATGCCTGGTCGAGAATATCACTAAGATCCATTCTCAAACAATCCCCTGTTAGTAAGGATGTGGTACGTGTCCTTTAACCAGTAATTTTGCCACCAAATGGCACTGCAGGATAAACAGTTATGACTCGGGGCCCTCTGAACCGAGTGGTTTTGCTGCAAAATGGCACCACGTGATACCGGTTATGGCCAGAGCCAATACATTCCTTATTGACATTAAATCCTTGAGATATAAATCAATAGGATATGATCAATAGTGCACCAAGCCCTCTGTCAGCTAAGGTGGATTCGAGTTTGTCCCCTTAGACTAACATCCACCCGAGGTCTATAAGGTCCGGATCCTTCTGTCAGGTGACCATGATGGCTCAGGATGACAGAACCATGGGATCTTGATCGGGCCTATCATCCATTCCCCCACCATCTGCTTTAAGTGTAAGATGATGCAATTTTTGATTTTAAATATTAAATCTCCAAATCTTCCAATCTTCTAAATTCTCAAATTCTCCAAATTTCAAATGTCCATTGCTACTACTATATGCTAGATAACACATATCTCTACATATCTGATTGACGACTAGCCTTAATCAAAAGTTCTCTCTCGTTATCGGGAGGGGTAATTAACTATAGGGGCTTGCGCCTATAGGAAACCAGAACTCAAATTATAAAGTCCTCATAAAATAAGGGCAAAATCTCTGGGTAGTGTCTTATCTACAAACTCATATGCCTTCCAAAATTTACCCCGGAACTTAATTTGTTAAAACTCCCCCCGAAGAAAGCAAAGCGGGCGGAGGCCGGGGCCGAATTTTTGGAGCCCACACTTATGATCTCAAATAAAATATAGAATGATAGAAATGTGGAAAACTAATGGGGTGGGAAGAAGTGACCACTCGAAAAAAGTGCCAAAGCTCGGATATGCAAAGTTAGCCAGCACCACTAACCTTTAACAACAGTAAATAATGTTAAAATCCATGATGGCACTCTTCACTA
The DNA here is from genome assembly GCA_019925795.1 of Dendrobium chrysotoxum. Lineage (NCBI taxonomy): Eukaryota > Viridiplantae > Streptophyta > Magnoliopsida > Asparagales > Orchidaceae > Dendrobium > Dendrobium chrysotoxum. Next base: position 24,684,561 of record CM034298.1, on the reverse strand, counting down.
GATGAAGCTAAGCATAACAGTAAAAAACTTGACCTACCTAAAAAAGAAAAAAGGTACCAGAGATCCAACCAGTCTTACTAATAGAAATGGCATAAAGAGGGCAAAATGAAATGAACAAATAACCAACAACAGGAAACAGACAAAGAAAAATCAGCCACCAGCAGATAAAAACCATAGAACAAAATAATAACTAAATTATAAACTAAAGAGGCAGCATACGTAGATAAGGAATAGCCAAAATTAAGAGAAAAGGAGTCAAGACCAACATAAAATAGCAGTTCCCAAGAGAAGAGCAACACCAAAAGCATATGAAGCCAAATATACTACACAACTGAAGAAAGCGAACACAAGGAAATGAGAAGCAGGATGAAATGAAGCAAAAAAAAAATAGAGAAACAAAAGCCGAGCAAAGAAAGAGAAGAATAACCATCCAAAATAGAGATAAAAAATAAAGAAATTAAATTCTTTGCAAATAAGGCATACCCAACATATCCATCTTGATGAATCTGCTGATAATCCCAAGGTTGGAATTTTTGTTAAACTAAGTGCAGTCAAAGGAATTAGCACCCATTTTAGCAAGCCAATCTACACAAGCATTACCTTCATGACAGATATGAGCAATTCTAAAATTAATGTTGTTCAATAAATTAATAATCTTGTTAAATAGAGAGAATAAGGAGAATCTGCATAGGATATTTATTGATTTAGAGAAAGCATATGATAATATTCCAAGAGAAGTTCTATGGAGAGTTCTTGAAAAAAAAGGAGTTAATAACGCTTATATTCAAATCCTTAAAGATATATATACATGAGCTATTACTTGCGTTCAAACACAAGGTGGTTTGACCAAGTATTTTCCTATTTCGGTTGGTTTACATCAAGGATCATCCTTAAGCCCATATCTTTTATTCTAGTCATAGATGTTCTCACTAGACATTTGTAAGAGGATATACCTTGGTGTATGCCTTTTGCTAATGATATTCTTCTTGTTGATAAGACTATAGAGGGAGTTGAAGGTAAACTTGAATTATGGAGGTCAACCTTAGAGTCTAAAGGTTTTTGCTTGAGTAGATCTAAAACGGAATATATGGAGTGTAATTTTAGTAGTAATAGACCTAGTGAGGAGATTGTGACTTTGGGCTATCAAGTTATTAATAAGAGTACACATTTTAGATATCTTGGATCTATTGTTCAGAGTGATGGTGAAATAGATGGGGATATTATTAGTAGAATTCAAGTTGGATGGTTGAAGTAGAGGAATGCATCGGGCTTATTATGTGATAGAAAAGTCCCCCTCAAACTTAAGGGAACTTTCTATAAGATGGTGGTGAGACCTGTAATGCTTTATGGTGCCGAACTTTGGCCATTAAAAGAGAAGCATAATATTAAGTTAAGTGTTGTAGAGATGAGGATGCTCAGGTGGATGAGTGGCTTTACCCTTAGAGATATGATACAAAATGAGCATATACATTAAAAGGTTGGAGTAGCTCCAGTGGAAGATAAGATTAGAGAGAGCCGCCTTAGATGGTTTCGTCACATAAAAGGATGGCCTTCTGATAAACTGGTTAGCAAAGTAGAGGTATTAGAATTGACTTATATTAAGAAAGGTAGAGGTAGACCTAAAATGACTTGGTTAGAAAATATTAGAAATGATCTTTCTTTATTAGATTTAAATGAGAATTTGACTTTTAACAGGACACAATGGAGAAAAAGGATTCATGTAGCTGACCCCACGTAGTGGGACAAAGGCTTGATGATATTGTTGTTGTTGTTGTTGTTGTTAAATAGATAGAACAAACTAGTCTTATGGCAATGGCAAGAAGTAACATAACAAACCAGCATTCAAAAATCTGATTCAATCCAAATATTGGAAAAATTATAATCAGCAGGAAGAAGTAAACAATTCTAGGGAGAATATATTTCAGCACATAAGGCATTACCAGAAGAGAAGTTTAAGGCAAAACCAGCCATAAAGAAACCTAGGTGGCCTCTGAACAGGCCACCATAATCCACATACCACAATTATTAACAATACCAACAATATTAAGCTTAATCTCATGTGCACGAGGCTTCATCTATAAAATACAGATGGACCTTTTAGAACTAAAATGAATGGGGTAAGAAATGTTAAAATAAGAAATCCAATGGCACTTACCAACAAAATGCTTATGATTCAAAATACTAGTAGTGAAGAGATGTTGGATGTTGGTTTTAAGGCAGTTAATCACCATCAGATGATTCGTATTGATGTTGTTATGATTGATGTTATTTCTTTCCAACCAAATAAACCAAAAGACGAGCATAAGAATAGCAGTAGCAATATGCCTTTAGAACAGTTATTAAACCAAGTGATGAAAAGTGAGGATAGTAACATTATTACAAATACCATGGAGGCCTAAGACTTTCTTCAGATCAAGCCACACCTTTCTAGAAATAGGACCATGGATTAAAACATGGAGTAAACTCTCAATTTGAGAACAACATTGGCATCTAGAGACTAAGCAAATGCCTTGCTTTTGAAGTCTACTATCAAAAGAGATGAAGCCTTCAATAACTTTCTAAGTAAGAATAAAAACATAAGGAGTGGAGTGATTCCAAATCTTCCCAAAAATATTGTTAGAGACTTTCTTGATTCTGAAATCATTCTACATTCTCTTAAAGTTGAACTCCCCATTGTGAGAAAGATTAAAAAGAGGAATAGCAGTATGAGAAATAGAAATAGGAATATCCTTAATAGTATTAACCACATTAGTTGGAAGAAAATCAAGCAACATTTCAATACACCAATTCCCATTTCTGATGAAGTTAGAAACCTTGAAGGAGGAGGTAAAAAGAGTATTGAAAATGGAATCAAGAGACCCATTTTCAATCTGGTCATCCTGCCAAAAATGGATATTACCATTTTAAATTCCACATTGAAGGGTAACTTCATTGAACCCTTTTTATCCTGCAAAGCCTCTACCAAATAAAAGATTGGCCTTTTTAAAATAGAATAGAGTAGGGTGAGTATTCTTCCAGTACTTAAAATTCATAAAGTTTGCCCATAATGAATCATTATATCTAAATTTCCACATCTTATAAGAAAAACTAGTCATCATATCAGCAATAGATTTACAACCCATACCCCCTTCCTTGTAAATGCTAGTACAAGCATTCCAATTAGACCAATGAATTTTTTTGTGATTCAAGGAAGAATCCCCAAAACAAATTATTAATAATTTTCTCAAGTCTATTATAAACCTCAAGAGTGGGGTTAATGACTTAAAGTAAATAGGCTTGGAGCATAAGACACTCTTGATAAGCAGAAATCTAGCTCCCATAGAGAGGAGCTTGAATTCTAATATAGAAAGCTTATTCTATATGGAAGAGAAAATTTTATCAAAAAGGAAATACTTTTTATGACCTTTATGAATCAGAGTACCCAAGTAAAAAATGGGAAGAGATTGTTTGACAAAACTAGTGATCCTACTAATATTATTACATTGAGTAGTCGACCCGCTATTACCAACAATGAAGTTGCTCTTGGAATTATTAAAAAATAAGGCACTTTCTTTCTCGAAAAGATTAAGGAAAAGCTTTATCTTTTTAATACTATTGGTGGAGCCATTACAAAAAATAATAATATCATCAGCAAAAGAAAGATGAGAGATATTAAGGCCACCAAATTCACAGTAACACGGGCTTTGATAATAACTAAAATAATGAGTTAAGCCTCTGGAGAGGAATTCAGCTACAACAATGAATAGATCAGGAGTGACAGGACTTGAATTATGAAAATTAGTATTAATAATACTTGTTAAATCTTATTTAAAATAGAATTGCTCTACTAATAACATGATTTCCCTTTGCATGAAGGTACAAATATTTATATTTTATGTAAATAATTTTTTTAAATGAACATTATTTAATTATATTATATATATATATATATATATATATATATATATATATATATATATATATATATATATATATATATATATATATATATATATATATTAATAAAATTTAAATTAAATGGTATAACCATACCAGTACCAGTGCATTGGATCCCATCAAAACTCTACAATTGAGCTTGCTTGGGTGAGAGTAGTACTAGGATGGATGACCTCCTGTGAAGTCCTCACGTTGCACCCTTTTTAACACTGCCATTGCTAGGTCCCAAGTCCTGGATGAGAAAAGTGGAAGGTTACATTCAGGTAGTCGACAGCCAGCATAAAACTTATCGAATAATCATGACATGAATCCTTTAATACATTATGTTAATGTTATGGTGTTCCCTGGAAGTAACATGATTTATGGCTTGAATATAATGATAAGTGTGCAAGGGTCACTGCACCAACTCCTAGGAGCAATGTTAAATAGGCAAGGGTTCCTACATCATGGATGGATGTCGATAAGAAAGCTAGTCCATGAAACTAAAATTAGGAAAGGATATCTGAATATAGGTACCCTTAGAGGTAAATTAATACAATTAATATATTATGATTCCTATGAAAATAAATATTCTATGGATTCAGGAAACTAAATGGGTCGAGGAGAAGGCTAAGGAGATTGATAGTTAAGGATTTAAACCATGGTATTCTGGTAAGAGTTGTACTACAAATGATAAATGTGTGATTATATATAAGAGTTTAAAGGATAATGTTATAAAAATTAATAGAATTAGATATAAAATTATAGGTTTAAAGATTATTATTGATGCTAAGATTATTAATATTATAAGTACTTATGCTTCTCTGGTAGGTTTGGATATGAAATTAAAAATGAAAATTTTAGAATGACTTAAAAGAATTAATACAAAAGATATCTCTTAAAGAAAAACATTTTTATTGGAGGGAATTTAAATGGACATGTTGGTAGAATGGTAGATGATTTTAAAAGCACTTTATGGTGGCTATGGTCTTGGAGTGACTAATGAAGGTGGTAAGACCATATTAGATTTTTCTTTAACTTATTATTTTATAATTACTAATACCTTATTTAAGAAAAGTAATGAGCATCTCATCACTTATAAGAATGGATATAGTAAAACTCATATTATTTTTTTTTGTAAGAAAAATAAATCATTTAGATTGCAAAGATAAAGTTATTCCAAGTGAAAGTTTATGTATCCAACATCGCTTATTTGTTCTGGACAAGATGAAGGAGTAAAAAATAAAAAATAAAGTAAAATGTTATTCTAGGATTATATGGGGTATTTAAAGAATATTAAAAAAAATATTTTTGAGAGTAAGATACTAGATCTTAAGATTTAGTCTTTAGATGAGGAAACTAATATTATTTGGGAAAAAGTAGCTAGTGATATTAAGAATATTACAAAAGATGTACTTAGAGTATCAAAATGAAAAGCTCCTAATAGTAAAAATAGTTTATGGTGGAATCAAAATATGTAAGAAAATATAAATGATAAGAAGATTGTTATAAAAATTTATTTAGATGTAAAAATTTTGATAATTGGGAAAGATATAAAGAGACCCATAAGGAGTCTAAGAAAGCAATATGTGGTGAAAAAACTTTAGATTTTAATGATTTATATAATAGATTAGATACTAAGGAGGGTAAAAGATATAACTATAAGCTAACAAAATATAGAGATAAGAGTAGTAAGGATTTAGTTCAAGTGAAGTGTATTAAGGATGAAGATTAAAAAGTTTTTTTATTAGGAGAGGATATTCAATAAAGGTGAATGAGATATTTTTATAAACTCTTCAATAAAGATTATGAGAATGTGATTGAATTTAGTGGCCTTAAAACCCTAAATGATAATAATGATTTTTATTTTTATCGGTGTATTAGTAAAGCTGAACTTAGAGAAACTTTAAAGAAAATGAACTGTGGACAAGCTATTGAACCTGTTGATATTCCAATAGAGGTGTGGAAATGCTTAGGAGATGAAGGAATTTACTAAAAATTTTAATATTATTTTGAAGACTAAAAAGATGCCATGCGAGTAGAGAATGAGTGTTTTGATTCCTATTTTTAAGAATAAAGGTGCCACACAAGATTGTGCAAATTATAGAGGAATTAAGTTAATGTGTCACACTTTAAAACTATTGGAGAGAGTTATTGAGCATTGGTTGAGATATGATACTAATGTTTCTCAAAATCAATTTGGATTCATGCTGGAAGGTCAACTATGGAAGATATACATTTATTGAGAGGTTTGGTGGAGAAGTATAGAGAGAATAAGGAGGATCTATATATGATATTTATTGATTTAGAGAAAGCATATGATAAAGTTCCAAGAGATATGCTATGGAGAGTTCTAGAAAACAAAGGGGTTAATAATGCATATATTCAAGTCATTAAGGATTTATATATAGGAGTTGTTACTTTTGTTCAAACATAAGGTGGTTTGATTAAGTATTTTCCTATTTCAGTTGGAATACATCAAGATCAGCCTTAAGCCCATATCTTTTTGCTTTACTCATGGATGTTCTCACTAGACATTTACAAGAGGTTGTACCCTGGAGTATGATTTTTGCTGATGATATTCTTCTTGTTGATAAGACTAGAGAGGGAGTTGAAGGTAAACTTGAATTATGGAGGTCAACCTTAGAGTCTAAAGACTTTTATTTAAGTAGATCTAAAACTAAATATATGGAGTGTAATTTAATAATAATAGTTCTTATGGGGGGATTGTGACTTTGGGTAATTAAGTCATTAATAAGAATTCACAATTTAGATATCTTGAATCTATTATACAAAGTGATGGTGAAAACGATGTGGTTATTATTAGTAGAATTCAAGTTGGATGGTTGAAGTTGAGGAATGCATCAGGCTTATTATGTGATAGAAAAGTCCCTTTCATACTTAAGGGAAAATTTTATAAGATGGCAGTGAGACCTGCAATGCTTTATGAAAGTTCATTAGGGATGTTAAGCTCTTGTGAACTAGCCCGATGCTAACCAAGAGGGCGGGTGTATTGGTTATTTTAAAAATTCTTGAGTAAAATAGATTTTGAAAACCTTTTCGAATGTTTTAAAATAATTGCAAAGGCACATTGATGTGGAGATGTTTAATCGAACAGAATAACAACTTTATCACACGATTATCCATAAAAAAGTAAAGTGTAGAAATTAAAAATAGAACAGTTAAAGAATGAACACATCAAATTTTATAGTGGTTCGGTCAACTTGACCTACATCCACTCCCTAGAGCCTCCCCTCCAGGTATTGCACTAAAATACAGTGACTCTCCTTCTGCTCCCACAGCAAGGCGGAGAAGGCTTTACAAAACTCCTTTTCACTAACCCGATGAGGTAGAGAAGCCAGACTCCTTTTGCTTCCTCTTGAAGTAGGTAGAGAAACTTACCTCCTTTTTCTTCCTCCTGAAGCAGGCAGAGAACCTTACCTCCTTTCGCTTCCTCCTGAAGCAGGCAGAGAACCTTGATCTTCTTATGGACGATCCTTCCCACAGAGACACCAAGGGACAAGGGACGATGACTGGAGATGATGACTCAAATCCTTTCTTGGAGTAACCTTTGTGAATACCTCACAAAATTCCCCTCAAAAGATCCTATCTCTCTCTCCCAAGCTCTCCCTCTCCCTCTCAAGACTCTCTTAGGAAAGCACAGCGGCAATAAATTTCTACAGTAGCAAGAAAGAGACCTTAAATAGAAGGGCTCAAAATTTATCCTAAATTTCAACTTGCCATCAAAGATCATCCAGGAGGATACGATTAGTGTAAATCAGCCCTTTTTGGCCTGGACGATCTTGTTCTTCTGGACAATTATAAGACATGGTTTATTCAGATTATCTGGGATGATTCTGTGATCATCTTAGACAATTAGTATAAATCAGGAATATCCTCCAGCAGATAGTTTGGGACGTCCAGGAGAAAATCCTGGATGATAAAAAGAAAATAACTTGATCGTCCAAGATGATATATATATATATATATATATATATATATATATATATATATATATATATATATATATATATATATATATATATATTGTCATGTATGATTAGATCAAAAGTGCCCAATACCATCCTGCACACAGTTCGGGTCATCCAGGATAACTATACTAGACGATTTCAAAATAACTTGATTGTCCAGGATGATATCTCTATCATCCTGTATGATTAGTTCAAAAATGGCAGTATCATTTGGCAGACAATTCGGGTCATCCAGCTGAGACACACTGGATGATGAGGATTTCTAATTGATCATCCAAGATGATCTTGCAATCATCAAAGTTGATGTGACCGATCAATAAATCCTTAATTACATTCCTTAATCTCCTGACTAATTTAGATAAGATTGTAATAAAACATCCAGGATGATTAGGCCAAAATACTAAAAATAAAAACTTACCTAACTTAGTCTGGGGATTGAGAATTTCTGATTTGAGCACATCGTCCTATACGATGGGAGTATCGTCTAGGATGATCTGCTTAAACAGATCGACTTAACACGGCTGCCCTGATTAGGGTTTCTATTTTTAATGGATTTTCCATAACGATATTAATATCATCCAGGATGATATGAATAAAATCATAATAGAAACTCTAACTCACTAAAGATCTCCCCCTGAGTGTGTGTGCAAGGTTACTTAGCATGGGGATCCATTACATTACATTTAACTCAAGAAAGGTGAAAAGTTACATTGATCTTGAAACAACGATAGACTGACTCAATCTTGAGCTGGCTTTAATTACAATTGATCTTGTGAACCTGAAAGGTTAGACACTCAAACAAAAATAAAAATTTTTGTAATCTTCAAAATTATAATCCTTGAATCCAGATTTGCAACAATCTCTCCCTTTTTTATGATGGCAAACATTTGTTAGATAATTTCTAATTCAGCGAGTAAAGCAAAAAGCAAAGAGAACTAAGCAATACAAATTCTACTAGCAAGGCAAATAATATAAGGATACTGAATATTGATAATTCAAACAGTACAATAACCCAGAACACAAACTACTCCCCCTTTTCACATCTCAAAAAGGGGAAAGTAGAAAAACAAAACATCACAGAGGAACATAAAAATACAGTACAAAAAAATCACTAAAGAAAAACAGGAAAAATAATCAAGCTAGAAATAAGAGGGACCCTGATTAGATGGAGGAGGTGGTGGTGGTGGCTGAAACAGATTGTGAAGGGTGGCAAACTATTCTCCAAACTAGACCATATCCAAGTCATGCTACTGCTGCTACTTGGCGACATAGGCATTGAATCGATTAACATCCTCAGTGTGCTACTGCTCCTGGGCAACCACATAGGAGTCAAAGTGGGCCTCCCACTAGTCAAACCTGTACACCAGGTGATCGAAGGGTGATTCCATACATAGAGGAGCAGGTGCAGTAGGTTCAAGAGCAGCTTCTTCCTCTTCTCCCTCAACATCCGTGCTGGGCTCCGGATGAAGACGAGTACTGTGAAGAACATGGAAAGAGTTGTTTGAGTAAAAAAAAGGAGGGACATTTGCTGGAACTGGATATTAAAGATTGTATTTTATTTCAAGAGCATAGGCAATGAGGTGTCCAAAGGCTAGGTTGGGACATCTCTTATGGCCTGGATCCCTAATGCTAGTTAGGTGTTCAATGTAGCAAAATAAGAGATCAGTTGCATTGAAGTCATGATGGGCCATGATTTAATAGGTAGTCATTAAGAGCAATGGGGTAATGTGGATGTGATCGCCAACCTTTGGAATGATAGAGGAGCGAAGGACATGCTGGATTGTTCTAGCATCCTTAACTAAAGAAGAGCAAGCATTATCGTAATACAGGGCATTGGTGTTTCTAAGGAAATGGTTGGCGACACTCCCATCAAAGTCAGGGTCAGAAGACAAAAGATAAAGTTTATCACCAGTGATAGAAAGTTATATAATATCATGAAAGTCCTGAATGGTTAATTCTATGGGGCGGTAGTTAACATAAGAGTGGAGAGAGGTCTAAGTAGAATCAATGTAAAGATTTACAAAGAAAACATGAAGATGCTCAGTGCTAATTGGAAAAGCCTGTGTTAGAATGAAAGTGAGGGAGGTGTAAGCGAAAAAGTCCAGTACCGGATAAGTGAGAATGCATGGATTCACAATTTTTGACTGAGTAATTTCCACATCAAGATAGCACTGGAATGCAGCCTGATCGATTGCATCAGTGAAGCAGGGGTCGATATTCCCCCTTAAGGAACTAGCACCCTAATGCCTAGATTATTTGCCACCAGCCATGAGAGGAGGATTGAATAAGGATAGAAAGAAAGTGTGATAAAATAATGGCTGATATCAATTATTTAAATAGAAATCGGCCATATCGTCCAAGATGATCACAGGATTGGCCAAGATGATAAGTAGCAATAACTGCATCCAGGATGATTGTTCAAAAAGGTAGTCAGATCATCTAAGATGATCAGATATTATTCAAGATGATTAGACACAGGCGATCATCCTAATGAGCTAGGATGGATGAGTTTTGACTAAAAGGATCATCTAGGATGATTAGGCGGATTTGTTGAAAATCTGGTTTTGATGATGACAAACATGTCTCTATTGTGTTTTTGCCTGGCTAACCCGTTTCAGGCACAAAAGATCATGAGCAACTCAAGCCAACTCAAGATCGGGTCCAAGTGTGTCTAAGTGTACTAAGCTTGAGTGAATTAAAGTTTCTATTCAAATTTTTATTCAGGTCGTCCTGGACGATAGTCACATCGTCCTGGACGATCATGTAAAAAATAGAAACCCTAATTAGGGTGACCAACTTAAGAGGGTCTGATTAAGCAGATCGTCCTGGACGATCTTTGGATCGTACGGGACAATATACTCAAATCAGAAAATTTCAGCCGCCAGATCAAGTTAGGCAAGTTTTTATTTTAAGATATTTGGTCTAATCGTCCCAGACAATACGTGTATCGTCCTGGCCGATCCAGTACAATCATGCTTAAATAAATCTAGTAATTAAGGAAAGCAATTTATATTTGATTGATACGATCATATCATCCTGGACGATCGCAGGATCGTCCCGGACGATCATGATCGTCTAGTGCATTTCAGCTGTACGACCCAAACTGTGTACAGGACAATTTTGGCACTTTTTTAACTAATCATACAGGATGATACCCATATCATCCTGGATGATCAAGTCATTTTTTGGCCGTCCAACACAGTTTCCTCTGGATGACCCGACTTGTCTACTTTTTCCCGAACTGTCTTCAGAGTCTTCTTCTCCGCTCGTCGTCTTTCGTCGTGTCGGTGTTCTTTGGGAGAGGATCGTCGGCAAGAAGATCCGAGGTTCTCTGCCTGGTTTAGGAGGAAGTAAAAGGACGTTGGGTTCTCTACCCGCTTCAGGTGGAAGCAAAAGGAGGTTAGGTTCTCTGCCTCACCGGGTGGTGGAAAGGAGATTTTTTGTACAGGCTTCTCCGTCTTGCTGTGGGAGCAAAAGGAGAGTCACTTTTTGTTTATTGCAATACCCGGAGGGGAGGCTCCGTGGAGTGGACGTATGTCAAGTTGACCGAACCACTATAAAATCTGGTTTGCTTTTCTGATTCTGTTCTGCACTTTACTTTTCTGATATTAACTGCTTGGGTGAATATCTATGATTAATCTTTTAGTTCTTGTTTACTTGTTTCCACTGCAAAGTATCGAAAAGATTTTTTGTGTTCCTCATGAAATTTTTAAATAACCATTTCACCCCCCTCTTGGTTAGCCTCGGGACTAGTTCACTAGGGCTTAACATCCCTATCGAACTTTCAAGTGGTATTAGAGCATGATTCAAAATTTAAGTTTAAAAACTTTTAAATTTGATCCATGGCTAACTATAACAATCGTAATACTGCTAAAGGTTATTCTATTACAAGACCACCATTATTTGATAACATTCCATTTGATTTTTAGAAAACATGCATGTCTACTTTTCTTCAATCAATCGATTATCGTATGTGGATGTTAGTTAAAGATGGTTATGAAGCACCACATAGACTTGTTAACGGTATTAAAACTGAACTCCCATTTACAGATTGGACTTTTGATGATCATGATTTAGCACAGTTAAATGCAAAATATTTGAATTGTTTCTTTTGTGCTTTAAAATCTGAAGACTATATGCGTGTTTCTACTTGTACAATGGGCAAAGAAATCTGGGATAGATTGTGTATAACATATGAAGGTACAACTGAAGTCAAACAGTCTAGGTTAAACATCTTGTTACTTGATTACAAACTTTTTCGCATGAAACCTAGTGAGACGATTTCAGAAATGTACACAAGGTTCACTCAAATCGTTACCTCTTTGCATGCTCTAGGAAGAGAACTAACTAATTACGAAAGAGTGAACAAAATTCTTAGATGTTTGCCTTCTTCATACGATGCTAAGATTATTGTGATCACGGAATCTAAAGATTTAAATACTTACTTTATTGATAGCTTACTTGGATCACTCATTGCTTACGAGCAAGGGGTGAACCAAAGATAACTTGATGCAGGTGAACAAAAGAAGGAGAAGACAGTGGCGCTAAAGGCCAATGATTCAGATGCTAGCACTTCCGGGTCTGATAGAGATGATGTTGCCTTAATCACAAGGCAATTCAAGAGCTTTCTAAGGAAGAAGAATAAGAATTTTCAAAAGTGGAACAAAGGTAAGACCAGTAGAAACTTTAAAGGTTCATCTGAATCTATTTATTTTGAATGTAGGAAGCCTGGACACATAAAGGCGGATTGTCCTACACTCAAGGCTCACCCAAGTAAGGAGAAGGGTGAGGAGAAACCAAAGTTCAAAAAGGACAAGAAGCAGATACAAAAGGCATTCTGGGCAGACTCTGCATCCGACTCCTCTGAGACTGAAGCTGAAGAGGAGGAAACAAATTTGTGTCTGATGGCTGATGATCACCTTGGTCAGTCGGACCAGGAAGAGGTATGTGAGCTTACTTATGATCAATTACTTGAAGTATCTGAAAAAATTCATGCATCGTATAGGAAGCTTAAGAAAACCCATGCTAGTTTGAAACTGGATTATTTGACTTTGCAAAAAGAGCATGATTCTGTAGTTAAAGATCATTCCACACTTGACAACAATCACATGTCTTTACTTGATGAGTTTGATGAATTGAATAAAAATTATTTTGATTTAGTTACTGTGCATGATTCATTGAAAACCACTCATGTTGATTTGGAGAGAGCTTTTAAAGAATTAGATAACATGGCATGTGAAGTAGAAAGTAGCAATGGTGCTTTAAAATTTGAAATTGCAAGTTTAAATAAAGAGAATGAATTTTTAAAAGTGAAAATCAGTGCTTTTGAGAAAAACCAAACACCTCCTACTTTTGAACAGTTTTATGCACCGCACCTTTTAAAACATCAATTGCAAGTTCATTAAAGCATATTTCATATACATCTAGGAAGAGGCACTATCACCCACGTAGATTAGTTAACCCTTTTTCCTGGTGTTAGATGTTTTTCATGTGGCATGTTAGGACACATTTCCCACACCTACACTATTCACGATAGTACACATTGGGTGTGGAGGCCCAAACTGCCTGTTTCACAGCACAGCACACATGCATTGCATTCTTCTTTTCATAAGAAGGAACCCAAACCTGTTTGGGTTCCTAAGACTAATGTTTAATATTTTTGTAGGTGAGCTCCCTCGTAAGAGCATATGGTACTTGGACAGCGGATGTTCTAGACACATGACTAGAGATGTAAATTAGTTTATTTCGCTGGAGGCCAAGGCTGGAGGCAAGGTTACACTTGGAGATAACACCACCAGGAGGGTGGTAGGCTCAGGTATAATTAGTGATTCAAAGAATTTTATGATTGACAATGTTTTGCTTGTAGATGGACTGAAACACAACTTACTGTGCATCAGTCAACTTTGTGACAAAGGATACAGCATCAAATTCCTACCTACTGGCTGCATTTTAAGCTTAAATGATAAAGTTGTTTTGCAGGGGCAAAGGATCAATAACATCTACAAGCTGGATGTAAGTTGCATTAAATCTGAGAATTCAATTTGCTTAAAAATTGCTGCTGATGAGTATTGGTTGTGGCATAGGAGATTGTGTCATGCCAGTATGAAAACCCTTAGGAGAGTCACCCAAAAGGACTTAATTAGAGGTGTGCCCAAGCTTAAGTTCACTAAAGATCACCTGTGTGATGCCTGTCAGTTAGGAAAGCAAGTCCAGTCCTTTTTTCACTCTGTTAAGGATATTAACACCTCTAGACCTTTAGAAGTTCTTCATATGGACCTATTTGGACCCATTAGCACTGCCAGCTTAGGGGGGAGAGTCTATGGTTTTGTGATTGTGGATGACTACTCGAGGTTCACTTGGATTAAATTCTTGTCACATAAATCTGAGTCATTTAATGAGTTTAAGTCCTTCTCCACTTGGATTTAGAGGAAGTTAGGTTGTGAGATCCTGACTATTCATAGTGATCATGGTGGAGAGTTTGAAAATGTGAAATTTGGAAGTCTTTGTGAGGAGTAAGGGATTTGTCACAATTTTCCAGCTCCTAGGACCCCTCAGCAGAACGGGGTAGCTGAAAGGAAGAACAGGACCTTAATGGAAGCCGCTAGAGCCATGCTTGCCGAGTATTCACTTCCAAAATACTTTTGGGCTAAAGCGGTGAACACAGCCTGTTATGTGCTGAATAGGGTGAATGTGAGATCAAAACTGAATAAGACATCTTATGAGATCATTAAGGGTAGAACTCCAAACCTGTCACACCTCCATGTCTTTGGCTGTAAGATTTTTATTCTGAACAACGAGAAATCACCCTTAGGAAAGTTTGACCCCAAATCTGATGAAGGAGTGTTCTTAGGCTATTCTAGTATGGGAAAATCCTTTAGGGTGTTCAATAAAAGGACTTTGGTGGTGGAAGAGACAACTGATGCCATGTTTGATGAATTTGATCCTAAGGTGAATAGAATTGAGGAAGAAGAAGAGGTAGAGGAAATTACCCAAGGGATTGGAAATGCAAATCTGGATAAGAGGGAGAACCTCAAACCACATTGCCTAGAGATTGGAGATATTCTTTGAGTCATCCTAAAGAACTGATCTTAGGAGACCCTTTGAAGGTGTTAGGACTAGGCATGGACTTAGGAAGGAAGTAAACCATTCTGCCTTTATCTCAATGACTGAACCCACCAACATCAATCAAGCCCTTTCGGATGAATTTTGGATCTTAGCTATGCAGGAAGAATTGAATCAATTTATAAGGAATGATGTTTGGGAGTTAGTATAAAGACCTAGAAATCAAAGTATCGTGAGAACCAAGTGGGTCTTTAAGAATATGATGAATGATTCTGGTGTGGTGGTGAGAAATAAGGCAAGATTGGTGGCTAAGGGGTATAATCAGATTGAAGGAATTGATTTTGAGGAGACCTTTGCCCCTGTAGCAAGATTGGAATCCATTAGAGTGCTACTAGCCTTTACCTGTTATAAGAGATTTAAGCTGTTTCAAATGGATGTCAAGAGTGCCTTTTTAAATGGGGTAATAAAAGAGGATATTTTTGTAGAACAACCCCCAGGTTTTGAGAGTTCCCAATATCCAAATCATGTTTATAAATTAAAAAAGGCCTTGTATGGATTGACACAGGCACCCAGAGCTTGGTATGAGAGGCTTAGCACATTCCTGTTAGAAAGAGAGTTTGTTAAGGGGAGCGTAGACACCACCCTTTTTCTGAGGAGAATAGGGGATGACTTAATCATTGTCCAGATCTATGTTGATGATATAATTTTTGGATCTTCTGATAAATATTTATGTGATGAGTTTTCTAAAACAATGAGTAAGGAGTTTGAGATGAGTATGATGGGAGAATTGTCCTACTTTTTGGGGTTTAGCATAAGGCAAACGGATGATGGAATCTTTCTCAATCAATCTAAATACACTAAGGACATTTTGAAGAAATATGAAATGGACAAATCCAAGCCAATCAATACTCCCATGAGCTCCTCTGTTCAGTTAGATAAGGATTCAAGTGGAAAATCTGTTGATCAGAAGAAGTATAGAGGAATAATAGGATCACTGCTTTACCTGACTGCTAGCCGACCTGATATCATATTTAGTGTCTATCTTTGTGCTAGGTTTTAGGCTAATCCTAAAGAGTCCCACCTGACTGCTGTTAAGAGAATTCTTAGATATCTTTTAGGGACCCCAAACCTAGGAATCTGGTACCCTAGGTACAGCACCTCTTTTGAGATCATCGGATATTCTGATTCTGACTTTGCATGTTGAAGGGTGGATAGAAAGAGCACTTCTGGAACTTGTAAATTCATAGGACAGTCTCTAGTCTCTTGGTCCAATAGAAAATAGAACTCAGTTACACTTTCCACTGCTGAAGCTGAGTACATTGCCTTAGGAAGTTGTGTGGCCCAAGTTCTTTGGTTAAAGCAACAAGTTTTGGATTTAGGTTTACCTGTTGGCACAATTTCTATTCTATGTGATAATACTAGTGTCATCTGCATCTCTAAGAATCCAATCCAACATTCTAGGACCACACATTGATATAAGGCATCACTTCATTAGGGACCATGTTACAAAAGGGGACATTGAGCAACATCATATAGCAACTGAAAATCAACTGGCTGACATATTCATCAAACCACTAGCCTTTGACTCATTCAGTATTTTGAGGACCAGATTAGGAGTGATTGATATAAATACTTGATTTTGATGATTGCTAATTTTTGATTATTTTTTATTGTTATTCTGTTTCTGTTAGTTAGCTTTTTGATTTGCTTATTTGCTTTCAGTTATTTTTATTTTTTCTTCATCTGCTGATTTCTATGTTAGCCTTGCTATTAGTTTGATTTAAGTATTTACTTTGATGTGATTTTCTACCTATTTTTTATTCACTGGTTCATCTCTATTATTTACTGTTTTATGCTTTTTAAAATTAGATCACTGCTCACTACTTCTACTAAACTGAATTTCTGACTAAGAGTTTTACCTTGTTTTTATTTGGAAGCTAGTAAGCAGTGATTAATTCCACTGAATCTGTTAAAGGGAAGAAACATTGATGATTGTTTCTCTTCCTCTAACTCCTTTACTGGTGTATTGTTTCTTTTGGATAAAAATCTTCTTCAAAATTAAAATATTAGTTTTTTAAATAGAGATTTGTTTTATCTTCCTATAGTAATCTACCTCATATGAATAGTATTTTCAAAGTCTTGACTCATTATTATGATTTTCTAAACCAAGTGATTGCACTTATCATACGACATATGACTTTTGTTTTGTGAATTACTCTTCCTTATTGTGGAGAGCGTCTCCTATATCTGGAAGACAATTTCACAGCTGAGACTCTTTAACGATTATGAATAGAAGAAAGCTTACAAAAGATGCGCAGTGCGCCAAATCAATTGAAAAAGAGGCATAAAATGAGCTCAAAGCTGAAAAGATGCGATATGTCGCCAACAAAAAGATACATAAAGTGTATCAAGAATGAAAAGATGCGCAAAGCACCAAATAAATTGAAAAAGAGGCACAAAATGAGCCCAACCAAGCTTTCTTTCCTTTCCGATCGTTAAATGTCTTAGAAAAATCCATGCGCCACTTAATATTTTCAAAATCTTGTGTTTAAAAATCCTGATTTCTGATTTATTACTTTGTAACACTTTTATATCGGATATTTTTCTGGAACGAAACTTGAAGGATCTCTTTTCAAATCTAATTTCATTTCTTCTGAATTGGATTTTTGTTTTGAAAGAGATTTGCATCGATAAGGTGCCCAAGGTGGGAGTTACGAAAGTCGATTTTTCCAACTTTTTCTGGATTTCAGCACTGTCAATCGTCTTCTTATTGGTTTTTAGATCTAAAATCAAGAAAAATTTCTGATTTACTAGAGCAGCTTGATCAAAAAAAAAATCTTTGCTTTTGTGTTCTCGTTTCACGTTTTATTTCCTTGATTTTATCTTTTCTTTTTCATGGTTGTGTTTTTGGGATCCTGATCGTTCATTTCCATCCTCTCCTCCGTCTAATCAGGATCTGCCTCCATTTTAGTGTTCTATTTTATATGTGTTTTCTTTTCTTTTTTCTACTGATGTTTCAGTGTTTCTGTTTACCCTCCTCGTTTTTGTGATGTCAAAAGGGGGAGTCAGTTGTAGTCATTTCTGTTTTTGTTATGTGTTATGTTTTCTGTATTGCTTTGATTGTCAAATAAAAATTTGAAATAAAAAATTTATTTTTCGATCTCCTAGTTATTTTTTAAACTACTGTACAAATGTTTGCCATCATCAAAAAGGGGTAGATTGTTACAAATCTGGTTTTGATGATGACAAACATGTCTCTATTGTATTTTTGCCTGGCTAACCCATTTCAGGCATAAAAGATCACGAGCAACTCAAGCCAACTCAAGATCGGGTCCAAGTGTGTCTAAGTGTACTATTTTTCTTTTTCTTGAGTCAATGGTAATGTAACTGATCCCCTAGCTAAGTAACCTTGCACACACACACTCATGGGGAGAGCTTGAGTGAATTAGAGTTTCAATTCAAATTTTTGTTCAGATCGTCCTGGATGATAGTCACATCGTCCTAGACGATCATGTAAAAAATAGAAATCCTAATTAGGGCGACCAAGTTAAGAGGGTCTGATTAAGCAGATCGTCCTGGATGATCTTTGGATCGTATGGGACGATATACTCAAATCAGAAAATTTTAGCCGCCAGATCAAGTTAGACAAGTTTTTATTTTAAGATATTTGGTCTGATCGTCCCGGACAATACGTGTATCGTCCTGGACGATCCAGTACAATCATGCCTAAATTAATCTGGTAATTAAGGAAAGTAATTTATATTTGATTGATATGATCATATCATCCTGGACGATCGCAGGATCGTCCCGGACGATCATGATCGTCTAGTGCATTTCAGCTGTATGACCCGAACTATGTACAGGATGATTTTAGCTCTTTTTGAACTAATCATACAGGATGATACCCGTATCGTCCTAGACGATCAAGTCATTTTTTGGTCGTCCAGCACAGTTTGCTCTGGATGACCTGAATTGTCTTCTGGATGATATTCCTCGATTTACACTAATTGTCCCGGACGATCGCAAAATCATACGGGATGATATGAATAACTTTTTCTACTGATCATCCAGAAGAGCCAGATCATCCAGGCTGAAGCAGCTGATTTTGAACTGATCGTACAGGATCGATCGTCCTGGCCAATCGTGGCCGACCAGTTGAGATTTATGGCAAATTTTGAGCCCTCCTATAAAAGATATTTTTCTTCCAACAAGAAAAATCTTTTGCCACTTTTCTTTCTAGAGAAACCCTAGAGAGAGAGAGAGTTTGGGAGAGAGAGAGGATCTTGTGAGGGGGAGTTCGTGATGGGTTCACGAAGGTTGCTCCAAGCAAGGATCAGAGTCTTCTTCTCCGCTCATCGTCTTTCGTCGTGTCGGTGTTCTTTGGGAGAGGATCATCGATAAGAAGATCCAAGGTTCTCTGCCTGCTTCAGGAGGAAGTAAAAGGACGTTGGGTTCTCTGCCCGCTTCAGGTGGAAGCAAAAGGAGGTTAGGTTCTCTGCCTCACCGGGTGGTGGAAAGGAGGTTTTTTGTACAGGCTTCTCCGCCTTGCTGTGGGAGCAAAAGGAGAGTCACTTTCTGTTTAGTGTAATACCCAGAGGGGAGGCTCCGGAGAGTGGACGTAGGTCAAGTTGACCGAACCACTATAAAATCTAGTTTGCTTTTCTGATTCTGTTCTGCACTTTACTTTTCTGATATTAACTGTTTGGGTGAATATCTGTGATTGATCTTTTCATTCTTGTTTACTTATTTCTGCTGTAAAGTATCGAAAAGATTTTTTCTGTTCCTCATAAAATTTTTAAATAACTAATTCACCCCCCCCCCCTCTTGGTTAGCCTCGGGACTAGTTCACTAGGGCTTAACATCCCTATCGAACTTTCAGGCTCATCTAGGATGATGTGCAATAAATGAAACAAACAGGTCGAATTTAAATTATCTAACTGCTACCAAGTGGATCATCCAGGATGATGAGGTGTATCATCCAGGATGATCACCAATAATTGGTTCAGATCAGCCGTTGGTTCATGATGAGGATGATTTGATCATATCGTCCAAAATGATATGGGGATCGTCCAGGATGATGTGTCCAAAAATAAAAAAAAATGAATGATGGAGTGGAATGATCAGGGGACCCAAAAATAAAAAATAAAATAAAATCAAACTATAGAAAAAAAATAAAAATGAGGAAACAATACCAAAAATATTTTTTTTAATCGTTCTGCTCCAGTAAATCAAAATTTTTCCTTAATTTTCAATTCAAAAACCAATAAGAAGAAAATTGACAACTCTAAAATCCAGAAAAGTTGGAAACTCAATTTTCGTAACTCCTATTTCGGACACCTTACAGGTTCAAATTCCCTTCAAATAAAAATCTAATTCAGAAGAAAAGAAATTAGATAAGAAAAGTGATCCTTCTAAGCTTCATTCCAGAAAATTATCTAATAAAATAGTATTGCAAATTAAAGAATCAGCAATCATAATTTTCAATCTCAAGTGTTTGAATATATTGAGGATGTATGAATTCTTCTAAGATTTTATAAAGATTTGAAAGAGGAGGAAGCTTATTTCTTTGAGGGCTCGTGTTATGCCTATTTTTCAATTATTTAGCGTGCTTTGTGCATCTATTGATTTTGATATGCTTTGTGTATCTTTTCAATTTTATTGATGAACATTGTGCATCTTTTTAGTTGGGCTCATTTTGTGCCTCTTTTATTTTCAGTTGATTGGCGCACTTTGTGCATCTTTTGCAAGCTTCCTTTCTTTCAAACCTCTAAAAGACTCAGTTGTGAGATTATCTTCCAGATATAAGAGAAGAACAAACTCAATCTCTTAGATAAGGAAAAGTAAACCATAAAATAGAACCATTCTTATATGATAAATGTAATCACTCGATTAAAAAAATATGAAAGTGATTCAATGATTTGAAACACTACTCATATGAGATAGATTACTATAGGAAGATAAAATAAATTGCTATTTCAAAGTTTAACTTTTAAATTTTGAAAAAGATTTTTATCCAAAAGAAATAATACACCATTAAAGGAGTTAGAGGAAGAGAAATAATCATCAATATTTCTTCCCTTTAACTATTTCAGAGGAGTCAATCACTACTTACAAGCTTCCAAATAAAAATAAGGTAAAACTCTCAGTCAGAAATCCAGTTTATCAACAGTAGTGAGCAGTGATCTGATTCTAAAGAAAATAAGCTGTAAATCAACATAACAGGAAAGCGCATAAAAGGAATAACCAAATTTCATAATCAACAATAATAAAGGAAAATCAGAAAAGAATAAAAACTAAAAAGGAAATAGATAATCAAATCAAATAAAAATAAGGTAACACTGAAAAATAGAAACTTCAGAAATTAGTAATCATCAAATTCATATATTTATGTCAATCACAGCCAATCTGGTCCTTAAAATGCTGAATGTGTCAAAGGTTAATGGTTTAGTAAAGATGTCAGCAGTTGGTTTTCAGTTGCTATATGGTGTAGCTCAATGTCCCCTTTGGTAACATAGTCCCTAATGAAGTGATGTCTTATGTCAATGTGTTTAGTTCTTGAATGTTAGATAGGATTTTTAGAGATGCAGATGGCACTAGTGCTATCACATTGAACTAAAATTATGCCAACAGGTAATCCTAAAATCCAAGATTTGTTGCTTCAACCAAAGAACTTGGGCCATATAACTTCCTAAGGTAATATACTCAGCTTCAGTAGTGAAAAGTGCAACAGAGTTTTATTTTCTACTGGACAAGGAGACTAAAGACTATCCTATGAATTGGCAAGTTCCAGAAGTGCTCTTTCTATCCACCTTACATCCTACAAAATTAGAATTAGAATATCCAATAATTTCAAAAGAGTTGATGTACCTAGGATACCAGATTCCTAAGTTTTGGATCCCTAAGAGATATCTAAGGATTCTCTTAACAGTAGTCAGGTGGGATTCTTTAGGATCAGCTTGAAATCTAGCACAAAGACAAATACTAAACATGATATCAGGTCTGCTAGTAGTCAGGTAAAGAAGTGATCCAATTATTCCTTCATACTTCTTCTTATTAACAGATTTTCTATTTAAATCCTTATCGAATTGAACACTGGAACTCATGGGAGTGTTGATTGGCTTGGCTTTGTCCATTTCATATTTTTTTTGAGATATCCTTAGTGTATTTTGATTGATTAAGAAAGGTTCCATCATTAATTTACCTTATCCTAAACCCCAAAAAGTAGAATAATTCTCTCATCATACTCATCTCAAACTCTTTATTCATTATCTAAAAAAAATCATCACATAAATATTTATCAAAAGATTCAAAAAATATATCATCAATATAGATCTGGACAATAAGTAAATCATCTCTTACTTTCCTCATAAAAAGGGTGGTGTCTTTGCTCCCCTTAACAAACTCTCTTTCTAGTAGGAATGTGCTAAGCCTCTCATACCAAGCTTTGGGTGCATGTTTCAATCCATATAAGGCCTTTTTTAATTTGTAGACATGATTTAAATATTGGGAACTCTCAAATCCTGGGGGTTGCTCTATAAAGACATCTTCTTTTATTACCCAATTTAAAAAGGCACTCTTGACATCCATTTGAAAAAGCTTAAATCTCTTATAACAGGCAAAGGATAGTAATACTCTAATGGCTTCCAATCTAACTATAGGGGCAAAGGTCTCCTCAAAATCAATCCCTTCTATTTGGTTGTACCCCTTAGCCACCAATCTTTCCTTATTCCTAACCACCACACCAGAATTATTCACTTTATTCTTAAAGACCCATTTAGATCCTACTACACTTTGATCCTTAGGTCTTTCTACCAACTCTCAAACATTATTCCTCACAAATTGGTTAAGTTCTTCTTGCATAGCTAAGATCCAAAATTCATAAAAAAGGGCTTGATTGATGTTGGTGGGTTCAGTCATTGAGATAAAGGCAGAATGGTTTACTTCCTTCCTAAGTCCATACCTAGTTCTAACACCTTCAAAAGGTTCTTCTAAGATCAGCATTTTAGGATGACTCGAAGAATATCTCTAATCTCTATGCAATGTGTTTTGAGGTTCTACCCTTTCCTCCAGATTTACATTTTCTACTCCTTGGGTAATCTCTCCTACTACACCAGTATTTTGAGGCTCTACCTTCTTCTCCAAATTTATAGTTTCTACTCTTTGGTTACTCTCTCCTAATTCATCTTCTTCATCAGCTCTAGATTTTTTAGGATCAGATTCATTAAACACTACATGAGTAGTCTCCTTCACCACAAATGTCCTCTTGTTAAACACTCTAAAGGATTTCCCCACACTTGAATATCCTAAGAATACTCCTTCATTAGATTTTTGGGTCAAATTTTCCTAAGGATGATTTCCCATTATTAAGAATGAAGACCTTATAGCTAAAGACATGGAGGTGGGATTGGTTTGGAGTTCTACCCTTAATCATCTCATAGGGTGTCTTATTCAATTTGGATCTAACATTCACCCTATTCAACACATAATAGGCTGTGTTCACCACTTCTGCCAAAAAGTATTTTGGAAGTGAATACTCAGTAAGCATGGCTCTAGTGTCTTCCACTAAGGTCCTATTCTATCTTTCAGCTATCTTGTTCTGCTAAGGGGTCCTAGGAGCTAAAAAGTTATGGAAAATCCCTTGCTCCTCACATAAAGTTCTAAATCTCATATTTTTAAACTCTCCATCATGATCACTATGAATGATCAAGATCTCACAACCTAACTTCTTCTGAATCCAAGTGGAGAAATATTTAAATAAATAAAATGACTTAATTTTATATGATAGAAATCTAATCCAAGTGAATCTTGAGTAGTCATCGATAATCACAAATCCATAGACATTTTCCCCTAAGTTGGCAGTGCTAATGGGTCCAAAGAGGTCCATGTGAAGAACTTCTAAAGGTCTAGAGGTGTTGATGTCCTTAATGAAGTGGAAAGAGGACTGAACTTGCTTCCCTAGTTGATAGGCATCACACAAGTGGTCCTTAGTGAACTTAAGCTTAGGGACACCTCTAACTAAGTCCTTTTGGGTTACTCTTCTAAGGGTTACAAAACCTCCTATGCCACAGCCAAGACTCATCAGCAGTACTTTTCAAGCAAAATAATGCAACACACTCAATATTATTTAAATCAAGCATATAAATATTGTTGATCCTCTTACCCTGCAAAATAGTGTTATTATTCAAGCTGATAATGCAAGTGTTTGCCAAAAACTTTATGTTGATCTCTTTGTCATAGAGTTGACTGATACTGAGCAAGTTATGTTTTAGTCTATCTACAAGCAAAACATTTTCAATTAAAAGGTTCTTGGAGTTTTCGATTATACCTGTGCCTACCACTTTCCTGGTGGTGTTATCTCCATGAGTGATTTGCCTCCAGCCCTGGCCTCCAGTGAAATAAATTGATTTGCATATCTAGTCATATGCCTTAAGCATCTGCTGTTTAGGTACCATATATTCTCATGAGGTCATGTGTGAGAGCACACCTACAAAATTATCAAACATCAAATTTAGGAACCCAAACACATTTGGGTTCCTTCTTATGGAAAGAAGAGTGTAATGCATGTGTTATGCTATGAATCATGCAATTTGGGCCTCCACATCCAATGTGTACTATAGTAAACAGTGCAGGTGTGGGAGATATGTCCTAACATGCCACAAGAGAAACATCTAACTCCAAAAAAAGGGTTAACTAATCTACGTGGGTGATAGTGCCTCTTCTTAGTTTTGGAGGATGCATGCTTTGATGATTTTGAATGAGATTCTTCAAGTGATAGAGGTTATAAAATTATGCAAATATAGGAGGTATTTCATTATTCTCAAATGCACTAATTTTTACACTTAGAAATTCATTTTTTTTATTTTTAAGACTTGCAATTTCTAGTTTCAATGCATGCTCACTATTATCTAAATCCCATGCCATAGTTTTTAGTTATTTAAATGCTTTTTCTAAATCAGCATGTGATGTTTTCAATGAATCATGCTCAATAATTAACTCAGAATACTTTTTATTTAACTCATCAAATTCATCAAGTAATGACATGTGATTGCTATCAAGTATATAATAATCCTTAAGTAAAACTTTATGTTTTTTTTGCAAATTTAAGAATTCCAATTTTAGACTAGCATGCATTTTCTTAAGTTTCCTATATGATGATCTTCTTGGTCTAACTGATCACGATGTTCATCCGCCACTAGACACAAGTTTGTAGTCTCCTCTTCAGCTTCAGTCTTAGAGGAGTCAGATGCAGAATCCACCCAGAAAGCCTTTTGGATCCATTTCTTATCCTTTCTGAACTTGGATTTCTCCTCACCCTTCTCCTTTCTTGGGTGAACCTTAAGTGTAGGATAATCATCTTTTATATATCCTAGCTTCCTGCATTCAAAGCAAACTGTATAAGAAGAACCTTTAGAATTTTTTCTAGACTTACCTTTATTTCATTTCTGATAGTTCTTATATTTCTTCCTTAGAAAGCTTTTGAATTACCTAGTGATTAAGGCAACATCATCGCTTTCAGACCCAAAAGTATTAGTCTCTATATCATTGGCCTTCAGCACCATAGTTTTCTCTTTCTTTTTCTCACCTGCATCGAGTTATGTTTGGTTCACTCCTTGTTCGTAAGTAATGAGTGATTCAAGTAAGCTATCAATAGAATAAGTGTTCAAATCCTTGGATTTAGTAATTACAGTTATCTTGGCATTATAGGAAGAAGGCAAACATCTCAAGATTTGTTAACTTTTTCATAGTTGGTGAGTTCTCTTCCTAAGGCATGTAGGGAGGTGACAATTTGTGTGAACCTAGTATATATTTCAGATATTGACTCACTAGGTTTCATGCGAAAGAGTTCATAGTCGTGAAACAATATATTCAACCAAGACTATTTAACTTTAGTTGTGCCCTCATAAGTGATACATAATTTATCCCAAATTTCTTTGCTAGTGGTATAAGTTGAGACATGCATATAGTCTTCAAATTTCAATGCACAAAAGAAATAATTTAAATATTTTGCATTAAGTTACACTAAATCCCTATCATCAAGTGTCCATTCAATAAAAGGAAGTTTAGTTTTAAGTCCATTAACAAGTCTAAAAGGAGCATCATAATCATCATTAATAAGCATCCCCATGCGATAATCAATTGATTGTAAAAAGGTGAACATGTGAGTTTTCTAGAAATTAAAAGGAATATTATCAAATAAAGGTGGACAAGTAATGGAATATCCTTCCGTGGTGTTTTTATTTCCAAAGTTAGACATCGATCAAATTCAAAAGTTTTTCAAAACTTATTTTTATGAATCCCACTCTGATACCACTTGAAAGTTTGTTAGGGATGTTAAGCCCTTGTGAACTAGCCCGGGGCTAACCAAGAGGGGGGGTGAATTGGTTATTTTAAAAATTCTTGAGAAAAATATATTTTGAAAACCTTTTCAAATATTTTAAAATAATTGCAAAGGCACGTTGATGTGGAGATGTTTAATCAAACAGAATAATAACTTTATCACATGATTATTCGCAAAAAAGTAAAGTGCAAAAATTAAAAATAGAATAGTTAAAGAACGAACACACCATATTTTATAGTGGTTTGGTCAACTTAACCTACATCCACTCCCCAGAGCCTTCGATCCAGGTATTGCACTAAAACACAGTGACTCTCCTTCTGCTCCCACAGTAAGGCAGAGAAGCCTTTACAAAACTCCTTTTCTCCGACCCTGTGAGGCAGAGAAGTTTACCTCCTTTTGCTTCCTCCTAAAGCAGGCGGAGAATCTTACCTCCTTTCGCTTCCTCCTAAAGAAGGCAGAGAACCTTGATCTTCTTACTGATGATCCTTCCCATAGAGACACCAAGGGACAAGGGACGACGACTGGAGATGATGACTCAAATCCTTACTTGGAGTAACCTTTGTGAACACCTCATAAACTCTACCTCACAAGATCCTCTCTCTCTCTCCCAAGCTCTCCCTCTCCCTCTCAAAAGTCTCTCAGGAAAGGATAGCAGCAAAAGATTTCAACAGTAGCAAGAAAGAGACCTTAAATAGAAGGGCTCAAAAATTAACCTTAATTTCAACTTGCCATCAAAGATCATCCAGGATGATACGATTAGTGTAAATCAGCCCTTTTTATCCTGGATGATCTTATTCTTTTGGACGATTAGAAGACATGGTTTATTCAGATCGTCCAAGATGATTCAGCGATCATCCTTGATGATTAGTGTAAATCAAGAATATCATCCAGCAGACAGTTCAAGACATCCAGGAGAAAAGCCTGGATGATCAGAAGAAAATGACTTGATCGTCTAGGACAATATGTATATCATCCTGTATAATTAGTTCAAAAGTTCCCAATACCGTCTGGTATATAGTTCAGGTCATCCAAGACAACTATGCTGGACAATTTTAAAATGACTTGATCATCCAGGATGATATCTCTATCATCCTGTATGATTAGTTCAAAAATGGCAGTATCGTCTGATAGACAGTTCGGGTCGTCAAGCTGAGACACACTGGATGATGAGGATTTCTAATTGATCATCCACGACGATCTTGTGATCATCTAGGACAATCTTGTGATCATCCAGGATTATGCGATCGATCAATCAATCCTTAATTACTTTCTTTAATCTCTTGACTAATTTAGGTAAGATTGTAATGAATCATCCAAGATGATACACGTATTGTTCGGGATAATTAGACCAAAATACTAAAAATAAAAACTAACCTAACTTAGTCTGGCGGCTAAGAATTTTTTATTTGAGCATATCATCATATACGATCGGAGTATCGTCCAGGATGATCTGCTTAATTAGACCGACTTAACATGGCTGCCCAAATTAGGGTTTCTATTTTCAATGGATCATCTAGGATGATATTAATATCATCTAGGATGATATGAACAAAATCAAAATAGAAACTCTAACTCACTAAAAATCTTCCCTTGAGTGTATGTGTGCAAGGTTACTTAGCTTGGGGATCCATTACATTACATTTGACTCAAGAAAGGTGAAAAGTTACATTGATCTTGAAATAAGGACAGACTGACTCGATCTTGAGCTGGCTTGAATTGTAATTGATCTTGTGAACCTGAAAGGTTAGACACTCAAACAAAAATAAAAATAGTTGTTATCATCAAAATTATAATCCTTGAATCCATATTTACCACACTTTATGGTGTAGAATGTTGGCCATTAAAAGAGAAGCATAATATTAAGTTAAATGTTGCAGAGATAAGTATGTTCAGGTGGATGAGTGACTTTACTCTTAGAAAAAACATGTGAAATGAGCATTTACGTGAAAAGGTTGGAGTAGCTCTAGTAGAAGATAAGATTAGATAGAGTCAACTTGGATAATTTAGTCACATAAAATGGCTGCCTTCCCATGACCCAGTTAGGCAAGTAGATGTATTATATTTGACTTATGTTAAGAAATGTAGAGATATACCAAAAAATACTTAGTTAGAAAATAAAAAAAATGACCTTTCTTTATTATATTTAAAGGAGAATTTAATTTTTAACAGGACACATGGAGAAAAAGGATTTATGTAACCGACCTCATATAGTGCAATAAAGGCTTGATGTTACTGTTATTGTAGTAAAATTTAAATTAAAGTTGAATTGACATATAATTATAGTATTTTGGAGATAATATTTTTACAACAACAACAACATCATCAAGCTTTTATCCCACTACATTGGGTCAGCTACATGAATCCTTTTTCTCCATTGTGTCCTGTTAAAAAGTCAAATTCTTGTTTAAATCTAATAAAGAAAGATCATTTCTAATATTTTCTAACCAAGTCTTTTTAGGTCTACCTCTACCTTTCTTAACATAAGTCAAATCTAAGACCTCTACTTTCCTAACCGGGTTATCAGGAGGCCGCCATTTTATGTGACCAAACCATCTAAGATGACTCTCTCTAATCTTATCTTCCATCGGAGCTACTCCAACCTTTTCATGAATATGCTCATTTCGTATCCTATCTCTAAGGGTAAAGCCACTCATCCACCTGAGCATCCTCATCTCTATAACACTTAACTTAGAATTATGCTTCTCTTTTAATGGCCAACATTCGGCACCATAAAGCATTGTAGGTCTCACCACCATCTTATAGAATTTTCCCTTAAGTTTGAGGGGTACTTTTCTATCACACAGTAAGCCCGATGCATTCCTCCACTTTAACCATCCAACTTGGTTTCTGCTGATAATATCCCCATCTATTTCACCATCACTCTGAACAATAGATCCAAGATATCTAAAACGTATACTCTTATTAATGACATGATCGCTCAAAGTCATAATCCCCTCACTAGGTCTATTATTACTAAAATTACACACCATATATTCCATTTTAGATATACTCAAGCAAAAACCTTTAGACTCTAAGGTTGACCTCCATAATTCTAGTTTACCCTCAACTCCCTCTCTAGTCTTATCAACAAGAAGAATATCATCAGCAAAAAGCATACATCAAGGTACATCCTCTTGCAAATGTCTAGTGAGAACATCCATGACTAAAGCAAAAAGATATGGGCTTAAGGCTGATCCTTGGTGTAATCCAATTGAAATAGGGAAATACTTGGTCAAACCACCTTATGTTTGAACACAAGTAATAGCTCCTACATACATATCTTTAATGATTTAAATATAAGTGTTATTAACTTGTTTCTTTTCAAGAACTCTCCATAGCACTTCTCTTGGAACTTTATTATATGCTTTTTCTAAATCAAAAAGTATCATATGTAAATTGTCCTTATTCTCTCTATATTTCTCCATCAAACCTCTTAATAAATGTATAGCTTCCATAGTAGACCTGCCTGGCATGAATCCAATTTAATTTTGAGAAACATTAGTATCACGCCGCAACCTATGCTCCATAACTCGTTCCCATAGTTTTAAAGTATGACACATTAACTTAATTCCTTTATAATTCACACAATCTTGTGCATCACCTTTACTCTTAAAAATATATGGTGACCTTGATTTCCACACACACCCCTCCACTGGACCCAATGGGTCAGGCCCAGCCTATTGGGCCTAGACTTGTGCCTTAGGTCAACCTGGTTGACTAGGTCAAACCAGGTTGACCCATTAAGCCCATATGGGTCTAGATCAGCTCAAATCAACTCCAACCCAATCCTAGCTCAACCCCTCACTTCCTTGGGTCTAATTGACTGGGTTGACCAAGTGAACCCATGACTTGGTCAACCCAAGTCTTAATGGGTTAAATTTGACCCATTTAGGCCCATTAAGCCTATTCAAAACACTCAATTCATTCCTAATAGACCCCTAGGGTGAAACCACGGCCAAGTCACTTCTATTTCCCTCCTAATTGATCAAAGATTCGATCTAGGCCGTTGGTAGTAACCTTAAGTCTATAAATAGGGATTTTAGGGTTTGGCTTAGGCATCTTTTCTTTGGTTCTCTCTCTTTAAGACTCCCTAACCCGAGAACTTTAGTTAGAGAGCTCCCACAACCCTCCTTCACCTCTTCCCGTTTGAACTCCACCATCCAAAGCCCGCCGGCGGCGAGATTCCGGCGAAGCCGAGTCCACATTCGTTCAAGGTGGGATAGCTCTGGATCCAAGCGTCCTCAGCCCGTGGAGTCTTCTACAATATCATTCGTGGACAGATAACAAATTCAGAGAACCTAAGAACTCCAAAATCCATCCACAAACTGAGGTGAAATCCTTAACCCTAGATTAGAACACTCCAGCTTAAATAGCTTTTTGAAAAGCGCATCTCAGGCCGCAAAAACTATACCACATGAATGCTCTTCATGTCTAGACCATAAGTTTCAAATTTCATCCAATTCCATCGAGTAGATCGTGAAAATGAGGCGTTTTATCATTTTGGCTCTCGGGTTCAGCCTCTGCCCGTCAGAGATCGATCATGATCAACGGTCGGAATCGTGTCGTTCTGCTGTTAAGATTGACCGCAGAAGCCTGACCCCGCAATAGCTCGCCTCACTGGTTCGATCAGGGCCGTCCATCCGAACCGTGGGAGATCGGACGACTTCCCGCGGTTGCTGACGCTGCAAGTGAAGCCGCGTCCCGCGGCTTTGATTGCCGCATAATTGCGGCAATCATTGACGGCGGTGTAATAATTGCGCCGCCAGCTAATGATTGGCCTGCGATCCGCAGAACCAACCAGGATCTGCCACGTAGCCGATCGACCGCCGACGACGCCGATTTTTTTTATTTAATTTTAAATTCTTTTTTTTATATATTATTTTAAAAAAAATTGAAAAATTATTTTAAATAATATTAAGTTATATTATTAATATTATTTATTATTATTATTATTATTATTATTATTATTATTATATACTATTATTATTATTATTATTATTATTATTATTATTATTATTATTATTATTATTATTATTATTATTATTATTATATTAATTAGTATTATTATTTTACTATTTTATTAATTATTATTATTATTATTTTATTTAAAAACTATTTTAAATTATATTATTATTTTTTTTATTTTTATTTAAAAATTATTTTAAAAATATTATTATTATTATTATTATTATTATAACTTTAATATATTATTATTATTATTACTATTATTATTTTTTTAAATGTATTTATTATTATTATTATTATTATATTTATTAATACTATTATTATGGTCTTAATATTATAATTACTTTAATATTATTATTATATTAATAATATCATTATAATATTATTATTTTAATATCATTGATTAATAATAATATTAATTACTTTAATATTATTATATTAATAATATCATTATTACTTTAATGTTATTATTGTATTGATAAAAATAGCATTATTTTAATATTATTGTTATATTAATAATAATATTAATTATCTTAATATTATTATTATATTAATAATATTATTATTATTTTAGTACTATTATTATATTGATAATATCATTATTATTCTTAATATTATTATTATATTAATAATATTATTATTACTTTTAATATTATTATTACATTAATAATATTATTATTATTTTGACATTATTATTATATTATTAATACTTGAAAATTATCTTAACTATTATTATATTATTATAATTTTAAAACTATTTTTTTTAATTATTATTACTTATTATTTATTTTAAAATTTAGTGATTTATGTATATAGTTTATTTTAAATCAATCAACTATTTTTTTAAATATTAATTATTTTAAATAACTTAAAAATTATTTTCAAACCTTTTTAACTTAGAAAATTCATATCTCCCTCATTTTAAATCGGATTTTTGCATATAATACCTCGTTCTTTTTAGAAAAATGAAAGCTTTAATTTGAAATCACATTCTGTAATCAGATCTGTCCTTTCTGGATGATTTTTATATTACTTAGCTATTTGGTTATTTAAATATTATTTAAATAATTAATATAATTAATTATTTTAAAATAAAAATTATTTTGAAACCCTCCTTTGGTGGCCAGTGGATCTCCCATGAATATAACATGAACTTACTTTCAAATTATCTTACTTTAAAATGATATATTCATATACTCGATACATATATGTGTTTTTTTTTTAAACGTTTTGAAAATTACATATATTAATAAATCCCTAATCTTGGGAGATCCATTATATGAAATTTCAAACATAGGATCTATGTATGAACAACATTCATGTGGAAGAAGGATTAGTGAATGATTGTGTCCCAATCATTCACTAATCACTTCCTTAAGCTTCTTTACTTATATTTTCGTAGTCCTTGCATGTATAGGATACACAAGCACTTAGCCTAGGCTCTCCTAGATTTAAGGACTTAATTGGTTTATTTATATTTGGTGCATTTACCCTTTATGTCATACCTAAGGGTTAGTTACTTCACTTTATTCCTGTAAAACATAGTGACACCCTAAGGACAACAATTAAGGACCGTCTAGCAAACTTAGAATATTTCTAGAAGCTAAGATAGATCCCGAATTGCTATGAAACTTTAATCACTAGAACTTAGTGACATATAAAACCCCCTAGAATTTTCTAGGAAGTTTCTGAACTCTTTAAAATACTTAATTAGCAAACCCTAATTTACCCGTTAATTAAGCCTTAGACATTTTAGAAAAATCTAATAAATTCATTTTAAATCAGAAAAATACATATAATACATCAAACTCTTTAGAAATCAGTCCCTAATCTATGAAAATTAAAAACTGTATGATTGGGCCTCAATCTGAACTTTAATTTAATTTTGATTAAAAATCACCTTTTAATTAAATTAAATAATTAAAAATTCCAAATTTTTCTCAAACACTTGGGAACACTTTTTTGGGTCATTCCTGACCTTTGCGGGTGATTCCAAGTAGTTTGGAACTGATTTGGATCAAAATCTCTAAAATAGCCCTTTAATTAAATAATTTCGATAATTTACTAAATGGCCCAAACTTTGAAAATTCTTAACTTATTATAGAAAATTCCAAATTGGATAAACTTAAAGGCATTAAACTCACATTAGGGTCTAGTATTTATTAAAAATATTAAAATTCTAGAAATCAACTTAAATAAAAAAGTCAACAATCTGGTCAAACTTAGTTTAAAACGAGACCAAAACTTCAGAAATTCATAACTTTGGATAGAAGAATCCAAATTGGGCATGCCAATAGTCTAACTGATTGAGTTAAGATCTAGTATTTTATAAAACTATTAGCTATTCACAAATCCTCTTTAATCAAAAGGTCAATTTCGGACCCTCCTTAGCTTAGCGTAGGTAGACCCCAAACCTCCTAACGATCACTAATGCAATTTAAACTCCGAATATTATTACCCTAAGCATTAAAACTGACCTACACATCAAATTAACTAAAATGGATCTTAATTCACTAATATTTGGAATTTAAATAAAACTCCCGTTTCAGACCTACAATAAACCTGGATAGTAGGCAATTATAACTGACTACCCAGCTTAGGATTCATCTCAGCCACACAGACCTCTTCACACACTATAGGATTATTTTCTAGGGCACCACTTCTAGACTTAGGCTAGGCCAGTGTTTACTTTTCTTGCTATGTGCCGAGCTTTTTTGGGTTTTCACTACATGTTATGATTGAACTGTTGGTGTGTTTGCATACTTTTACTGCACTCTGGGATTTGATGTGATCGCACGATAGATTATCCATAGGTTAGGATCGTTGTTGATGCTAATGCTATCTTCTGTAGGTGGCCATGCTCATACCATGCTAAAATAAAGGGGGCAAAATTCATGATTTAAATACTAACGTTATTTTATGTAGATGCTTCAGAAATTGCTCAGCCCCCCTAAATAAGGGCTAAAATAATAAATCATTATAAATTACTACAGGTGCTCCAGAGCTTCTTAGCCCTTAAATAATTAAGAGCATGGCCAAGTGTGGCTGTGAGGAGCATTTTATTTTTCTTATAACTGCCTGGGATGAAATATATGAATTGCTTGGGATGATTTCTATTAGGATAACCATGCAGGAGAGTATAGATTTACTGCTTTCATTTAATGTAATTATTTGTAATCTGGTATAGAGTTGTGAAAGTTTATTTTAAGTGGGGATACAAGAGTCCAAAGGTTGGATTCCAAAGAGAAAAGGACACCCAATATGAGGATAGTCCTTTTCTATTTGGAAATCAAAATTTGGATCATTCTACAACCCAAGGAGTCCAAGAAAGCTGAGATCCAAGGAGTCCAAGGAAGTGAGATCCAAGGAGTCTAATGAAGCTGAAATCCAAGGAGTCCAAGGAAGAGAAGATCAAGAAGATGAAGATCTAGAGTATCCCACTTAAAATAACTTGCGTCTGTTCTAGGATTAGAAATCTGAGTTATTGGCAGTGGTGCCCGACCACTTTATTTTTTGCAGACCCTAGGTTGTAATTAAGGGCAGTTGGCCTATGGACATTTAATTGATTAATTTGGTTTTTTATTATTGTTTGATGTGATGTTGATCGCACATAGGTTGTATGCTTTTCTTACTTTATTGGCGATCTACATGCCGCTTTTATTTTAGCCTGGATTTCATTAGGCTCTCTAAGGACTAAAACATTTTTTACTCGTAACTAATATCTAAAATTTTAAGGTTTAAATAATTTTACAACCTAACGATCTAAGGAACTGCCAAAATCATCCAGGGTCGCATGCATATTCTTACATTTCTCTCTCTCCTTCTTTAAGACACTTCCCCGCCAGTGGGTAGAGTCCGAATAATCTGACCTATGAGGATGAGGTGCCGCACCTAGGGAAGCTCAGTCTAATTCTAAAAAATATTTTTATAAGTCTTTTTAAAATCCTGTGCATATCTGATTTAGACACTTTAACCAGCATGCATTACATTAGAAATTAATTAAATTAAAATTTTAATTACATTAGTTCTAGGAGCATTCACCCAACATAAGTTTGGGGCCAATTAGGAAATCCTCTAGATGTTGGCCCTATTTCCAAGAACTGTAACCTACCCACCCATCTTTCATAAATGACTGGACTCATGGTTTTGAATCGACTAGGTGGTTAGCTTGCTCCCCAATCCAGGCCGGGGTAAGCCAAGATTTTGTATTGCATTAGCTAAGACATGGGTGTTGGTGTTGTGCGCAGAACACTAAACCCATTAGATTTAGGGTTCAAGGCTACTACAGTTTCATAGTATGCCTCATTTTTAGGTAAGTCTTCTATCATCCAGAGACTATAAACCCTACCTATCTGCGTCACATGGATGACGCCACCTCCATCCTTCTCTCCTACATGCTTTGAGGGCATGATTTATTTATTTTCTCTAGTTTCTTCTCACTACCTTAGTCCCTTCAGATGACGATCTGAGCCATGCATGTCGACTAAGCCTAGTTGAACCTTTCTTTCTCTTTGAGTAGGATTTCATAATCTTCTCCCTATTTGCCAATCCCAATTTGGGAAGAATAATATAGAATCCTTAATCGAGATTTTTCTTAGGCCTCGACCTGAGATATAATTAACCACGAGGGCTTGCGCCCGTGGGAAATCCAATCTCACTTTCAAATAAACCCCACTTGAGCTGATGTATCGGGTGGGGGAAACCTGTTGTGATGATAAGGTCACATATATTATTACCCATCGGGGTGTACTGGTGAGAGCTGCTATCCTCAATGGTTAATTGTACGTGTGATCGAATCTGCCCTCCCATTGGCCAAATATAATCTCCCCTCGCAGGGAGGCGGTGTTTGTTGTTCTTTCGGAGGTCCACAGGTTTCTGGGGACCACGATGGGATAGGTTTCTCTCTCCATCTTTGGATACTATATTATTCTTTCTTGTGTGTACTCTGGGATTAGTACTCCTTAGATTAGGTCCATCCCACTCTTAATTAGGATCCTTCCTTAGTTAGGATCATTCCTTTTCTTAGTTAGGGTTTTCCCCTAGCTAGGTTTCTTTCCTTTCGTTCTTCTTAGTTAGGGTTTCCCTCTAGCTAAGTTTCCTTCCTTCTGACCTTCTAGGTCATTCCGTCCCCCATCTATCATTCCTCTTCTCATTGTTTCTTACTAATTATTTCAAATCTCTTTTATTATTCTTGGCAGATAGTGCCATGGCTTCTTTCATACCTTCTGTTACTTTCAGCTTCAGTTCTGACGTGCGGGTGACACTTCTTGAGTCCCTGCTAGCCAGTCCTCCTGCTGGAGGAATCACTTTTGGTTCCTTCACTGACTCGACCTTCGTCACTCTTGGTGGGCTGACCCTTACTGAGGCTGCTACCTACTCTCCTCCCTAGAGGAGAGCTCATGCAGTCATGCGACCTTTTGGATGTCCACTTACTCAGCGGACAGCCCGGGCACCTGCTCGTCCTACTCCTGTTCGTGTGCAGCTAGCACACCCTATGATTAGGCAGCCAGTGCCTACACCACTTCCTATTTAGCCCACTCATCCAGCGGTTAGGCCACCAGTGCCTACCGTACCTATTATTCAGACTGCCCCAGCCCCTCAGCACTGGCAGGTAGTAGTTACCCCTGTTGTTGTTTTGACAGAGGTGGCTCGTGTTCGGGTTCCCCCTCCTTCTTCCTCTAGGAAGAGGGGTTCCAAGACCGAGGCTCCTTTGCCTTCCTTCCGTCCAGTTTCAGCTTTCGCTCGGTTGTCTCACCAAAAGACCCTCGAGCAGACCCTGACACTTCCTGTGGTTCCTGTTCCCCCTGTCACTCAGATAGTGGGTTCAGATGTTGCTTCGTCTTCCGCCTCCGGCCTTGGGAGAAGGGCCCGGAGGAATAGAAATCGTAGACTTCAGTTGGCTGCATCTGAGGCAGACAGACAGCAGATAGCAGATTCGTTAACTCACCAGGAGCTAGTTCAGAGGAGAGTGGTCCCCAGGCAGTGGGCACCACGACCAGTTATAGTTTCCCCTACCCCAGACGTTATAGTTGCCCATGAGATAGCAGCAGTTCAGGGAAGATGCTTCTCCCAACTGACACACAGTGGTGATGAGGAGGACGTCACTCGCATTGTGGTGGCCCCTCCTGTCACTACTACTTTACCACGCGCTAGGGTCCCCAGGGATGATGCTGCTCAAACCCTCTCTCAGAGAATTCGAAGCATTATCCGCTTAGCACGGGGTCGAGGCCCTGTCAGTAGGGAGAGGTTACTCCACCAAATTTCTCAGGCATCCATTCAGTTGTAGAGGTAGACTACTAGGCAGAGGTACAGATGGCAGAGAGGACAGCCACCCAGGCAACCTGTTAGTTCAGTTCTGTTGGTGAGACCATAGACAGTTACTCCAGTTGTTGGATGATGCCCACGTCATCATGGACAGAGGCAGCAGTTGGAGCCTCCTAGACCCCAGCTCGCTTCAGTTATAGTAGCCCCGCAGTAGCCAGTTGCCCCTACTTGGTCCCGTCGCAGTAGATGGGTGTGGAGACGATGACAGGCAGAGTCCCCTATCGAGGCAGTACAGCCAGTTCAGGTAGTTGAGCAGTTAGAGGCAGTTGTTCCTTCCGGATCAGAGGAAGTTCTGATGGTCTGTGATGCAGTGATGGATGATGATGTTGCAGTTTCTTCTTGTGGTTCACCGGTTCAGGCAGAGCCAGCCCTTAGCCCATACAGGACCTCCTCCCCTTTGAGTCCATATATGGAAGATTTCCATCAGACCCTCTATGAGGATGATGCACTTGAGGATGACCTACTCGAGGAGGAGTCAGATGGAGATATACTGGTACACAGGGTATGCGTGGTTACTAGACTGGCCACTCAGACGAGCAAATAGAGACAGATGATGACGAGCAGGGAGAAGCTGAGGTAGGAGGATCTCCCCGATCAGTTGAGAAAGATGCCACAGTGCTACAGTTATAGACTCAGATGGCAGAGATGGCTAGGGCCATGGCAGTGATGACAGCTCAGTTAACAGCTTTGGGGGTGGTGCCCCAGATGATGGGCGTAGGCACTCCTACTACGTCCAGGGACGAGCCAGTAGCACCAGGTCCTGTAGGAGTATATAGTGCCCGGAGAGCAGTTCTAGTGGCACCTACAGCAGTCACTTTTACTACCCCGATCCAGAGTCAGTCAGTTTAGTTGTCAGCCGGACAAATTTAGGATTTAATAGCACAGAAGGTCGAGCAGGCCATTTCCTCCAGGAAGTCTGGAGAGGTAGTTAGCAGGGGGCATCCTTACCCAGTAGAGTACGAGCACGAGCCTTACCCCCAAGGTTTTGTCTCTCCTAGGTTCAGAGTCTTTGATGGGTTTGGGAACCCAAGGCAGCACGTGGCCCAGTACCGAGCCATCTGCTGCAACATAGGAGGGAATGATGCACTGATGTTGAGACTCTTTATCAGCAGTTTAGTTGGGGTGGCCTTTGCCTGGTACACCGACCTCCCCAACAATTCAGTACGTACCTTTACAGAGTTGGAGCAGTTATTTGTGCAGAGGTTTGTCAGTGTAGAGCACCGAGTTATAGTTAGAGAGCTAATTGTGACTAGACAACGGCCCCGAGAGCCTCTCCCAGATTATATAGTCAGATGGAGGAACCTCAGCCTACAGTGTGATCCCCAGTTACAGGAGCAGCATGCAGTAGAGATTTTGTTGAAGAATATAGATGATCCGATAGCACTTTATCTAAAGGGTTTCAACATAAGAACCTTTTAGAAGTTGTTGACAAAGGTGATTAGTTTGCAGGACAGCATACCCGATGCAGTCCCTCCTAAGATTGAGAGTCAACCTTCAGGTAGACCTCAGTAGCAGGAGTCTTCATGGGCACCTCCACTAAGAGGAACATCTTAACATTCCTGAATAACAGTAGAGTGGAGGAGGAGGGGCAGACAGACCACCCACTATACTGTCCATTTCATAGACATATCGGGCATATTATAGAAGATTACTATGTGTTAAAGGATAGAGTTGAGAAGCTCATGGCTAGTGAACAGATCCACCTACAGGACAGTGACTTGGTCCAGCCCAAGGGTAAGACATCTCAGATAATTCAGATGATCTCGGGCTCCAATAGTTGCAGTGACAGTTAGAGTGGTAGCCAGAGCAGTCGTAACAGATCACCCAGAGGTTCTAAGGGAGAGTGGCAGCTAGCACTCTCTTGGAAGATGAAGCATATGATCAGGCAGACAGTTCAGAGTTCAGAGGCAGTTGAGAGGAGGCCTACCCAGGCCAAGTCAACCTCCAACACCTTTTTCTTCTTCTGTTTCTGTTGTAGTTTCTACTGAGCACATTTCTTTTCTTGTTTTATATAATAAGAAAATGTATGAAAAGGAAAAGATTGTTGCAACTTCTGAGGGGAAGACGGGACGCCTTCCAGCACTTACGCTGAAGGATTTCGTTCTCCCTTCGGCTGATGATGAAATAATAGAAGAAGGTGATTCTGGCAACTTTTGGTGTTCTACCCCTACTTTTACTTCTTCTAGAACTCGCTCTTTTAATATTTTATATATTTCTTATAATAATACTGAATGTGATGAGGAGTCTGAGTGTGATGAAGAACCGGTCTTTATGATTCTAGAGGGTGGTTGTTACATGGATTCAGAAGATGAATCCGAGAACCCACTCCAGTCACTTTCCTTGGAGCCAGCATAAGCCATCACCGTTGAACCAAGTGAATCTCCTGTTGAAGATGACTCAATACAGGAAGTTCACTTGCATTCAGGGAAGGTTCTTCCACCTAGAATGACTAAGAATACAAAAGAAAAAGATAAGAACATTGTTACCCAGCAGGACGATCCTATCCCTTCCTCCCAAGAGCAGTTTAAGGAGAAAGGGAAAAGCCCTCAGCTGGAGGATGATTACAATGTGTTGGCCCATTTACAGAAAATTCCTGCCCTTCTCAGTATATATGACGCTTTGATGATGTCTCCTAACTTGAGAGAGACCCTGGTAAAAGCACTACTCGAACCAGAGTCCTATCAAGCCTTCTTTACTTCTGAATCTATTGGGGATGCGTGCTTTTTGAGAGAGATACCATACATTATCTTTTTAGATCGCGATCTCCTCTTGGGTACCTCTTATCACAATCATCCCTTGTATGTCACCGCTGAAGTCAGTGGTTATGAGTTAAACAGGGTCCACATTGACCAAGGAGCTTCGATAAACATCCTGAGCTATGAAACTTTAAAGAGCCTCTCCCTTGGTCATCTGAAGTTAACCTCTGATAAGATTATGTTGAAAGGCTTCAATGACCAAGGACAGTGTGCCCTAGGGTCTATTGCCCTGCCCCTGAAGTTTTGAAATTTCCTTACCGAGGTAAAGTTTCATGCGATCGAGGCTGATACTTCATACAGGGCTCTCTTAGGAAGGTTTTGGCTCCATGAGTATGGAATGGTGCCCTCTACCCTGCACCAATGTATGAAGTATATGAGGAATGAAGTCGAGTACTCCATTCCTGGGGATACCCAACCCTTTTTCGTGTACGAGGTCTCTATTTACGATGATGCTGAGCACTACATACCTCGTAAGAAGAGTAAACCTCCTCCTGCCCAGTCCCTAGTGATATCTGCCAGTACTGTACAGGGTCCTGTACAGCTACCTGTGCGAGGTCCATCAAAGGTTAGTATTGAGGCAGATAATTCCACTGCAGATCTTGTTAGATCTCCATTTTAATTTGAAGTTGGGCATGATGTTCTCCCTAGTAGAGGTAGGGGAGAGCGAGGTAGAGGTAAAGATAGAGGTAGAGGGTCGACCCGCTCGCCACAAAACTACGACACTTAAATACCTCCTCCCTCATATCTTTACACTTCTCCTTTGACTTTCGAGTCTGACTCCTCTAACGATGAGATGATTATTGTCCTTCATCGCCCAGCTCCCTCGCCAGCCCTAAATTTCACTAATTATAGTTCACTACCTATCTTTTGTAGGTACCTGATACCCGAGAGCGGTTTGGTTATTGATAGTGGCTCAGACGAGGAGGTAGACCCTCGACGTCAAGCTACTAGTCAACAGTCCCTTTCCCGCCAGATACGAGGAATAAGATTTGAGGAGCCTCACCAGAAATCTTTGGTTACCCCCTCCACTAGTGATGGTGGTGCACTACAGATTAGAGGTCGCCCTCTGCCTCCTCTATACAAAACCTTTATGCCACCGCGAGCTAGTGAGTGTGCCTCGTTATCCCATAGTGTAGGTGCCCCATTGAGTCCTGAGAGTCAGGGTTCATCGGAGACCGCTATGGATAACAAGGTCATAACTACCTCCTCATTATTTTTCCCCTTTCGTGGAAGACTGTGTAGAGCGGGGTGCAGTTATCTCGACCTGGTCAGATGAACAAGCTCTACGACAGGCTCGTGTTTGGCGAATCGATATGCCCCAAACCAAGCAAGGTTTAGGTTATGTTGAGTAGAGCTCACCTAACCATGCTAACATTCGAGCTATCTCCCACTCATATCCGGTTGTTTCTCTTACCGATAAAGAAGACCCATATGATGATGAGGACAGAGTACTTGATGCTCCACGAGAGTTTGAAGATGGCATCACTTCTGCCATGGACGAACTGTGTGAGGTAAACTTAGGCACTGAATCAGATCCTAGACCTATTTTTCATAGTGTCTTGTTATCTAACTCAGAGGCTCAAGAATACATCAAGCTACTCTCAAAGTTTAGAAACTACTTTGCCTTGAACTATACCGAGATGCCTGGTCTAAACCCAGATGTAGCAGTCCACAAACTAGCTATTAAGCCTGATGCAGTCCCTGTTAAGCAAGCACCTCGTAGGATGAGGTTGGAGATAGAACATCAGGTGATCGCTGAAACTAATAAGCTTATAGAGGCCAATTTCATTCGTGAAGAGAAGTACCATACTTGGCTTGCCAATATTGTTCCTGTCTGGAAGAAGAATGGACAGATTCGTGTTTGCATCAATTTTTGTGATTTAAATAAGGCATGTCCTAAGGATGATTTTTCTCTTCCCATCCCTGAGCTTATGGTGGATGTAGTATCATCCCATAGCATTTTCTCCTTCATGAATGGTTCATCAGGTTACAACCAGATAAAGATGAACCCCGAGGAGGAGAAGTTTACTGCATTTCACACACCTATAGGTATATTTTGCTACAAGATGATGCCCTTTGGTCTCAAGAATGCCGGGGCCACCTATCAACATGCTATGACTGTTATCTTCGACGAGATGATACACGAGCAAGTTGAATGCTATGTGGATGATCTAGTAGTCAAAAACAAGGTCCGTGGAGATCACCTTCAAGATCTATGAATCATTTTTGAACGCCTGCGTAAGTATGATTTAAAAATAAATCCTCTAAAATGCACATTTGGAGTTAGTGCAGGAAACTTCCTAGGGTTTATAGCTCACTACCGTGGCATTGAGATTGATCTTTCCATGATCAAAGCCATAGTAGACTTAAAACCCCCTAAAAGCCTTACCCAGTTAAGGTCTTTTCAAGGAAAGCTAGCCTTTCTACGGAGATTTATCTCTAATTTATCTGGTAGGTGTCACCCCTTTGCTGCCCTAGCAAAGAAGGACGCCCGCTTTCACTGGGATTGAGCGTTGTTAGGAGGCCTTTGAGAGTATAAAGCGCTACCTGATAAACCCCCCTGTTTTAGCTGCACCCATCCCAGGGAGGCCATTAATTCTCTACACTACGGCCTTGGATGAGTCCTTGGGTGCACTATTAGCTCAAGAGAATAAGGAAGGTAAGAAGAATACCTTGTACTACCTCAGTAGATGGTTGATACCCGTAGAGCTGAAGTACCCAGCGATGGAAAAGCAATGCTTAGCTTTGATCTTTGCAGTATAGAAGCTTAGGCATTATATGCTCTCATATAAAGTCAACCTGATCTCTCGAGTCAATCCCTTGCAGTATCTGATGACCCGTCCGACCCTCTCAGGTCATCTAGCACGATGGTCTATGATCCTACTGTAGTTTGACATCACTTTTGTCCCTCAGCGGGCCATCAAAGGACAGGCTCTAGCTAATTTTCTTGCTGCTCACCCGATCCCTACAGACTCCCCACTCAATGATGAGCTACCTGATGAGCTAATCATGAGTGTGGATGAACAAGTGTCCCCTACTTGGGAGTTTTACTTTGACGGTGCATCATCCGTTAAGGCCTCGAGCCCGAATGAAACTCCCATAATTAGGGTAGGTCTGGGCCTCATTTTTGTATCACCTGAAGGCCATACCCTTCGTTACTCCTACAGTCTTTCAGAACCTCGTACCAACAATGAAGCCGAGTATGAAGCTCTGATCTTAGGATTAGAGTTGTCCATTCAGGTGAATGTCATGCGGGTGAAGATCTTTGGAGACTCACAACTGATTATAAATCAAGTAGCGGGAGTCTACAAAGTACTTAAGCCTGAGCTCTTGCCCTACCACAACAAAGTAATGAAGCTCTTGTGCTTGATTCCTGAAGTGACCTTAGCAAAAATCCCTAGATCTGCCAATGGCAAGGTAGATGCATTAGCTAAGTTAGCAAAGGAACTGGCTGACCCAACTAGCATCCCACTATCTATCATTATCCAGTGCCGTCAAGCCCTATGCCCCACAGACTTGTCTTCTCCCGATCAGACCCTCACAGTATTCTCAGTTGAGGAAGAGTCAGATTGGAGAGTATCCTTTATAGAGTATTTGAAGCATAGCAGGCTTCCAGATGATAGATCCCTTGCTGCTCAGGTCAGAAAGAGAGCTCTATCATTCACTTATGTGAACGACACCTTGTATCGACGCTCTTTTGACCAAATGTGGTTGCGTTGCCTCAGCAACGAGGAGGCTCGCAAAGTCATGGGTGAGATAAATGAAGGTCTTTGTGGTGCTCATCAGTCCGGACCCAAAATGAAAGGCAGAATTAAATGCTTTGGTTACTATTGGCCGACTATGATCCGTGATTACATGGAGCACGCTAGAAAGTGCCACCAGTGCCAAATTCATGGCACGG
Organism: Dendrobium chrysotoxum; assembly: GCA_019925795.1. Classification (NCBI taxonomy): domain Eukaryota; kingdom Viridiplantae; phylum Streptophyta; class Magnoliopsida; order Asparagales; family Orchidaceae; genus Dendrobium; species Dendrobium chrysotoxum. The sequence goes on along the minus strand of CM034298.1, from coordinate 24,640,308 downwards.
TGATTCACCAACCCCCTAATCCACTGCACCCTACTGTATTATCTTGGCTATTTGAGGGCTGGGGCACAGATGTAGTGGGTCCTATTGACCCTCCTTCCCTAAGGGTCATAGGTTCATTTTAGCTGCCACTGATTACTTCTCTAAGTGGACAGAGGCTGTGCCACTTAAGGAAGTCAAATCAGAAGATGTGATGCATTTTTTCATGATCATATTATCTATCGCTTTGGTGTCCCGCACCGTATCATTTTAGATAATGGCCCGTCATTTAGAAGCACCAAGATTGCTAGATTTACCCACCGCCATAACATTAATTAGCGATACTCCTCAATCTACTATCCCAAGGTCAATAGCTTGGCGGAGGCATTCAACAAAACTCTCATGTAATTAATAAGAAAGATCTTAGTTGCAAACAAGCGAGACTAGCACGATAGACTTCCCAAGGCATTATAGGCTTATAGGACTACATACCATACTCCTACCCAGTCTACCCCATATTCTTTAGCTTTCAGGGTTGAGGCTGTCCTCCCACTTGAGGTCGAGCTCCCCTCATTGCGTGTGGCAGTCAGCCACAATCTTTCCCATGAAGATAACGCCCGACTACAGATGGAAGAGCTTGATGGTTTAGAAGAGCTTCGCTTGCAAGCTTATCAGAACCTCAAACTATACCAGGCCCGTATGGCTCGATCACATGATCACCTTGTCCGACCCCATGCTTTCTGGGTTGGCGAGTTGGTCCTTATTTTGCGTAGGCCTATCATTTTATACCGTCCCCAAAATGGCAAGTTCGAGCATGTTTGGGAAGGCCCCTTCACTGTAGAGAAAGTCTATGAAGGTGGTGTCTACCTACTCGTTGATGCCAATAGTGTTCACCCTATGCCTGTCATCAACGGGCAGTACTTGAAAAAGTACTATACCTGAGTTTTGCTCTTCAGAAAGGGGGAGGTCTCCCTACCGCTTGTAAATACTCCTCTGAATATGCACCCCCTTTAGAGGGGCTTCTTCTCTTTTTGGCAGTCTGTGTAGCCACGATGATTTATCCTCTACCACATGACGTTTGTTATGAAGAGTATGAGGCTATCCTTAGGGGTGATGAGGTGAGATGATATGATTTATGCACTGGCATAAACTCTAGTCTCTATCATCTCCCTTGGTTGTACTCTTCTAGACCAGATCTTGACCCATATCAGTCCAAATAAAGATCCCAGTTCTATCTTCAGTGATGGGGTCTTTAAATTCAACGTGTGCAAATTTCTAAAAGAAAAATTAATCTGAAAAAAGTCTGAGAGTTTGAAACACAAAGTAAACTTTTGAAGGAATTTTTCTTAGAAAGTATGTGATTTATTTTTTCTAATGAAAAATTCACCCCTGTCTTCTTTAAAAAATGAAGTAATTGGTGGTTAACTCCTCTAAATGCTTAAAGAAAAAAAATTGTGATGATTCATAAAGAACGTGTGTTTTCTCTCTCATCCCTTGGTTAGGATGATTTCATGTTTTGAACTGAAATCTATATCAAATTGAAATTAGATTTAGAGATGAATATTTTTTCCATCATCTTGTAATTTTCTATCTCGTAGGCATCTTTTGCATGCTAACGAATCTACCTCATAATTTTCTTATTCAAGTTGTTCATTCTTATCATAGGATTAGATTTGCTTTGTGGATTTTTCTTCCTTGCATAAGAGATTGAGTTTTCTTCTCCTATATTTGGAAGATAATCTTACAACTGAGAAAGTTTTCTTTAAGGGATTTAGAAAGGGAGCCAATTATAAAATGAAAGATACACAAAGTGTATCAAAAAAATTAAAAGATATGCAGTGCACCAAAAATAAAAGATACACAAAGTGTATCAAAAGTGAAAAGATGCGTAAAATGCGCTACAAAGTTAAAGATGCACAAAGTGCATCAAATAATTAAAAGATGCACTTTGCGCCAAATGAAGTTGAGGGGCTTAAAATAGGCCCAAAATGAGTAAGTAAATAGCCTCCCTTTCTTGTAAATCTCTAAGTCTCAGAAAATCCATACCCTTTGATATTTGTGATACTTGAGTTTGAAAATCATGATTTTGGATTCATCATCGTGCAATGATGTTCTATTAGATATAAAAATATTTCCATGTAAGAAGATTAAGAAGATTCAATTTCTCTCTCTAATTTAAACCCTTTTGAATTAGATATTCATTCAAAATATATGAGGGAGAGAGCCCAGTTTAGCTTGTAGGGAGCTTAAGCTGGGTTAGTAAAATTTAAATCCCTAATCTTTTTAGGTTTAGGTGGAGTTAACCTATATTGCTGAACTTTCTGAACCTTTTCTAAGGTTCAAGATGGTTAAAAGGTTAATTTTTCATTTTTAAAGATAGTTCTTTTACTCTCTGATGAAATTCTCACTCTTTAAGGGATGTGTGAATCAGACTTCTCTCAAATTAATTGGTAAGTGCTTAAACATCTCTTAGTGGTCCTACTATTGAGTTTGTTTAAATGCTTGCCATATTCTTTTAAAAATTTGTGCACGAAAATATTTTGACCCCAACATCTGATTATAGGTCATTCTTAAGGACTGATAAGAGTCTCGCATTTAGTACACTTTTCTCTTTTGAGTTCTGGTTATTTGGGAGTCCCCCCCCCCCCCTCTCTGTTTCCCCAGTTTCACTCATCAGTTTGAGTGTGGCCTAGGATATCAAATCCATTGACTTAGACCCCTTAGGGGATGTGGCGCTGGGTCCATACCAACCTGTATAAGGCATGAATAGTAATGTTGATCCATAATCCTAATTTGAATTTTATTCCAACATCAATTTTGTTATAATTGTGTCCCTAGTTTTATTCATGTGACGAATGTGGCTTGGGTTATCAAAGCCAGCCCTACCTCCCTCTTTTTGTGTTCTAATCATTAGAGGATACCTCATACTAGAAGTAACTCACGGATATGGTAAACATTCCCTCTACCGCGTGTTATCTTTGATAATATGGGATATACTTAATATATGATTCTGAACAAATAAAAAAATACGCAAAATAAAAAATGTGCATTGATAAAATAAAAGAGGGAAGCTCTTAGTAGAGCAAAACCGGTTGCCCTTGTCACAGGTGGAACCCGGTAATACTCTTTAAGAGCTCAAATTTCCCAAGCCTTTCATTTTCCTCCCCTTCGAAGCATCTAAGTGATCGCTTCAAGGAGGAGCTCACCACTCGTGTTGTTGTGATCCTTTGCGATCATCATAGTCCTTGTTAGTGATGTAATATGCCTTATTCTAAGTGTTAACATCACACCTCTGAGAGCTTGGATCCTCTAGCTGGAAGATCAGCTCTCTAGTTTCCTTTAGCAACTTAATTCTTCATCCTTATCCTGTTCTCGACTACAAGAGTAGTTCTACGGATGTAGTAGTGTCGCTCCCACCTCTCATAGGGTCCCACTCGTCAGGGTGGGTGTTACCACTGTGATGATTGATATTTATTGATCTTATTCATAGCTCATTATCCTTGGTGGCTCACCGCCTTGAATTATCCTTCCAGCAGTGTTGTAGTACACCTGATCTCAGGTGTTAGCTTCACTACCTTGGGAGCTTTGATCTCCTAGCAAGAGATCAGCTCTTTCATTCCCCTACAGACCCACTCTTTCATCTGTATTCTACTCTGTGCTGCTAGAGTAATTTTATGATATGTGGGTATTGTTGTCACCTCCTACAGGGTCCTACCAGTTTATGTGGGTGTGCCACTGTAGTCCTCTTTGATTTTTTCTTCTTGATGTAGTCATTTTCTCTGTAGCAAGTGTGTCCTCCTTACTACTTCAGTTGTTACTCATCGGGAATGAGATCACCCCTCTCATGCTTTACTGAGGGCGTACCTTTCCCTATCGTCTCTCGAGGAATCAGTCTGATGCTTCCAGCTTTATATGATCTTGATATTGCCTAAGAAGTTTCACTGATATTTGGATACTCGTGGCCACGATGATTTATCCTCTACCACGTGGTAACTAAAATGTTAGCTCGGGACTCCCTATATGACTCTTCCTTTTGGAATTTTTCAATCTACCTTTCTACTTTTCCTCACATCCCTACACATATGTGTGTTAAGGTATGATTGAGATGACTTTCCACTGATCGCTCTACTGCAGTCATATGCGCCGGGTAGGCATCAAACTTTACTTGGTTGAGAATGCCCGATAGGGTCCCTGGTGGAGGTATTTCTCACCACCCTTTTACCCTGATTATCTCGCCATTTTGGTAGACATCAGACTTTACCATGATCGTCTTGTTGTTTTCAATAGACATCAGACCTTACTTGATTGAGAGTGCCTTACAGAGCTCCTGCGAGACATTTCTCACCAACACTTTCTCCTGATTTCTCTACCGCAAGCATATGTGCGGGGTGGGCATCAAACTTTACCTGGTTGAAAGTTCCTGATAGAGCCCCTGAAAGGCATATTTCACCACTCTTTTACCCAGACCGTCTTGCCCTGATCAAGCAGACGTCAAAATTTACCGGTTGAGTGAGCCCCGACAGAGTCCCTGGGAGGGTATTCCTCACCACCTTTTCTTTCTATGATTGTCCTATAAAAGACTACGCAGGCATCAGATCTCTTGGCTTATTTACTTTTACTGAGGTCAGGCAGAAGTATTGAGTCACCCCTATCCGCTGTTCCAAAAGGAGCAGGAGGAGACAGGATCCTTTCACCCTCTATCTTGCTGTTTTGAAATGATCAGTTAGGTAGTCGGTTTTACTTACCGATTGAGAGAGCCCGACAGAGTCCCTGGGAGGCATTCCTCACCACTCCTTTACTTCAGATGTTTTGTAAAAGACTAAGCAGACTTCCAATTTCGTGGCTTATTTACTTTACTGAGGTCAGGCAGAGTATTGGGTCACCCCTATCCGCTGTTCCGAAAGGAGCAGGAGGAGATAGGATCCTTTCACCTTCTATCCTACTGTTTGAAATGATCAGTCAGGTAGTTGGTTTTACTTATCGGTTGAGAAAGCCCGATAGAGTCCCTGGGAGACATTCCTCACCACCCCTTTTACTCCAGATGTTCTGTAAAAAACTAAGCAGACTTTCAATTTCGTGGCTTATTTACTTTGCTGAGGCCAGGCAGAGCATTGGGTCACCCCTATCTGCTGTTCCGAAAGGAGCAGGAGGAGACGGGATCCTTTCACCCTCTATCTTGCTATTTCAAAATGATCAGTTGGGTAGTCAGTTTTACTTACTTGGTTGAGAGAGCCCGACAGGGTCCCTAGGAGGCATTCCTCACCACCACTTTTCTCTGATTGTCTCGCTCTGATCAAGTAGACGTCAGGCTTTACTTGGTTGAGAGCACCTTACAGAGCCCCTGAAAGGCACGCCTCACCACCTTTCACCTTCTATCCTGCTATTTCGACACGGTTAGGCAGGTAGAGGGTTTACCTTTACTACTTTACCTTTTGTTCTCTCCTCAGCTCTGCCCTCACTACAAGGGAAGGCAAGGAGATGATCTCCCTTACTTTGTTACCTTTTGGTGACCTGTTACTACTTTACTCTTTGTTCTCTCCTTGGCTCTGCCCTTGCTACGGGGTAAGGTCAGGAGATGACCACCTTTTCACCTTCTATCTTGCTATTTCGATATGGTCAGGCAGATAGTCGGTTTGCTTTACTACCTTACTTTTTGGGCTTTCTCTCCTCAGATCTGCCCTCACTATAGGGTAAGGCAAAGAGAAGATCTCCCCTACTCTGTCACCTTCTGGGACCTGTTACTACTTTCCTTTTTGCTTCTCTTCGGCTCTGCCCTCGCTACAGGGCAAGACTAGGAGAAGATCCCCCGTTACTCTCTTTTCACCTCTTTCGATGCTCCCTTTTCTTGGGTCATTTACTCTACTTCTTTTGTCAAATTCGGTCAACGCAAACACGAGTGGTTCACTAGTTTGTTCGCCACCCCTGTTGATTTTGATTTCCACACACACCCCTCCACTGGACCTAATGGGTCAGGCCTAGCCTATTGGGCCTAGACTTGTGCCTTGGGTCAACCTGGTTGACCAGGTCAACCTGGTTCACTAGGTTAACCCAGGTTGACCCATTAAGCCCATATGGGTCTAGATCAGCTCAAATCAACTCCAACCCAATCCTAGCTCAACCCCTCACCTCCTTGGGTCTAATTGACTGGGTTGACCAAGTCAACCCATGACTTGGTCAACCCTAGTCTTAATGGGTTAAATTTGACCCATTTAGGCCCATTAAGCCTATTCAAAACACTCTATTCATTCCTAATAGACCCCTAGGGTGAAACCACATCCAAGTCACTTCTATTTCCCTCCTAATTGATCAAAGATTCGATCTAGGCCGTTGGTAGTAACCTTAAGTCTATAAATAGGGATTTTAGGGTTTGGCTTAGGCATCTTTTCTTTGGTTCTCTCTCTCTAAGACTCCGCAACCTGAGAACTTTGGTGAGAGAGCTCCCACGATCCTCCTTCACCTCTTCCCATTCGAACTCCACCATCCAAAGCCCGCCGGCGGTGAGATTCCGGTGAACCCGAGTCCACATTCATTCAAGGTGGGATAGCTCTCGATCCAAGCGTCCTCAGCCCGTGGAGTCTTCTACAATATCATTCGTGGATAGACAACAAATTCAGAGAACCCAAAAACTCCAAAATCAATCCATAAATCGAGGTGAAATCCTTAACCCTATATTAGAACACTCTAGCTTAAATATCTTTTCGAAAGCATCTCAGGCCGCAAAAACTATACCACATGAATGCTCTTCATGTCTAGACCATATGTTTCAAATTTCATCCAATTCCATTGAGTAAATCGTGAAAATGAGGCGTTTTATCATTTTGGTTCTCGGGTTTGGCCTGCGACCGTCAGAGATCGATCCTGACCGTTGATCTCATGATCAACGGTTAGAATCGTGTCGTTCCACGGTTAGGATTGACCGCGAAAGCCTGACCCCGCGCTAGCTCGCCTCACTGGCTCGATCAGGACCGTCCATCTGAACCGCTGGAGATCGGACGGCTCCCCGCAGTTGCTAACGTGGCAAGTGAAGCCGCATCCCACGGCTTCGATTGCTGCATGATTGTGGCAATCATTGACGACGGCACAATGATTGCGCCGCCAGCCAATGATTGGCCTGCGGTCTGCGGAACCAACCGGGATCCGCCACGTGGCTAGTCCGCTACTGACGATGTCGATTTTTTTTATTTTATTTTAAATTCTTTTTTTTTTATATATTATTTTAAAAAAAACATAAAAATTATTTTTGATTATTTTAAATAATATTAAGTTATATTATTAATATTATTTATTATTTATTACTATTATTATTATTATTATTATTATTATTATTATTATTATTATTATTATTATTATTATTATTATTATTATTATTATTATTATTATTATATTAATTAGTATTATTATTTTACTATATTATTAATTATTATTATTATTATTTTATTTAAAAACTATTTTCAATTATATTATTAATTTTATTTTTATTTTTATTTAAAAATTATTTTAAAAATATTATTATTATTATTATTATTATTATTATTATTATTATTATTATTATTATTTTAACTTAAATATATTATTATTATTAATACTATTATTATTATTTTAAATGTATTTATTATTATTATTATTATTATTATATTTATTAATATTATTATTATGGTGTTAATATTATGATTACTTTAATATTATTATTATATTAAAAATATCATTATAATATTATTATTTTAATATAATTGATTAATAATAATATTAATTACTTTAATATTATTATATTAATAATATCATTATTACTTTAATGTTATTATTGTATTGATAAAAATAGCATTATTTTAATATTATTGTTATATTAATAATAATATTAATTATCTTAATATTATTATTATATTAATAATATTATTATTATTTTAATACTATTATTATATTGATAATATCATTATTATTCTTAATGTTATTATTATATTAATAATATTATTATTACTTTTAATATTATTATTACATTAATAATATTATTATTATTTTGACATTATTATTATATTATTAATACTTGAAAATTATCTTTACTATTATTATATTATTATAATTTCAAAACTATTTTTTTTAATTATTATTACTTATTATTTATTTTAAAATTTAGAGATTTAAATATTTAGTTTATTTTAAATCAATCAACTATTTTTTAAAATATTAATTATTTTAAATAACTTAAAAATTATTTTCAAACCTATTTAACTTAGAAAATTCATATCTCTCTCATTTTAAATCAGATTTTTGTGTATAATACCTCGTTCTTTTCAGAAAAATGAGAGCTTTTATTTGAAACCACATTATGTAATCAGATCTATCCTTTCTGGATTATTTCTATATTACTTAGCTATTTGGTTATTTAAATATTATTTAAATAATTAATATAATTAATTATTTTAAAATAAAAATTATTTTGAAAACCTCCCTTGGTGGCCAGTAGATCTCCCATGAATATATCATGAACTTACTTTCAAATTATCTTATTTTAAAATTATATATTCATATACTCGATACATATATGTGTTTTTTTTTTTTAACGTTTTGAAAATTACATATATTAATAAATCCCTACTCTTAGGAGATCCATTGTATGAAATTTTAAACATAGGATCTATGTATGAACAACATTCATGTGGGAGAAGGATTAGTGAATGATTATGTCCCAATCATTTACTAATCACTTCCTTAGGCTTCTTTACTTAGTATTTTCGTAGTTCTTGTATGTGTAGGATGCACAAGCACTTAGCCTAGGCTCTCCTAGATTTAAGGACTTGATTGGTGTGTTTATATTTGCTGCATTTACCCTATATGTCATGCCTAAGGGTTAGTTACTTCACTTTATTCCTGTATAACGTAGTGACACCATATGGACAATAATTAAGGATCGTCTAGCAAACTTAGAATATTTTTAGAAGTTAGGATAGATCCCGGATTGCTATGAAACTTTAAACACTAGAACTTAGTGACATCTAAAACCCCTTAGAATTTTCTAGAAAGTTTTTGAACTCTTTAAAATACTTAATTAGCAAACCCTAATTTACCCGTTAATTAAGCCTTAGAAATTTTAGAAAAATCTAATAAATCCATTTTAAATCAAAAAAATACCCATAATATATCAAACTCTTCGAAATTTAGTCCCTAACCTATGAAAATTAAAATTATCTTGATTGGGCCTCAATCTGAACTTTAATTTTATTTTTGATTAAAAATTACCTTTTAATTAAATTAAATAATTAAAAATAATTAAAAATTCCAAATTTTTCTCAAACACTTGGGAACACTTCTTTGGGTCATTAATGACCTTTGGGGATGATTTCAAGCAGTTTGGAATTGATTTGGATCAAAATCCCTAAAACAGCCCTTTAATTAAATAATTTCGATAATTCACTAAATGGCCCAAACTTTGGAAATTCATAACTAATTATAGAAAAATCCAAATTGGACAAACTCAAAGGCATTCAACTCACATTATGGTCTAGTATTTATTAAAAATATTAAAATTCTAAAAAATCAACTTAATTCAAAAAGTCAATAATCTGGTCAAACTTAGTTCAAAACGAGACCAAAAGTTCAGAAATTCATAACTTTGGATAGAAGAATCTAAATTGGGCATGCTAGCAGTCTAACTAATCGAGTTAAGGTCCAGTATTTTATAAAAATATTAGATGTTCACAAATCTCCTTTAATTAAAAAGTTAATTTTGGACCCTCCTTAGCTTAGTGTATAGGTGAACCCTGAACCTCCTAAAAATCACTAATGCAATTTAAACTCCGAATATCATTACCCTAAGCATTAAAACTGACCTACACATCAAATTAACTAAAATGAATCTTAATTCACTAATACTTGGACTTTAAATAAAACTCCCTTTTTAGACCTCCAACAAACCTGGATAGTAGGCAATTGTAACTAACTACCCAGCTTAGGATTCATCTCAGCCACACAGACCTCTACACACACTATAGGATTATTTGCTAGGGCACCACTTCTAGACTTAGGCTAGATTGGTGTTTACTTTTCCTGTTATGTGTCGAGCTTTTCTGGGTTTTCACTGCATATTATGATTGAATTGTTGGTGTGTTTGCTTACTTTTACTGCACTCTAGGATTTGATGTGATCGCACGATAGACTACCCATAAGTTTGGATTGATGTTGATGCTAATGATGTCTTTTTCAGGTGGCCATGCTCATACCATGCTAAAATAAAGGGGGGTAAAATTCAAGATTTAAATACTAACATTGTTTTATACAGATGCTTCAGAAATTGCTCAGCCCCCTAAATAAATGAGGGTTAAAATAATAAATCATTATAAATTACTACAGATGCTCCAGAGCTGCTTAGCCCTCAAATAATTAAGAGTATGGCCAAGTGTGGCTGTGATGAGCATTTTATTTTTCTTATAATTGCCTGGGATGAAATATATGAATTGCTTGGGATGATTTCTATTAGGATAACCATGCAGGAGAGTCTAGATTTACTGCTTTCATTTAATGTAATTATTTATAATCTGGTATAAAGTTGTGAAAGTTTATTTTGAGTGGGGATACAAAAGTCCAAAGGTTGGATTCCAAAGAGGAAAGGACACCCACTATGAGGATAGTCCTTTTCTATTTGGAAATCCAAATTTGGATCATTCTATAACCCAAGGAGTCCAAGGAAGCTGAGATCCAATGAGTCTAAGGAAGCTGAGATCCAAGGAGTCTAATGAAGCTGAAATCCAAGGAGTCCAAGGAAGAGAAGATCAAGAAGATGAGGATTCAGAGTATCCCACTCAAAATAACTTGCGTATGTTCTAGGATTAGAAATCCGGGTTGTTGGCAGTGGTGCCCGGCCACTTTATTTTCTGCAGACCCTGGGTTGTAATTAAGGGCAGTTGGCCTATGAACATTTAACTGATTAATTTGGTTATTTATTATTATTTGATGTGATGTTAATTGCGTATAGATTATATACTTTTCTTAGTTTATTAGTGATCTACATGCCGCTTTTATTTTAGCCTGGATTTCGTTAGGCTCTCTAAGGACTAAAATATTTTCTACTCGTAACTAATATCTAAAATTTTAAGGTTTAAATAATTTAGCAACCTAACGATCTAAGAAACTACCGGAATCATCTGGGGTCGCATGCATATTCTTATATTTCTCTCTCTCCTTCTATAAGACACTTTCTCGCCTGCGGGTAGAGTCCAGATAATCTGACCTATGAGGATGAGGTGCCAGACCTAGGGAAGCCCAGTCTAATTCTAAAAATTATTTTTTAAGCCTTTTTAAAATCCTGTGCATATCTGATTTGGACACTTTAACCAGCATGCATTGCATTAGAAATTAATTAAATTAAAATTTTAATTGCATTAGTTCTAGGAGCATTCACCCAACATAAGTCTTGGGCCAATTAGGAAATCCTCTAGACGTCGGCCCTATTTCTAAGAACTGTAACCTACCCACCCATCTTTCATAAATGACTGGACTCATGGTTTTGAATCGACTAGATGGTTAGCTGGCTCCCCAATCCAGGCCAGGGTAAGCCCAGATTTTGCATTGCATTAGCTAGGACACGGGTGTTGGTGTTGTGCGTAGAACACTAAACCCATTAGATTTAGGGTTCAAGGCTACTACTGTTTCATAATATACCTCATTTGTAGGTAAGTCTTCTATCGTCCAAAGACTATAAACCTTACCTATCTACGTCACATGGATGACGCCACCTCCATCCTTCTCTCCTACATGCTTTGAGTGCATGATTTATTTATTTTCTCTAGTTTCTTCTCACTACCGTAGTCCCTTCGGATGCTGATATGAGCCGTGCATGTCGACTAAGCCTAGTTGAACCTTTCTTTCCCTTTGAGTAGGATCTCCTAGTCTTCTCCCTATGTGCCAATCCCAATTTGGGAAGAATAATGTAGAATCCTTAATCAAGAGTTTTCTTAGGCCTTAACCTAAGATGTAATTAATCACAGGGGCTTGTGCCCGTGGGAAACTGAATCCCACTTTCAAATAAACCCCACTCAAGCTGATGTATCAGGTGGGAGAAACCCGTTGTGATGATAAGGTCACATATATTGTTACCCATTGGGGTGTGCTGGTGAGAGCTGCTATCCTCATTGATTAATAGTATGTGTGATCGAATCTGCCCTCCCATTGGCCAAATACAGTCTCCCCTCGCGGGGAGACAGTGTTTGTTATCCTTTCGGAGGTCCACAATAGAGATTAACACACTCATTCTCCACTCATCTGGCATCTTTTTAGTCTTCAAAATAGTATTAAAAAGTTCAGTAAGCCAAGAAATTCCTTCATCTCCTAAGCATTTCCACACCTCTATTGGAATATCATCTGGTCCAACAGCTTTTCCACCCTTCATTTTCTTTAAAGCCTCTCTAACTTCAGTATTATTAATGCGCCGATAAAAATAAAAATCTTTATTTTCATTTAGGGTGCTAAGGCCACTAAAGTCTATCGTGTTTTCATATTCTTCATTAAAAAGTTTAGCAAAATATCTCATCCACCTTTATTGATTATTATCTTCTAAAAAAAGTACTTTTTGATTTTCATCCTTAATACACTTCACTTGAACTAAATCCTTACTACTCCTATCTCTTTGTTTGGCTAACTTATACATATATCTTTCTCCCTCCTTAGTATCTAATCTAACATAATATCTTAAAGGATTCATGTCATTATTAATCAACAAGTTTTACACTGGCTGTTAACTACCTAACGCAACCCTCCACTTTTCTCATCCAGGACTTAGGACCTGGAAAAATAGTGTTTAATAATATAGAAATAATATTTAATAATTTAATAAGAAAATGAAGTGTGTGTGTGTATATATGTGTGTATATATAATAAATAAAGATGTTTATGTGTTAAGTGTAAATAATATTATATTTTATATATTAAATTGCTAGTGAAATCATTTTATTTTACTTGTGTTTATGCAGGAAAATGTAGAAAATGTACAAAAATTTTAAGTATGATATAACGTCATGGTGTCGGACACGATACCATCCTAATCCCATCATTGGCACAGCCAGAGTGCCTAATATAGACATGCAATGCCTAGTCTTTATTTAACAGTGTTGCAATGTCAGAGGAGTCAGTACTGCAAAGCCCAGTCTTTATCTGCACAATGCTGTGGTGTAAATTTCCAATACTGGTAAGCTAATGGGAGTGCCATGTGGACACTACAGTGCTCAACCGTCAACAGTGTCATAGCGCTACAATTGTAACCGTTTAGGACACAATCTGCCAGCGAAGCAATACACCTATTCACTAAATAGTGGGTCCATGTCCAGTGCTAAAGTAGATGAAATCCTTTAGTGTTGCAGTGTTTGTTCAATTTATGGGCACTATAGCATAAGTGTCTTGAGTGTCGCGGTGCCAGAATTCATTTTTTGTGTTTTTATATAAATAGTTCGTTTGTAATGTTAGTAAGAGAGTTCAGTCACTTAATTAATTTTAGTCTTTATAGTGCTTCTGTGTAATTTCCTTAGGAGTGAGACCAAGGGAATTCAGGGAGCACTAGATCCACTTCATAAGAGTGTTTGGTCAGTATTTATGAAAATAATTATGTAAGTTCAGGGAGGAGTGTAGAGGACATTATTGAAACCATCTAGTTATATATTTTCTTCTATACATTTTTTCTTTTGTGCAATTAATGAAAATGAGTTTACTTCATTTGTTCTTTATATATAGTTAATTTTTTTAGTTTTGGATTGATGGTATAAATAGAATATGGAGTAATAATGAATTTTCTTCATCAATAATTTAATGATATTTTTAATATACCAGCTTTATTTAATGCACATAATGGTCATATATGCAGTTAATATCAAGTGTAATATGGAGCTTATGAGTAGGAAAATTGACACAATCAAGTATATTGGATTAGTACAATACAAGCATAGGCATTGTGCTTAATATATACCAAATTTATAGACATGAATTACAACGATTGGGTTTTAATAGTATATATTTTACTTACTCTTTTAAGATTTTTATAGGGTGATAGGCTATGAAAGTTTAAAGTGTATTGAGGTTGGAAGGGTTTAATCTATCCTTTATCTCTTCACGCTTGACAAAACGGTTGGTGATGTATATGCTCTAAATAACATCAATATAAAATAGAATCATTAGAAAATATATTGTATTTACATTCCATCAATCCAAAATATTTTATCCAAATAGAGTTTCATTTAAATTTTCTTTTTCTAAACTAAGTGATTGAATCTCCACAAAAATTTATTTTTATTGAGCAGGATAATTTTTGTAATTATAGTAGATGTTGTTAGTAATTACAAGTAAACAATCTTCCTCATGGGATTGATACTTTATTCTATCGCTATATTACTTGATTTGACACATATACTTACATATATTAAGTGGTGTTTTTATAATTTTTATATCATAAAAAATATAAGCATTATTTAGGGATTCATAGAGCCCCAAATTATTTTCATAATTCTTTAGGTTACTCCACCACACCCATCAAGTTTTTGGCACCATTATCAGGGAAGATTTTATTTTATTTATAATTTTACTATATTATTAAATTAATTGTATAATAAGGATTACTATATTATTTTATTCTTTTATTTTATTTTAGTGATTACACAATTATTATTGCATGCATAGAAGTCATAGAAGGGAACCATTGCTAGATTTTGATTCGAAAATTGAGAGAATCCTTTGTAAAATTAGAATTACTAAAAAAATTTTGAAAATGGCTGACCCTATTTAAGACTTAGATCATTCTAAACCTCTTAAGAATTTTGCAAACCCTATGGTAGATGGAATTCATCAGAGTATAAATAGACCTATCATTCAAGCTATTTATGAGAGATTGGAGAGATTCAAAGAGATGCTTAGAAAGTTCCTTCACCATGCCTTACCTGATTAGTTAATAATTCAACTTTTTTATAATGGATCGGTAGGATTTCTTAGAGCCATAATCGATGCTACAGTTGGAGGTTCTTTGGTGTTAAAGCCTTTTGAGGATGCTTTTGAATTAATTAAGGAATGGCAATAAATTATTTCTAGTGGCCTCCTGATAGGGTAAATCTTAAGAGAGTGGCAAGAATCTATAAAAATATT
This sequence comes from Dendrobium chrysotoxum, assembly GCA_019925795.1. NCBI lineage: Eukaryota > Viridiplantae > Streptophyta > Magnoliopsida > Asparagales > Orchidaceae > Dendrobium > Dendrobium chrysotoxum. The sequence continues at coordinate 24,625,221 of CM034298.1, read as the reverse complement.
TTTTTTATCCTTTTTAACTATACAAGTTATAGTAATATCAAAGAAGTTGAGCACTTTATGCTTAAATTCTGATTCATCTTTACATTTGGAAGAAAAAAACTTAATGGAAGAGAATGATATCTAAGGAATTGAAAAGATATATTTAATTGGAAGATAAAATAATCTCCATTCAAATACATATAATCCAGGTTAGAGTAATCACCCTAATTTTAGTTGGTCAAATAATAATAGTGAAAATTAATAAAACTCTAGTCAAAATAACCAAGGAGTTAATTGGAATAGTCAAAATCAAGCTAGTAACAACCCAAGACCAACTTATTCTCCTAGATTTAATCAAGGTAATCAGTATATAATTAGAAAGACACAACTAGAAGATGTGGTTATATAATTGTAAATATAATTGGGAACACAATTACAAAACCAATCTGGTTCAATTAAAAACTTCAAAAATTAATTAAGCCAGCTTGTAATTTCTATGAGTACTATGCCCATAGGATCCTTACCTAGTAACACTAAAGTTAATCCTATGGTGAAGGAAAGAGATATCAATGGGACCCAATTAAATAGTAGCAATTATCCATATTAGCCAAATAAAAAATATGGGCAAGTATGACTGAAGACTATAAACTTAGCACTACTTAGCAGGTAACCCAATCTTAGGTCTACTCAGTTATCTAGTCTAGCTGAAGACTTTAAAACTTAGTACTTTTGGGAGACAACCCATGTAAGTGTTATGCCAGTACTCATTATGTTATGAATGTTATGTCATATTTTATGTTCAGCATATATTTTATGCACTATTATCATTTTTATAAAAGTATGTGTTTGTGGTATTTATTTTTGTTTTATTTACATATTCACAAATTCCCTTCATTCTTAATTATTATTATCCTCCAATTACTTTTATATTTTGATTATTTAATTAACCCTTATAAAAATGATAATTAAAAATTATATAAAATAATGATAATAAAAAAATACTAGATCCTAGTTTGAACGAACTTTGTTTATACTTCATAGGCTGGAAAAACTTATACTTAACTCATTCAATCATTTAAGCTATTATCCTAATTTAAATTTATAAACTATACCATTATAAAATTGACTTTTAAAATTAAAAGATGAATAATTAGTATTAAAAATTAAACATGAGTAGGTTAAAATTTGAAATCATAGCTAATATGAAGATAAAATTAGTAATCTCATCAAGTCCTTTCATTAAAATCATTAAGATTGTATGAAGGTCTAAAGTAGAAGCTGATATTCAAAATTATTAGTTATGTACTCCATAAAAGAAAAAAAAGAACTATAAAATAGTTTTTAAAAGAAAAGAAAAGAAAAGAATTAAAAAAAAAAAAAAGAAGAGTACATTCAAAAATTGGTATCACTAAAAGCTTAAGATTGGAAATATAATCTTATACAAAAACTATAAAGGATAAGATAGGAGGGCTAATACAAGAGATGTTAAAATAATGGAAGTACAATTTTAGCTACAATCATATCAATCATTAAAACTCAATTAGTCACTTCAATAATTAAAAGTTAATGATTAAATTTATAACTTATAATTTCAAATTAGGATGTAATTAGAATGATTGATTAGTTTAACTATGAGTATTTTTCTAAACTAGAAGTATAGCCTTGTTCATTTTTACTAATTCTGGACAGTAATGTATCATCCTATATTTTAGTAATGTTATGTTATCATTTTTTTTATTTTGGTTAATCACTTAATAAGAATTATAAAAACTTTATTTCCTTGAGAATAAGTAAGAGTTTAAGTTGAGGATCTGATGAATATAAATAATATTATATTTTATATATTAAATTTCTAGTGAAACTGTTTTGTTTTAGTTATGTTTATGCAGGAAAATGCAAGAAATGTACAAAATTTTCAAGTATGGTATAACGCTACAATGTCGGACAATATACTATTGTGGTGCCATCATTGACACTATCAGAGTACCAAATATGGATATGGAGGCACCCAGTCTCTTTTTAATAGTGCTGTAACATTGGAGGATTCAGCGGTGCAAAGCCCAGTCTCTATCTACATAGCACCGCGACGCTAATTTTTAGTGCCACCAAGCCAAGGGTAGTACCAAGTGGACACCACGATTCTCAATCGTTAGTAGTGTCATAGCACTACAATTATAACCATTTAGGACACAATCTGCTAGTGAAGTGACATATTTACTAAATAGTGGGTCTACATCAAAAAGGGCCGCAGCAGGGGAAATCGTTCAGCATAGTGGTGTTAGTTCATTTTATGGGTATTGTGGTGCAAGTGTCTCGAGCGTCGCAGTACCAGAATCTATTTTTTATTTTTTTAATAAATAATTTATTTGTAATGTTAGTAAGAGAGTTCAGTCACTTAGTGAATTTCAATCTTCACAGTGCTTCTATGTAATTTCCTTAGGAGTGACAACTAAGAAAATTCAAGAAGCACTAGATCCACTTCATAAGAGTGTTTGGTCAATATTTATGGAAGCAATTATGTAAGTTCAAGTAGTAATGTAGAGAAAATTTTTGAACCCATTCGGTGATATCTTTTCTTCTATATTTTTTTTCTTTTGTGTAATTAATGAAAATGAGTTTGCTTCACTTATTCGTTATGTCTGGCTAAATTCTCTAGTTTTGGATTAATTGTATAAATAAAATATGGAGTACTAATGAATTCTCTTCATCAATAATTTACTGATATTTTTAATATACCAGGTCTTTATTTAATACACATAGTGGTCTTATGTGTTGTTAATTTCATCTGTAATATAGAGCCTGGGAATAGGAAAATAGGCATAATAAGTTATATTGGATTGGTATGATGCAAGCATATGCATAGTCTTATATATACCAAATTTATAGAGATGAATTATAATTAGTGGGTTTTAATAGTACATGCTTTACTTACTCTTCTAAGATTTTCATAAGGTGACCAACTATGGGAGTTTAGAGTTATATTGAGATTGGAAGGGTTTAATCTATCTTTTATCTCTTCACACTTGATTGAGCGATCAATGATGTATATGCTCTGAATAATATCAATATAAAAGAGAATCATTAAAAAATATATTATATTTACATTCCATTAATCCAAAAATATTTTATAAAAATAGTATTTCATTCAAATTTTTTATTAATTTTAAATTAAATGATTGAATCTACACTAAAATTTATTTTTATTGAGTAGGATAATTGTTGTAATTGTAATAGACAATACTAATAATTGTAAGTAAACATTATTTCTCATAGGATCAATAGTTTACTCTATCACTATATTATTTGATTTGACACATATACTTGTGTATATTAAGTGAGATTTTTATAATTTTTATATTAAAAAAATTTAAGTATTATTTAGGGACTAATAGAGCTCTAAATCATTTTTACAATTCTTTAGATTACTCCACCGCTCCCATCAATGTGCCATTTGTACATGTTATTTCTATTATATATAAAAAATTAAGTTTTTTTTAATTTTGAGTTATTATTAATTTATAAAATAATATATTTATCATAATTTTAAAAAATGGACCAGATTGACCGGTTAAATTGTAACCAGTTAGGTGGCTGGTTCGATCTAACTTAAAAATTAGCTTCGCATCAAACAAAATTGAATCGACAAAAATCAACGGTTCAATTGATTTATCACATCAAATTTATCATGATTAAAAAATAATTGGACAAGAGGTTTGGAGATAATAATGTAAGCATAATATATTAATTATTGTTTAATTAAAATTTTTTTAATATACTGCACACAAAGTTTCTATTGAGCGAACTTTGTATTATAGGATTATATGATTATTCAACCTAAAAAAATGACATTGAGCTTAAATAGAAAATTTTCTTATATCCCATGACGTTGTACATGATTGTGCACTATTATTTTAAATATTTATGTAATCAAAATTTATATTTAAGTGAAAGTTAAATTTATTATTTATAATAAATAAATTTAAGAGAAAAATTAAGAATTCTCATATTTTTTATGATGGGAGGTGTTGCATGAGATCATTAATTTTGATCACCTAAAGAGATAATTTTCTACATCACATAAGTTGAGTAAAACATTTAATAAGATTATCGAATTTAAAAGGACATAAATATTAATATATTATTAAAAATATATAGCAAAATTTATTTTTTTTAAGAGCTAGATTGTCTTTCAAATTCTAGTATTAAAGAACCTCTATAAAACTTAAATTCAAGTGAAAATTAAAAAAAATTCAAATGGAAATTTAGTTAAAAATTATAATGTTCATTATATAGTCAACAATTATGAGTATTAGTAGTCATAAGAAGTACTCAATCATGGTCCTTTAGTAAAAATGCCATCTCCTTATCAAAAGTGTTCGTGATAATTTTGTTATAATCTTCTATTTTTAATGGTTGTTAAAAAAATTAATAGAAATGATTATGTATATAGAAATTTAAATTTAAATAAAATGTTATTAAATTATTTAGTTACCTTTACATTCTGTAACTATGTAGCTTGCATGCCAATAATTTGTTCAAATTCATTATCAATAGTATGAATATTGTAGTTGAATTATTATCTTCCACATATAATTTGATAAAATACATATATAATTCAAGGTCAAATATGTTAGCGATAATTTTATTATTTAATTAAACTTAAATAGCATTATATGAATATTTTACCTTGAACTACATTCGACCTTTTTTCTTTGAATACTTTTATTAATGTATGATATCTTCAGTAACATTAACTTTTATTTATATGTATTACGTGGGTTGTATCATATATTTCTTTCTTAATTTAACCTTTTTACTAAAACCATTGTAAAGTAGTACTTTATTTGAAATGTATAAAAAATGTTAAAAATTTATATAATACTAAATTATGATATTTATTATCTCTTTTGATGAATGTTCAGGTGTTTTGTTTTTTATAGATCTACCATCAAATAAGCATCAAATATTGATGATGTATGTTGCAAAATATTTTCATTGGACCTATAAATTTTATTATTGAATAAAATATAATAAATAAAAGAAAATAAATAAGAATAAATAAATATAAAAATAAAAAAGTTATATAATAATATTACATGAAATTTGAGATTATAATATATAATAAAAAATAAAGTGATATAATATAAAAATTATATATATATATATATATATATATATATAATATAATATAAAAATTATATATATATATATATATATATATATATATATATATATATATATATATATATATACTAAGATGGATGTACAATTAAATTTCTTTTATGACTCCTTTCAATAAAATGATTACTTTTTCATTCCTTAAATATTTTGATTTTTTCTACTTTTGTCAATGCTTCCCATAAAGTAAATGTAAATGGTTCCAATCTATTATATGCAAAAATATATTAAATACAATAAATATAATTAGAATAATTATTGAATATTATGTACATTAAGCCAATAACTTGTAAATCCAATTTGACAATTTTTTTTGACAATATGTCTATAAAACATATGTTATTCAAAAACTTTTATAACTAATATAATGATATTTATTTAAAATTAATGTTTAATTATTAATTATATTTAAAAATGAAATAACATTAAGTACTATTAGAAGTATAAAAATTGTTTGACTTGCCTTTTGGCCAATTTTGATTATCCTTAATTTCTTCAATTGTGGATAAATTGTTATTCAATTTTATTGTTAAAAGCCAATTGTATTTCAGATAGGTTATTTAATATTATCTCAAATTTTTCATGGATATTATAATTTTTTTTTCTTTTACTTATTCATTTAAAAACATGAGTTTTCTCATTCTCTAATAGATTGTAAAATTTTTTAATTATTTTATTGAACATGATAGAATATATCTCTGAGCCCTACAAAAGGATAAGAGAAAAGTTAATATGTAATAGATTTTTTTTTAAATAAAGAAAATACAATTAAAAAAACTTAATGTTCAAAATTATATTGGCATTTATAATTAAAATAAGATATTATAAAAGAAATAATTACCTCCATATCTATTAAAGTAAGTTTCTAGATCTTTTTTTGCCGATATTTAAAAGTTCTGATAGTATCCATTTGAGCTAAAAAATAGTAATACTTCAATAATGTTGATGCAGAGATAAATTCTTGATAAAAATTTTTGGCTCCAATAATTTTAGCTAATATTAATAAAATATGAAATTTAATAAGTAATAATTAATAAAAAAATTTATATATAATTAAATAAATTAATCAAGATTAAATAATAAAATAACAATTAATTTTAAATGTATGTCAACAGCTATTGATTATTCAAAAGATCATAAAATCTTTTTATATACATTACTTTTTATGTATGAACCTTGAATTAAAGGATATTTATCTGATATGATAAGAAACTTTGTTTATCTTATTAATATATTTTGTGATAATGTTTCATACAACTATTCATGTGATAAAACATTATATGGAAAGTAAATCACAATATAAGAAATTATCTAACCTTGTGGCTTATTAATTGCCATTGCAAAACACAAACATTTTGGAAATCATTTAGTATGAAATTTGAAAGGTAAAGTTTCATCATCACTTATGCATAATGAAATCCGATGTATAATTACAATGTTGCTTAAGAATTGACCCATCAAAATTTTCAAATGATTTGCAAATCATTCATGTTCCACAAATCATTTTCTGAGTCCAAATTTCTTAATAACATTACTAGACAATTTATCTCTAAAATAAGATGATGAGGAGGAAGTTTACTTGGTGTTAATGAGTTTAGAAACTCTAATTCATAAATATTACAGTCATAGTTAAAGTAAGTGACCTCATCTCTTGGAAATATTTTAATAAACTTTTGATTCAGCTTATCATCATGCTCATTTTTTATTGTAAGGGTTGCTCTTTTCATAATGTATTCTAAAGATATAATATTTTCATGTGGGCAATGAAAGATGATATTTATTAATAAATCTTTTAAATATCATAATTTAACAATTCTATAATCAATTCATCTAGAATATACACTAATTCATCTTCGTTCTCTTGTTCATTTCCATTTTCAATTTAAGTATGAAATTAAGAAATAAAGGATTTATTCTTGCCCTCATATTTTCTCTTAATTTGAAAACTTTTATGTCTGATCATAAGTATGACTTGACCATGCTATAGATAATAATTTTTAATCTTGATGCATGTTTTACCACTAGTAATTATTATTGGAAGCCACCTCCAAATACAATAACTTTATCACCAAAATAATTTGAGTTATTCATAATATTATTGAGAGTTCTATCTAAGGATTAAATAGTCATTTATTTCATCAAAGGTGCTTCATCCCAAATAAGATTACATGATTTTCTAAGTAACCGAGCAAGCTCACTTTGCTTTGTATTATGCACAAATATGTTTCTATTGAATTTAGGTATTTTGAATCTTAAATGTGTTGTTTGACCTCAAGGTAATATTGATGGTGCTACTCTTGATGTAACTATTATGATTACTACGTGACCAACATTTCTTAAAATTATAAGTAGAGCACGATACATATATTGTTTTCTTGTCCCTCAAGGATCATCTATGAAAATATGTCATTCTATTTTTTATTTACACAATTAATAGTTTTTTTGGTATGCATTGTTATGATCGACCTTTATAGTATGTACTATGTTTATATCTTCAATCAAACTAATAACATGTAGCTCATTAACTATTTCTTTAATATGGAGCTCACCATATAATCAACCGATGCATGTTGTATATGTGGCAATTTTAGCAAGGCAAAATCATCATCAAACTTACCCATTCATTCCAGAAATAAATTAATATCTAATAATATTTTTGACATGAATTAATTAGTGAAATTCTCATTATTGGTTTAATAATTATGAGATAATTTCTTGTAATAATCATCCCATAATTGGAGAATATTAGTTGGCTCACAATAAATAAGAAGAATAGGAAATAATTAACTGAAAGCATACGGCATTTGATAATTGGATTAGTCATTTAAATAATCTGATATATAATTATTTATTTCAAAGAGACCATTCTTCTGTGCACCTTCTTCAAATGTCAATCATTAGATTACATAATCTTTAATAAATCAAAAAATGATGTTGGCTCATATGCATGATTTATCAACATTCTGAGATAATATCTTTCATCATCTAGTGTATTTGTTGTATTTATACAACCTTTTTATTCATATATTTGTTTTCTCTTACAAATTTTATTTTTTTTGTATCTCACATATATTTTTCAAGAATTTCTCTATATAGATACTTCTTTGCCTTTGAATTAGTTTTATTAAGATCAAAAAACTATGTCAACATTGTTTTTTCTAATATTGTTTTTAATATATTAAGTAAATTCTGATTATTTTTATAGTAAACTAAGTTATTCTCTTCTAGATGTAATTATAAATTATATGCTGATGGATACATCTAATTTAAATTAAATTCCATTTTTTCATAATTCTTCTAGTGTTGATACTCATCTTCTATCTTGATATTATTATCTCATAATTTTTTTTTTTCATAATGATGTGAAAGTGACCCCAAAATTTTATCATGACCTTTGTAAATATATTTCATTATTTTGATACTAGAGCATATCTCAATATTTATGTAATAGTTATATCTAGATAATAGATATTCATTATTAGAAATAATAATCCAACGATTATCTAGAAGACAATTTCTCACTTTTACTTGTTGACCATTATTTCTTCTCCAATAAATTGGATATGTCATCCCAAATTAATGTTTGATTTGAGAGAGATTTGTGATATTTATTCTTACATAATCCTTTCTTTATGCATGGATTTTTCTTGTTTAAGCTTCTACATGGACTATGTATCATACACTTTTGCAACCAATTTATGTAATCTCTTATATTTTGAAGCTTTTTGATAATTCAGCACATAAAATTCTATCAATTTGTACTGGAACAGTTATGGTCTTCAAGATAACTAAAAAATGTGCATATGGAAGTTCACTTTTTTTAAATTCTATAATATATACATGTTTTGATGTGATTGAAAAAAATATTTTTGAAAAGGTTTAATTTTCTTTGGAAAATATTTAATTTCTGGAATTTAAATTTTATAATCGAATACTTATTATGAATGATATATCACCTCGAAAGGTGAACATATCATTCTCTAACAGGTTCAGATTACAAATTTTGATTTACCCTGATTATCGTAGTCAAACTCAAAGAGAAACAACATATGATCCCGAAGAATCAGAATGATGTTTAATCCAATGTTTAACTACAATAATCTAGTAAAGAGATCATTAATTTCATAATCAAAGTTACAATAATAGAACGACATATCTATCCAGAGAAAGAAAATATTGCTCATTATTAATCATTTGAAAATGATGATAATGATCGTTATATTTAATTTTCCCAAAGATAATCAATTAAATATTTTGAAAACTTAATTTTGAAAATCAGGTCTGGGTTTCTAAATCTCCTATGAGCGCAAGCCCTCGTAGTTAATTACATTGTTAGAAACCAAAAAATTTCTTATGAATACTCTCGATTAAAATAGCGACATGAATTTTATTTAAGATTTCAACGTTTGATGTCAAAGGAGGTAGGGACTGGAAATTTAATAGAGACTGGATCAAATTTGAACAGTTATTTTTAGAGTCAAAGGGAGAAGGGTACGAGGTGTTTTGAGATTCTGAATTACTTCAAAAACATCCCAACCTATCCTAAGTGTTGGGCTTGAATTTGATTGAAAGAGATTTAGATTTGAGTGGTCAATTTTATTAGAAAGTGGGAATTAGATTCCCGGAAGGTTGAGGTCTTAGGATTGAAGACATACCTCGGAACCTAAGTCTAAAAATGGGTACTGAGAATCAGTGACCCAGATCCTAGCTAATGCAATGCAATCCTGGACTTACCCCGGCCTGGATTGGGGAGCCAGCTAAACCACCTAAACGCTTCAAAACCATGTGTCTTGTTGCAAATCTGGTTTTGATGATGACAAATATGTCTCCAGTGTGTTTTGCTTGGCTAACCCATTTCAGGCACAAAAGATCACGAGCAAATCAAGCTAACTCAAGATCAGGTCCAAGTGTGTCCAATGTACTGTTTTTCATTTTATTGAGTTAATTATAATGTAACTGATCCCCTAGCTAAGTAACCTTACACACACACACTCAGGGGGAGAGCTTGAGTGAATTAGAGTTTCTGTTCAGTTTTTGTTCAGATCGTCCTGGATGATATTCACATCATCCTGGACGATCAGGTAAAAATAGAAACCCTAATTAGGGCGACTAAGTTAAGAGGGTCTGATTAAGCAGATCGTCCTGGACGATCTTTGGATCGTACGGGACGATATCCTCAAATCAGAAATTCTCAGCCGCCAGATTAAGTTAGGCAAGTTTTTATTTTTAGTTATTTGGTCTGATCGTCCTGGATGATACGTGTATCATCCTGGACGATTCAGTACAATCATGCCTAATTTAATCTGATAATTAAGGAAAGCAATTTATTTTTGATTGATACGATCATATCATCCTGGACGGTCGCAGGATCGTCCCGGATGATCATGATCGTCTAGTGCATTTCAGCTGTACGATCCGAACTGTGTTCAGGATGATTTGGGCACTTTTTGAACTAATCGTATAGGACGATATCCCTATCATCCTGGACGATCAAGTCATTTTTTGGTCGTCCAGCACAGATTTCTCTGGACGACCCGAACTGTCTTCTGGATGATATTCCTCGATTTGCACTAATCGTCCCGGACGATCGTAGGATTGTACGGGATGATATGAACAATTTTTTCTACTGTTCGTCCAGAAAAGCCAGATCATCCATGCTAAAATAGTTGAATTTGAACTGATCGTACAGGACGATCTATACGATCTTGGTCGACCAGTTGAGATTTAGGGCAAATTTTAAGCCATCCTATAAAAGAACTTTTTCTTGAAACAAGAAAAATCTTTTTGCCACCTTTCTTCCCTAAGAAACCCTAGAGAGAGAGAGAGAGTTGGGAGAGAGAGAGAAGATCTTGTGAGGGGGAGTTAGTGAGGGATTCACTAAGGTTTCTCCAAGCACGGATCAGATTCATCTTCTCCGCTCATCGTCTTTCGTCTAGTCGGTGTTCGTCCTGGGAGGATCGTTCGCAAGAAGATATGAGGTTCTCTGCCCGCTTCAGGTGGAAGCAAAAGGAGTTCGAAGGTTCTATGCCTGCTTCAGGAGGAAGCAAAAGGAGGTCGGGTTCTCTGCCTCACCGTGTGGTGAAAGGAGGTGTTTGTACAGGCTTCTCCGCCTTGCTGTGGGAGAAAAAGGATAGACACTTTTTGTTTAGTGAAATACCCAGAGGGGAGGCTCCGAGGAGTGGACGTAGGTCAAGTTGACCAAACCACTATAAAATTTGGTTTGCTTTTCTGATTCAGTTTTGTACTTTACTTTTTTGATATTAACTGCTTGGGTGAATATCTGTGATTAATCTTTTCATTCTTGTTTACTTGTTTTTGCTACTAAGTATCAAAAAGATTTTCATTGTTATCGTGAAATTTTTAAATAATCAATTCACCCCCCCTCTTGGTTAGCCTCGGGACTAGTTCACTAGGGCTTAACATCCCTATCGAACTATCAAGTGGTATCAGAGAGGGATTCAAAATTTAGGTTTAAAAACTTTTGAATTTGATCCATGGCTAACTGTAACAATCGTAATACTGCTGAAGGCTATTCCATTACAAGACCACCGTTGTTTGACAATATTCTTTTTGATTTTTGGAAAACATGCATGTCTACTTTTCTGCAATCTATTGATTATCGCATGTGGATGTTAGTTAAGGATGGATACGAACCACCTTTTAGATTGATTAACAATGTAAAAACTGAATTGCCTTTTGCTGATTGGACGTTTGATGATCGTGATTTAGCACAGTTAAATGCAAAATGCTTGAACTGTTTTTTTTGTACTTTAAAATCTGAAGACAATATATGTGTTTCTACTTGTACAACGGGAAAGGAAATCTGGGATAGATTATGTATAACATACGAAGGTACAACTGAAGTCAAATAATCTAGGTTAAACATCTTGTTACATGATTACGAACTTTTTCGCATGAAACCTAGTGAGACTATTTCAGAAATGTACACAAGGTTCACTCAGATTGTTACATCTTTGCATGCTTTAGGTAGAGAACTTACTAACTACGAAAGAGTGAATAAAATTCTGAGATGTTTTCCTGCTTCTTATGATGCTAAGATTACTGCGATCACTGAATCTAAAGATTTAAATACTTACTCTATTGACAGCTTACTTGGATCTCTCATTGCTTACAAGCAAGGGGTGAACCAAAGGCAACTTGATGCAGGTGAATGCAAGAAAGAGAAGACAGTGGCACTAAAGGCCAAAGATTCAGATGCTAGCACTTCCGGGTCTGATAGTGATGATGTTGCCTTAATTACAAGGCAGTTCAAAAGCTTTCTAAGGAAGAAACATAAGAACTATCAGAAGTGAAACAAGGGTAAGTCCAGTAAAAATTTTAAGGGTCCATCTAAATCTGTTTGTTTTGAATGCAGGAAGCCTGGACACATTAAGGCTGATTGTCCTACACTTAAAGTTCACCCAAGCAAGGAGAAGGGTGAGGAGAAACCAAAGTTCAGAAAGGACAAGAAGCAGATTCAGAAGGCGTTCTGGGCAGACTCTGCATCTGACTCTTCTGAGACTGAAGCTGAAGAGGAGAAAACAAACTTGTGTCTGATGGCTGATGATCACCCTGGTCAGTCAAACCAGGAAGAGGTATGTGAGCTTACTTACGATCAATTATTTGAAGTTTCTAAAAGAATTCATACATCCTATAAGAAACTTAAGAAAACTCATGCTACTTTGAAATTAGATTACTTGACTTTACAAAAAGAGCATGATTCTGTAGTTAAAGATCATTCCACACTTGATTCTAATCACATGTCCTTGCTTGATGAATTTGATGATTTGAACAAAAAATATTCTGATTTAACTGTTGAGCATGATTTGTTAAAAATATCGCATGTTGAATTAGAAGTTACTTTTAAGAAAGTGAATGATATGGCATGTGAGTTAGAAAGTAATGAAAGTGCAAGAACTTTTGAAATTGCAAGTTTAAATAAACATATTGAGTTCTTAAAAGTGAAAATCAGTGCTTTTGAAAAGAACAAAACACCGCCTACTTTTGAACAGTTTTATGCACCGCCACCTTTTAAAAAATCTGTTGCAAGTTCATCAAAGCATGTTTCATATACATCTAGGAAGAGGCATTATCACCCACATAGATTAGTTAACCCTTTTCCTGGTGTTAGATGTTTTTCATGTAGCATGTTAGGACATTATTCCCACACCTGCACTGTTCACCGTAGTACATATTGGGTGTGGAAACCCAAACTGCCTGTTTTACAGCACAGCATGTATGCATTGCATTCTTCTTTTCATAAGAAGGAACTCAAACCTGTTTGGGTTCCTAAGACTAACGTTTGATACTTTTATAAGAGTGCTCTCACACAAGACCTCGTGAGAGCATGTGGTACCTGGACAGCGAATGTTCTAGACATATGACTGGAGATGCAAATCAGTTCATTTCGCTGGAGGCCAGAGCTGGAGGCAAGGTTACACTTGGAGATAACACCACCAGGAAGGTGGTAGGCTCAGGTATAATTGGTGATTCAAAGACTTTTATGATTGATAATGTTTTGCTTGTAGATGGACTGAAACACAACTTGTTGAGCATCAGTCAACTCTGTGACAAGGGATACAGCATCAAATTCCTGCTCACTTGCTGTATTTTAAGCTTAAATGATGAAGTTCTTTTGCAGGGGCAAAGGTTCAACAACGTCTACAAGCTGGATGTAAGTCGCATTAAATCTGATAATTCAATTTACTTAAAAACTACTGCTGATGAGTCTTGGTTATGGCATAGGAGATTGTGTCATGCCAGTATGAAAACCCTTAGGAGAGTCACCCAAAAGGACTTAGTTAGAGGTGTACCCAAGCTTAAGTTCACTAAGGATCACCTGTGTGATGCCTGTCAGTTGGGGAAGCAAGTCCAGTCCTCTTTTCACTCTGTTAAGGACATTAGCACCTCCAGACCTTTAGAAGTTCTTCACATGGACCTCTTTGGACCCATTAGCACTGCCAGCTTAGGGGGGAGAGTCTATGGGTTTATGATTGTAGATGATTATTCGAGGTTCACTTGGGTTAAGTTTTTGTCACATAAATCTGAGTCATTTGATGAGTTTAGATCTTTCTCTACTTGGATTCAGAAGAAGTTAGGATGTGAGATTATTACCATCCATAGTGATCACGGAGGGGAGTTTAAAATGAAAGATTTGGAAGTTTTTGAGAGGATCATGGGATTAGTCATAATTTTTCAGCTCATAGGACCCCTCAGCAGAACGGGGTAGCTGAAAGAAAGAACAGGACCTTAGTGGAAGCCACTAGAGCCATGCTTACCGAGTATTCACTTCCAAAATACTTTTGGGCTGAAGCGGTGAACACTGCTTGTTATGTACTGAATAGGGTGAATGTGAGAGTCAAACTGAACAAGACACCTTATGAGATCATTAAGGGTAGAACTCCAAATATGTCCCACCTCCATGTCTTTGGCTATAAGGTTTTCATTCTGAACAACGGGAAATCACCCTTAGGAAAATTTGACCCCAAATCTGCTGAAGGAGTGTTCTTAGGATATTCAAGTGTGGGAAAATCCTTTAGGGTGTTCAATAAGAGGACTTTGGTGGTGGAAGAAACAACCCATGTAGGGTTTGATGAATCTGATCCTAAGGAGTCTAGATCTGAAGTAGAAGATGAAGAGATCGTTGAGGTTATCCAAGGAGTTGGAAATACAAATTTGGAGGAAAGGGTAGAACCTCAAACCACGTTGCCTAGAGATTGGAGATATTCTTCGAGTCATCCTAAAGAACTGATCTTAGGAGACCCTTCTGAAGGTGTTAGGACTAGGCATGGACTTAGGAAGGAAGTAAACCATTCTGCCTTTATTTCAATGACTGAACCCACCAACATCAATCAAGCCTTATCAGATGAGTTTTGGATTTTAGCTATGCATGAAGAATTGAATCAATTTATAAGGAATGATGTTTGGGAGTTAGTAGAAAGACCTAAAAATCAAAGTATTGTGGGAACCAAGTGGGTCTTTAAGAATAAGATGAATGATTCTGGTGTGGCGGTGAGAAATAAGGAAAGATTGGTGGCTAAGGGGTATAATCAGATAGAAGGGATTGATTTTGAGGAGACTTTTGCCCCTGTAGCTAGATTGAAAGCCATTAGAGTGCTACTAGCCTTTGCCTGTTATAAGGGATTTAAGCTGTTTCAAATGGATGTCAAGAGTGCCTTTTTAAATGGGGTAATTAAAGAAGATGTTTTTGTAGAACAACCCCCAAGTTTTGAGAGTTCCCAATGTCTAAGTCATGTCTATAAATTAAAAAAGGCCTTATATGGATTGAAACAGGCACCTAGAGCTTGGTATGAGAGGCTTAGCACATTCCTGTTAGAAAGAGAGTTTCTTAAAGGGAGCGTAGACACCACCCTTTTTCTGAGGAGATTAGGGGATGACTTATTTATTGTCTAGATCTATGTTGATGATATAATTTTTGAATCTTCTGATAAATATTTATGTGATGAGTTTTCTAAAATAATGAGTAAGGAGTTTGAGATGAGTATGATGGGAGAATTGTCCTACTTTTTGGGGTTTAGTATAAGGCAAACGGATGATGGAACCTTTCTCAATCAATCAAAATACACTAAGGACATTTTGAAGAAATATGAAATGGACAAAGCCAAGTCAATCAATACTCCCATGCCCTCCTCAGTTCAGTTAGATAAGGATTCAAATGGAAAATCTATTGATCAGAAGAAGTATAGAGGGATAATAGGTTCACTACTTTACCTGACTGCTAGCCGACCTGATATCATGTTTAGTGTTTGTCTTTGTGCTAGGTTTCAGGCTGATCCTAAAGAGTCCCACCTGACTGTTGTTAAGAGAATTCTTAGATAACTTTTAGGGACCCCAAACCTAGGAATTTGGTACCCTATGCACAACACCTCTTTTGAGATCATTGGATATTCTGATTCTAACTTTGCGGGGTGTAGGGTGGATAGAAAGAGCACTTCTGGGACTTGTCAATTCATAGGACAGTCGTTAGTCTCCTGGTCCAGTAGAAAACAGAACTCAGTTGCACTTTTCACTGCTGAAGCTGAGTACATTGCCTTAGGGAGTTGTGTGGCCCAAGTTCTTTGGTTGAAGCAACAAGTCCTAGATTTAGGGGTACCTGTTGGCACAATTTCTGCTCTGTGTGATAATACTAGTGCCATCTGTATCTCTAAGAATCCAATTCAACATTCTAGGACCAAACACATTGATATAAGGCATCACTTCATTAGGGACCATGTTACAAAAGGGGACATTGAGCTACATCATGTAGCAACTGAAAATCAGCTGGCTGACATATTCACTAAACCACTGGCCTTTGACTCATTCAACATTTTGAGAACCAGATTAGGAGTGATTGATATAAATGCTTGATTCTGATGACTACTGATTTCTGATTGTTCGGATTAGTATTCTATTTTCCGTTACTTAGCTTTTTGTTTTTATTGTTTGCTTTCAGTTGATTTTATTTCCTCTGCTGATTTCTATTTTAGCCTTACTGTTAGTTTGATTTGAGTATTTACTTTGCTGTGGTTTTTTACCTGTTTTTATTCACTGGTTCATATCTTGCACTTACTATTTTATGCTTTTCAAAATCTGATCACCGCTCACTACTTCTGATAATCTGAATTTTTGACTGGGAGTTTTTACCTTATTTTGATTTGGAAGCTAGTAAGCAGTGATTGATTCCACTGAATCGGTTAAAGGGAAGAAATATTGATGATTGTTTCTCTTCCTCTAACTCCTTTACTGGTGTATAGTTTCTTTTGGATAAAAATTCTCTTCAAAATTAAAATGTTAGTTTTTGAAATAGAGATTATTTTATCTTCCTATAGTAATCTGCCTCATATCAATAGTGCTTTTCAAAGTCTTGAGTCGTTAGTTTGATTTTCTAAACCAAGTGATTGTATTTATCATATGTTGTATGGCTTTTGTTTTGTGAATCGTTCTTCCTTACTGTGGAGAGTCATCTCCTATGTCTGGAAGATAATCTCACAGCTGAGACTCTTTAATGATTATGAAAAGGAGAAAGCTTATAAAAGATGCGCAGTGCGCCAGATAATTTGAAAAAGAGGCATAAAATGAGCCCAAAACTGAAAAGATGCGAAATTGCCAAATTGGATACACAAAGTGTATCAAAAATCAAAAGATGCGCAAAGCACCAACCAATTTGAAAAAGAGACATAAAATGAGCCCAAACCAAGCTTTCTTCCCTTTCAGATTGTTAAATGTCTTAGAAAAATCCGTGCGCCACTTAATATTTTCAAAAGCTTGAGTTTGAAAATCCTGATTTCTAATTTTTTACTTTGTAACACTATTATATCAGATATTTTTCTGGAACGAGGCTTGAAAGGATCTCTTTTCAAATCTAATGTCTTTTCTTCTGAATCGGATTTTTATTTTGAAAGGGGTTTGCATCGACAAGGTGCTCGGGGTCGGAGTTACAAAAGTTAATTTTTCTAACATTTTCTGGATTTCAGCGCTGTCAATCGTCCTCTTATTGGTTTTTGAATCTAAAATTAAGGAAAATTTTTGATTTACTTGAGCAGCTTGATTAAAAAAAATGTTGCTTTTATGTATTTTTGCTGTAAGATTTATTCATTTTTGTTTTATTTTGATTTCATGGTTGCGTTTTTGGGATCCTAATCGATCATCTTCATCCTTCATCTTTTTCTATTTTCTTCACATCATCTTGAACGATACCACGATCGTCCTGGACGATCCTCTTCATCCTGGACGATCCAAACATGTTCCTGAACGATTTATTCAAAATCATCCCCACACTGCTCCTGCTGCTGAAAAATCCCAATTATTAGTGATCGTCCTGGACGATCCTTACATCATCCTGGACGATATGATCCATATCTTTCTGATCTGATCAAACGGCTGACATTACACCAATTATTATCCATCATCCTGGACGATCCACCTCATCATCCTGGACGATCCATGTGTCAGCCGCTGGACGATTGGAATTCGGCCCGTCCGACATATTTATTGTATATCATCCCGGATGATCCACCTAATCGTATGGGACGATACTTTTCGTCAACGGTCGTCCAGCCCGACTCCTCGGGACGATCGCCTGTGTCTAATCGTCCTATACGATCTCTGATCGTCCTATACGATCTCTGATCGTCCTATACGATCTCTGATCGTCCTGGATGATTTGACCGCCTTTTTGACCAATCGTCCAGGACGTCATAAATGCCCATATCGTCCCGGACGATGTCGTGATCGTACGGGACGATCAGGCCATTTTCTATATAAACAGCAGTTTTCTTCAGATTTTTCCACACCTTTTTTCTTCCACTCTCCTTCTACTTCCTTACACTTTGGATTCCTAATCGCTGGTGGCAAAAGGTCTCGACAAAAGGGTGCCAGTTCCTCCCGGGGATCGGTTGATCCTCGCTTCCCCAATGCAGCCGATCAGGCTGCCTACGAGCGATACTGCAAAGTGGGGATCACACCATCGAAAATCGTAAATCCCCGCACTCTCACTTATCCTGTCCTTGACCTCTTCGCACACACCTCCCTCACCTTCATCATGACTCTCGCATTTCCTTTTAGTTCTGAACTTCTCCGCGTCTTCTTTGCAAACTTGCGGATTTCGGTTGATTATTCCACTCTTCGTTCTTATGTAAATCAGCGCCCCGTCGAACTTACCTATCAGGACTTCCACAACATTCTCCAGCTGTCCGTCACTGGCGATAAACTCCACACCCTTATCACCGACCCAGACTATGATTGGAGTGTCGCCAATCATTTCCTTCGCAATACCAATGCCCCTTATCATGATAATGTCTGCTCCACACTTCTTAAGGATGCCCAGACTATTCAGCATGTTCTTTGTTCCTCCGCCATTCCAAAGGCGGGGGATCGGATTCACATCACCCCACATCATTGCCTATGCCCTCAAAATCAAATATGACCTGCAATATCCCGCAGCTCCAAATGTTCCTCCTTCCTTCCTCACCAATAATGCCTTCCATGTCCTACACAGCACACGACTACATTCGAAGCCCGCCCTGGATGTTGAGGAAGAGGAGGAAGAGGCCATTCCAGTTCCTGTTGCACTAGAGGCACCTGCTCCCCTTCACATTGCCTCTACCTTTGACCACCTGGTGCAGCGTTTCGATCAGTGGGAGGCCAGATTTGACTCCTACGTGGTTGCCCAGGAGCAGCGGCACATGGAGGACATCCAGCGCTTCACTGACTATGCTGTGCAGCAGCAACAGCAGCATGACCAGGATATCGCCTGGATTGGAGCCCACTTTCAGGCCATTCACCATTACTTCAACCCTCCACCGCCACCTCCTTCATCCGATCAGGATCCGCCTGAGTTTTAGTTTCCTATTCTGTAGTTGTTATCTTTTATGTTTTATTTCCGTGTTCTATTTTTCCCTCCTCCTTTTTGTGATGTCAAAAGGGGGAGTCAGTTGTAGTCATTTTAGTCCTTATTATGTGTTATGTTTTCTGTATTAGTTTGATTTTTAAATGAAAATTGAAAAAAATATATCTATTTTTTGATCTCCTATTTCTTGTTATTTTCAAACTACTTTACAAATATTTTCCATCATCAAAAAGGGGGAGATTGTTGCAAATCTGATTTTGATGATCACAAACATGTCTCCAGTGTGTTTTGCTTGGCTAACCCATTTTAGGCACAAAAGATTACGAGCAAATCAAGCTAACTCAAGATCGGGTCCAAGTGTGTCCAATGTACTATTTTTCATTTTATTGAGTCAACTGTAATGTAACTGATCCCCTAACTAAGTAACCTTGCACACACACACTCAGGGGGAGAGCTTGCGTGAATTAGAGTTTCTGTTAAGTTTTTGTTCAGATCGTCCTGGACGATATTCACATTGTCCTAGACGATCAGGTAAAAATAGAAACCCTAATTAGGGCGACTAAGTTAAGAGGGTCTGATTAAGCAGATCGTCCTGGACGATCTTTGGATCGTACGGGATGATATCCTCAAATCAGAAATTTTCAGCCGCTAGATCAAGTTAGGCAAGTTTTTATTTTTAGTTATTTGGTCTGATCGTCCAGGACGATACGTGTATCATCCTAAATAATTCAGTACAATCATGCCTAATTTAATCTGGTAATTAAGGAAAGCAATTTATTTTTGATTGATACGATCATATCATCCTGGACGGTCGCAGGATCGTCCTGGACGGTCGCAGGATCGTCCCGGACGATCATGATCGTCTAGTGCATTTCAGCTGTATAACCCGAACTGTGTTCAGGATGATTTGGGCACTTTTTGAACTAATCGTACAGGACGATATCCCTATCGTCCTAGACGATCAAGTTATTTTATGGTCGTCCAGCACATATTTCTCTGGACAACCCGAACTGTCTTCTGGACGATATTCCTCGATTTGCACTAATCGTCCCGGACGATCGCAGGATCGTACGGGATGATATGAACAATTTTCTTTATTGTTCGTCCAGAAGAGCCAGATCGTCTAGGCTGAAACAGCCGAATTTGAACTGATCGTACAGGACGATCTATAGATCATCCTAGACAATCTTGGCCGACCAGTTGAGATTTAGGGCAAATTTTAAGCCCTCTTATAAAAGAACTTTTTCTTGAAACAAGAAAAATCTTTTTACCACCTTCCTTCCTTGAGAGACCCTAGAGAGAGAGAGAGTTGGGAGAGAGAGAGAAGATCTTGTGAGGGGGAGTTAGTGAGGGATTCACTAAGGTTGCTCCAAGCACGGATCAGAGTCGTCTTCTCCGCTCGTCGTCTTTCGTCTAGTCGGTGTTCATCGTGGGAGGATCGTTCGCAAGAAGATCCGGGGTTCTCTGCCCGCTTCAGGTGGAAGCAAAAGGAGTTCGAAGGTTCTCTGCCTGCTTCAGGAGGAAGCAAAAGGAGGTCGGGTTCTCTGCCTCACCGTGTGGTGAAAAGGAGGTGTTTGTACAGGCTTCTCCGCCTTGCTGTGGGAGCAAAAGGAGAGACACTTTTTGTTTAGTGCAATACCCGGAGGGGAGGCTCCAGGGAGTGGACGTAGGTCAAGTTGACCGAACCACTATAAAATCTGGTTTACTTTTCTGATTCAGTTTTGCACTTTACTTTTCCGATATTAAATGCTTGGGTGAATATCTGTGATTGATCTTTTCGTTCTTGTTTACTTGTTTCCGCTACTAAGTATCGAAAAGATTTTCATTATTATCATGAAATTTTTAAATAACCAATTCACCCCCCCTCTTGGTTAGCCTCGGGACTAGTTCACTAGGGCTTAACATCCCTATCGAACTTTCATGTCTAATCTTTATGAAGGAGTGGTTAAGGATATTATTTAAGATTAGTTTTAAGGAGAGCGGGGCCGACATTTAGAGCAGATCCTAATTGGCCCCTTGACATATATTGGGTGAAATGCTTAAGCTAAAAATGTAATTAAAGATTTAACTCAATTTTTAATTTGTTTCTAATGCAATGCATGTAAATCGACTCGATTAAATGCTTAAATCAGGATGAAAAAATTTTAAAATTAGGCTTAAAAATAGATTTTTCCCTAGAAGATTGCACAAATCCCCTTGGACAGATTTGTACCCTAATAGGTCAGGTGGTCTGCCCAAACCCGCAGGCGGGGAGGTGCCTAACAAAGGAAAGAAGGTGTGACAAATATGCTTATGAAAACTCCCGGCGGTCCAAGGCTTTTCTTAAAACGTTAGAGTTTCTATGTTGGCTTAAAAGTTTTAAATTTATTTAAGTAGAAAAAGTTTTAACGATCCCTCACAAGCCTCTGATCGGGTTCCACGCTAAAACAAAATCGGCATGCAATAATTGCCAAAAAACTATGAAAAGCAGGCAAGTCCTTAATCGCAATCAACATCAAGTAATCAAGTCAATTAAATAATTAAATCAGTTAAATAAGTGCTCAAACTGAAAGTCCATGTGGCAAGTGCCACTTAATTATACAACCCAGGATCTACAGGAAAGTAAAGTGGCCGGGCACCACTGACAACAACCCAGATTTCTAATCCTAAGAATCAAGTGACTTTGAGAATGGGTCTTCTCGTTCTTCACTTCTTCGTCTTCTTGAACTCCTTGGATCATCGGGTCCGCATATCCAAATGAAAAGAAACTCTCCCTTGAAAGGGGGTTATCTTTTCTCTTTAGATATTTGAAATCATCCAAATTTGGATCTCCAAATGGAAAGAGACTCTCCCCTAAGGGATGTCTCTTCCTCTTTGGATTCCAAATTGGATGCTTAAATATCCCATTCTCAAAACACTTAACAATTACAACTCAGTTCAAATATCAAATTACATTAATCAAAATTGAAAAATCTAGACTCAATCCTGCAAGGTTATCCTAATAATCAGCAGTTTATATTTGACATCCCAGGCAATTATAATAAATCTCAAGCAGTTAATATTTAAAATATAAAGATAGCTCAATCACAGCCACACTTGGCCATGCTCTTTAAATATTAAAGGGGGACTTAAGCATTCTGGAGCGCCTACAGAAAATAGCGTTAATTTAAAGCTTAATTATTTGATTGCCCCCTTTAATTTTAAATGCCATGTATGAGCATGGCCACCTGCATAAGATTGAATTAGTACAGATCGCTCCTAACCTAGGGGTAAATCTAACGCACAATCAATTACATCACAGAGTGCAGTAAATAAATAAACAATCACATCAACATCAATTACTTAAATCTAGCAACCAGTATGCATTGAAAACCACAGAAAACCCGGCACACACAAGTAACAGAAAAGTAAACACCGGCCTAGCCTAAAACTAGAGTTGGTTGTCCTAGCAAATCATCTAAAGTGTGTGTAGGAGGCTGTGTGGTTTTGATATGTCCTAAATAGGCACTTGATTGAAGTTGCTTGATGTTCTAGTTAGATGAAGGCTTAAGGGAGAATTTAATTAAAGTTTAAATCTTAATGATTTGAACTTAATTTTAAATTGATTTTGATTGTTTGTTAGATATCATCTTTGTTGCACACCGAGGCCAGGAAGTTTATTTCACCTTCCTTGGGGCTAATTTAATAGCCTCGTAGGCCTAGGTTACCTTGTGGTACCCGATATGATTAAATGATTTAAGTTTGATTAAGGTTTGAAGTTTGATTAATTTTTAATTGAATTTGATTGGTTGTTGGTTTTAAAGTTAAGTTGATATTTTCTGAAATTTTTGAAGATTTATTAAATTTTAGAATTTTCTGGATTATTTTATTCATTTAATTAAGGGGTCAAAAAATGACTTTTTGATTTAAAGGGTTTTTTGGAAATTTAATATTTTATTAAAATACTAGACCTTAATACAATCAATTAGATAGTAAGTACACTGAAATTGGATTTTTCTATATTTTATTATGAAGGTTTGAAGTTTTGACTTGATTTTGAACTAGGTTTGACCAAAAGTTGACTTTTTTAAATTTGTTTGATTTCTAGAAACTTAACATTTTAAATAAATATTAGACCTTAATATGAGTCATATGCCTTTGAGTTTTCTCAATTTGGAGTTCATTTGAATTCGTTATGAATTTTTGAAGTTTTGAGTATTTATTGAATTTTCAAAAATTGTTTAATTAAAGGCCTTTTTTGTGATTTGAATCCAAATGACCTCCAAACTTCTTGAAATCAACTCCAAAGGTCAGGAATAGCCTAAGGAGTGATCTTCAAGTGTTTGAAAAATTTCTGGAATTTTTAATTATTTTTAACTAATTAAATTAATTAAATATTAAATTTCAATTACACTTAAATTAAACTTAATTTTGAAGTCCCGTCAAAGGGATTTTATTTTTTATTGATTAAGGATTCAATTCTGGTCAGTTTGAGATATTATTTGTAATTTTTGGATTTAAATTTGATGTATTATAATTTCTAGAAGGTTTTAAGGCTTAATTAAGGTTCAATTTTGATTAAATTAATTAAGGGGCTTAATGACTTCAAAATTCAATGGGAAAATTTCCTAAGGCTGGGAATGTCACTATGTTTAAGTGTTCAAAATTTCAAGTCAATAGGAGGTGAATCCTAATTATTGGAAATATTCTAAGTTTTCTACTCAAGGTTCTTAATTATTGTCCTTAACGATGTCACTAGGTTTAATGGGCTTGAATCAAAGTTTATACTAACCCTTGATTAACATATGCATTCAAACATAATCATAATCAATCCCTAGATCTTGGAAAATCCTAAAATTAGGTGCAAGTGTGTGTATCCTAAGCATGCAAATTAAAAGAAATTAAATCAACTTATAAATTAACCCATGAGCAAATATTAACAATATTTGTTCATTGATCAATCACCACTCCCCATCAATCCTATTCAATCAAGCTTAATCTAGGTTTAAAACTTCAAGGGATCTCTTGAAACTTAAGAATTTAAATATATATAGTTTCAAAATATGCTTTAAAATATGTACCCACATATATAACCCTATATATAAATATAGATTTTAAAATTAGAATACTTAAAATATCATTAAAATAAATTTAAAATTTAAATGAGAGATCCATCACTCAACTTTGAAAATAAATTTTAAAATCTTGAAAATACTTAATATAATAATCAATATAGCATTAGTTAAATATTGAAAATATTAAGATAATTCAAATTATTTGAAATTATTAAGGTTTTAATTCTTAAAATTAATTTTAAATTAAAATATTTAAAATTCTAGAAATTTTAAGATATTATTTATATTTTATGAATTAATTTGAATTTTATTTGAATATTTCAAATTTAAGGTTAGTTAATATATTTAAATTAATTTAAAATTAATTGATGTTTAAAATAAATCTTAAAGTGAATTAAGTTAAAATTTTAATCTTTCTGGAGTTTTAAAATTATTCTAAAAAAAATAATACATTTTCTTAAAATTTTGAAATTATTTTAATTTAACTTAAATTAAATATTAATTAATTAGTTAAATCTTAGTTAACTAAGGAAAGGATAAAATATTTAAAATATAAAATATACTTTTTAAAATAATTTTTAATTTTATTGTAAATAGTTTCTAAAAGAATATTCTCTGATTTTTTTTAAATAAAATTTTAAATATTTAAGAATATTTAACATAAAATCAATGAAATAATAATTAAAAATTTTAAAATTAATTAAAGTATATAAGATATATCAAAATATTATTATTATTATTATTATTATTATTATTATTATTATTATTATTTTTAAATTATAGATTTTGAAATTCTGAATTTTTGATATAAAATATATGTATTTTAAGTTTAAAACTATTTTTAAATTAATTTTAGAATTTTTTGTAATTAAAAATGGGTTTAAATTAATTTAAACCCATTAAATACAGTCGGCGGCGCCGCCGCCGGCTGGCTGACACATGGCAACCGATGGTTTGCAGGTCAAAAAGTAGACGGCGGCGGGCCAATCATTGGCATGATTGCGGGTGCTGAAAATACAGCGGCAACAATCATTGCTTGAAACGACGGCGGGCCCACGCGTTTCTACTTAATCCAGTCAGCAGACACTGTGGATCGTCTGATCTTCCGATGTCTGGCGTGGACGGCGTTGATCGAGTCGGATAGAGATATGTCCGCGGGATCTGGTCTGCGGTTTCAAACAAACCGCAGGATAGCGTAACCTGAACCGTTGATCATGCGATCAACGGTCCAGGATTAATGCAATTCAGGCGATAGCGAACTAAGCCCTAGAACCACATTTTGATTTCGTTCTCATAATCTACTCAACGAAACTTAAAGAAAATTTAAACGTAGGTTTAAATGATGAAGAGCATTGATGTGGATCTTTTTTAACAGATTAAAATGAGCTTTTCGAAAAGCTATTTAGCCTAGTGTATCCTACGCTAGGGTTTCACTTTTCACCTTGATTAGTGGATGGATTGAACCATTTTTTGTATCTCTGAATTTGTTGTTTGTCCACGTATAATCCCTCTTCAGAAGTCATGGCCTGAAAAGCTCTCGATTGCTGGGAAATCGAGTTGGATGGGCTTCAGCTTGAGCTCATCAAAAAGCTCGTCGCCGGTGACTTCTAGCGGCTGATCAGGACTTAAAATATTGAGAGGGGATTTCCTAAAACTCAAATGAACAGAGATTGAGTTCTGGGAAAGCTTGAGTGGAGAGAGAGTGTATCGAATATAATGATGGCTCTAAATGATGCTTTGCCCTATTCAATTGATCCCAAATGGTTTGAACAGCTATGACCAACTAGAGGGACCCCTGGATGAATGCCAAGTGGCCCTAGGTAGTTAGAGAGCAGGGGAATAAAAGGATAATAAGGACAATGACTTAGGAAGCTCCTTTTGTCCTTATATGCACATGGGACTATTAAGGATTGATTTGAACCTAATACATAGATTAGGATTAGCTTAAGAATACTCTAGAAGCTATTTGAAACTACTGGAATGGTTAGGAGTAGAATGGAAAGGGTTTGGAGAGGCATTTGAGATAATTTGACCATTTAAACTCCTTCGTTACCCTTTTGTTGACCAAATTGACTAGTCAACAGTCAAGGGGTACTAATATGGCATGGAGGAAGTGGGTTTGAACTGATTGGAATTAATTTCCAAATGGTTTGAAGAAAGGGGTTAAATATATGAGCAAATTTGAGAGGTTTGACCAAGTTTTGCTTGTGTTGACCAAGTCAACTTGACTTGGGTGGCTGAGGTGGCAACCAAGGAGACTTGAGGAGCTGGTTGAAATGGGTTTAGAAGTGTTGGAAGTTAAAGGATTGAGGTTTGGACACATCCACATGAATGAGGGAAAGTTTGACCAAGTCAAAATAGGTTGACTTGGTCTAATCAATCCTAACTCAATTCATGTTAAGCTTAGACACATCCAAACCATAACATGAGATTGGATTAAGGGTTTGAATAAGCTTGATAAGATTCATGTAATGGTTAGCCCAAAACATAGGAGTTTGACCAAATTTAATGGTTTGACTAGGTCAAATCTGAATGATTTAACTTATGAAAAAGCTAAGGGATATTCAAAACATCAAATGACATGGGTTTGAGGGTTTGAAGGCATTGACTTAATTGAATGGGTTGAAATAACCAATTTGAACCTTTAAGGGATTTTGGGTCAAACTAGGTTGACCCAGGACCTGAATTTGGGTTTAATAGATTTGATTTGATATTGGAAGTCTGGTAGATGTATTTCAGGAGTTTAAATAGGTTATTTGGGTCAAATGACCCATTTAGGTCTTAAATGGGCTTAATGGGTCAACTATGTTGACTTGGTCAATCAGGTTGACCCAGGGTCAGGGATTGGGTCCAACCAGTTCAAAATGATATTTTGATTCCACTGGTGGTAATCTCAAGGTCTGGGGAGGTCATTTGGTCAAAATGACATGTTTTGACCCTTAAGGGGCTTGTTTGGTCAACCTGGTTGACTTGGTCAACCTGGGTGACTTGGTCAACCTGGTTGACTTGTTCAACCAGATTGATCAAGGGTCTGGATTTGGGTTCAATGGGTTTGGTTTGATATTTGAAACTTGCTGGAGGTGATTGCATTTGATTTGGAACTCATTTGGTTCAAATGACCATTTACACCCCATAGGGGTATTTTGGTCATTTTTACCCCTGGTCAACTAGGGGTTAAATTGAGTCCAACAAAATGTAGTTTACTGTTCAATGAGTCATAATCAAGGGTCTAGAAGTGATTTGAGGGTTTGGAGAAGGCTCCAAGGTCAGGATCCACTGGGTGGCAGGTCCAGTGGTATGGATTGTAAATATTTGATAATTTTATAGCCTTTGGATTTTAATCCAATTTTTGGGGTTAGAGACCTCAGAATGAGCTCAAATTTAGAGGGTTGCCTCTAGAGACATGTCACATCAGTATGGAACTGATAGATCCTGAATCAGAGGTCATTTGATAGGGTTTTGAAATGTTCAAAGATTCACTGGAAAAGGCTTTCAGGACTTAGACCTTTGGCCTTGGAATTTAATCTGAATTTCTAGTTTTGAGCTGGATTTTGAGTTTGAATGATAGGGTTTGAATTACCCAAATCATTTATGATCATTTGAAGATCATAAATGATAGGACAGGGTTGAAACTTAATCAAAGATAGAATCAAGGTTTGAACTAGAATTTGAATTTTGAACTAGATTGAATTCTAGATTTAAATGGGACTTTTGAATTTGAATGTTTAGGCTTGAGTTATCCAAATGATTCATAATCCTTTAAATGATTATGAGTGAATGGATAGGATGTGAGTTTGATAAAAGGCTAGATCATGATTTGAATTAAAATTGAGGCCTGGATAGATCTGGAATCTAGATATGTTTAAAGTCTGGATTGATTGAAGTTTGAATTGAATGAAAGTTTGGATTAATCCTAGATCTAGATTGATCTAAGGTCTAGGCTGATCCTAGAATCTGGGTAGATCTAAGAACCTGGAGTCTAAGAGAATCCTAGGGTCTAGGAAAGTCTTAAAGTCTAGGATCTAAAAGGATCCTAGTGTCTAGAGAAGTCTTAAGCTATGGATCTAGGAGAATCCCAAGATCTAAAATAATATGGAGGGTAGATTGATCTAGGACCTGAATTGATCCTAGGGTCTAGAATAGATCCTAAGGACTAAAGTCTAGGAAGATCCTGGAGTCTAGAAGTCCTAAGGTTTGGGGTCTAGAAGAGTCTTAGGATCTAGAATAGATCCTAAAGTCTAGATTTTAGGACAATCCTAAAGTCTAGAATGATCCTAAGATCTAGAAGGATCTAGAGGAATCCTAGGGTCTAAGAAGATCATATAATCTAGAGTCTGGCAGAATCCTAGGGTCTAGAATAGATCCTAGGGTCTGAAGTCTAGAAGGATCCTAGAGTCTAGGTTAGTTTGAAGTTTGATTGAGTTGAGTTTTAAAATTAATATAGGATTAAGATTGATTTGAATCTAGATTGAGCTAAGATCAAATTGATCCTTTGGTCAAGATTAATTTGAAGAGATCCTAGGGTCTAGAGCAGATCCTAGGAATTGAATTCTAGGGAGATCCTAGAGTCTGGATTGGTCTTAAATTGTGTTGATCTGGGGTCAGGATTGATCAGAGGTTTGGATGGGTCCCACTGACCTCATACAAAAATGAGGTCAACAAATGGACCCCCAATATGTGTAATAGAATGAAGTTCTATTGCACATATTGGCGTTGACCGAATAAAATGGTCAAGTCTAGAGTTTTGATCCTAAGGGAATGCAAAATATATCCCTGGGGAATCGGGGTTTGAATTGATACTAGGGTAGTGCCACAGAAGGCGTACTCTACCACTAGTGGGTCTGGTCCTAAGGGAAAGGAAGAGTTTTTCCTAAAGGAGAGGAAAGTCTAGGGTATCGTATAGGAAGGAAAAACTCCTAACTATAGAGGAATGAATCTAGATTTGATTCTAAGGGAGAAGAAATCCTAACTCCAGAAGATTGAATTTGAGTTGAATCTAAGGGAAGGAAATCGTAGCCCTAGAGGATTAAATTTGAAATGAATCTAAGGGAAGGAGATCGTAGCCCTAGAGGATTGAATTTGAAACTTGATTCTAAGGGAAGGAGATCCTAACCTTAGAGGTTTGAATTTGAAATAATACTAGGATAGTGCTGGGACAGCGTACTCTACCACTAGTCGATCTAGTTCTAGGAGAAGGAAGAAAACCTATCCCTAAGGAAAAGAAATCGTTAATGATCATATAGAGAGGAAGAACTCCTAACTACAAATGATCGAATTAACATTTGATACTAGGGTAGTGCCACGAGGGGCGTACTTTACCACTAGTGGATTTAATCCTAAGGAAGGGAAGGATCCTATCCTTACAGGAAAAGAATACCTCAGCCATTGGATAGGAAGGATGAACTTCTAACTATAAAGGATCAAATTTAGATTTAATTCTAAGGGAAAGGAAATCCTAACCTTAGAAAAGTGAATTTGAAAAGATACTAGGGTAGTGCTGGGAACAGCGTACTCTACCACTAGTAGATCTGGTCCTAAGGGAAGAAACATCTAACCCTAAGGAAAAGAAGGTATGAATGATTGTATAGGAAGAAAGAATTCTTAACTACAGTGGATCGAGTTGAAATTTGATACTAGGGTAGTGCCACGAGGGGCGTACTGTACCACTAGTAAATCTAATCCTAAGGGAAGGATAAAGAACCTAGCCCTAAAGAAAAGAAGGTTTGATTTTGCAACTTGAAATTAAATTCAGGACGATGCCACAGGGGACTTACTCCATCACTGGGAAATCTAATCCCAGGGGAAGGAAGAAAAACCTAACCTTAAGGAAAAGAAAGTTTGATTATAAATTTGAGACTGAATCCAGGACGGTGCCACAGGGGACTTATTTCATTACTGGGGAGTCTAATCCTAAGGGAAGGAGAAAAGCCTAACCTTGAGGAGAAGAGAGTCTGATTTTAGAATTAAACATAGGACAGTGCCATAGAGGACTTACTTCATCACTAGGGAGTCTAATCCTAAGAGAAGGAGAATACTTACTCTAAGGAAAAGAAAACTGGATGATCTTATAGGAAGGTAGTATTGCTTCCTATAGGAAGTCGGGCTTAAAGTTTTAAATTTTGAAACTAGAATAGTGCCGCCGAGGGTGTTATCCATCAATAGTAGATCTAATCCTAAGGAGATAAAGCACGATAACTCACATCTGTCCTTAAGGAAAAGAAGACTGGAGGACCCTGAGGGAATGAAGCATTGCTTCCCACAGAAGGTCAGATCTGGATTTTAAATCGAGGATGGTGCCACAGAGGGCGTACTCCATCACTAAAGATCTAATCCTAAGGAAAGAAAGCACAATGACTCACATCTAACCTTAAGGAAAAGAAAACTGGATGATCCTGTGAGAAGGAAGCATTGCTTCCCGCAGAAGGTCAGATATGGATTTTAAACCGAGGATGGTGCCACAGAGGGCGTACTCCATCACTAGAAGATCTAATCCTAAGGAAAGAAATAATAATGACTCACATCTAACCTTAAGGAAAAGAAAATTGGATGATCCTGTGAGAAGGAAGCATTGCATCCCACAGAAGGTCAGATCTGGATTTTAAACCTAGGATGGTGCCACAAAGGGCATACTCCATCACTAGAAGATCTAATCCTAAGGAAATAAAGCATAATGACTCACATTTGTCCTTAAGGAAAAGAAGACTGGAGGACCCTGAGGGAAGGAAGCATTGTTTCCCATAGAAGGTCAGATCTAGATTTTAAACCTAGGATGGTGCCACAGAGGGCGTACTCCATCACTAGAAGATCTAATCATAAGGAAAGAAAGAATAATGACTCACATCTAACCTTAAGGAAAAGAAAATTGGATGATCCTGTGAGAAGGAAGCATTGCTTCCCACAGAAGGTCAGATCTAGATTTTAAACCTAGGATGGTACCACAGAGGGCGTACTCCATCACTAGAAGATCTAATCCTAAGGAAAGAAAGCATAATGACTCACATGTGTCCTTAAGGAAAAGAAGACTAGAGGACCCTGAGGGAAGGAAGCATTGCTTCCCACAGAAGGTCAGATCAAGATTTTAAACCTAGGATGGTGCCACAGAGGGCGTACTCCATCACTAGAAGATCTAATCCTAAGGAAAGAAAGCACAATGACTCACATCTAACCTTAAGGAAAAGAAAATTAGATGATCCTGTAAGAAGGAAGCATTGCTTTGTACAGAATCGGGTCTGGAGTGATTGTATGTAAAGAAAGCTTGCTTTACATAGAGGATCCAGTCTGGATGATCATGTATAGAAGAAACTTGCTCTATATAAAGAATCAGATCTGGAATGATCATATGTGAAGGAAATTTGCTTCACACAGAGGATCGAGTATGGATGATCATATATAGAGGAAACTTGCTCTATATAGAGGATCAGGTCTAGAATGATCTGTGTAGAGGAAACTTGCTCTACACAGAGGATCGAGTCTGGATGATCGTATATAGAGGAAACTTGCTCTATATAGAGGATCGGGTCTGAAATAATCATGTGTAGAGGAAACTTGCTCTTTACAAAGGATCGGGTCTGGATTGATCGTATATGGAGGAAGCTTGCTCCACACAGAGGATCAGATCTGGATTCTGGAATTTGAGATTTGAAAAAATTTTGAATTTGAATTGATTGAGTTTTGAATTTAAAGATATTTGAATTTAAAATTTAGTTTGACGAATTTGAATTTGAAGGGTCTTGACTCTAGTTTGATTTGATTTTGATTTCTTTGAATTTAATTTTAAGTTTGGTACTCATCTGCCATAGTACTTCCTGAAGAGTCTCCCCAATATTTAAAAAATATTGGGTGACATTCTTCAGGATTGATCAGTCGATTGGAAATTTTCTCAAAGATCATCATTAGAATGAACGATCCAGTCAGTGTTGATTCAATCTTTCTATTAAATTTATAATGGATTAGAAGTGGTCCACAAAAGACTACGACCAAGTCTCCTACTTGGCGAGTTCTAAAGTGACACAACTTATCAATATCTTGAATCAAATGTGACTTATGAACTTTCAAACTTTGCTGAGCTTAATTTAATTTTTATTTGAGGCCCTCGAGCTCCTCGAATTGGAGTCAGACACTTTCCTCAACTATAGTTTAATTTTGAACAGCAAGTCCCAATAAAGGAAACTACGCCTCTAGATCAGAATGATCTAGGACCCAGCACAGGGTGTGGTCTAATTGAGAACAACAACCTCCAGCATTATAAAATAATTCTCTAGCGGGATTGATCGTGGACCTAGCATATAGTGTAATTTTATAAAGAAGGCCTTAAAGGAAAAGATGCCTATGCGCAAGGACTTACACAAATTTCTGAAGGACCAAATTTAAAAATTTTATCATGAGTAGAAGATTCATTTTTCATATTGAAAAATTTCCTCTAGCTATTTGGACCCTGTCAGAATGACGAGCGGGGACAAATTCAGAAGTTCAGTGAAAAGTTTGAGTGACTCCAACAAACTTGAAAAGATTTCAGGATTTAGGTTTTATTGACCCAGACCAAATTTCGTAGAAACTAAACTGGGGTCTCCCTTAAATATTTTGAATTAAAATCAATTTCAAAGAGGTTTAGGTCGAGTAAAAAAATTTGATCTTTTTCAATCATCTTGCACGAGAGATTTTCGTATCTTGATAGATTACCGATGCACGGCGGAGAATCTGGATTCAAGACTTTTAAAATCAAGCAAATTAAAATTGACTGGGTCTTTTGAGATTGAAGAATTTAACAGAAGGGAGCCTCTTTATCTATTTTTCTAGTGGCGCACATTACACATCTTTTGATTTATAGTGCATTTTGTATTGTTTTCTTTTTTTTTCAATTTTGGTGCATTTGGGCATCTTTTTGAATTTATTTTGATTTTGAGAAGAGGCTACACCTTTATTTCAATGCCAGGATTACATCTCAAGTATAAGAAAAGAAAACTCATTCTCTTATGCAAGGACGAATAATCCTCAAGGTAGGACCCAGTCTTTTAAAATGAATATTAGCTTGACTTTTGAAAATTATTGAACAGATTTTAAGCATGTAAGAGATATCTATTAAGATAGAAAATTATGAGAAAATTGAGAAGATTTTCAATTTTAAAGATCAACTTAAGTTTGACATTAATTTTAGTTCAACGGTTAAATCAATCCCACAAAAGAGGTGGGAGGAAGGGGCATTTAAACATTTGATGGAGTCAACTGCAACTTTCTCCTGTTTAAAACTCAAAATAGAGGTCAATTTTCATTAAAAAGATAACTCAAGTATCTTGAAAGTTTGAAATCAGTACATTTGAGAAATTGAAAGCTTTTCCTTAAAGAGAAATTGCAAATCTAAGTGGCAAGACCCTAGCAGTACGGAATTAGATTCCTATAATCTCCTTGGAGGGAGAGACTATTATTGGGTCTGCACTATCCTTAGAAGTTGTTGCATCACTTTAATCAAAAAGATTTATCTTGATAGGACTCTGTTGAAAATTGAATTTTGACGGTATCACTATTTGATATAATCTTAGATTATTTTCCCTCTCATTACTAGTGGTTTAGTAATTAGGAGAGTGGCACCCTGAATGGTTTCTATACCTCCTCCTCTGTAGGTGATGTAGCGGGGCACATATAGAAACATGACCTAACATCATCTAGCAGAGTGGACGGGTCATAACCTTCAATTGGGGGCCTAGGACCTGGTGCTGGTGTTTGTTCAGTTCTGGCTTGATTGATTCTTGTCATGTAGTAGTCAAGAAGATGTATTGAAGATCGTGCTCTCATCTCTACAACCTCCCTCCTTTGAATAACAAGAGAAGGGTGGAAGTGATTTCCACCAGGGAAGGGGTACGTAGAAGGAGCAACGAACTTTTTTAGTAGCCTTTGACTTGACGTACTTTAACGCTTTCACCTCAGCAGTCTTTCTGGCCTTAACAGCCTTCTTTCTAACTCTATGAAGGTAGTTCTTCATTTTGTTCTTGCTAGCCTTACTGACGGCAGGGGTACTAGAACTTAACCCGATCTCAAGCTGAGATGATAGCTCTTCTATCATTATCGACTTCTGGTTGTTATCCTCCTCAATAGAAGATACAGTGGGTAAAGGGGTGACAACAGCCTCCATCTCGTAGATGGGGGAGTCAACTGCTGACCCTAAAGTAATCTCAACCAAGGGGACATTCCTTCATATGCCGTTAGACAGATCAATCATTTCTCCTCCGTCGACTGATAACTTGAAGTCTTGGAATTGCATTTCAAACTGGATGAAATTTCCAAAAGTGATTCCTTCTACTATCAAGTTTCTATCTAGAGAGAAGATGAGTTTTCCAGCCATTTGAGTGCTTAAATCCTAAAATTAATAAACAATGATTTAAATTAGTTAATCTTGAATTTGAATTTGAATTTTAAACTTAATTAATGTTATTCAAATTTTGATAATTAAATCATGTTAGGTTTAGATTCAAAACAGTGGTTTATAGAATTGACAAGGACTTAAGGGTTGAACCATACACTTTCGCTACACCAATTAACTTGGGGCAAAATGTCAAAGTTCAAACTCGAACTTGAATTCAAAATTGAATTTAAAATTTAAGGTGACAATCAAATTCGAACTTAAAGTTGAGATTGTATTTTGAATTAAAGTTGGATTTGAATTTGATCTTAAAGTTGATGTTAAATGGACCTTTCTTCAAATTTCGTGACTCAACAGATCGAGTTTCACTTAATCATATAGGTACACAAAATTGATATGAAAGATCCAGGGATCGAGCTCGACTCTTTTCATTTCACCAATTGACTTGGGTCAAAATGTCAAAGTCCCGATCAAAATTAAATTGACTTTAAATTAAAAATCAAATTCAAATTTCAGGTTGAAATTATATTTGGACTCAAATTTTGAATTTGAACTTGAAGCTCAAGTCAAATGGATCTTTCTTCAAATTTTATGACTCAACAGATTGAGTTTCACTCAATCATGTAGGTGCATAAAATCAATATGAAAGATCCGGGGATCAAGCTCGACTCTTTTCGTTTCACCAATTGACTTGGTTCGAAATGCCAAAGCCCGAATTTGAGTTTGGAATAAAATTTGAATTTAAATTCAAAGTTAGAATCAAACTTGAATTTGATGTGAAAGTTGAATTTGAATTAAGATTGAATTTGGTTTGAAACTGGATTTAGACTCAAGGTTGGAACTGAATGGATCCTCTTCAAAATTTGAAACTCAACATATTGAATCTTGTTCAAATATGTAGGTTTACCAAATTAGCCTGAAGATCCTAAGGCTTGACTCTTTGCACCCCACCAAGCAATTTAGGGGTGAAATGTCAAAGCCTAAAATTGACTGGAGTATTTTGAATTTGCATTATATATGTTCAACTACAACAGAATATTGTAGAAGACATATAGCAATGACAATTGAAGTTGATTTGAAAAACTTTTCTCGACTTTTAAAACTCAAAATGTTGAGTTTTATTTTCAACATAATGGTTAACAAAAGTTAAGGGAAAATCTAGAGACATTGATTTGACTCTTTCACCATACTGATTAACTTAGGGTGAAATGTCAAAATCCAGGTTTATTTAAAGAAATTTTGAATCTAGGTTTTAAGATTGAGGAATTTTCTATAAATTGTGAAACTTAGCATGCTGTGATTTATTCACATGCGAGTTTGCAATATATACAAAAAGATTTTGACAAGCTTGGCTTGACTCTTTTGCTCTACCAAAATACTTGGTGGCAAAATGTCAAAGCCCAGCTTGGAGGGAGGTTTCCTACACTCACTTCTCTTTTCACATGTCTTAATTGAGTTGGCCACACTCACCCAAGGGAGAAATGGGAGAGGGACCAACTGAAGAAAGATAGTCAAAACTACCGATGCAATAAAATTCATAACGCTATTAAAGATGGAAAGAGAGATTATCCCCAGCGGAGTAGCCATTTTTTATTTTGATCTGATTGAAAAAAATATTTTTGAAAAGGTTTAATTTTCTTTGAAAAATATTTAACTTCTAGAATTTAAATTTTATAATCGAACACTTATTATGAATGATATATCACCTTGAAAGGTGAACATATCATTCTCTAACAGGTTCAGATTACAAATCTTGGTTTACCCTGATTATCATAGTCAAACTCAAAGAGAAACAACTTATGATCCCGAAGAATCAGAATGATGTTTAATCCAATGTTTAACTACAATAATCTAGTAAAGAGATCATGAATTTCATAATTAAAGTTACAATAATAGAACGACATATCTATCCGAAGAAAGAAAATATCGCTCATTATTAATCATTTGAAAATGACGATAATGATCGTTATATTTAATTTTCCCAAAGATAATCAATTAAAGATTTTGAAAACTTAATTTTGAAAATTAGGTCTGGTTTCTAAATCTCCTACGAGCGTAAGCCCTCGTAGTTAATTACATCGTAAGAAACTAAAAAATTTCTTACGAATACTCTCGATTAAAATAATGATACAAATTTTATTTAAGATTTCAACGTTTGATGTCAAAGGAGGTAGGGACTGAAAATTTAATAGAGGCTGGATCAAATTTGAATAATTATTTCTAGAGTCAAAGGGAGAAGGGTAGGAGGTGTTTTGAGATTCTGAATTACTTCAAAAACACCCCAACTTATCCTAAGTGTTGGGCTTGAATTTGATTGAAAGAGATTTAGGTTTGAGTGGTCAATTTTATTAGAAAGTGGGAATTAGATTCCCGGAAGGTTGAGGTCCTAGGATTGAAGACATGCCTCGGAACCTAAGTCTAAAAATGGGTACTGAGAATCAGTGACTTGGATCCTAACTAATGCAATACAATCCTGGACTTACCCCGGCCTGGATTTGGGAGCCAGCTAAACCACCTAAACGCTTCAAAACCATGTGTCTAGTCTTTATGAAGGAGTGGTTAAGGATATTATTTAAGATTAATTTTAAGGAGAGCGGGGCCGACATCTAGAGCAGATCCTAATTGGCCCCTTGACATATGTTGGGTGAAATTCTTAAGCTAAAAATATAATTAAAGATTTAACACAATTTTTAATTTATTTCTAATACAATGCATGCAAATCGACTCGATTAAATACTTAAATCACGATGAAGAATTTTTAAAATTAGGCTTAAAAATAGATTTTTCCCTAGAAGATTGCACAAATCCCCTTGGACAGAAGTGCACTCTAATAGGTCAGGTGGTCTGCCAAAACCCGCAGGCGGGGAGGTGCCTAACAAAGGAAAGAAGGTGCGAAAAATATGCTTATGAAAACTCCCGGCGGTCCCGGGCTTACTTCTTAAAACGTTAGAGTTTCTATGTTGGCTTAAAAGTTTTAAATTTATTTAAGTAAAAAAAGTTTTAACGATCCCTCACGAGCCTCCGATTGGATTCCAGGTTAAAACAAAATCGGCATGCAATAATCGTCAAAAAACTATCAAAAGCAGGCAAGTCCTTAATCACAATCAACATCAAGTAATCAAGTTAATTAAATAATTAAATCAATTAAATAAGTGCTCAAATTAAAAGTCCATGTGGCAAGTGCCACTTAATTATACAACCCAGGGTCTACAAGAAAGTAAAGTGGCCAGGCATCATTGACAATAACTCGGATTTCTAATCCTAAGACTCAAGTGACTTTGAGAATGGGTCTTCTCGTTCTTCACTTCTTCATCTTCTTGAACTCCTTGGATCATCGGGTCCGGATATCCAAATTAAAAGAAACTCTCCCTTGAAAGGGGGTTATTTTTTCTCTTTGGATATTTGAAATCATCCAAACTTGGATCTCCTAATGGAAAGAGACTCTCCCCTAAGGGATGTCTCTTCCTCTTTAAAATTCCAAATTGGATGCTTAAATATCCCATTCTCAAAACACTTAACAATTACAACTCAGTTCAAATATCAAATTACATTAATCAAAATTGAAAATTTTAGACTCGATCCTGTAAGGTTATCCTAATAATCAGCAGTTTATATTTGACATCCCAGGCAATTATAACCAATCTCAAGCAGTTAATATTTAAAATATAAAGATAGCTCAATCACAGCCACACTTGGCCATACTCTTTAAATATTAAAGGGGGACTTAAGCATTCTAGAGCGCCTACAGAAAATAGCATTAATTTAAAGCTTAATTATTTGATTGCCCCCATTAATTTTAAATGCCTTGTATGAGCATGGCCACCTGCATAAGATTAAATTAGTACAGATTGCTCCTAACCTAGGGGTAGATCTAATGCACAATCAATTACATCACAGAGTGCAGTAAATAAATAAACAATCACATCAACATCAATTACTTAAATCTAGCAACCAGCATGTATTGAAAACCGCAAAAAACCCGGCACATGCAAGTAGCAGAAAAGTAAACATCGGCCTAGCCTACGACTAGAGTTGGTTATCCTAGCAAACCATCTAAAGTGTGTGTAGGAGGCTGTGTGGTTTTGATATGTCCTAAATAGGCACTTGATTGAAGTTGCTTGATGTTCTAGTTATTTGAAGGCTTAAGGGAGAATTTAATTAAAGTTTAAATCTTAATGATTTGAACTTGATTTTAAATTGATTTTAATTGTTTGTTGGATATCAATTTTGTTGCACACTAAGGCCGTGAAGTTTATTTCACCTTCCTTGGGGCTAATTTAATAGCCTCGTAGGCCTAGATTACCTAGTGGTACCCGGTATGATTAAATGATTTGAGTTTGATTAAAGTTTAAAGATTGATTAATTTTTAATTGAATTTGATTGGTTGCTGGTTTTAAAGTTAAGTTGATATTTTTTGAAATTTTTGAAGATTTATTGAATTTTAAAATTTTCTGGATTATTTTATTCATTTAATTAAGAGGTCAAAAATTGAATTTTTTATTTAAAGGGTTTTTGGAAAGTTAATATTTTATTAAAATACTAGACCTTAATACGATCAGTTAGATAGTAAGTACGCTGAAATTGGATGTTTCTAAATTTTATTATGAAGGTTTGAAATTTTGACTTGATTTTGAACTAGGTTTGACCAAAAGTTGACTTTTTTAAATTTGTTTGATTTCTGGAAACTTAACATTTTTAATAAATATTAGACCTTAAGATGAGTCATATGCCTTTGAGTTTTCTCAATTTGAAGTTCATTTGAATTAGTTATGAATTTTTGAAGTTTTGAGTATTTATTGAATTTTTAAAAATTGTTTAATTAAAGGCCTTTTTTGTTATTTGAATCCAAATGACCTTCAAACTCCTTGAAATCAACTCCAAAGGTCAGGAATGACCTAAGGAGTGATCTTCAAGTGTTTGGAAAATTTCTGGAATTTTTAATTATTTTTAATTAATTAAATTAATTAAATATTAAATTTCAATTAAACTTAAATTAAACTTAATTTTGAAGTCCAGTCAAGGCGCTTTTATTTTTCATTGATTAAGGATTCAATTCTGGTTAGTTTGAGGTATTGTGTAATTTTTGAATTTAAATATGATTTATTATAATTTCTGGAAAGTTTTAAGGCTTAATTAAGGTTCAATTTTGATTAAATTAATTAAGGGGCTTAATGACTTCAAAATTCAGTGGGAAAATTTTCTAAGGCTGGGAATGTCACTATGTTTAAGTGTTCAAAATTTCAAGTCAATAGGAGGTGAATCCTAATTATTAAAAATATTCTAAGTTTTAAAATTTTAAAATTATAATACTTAAAACATCATTAAAATAAATTTAAAATTTAAATGAGAGATCCATCACTCAACTTTGAAAATAAATTATAATATCTTGAAAATACTTAGTATAATAATCAATATAGCATTAGTTAAATATTGAAAATATTAAGATAATTCAAATTATTTGAAATAATTAAGGTTTTAATTCTTAAAATTAATTTTAAATTAAAATATTTAAAATTCTAGAAATTTTAAGATATTATTTATATTTTATGAATTAATTTGAATTTGATTTGAATATTTCAAATTTAAGGTTAGGTAATATATTTAAATTAATTTAAAATTAATTGATGTATAAAATAAATCTTTAAATGAATTAAGTTAAAATTTTAATCTTTCTGGAGTTTTAAAATTATTCTAAAAAAAGAATAAATTTTCTTAAAATTTTGAAATTATTTCAATTTAACTTAAATTAAATATTAATTAATTAGTTAAATCTTAGTCAATTAAGGAAAGTATAAAATATTTAAAATATAAAATATACTTTTTAAAATAAATTTTAATTTTATTCTAAATACTTTCTAAAAGAATATTCTCTGATTTTTTTTTTAAATAAAATTTTAAATATTTAAGAATATTTAACATAAAATCAATGAAATATTAATTAAAAGTTTTAAAATTAATTAAAGTATATAAGATATATCAAATTATTATTATTATGATTATTATTATTTTTAAATTATAGATTTTGAAAGTCTGAATTTTTGATATAAAATATATGTATTTTAAGTTTAAAATTATTTTTAAATTAATTTTAGAATTTTCTGTAATTAAAAATGAGTTTAAATTAATTTAAACCCATTAAATACAGCCGGCGGCTGGCTGACACGTGGCAACCGATGGTTTGCGGGTCAAAAAATTGATGGCGGCGGGCCAATCATTGGCATGATTGCGGGTGCTGAAAATGCGGCGGCAGCAATCATTGCCTGAAACGGCGGTGGGCCCACGCATTTCTACTTAATCCAGTCAGCAGACGCTGTGGATCGTCCGATCTTTTGCTGTCTGGCGTAGACGGCGTTGATCGAGTCGGATAGAGATTCGTCCGTGGGATCTAGTCTGCGATTTCAAACAAACCGCAGGATAGCGTAACCTGAACCGTTGATCATGCGATCAACGGTCCAGGATTGATGCAGTTCAGGCGATAGCGAACTAAGCCCTAGAACCACATTTTGATTTCGTTCTCACAATCTACTCAACGAAACTTAAAGAAAATTTAAACGTAGGTTTAAATGATGAAGAGCATTGATGTGGATCTTTTTTAACAGATTAAAACGAGCTTTTCAAAAAGCTATTTAACCTAGTGTATCCTACGCTAGGGTTTCGCTTTTCACCTTGATTAGTGGATGGATTGAACCATTTTTTGTATCTCTGAATTTGTTGTTTGTCCACGTAGAATCCCTCTTCATAAGTTGTGGCCTGAAAAGCTCTTGATTGCTGGGAAATCGAGTTGGATGGGCTTCAGCTTGAGCTCGCCGGAAAGCTCGTCGCCAGCGACTTCTAGCGGCTGATCTAGACTTGAAATATGGAGAGGGGATTTCCTAAAACTCAAATGAACAGAGATTGAGTTCTGGGAAAGCTTGAGTGGAGAGAGAGTGTATCGAATAGAATGATGGCTCTAAATGATGCTTTTCCCTATTCAATTGATCCCAAATGGTTTGAACGGCTGTGATCAACTAGAGGGACCCCTAGATGAATGCCAAGTGGCCCTAGGCAGTTAGAGAGCCGGGGAATAAAAGGACAATAAGGACAATGACTTGGAAAGATCCTTTTGTCCTTATATGCACATGGGACTATTAAGGATTGATTTGAACCTAATACAAAAATTAGGATTAGCTTAAGAATACTCTAGAAGCTATTTGAAACTACTGGAATGGTTAGGAGTAGAATGGAAAGGGTTTGGAGAGGCATTTGAGATAATTTGACCATTTAAACTCCTTCCTTACCCTTTTGTTGACCAAATTGACTAGTCAACAGTCAAGGGGTACTGATATGGCATGGAGGGAATGGGTTTGAACTGATTGGAATTAATTTCCAAAGGGTTTGAAGAAAGGGTTAAATATATGAGCAAATTTGAGAGGTTTGACCGAGGTTTGACCATGTTTTTCTTGTGTTGACCAAGTCAACTTGACTTGGGTGGCTGAGGTGGCAACCAAGGAGACTTGAGGAGCTGGTTGAAATGGGTATAGAAGTGTTGGAAGTTAAAGGATTGAGATTTGGACACATCCACAAGAATGAGGGAAAGTTTGACCAAGTCAAAATAGGTTGACTTGGTCTAATCAATCCTAACTCAATTCATGTTAAGCTTAGACACATCCAAACCATAACATGAGATTGGATTAAGGGTTTGAGATGAACTTGATAAGATTCATGTAATGGTTAGACCAAAATATAGAAGTTTGACCAAATTTAATGGTTTGACTAGGTCAAATCTGAATGATTTAACTTATGAAAAAGCTAAGGGATATTCAAAACATCAAATGACATGGGTTTGAGTGTTTGAAGGCATTGACTTAATTGAATGGGTTGAAATAACCTATTTGAACCTTTAAGGGATTTTGGGTCAAACTAGGTTGGTTTGGTCAACTAGGTTGACCCAGAACCTGAATTTGGGTTTAATAGATTTGATTTGATATTGGAAGTCTGGTAGATGTGTTTCAAGAGTTTAAATGAGTTATTTGGGTCAAATGACTCATTTAAGTCTTAAATGGGCTTAATGGGTCAACTGTATTGACTTGGTCAACCAGGTTGACCCAACGTCAGGGATTAGGTCTAACCAGTTCAGAATGATATTCTGAGTCCACTAGTTGTAATCTCAAGGTCTGGGAAGGTCATTTGGTCAAAATGACCTATTTTGACCCTTAAGGGGCTTGTTTGGTCAACCAGATTGATCAAGGGTCTGGATTTGGGTTCAATGGGTTTGGTTTGATATTTGAAACTTGCTGAAGGTGATTGCATTTGATTTGGAACTCATTTGGTTCAAATGATCATTTACACCCCATAGGGATATTCTGGTCATTTTGACCCCTGGTCAACTAGGGGTCAAATTAAGTCCAACAAAATGCAGTTTGCTGTTCAATGAGTCATAATCAATGGTCTGGAAGTGATTTCAGGGTTTGGAGAAGGCTCCAAGGTCAAGATCCACTGGGTGGCAAGTCCAGTGGCATAGACTGTAAATAATTAAAGGTTTTACAGCCTTTGGATTTTAATCCAATTTTTGGGGTTAGAGACCTCAGAATGAGCTCAAATTTGAAAGATTGCCTCTAGAGACATGTCACATCAGTATGAACTTGACAGATACTGAATCAGAGGTCATTTGATAGGATTTTGAAATGTTCAAAGATTCACTAAAAAATGCTTTCACGACTTAGACCTTTGGCCTTGGAATTTGATCTGGATTTCTAGTTTTGAGCTGGATTTTGAGTTTGAATGATAGGGTTTGAATTACCCAAATCATTTATGATCATTTAAAGATCATAAATGATAAGACAGGGTTGAGACTTAATCAAAGATATAATCAAGGTTTGAACTAGAATTTGAATTTTGAATTGGATTGAATTCTGGATTTGAATGGGACTTTTGAATTTGAATGTTTGGGCTTGAGTTATCCAAATAATTCATAATCCTTTAAATGATTATGAGTGATTGGATAGGATGTGAGTTTGATAAAAGGCTAAATCAAGATTTGAATTAAAATTGATGCCTGGATAGATCTGGAATCTGGATATGTTTAAAGTCTGGATTGATTGAAGTTTGAATTGAATGAAAGTTTGGATTAATCCTAGATCTAGATTGATCTAAGGTCTAGGCCGATCCTAGAATCTGGGTAGATCTAAGAACCTGGAGTCTAAGAGAATCTAGGGTCTAGGAAAGTCTTAAAGTCTAAGATCTAAAAGAATCCTAGTGTCTAGAGAAGTCTTAAGCTATGGATCTAGGAGAATCCCAAGATCTAAAATAATCTGGAGGGTAGATTGATCTAGGACCTGAATTGATCCTAGGGTCTAGAATAGATCCTAAGGACTGAAGTCTAAGAAGATCCTAGAGTCTAGAAGTCCTACATTTTAGGGTCTAGAAGAGTCTTAGGATCTAGAATAGATCCTAAAGTCTAGATTCTAGGAGAATCCTAAAGTCTAGAATGATCCTAAGATCTAGAAGGATCTAGAGGAATCCTAGGGTCTAGAATAGATCCTAGGGTCTAAGAAGATCATATGATCTAGAGTCTGGCAGAATCCTAGGGTCTAGAATAGATCCTAGGGTCTGAAGTCTAGGAGGATCCTAGAGTCTAGGTTAGTCTGAAGTTTGATTGAGTTGAGTTTTAAAATTAATATAGGATTAAGATTGATTTGAATCTGGATTGAGCTAAGATCAAATTGATCCTAGGGTCAAGATTAATTTGAAGAGATCCTAAGGCCTAGAGCAGATCCTAGGGATTGAAATCTAGGGAGATCCTAGAGTC
This sequence comes from Dendrobium chrysotoxum, assembly GCA_019925795.1. NCBI lineage: Eukaryota > Viridiplantae > Streptophyta > Magnoliopsida > Asparagales > Orchidaceae > Dendrobium > Dendrobium chrysotoxum. The sequence goes on along the minus strand of CM034298.1, from coordinate 24,580,543 downwards.
TAGATTGGTCTTAAATGGTGTTGATCTGGGGTCAGGATTGATCAAAGGTTTGGATGGGTCCCACTGACCTCATATAAAAATGAGGTCAACAATACATGAGTAATCACGCCTTCAAAAATCAACTTCTTAAACAATTGATCATTTCAACCTTATAATGTGGCTCTAAAAATATATGTTGATAGGTCTAATCTATCTTATACATATTGCTCTAGGTTTTACTCATTTTGAATTTATTGATAATCAATATTATATGTTATTGTTATGAACAAGTTTGATTTTCTAAAGCATTAACAATGAGTCATTGCATTAAAATATCTTCACCTCATAGCACAAGGTCATCTAATGAATGATGGTGGAAGTATAATTTTTGCCTACATTATTACTTAATGTTTCTCCAGTTATCACACTATCAATAATTCTTTTATATAGATTAGATTGTATTATATATTGATTTTGTCTATAGAAATCTATTCGATTTATCCCAATCTTTACGTACATGACAAAAACATATTGATGCAGTAATCTACCAACATGCAAATTGATTTAATATTTTCTCAAATTTGAAGTTTGTAACTGTAATATTCCTTGCATGAAACTCTTTGTTTTGATGACCTCCTAATGCCTAAAATCTTAAAAGATAATTAATATTAATACTTAATAATATAATTATAAATATTATATATTAATATAATAATATAAAAGCATACCATTTTCTTTTTGGCTAAATAATTCTTCTTCTATTACATATAACAATATTTCTTGAATATGTATTTCTTTATTCCTTTTTTTAAAATTAGGAAGTTTGATATATATTTCAATGTCATCCACCTTCTCCATTTAAGAATAAAAAAGGATATTATAAATGGTTATAACAACCAAAATAAATCTTGATTTTTTGATATGACCCAAAATATGATGTCAATATGGCATCATGTTCTACTACATATGTTGCCCTTTTTCCTTCAATCCATCTTATTGCTGCTTGTGACATAATGGGAGCATTATAAACTCTTTGATTTACTCTTACATCAAATCCAATGCTTATTTTCAATTTTTCTAATAGACATCTTCTACGAAAAGATCTGAAGAATTAGGCCTTTGGGTTTTAAGAAAGTATATCCATCAATCTCTTTATTAAGTTGCTGTGTTAACCGGATGGAAGCAAATGAAATTTGTCTTTTAAGTAGGCTTATTTTTTTTTTCTTGTTTTTTTTTATTATAGTTAAGCGAGAGCAACATTGCATTTTTTTTAACATTTTTGTTGGAACATAATATTTGTTGATCTATTATAAGTAGTATAATATTTAAGTAATGTTAAATTTTTCTCATATGAAAACTGATACATTAAATGTTAGTAAAATTATTTTAAAAATAAGTTAAATTGATTGATTATATTTAATATTGAATTTAATTTTATTTAAATATATGATATTTGATTTTGTTAGTTTTATATATAAGTATATGATAAACTTTTATAAGAATTTTTATATATTAAGTAAATATACGTATGATTAATTAATTAATATTACATTATAGTTATATAAAAAAATATGGAAAATAATATATTATATTTAAAATAAAAATAATCAAATATGTAAATTAAATTTTTTTTGCAAAGAATACATTTGGTTTGAACATTTGATTTTTTGAATTATGTAATTTGCAAAAAATTTACTTTATCTGCCCTTAACATTTGATTTTCTCAATATAACTTTATCATTTAAGTTAGTTAGTTATTAACTCTTTTCTAAAAATTTTTCTTTGGAATTTAAAATATAATGGAAAGATAAATCTAAAAGAAATTAGATTGATTTTAGAAAGTGCCAAGCTTTTTATAATTAGTAAGGAATTAATAGCAACTAAATGCAAATATAATTAACCAGCTATTTCTAAAATAGTTCGCTAAATAATATATCAACATGAAGGTGGATTATAGGGAACTAATAACACAATAATAAGGCTTTTTATATTGCCAATCACTATGTGCATGCACACTTGGAGTTAGGTTTGAGTTGAGTAGCATTTGAGTTTGTCCTCAAACTCTTTCTGGATGTATTGTCAGTCCCTTCCATTCAAAAACTCTTTACTCTTTTGACCAGCCACAACATTCAGCACGTGATATGATTCAAATAGAAATGCATCTTGTGTATGATGCCATCTAGTGTAAAAAATACAGCGTTCTGCATCAGTTATTGGTCTTTCAATATTCACCTGAACAGAACCATCTTGATTGCATCCAATTTCACAAATTCAGGTATTCAAAATATTCATAGGAGCTAAATGGCCATCATGATCCATAAACCTTTACTGTAAAAATCTCCAACCCACATCACTTAAATCTGCTCCATCCCAATAGATGGAAAAGGGATATTTCATAACTTCATCGTGCGTATCCCACAAAATGGAATCTTCAAACCATGACCATGCATGCATACAACAACAAAAAATTTCATTTGATCTTGCTTGCTCCTCTAGGATATCGTTAGTGGGATGCGACAAATAATTCATCAATCGAATTGTACCATCCTCAATCAACTTCTTCATAGAGATTTTCTAAATGTTATCTATTCTTGATGAAGACATAATATATTGAAGATGATTTTCAATCAATATTGAGCATCCAAGAAATTGAAAAATAAATAAATTAGTACATGATCAATTTATATAACTAACACATTTATCCATGCCATTACATGTCATTAATGTTAGCTGAAAAAAAATTCATTCATCATATTGATTATTATTGCCAAAATGACATGATAATAGAAGCTTGCAAAATTTTTTTGATAATACATATCATTTTAATAATACAACTTTACAGTTAATGTATTGACTAAAATTAATTAAGGGTGCACTGAGCTGTAAAGTTATGTTGTCAATTGGTGAGATGCCAGCAACCTAACATATCAGGTAACCTATAAAGATGTAAGGTCAAATCAAGCAATATTATAATTTGAAGATATATGGAAAGGTGTATGTTCAATTGAAGCTAAGGTGTGCAGATTTTAGGTTATGCCTTCAAAATATTTTGGTCATGTATGAAAACTCTTCACAACATTCCCAATAAACAAATGTTTGATGCTGCAAGCAGAAGAATACATGAATGTATAGCACGAGCTTGTGATAGTCCTTTGGAGTAGAAGGCGAATGCGAATGAGATATTTCATTATTGCACCCATCAGTGGTCCGAAGATGAGGATGATGCACTTCAGGCCGTGCATACAGAAGTAATGAGGGTAAAACTCTATAAGACACAAGATTTTCTAAATTCAGCTGGTTAGAAGACTATTCAGATTAGGTTTTGGGAAGAAAATGGTCATCTCGTCAGTCCTCATTTCCTGCAAATACGATATCAGGAGATGCGACGTGATCATGAAGGAGGACATTTGCCAGATGTTGACCAGAGTAACCTAGACATTGAGCATGTGATTTTGTATCGAAGTTAGCATCCTGGCTTGGACCGATTCATTTTAGAATTCTATAATACTCGGATGAAGGACCTATTGCATGAAGGCAAGCCAAGAAAGTTTTTAATGCTGAGGACTGGCAATATCCAAGAAAGTATATTAAAGCGAATGTTATATTATTATAATTTTGTATGAGAATTAACATAGTCTTTCATTATTAGTAAGTATGTACTCTATATTTTGTTTATTAATTACTTTTTTATTAACATTCTATTTATTTATGAATTCTAATGAAGTATTGTACTGATTGATTGAAATAAATGTACATCAAAAGACTACTCTCATTATAATAAAGATATTATAGAATATTAAATGTGTACACAAAAAAATTAAATATACTTTAACATTCCTTCTTCCTATACTTCAAGTACCCCCTCCTATTCCTGTGTCAGATAACATCTATTCTAGGGGTAATCTTAAGGGTTTGCGCCTATTCCTCTAGAGTTATGGTTCTTCTTCTTGATCATGCTCCCCTTCCTCCTGCACAGTGCCCATGTTTGGTTACATTTGTTCAATAACCAAGTCATGCTGGGTTGGAGTTACAAGCAAGCCAAAAAGGGTCATCCACATGGAGTTATTCAAGTTGTATGGAGCTTGTAGGCCGTATAAAGATGTCACAGTGGCATCCAGGCTACCCCATTGTGATTCTGGAGTAGTCCACTGCAAGGGAAGGATGTGCCTGCAATCCTTGAGCATAAGATGTTGATCTCCTAGCGAATAGCTCTATCTGTTCACTTCTTCCCCATTGTCGTGATTGTCGGCCAGTGTTGTCTATATACATGAATTATTCTACTTGTCTTACAAGTTCAAGAATATCAACATATCCTTAATGCATTGACCCTCTACTCTCCATTTGGCCCGCAACATATGACTCAGCAATGTCTTTGCTGTGCAAGAAGTAATCGACCAGCAAATAAATGCAAACTGAATAATAAATATCATGTATTGCTCAATTTAGCAATATTTAAATGTGTACATAATCATATACCACTATCCTCTCCCCTGATGACCTTGGATACATTATTTTCGATGGAGTTGTAGGTGCTTTCAGTAAGTAGAGAGAAGCCTATGATTTATACCATTGTAAATAGGCTGCTAACCCCTCTACCATCTCCCAATGGCTGTCTGATGGGCTTCAGAAGTGATTATCTATTATTCCACAACTCAACATATACTTGATGGTCTAAAGCCAATCTACCTCAGCTCGATCTCTACCATCTACACGATGAAATGATCTCTCAATGGGTTTACTAGTGCAAGATTGTACGCCACCAAATTTTTGCATCACCCTGTCTAGCAATTGCCACTCCACACGCTTCCAGCTTACCAATGGACATGAGCAATCCATATGTTGTTGGCTTCATGATAGATCAGAGGCATCATTCCCATTATAGAATCAGTGTACGGCATAAAAATGACCTATAATGAGTGATAAATAATGCTATTATGTTTTCAAAAATTATTAACTTCAGACATCTCTAGTATGCTTAATTTCAAATTTAGGTGCCTAGCTTTGTTGAAGCCCATCCAACTCATCTAGGTATATCATTATGTTTCCAGTAGGAACTTTCCTCACACTTCCTCTTAATTTAACAATCCTAGTTATGAAATTTAAATTAATTAAATTTTGATTAAATAATTAAAATTTAATATTTAAACTCTCTCTCTCTCTCTCTCTCTCTCTCTCTCTCTCTCTCTCTCTCTCTTCTTGCGTTTAGTTTTATGTATTTTCTTATTTTAAATTATCATTTTCTCTAAATTTATTTTGGGGGTAAGAGAGTTTTTATATTCAAATTGAATAAAAATATTCTAATTTATATTTTCCTACTATTAATGCATCCATAATAAGTACTATTATTGAAAAAGCATTGTATTAAATATAACGTATAAAAACACAGTGGCAAGGCAAAAAATTTGCCACCAGGTGCCTAAATTTATTTTGAGTTAAGCCCGACGTAGGCAATTTTAATTTTTTTTCCTATTTTTTTTCAATTAATTTTCCTTCAAAAGCACTAGCATATTTTAAAAATTAATGAAATTCATAAATAGTTAACATTCATAAACATTAATTTCCGTTACATTAACTCATACATAATTAACATAATTCATAAGTAAACAAAACTCATTACTACTTTCTTTCAGAAATATAAAAACTCATTACTACTTGCAATGTCACCTTAAATTTCCAACAAAGTATACAAATTTAGTAAATCAGAGGAACACATATATAACATAAAATTTTCATAAATAACTAACCTTATATACTGCTAAATTGATCCTCTTGCCTCTATTCTCTTCGCCGGAGCAAACTTGGAAATTTTTCGGAAGGGTTGCCGCTATTTATAGCCAAAAACATGAAATAAAATGGTGTAGGGGTCTGATATCAAAGTTTACAGCATCATCTCCAAAGCTAACATTCACATGAAAAAACCGACGTTCACGTGAAAATTAGTGGGGGCCTTGTCGGGAGGGTGGAAGAAGAAAACACAGATGATGACTGTGTTTTACATAGAAACGCAAATTAGGATTGTGTCTTACACTAAAACAAGATGTGGATTTGCATTTTCCTCTAAAAACGAGACGAGGCTTTGCGTTTTCCTCTCAAAATACACTCCAAAATTGTATTTTTGATCATTTTTAAATTTAATTTATATCACATTTCTTCTCCTAAATCCAATGTCAAATGTGATCCTTCTAAAAATTTCGCCTTTTCTTTTTCAAGATCATAATATTTGAAAAAGAATGCTAACATAATTCAGGGTCCAACATTTTAAGAAAAAAATTACATTACTGAAATTAATAACTGCACTTGATACTACAATAATGTTTAAATGCCATGGCTAGACTGAAATTAATAACTACACTTGAAACTACATGATAATTGTGCTACATCATGCCTAAACTAAAAAATTATAAAATATCATAAAATGTAAAATTATATATTTTTTATTACATTTTATTTAATAAATAGATAAAATTAGTAAGTTTATCACTACATGTTAAGATAGTGATGTTTTATATTTTTAATTGTTTTAAGTTTATTTTGAGACTTTGAATTAAATTTTATATTTAAAAATAATAAAAGTTTCTTTAAATAAAATTTTTCAGTGAGAGAAAATAAAAAATAATTCATGAGTTAGATAATAATAAAAATGCCAAAGACAATCAATACAATAATTTTATTAATGATTAAAATCTGTGCAAAAGAATTATAGCAGCTATTATAAGAAGGCAAATTATGGATGAGATAAGTGGCTTTGTTTCTCATTAATATAACTTAAAAGGTACACTTTTATGTCATCGTAAGCTATAGCCTGTAATTATTTTTCTATGTTTGGTATCTGACTATATCAAAATTTAGTCATCCTATTCTTTAAATAAAGACTAAATTCATCTTTTTGCAGAATCATTTACCTATCTACTTAAGAAATCAAAGAACTAAAACCAAACTTTTAAATAGTTGAGAAATCTTTCATAAAAAATTAAGGACCAATTTGATCCTTATTTCTATCAGTATATTAAAATATTCTCTATTAACAGTAAGCTAGTCATGTTATACATCAATTACTGCCTTCCAATATTGATACTGGCAGCGTACAAATTCTTCAAATTGAATTTAAACCTCTATATATATCGTATTGACAGGAGTTACTATCGTTGCACCCATACTAATTGTCGAATGAAGGAGAGAGTTGAGCGTTTATCAGAGGAATTAGGTTAGGCCTAATTCAAATCACCAAGTAAAAATAAAATACCAAGAAGATCAGCGTGCGCGCACACACACAAAGCCTAATCAAATGACTTACCCAACATTTGCTTGGTTTCAGGTTTGATTCAAGGATAAGAAGAGAGCGGATTAAGGTGCAAACAACAGAACGGCGGCGAATATTTTGTTAGAATGGAAGCAGCGATGTCGGTGTCGACGTCAACTTCGGCATCATTGAAGGTTGGAGAGAAGGCGGGTCGCTCGCGGAGAAGAGATCAAGAGGTCAAATGATCGCCTGCGGTATATAATGAGCTACCTTGGGAAAAATTCCGATTTACTAATGCTTTACTAACGCAAACACACATTTAAGACCACCGCGATATCTGGGGTATGACAGTGACTATTAATTTGCTGCTAATAAATGCTGAAAAACCCCACATTTTTTGTAGTTGAAGAAACAAAACTTTCTAGATCAAGAATTACAGTATTGATTATTTGAGAAGATAACGATATTGCCATGATAAACAAACTACAATATTAATACATTTGATAGAATTGTATGTACAATAAAATTTCGGTAAATAAAAAGATGTTTAGCATTCTTTAAGTAAATAATATTTATGTATGGGGGTTTTATTTAATTTTAAAGATCATGACAGTATAATAATCAGTAATTACATAGAATATATTGAATATATTTGAATAATTATGGTTTAAACTTTGCAAAATATTAAAAATATTTGAGATTAGATGTTGTAAATAATAACTGTGCTTATCAAAAATATAATATTTAAAAGAAAGACATAATATTTTTGAGTTGGTAACAGAAAGAGTAATCAATATTGCAATTATCATGCTTGCATACGCTTAAAAGCAGTTTGATTTCACCAAAAACAGCTATTTAAAGGCAATAAACATATATCATATACTGATTAAAGAGCAATATGCATCAAAGAAGAAAGATCCATGGGAAAAATGCCATGATAAACCTATGAGGAGCAAGCCACCAGATACCCTCAAACAAAGACACAACACAGAAAAGATAAGAACCCACTAAACCAAAGGTAACAACCACCAATACCCAGAAGCTAGAAAAGGGAAACCCCACCACAATCCAAAGGAGCAGAAGGCACTGCACTCCCAGCAGAACAAACCAGGCCAGCAGAAACAACCATAAAACCAAAAAACCACCAGCAACCAGATCACCAGCAGATAGGGGATCCAGAGCGCCACCAATCCAAAGACTAAGGAACCAGAGAAAAGCTCCAAGGAAAAAAGCCAACCCAAACCAGCCAGAATCCCCCTAAACAACACAACCAGTAGAACAGCCTCCAAGACATCCCCAACCAACAAAAAAAGGGGCAGACCAGAGAAACCCAAGAGCAGGAAGCCCAGGAACATACCACCTAGACAGCCTTAAACAAAGAAACAAAACAGGCAAGAAAAGAACCAACCAAAACAAAGGCAGAGCCACCCAACACCCAAGGGCAAGTAAGAAAACTCCCAGAGCAACCCAATGGATCAGAAGCCATTGCACCCCCAGCAGAAGAACATACAACATCAATTTGCACCAGAAATATATTACCTCCTCCGCAATTGCAAGGTTAAGCTTCTTTAAGTGCCTTCCATGCATCCGAAGTATCATCCATCCATCTATTATACATCAATTGAAACAATATTTCCTAAGAATTATAAACTGAGGAAAAACGTTTTAACAGAAATAGTAGAACATGCAAGGAGCTCCACACTCAAAACAATTGAGCTTTTACCTTTCCAACATTGAAACAGTAGAACACGTGAGGACCTGTGAGGAGTTGGTGTGGCGAGGTCATCATCGAGGAGGTGCGAGGATTCGTAGTTGTAGTAGCCACAAGCTTGCAACGAAGAAAAAGATGATAAAAAGGAGAGAGAGAGAGAGAGAGTATAAAGAGAATGAAGATGCAAACATTTATCACCAACAACTCCGAAGAAAATCCACCCACCACTATAAGATAAACTGCATAAACAAACTGCTGGACATTGTGTACCATTTACATCAGAGGGACAACGCAGTCCTACCAAAAAAAAGAATAAATCAAATGACTGAGAAATTTACTTTCTGAAACATAGCAAGAATTTACTTTACACTTTCTATTTCTTCCCACTACTAAATCTGTCAAGACGTGTTAACTGCTTGAAACCTCAGTCAAAATAGTCACGCAAATGGCCACTCTGAAATATATATGGCTATCAATTCAATACTCCCGCTTAATACCAATTTCTTCTTCCCAACGGCTAAATCCCACTATTTCTTTGCAATATGGGATTATCCAGCTTAGAATAAAATCAACAAATTCTATGTACAAAAGGCGCTCAGATGTTTTCACGTTACATGGGCACGCAGCTACTTCAAATCTGGGAGCTCATTGTGAGGAACTGAACATGAACTTCTTAACCCTCACACAAAAGCATCAGACACTGTTCAAAGCATTTGTTTCCTTGCATTGCCAGCACTGCTTTGATTACAAACCCTTCAGAGCTCAACTTCATGGAGGTCATCCAACACAGAATCGCCTGCAACATGATGTACAGATGAACTGCTACTTGATTGAGTGTGCGGAGTACCATTTTGGGGTGCAAATGTGGAGGCAACACCTGTAACAACAAAGGAATGCATCTCCATTCCAACTGCTTTATTGGAAATGTCTGGATAGGCTCCACTCCATGATGATGCTCGTGCCCGGGAGAGAGAACCATTGCCACTTGGCAAACTTTGTGATGAGGTAATGTTATTCATACTTGGAAACCTTGGCATGGACAAAGAAGACGGATTTGATGATTGGGAAAACATTGATTCTTGGTCGGCAGAAGTGGAAGCTTCTTTGATAATGGTGGTTTCATGGATGCTTGCTCTCGTAGAAGCATCATTTGTCTGGTCTCCATGTTTTGTAGGTGCTGAAGGACTGAAGAAGTTGGCACCAGACAACGGCTTTACAGATGGAGCAGAAGGTGACTGGAAAGTATTTGTAAAAGATCCGCCATCTTTGTTGAAAGTATCAACATATCTGTAAAACAACAAGAATTCTCTACTATCATCAACTCTGCTATCTGGAGCGGAGGATTAATAAAATGTTTTAGAAGGAAAAAATTTACCTTGATCGGACTCCACCTCTGTTACGTTCCGAGAACTGATTTTGGCTAGGTGGCAAAGATGGCAAGCCAAACCCTTGTTCTGATGGATCATCTACTTTTGTATCTTGCTTAGGATCTGTCGTATGGCTATTAGTCTTCAAGGCATTTTTTACATCATAATGTGATTTACCATTTTGGAAAGAAGCAGCAGTTGGAGGTGGTGGCAACGAAGCCTCTGCAGTTGAAAGCTCAACACCATCCTCCACCCATCTTTTGAGTTTTTCATCATAATAGAACTTGTTGCTCTCACCCAGTTTAGCCTTCAATAACATGTTTGAAAAATAAGCATCAAACTTCTCATATAGAAATAAAAGCAATTGCGGGAGAACACCTGACGATCATGTCTAGACCATGACACCCAGCCAATGGTCTTCTGAAGAAGCTGAGAGCCAAAACGTCCAAAGCGTGATGGTCCACTGGACGTTGATGCACTGCCTTGTCCATATGAGCTGCTGTCCTTTGATGAATTCTGCACAGTAAGAAAAAATAAAAAGGAATATTGAATATAAAGAGGTATTTCATAAAGATTAGAGTGCATTTATTTATAATGAAGAAACAAGATGAAATGAATAAATTCCAGATATTTACTAGCTATTTGATCCGTTCAAAACTATTCCAACAAAAACATACTTGCAAAGAAAAATTTCTTAACTAAATGGCCAAGACGGTTACCCGTTTTGTGCTTCTACCAAAATTTGGCTCAGAAATACTTCTATTGTGCGCGACTTTCTTGCTTTCGTCACCTGTCCAATCACTTATAGCCTCTACTGATGGTGAAGACATTAGAGAAGTAATGGCCATTGCAGACTGACTACTCGATACTTTTTGGACTAGAGAGTTAATCTCTCTACCGTCTGCACTGTTTTGTAGCATTGGTGGAAGCGGTGGTACACCAATCATGCGATGAATGGAACGGTCAATGGAGTTGAACAATTTACCCACAAGTTTGGTTGGGGCCAAGTTTGTACCATATCCTCCCTGAAGACAACATTAGAAAGAGCTGAAAACATATTTTGCATATGTCCGCACTTTTACGTCTGTGAGAGAGAGAGAGAGAAATAAGGGAGGGGGGGGGGAAGTATCTTGCTAAGAAGACCTGCTGGTGGGTTCGCAATCTCTCCTCCAAAGATGCGAACAATGCCTTCCACAACTCTACCTCTGGAGCACGGCCAGAATTTTTCAGCATCTTCATGGATGCTTGGCAATACCTTATGCAAGCATTTAATTGTGTTAAGTACTAATAAATAAGGAAGCAATAACAATCATAACACTCACCTTAGGGAATCAGATACTTTTCCCACTTCAACTAGCATGTAAGCATATACAAGCTTGTATGGTTGAAAAGGTAGCAAGACAAACTGGGAGTTTCCAATGACCTTTGAATATTCATATATTTCAGTCCTCTGTGGAAAGTCACGCCGCATTGAATCAGATTAGGCAATTAAGAAAATAAACCATAGATCAAGAAAGATTTACGTTTCTTATGCATCCCAAACTGCAACATAGACAATTATTAGTTTTCGGTAAAGTTTTTCTCTCAAATAAAAAAGGAAAGCCAATAAGAATAACAAAATATTCACAATGGGTCAAAGAGGCAAAGTACAAGAGTATCAGAGTATTATGTGCCAAATAAATGAAGAATAAAATATACAAAACAATTTTCAAAAACCCAGAAAAGCTTCTGGAAAACCAAGTATTTTATGATAATAGTAGCAAAAACCGTGAAAAAACCAAAATCAAAATAAGGTATTAGATGCAGCTAGTTCCACAACAATGAAGAAATAGTAACAAAAAACGTGAAAAAAATCAGAAGGGCTTCTGGAAAAACAAAATGAGGTGTTAAATGCAGCTAGTTCCACAACAACACATAAAAAACAATTTCAAAACACAAAAGTACTTCTGGAAAGCCAAGTATTTTTTTGATAATAGTAACAAAACCGTGAAAAAAAATCAAAATAAGGTGTTAGATGCAGCTAGTTGCATAACAAAAGCATCTCATTGTAAATATCAAGTCAGGATTTTTGCGTACATCCGTGCAACAGAATAAGTAGCAAAAACTTTTCCCTAAATTATCTAAAAGACGATCCTTAAAAAGTATATAATAAAATGAGAAGGACCAGGACAACACACAAGGATTTATCAGAGAACTACAACTATTACTCCTACCATAACCACACGTGTTGGCATGTAAAAAAAAACTATTCGGGAGAAGAGCAGCAATACAAAAGAATTAGAAAAGAAATACAGTAAGGAAGAGAGATATCCTTCAAATATCTCTACAAACGGAAGTAGTAAACACTTGCTTAATCTAGAATAAACACTTGCATTTGTAAGGTTTACTCACTACAGCAAAATTGACTATTCTTTTTTTTCTTTTTTTTTTTTGAGAATTGCAAATTGCATTAAATAGAAGAACTAATTACAAGGAAATAAAAGGCTCACATTCCTTCTTTAACAAACTAGACAAATTAGAAGGAACACTGGCATCAAAAAAGAAACTCTCTTCTAAGGCCAAAGTAGCACAAACATCGGCTACCTTGTTACATTCTCTGTGAACATGATTGAAGATAACTTCATTGAAATCATTCAGAAAGAATAAATCCTTTGTACTCCAATTGTTGAATTGCCAATTTGACTTCTTCTATGAATCTTGAATGAAATTGATAATATTTATATTATCTCCTTCAATTATTACTCCTTTGTTATCCATCATCCAAGTTTGGATAAATTCCTTTATTGCCAAAACAGCCGCCAACTCAAGTTGGGAAACATCCCAATGAACTTCCTTCTTCCCAAATGCCAGCAACAACCTCCCTTTATGATCTCTAAACACACCTCCAATCCCAGCTTGATTAGATTCCAAAGGTGATGTGTCCACATTGATTTTGATCCAACCTAGAGGTGGAGGGTGCCAAACTTTAGTAAACTCCCTAAGGAGATTAACACCCCAGCTATCTAGTATTGGATATGATTTCAATTTGGCCCAAAACAGAACATTTGCTGCCACAACCGAACTTGGAAGAGTGGTCTTCCTATGTACAAGCTCATTTCTATTTTTCCATGATAGAAAGACCGCAGTACAGTACATTCTCACCATGTTAGAGAATCGAATCGAATGACTTCTAAGTTCTTTCAAACAACTTCCCAAAGACTGAAATGTGGGAATGTAGAAACCCCATTCTCTCAACTTGAGAATGATCTCCTTCATGAATTTACAATGAACCACAATATGAGCATAACTTTCCACTTCTTGACATCCTCTTGGACATAAATCATTATGACTTAGCCTTCTATATTTAAGAAACTCATTAGTTGGAATGGCAAACTTACTCATTTTCCACCAGAACAGCTGCACTCTCAGGTTATGCTTAAGATTCCTTAACCAATTTGAAAACTCAAAATCTTCCTCCTTAGAACAACTCTTCATAGATTCCTCATATGATATAGCAGTAATTGATCTCCCATTATGGCGGTACATAGTTTCCAAATAATCCGTCTCAGCATCAGGATCAAGAGGACCTGCAAAATCAAAACAATAAGGTCGTCATGGAACTGTAGCATCTCCACATTCCAGCTGCAGCAGGCAAAATGAATTGGTTCGGCATTAACTTTTCCAGCCCCACACAATCAGCTAGAGTTGGCTAAGTGTTAAAGCACTTATCTAACAGCCAAATATCCTTCATAACATGTATTTTCCTTCCATCTACAACTTTCCATCTAACTATTGGTTTAAGTAACTTTCCACCCTCCAGCAAAATCTGCCATGCCATTGAAGCTCCTTTCTTACTTTCTCCACTTAATATATTATCACCATATTTTATAATAATATTCTTATGCAGCAAAGTTTCTGGATATTGAATACATCTCCATGCTAACCTCGATCTAAGAGGCCCCATTCGACAAACAGCCGAATGCAATCCCATACCTCCATCAGATTTTGGTTTACATAATACATCCCACGCAACAAAATATAAACCCTTCCTCCCATTGCCTTTGTGCCAAATGAACTCTTTGCAAAATTTATCCACTTCATATAAAACTTTATTTGGAACCATATAATGTGTTGATAAAAAACTTGGTAATGATAAAAGGGAGGACTTTACAAGGGTGATCTTACCAGCCATAGATAATTGTTTACTTCCCCAAGCATTTAGTCTTTCCAATATATGATCAATCATACATTGAAAATAAGATCTTCTCGATCTTCTTAAAGCCACTTTAACTCCCAAGTATTGCAGCTTCTTAACTACCGTGAAACCAATTTCCTCCTAATTTGATTCTTCATCGGACGCTTAACAGCTCTGCCAAATAAAATCTAAGACTTCGAGTTATTAACTCTCTACTCCGTCCACCCACAAAAATCTGCAACAATGACCTTCACCACTTGGGTTGATCTTGTAGAAGCTCGGGCAAATACTAAAACATCATTTGCATACAAAAAATGTGTAATTTTCTGAGCTTTTGGTGAAATCTGAACTCCCAAATCTTGTCCTCTTTGATTTAATGCACTTGATAAAAGTTGGGAGGACATGATGAATAAATAAGGCGATAACGGGCAACCTTGGCGAAACCCACTCTCAGCCTTTATCCAATTCAAAAATCTTCCATTTAAAATGAAAGAAAACCTAACATTCATCACACATTCCATGATGAGCTTAGAAAAAATTGGCGGAAACCCGAACACTTTCAACACTTGATTCAAAGTTGGCCAACCCATGCTATCATAAGCTTGCTCCATATCTAGTTTCACCGCCATCAACCCCTTCTTATTTTTTGAGATCCTAAATTTATTGAAGATCTCATGAGCAAGCAAATAATGCTCAGACATCGATCTGCCCGGGATAAACGCAACTTGTTCTTCAGAAATGATCTTTGAGATACAAACTTTCAGTCTATTCACCAACATAGTTGTAACCAACTTGTAAGTGGTTTGACATAGGCTAATCGGTCTGAAGTTGGATGGCACAATTGGATTCTTCACCTTGGGGATTAAAACAAGCAATGTATCTTTCCACTCTTCCTTCATGGAACCAGTTTTAAAAAAACTGTCAACAGCTTTCCAAGTTGATTCTTTCACAATGGTCCAAAAAAATTGAAAAAATGAAGGTGTAATCCCATCCAATCCAGGAGACTTATTTCTACCTTGTTGAAACACGGCAGTAGTTAATTCTTCCTGTGTAAAATCTTCACTCAAAAACTCCAAGTCCAAAGGACTTACTTTCTGGTTTTCGGGAATCAGGCCACCCCGCCAGATTGCAATCTCTAGACCTCCATTTCTTCACAAAAATTCTCTGAAAAACAGATATAATCTGTTCAAATCCTTCCACCAAGACGTCATTTTCATCTTTAATTTGTCTTATAAGGTTTCCATTCTTCTTAGCCGAAGCATACCTATGAAAGAAATTAGAGTTAACATCACCTTCTTCATGCCATCTCGCCTTTGCTCTTTGATTCCACCAAATTGATAACCTTCCTAAAGTAACATTAAGATCATGTACTTTGCTTCTGAGTAAGTTTAGCCTCTCCATCGTCAAGCAACCTTCTAAAGCTTCCTCCAACTGAAATTCCATAATCTCTTTCTTTAAGTCCTCCTTCAACAAATTCAAACTCTTACATTTGCTTTTGTTCCAGAAGAATAAGGCCCTCAGAGTTCTTCTAAGCTTCCTTTGCAAGACATCCACATCATTACCAAAGTCTGATTTTTTCCAAGAATTTGATACAATGCTCCAAGTCGCCGGATATGACTTCCAAGTATCCTCAAATCTGATTATTCTAGAGCACTTGTAATGGGCCTCCAACACTTTGAAATCTATTGGACTATGATTAGATGCCATCCTTGCTAAATGTCTGACCTTTGCCAATGGAACCTTCTGTAAAGCAGCCGAATTCAACAAACACCTATCTAGCCTCTCCCAAATTCTCAAAGCACCTTCTTTGTTATTGCACCAAGTATAACTAGTCCAACAGTACCTACATCATGAAAATCATTGTTAGTCATAAAAAACTTCATCTCCTGAGGTCCTTGGGAAAAAAGGAACCTCTTGCCCCCTCTCTTATCATCTTTAGACAATATACAATTGAAATCCCCGCCAACAACTGAAGGTCTATTACCCACAACAAACTTTTCAAGCATCTCCCATAAACTTCTCCTCACATGAAAGCCCTTGTTACCATACACAGTAGCCACATCCCAAGAACCAATCAAAGGAGCATCAAGAACTCCAATAACCTTATTCCTATCCCACATTACCAAAATTCCACCAGAGGTACCCTCTGCAGGATGATGAAAGAAATCCCACTCACTCCCAATTACCTTATCAACATCCCTCCTATCAATATTGGATAGCTTAGTCTCAGTAAGACAAACAAAAAACCCCTCATGGTCCTTCACAATCTCTCTAAGATAAAGAGAGGCCTCCCTCTTTCTGGACCCCCTACAATTCCAAAATACAAAAGAAGACATTAATTACTAGGAGGGGAAGAGTCCCTGCCTCTCTTACTACCTTACAATTCCCCTCTTCTATTCCTGTATGCAACTTCAACAGGACCCAAGGACTTCACTTCTTTAGCCAACTTGATTTTACCTGAACTTGTATTAACACAAACAGAACCTGTTAAAAATCCAACACTTGTTCTAACTTTAGGAGGTTTGGTAGAACCTCCCGGTGAAACACCCTCCTCTTTATAATCTATACTATCATAAGAAAGTATAGTATCTTCCACCGTCTTGTATGTGCATTTAGCTTCCATAACTTCATTTAATTCTGGTTCTCCATTTGCTTCAGCCAAAATACTGAATTTGTTCGTTAAACAAACATCAGAGCAATTGGAAGGTTGTATCATACCATTTGTACCTCCAAGACTTTGACCATCAAGAAGGTTTGTATTTGAAATATGGCCTTCAACATTCTTGTTTTCAGTTGAAACCACTTCAACCTTTTCCCCATCTTCCTTGTTGGACTGGTTCTGGACCCCTGAACCTGTCACTTGATTAACAGCATTGTTCTGATTCCTACGAAACAATGCACCTCCAACCTTCTTAACATTTTTGAATCTATTATTTCTGAACTTGACATGGATCTAGGAACCGTATTCATTATGCTCAGATGAATTAACTTCAGGTTTTTCCTGAATCTCACCAGCCCTTCCTTCAGGAGGCACAACAGCAGCTGTCTCTGTAGGAAGACATTTATTTTTGGGGCACATTGGTTTCAAATGACCAACTTTACCACAAAGATAACAAAGAGAGGATATCTTTTCATACTCAACTTTTTGAAATGATCTACGATGCAATCCTTCTATCCACACTACTTTTGGTAATTTTTTATCTAAATCAATTCGAACACATACTCAGGGCAATCTCTCTCTTACCCCATTTAAAGGAATTCCCATCAAGGTACAATGGAACTCCAACCATAGATGCAATTCTAGCAATATTATCTTCATCCCAACAATGCAACGGTAGGCAAGGCAGGCGGATCCAAACAGGTGCTGTGAGACCTTTTAAAGATTCTAGAGAAAACGATGGGGACCATTTGTCCATGCCAATAATATGACCTCTAATAAACAAAGGGCCACCACTTAAAACTTCCTCCAAAGATTCATAACTCTTAAATGAGCAAAGAATCCAATTCAAACCAAGAGTTGTTAAGTGGAAATTACCATATTTATTCCATTGCCTTCGAAGCTCCATACTACAAACTGGAAATGAGATGTTATTACCAAGAATTTTAATCACATGTGAATTTTTCAAAACTTGGGAATTGGCCTGCTCCAAATCGGAATTCATTATGACTCCACTCCATCCTCAAACATCAGTGTTGAATCCACTCTGTAGTTTAACTTAATGTGTTGTGTTTTCTTCCAAGCATTCACGAAATTCTCTTTAGGGCCAGAGTCTTCAACATTCACCGAACAATCACTACTGATATTCAGATCACTCTTAGATTTAAGTGAGAGATTGCAATTATCCTTTTGAAAAACATTATCCAAAATAACAACATCCATCATCACAGAACCCTCTCTTAAAACCTCCTTAGCAGCAAAGTCTACCTTATCACCTACATAACACTTTCCGTCAGATTCATGAAATTTTTGTTAACCGACTTCAAGGAATTCGCATTTATCACACTGTTGCCGGGGATTGCATTTGAATATCCGAATTTGTTAACATAAATTTTCATTTCTGACGAAGAAGCTTCATAATCGTTCGATTTCAATGGAGAGTCAATTGGAGACTTCAATTGCCGAGGAGTATTACAATCAGAACTTCTCAAAATACCTTTACCCTTACCATCAACAAAATTAATCTTCTTCGTAGAAATACCACTAATATCCTTAATGACTAACGTACCTGCAGAAA
Source organism: Dendrobium chrysotoxum (assembly GCA_019925795.1). Classification (NCBI taxonomy): domain Eukaryota; kingdom Viridiplantae; phylum Streptophyta; class Magnoliopsida; order Asparagales; family Orchidaceae; genus Dendrobium; species Dendrobium chrysotoxum. The sequence continues at coordinate 24,561,837 of CM034298.1, read as the reverse complement.
CCTTCTTGTGCGCTTCTGATGCCTCCTGAACCAAACCAACACGCCGACGACTAACATCTTCTCTTACTATGTCCACCTAATCCATCAAAAGGGCGATCACTAGCTGATGCAGCCACCGATGGCCGGTGGCCATCCGCCGCCATCCCTTAACAAATTGCCGAAGAAGGTGGAAGAAACCCGGGAACGAACAAATTTGAAAAGGCGGGGGGGGGGGGGGTCTCTCTCTACAGTTCGATATGGAGGATCATTAGGATAAAAAAACTAGCCCAATTTTGACCATTCAGAAACATAAAAATGCTATTTAAAACTTGGAGCTGCAAACCCAAAATGCGATCCAAAAAGCAAAACATCAAATCTTGCCACATCTGCGTTTCAAGCTAAAAAGTAAATATCTCCCAGCTTTACATTAGAAATCCACAAATTTGCAAGGTTTCCTGATTAAGATTTCAAGACAGAAGATTTGGGTATAGAAGAATAAAAAGTGTCAAACTTACATGAATATGAAAAATATATTAATAAATCAATATTATCATTAGTGTCATAATATGACAAAAATATATATATCACACAACATATATATCAAAATATTCAAACTAATCCAGAAAAATAAAAAAATTGCTATCATAATTAACTAACAAGTTCGAAAACAAATAACACATAAGATGTGTTTACTCTGAATTATAGAAATACAAGTGCCAAATCAATGAAGGCATAAAACAAACTAGTGATCTAGTCATTATCCTGAAAATAAAAATAAAGAATATACTAACAGTTCAACAGTATAGCTAGAGTCATAGTATAGCTAAAAATAAAAAGATAATATCACACAATTGACATATCAGAATATTAAAATTAAATGAACAAATAAGTAAAAGGCAAACATAATTAACTAAATAGTTTTAAAATAGTAACAAGCAATACATAAAAAGTATAGAAGTACTAAGTGTCAAATCCATAAGAGCATAATCAAACTGGTTACCTAATCATCATCCTCACCAGTAATAACAAAATAAACTTTATCCTCATCATCTCCATCTCTATATCCATCTTACTCTTACTCGATTCTCCTGAACTTGATCTTCCTCTCACCAATGTCCTAGGACTAAGCAAAGTGAGCATGCTATTATAACCTCTTTTTCCCTCGGGTCAATTTCGAATATTATATTCATAAGCACCACTGGTGAAGTTGGGCTTCTTTGGAGTTTTATTTCGGAAGGTTCTGCAGTAAAGCTTTGAGCAGTTGCTTTGTCTAGCTGGAGCTCCTCTATGAGAGTAGATAGTTATTGCAACCCGCAACTTACCATGTTCCAGCAATTGTTTTCTACACTTGTTACTGGAATATAAATCAGCAACAAACTAGTGGTGGTTTCATCTGGATATGGCATTTTAATGACAAACTAACGAGCAATTTCCTTTGAATACAAGATTTCGGCGGCTTTCAGCAAACTTTCTTTTCAGATTTGTGAATCTGTGAAATCAATGGAAGCTAGAAACTTTCGTGAGGAACAAGTTGTGCTTTGAGGTCTACTCTTTTCTTCTGTAGGAAATTCAAGGGAGACTTTATGAATATAAAAAGGGGATTTGTGGCAGGTAAAATAACAATTAATTTATTTCTGAATAAAACTTTACTTAGATGAGTTGTTCCTTGTAGTCTAATCCTAAAATACGCCATGATTAATTCAAAAAGACAATTTACGAGCGAGATTATATCATTGTAAAAGCATGAGTTTCGATCCTTTTGAGTTCGTGGTTATTTTATTTTTGCCTCTTCTTTTTCAAAATCTTATAATTGGTTTGCATGTGTGATTGAATTTATCCTAATAACTCCATGATTAATTCAAAAACATAATTTACGAGAGAGTTATATCATTGTAAAAGCATGAGTTTTGATTCTTTTGAGTTCGTGGTTTCTTTCCTTTTGCCTCATTCTTTTTTTCATAATCTTATAATTGGTGTTTGCATGCATGATTGAATTTGTTCAAGTTTGATACAATTTGATTTTCTATGAGTGCATGATTTTCAATTTATTGAATGATTTTTGTGGTAACAAACTTCTACATGTTATTAAATTTAAAGAACTTAGAGCCAAATATTATTTTTTTATATTACTTTGTTATCAATATCTATTTTATTAAAAATTTTAAGTAAGAAATGAAAGATGAATTAAGTTAAATTTTCCAAAGATATTAGATGGTTGGGAAATATTATTATAATCCCCTATTAAAAATAATACACCTATGCCTAATATTTTTATAGGCAAATCATTAAAACCACAATATAAAACTGATCAAGCACACACAAACACAAGGATTATGCATGAACAAATTTAATATTCTTGAAGAAAAACTACCAGTTCATGAATATTTTTTAACTAATGTATTGGATGTAGAAAATAATTTCTAGCTATAGTTAGCATAAGAGAATATCAAGTTATGAAAAAAGATCTATATTTATTGAGCGGTGTACTATTATTTGATTACTCCTTAAAATACTACTATCATTCTTCTATTTGAGAGGCCTTCTAGTGGATAATATACAACAAAAGTCGTTTCCATCAATCATGTTACTAGAGCAAGGTTAAGCTAATGCTAGCCTTCCCCTCCTTCCCTAACTTGATCGAAAACCCCATAACCTTTCCACTTGCACTGCAACTCACACCTTGTGTTTGCATTTGCACTTGAACCCATGTTCATGCATGCACTTGAGCTTTTACACTATCATCCATGTCACTTTCAAGCACCACACCACCACACCATCCACACACTCCTTATCCTGCAAACCACCATACATAATGTCCCCATCCCTGCGAACCACACACACTATTGTTTTGGATCATTGCACACGCACCTTGATCTCTCACTATCACTCTCCAAACCAATACCAGCGCCATGTTCCCTCTTTCATCAACAAACACAATCCTTTTTTATCTTATGGGTGGGTCTATGATTTCTTAGGAGTTGCTTAGTAGGATGTTTTTAAAATGCATGCATTTTAAAAATTTAGAATAATTGAAATGCATTCATTTTAGAAATGTATGAGTTATATCTTAAATGCAAATCAAATGCAATGAATTTTTTTTCATTATGATAAACTTTAAATGTACTAAAATATGATGGATAATGAAAGCAGAGGTGAGCAGTGGGGGATGACTGGCACGGGGGACAACAAAGTGATAGAGGGCAAGCAAAATCCATTGGGGGAGGGAGGAGGGGGAGTTGAGGTTACTGGTTATGAGTTTTCCCTGCATTTGAAATTTATCTGATTTGATTGAATTTCAAATCCATAGAGAAAAACATTTTAAACTACTTTAAATCCCTTACATAGATGCTTTATATTTGATCTAATTCAAATCAAACACAAAAAAAAAACTTGCATTACTTTTATTTTACACTCCTATAATTGCAACCAAATAGCCCCTTAAACTCTTCGCTTTTCTTTTCTTTTTTATTTTTAATGGTGTTCTCTTCTTGTCTCCTTATCTTTCCTCAATATGAGACCATAATCTCAAATTGATATGTCTATCAAACACAACAGTAGTAACTATGTTTTGCAATTTAAGTATTTTTCTTTCCTCATGAGATCTCATGAAAAACTCAATCATCTCGACTTTGCCTCACGTACAAATGAACATTATTGAATGTAGCTAATGGAAAGCTTGTGAGTATGTTATTCTCATATGGATGCTCAATAATCTGAAATCCACTATTGAATCTATTGTAATATTTCAAGAGATTGCCGAAGGGGTAGGACTCTTTTCACTCCAACTTTCAGAATAACATCTCTCAGGTAGGCACTTTTTGCTTTAAACTATTCTCGTTGCAACAGGGAGACATCTAATCAAGAGTACAACACCACTTTTAAAGAAAAAAGGGATAAAATTCTTCAAATATCTCACCACTACATCACCCATCCAACTACTTCTAAAAATGCAATGGAGAGCTTTGCTATGTTCCTTTATGAATTTCATCCATCCCTTTGATCTATTCAAGCTCAATTGAAGGCAAACTCTACTATTCCAAACATCTCCACTGCTCTCTGCTAGGTACTTTAATTCACTAAGTTACCAGGCACTCTTGATCATAATCATATTGCTCTTGTCGAGATAGTAAGAGATCGCCGTACTCATTATGGATGAGGTGGTCCTAGTTGTGATCACAAATCCTTCTGACGTTGTCAACATTGTCAAAAGATAAATCATCCATCTCAACATTGTTTGGAAAATTTTGGACTATCTTCCAACCACTCAGCATAACTCACATTGGTCGTGCTCCAACTAATTCTACTGATGCTACTTACGTTTCATTTCCCAATGTAAAAGCTATGACCAACTTATACCACTCTTACTTAAGCAACCATTTCAACCTCTCATTTTATTTCCTCCTCAAGCTCGGTTGTAGTTGGTCGATTCAACCCATCTAAAGTTTTAGATGCATCTTCCCATAAAATAAAACTATTTTCAAAACTTATTATGATATCAGTCAAACCTATTATTACTGTTGATGGTTCTCCTTCTCTAGCCTCTGGAGAAGGATTTATTTACCCTCATTAACATTAGCCATATTTAGTATGTTCAAAAATTTTTTGAAAACATTTTATCTATATATTGCCTCATAAAATCTCACAACTGCTTAGTTAACCATTTATCTTTCTTACTATGTTTTTAGGATATAAGCATAAAGAAGATGACCGGTGGTGTGTTGAAGTTGTAACTCTTTATTATCTTATTGAATGAATCTTATGATATTCTCAACTGAAAATTCACTCTTTGTGAGATGAGAATATTCTTGAGTTCATCACCCTTGCCAAATGGCTACATAGGTGGATGGATTTTTTGCTTTTAAGCATTAAATGATTAATTTTACTTTAAATATTTAAATTTTGATAGATATTTAAATTTTAAATTTTATTAAAATTTAAGCCCCAAATAGTTAACTTTTGAGTTTGGGGGCATTTTGAAAATCAAGTAGTCCCCTTTGATTTAGATTTTTGGGCAACGTGGTCATCATTAGGGTTATAAATAATTTTACTATATTATTTGAACCCTATCAACTCTATTTGCCCACTAATATAGGATCAGACTCATTATCAACATACAAATGTTAAAACTGAGAATTCGCATTATTGCAATGAATTTCCCTCGAAGTGGGATTTAAAGGCCTAATGTAAACATAAAATCAAGGGGTTTTTACATGTGTAACACTTAAAACTACAATATTTACCTATTTAACACCTAAAGTTACCTATTTACTATTCTACCACCTCAAAACTTTTAACCTAATAAAAAAAAACACTCCGTTCCATCTCGTTACCTCCCGTCAAAGCCGAGCCAACAGAGCGCGGGAAGCTCCTCTCTTCTTCATTGATACTGGAGCTGCTCCATCTCTCGCACAATCATCTTCTCCATGTCCCAACCGAAGTGCGCCTCTTTTTCGTTTCACAACTACCACACTGCGACTCTTCTCTGTTTCGCGAATCCCACGCTACATTCCATCCCGTTCCCTCCCGTCAAAGCCGAGCCAAAAGAGCGCGGGAAGCTCCTCTCTTCTTCGTTGACACTGGAGCTGCTCCATCTCTCGCACAGTCGTCTTCTTCACGTCCCAACCGAAGTGCGCCTCTTCTTCATTTCACGACTACCACACTCGACTCTTCTCCGTTTCGCGAATCCCACGCTGTTATTTTTCACCTTTTCGCAACATCGCCAAGGTATGCTCTGTGTTTAGTTTGAACTATTATATTTTCTATTTTTAATCAGTTTACACCATATAGCTTCATTCAATGCCTCTGCCAAGATGTATTTTCTAATACTACCGAAATTCAGAAAACAATATAAAGCTATGTTAGGTTATTAAAATAGTACCGGAATTTGGATTTGGCTTTATTGTTTACAAAGCTTTGTTGAATCAGTTTATACCATATAGTTTCATTAATTGCGTCTGTTTCATTAACTAGGATTTGGCTTTATTATATACAAAGGTCTGTTTTATGTTTTATTTTAATTTTAATTTTCATTAGCTCTAACGGAAAAAATTGTACCTGCCGATATGGATTGCAACAATTTGTGCTATATTATCTTCAAATATGGAGGCTATTGGACTGGGGTGAAGGGGCAATCCAGGATGAAATATGTTGGAGGAAGTCAAAAAACTTTGAAGTTTCAGAGAGACCAAATTAATTTGTTATTATTGAAAGAACAAACCGAAGCACTTTGCCGATGGCTTAGGGGTCATACATATGATTTACACTATCATTATAATGGCACATCGCCTAAAATTTACATGCCGATTAGGAGTGATGTAGATGTAATGGACATGCTGAGAGGTTGCTATGATGGCAATAGAATGGAGGTGGTGGTTGCAGTGAAAGATGCTGAATAAGATATGGGTCATGCAGATGACATTCAGTATGGCGATATGCAAGATTTAACTATAAACACCAGATTGAACAATGACATAATTGTAGATGGTTTGCGTGATGGTTCCTTTGCGGCCCAGGTTGAAGAAGTACATATTGTATGTGTTGGTTCGTGATATGAGGATTCATTAAGTTTTAAACAAGCTATTCGTTCCAAATAAATTTTAGAAAACTTTGCAATAAAGATTAAAGCTAGTGACAAATCAAGAGTGATTGCTACATGTGCATACCGTGGATGTCCATGGAGAATACGTGCTTCGTTATGTTCAAATGGTCATTCATTCAAAGTTAGAAAGTTATAGTCAACACATTTATGCCCAGGGGTGAATAAAGCTGGAAATAAGCAAGCTACTGCTACTTGGATTGCTCATGAAATTAAGGAAATCGTAAAAAGAAATCCTGATATTACACCGAAGGACATAGGCAATCACTTGGAGGCCACTTTTGGCTTATCGTTACCATACGAAAATATGGCGTTCAAGTGAATTAGCAAGAGAACAAATTTTTGGTTCAATAGATGACAACTATAAGTGGGTGCCCACACTAATGTCAGAGTTAATCAATAGGAATCCTGAGTCACATATAACATACTTATGCGAGAACCTAAACCAAGCATTTAAGAGGTTTTTCGTTAGTTTTAAGGTTTGCATTGATGGGTTCCTAGCTGGTTGTCGATATTTAATTGGCATTGATGCATGTCACCTAAAATTCAAGTATTTAGGTGTTCGACTATCCGCAAATTGTTTGGATGGGAACAATGGTCTCTATACCATTGCTTTCGCCGTTGCAGAATCTGAATCAAAGAGAAATTGGGAGTGGTTTCTGATGAATTTGTCTCAAGCTTTTAGTGTTGATATACAACACTTAGCCTTCATATCAGATATGGAGAAGGGGTTAGGTGAACCAATAAAGGTTGTATTTTCTACTGCTGAGCACAGAGTATGCATGAGACACCTTTGAAAAAACATAAAAAAACATTTTCGTTGTGATGATAGCCACAAATTGCAAAAATTGGTGTGGACAACAGCAAATTGTTATAGCCTGCATGAGTTCAATGCTAAGCTAGGGGAGATCTTGCGAATCAGCCCAGACGTTTATTTCTATCTAAGTTCTTTATCATGTAAGTGGTCTAAAGCAACTTTCTCAAAGCATATTAAGAATCACTACAACACCAATAACATGTCTGAATCCTTCAATTCATGCGTGGCGGAGGCAAGGAATAAGCCTGTGGTGGATCTCATCAACATGATAAAAGGTATGATGATGGAATAACGTTCTCAACGGAAGTTAAACTCTTATTCTTGGAAGGGGCCTCTTGTTCCGTTTGTAGAAGAATATATTAGAGAAATCACAACAACAAAAAAAAATTTCATCATACGACAATCTACTTCAACCATAGCTGAGGTTGAATCGAGTTATGAGCGTCATGAGGTGGACTTAGACAACCACTTATGCCGTTGTGGATTTTGGGAGTTAGCAGGATTACCCTGTGTGCACGCCGGAGCATTTGTTGGAACTATTCATCATAATATATGGCACACATATGTGAATGATAGCTTACATTTATAGGTGATTTATCTTCTTCAATTTCTTCAATTTCATCTTATGGTAATTGTAGTTCTCTTGACAACATTTTTTGTAGGTACCGAATGGCTTATGATGGAGCTATTTCAATACTTCCGGGGAAGGAACAGTGGTCTGTACCAACTGATGGCAACTTTGTTTGTCCACCTATTACAATTAGACCTCGTGGACGACCAAAGAAAAGACGATTAAAGAACTTGGAAGGTGCAAAGAAATAAAAAACAAGCCATAAATGTAGCCGATGCAATTCTTGGGGACACCATAGAAGTACTTGCAAGGAACCTATAAGTTTTGAGGGAGAAGATATTCAGACCGATGTTTGTTCAACAAATTGAGCAAATGGATTCAGTTAGATATTGCATTTTGTATAACTTTTGAGTCAAAAACTTATATTTCTACTTGCTTTTATATGGTTTATGTTTGGTTGGGAAAGATATTTGACTTATAATTTTGGTTGCTTTTAAGACACTTTATTGTGGTTGATAAGACAGAAATGAACATAACTTTAGTTTTCAAGTCTTGAGCACTCCGAGTTTTTCATTGTTAAATTCTGCTAGTTGGAATTCATGGTGCTCCAACACATACACTTGGGCGTATACACTGTAGCAAGTCATTGTTAAATTCTGCTAGTTGGAATTCATTCTGCAAGTGGACGATAGAGAGATTCTGCATCTCATTATTGCTGAAATTTAAGTGTGCAATGTGGACTAGATAGGTAACTTATAGAAAACATCCGCTAGCATTACTTTTTGGATTTATGCGCGAATCAAATGGATAAGTAAGAATATAGGATAAAATTTACATCAACTCAAGTTTGCATTGATTGACAAAAAATTTACATGATTGAGCAAAAATTGCAGTGACTCAAAGTGACAATTACGCACAACTACATTTACTTCCAGTGAACGCTACAATAACATTAAGGAAAATCACTGAGCAACAAGATTTTTATTTGTAACAGCTCGGCTCTAATTGAAACAACATGCGTTGAACAGCTTTCAGCAACATTTGAACTGCGGAAATTGCTATCATACGACAATTCATTAACTTCATCACACCATCAAAAATAATGGCAATCGTCTTCTGATCTATTTCGGGAGCATCTATAGAATTTTCTACCTCTACTACGAGCTTGGTAAGATGTAAGTATCGTACATTGTAAGTTGCAATGACAATACACTTGATTACTTAATTTTCTGATTGGCGTTGACGAGGAACTTGATCTCATTGTAGATTGCCTTCACAAAATACACCTTTAAAAAAAACGAAAGAAAATGAAGACATGAGAAGTAAACAATTGCCTTCGCATGCAATTCATTCAGAAAATACACCTTGGCATTTCATCAAACATTCCATTACACGACCATCATTGTTTGATAACATACCTTTTGATTTTTGAAAAACTCGAATGTCCACCTTTTTACAAATAATTAATTATCGCATGTGGATGCTTGTTAAGGATGGCTATGAAGCACCTTTTAGAATGGTTAATAATGTTAAAACTGAACTGTCTTTCACTGAATGGACTCTTGATGATCGGGACTTAGCCCAACTAAATGCCAAATGTTTGAACTGTTTTTTCTATGCACTGAAATCTGAAGATTACATGCGTGTTTCTTCTTGCTCTACTGGTAAAGAAATCTGGGATAGATTATGCATTACATATGAAGATACATCTGAGGTTAAGCAATCTAGATTGAACATCTTACTTCACGACTACGAACTCTTTCGCATGAAACCTAGTGAATCGATTTCTGAAATGTATACTAGATTCACTCAAATTGTCACTTCTTTACATGCTTTAGGAAGAGAACTTACCAACTATGAAAAAGTGAACAAAATTCTGATATGTTTGACTTCTTCTTTTGATACCAAGATAACTGCAATTACTGAATCCAAAGATTTGAACACTTATTCTATTGATAACTTACTTGGGTCACTCATTGCTTACGAGCAAGGGGTGAACCAAAGACAGCTTGATGCAGGTGAGAAAAAAACGGAGAAAACTGTGGCGCTGAAGGCCAAAGAGACTGATACTGATACTTCCAGGTCTGATAGCGATGATGTTGCCTTAATCACTAGGCAATTCAAAAACTTTCTAAGGAAGAAACATAAGAACTTTCAGAAATGGAACAAAGGTAAGAGTAGCAAAAATTTTAAAGGTTCATCTGATACTGTTTGCTTTGAATGCAGGAAGCCTGGACATATAAAGGCTGATTGTCCTACACTTAAGGCTTACCCAAGCAAGGAGAAGGGTGAGGAGAAACCCAAGTTCATGAAGGACAAGAAAAAGATTCAAAAGGCTTTATGGGTGGATTCTGCATCCGACTCCTCTGAGACTGAAGCTGAGGAGGAGACTACAAATTTGTGTATGATGGCTGATGATCATCCTGGTCAGTCTGATCAAGAAAAGGTATGTGAGCTAACCTATGATCAATTGCTAGATGTTTCTGAGAAAATTCATTCATCGTATAGAAAACTTAAGAAAACACATGCTAGCCTGAAATTGAATTTCCTGATTTTGCAAAAAGAGCATGATGTTATAATTAAGGATCATTCTACACTTGATAGCAATCACATATCCTTACTTGATGAAGTTAATGAATTGAATAAAAAGCATTCTAAACTAATTTTTGAGCATGAGTCATTGAAAACATTGCATGTTGATTTAAAACTTATAAAGAACTGGACACCATGACATGTAACTTAGCTAGTGATGAGCATTATTTGAAGTTTGAAATTGTAAGTCTCACGAAGGAAATTGAATTTCTAAGACTGAAAATTTGTGCTTTTGAGAAAAATGAAATACCTCCTACTTTTGCACAATTTTATGCACCTCCACATTTTGAAGAATTTGTTTTAAAATCATCAAAGCATATTTCATACACACCTAGGAAGAGGCACTATCACCCACATAGATTAGTTAATCCTTTTTCCTGGCGTTAGATATTTTTCTTGTGACATGCTAGGACATATCTCACACACCTGCATGGTTCACCATAGTACACATTGGGTGTGGAGACCCAAATTGCATGCTTCATAGCACAGCATACATGCATTACATTCTTCTTTTCATAAGGAACCCAAACTTATTTGGGTTCCTAAATCTGATGTTTGATGATTTTATAGGTGTGCTCTCACAAAAAGCCTCGTGAGAGCATGTGGTACCTGGACAGCAGATGTTCAAGACATATGACGGGAGATCCAAAATAGTTCATTTTGCTGGAGACCAGAGCTGGAGGCAAAGTTACACTTGGAGACAACACCACCAGGAAGGTGGTAGGAGCAGATATAATTGGTGATTCACAAAATTTCATTATTGACAATGTTTTACTTGTAGATTGATTGAAACACAACTTGCTGAGCATCAGTCAACTCTGTGACAAAGGATACAACATCAAGTTTCTTCCCACTTGCTGCATTATAAGCTTAAATGACAAAATTGTTTTGCAGGGATAAATGATCAACAATGTCTACATGCTGGATGTAAGCTATTTTAAAACTGATGTTTCAATTTGCTTAAAAACTGCTGCTGAAGAGTCTTGGTTGTGGCACAGGAGATTATGTCATGCCAGTACGAAAACCCTTAGAAGAGTCACCCAAAAGGACTTAGTTAGAGGTGTCCCCAAGCTTAAGTTCACTAAGGACCACCTGTGTGATACCTGTCAATTAGGGAAGCAAGTTCACTCATCTTTCCACTCAATTAAGGACATCAACACCTCTAGACCTTTAAAAGTCCTTCACATGGATTTGTTTGGACCCATTAGCACTGCCAGCTTAGGGAAGAAAGTCTATGAATTTGTGATTGTTGATGATTACTCGAGGTTCATTTGGATTAAATTTCTGTCACATAAATCTGAGTCATTTGATGAATTTAAATCTTTCTCCACTTGGATTTAGAGGAAGTTAGGTTGTGAGATCTTGACTATTCATAGTGATCATGGTGGAGAGTTTGAAAATATGAGATTTGAAACATTCTGTGAGGAGCAAGGGATTAGCCATAATTTTTCAGCTCCTAGGACCCCTCAGCAAAACGGGGTAGCTGAAAGAAAAAACAGGACCTTAATGGAAGCCGCTAGAGCCATGCTTGCTGAGTATTCACTTCCAAAATACTTTTAGGCTGAAGCGGTGAACACTGTCTGTTATGTGCTGAATAGGTGAATGTTAGATCAAATCTGAATAAGACACCTTATGAGATCATTAAGGGTAGAACTCCAAACCTGTCCCACCTCCATGTCTTTGGTTGTAAGGTTTTCATTCTGAACAATAAAAAATCATCCTTAGGAAAATTTGACATCAAATCTGATGAAGGAGTGTTCTTAGGCTATTCTAGTGTGGGGAAATCCTTTAGGGTGTTTAATAAGAGGACTTTGGTGGTGGAGGATACAACTCATGTGGTGTTTGATGAATCTGATCCTAAGGAGACTAGAGTTGAGGAAGAAGATGTATGAGAGATTACCCAAGGAGTTAAAAATATAAATCTGGAAGAAAGGGTAGAACTTGAAAACACTTTGCCTAGAGATTGGAGATATGCTTCGAGTCATCCTAAAGAACTGATCTTAGGAGACCCTTCTGAAGATGTTAGAACTAGGCATGGACTTAGGAAGAAAGTAAATCATTCTGCCTTTATCTCAATAATTGAACCCACCAACATCAATCAAGCCCTTTCTGATGAGTTTTGGATCTTAGCTATGCAAGAGGAATTGAATCAATTTGTAAGGAACGATGTTTGGGAGTTAATAGAAAGACCTAGGAATCAAAGTATAGTGGGAACCAAGTGAGTCTTTAAGAAAAAGATGAATGATTCTGGTGTGGTGGTTAGGAATAAGGCAAGATTAGTGGCTAAGGGGTACAATCAAATTGAAGGGATTGATTTTGAGGAGACATTTGCCCCTGTAGCTAGATTGAAAGCCATTAGGGTGCTACTAGCCTTTGTCTATTATAAGAAATTTAAGCTGTTTCAAATAGATGTCAAGAATGCCTTTTTAAATGGGGTAATAAAAGAGGTTGTCTTTGTAGAGCAACCCCCAGGTTTTGAGAGTTCCCAATATCCAAATCATGTTTACAAATTAAAAAAGGCCTTATATGGATTGAAACAGGCACCCGGAGTTTGGTATGAGAGGCTTAACACATTCCTACTAGAAAGAGAGTTTGTTAAGAGGAGCGTAGACACCACCCTTTTCCTTAGGAAAGTAGGAGATGATCTACTCATTGTCCAGATTTATGTTGATGATATACTATTTGGATCTTCTGATAAAAATTTATGTGATGATTTTTCTAAGACAATGAGTAAGAAGTTTGAGATGAGTATGATGGGATAATTGTCCTATTTTCTAGGGTTTAGCATTAGGCAAATATATGATGGAACCTTTTTAAATCAATCAAAATACACTAAGGACATCTTAAAGAAATATGAAATGGACAAAGCCAAGCCAATCAATACTCCAATGAGTTCTATTGTTCAGTTAGATAAGGATTCAAATGGAAAATCTATTGATTAGAAGAAGTTTAGGGGAATAATTGGATCACTGCTTTACCTGACTGCTAGCCGACCTAATATTATGTTTAGTGTGGTTTCAAGCTGATCCTAAAGAGTCCCACCTAACTGTTGTTAAGAGAATTTTTAGATATCTTTTAGGGACCCCAAACCTAGGAATTTGGTACCCTAGGCACAGCACTTCTTTTGAGATTATTGGATATTTTGATTATGACTTTACATGCTATGTAGTGGATAGAAAGAGCACTTCTAGAACTTGCCAATTCAAAGGACAGCCTTTAGTCTCCTAGTCCAATAGAAAATAGAACTCAGTTGCACTTTTCACTACTGAAGTTGAGTACATTGCCTTAGGAAGTTGTGTGGCCCAAGTCCTTTGGTTGAGCAACAAGTTTTGGATTTAGAATTACCTGTTGGCACAATTTCAGTTCTATGTGATAACACCAGTGTCATCTGCATTTCTAAGAATCCCATCTAACATTCTAGAACCAAACACATTGATATAAGGCATTACTTCATTAGGGACCATGTTATAAAAGAGGACATTGAGCTACATCATGTAGCAACTGAAAATCAACTGACTGACATCTTTACTAAACCTTTGACTCATTCAGTATTTTGAGGACCAGATTGGGTGTGATTGACATAAATGCATGAATCTGATGATTACTGACTTCTGATGTTTCTCTATTTTCTTCATTTTGCTTTTAGTTTTTGTTTGTTTTGATTGTCCGTTTTACTTTAGAATTTTTTTCTTGCTGATTTTAGTTGTTTGATTTGCTTATCAGATTTGATTATTTTCTGTTGATTTTCATTTGCCAGTTAATTTTGAAGAAGGTTTTCATTTATTGATTTTTTGTGTATCTGTTTTTCTTCCTTCTTATTTTGTTTACTGATTACTCACTTCAAAATCAGATCACTGCTCACTACTGCTGATAAACTGGATTTCTGACTGAGAGTTTTACCTTATTTTTGTTTGAAAGCTTATAAGTTGTGATTGACTCCTCTGGATCTGTTAAAGGGAAGGAACGTTGATGATTGTTTCTCTTCCTCTAACTCCTTTACGGGTGTATTATTTCTTTAGGATAAAAATCTTCTTCAAAATTAAAAAGTTGATTTTTGAAATAGAGAACTATTTTATCTTCCTACAGTAATCTACCTCATATGAATAGTATTTTCAAAACTTTGAATCATTATTATATTTTTTTAATCAAATGATTGCACTTATCATATGATGTATGATTTTTGTTTTGTGAATTACTCTTTCTTACTGTAGAGAGTGAGTTTTATCGTCTCTTATGTCTGGAAGGTAATTTCACAGCTGAGATTCTTTTACGATTATAAAAGGAAGCAAGCTTACAAAAGATGCGCAGTGCACCAAACAAATTGAAAAAGAGGCACAAAATGAGCCCAAAGCAGAAAAGATGTGAAATATCTCCAAACTGAAAGATACACAAAGTGTATCAAAAATTAAAAGATGCGCAAAGCGCCAAACAAATTGAAAAAGAGGCACAAAATGAGCCCACAAATAAATAAGCTTTCTTCCCTTTCAGATCCTTAAATGTCTTAGAAAAATCCATACGCCACTTAATATTTTCAAAAGCTTGAGATTGAAAATCATGATTTCTGATTCCTTACTTCGTAATACTATTTTATCAGATATTTTTTCTGGAACGAGCCTTGAAAATATCTCTTTTCGAATCTAATTTCTTTTTTTCTGATTTAGACTTTGATTTGAAAGGAATTTGAACCTATAAGGTGTCTGAGGTAGGAGTTACGAGCATCGATTTTCCAACTTTTCTACATTTCAGCGTTGTCGATTTTCTTCTTGTTGACTTTTGAATTGAAAATCAGGAAAAACTCTGTTTTATTGGAGCAAAAGAAAAGAAAAAAAATTTGTTTTCACTATTATTTTTCTCATTTCTATTTTTTATTTGATGTGATTTTGTTTTTTTCTTTTTCTTTGTGTTTTTTGTGATCCCTGATCTTTCCTCTCCATCCTTCATCTTTTTCACTTTTTCTTCACATCGTCCTAGACGATCTCAATATCGTCCTGGACGATCCTCTTCGTCCTAGACGATCCATTCATCGTCCTGGACGATCCATTCAAATCATCCCCACTTGATCCAACAGTTGATCTGCACCAATTATTGGTGATCGTCCTAGAAGATCCACCTTATCGTCCTGGACGATCCACGTGTCTGCAGCTGACGATTCAAATTCGGCCCGTCCGATACATTTATTGTATATCGTCCTGGACGATCCACCTAATCGTCCTGGACGATCCACCTAATCGTCCTGGACGATACTTTTCGTCAAAGGTCGTCCGGCTGGACTCCTCGGGATAATCGCCTGTGTCTAATCATCCTGGACGATATCTGATCGTCCTGGACGATCAGACCGCCTTTTTGACCAATCTTCCAGGCCGTCATTATTGCACATATAGTCCTGGATGATCCTGCGATCGTCCTAGACGATCGGTCCGTTTTCTTTAAATACAACCTCTCTTCACCAGATGTCACTCCAATTCTTCCCTCTCCTCACTTGCATTTTATTCTTCATGGCTGGAGGAAAAAGATCAAGGCATCACGGTGCAAGTTCATCCCGGGGAAATTTCGATCCCTGATTTCCTGATGCAGCTGATTGGGCTGCCTTCCAGCGTTACCTTGACGTTGGAATCACTCATTCAAAGATCGTCAACCCCCGCACTCTTACATACCCGGTACTGGATCTGTTTGCCCATACCTCCCTTACCTTCATTCTCACCTTGGCCTTCCCCTTTAGCTCTGAACTTCTCAGGGTCTTTTTTGCTAATCTTCGCATCACCTCAGATTACTCTGCACTGCACTCCTTTGTGAATCAGAGACCGGTAGAATTGACCACACATGATTTTCACCATATCCTTCAACTTTCAATCACTAGTGATAAGATCCACACCATAGTTTCTAATCCTGATTTTGATTAGAGTGTTGTCAATCGTTTCCTTCGAAATACCAATGTTCGCTACCACGACAATGCGTGTTCTTCCCTACTTAAGGATGCCCGTATAATTCAACCTCTCCTTCGTTGCTCAATCATCCCAAAGGCTGGGGACCGCATCCACATCACACCTTTACTTTCCTTGACTACCTACTACATCATGGCCCACCAGGATTTCAATGCTATTGATCTTCTCTTTCGATACATCAAACATCTCACTAGCATTAGGGATCCGGGCCACAGGAGACGCCCAAATCTAGCTCTAGGCCACCTCATTGCCTATGCACTTGAGACAATATAATCTGCAATATCCGGTTCCTGTCGATGTCCCTCCTTCCTACTACACAAACAACTCTTTCCATGTCCTCCACAGTACCCGACTTCATCCAGAGCCCGCAGCGGATGTTGAGGAGAAAGAGGAAGAAGCTGTTCCTGCACCTGCTGCACCTGCTCCTCTTCATATTGCATCACCCTTTGATCATCTGGTGCAGCGTTTTAACCAGTGGGAGGCCCATTTTGACTCCTACGTGACTACCCAACGGGAGCAGCACGACCAGGACATGGCCTGATTTGGAGAGCAGTTCGCCACCATTCACAGTTACTTTAATCCACCACCACCTCCTCCGTATGATCAGGATCCGCCTCTTTATTAGATTATTTATTTTACTTTCTTTGTGATGTGTTAGTTTGCTGTTGTTTTTGTCTTTTCTGTTCCTCCTTTTTGTGATGTCAAAAGGGGGAGTTATTTTTGTGTTGTAGTAGTTTCATTTGTTATTTTTGTTGTAGTTGTGTCCTTTGTTTTATTGAATGTCACTGGTTATTAATGATTAGTAAAATTTATCGTCTCTCGCATATGCTTTAATTACTGCAATCTGGTTAATTTAAAACTACTGCATAAATGTTTGCCATCATCAAAAAGGGGAAGATTATTGTAAATCTGGGTTTCAAGGACTATGATTTTGATGATAGCAAACTTTTCTATTTCTGGTTGATTGTCTAATCTTTCAGGTCCGCAGGATCAATTGCAAGTTCAAGCCAGCCCAAGATCGAGTCAATCTGTTTTGTAATTCAGGTCCAATGTACTGTTTTCATCTTTATTGAGTCAAATTTAATGTAAAAGATCCCCTAGCTAAGTAACCTTGTGTTACGCAGACGCCGGCCCAGGAGGGGCCGACTGGACCGGTCCTAGTCTACTCCAGGCGTCGAAACCAAAGGGGGGGCGGACAAGGTGGGCCCCACTTAGGGCTGATTTGATTGTGTGGGAGGAAAATATTTGAATGCAAAGGGCTGTTTAGGTATTTTGTAGGAATCCTTTATTGTTAATTAGGGGGATTAGGAGGGAGAGAGGGATATCTTGAATTTGAATGTATTTTTGAGATCTAGGGTTTCTTGCTTGGGCTCTTGGCGTTGCCGGAGATTAGGAGAGTTGTTCTTCCTCTCGAATTGAAGAACATTGTATCTTCCTTTTGTTTTATGCTTCTACTAGTGAAATACAAGTGTTTGCTTTGAGTTTCCACCAATTATTTACTGTTTTCCTGCTGTAAACAGCAGATTTCTGCTATTTTCCTGCTGTGAACAGCAGTTTTCCCGCTGTTTTCCCCTCCCGGATCGATACGAATACTTGAATCCAAGTATTTCCTATCAAATTAGTATCAGAGCATCGTCGTGGGACCTTTGGTGGCTGAAAAATAGAAATTTCAGCGGATTTTGTGGGGCTTTCGAAGGAAGTTTTCCGGTTTTTCGTGGAAGGAAAGATGGCCGTAAAGAAGGTGGAAGTATTGGAAGGCGAGTTCGGACAACTGAAATCAGATTTGGAGGGAAAGTTCCTTGAAATCTCCACCAACGATGAAAGGTTGGAAGGGAGGTTTTCTGCTATGGAGGAGATGATGAAGAAACTGCTTGAAATGAAGACCAATCCGGCGACATCGGAAGTAAGAGAGACCACCGACGGCCATGGCATAGGAGGAAATCCGAACCCGTCCCAGGGGAGAAGGATGCTAGAGGTGGAGATCCTTGAAGGGGAGAACTACATGCCTCCTCTAGAATCACTTTCGAGAGAGGAGATGAGCATGGGATATGACAGAAGGGGTGCTGATTTTGGTAGGAGAAGGGAGGAATTTCATCGCCGAGGTACTGATTATGAAGGGAGAAGGAAGGAATTCCATCGCCGAGGCACTGATTTTGAAGGTAGAAGGGAGGACTACGATGATGGGTTCGGGTATAATCGCCGGAGGGATGATCGGGACACTTGGGGAGCACCTCCTCCTCGAGGAATGGGAGGATACGAGGGATACCGAGGATATGGAGGAGATCCCAAGGTGAGAAAATTGAAGATGCCCATCTTTGAGGGAGAGGATGGCCATAGATGGATATACAAGGTGGAACGGTACTTTGCCGTCAACGGGTTGACGAAGGAGAAGTTGACGGCGGCAGGTCTGTGTTTGGAGGGAAAGGCGCTGGCATGGTATCAATGGCGGGACAGGAGCGAGCCTATTCGAAACTGGAGAGAGTTTAAAGAATGCTTACTAGAGCGTTTCCGAGCTGATGGGGGAGGAGACTTCTATGAGCAATTCTTTGCCCTGACTCAGGAGGGGACCATGGCGGATTACCGCGACAGGTTCGAGTTTTTGGCCAGCAGGTTGGATCATATCTCGGAGTCGGCTTTGGAAGGGAACTTCATGAAAGGGCTGAAACCGGAGATACGATCGGCAGTCAGAGTGTTGGAGCCGAGGAATTTAGGGAAAGTTATGGAACTGGCACAGCTGGTGGAAGATCAGAAGAAGTCAGAAAGGGGAGCCCGGGGAAATTACTCGAGGGGATCGTACAGAATGACAACCACTTTCTTACCATCCAAGGGGCCAACCTCAGGGAGTTTAAAGGAAGTGCAGAAGGAGAAAATATGAGGCGGAGGAAATGGAGGACAATTCAAAAAGCTAACTGAAAAAGAGTCAAGGAAAAGAGGGCAAAGGGGGTGTGCTTCCGATGTGATGAGAAGTACATGCCGGGACATAGGTGCAAAGACCGGACTCTTCAGGTTCTCGTTTATGAAGACGAGGAAGACGAAGAGGGAGATGGGAGCAGGTCTGAAGAGGAGGAGAAGTTGCACCTGGATGTGGCAGAAGTCTCTCTGAACTCCGTGGTGGGATTCACTTCGAGTCACACTATGAAAGTGAAAGGGGTGATATCTGGCCATGAAGTGGTGGTGTTGATAGATAGTGGGGCAACCCACAACTTCATTTCCACCCAAATTGTTGAGCTGATGGGAATGGAGTTAGTGGATACAGGAGGCTATGGGGTGATGATGGGCACCGGTAAGATGGAAATGGGGAGAGGCGTTTGTAGAGGGGTGGTGCTGATTATTCAGGGAATACAGGTGAGGGAGAATTTTCTTCTCTTAGAATGGGGAAGTACATATGTGATTTTGGGGATGAAGTGGCTAGAAACTTTGGGGGAGACCAAGGTGAACTGGGGAGAACTGCGGATGGAACTGGTAGTGGGGGGGAGGAGAATGGTGATACAAGGAGATGTCGGCCTGTCTAGGACGGGGGTGTCTCTCAAGTCCATGATTCGAACCATCCAGGAGGTTGGGGGTGGATACTTGGTGGAGCTGCAACGATTGGAGAAAGTCAGTGTGGGGGAAGAGGGAGACATTCCTCTTGAAGTGCAACCGGTCATACAGCAGTTCAGGGAGGTTTTTCAACCTCCACAGGGTTTGCCACCTCAGAGGGAGCTGGAGCACGCCATTACTTTGAAGGAAGGGGAGACACCGATCAGTGTTCGCCCTTACCGCTACCCTCAGATCCAGAAAGACGAGATAGAGAGGCTGATCCGGGAGATGTTGGAGGCGGGGATCATAAGACCAAGTGTAAGCCCTTTCTCTAGTCCAATCCTCCTGGTCAAGAAGAAGGATGGGAGTTGGAGATTCTGTGTGGATTACAGGGCTCTGAATAAAGGCACTGTACCAGACAAGTTCCCAATTCCAGTGATTGATGAACTATTGGATGAACTATTTGGGGCAGTGGTGTTTTTCAAGCTAGACTTAAAATCCGGATACCACCATATCAGAATGAAGGAGGCGGATGTTCCAAAGACAGCTTTCAGGATACATGAAGGGCATTATGAATTTCTGGTAATGCTCTTTGGTTTGACTAACGCTCCTGCTACTTTTCAGTCTTTGATGAACAGGGTCTTCAAGCAATAACTCAAGAAGTTCGTACTGGTATTCTTTGATGATATTTTGGTGTACAGCAAGATGGAGGGGGAACACTTAGAACACTTAAAGGTGGTTTTGGGAGTATTACAGGAACATCATTTACAAACCAACCTGAAGAAGTGCAGCTTTGCCCAGGCCAGTGTAGAGTATTTGGGACACGTGGTCTCCCAAGAAGGAGTGGTAGCCGATCAGAGTAAAATAGAAGCAATGCAGAAGTGGCCAATGCCTAGGACGATCAGAACAAATTTTTCTTCTAATCGTCCAGAAAAACTAGATCGTCCAGGCTGAAATATGAGATTTTATACTGATAGTACAATCCTGCGATCGTCCTGAACGATCTTTGACGACCAGTTGAGATTTAGGGCAATTTTTGAGCCCTCTTATTTAAGACATTTTTCTTCCAACAAGAAAAATCTTTTGCCACTTTCCTTTCTAGAGAAAACATTGAGAGAGAGAGAGCTTGGGAGAGAGAGAGGATCTTGTGAGGGGGAGTTTATGAGAGATTCACAAAGGTTGCTCCAAGCAAGGATCTGAGTCGTCTTCTCCGTTCGTCGTCTCTTGTCTTGTCGGTGTCTCTGTAGGAGGATCGTTCGCAAGAAGATCCGGGTTCTCTACCTGCTTCAGGAGGAAGCGAAAGGAGCCCAGGTTCTCTGTCTGCTTTAAGAGGAAGCGAAAGGAGTTCAGGTTCTCTGCCTCACCGGGTCGGTGGAAAAGAATTTTTGTACAGGCTTCTCCGTCTTGTTGTGGGAGCAGAAGGAGAGTCACTTAGTGTTAGTGCAATACCCGGAGAGAAGGCTCCGGGGAGTGGACGTAGGTCAAGTTGACCGAACCACTATAAAATCTGATGTGTTCTTTCTGATTATTTTTCGCATTTACTTTTCTGTTGATGATTGTGTGATTGTTATTATTATTCTGTTATTGTTGAATATCTGCACATCATCGTGTAACTGTAAAAGTTTTAAAACATTAAAAAAGATTTTCTAAATCGTTGTTTTGCTCTCGAATTTTTAAAACTACCAACTCACCACCCCCCTCTTGGTTAGCCTCGGAACTAGTTCATAAGGGCTTAACATCCCTATCGAACTTTCATGAATGCTAACACCCATTATTTTTCTCGCACCTTAATAGTTTGTATACATGTTCCATGATATTTTTTAAGAGATACGACTCCCTCTACCAATTAATTAATTATCTCCTCCACATTTCTGAGTGGTGCTATTTTTTCTTAATTGATTATTCCCACAAATTTTTTGTTCATCTTAGTCTTAAAGTCTTTGATTCTAATTGCTTAGAGTAATATTTTTGCCCAAGTTGTGATTGCCAAGTCCCCCATGGTTCAATCAACTTAACTATCAAAAGTCATGAAGACATGTTAGCTCTAGGTCCGCTTGCCTATCAGGAATCTTTGGCGAGTCAACAAGTTGCCCCATCACATGCATGGGATTTCGAGACCAACACTTATCACTCCCCAACCTAGTGCCCAACAAATGCGGATGAGAGATGGCGCTCGGGCATGATGCTGAAAGATGATGCCTAAACTCGTCACTTACTCATACACAAATGACATACAAGAAATATAAAATACTATAAAATATAGTGAATTTTAATAACATAATCAAATACTTCAAGCTGATGTTCATTAATAATGTGTTTGGGCATGCTTAGAGTTAGCGTCGTACAAGCAGTGCTCAATTACAACAGATCAAAAAAAGTAAAAAACATTAAAACTTCTAAAGAAACTAACCGATCACAATCTAACACTAAGGGTATAATTGAGTCATTCCAACTTATGAGCCAACTCAAGCTTAACTCGCTAAATGACTAGTGAGTCAAACTTGACAAGCTAATGAACCAAGCTAGAACAAACCCTAACTTGACTTGCTAGCTCATGAACCAACTTTAGTAAAAAAATATTAATGTAAAATCCTTTAAAAAAATCATGGTTTAAATGCAAAAAAAGTTTTTAAAAAAAAATTCTAATTCTCCTCATTGTCTCATCAAATTTCTCATTATTGTTTTATCATTTTATAAAAACAACTTGTCATATTAGCATCATCTTCTCTCTTCATAAACAAACAAGTTCATAAGTCAACTCAAAATCGTAAAGTTAAGTTTGGGCTTGAGTTTGAACATGATAAATTAGTTAAGCTTAAGTTTGGGGTGGTTAAAGCTTGACTAGACTCATCTACACTCTTGCCGAAGCGTGCCCGATGATTCTCGTGGAAAGGGTCCATCATACATGACAGCAATCTCATATCAGGTGGATCTCTTCTTCTTAGCTCTTTTCAACCTATCCCATGTCAAGTTGATCGCTTGAGAGATGTCAATTATGAGAAATAACACCCCGGAAACAAATGAAACATTAACTAAAAAAAAGATCATTATTAGGAAAATAATGAAACAATAACGATAAAATAATGAAACATGGTGACTTGTGCCATCAAGGTACTATAATCACAGCAATGAATAATTGAACTTGATGGCATTAGAGTTGTCGGCATAAAATAGGGCATTAGTATGATTAATTACCTAGTAATTTTCCCAAAATAGGGCATTAGTATGATTAATTACCTAGTAATTTACTTGGGCGCAACCTCCATGTGAGGTCATGCCTTGGGACCCTTCAATCACAGCCCATCCCAACCCACTACAGAGCTAGCACCCTTATAGTATTGACTATCATTTCATGAGCTTTTTCAAATAAACACGTCTAATATAGCTCATCACATGCTCTTCAAGCTAACATCATTTTCATACAACTACATAATATTATTGGGTCACACAATTCATGCATGCAATGAAAGTGACTACAATAACGAATGGTGTTTAGCAAGTGACTACAATAACAAGAAAAAACATGACATATATAATAAGGTTTTATAGCTCCCAACTCCCTCTTAGATGTTAGTATGAATATCGGTCTCTTTCTTAGTCATTAGTCTTGGCATCAGGAAAGTCTTCATTTGACACAAAGCTAAATCAATCTTTTTAGTGGGTGGTCTAAGATCTTTTAATGTATAAAGAGCTGATGGGATGATGATAGGAATCTAACCTCCACATAGTAAAAACAACAATAACGAAGAGAAAACGCAGCATGAGAAAGAAAAATTATGGGCAAATTTTATTGATATATGCACAATAAACCAAAATACAAGTTAATCTACGATTCAAGAGGTTGATCGGCTCTTCACAAATCATAGGAGCCGCTAGGAACTACACCAAAGAAAACTACAGTAAACATACAAATCACACAATGAAAATAAAACAACATAAATAGCCTTAAATAAGCTCTTCTAATTCTCTCCCAAATTTGAGTTCAAATTAGCCCTTTTTTCTTAAATAATTCCCACCCATGTATGAATTCAAATCAACTCTCTTTCCCAAAATAAACCTTCATAATTTCCTCCCAATCAAATCAGCTCTCTTTCTCTAAATAAACCTTCCTAATTTCCTCCCAATCAAAACAACCCTCTTTCCCTAAATAAACCTTCTTAATTCCCTCCCAATGAAATAAGCCCTCTTTCCCAAAATAAACATTCCTAATTCCCTCCAAATTTTGGTCTTTTATGGTAAGTTATTAATCCCCCATTGACCCCCCTTTCTCCTCGCATGCACGTCCATCAATACTCCCCTCTTAAAGAGCCACCTTGTCCTCAAGGTGAAAAGAAAGAAATTGTTGTTGAAGCATTGGACTGAAAAATGGATTGACTCTGGGTCGAATGATCCATGCCTCCAGCATCTTCCTGATCAATCTCTCAGGCTTGGTTTGGTTGGACGTTTCTAGGGCGTTTTCCGTTTTACAACGTCAAAATAAATAAATTTTAATTGTTTGGCGAAACTGCTTCTCTTAAAGACGTCCTTAATAACATTGTTTTGAGGCGAAACGTCACCGCTCTTTTGCAACTCCTTTCGACGTGCGTTTTCCGTTTTACACTTGCCAGAAGTCTGCTTTACCCTGTAGTCGCTCATCTTCTTCGCCAGGACGCGATTGTTCGCCCCCTTCCAGAGCTCCGTGGACGAGGGCTTTTCGAGGAGACTTTCCTCTCTCAAGCTCGATACTCTTGGGCTCAACCAGTCCCCAATCCCCATAACCGGCGAGTTTTTTTCGTTCCCTTCAGGTTGTTCTCTCCGTGCGCTGACGTGAACTTATTTCAAGACGTCTTACAAATTTGCTTCTCCAATTGATAGGTTTCTATGCGCGTCATTCACATCCACAAGTGCCAAATCCATCAAAACTTATGGCAGAGTCCCTGCGGGATGATCCCTTTGAACAATTGACATCGCTTCAGTTGGTACTCGGTAACAGGAATAAATGCCCTGTGCCAGGAACTCTTTACAATACAAATACATTGGAGAGCTTCCATGCTCTTGATAAGGACGCTCTTCTGCAAATGGAAACAAAGAAGGTTAACTCTTTGGATTTTTTAGTTTGAAGGTTAACTGAAGCCCAATCTTTGACTGTCTCTTAGATTTTTGATGATATTATAAGCGAGAAAGCAGATGAGGATTGTGCAGTGCTTTCAAGATTCCTCCTTATCTCATTTACTGATTTGAAGAAGTGGACCTTCTGTCATTGGTTTTCATTTCCTGCTTTCTTCATTTTAAATAAAGAAATAAAATAATATAAATTTAATTTATATTAATGAAGAAGATGTTCATTTTAAATGTATTTGAATTTACTATTAAATATCAAAATCTATGATAATAGAAAAAAAACTTTATTAAAATTCTATATATATTTTAATTTATGTAAGTAGTAATAAAAATTAAGTATATTTGAGTTTAATATATGGATAGTTTCGTCATTTATGATGAAAAAGCTAAAATTGTTAATAATACCAAACACTAATTATCTAATTTAAAGTTTGAATAAGCACATAAAAACTAATTTAACCAAATAATATTATGTAATAACTCCATTATATAGAACGTTATTTTTGAAACTCCATTTTCTCCGCAATAGCTTTAAAACAAACTTTATCTAGAACATTGACTAACCAAACAAGCCCTCAATCTCACCCTTCTAGATTTGGGAATAATTGTATGGATGAACACTTATAGGTGAGACTCCTTTCTTCAAGATGATAGCACGCTCATGTTCTTACAGAGGAGGCAACCCCTGAACTGGCTGGAACACCTCTCGATAATGCTGTAGAAGTTGCTGAACCATGTCTAGTACTTCTATCTTCTCCGCATCGTCTTCTCCTTCCAAACTCTGCATCCCCACCAAAATTCCACTTCACCATTTCACAGCCTTGGAAGAGGTTCCAAAAGTGGCATATCTTCTTCTTCCTACAAAATTTTCACCTCCCAATCCTCCCTTGTCATCCCTATATTAGGGTTTCCCCCACTTCCTTGTCCGGTTATCAGTGCCCTTGCCTCCGATGAAGCAGTCTTCGCTTTAGACTTTAACATCCTTTTCATCATCTCTTCCAGATTCGAAAGTCTGCCCTCAATTGTTAAAATTAGCTCTCCGAATTTAGATTTCAGATTTCTAACTTCCCAACAAGCCTATCCTCCAACCCATCAATCTTCTTAGCCGCCATAAATCTCAAAAAAGGTGTTCTAATACCAAGTTGATAAGAATCTAAGCTCCCCACAGCAAAAATAATAAAAACGAAGAGAAAATATAGCAAAAATTAGCGAGAAAGAAATACAATATGGGCTAATTTTATAGATATAGGGACAACAAATCAATATATAAGTTGATCTACCATTTGAGAGGTAGATCAACTCTCCACAAACCCTAGGTGCCGCTTGGAACAACTCCAAAGAAAAAACTACAGCAAACAAATCACATGATGAAAAAAATACAACATAATTAGCCGTAAATAAGCTCTCCTAACTCCCTCCCAAATCTGAATTCAAATCAGTCCTCTTTCCCTAAATAAACCTTCCTAATTTCCTCCAAATCAAAATAGCCCTCTTTCTCTAAATAAACCTTCCTAATTTCCTCCCAATCAAATCAGTCCTCTTTCCCTAAATAAATTTTCTTAATTCCCTCCCAATCAAATCATCCAATTTTCCTTAAATAAACATTTCTAATTCCCTCCCAATTTTGGTCTTCTATAGTAAGTAATTAATCCCTCTTTGACTCCCCATACCTCCTTGCCCGCCGTCCACTCTAGTGGGGCCCACTAGCTCAGCCGATCTATCACAAAACCTTTGTTCATGTACTCAAATGGCATGAGAGGTCAATTCCCTTTCCACATAGTGCTCCCCTATGCATTAGTTTTCCTAACAATTTATGATGTTATATGAGTGGTCTACGATCTCTTTATTTAAAAAAAAACAAAAACTGATGGGGAGACCGTTGTCTGTGTACTCAAAAAGCACATAGAGGTCGATTCTCTTTGCACATGGTGCTTCCCAATGCATTGCTTTTCCTGCATTCTTCTACTATAGTAGCTTTCTTATCCAGTTTCCCTACGGGATATGAATAATGTGTTGGATGGTGGTTGAGGCATGTGTTATGGTGCAAGATTTAAGCCAAGAAAAAACATCGAGGTAGGTTGTCTAGCACCCTAACTCCTATCGGATGGGTGAGTCAGTAGCTTAATATGTAGGTTATCCTTTCAAATCGAGCATTACCTAGCAAGCTAGTCATCAGGTCGCTAAACCTAGAAGCCAAAATCAAAATGGCGGAAAAACATGTAGATTATCCTTTCCTACCGAGCCTTGCCCAACAAGCTAGTCGTCGGCTCACTAAACCAACTAGGAAAAATAAAAAATTGGTCATGCTTCTCTATAATGAAATCACGCCAATCATCTAACTAGAAATCATCAGTAAAACCTTCAAGCTCTAACTATCTATCATCCTAAAAAAGAAAATTTTACCTCGAAATTTTACATTATTACCAAAGATGCTAGGATATCAACTACACGTGGGCTTCTATCTCCCACATAGCTTCCTTAATTACTTGATTATTCAAAAGTACTTTCAACATTGAGACGCCCTTATTTCAAAGTTTGTCGATTTGTTAATCTATTGATGGAGAATGCGTGTAGATATGAAAAACATTAATAACACCTATAATTATTTATGACAACAATAGTAGGTAAGAAATAGGTCCCTACTTTCATGAACTTCAAAAGGCTTTATCTATTATGGTTACAACTAAACAACTTGACTACACAACATGATTCCAACCATGTGGCTAACCTTCAATAACACCTTATCTCTGGCGCCAAATTGGACATCTCAATTCTTATCTCATAATAGATCATTTACTGGTTCTGTGTTGTAAGAAGTCTCAACCAGATTAGTCTAATCTTGACGTTTGTTTCTTCCGTCAACTATGTATGATGACTACCATCCCCTCTCTCCATCCAGTTGAGTGTTAACCTATACCACAGCAGATATAGAAATTCAGAAGGTGCCATACTTACACTGACAAAAAAGTTGTTATTTTATGCAAATTCAATCAAAGATGATGATTTCTTCAAGTTTTTGCTAGTGGAAATGCAAACCGTCCATCCCTGTTTGACATGATCGTTCTTAGCGCCCAATGAAGTTGAATGTTCAATGTAACATAAATCCAAGTCAACTAATTAAAGGGCCTGGCTTGACAAAATGGGAAAAAATGTGCGCTTCTGGTAAGTTAATTGCCACCTCAAATAGCATCATGTCTTTTTGGCTATCCTTGACAATCCAAACATGAAATCCATGGCATCATCTTCCCACTCCCATTGTAGTATCATCAAAGTTGAAGGAATTCAATCAGCTATTGATCTTCCCCATGCGCAACTTGACTTCTAAGGGATATCAATTAGTATAGTCAGCATCATTTTACTTCAATTGCTGCCACCCAAAATAATTCTTGAAGTCTTGTTACATCTTTTGTACTCTTCAATGGATGATATAGTTGGTTTGGTGTGCCTCTCCCAAGATGCCATCCTTTAATGCTGAAAACATATGATCTTCTGCAAAACATTAGTCTCTTCCCGCTAACTCGAAAATCTTACGATGAAGTTATCATCCTTTATTACTAGCATTTTGCATCATATCAGCCAAAAAGTTGTCAACCTTATAGGCTTTAACCGTACTCTCTTACCATGCCAACACAATAGTTTTTATGTCAAACCATTAAAGGGAAACTAGTGATGACTTCCAATAAGGGTGTTAGCTACCACAATTGCCTTATCCGAATGATATCGGAAATCTAAGTAAAAATCTTTGATTCCATTTCCTCTGTTAAAGATTGAGCTCCTTATAAATTAAGAAATGTTATATTTTCAAAGCAAGAAAATAGTTGGCAGCTCTAGATCATGTGTCAAGTACTTCTCATGCGACTTTGCCTTGTTGGTAAGCATATGTGATCACTCTTTTGTGTTGCATGAATACATACATAAATCCTTCAGCAAGGCATTGCTGTAAAATTAGCCTTTTGTATTGAGGCAGCAATGTATAGATAACTTTGGAACTAAGATATCTAAAATGTGTACTCTTATTAATGACTTGATCACCCAAAGTCACAATCCCTTCACTAGATCTATTATTACTAAAATTACACTCCATATATTTAGTTAGACTCTAAGGTTGACTTCCATAATTCAAATTTGAATGGTAAGGTCAAGCATCAATATTTAGTGTTTTGACCTAATACATTGCATTGTTATAATAATAATAGTTTTATTTGCAAATCTAATTGTTTTAATTATCACAATTTATTTCTAATCTAGTTATCAATTATACATTGCATTCATTTAAAGCATTCTCATTTTTTATTTTTATGACATTTATAGTGGCTTTTTATATTGGAATATTTTCTCTTATATTATTGAATTGTTAATAAATTATACATAATCTTTTAATGTTTTATACTGTATTTAAAATATCATGCATTGTGTCATCTGCCACACACTATAGCTCTAGGAGTCCTTTTTCTATTATAGTGCACTATACACTATCGACAAATATAATATATGTAGAGATTGTAAATTTTATTTTTTTGTCATTTACCTTCCACAACTGAAGAGAACGGAAAGGTAAAGTAAATCCTGTATTTAGGAATTGTGGGTTTGTCACACTCGTTAGGAGAGAAGTTGTGGTTTGGTTCATTAAGTTTCAAAGAACACAAGGTTTGAAAACTACTCTACCAAGAAATTTAGAGCTTCTCCGCCATAGTGAGTGAAATCCTTAGTAAAGGATAGACTTAAGCGCAAATGTCAAATAGTTTGGAGCTAAACCATACAAAAATTATTTCCGTTGATCTTAAGTGTAGACTTACTTTATTTCACAACTAAGATTGAAATTTTACATGATCATGATTACGCTTACTCTTTTTTTTTTTTTTTTTTGAATAAAATGCATAAAGCAATTTATTAAAAGAAGCAACTAATTACACCCACATTCCTCCTTTAACATACTCACAAAGGAAAAAAAAACATACTCACAAAGGAAAGAGGAATTTTATTACAACTAATATCATCCAAAAAAAATCTAAAAAAAGAGCTAAGCCAGCACAAAAATCTGCTAACTTATTATATTCCCTATTAGAAAAACAAAATAAAACTTGCTTAAAATCATTAAGGAAAACTAAATCCTTAGGATTTAGGAATTCCTCCTTATCATCAGCCTTATTCCATAATCTTTGAAAAAAATTGATAACATTATAGTTATCACCTTCTATAACAATTCTTTTAGCATCAAACATCCAATCTTGAATATACTTCCTCAAGGAGAGCACTGATAGAAGTTCCACTTGCGAACAATCCCAATGAAGACAACTAAATCCAAAAGCACATAAGAACCTTCCTTTACAATCTCTAAAGATGCCACCTATGCCAGCTTTGTTTGTACTAAGCAAAGAAGCATCCACATTTGCCTTGATCCATCCAAGAGGGGGAGGACGCCAAAAAGATCGAGATAGCTTACACAGCTAATTAGCATCCCAGTTCTCCCAAATTAGATTAGAACGAAAAGAAGCAGCCGCATGACTAAAGGAATTTGCTTCTATATAAGCTGCAGAATCATCCAATCCACCGTGAGTAATCTTGTTTCTGCCCTTCCAATAAAAGAACACCACAGAACAATACAAATTTCCATAAAACGGACTAGAATTTGCAAGCTGCTTCAAGGTAATGAGACAATTTGCAAGAGACTTGAATTCAGGAATAGAAAAACTCTACTTGGAAAGACAATCAAACACTTGATGAATCTTAACACAATTAACCGCAACATGTTCAAAATCCTCATCAGAATCACAACCTCTCGGGCATCCAACAAAATCAGATAACCTTCTATACACCAGAAAAGAGTTTGACGGGATAGCATTTCTATTCAAACGCCACCCAAACAGCTCAACCCGAGGCCTTAAATTCAGTTTCTTTATCCAGTTCCAACTATTATCCTCCATACAATCTTCATAAGATCTCTCCAAAGCTAAGGCTGAAATGGATTTACCCGAACACTTGTAAAGCAGCTCCAACTGATCACTATCCAAGTCTGAAATAATAGGAACAGATAAAATAACATCCACCAAATACTATCCAAAAAATTGCTTCAGCTTAACAACATTCCAGGCCCCATCAGTGATAAAACCCAAAAGAGAATTAGTACCTTCATTCATATTAGCAACAAAAGTAGGCCATTTCACAATACTCTTATCCAAAATCCATGTATCTTTAATTGTATTGATTTCAGCACCAGTAGAGACCTTCAATCTAACAATCGGATGAAGAAATTTAGCTCCATTCAAAATAATCTTCCATGTAGATAAAGAATTACTTTTATATCCCTACATCACCACCATATTAGACATCAAGGTTCTGTTGAGAAGAGAGCTTGGTTTTGAGATAAAGTTCCAAGCAAATTTGGCCCTCAAAGGACCAACTTTCTCCACAATAGACTGCAACCCACGACCTCCTTTCCTCCTTGGCCTGCACAAAACCTCCCATGCCACATAATAAAGTCCATTACTACCATCATTCTTATGTCATATGAAATTCCTACACATCTTATCAAGTTCATTCAAGACCCCCATCAGAACTAATGAATGAGTAGATAAAAAGATAGGAAGGGAAAGAAAAGCTGAGTTGACAAGTAGTAACTTTCCAGCAAGCGAAATAAATCTGTTCCCCCATACATTCAATCTATTTGATGCCCTTTCTATCAGATTTTGAAAATCAATAAAAACCAGTCTTCTCAATGCAATTTTAACTCCCAAATACTCCATTTCACTAACCACCTTTAAACCCATCACCTTAGAAAGAGACCTCACTTTCCTTCTCTTTACCGACTTCCCAAAGAGAATAGAAGACTTCAGCATATTCATCTTCTGACCAGTCTAACTACAATACTTACAAAGAATAGTCTTTACTTTCTTCATACTCTTGTGATTGGCCTCAATAAAAATAACAATATCGTCAGCATATAATAAATGAGAAATCTTAGGAGCATCCGGGGCAACCTTTATACCAACATTCCTACCACTTTGAGCAAATGCATCAGTTAACAATTGAGAGCATAAAATAAACAAGGGGATAAAGGACACCCTTGCATAAACCCACTTCTTGCCTCAATCCATTCAGAATTAAAACCATTGATCATAATAGAGAACTTAGGCTCCACCACACACTCCATTATAAGATTAGAGAATCTCCTTGGAAAACCGAAACAATCTAGCACTTGATTGAGAGTAGACCAAGCCATGCTATCATAAGCTTGCTACATATCAATTTTAATAGCCATCAGCCCCTTCTTAGATTTTGAAAATCTAAATTTATTAAACAATTCTTGGGCCAATAAAATCTGATCAAACATAGATCGGCCTTTAACAAAAGCATATTGGATCTTCGAAATGATACTCAGGAAAAGAAGATACATCATATTTAATAACATTCTAGCCACAATTTTATAAATAGAATTGCAAAGACTTATAGGACGATAATTCGAAGGTGTTAAAGGATTCTTCACCTTCGGAATCAACACCACATTAGTCTCCTTCCACTCAGGACACAACTTTCCAGAATTAAAGAAAGAACTAATAGCCATCCAAACATCTTCTTTGATAAAGGACCAATAAGCTTCAATAAAAGAATAAGTTACTCCATCATTTCCTGGTGATTTATTATTCTCCAACTGTTTTATAACAATCTCCAATTCTTCTTTAGAGAAATCTTTCTCTAACAACCTTCGGTCACCATCATCAAGCTTTGTCGACGGAGAAGGTCAACCTCCCAAAATACATCTACAATCCCTCCATTTTTCTCTAAAGAATTCAAAGAAAATACCTTCCATTCATCCATGCTCTTCAACCAAAGTACCATTACTATCTTTCACTTGATTAATCCAGTTTCCATTCCTTCTAGCCATAGCATAAGCATGAAAAAACTTTGAATTAGAGTCACCTTCTTTCATCCACTGAACTTTAGCTCTTTGTTTCCACTAAGTACTAAGACGACCAAGGGTAGAGTTAAGCTCACCTACCTTTGATTTTAACAAAAACAATCTCTGATCCGAAAGTCCACCAGACATGGCTTCTTCTTCTTCTTGTAACTCTAGAATTTCTCTCTTAAGATCTTCTTTCAACTTATACAAGTTCTTATGTTTAGCTTTGCTCCAAAAGAATAAAGCCTTCAAAGCCCACTTGAACTTTCTATTCAAACTCTCCGCACTGTTACCCTTAACAGCTTTCTCCAAACGTCTTCAAACATCACCTTTTTGCTCCTTCGAAAACTAGAAGAGAATACTTTCAGCATGATAGGACAATGGTCCGAAGCTACTCTGGCCAAATGTCTAACAACTGCCAACTTAATTGTTCTTAAAGCAGCAAAGTTTAGAATACAACGGTCCAATCTTTCCAAAATACGAGCTCCACCACTTTTATTATTACACCACGTATATTTAGGACCAACCATTCCTACCTCATGAAAATCACAATTTCTCATAAATGCAAGCATATCTTGAGGACCTTGAGAAAGTATAAACTTCTTACCTCCTCTTTTATCATCTTAAGACAATATACAATTGAAGTCACCTCCTAGAACAGTTGGAATATTTTTGCTTGAAAGCACCTCCAAGCCACTCCACAAACTTCTCCTCTTATAGCAGTTTGTACTCCCATAAACCGTGGCAACCAACCACACACCTCTATTAACAATATTAACCTCACCCACAACAACTTGAGAAGATGCTTCTAAGACTGAAAATGAAGCAACATCCGACCTCCAACAAACCATAATACCACCAGATAATCCATCAGCAGGATAAAGGAAAAAATCCCACTTATCACCAATAAATTTCTTGAATTCAAAACTATCCATAGAAGAAATTGTTGTTTCAACTAGGCCAACAAAAAAAGAATCATGATCTTTCACAATCTCTTTCAAATACCGAGAGGCTTCAATCTTCCTAGCCCTTCTACAATTCCAAAAAATGATGGAATTCATCTACTTTTGAAGGTGGGATTACTCCCACCACCATTTTTCTTCACCAAGTCACATTTTCTGCTACGAGAAAGCAAACTCACTTTACCAAGTGAATTAAGTTCTTTTTGGAGTTTAAACTTGAGCACACCCGAAGTACCACCATCCATTTTATCAGGAGAAACATCACACCCTTCCCCCTCATCAACCAATTCACCATCTTCTCTATCATATACAGTCGAATCAACAAGATCTGTCGTCATCTTCATACATTCAACATCCATGTCATTATCCAGTAATTTAAACTTATTAACATATGGAGGAATTATCGAATTCAGAGATAAAATTTCCTTACCAACACCAGATTGGTTGAAAGTCTCCACCTCTTGAACTCCAGAATTTCCTAGACTATACAAATCTTTATCAGCAACAACTTCTACTTGATCTGCAACTCTCTGTTCTTCCTTATTTGTCACAGGCAAACCATCATTAACTTCCACAGCATTTTCCTCCACTGCCATTCCAGCTCCACTCCCATGGTCATGCTGAACTTTCTTAACGAAAACAGGAGCAGCTTTACTAGGACTATCTTTCTTCTGAACATTTTTTAAATTAGCAGAAAAATTTCTTCTTCTACCATAGTTAACATATATCCAAGGACCATACAAAGATCCTCTATCAGCTACCAACGGCTCAGTCTTCTCAGCAATAACATCTTTTGAAGTAGAATTCACCAAACATTTCTGAGAACCAGAATTTATCTCCAACACACAATCACTGATCCAAGGACCATACGGAGTCCACTTCTCTAGTCCCACTATATGACCTCTGACATACCACGGACCACCTGATAATACATCATGTGAAAAGAAAGAACATAACACCCAACCTAACCCAAGAATAGTTAGGCAGAACTTCCCAAATTGCATCCATTGGAAGTGCAATTCATCTGCAATCACCTGAACTGGAATGTTCTTCCCAAATACTTTCACTACTTCAGAGAACTGTAATTTCTCAGAATTAGATTTAACACTTGGTTCATGCAATCTAACAGCCAAACCATCATCTGATAAAATTGAATCATCCTTGGTAAAATTAATCCTAATGTTAGGACGTCTATTCCAAGAATTACTAGGTGTTACGACACCAATTCCACCATTATCCTTCTGATTAATCAGAGAAGCATTATCGCAACAATACTTTTCTTGGGCATTCACACAAGCATTTGACTGATCATTCACAACATTATCGGCAGAAGAATTCTCCTTATTGTTCACATTACAAAATCTACTGACAATGAGCTTCATATCTGACGATGATGATGCTTCAAAGTCATTAGGTTTCTTCAGCAGAGAGATACTACCAAAGGTCCGTGGAGTCTTGGCAGCAAAACCATCATCAACTTGTTTACTTTTACCAATTGACTAAGAATTCGTCTTTGAAAAACAAGCTGCAGGTTCTCTAATAACCAAAGGGCCTTCCTTGAAATTCTTATTTTGAGAATCTTGCAAAGAACTTTGCAAATCAGCAGTACGTGAACCAGGAGGCGTCCGAATGGAAGAGTTCCGGCGACCGGAAGTGGCCGCCGATGGATCCCCCGCCATGTGTCGAAGATCCGCCAAAATAAGCGGGAAGGGAAAATTTGAAAAATAGGGAATTTCTCTCTCTAGAAAACTGGAATTCTCTCTCTAGAAAACTAGAATCTCTCTCTAAATGATTACTCTTACTCGTGCTATATTTTTGAGTAGTTTTCCTTGTATGCACTTAAACTTGATGAACTCGCACTTCGCATTGTTAACTTCAAAATCAACATCATTCTTATTGCATTGACATATATATATTTTTCTTTAGTTAAATGACATGTTTTATTTTGTTATTGCAAGCTATATAAGTATATTTATAAATTTGAATTCAATGTTTTGGAGGCTTGGTGTCTATTTAAAGCCCCCTACCATTTGTAGTTTTATTAATTAATGGAATAAGATTTTAGATTTCTAAGTTTCAAATAAGGATTCTCTGGTTCTTGGAAGGACCAAAAGGGAAGGTGGTCATAGTGAAGTTTTGGGTTCTGCCATAATTGGCTGTTAGAACTCTAAAGAACTACTCGAACGACAAGTGGCAGGTGAATAGCAGTTTTTGTCCTTCTTTGGGGAAGTTGCACAAGGTGGTAGTGGGATATCCACTTCTGGGCTGCATAAGCAGAACATAACAACCAACAAATCTTCTTCCAGTCTTTCTGCAACTCACAGGTAGGGCGCTTGACAATGGGGAGTAGGTTACCAGGCTTCTTGCCATACTTGTTAATGACGAATGGCACACCATGGTGCAAAGTTCCTTCTAGAGCCATGATACATATCACACAGCGCGGCGCGTGCCATTTTGAATACGGCGCAAAACTAAAAAATTATTATGAAAAATAGGTCTTAATGTGAAATATCATTAAACTAAAAGATTATATCAAAATTGAATAGTAATTGGTGTTTGATAGATATTTACATGAAAATTTTGTTTATGGTAGCATTATTCCAATTTTTCATGCACAACAATACATCTAGGCAAGCTCGTTTGAACAAGCATGTTCAGGATAATCTGAATAAATAAAACAGCCAAACCTATTTGAATACAAGAATTTCTACGGGCATATGTTATCAGTTGTCACATTTCTGTAAATTATTTGGATATTATGCTTTTCAGTCATATCATTATGATAAAGCGTAGTGTTGAGCAATGATTTTTTTAGACTCTATTGTGACTAGAAAATCATGAACTCAAAACTTCTGTTCATTTAAATAGTTGCAAGAACCTCAAGCACCATGCAAACCCCCACACCATACCCTATTTTTTACTCATTTCACCATATTTACCAATTTGTTGTTTAAAGCATGTAACAACAAGAAAGAAAATATTTGAAATACCATCCACAACATCAATAACACCTCAGGTTAAAGTATGAAAATAAGAAGGGCATTGGGAAGAAGTGTTGTGTCGTTGATCTAGAGGACAAAAAGAAGGGCATTGTAAATCTAACAATACAAGTAAAGAAGAGTTGGGAAAAGCAGTGAAGGAAATATGCAGGAGTATAAGGAAAATAAAGGAGAGAAGTTCGAGAAAGATAGAAAGCTATTAATACCCGTGAAGGTAGGCGGAAGGAAGGAAATATCCGGATGTCTGAAGGGAGGCGAAATACATGAAGGGAGGAGGAATCTGTGTGGTATTGCGGAAACGGGTGTCCATGAGGGTTCGTGGCTTCGATCGGGCTTGAGGGAGGCGAAATCCATACGGGCGTGAGGATTGCAGCTTTGGTTGCAAGGGATCGAGCGTGACTCAGGGTTGGGGCATCAGGTTTTTAGGTTTACTTAATAAATAAATAACTAATAACATAAAATTTATTATTATACTATCTAGAAATTAAATTTATATAAATATTTAAAAAATATAAAATCAAAATTCAAATTGCGCGCGTTGTGCGTCAAGTGCCATTGCACACACATGGCGCACGTCAACTTGAACCTGTGCACCGCTCCATGCAGCTGGCATCGTAGGTGTGTCGCGCCTCACGCTATGCACGCATCATTCTGCGTTATTGACAGGTATGCTTCTTGTAGCTCTCAACCTACCACAAATCAAGTGCAGGGGAGCTGGGTAGCCAATTACAATGCTAGTGCAAGAATTCTAGCTAGTGTAACGAGTCTTCCTAAATTGTTGGCAGAGAAAAAATCCAAAATAGCCCACCAACTATTTGGATGCGATATCTATGAAAAACCACACTCTCGTGTTTCTAGAGCATTCTTTAGGTGATTTGAAGGCGATTCTGGTTTCCTGTGATTCTTCCGCTCTTTTTTTGTGGAAGATCGTTCGTGTTCTTTGGTTTGGTATTTGTTCTTTCCTTTCTACATTTTCTGTCATAGTTTGCTTGTTGCTCTGGTAGGTTTTTTCGGGATCAAGCCCGTCTAGGGTTTGATGGATTTTGATCGCACCAAAGATCCTTCTCGGATCTTTGAGAATTCGGATCAAGGGATGTCGATTGAGACGGAAAACGAGAATATGGCTTCTTTGGGAGCGAATAATGGTATTTCTCTAAAGAAATCTGTGAGTAAGGATTCTAACCCTAATGATCGGATTAGAAAATCTATTCCTAAATCTTTTAAAGAAGCTTTATCTTGCTCTTCCAGTGATGCTATTTCGTCAGTTAATGTTACTGCTTATTTTAATGGCTTACCTGCTATTCTTGTTTCTGATGAGGACATTTTAAAGTTAGTTCAGCCTTTTAAATATGCTTTGGTTGGTAAGTTTTTAGTTACGAGGCCGTTTATGGAGGAAATAAGGAATTTCTTTCATAGCTTGAAACTTTCGGGATCTTTTTCTGTTAGCCTTCTGGACCCTCGTCATATTTTTATTAACCTGTCTAATGATCTTGATTACACCAGAATTTTCTTAAGGGGATCTTATTATGTGAGAAACTATCATATGAGACTGTTAAAGTGGTCGCCAGAGTTTGATATTAATTCAGAATCTCCTATTTGTCCTGTGTGGATTTCTTTGCCTAATTTACGTATGAATTTTTTTAATTCTTCTATTTTGCTAGCGATCGGGTCTATCTTTGGTAGACCTCTTCAGGTGGATTAGGCTATTGCAAACAAATCTAGACCGTCGGTGGCGAGAATTTTAGTGGAAATGGATATTACGAAAGAATTTCCTAAGGAAATTTGGCTGGGTTCTGAAAAGAATGGATATTCTCAAAGGGTTGATATAGAAAGCTTTCCTGTTTTTTGTATTTATTGTAAATTACATGGGCATGATATTAATAATTGCTTTATTCTTAATCCTGCTTTAAAAGAATGGTTTCAAAAGAATTTAAATCAAAGGAAACCTGGTAAGGGGAATCAAGTGCATCCTTCTGACATTAATGCGATAGTGTCTGAAAAGAATAAAGAGGTGGAAACTATTGGGAGAGAAAAAGAAATTGATTCTTTTTTGCAAGAATCAATCGGTTCCAGATGAGCAAGGAAATAAGCAATGGGATATAGTTTTGTATAAAGAAACTTCTTCCTTGTAAGTTAAAAAAAAAAATCGGTTTTAGATGAATGTGTGCATTCGATTGATTTGGATAACTGTTTGGTTTTTCCTAAAGATTGTTTTCCTGAGCTTGTGCAGGAAAAGGGAAATTGTGATATTATTGAGCCTACAATGTCGGTTCCTGATAACTGCTCGGAGTATGATGAGAAAGAGTTAGAAGAAGGGGAACTTACTTCTGAGCAAGACATGGGTGAGCACTTAATTAATAATTCTTAGGTTATTGTTGATAATTCTAGTAGAAAGAATGTGGAAAAGGGTAAGCCTTTTAATTCTGTTCATAATACTAGATTTAAGAATAAGAAAAATAAGAACAAATTTGCCATGGGTAGGAAAGTTTCTAATTCTTTAACTAAATCTCTTTCATTTTATAATTAATGATTAATTTTTTGATTTGGAATGTTAGAGGGATTGGATCCCCCTCTATTAAAAATAAGATTCGTAACTTAGGCCGCATTCATTGTATTGAGTTTTTGGTGATTTTGGAACCCATGATTAATGTTAATAATATTATGCATGTGAGCAGGCTTTTGGGCTTCAAAAACTTTTTTGCTAATAAGACTAATAAAATTTGGCTTTTTTGGTCCAATAAGGTTACCTTATCGGTTATTGATGATTTTGCTCAAGTGGTGAATGTGTCCATTGCTTATTTTAACTTTGTTGTTAAAGGCTCCTTAGTCTATGCTGCTTGTAATAGATACGATAGAAGGATTCTTTGGAATGATATTATTAATTTTTCGTCTTCTGTCAATGAACCCTGGTTTGTTGGTAGAGATTTTAATACTATTCTTAACTCTAATGAAAGGATGGGTGGATGTGCTCCTAATATCTCTCCCATGGATGATTTTTCGAATATGATTTATGATTGTAAGCTTATTGATATTGGTTTTGTTGGTTCTAAGTTTACTTGGAACAATAACCGGTTATGGCAAAGATTAGATAGGGTGATTTTCAATCATCATTGGATTGCTATTTGACCTTTGATTTCGATTGAACATTTGAGCAGATCACTTTCTGATCACTGTCCATTGCTTATTTCCATCAAGGCAGATAAAGGTAATAGTAATGCTTTACCTATCTTCAGATTTCAAAATATGTGGCTACAACATATTGAATTTTTAATGTAGTTTCTTCTAATTGGAATGCTTGCATTTCTCCTGATATTTCGGTCGGTGGTATGAATAGACTTTGGCTTAAAATGAAAAGATTAAAACAATGTTTAAATTGGTGGAATAAACACCACTTTAAGAATATTTTTGTGAACATCAAAGAAATTGAGGAAAAGGTTTGTTTTCTTGAAAATCTTGTTGTTTCTGATCCTAATTATATTAATGATTTGAATGTGGCTAAAGATGAGTTGGTTAAGCTTCAGGATATCGAGGAGATTTTTTGGAAACAGAAAGCTTCTGCTAAACATTTAAACGAGGGTGATAGAAACACCAAGTACTTTCATGCTTTGGTTAATAAGAAGAAAAATCTTAATTTCATTAGCAAGGTGAAAGATGATCAAGGCAATTGGATTGAGGAGAATCTGTTGCCTTATTCTGTTACTCGGTACTTTTCTAACATTCTTTGCAATAATTCTGATGTGGCCCCTCTAGTTAATTCTCAAGTTATTAGCAAGATTATTACTATTGAAGAGAATTTATCTCTTACTATGAAACCTTCTGAGAATGAGATTTTTTCGGCGGTGATGTCTATGAATGCTAATTCTACGGCTGGTCCTGATGGGTTTTACTTCCTTATTTTTTCAAAAGTGTTGGCATATTATTAAAGATGATCTTATTGCAACTGTGGCTGATTTCTTTGAAGGTAATAAGATGCCTAGATTTTTTACTTTGACTGTTATTGTTTTTATTCCTAAAAAGG
The DNA here is from genome assembly GCA_019925795.1 of Dendrobium chrysotoxum. NCBI lineage: Eukaryota > Viridiplantae > Streptophyta > Magnoliopsida > Asparagales > Orchidaceae > Dendrobium > Dendrobium chrysotoxum. Next base: position 24,520,846 of record CM034298.1, on the reverse strand, counting down.
ATAACCCGGATACTTGGAGGGATTTTAGGCCTATTAGTCTGTGTTCTTTTTTCCATAAGCTCACTTCTAATATTATTGCTTTGAGATTAGGGCATTTCTTATCTAGAATTATTTCTCCTAATCAATCTGGATTTGTGAAAGGCAGGTTAATTTTCGATAATATCTTACTTACTCAAGAATTGGTGCAAGACCTGGATTTGAAAACTAGAGGAGATAATTTGCTTTTTAAACATGACATTTCTAAAGCTTATGATAACTTGTCTTGGGATTTTTTGTATAGTATTCTGTCTTTATTTGAATTTTCTGATTTATTTATTGGCATCATTAAGAATTCGATTGAAAATGTTTGGTTTTCAATCTTATTCAATGGGGCTTCTAAAGGATTTTTTTCATTCTACTCATGGTGTTAGGTAAGGTGATCCTTTGTCACCTTATCTTTTTATTATTGCTATGGAATATTTCTCTAGATGTTTAAATGTTCTTTTTGAGAATTTTCCTAGTAAGTGTTTTAGATCTAAGGGCGGTTTACCTGTTTCCCATCTTTGCTTTGCGGATGATTTTATTATTTTTGCTAATGGTAACTTTAATCATGTTAAGAGGATCAAAGATTTTCTTGGTTTATTTTCTTTGGAAAGTGGTCTTCTTTTTAATGCTTCTAAGTGTTCTTTTTACACGTCTAAAAGGATTTCTAGATCTAATATTAATAGAATTGTTTCTTATACTAATCTTTCTCATTAGAAGTTGCCCTTTAAATATTTGAGAGCTCCTATTTATAAAGGTCTTTAAAAAATCTCATTTATTTGATGAAATTTTCAATAAGATTGCTAGTTATATTTCCTCTTGGGAATTTCATTTCCTTTCTTATGGTGGTAGGCTTACTATTATCAAGAGCACTTTAAATTTTATGGCATTTTATTTATTTCAAGTGATTAAGCCTAATGTTGCTACTATTCTTAGATTGGAAAGGATTTTTAATAAATTCTTTTGGGGCTCTCGTACCAATACTCATAGAATGCATTGGTCTTCTTGGCATAAGTTGTGTGGACCTTTGAATGAAGGTGGGTTAGGCTGTAAAACTATTTCTGATTCGATTACTGCTTTTTCTTTTAAAATGTGGTGGAACATTCGGAAAAATCAAAGTTTATGGGCTAATTTCATGAATTTTAAGTATTGCAAAGATAAGCATCCTTTATGTTGTTTTTATAAGCATGGTGATTCTTCGATTTGGAAGAGGATGTGTGCTATTAGGCATAAAGTGGAACCCCTTATTGTGTGGGGTTTAAATTCGGGTAACTCTTTCTTCTGGCAAGATAGATGGCTTTTTAATACTTCTATTGATGTTCTTCTTTCTACTGTTGCTGTTAAGGTGAAGCATTTTATTAATAACAATGGTTGGGATATGGAAGCTATTCAGGATCTTGTGCCGACTGAAATTGGTGATAAAATTAAAGAGGTTAGTTTATTTTTTGATTGTGATGATCAGATAATGTTTAAACTTTCCTATAATGGTTCTTTTATTTTTAAAAATGTTTCGCATTTCATTAGGGATAAGGGTGATGTTTCGATTATTTTTGATAGAATTTGGAGTAATAATATCCCTACCTCTTATTCGGTGCTTGTGTGGAGAATCATTATGAAGTTCATTCCTGTGGATTCTATCCTTTTAAAAAAAGGCTTTTATTTACCTTCTAAATGTTTGTGCTGTTATCATATTGAGAGTATTGATTATCTTTTTATTAATGGTGCTATTGCGGCTAAGGTTTGGATTTGGTATGATGAGTTTTTCAATGCTAATTATTTTTTTGATCATCTTTCATTTAACCATTTCCTCATAGTTTTATTCCATAAAACAATTAGACGGCATATTAAAGTTGTGTTGGTTGTTATTCTTATTTGGTTTATTTGGATGAATAGAAATGATGTTAAGTATAGAAATGTTCCTATGAATCATAAGAGAATTATTGCTAGATCTAAGGATAAGATTAATAATCTTTATAAACCTGACCTTTTTAAGAACTATCATTTTCATGGTTTTAAGGCTGTGGCTAAGAAGCTTTGTTTCAAAAGTATTGATAATGAGATTGATATATGTTTTAAGTTTGTTTATTGGAGGAAACCCAAAGAGCATTTTATCAAAGTGAACATGGATGGAACGGTGACTGGTGGTAAGTGTGGTTGTGGTGGTATTTTTAGAGATGATGAAGGTAATATGGTGCTTTGTTTTTCTAGTCCTCTTTCTTGTTGTACTGTTACTCATACTGAGTTGATGGCTCTATATCATGCTCTTAAAATTTCTTTATCTAGAGGTTTTTTGAGGCTTTGGATTGAAGTGGATGCTTTATTAGTGATTCATTTTCTTAATTGCTCTAACAATGGTAATGCACATAACTTTTATTTGCTAAGGGAGATTAAAGGTATGCTTTCTCATATTGACTAATCCATTTCTCATATTTGGAGAGAAGGGAATGCTTGTGAGAGAAGGGTGTGCTGATTTTTTAGTTCGTATGGGTGCTGATTTGAATTCTTTAATGGTTTTTTCCTATACAGTTTCCCTTATTTTTGAGAAGTCTCATTAGGTTGGATAAATCTGGTTTGCCTTACTTGAGAAGATAATTGATTCTGGAGACTTGGCTTATTGTCTTTTGTGGTTGGTGCTTTCAGAAGTGAAGATGGTGCTTTGCTTTTGGAGCTTTTTTATTCTTTTTTTGATGTACCTTAGTTAGGGACTTTAAGCTTAATAGGGTTTATTTTCTTTTGATTTTGTAGCTCTTTTGGAGCATTTAGTCCCTTTTAAGGACTTTTGTAATAATTTTTTCATATTAACGCGTAAACCTCATTAGAGGGTTTTAACTAAAAAAAAACTATTTGTATGCGATAAATTTAGTCTGGAGTATCACATTTCTCCACTTTAATCCCTCAATCATACAATTTTGATCTCAAATGATCCCTCAGGTAGAAATTAATGAAAATTTGGATATAAAATTTATCCAAATTTAGCCCCTCAACTATACAAAACTGATCACAATTTAGTCTTTGAGGGACCATTTGGGATCAATTTTATATAATCAAGGGACTAAATTCAAGCGATGTGACACTTGTAAATTGCATTACTAGATTACGAGTATCACTTACGCATCTCATATACCTGATCTCATATGTTTGTATGTATTTGGTTATCTGTGTGTTTGATTATTTATTTATTTATGTGTGCTTGAATGTAAGGGTTTGAGTTTGAAAGAATTTCAAATAGGTGATATTCTACATTATTGACAACCATGCTTATGAGTGTATAAAAACTATGTGCACGAACATATTACATGAATAAGCAGGTGGACGCACACATTGACTCACAATCATAATTGCATGGCATAAACAATGCAAAACAATTGTTCAGTAGAAAACAGTCATCCTCCAGCTAATGCCATTTTACCTATCCGATCTTCAATATTCTAGCCTCACAGAATAACAAAGGTGAGTAACAAATCAACTATTTGCATATTCCAAGTATAGAAGCAAAATGCAGCACCTTGCTTGCATCAATAATTTTTTTAATCAAATGCATCACAAGAATAAATGGCAAACTAAGGGATTGTTTGGTTGCCTCGAAAAAGAATGCAGTGTAAAAGGAATGCAATGTAAAAGGTATGCGGTGTAAAAAAGAATACTTTGGAGTTGTTTGAATAAGTGTAAAATGAATGCATGACTTTATTTTTTATTTTTTATTTTTTTTGCTTTAAGTAAATACAATGTAAAGTTTAAAATGGTTGTGTCCGGGGTGGCCAGTGGCCTATGGAAGGCAGCGGAAGGGGTGGTCTAGCAGTGGCGGCGGTGGGCAGAGGCGGCCAGCGAGGGCGGGCGGTGAATGCGGCCAGCGGCGGTGGGCGATGCTGGTGGGTGGCAGAAGAGGCCTGCTATGGTAGGCGACAGCAGCGGCCTAGGGCGATGGGTGGTGATGGCAGGTGGTGACGGTGATGGCTGGCAGCTGTCGGCAAAGGTGATGAAAGGCAGTGGCAGGCGGCGCGCGGTGATCGGCAACTAGTGGCTGGAGGCAACCTGTGACTAGCGGTGGGTGGGGGCGGTGAGCGGGAAGCGGCGGCGGAGAGCGGTTAAGACGGTGGCCACCAGCGGTGGTCAAATAAGCTTTGGAGCAGTGTAAACGGTTCCCGCTCAAAAATGGGCGGGGACGATTTACCTCAAAAATGAACTAAAAATGAAATGCAATACATTTACTTTACCTTGGATTTGTTTTTCATCAAATCAAAATCAAACTTTTCAAAACCCCTGCATTCACTTTACTTTATACTTACTTTACTTCCAATCAAACAGCCCCTAAATGAGAAAAAAAAAATTGGCTATACAAACGCATAAGAAGCCGAATAATAAATAAACGATTTTCTTTCTAGGTAAGGAAACGAACACCTAGATAGATTATAAAAGCCAAAGACTGCAATCACCAGATATATCGACAATAATAAAAGTAAATTTAATGAACCTGAATGGAATCAGGACAAGCATATGTCCGAGTATTTTTCCAGTGATCTGCACCAATAAGACAGAGCCTTGCACTGTCAGAGTATGGCTCGAAGTTTACTTCTGCAAGCAAGTAGCAGGCGTGTGCAGCAGCTACCTATATCAAAGATGAATGATTTTAAGTGGAGACCAACATAAATTAAAACAGCCAGCAAACCACAGCAAGAAACACAGGCCTCTCCTCTCTCCTTCCATAGACAATCTCCAAGGTGAATAATGACGAGTTCATCATCCTTCGTTCTGTTTGAGGCAATTATTGCTATATTCTCTTGCCAGTCATCTAACAAGCCATTCGGAATAACCTGACTAAGTCAAATGGCCATATAAGAATAACAATAGGAAAGACCCTTGCTCCATGCAAATGGTAAATCAAGTTTACTGAGATATGCACTACAACAGTATCCAGCTACAATAAAGCATGGAAAAAACCCATTTATAATATATTATAATTGTAGTGCCAGAAATGAAGATGCCAAGCAAGGCAAAGCAGATTTCAGTATATTTTACAAGGGTATTCAAGTTCATAAATTACCTCAGAAGACTGGTATGGTCTACTAGCAGCACCACATGAGCCACTGGAGAAGCTTCCTGCAGAAAACACATCTGCAGGTTGCCCAGCAATAAGTAGGTATAATGTTCTTAATGGTGAACCACATACGAACTGCTGAAGTGCCATTTGCTTTACAGTGTCCACATAGAACTGCATATAATTAACCAGAAAATGGAAACAATTAGGTTTACATGAAAAGAGAAATCATCTTTAATTATAAGTCAGTAAAATCATCATGGAATGATGCCAAAATGGCACGAGAAAGAAACAATAGACCAACCTGCTCACCAAGCTGTGCTGCAAGAACAACAGCAGTGCCCCACAAGTGACCTTCTTGTGCACGTTGGAGTGCCTCCTTTCTTCTTCCAGAAACCAACAGATTTTGCACCTCACTGGCAGTAGCCTAAAATGAATAAGAGCATGACTTCAATATCAATCAATACTAGAAAGGCCCTTAACAAAGCAAAATTTATGAGAAAAACTAGTACCCTTAAATTTCCTTCAGGAGGTGGACTTTTCATGCAATGCAAGGAGTAACCACCTCCAAAAGAAGTATCGTTTCTTTTAACAGATGCAAACAGCTTAGAGACTGCAGACTCCGGACCATCACTTCCCTAAACCACAGTAAAAGAGCGTAACTCAAAATAAAACATCAGATATACTTAAATGGCTGTGGAAATATTAAAGGAAATATTGAAATATGTGATCATACTGTAATCAAAATCATTAGATTAGCTTTTAATAGGAAAAGAAAATTAGTATATAATTTATTCATGTTCACTTAAAAACAAATTTAATAAAAAGAAAACAAAATAACATACGATAACAGAAACAAACTTTTCTGCCCAACACAGATCTCGATAAAATTGCAACATTATCATCAATGTCTTTAGCCTTATCCCAACTATTTGGGATTAATGTTTCTCAAATGGTAATTTTTCACTTGTTCTAGTTGAATGTTTTCTAAAGTGTTAAACATATTATACCTATCCTTATAAATCTTATGTATACCCATTTTTCTTCTTAATCCTTGGATACTAACTTTTTCAACTTATCTAATAGACACATATCTGCCCTTCATTATACGTGCCAAACCACTTATATTTATTTTTTGTAATTTTATTTTAAATCGATATCGGTCCAACCTTACACCTAATATAGTTATTCATTAATTCATCCTTCTTAATTTAGCTACATCCATCTCAATAATCTCAGTTATGTCATAATCAACTTATATACTAATGATTTTTTTACAACCCAACTTTTGGATCCATGCAATATCATTAGCATAATTGTGATTTTATAAAATAGAAAAGGACCAAAATGGTCCCTTAACTCTTTGGGGAGGGATCAAATTGGTTCCCAACTATTTTGATGGACCAATTTGGTCCCTTAACTCTTTAAAATGGGATCATTTTGGTCCAAAAATCTAAACTAATGGATGTTGGACTTATTGTTGTTAAAAATAGGGATATTTTAGTAATTTTTTTATTAAACTGCTTGTTAGATATAATTTTCAAGTAATTATAGTTTTAAAAAAAATTTATTAATCGTTTGTTTAATTAGAGAAATTAATAATATCTTTAGTAATAATTTCAAAAATTTTAGTCATATATTAATTATCTAACTTAACTAATAATATCTTAGAAATATTAACTAGCTTAATTATCTAATTCATACTATAAATATTAATAACTTAAATAATTATATAACTACTATTATTATTTTGAATAATTATCTAATTATTATTTAGAATATTAACTATCTAATTAATTATTTAATTATTATTTATATTATTATTTATCTAATTAATTTTTAAAATTTATTAATTAATATTAATTAAATTACATAAACTAATTCCTAATTAATTACATATAATTTGTTGTTGGACTTTGCGTGTTTCACATGAGGTAGGGTTTTAAACGAGTCACTAAAGCATTTCTTCATCTCCTTCAACGGCATTCCTTCCTGATGAATCGGAAGTCGTGAAAGTTCGTCGTTCTTCCTGTTGGATCGAACATAGCGACAGGAGCTCGCTCGCTGTGAAGGTAACTATCATTCTCCCTTCCGAAGACGTGTTTGGTTGTTGGGGTTCGACACTATCTGCTGGAGATTCGAAGAATGAATGAGTTGCGGTTTCGACACTACATTATTATTATTATTATTATTTTGTTATTCCAATCATACCCTCGCGACATCCTTTAATTTAAGGAAGATAATGAGATGTTGCTTAAATATGGAGATATCAAGGAAATGTAGAAATGTTGCTTTGAATAAAAGAAATTAATTTCTTATTTCAAAATGAGGAATTTAAGGAAGAAATTATTTTGAAAGAGCATAATAAATAATATAATATTTATTATATTATAGATTAATCAAAAAAAGTGAAATGGAGTTGGCTCTGAACAAGGTGTATAAAGTTAAGACTTTTTATATAGATATAATATCTATTAAGATTTGGAAAGTTACAAAGGATATTGTAGCGATTTGGTTAAATAATAAAATTTTAAAGACTAAGAGGATTCTAAATGATTGGCACTAATAATTAAGAACAAAGATGATGCTTAAGATTGTGCTTATTATAGAGGAATCAAATTTATAATTTATGTAATGTCGCTATGGGAACACATAATGGATTATAAGTTTAGAAAAATTAGATCTATTTCGGAAAACCAATTTGGCCTCATGATAGAAAAACCTATTATTAAAATGAATTTGTGTTAAGATAATTAATAAAAAATATAGAGAATAAAGAAAAAACTTTTTTTAATTTTTATTAATCTTGAGAAGGCATATAATCGAGTACCATGAGAATTTATTTGACATACTTTAAGATTGTAAGGTGGGTATTAAAAATATTTTGCATTATTATAGATATGCATGATTGAGCACTAGCTATTGTCAGAAGTTGTGAAGTGACCAAAGAATTTTCAAATATCATAGATTCACATCAATTATTATTAACATTTAGTCCATATTTTTTTTATTAGTTATAGAGATGCTTACAAAAGATATTTGAAGGGAGGTACTTTGGTGTATGCTTTTTGCAGATGCTATAGTTTTAATTTTTGAGACATTCATTGAAATAAGTGAAAATGAAATAATGGAAATATTTAAAAAAATAGAAGCTTTAAAAATTAGTGGAGTAAAGATCGAGTATATGATATGTAATGTTAGTGGTTTGATGTTAACAAATATCATTTAATATTATTAGAAGATAATTTGATACATGTGTGATATGTTTAAATACCTTGCATTTATTATATAAAAAAATGAAGATATTGATGAGGGCATAACTTCTAGCTTTAACATGGATGTTTAAAATAGAGAAGTGTTTCATGAGTGATAAGAGGATATCATGGAAGCTTAAAGGTACATTTTATAAAAGAGAAAATGACTAAAACTGTATTTTAACTCTTTGGGAGGGACCAAAATGGTCCCCAACTATTTTGAGGGACCAATTTGGTCCCTTAACTCTTTAAAATGAGATCATTCTTATATTGTCGTTAAAAAATAACGGAAAATATTACATATTCAGCAAGTATAAAGACTCATAAATAATTACAAAACTATGGAGATTCTGTATGTACACGATCATAAAGAAATCAAAATCTCCAGTTCAATTTACTCGATGGATGTGACCTAGAAACTCACAATTGAATCAAACAAAATTTATGATGAGCTGTATTTACAATTTTGTGTAGAAAGCTTATGTATATATATATATATATATACATACATGCATGCATGTACTATATATATAGTACATATTAATATGCATTCCTGCGTATACCTAAGATTAGGATACAAAGCATCGCAAAACACAGGCTAATTTCATAGATTAATGAACAAAAAAACTCAATATAACGTGAATTTGAATCCAATTCCTTAAGCATTACGAGTAACAAATCATTAACTAATTTTAAGTAAAAAAAGCTAACATAACAAGCAAGTCATACCTCATGTGACGGTTCGGCACCATATGGAGATCGAAGTTTGCCATAATGTTGACACAATATTTTCAGTAAAGAAAGAAGCAACCTTAAGAGTAAGCCATTTTGGAAAAATGCGCTTGAAGATTCACTACTCGATATCTTGTCATTTATCCATTTATTTATATCTTTAGAAGCAGCATTCCCACCGACAAGCGGCCCAGGAAAGGATTCCTGGCACAAAGTATGGAAGTAACCAAAGCATCCAGCAGAAGTGTTCCAAAAGTCTGCTTTTGTCATCACAACATCCACTAAGCTATGAATCGACACCACACCTCCTACAGTTCCCTTCAATGCATCAACAGAAAAGATGAAGTTGCAGAAAGGATATAGAGAACTAAGAATGACGAATAATTATATAAACTTGTACATAATGACAATTTACTCTATTAAATCAATTAAATTGAAAGCTCTCGTGCAAATAAAATTAAGTTGAAAGCTTACCTGACTTCCGGAAACAAAACTTGAACTTGAAAAGCTGGCATCTTTCATGACTAGAAGCCTTCCACCAAATCCAAAAGTAACTAATGCATGTGGAGGACGCCCAGCTGTTGATCTCCCATCATTATGATTATATGAAAACTGTGAATAAGATGGATTTGCACCCTGAAATGATTTCTTAGTATAGTAAATAGAGTTTTCAGTGCCATAGTTATTGTTAGATAAATATGCCTGAAGGCTCTGTTCCATGTTAGGTTGATTAACATGGTGCATGCTTTCTGAAGTAACATATCCCTGAGCAACAGTCATGTTGCTTCTTCCAATGTTATGCTTCACCATGGGTTCTAAATGGATAGGATCTAATTGCTTATCTGGGTGGCTTCCCGTATATTCCAGTGAACTATAAAAGCTCCCCATCAGCTGATTATTCAAAGAACTAGCTACATCTCCATTTTTAGTGAGCAATTTTGGCTGCCACATTTTGTGCTTATCATAACTACCAGATGCTTTAGAATGACTTTCTTTAATAGTTTGCTCCTGCCACAAGCCTGGAAATCCATATGCATTCCGATGACCTTCCTGACCATTCTTCTCCTGCCACATGCTCTGTTTTCCAAAGCAACTTTCAGATGCATTCAAATGACTTTTATTACTACTTCGGTCCAGCATTGTGTATTGTCCAAATTGCGCATGGCTGCCATATGAGAAGTGGTTATCGTCTATGTTCAACCCAGCTAAAGCGTTCTTATTGTTAGTCAGCGGGCCTTGACTTGCATCTATAGCATCATGAAGGGAGTGATTATATGACTCGAGAGTGTACCACATTAGTGTGATTTTGTCATAATACCATTCTGGATATTGAGGATCAAACACCATATTAGGAGGGTAGTATATGCTATCTTGAGGAACCTGTTTACTACTGTTAAAGACACTGCTCTCTTCAGTAATGGCTTCTAAAGCTTGCTGACTAGTCTGTTGAACATTCACAGCATCTGAGGTCTCGAGCAATGATCCTTCAAAGGCATTCTGAGCTTTATCTAAACTCACATTGGTGGCAAGTTGGTCTTGAGTTACATTTGAAGCATTATGAATGGCATAATTATATGAGTCAATTGTGTACCACTGTTTTGTGATTGTGTCATAATACCATTCAGGATATTGGGGATCAAACACCATATTAGAGGGGTATTGATTCCTACTGTACAAGACACAGCCCTCCTCAGATATGGTTTCTAAAACTGGGTGACTAGTTTTCTGAAGATTCACAACATCTGATATCTCCGATATCGATCCTTCAAAGGCATCCTGAACTTTAGCTAAAGCATTCGCATTGTTAGTCAGAGGGACTTGAGATGCATTTGAAGCATCATGAAGGGCATGATTATATGACTCAAGAGTACACCACATTTGTGTGATTGTGTCATAATACCACTCGGGATATCGAGGATCAAACACCATATTAGGAGGATAGTCTTGGTTATCTTGAGAAACCTGATTCCCACTCTTTAGGACGCTGCTCTCTTCAGATATGGTTTCTAAAAGTGGATGACTAGTCTGCAGAAGATTCACGATATCCGATCTCTCTGATACTGACCCTCCAAATGCATTCTGACTTTTAACTTCACTACTCTCATGGGTATTTGCACTCGTTGTTATGAACTTATCAGATTGGCTAGGTGCAGTAGCATTATTATCATCTAGCTGGTAACATAGCTCAGTAATTGTCTCGTACTTCCTGACAGGGTAAAGATTTTCCCAGTTCTTCATTTCTGTCAAACCTGCACTTTGTTCACGGATAGAGCTATACACCCGAGAATATTGTTGTTCATATGAATCAACATGCGAGCTTAAATTTTCGGTTGTGTTTTCTATTAAGGTTGATTTAGACTCAGAAAATTCTTTTGAGTTAACAAAACTACCAAATCCACTCCCCAAGAATAAATCAGAATCAAAATCACCCAGTCCAAACTGCTGGGAATTGACAGTGAAGGCACTCCACTGTATCTCCTTAAAAGTCGCCCCCCTTGCACCAATAGCTGCCCCTTCAGTCAAACCTTCAGATTGGTCTCCAATGGAAGCATCATTCTTGGTAGCCTCTGAAAAACTCAAAGATTGGTTATCCTTCTGGCCATTCACTTCAGAGGCAGACCCAGAATCCTCCACCTCCCCTAGACTAAAATTCGACAGGGCCCTAACCATGTATTCTTCCTCCGAGTGAGATTGGCCAGCTTCATAATCGCTATCTACGAGCTTACTAAAGAACTCCTCGTCCGTCTGGTCTGTCTGTAACGGAGGAGAAGAAGATGCCATGGTATCGCAGAAACAAGAGCTTACAAGATCACAAGTTCCTCCTGGATCACAACTTCCTCCTCACTGAAAATAAAAGACAGTAACTGAAAGGATACTCCCAAGGATTCAACCAAACGCTCACTGACCCCAAAAATCGATTGATCCCCGGAAACCCTAGCCGATCACAGTAGTCCGATCACGGAATTGCGCGCTCTATCGCACGGCACGTGGAAAGTGTATCGATGGAGGTAGGATCCCGGACAATTGCCGACAAGTGTGATCGAGAAAGCCATAAAAGAATGATTTACGACTTGTTTGCTGAGAATGAGAGAGAAATAAAGTCGATGGCTGACAAAGGAACAATTTACCGACGTCGAAGAGGGGAAGTGAGGGCGGAGCCGGATTAGAGACAGCGGTAACGCATCGATTTCAGCACCCCATCAATGTTGTTGAATCTCCTCTATCCCTCTCTCTCCCCTGCATTCTCTCACATTCGTGGCTTCTTCGCCTCTCACTCCTGCAGCAATACGAGATTGCCGAAAATAACGGGTTTAATTAGGTACTCATACCACTGAATGACCCGATTTGTAAGAGACTTTGGAAATCAAAATAATGAAATTAAATGAAGGTTATACTACGAAGGCTTCAATTTAGGTTAAAGTGATTGTATAAATGATATGCTCTTCAATCTTCATTCAGTTATCGGAGGAGTGGCCAACATTTTTTTTAATTTTATAGTTTTAAGCTCCATTTGAGATGACGGGGGAGTGGCCAACATTTTTTTTAATTTTATAGTTTAAGCTCCATTTGAGATGATTTTTTTATTATTTTTTAAAATGATTTTTTAGTACAAAAGAAAGTCATCTCAAAATTTTATTTGGGATGATTTTTTAATGCTTATTAAAATAAATTTTTAATAAAAAATTTTAATTTTTTACTTAAAAACTCGTTTAAAAAGCAGTAAAAATAGTCGACCCAAACAAAATTTAAATTTTTTATATCTATAAAAAATTGAGATAAAATAATCAAAATAATTGTGTTCAAATCTCAAATCTCAAAGAGGGTTATATTTCTCTAAAGTTGGGTTATAAACCACAAAATTTTGAAAAAAATTTGTAACATCATTTAATAATTGGGTATGTTCAATTTATTTTGTACTTCATTCTATTGATTGAATCAGTTACTCAACATAGGTCAATTATGTTCTATGAACAACTATTAGGTTGAGTTCCTAAGTCTGCATAGTTAGATTACTTGTTTGCATCCCTTTCTCCTTAGTTATCCCTCTATCAGGCAGCTTCTTTTTAAAGATTATTAAAGATCATTACAATGCTTTCACGAAGCTCTCCCTTTTACTCCATTTATGGAGACAAAAAGAAAAGGTATGAGCATATAAGTATGAAAATGGAAGAGAGAGAGAGAGAGGATTTCCATAGCATTATTTTTATGGCATGAATCAAATTAAGAAGTTAAAAAATTCAAGCAACATAACTAGAACTATTTCAAAAAAAAATCATTAAAGCCCTTCGTAAATTTTTTTTTGTTCAATGCTCCAAAAAGAACCATATTTTAATAATTGATAAAATCTTGGATACCCAAAAATAGTCTCAATTAGAAAAATCTTGCATGTGTTCCAAATCATTCAATAAGAGTTACTTAAAGAAATTTTTTATTATTTCAACACTAGAACCTATGCCTCAAGACTAAATCGAGTAATGAACACTTGTACATGATAAACATAACCTAATTAAGATTTTATGGACCCATCGTTCTAGGTTATCAAATTTCAAATATAATTAGCTATGAAGATAATTAACACAACATAGCCAGAAATCTCTTATCAATAACCATGACTTACATTGTCTAAGAAAATTCACTGGTCTCAAAGGTAGAAAAGAAACTCATAATCCCATGACACTATCTTGTAGAAGAGAAAGGAATATAGGGCTAATGCTTCTCAAAATATGAAGGATGCTTATACAAGAAGATAGATATAGCTAATGCGACAACATGAGTTAAATTATTTGAGCTAACCTAATAATATTATCTAGATCAAAAGCTACTAAACATTTTATATCATTTTAGACCATCACTAAAATGAAGTTAAATTATAAAGTTGGTATGGAGTAAATGAAGCAATAATCATAAATGGGATTTGAATGGTGCAATATTATATTTCATTTAATGCTTGACTAATGTGCTTTGCTTAGAAAGTCTGTGCCATGATTTTGTGAATCAACACTAGATTAATGCTTGTTAAGAATTATCCTTGATAAAAAGGTGTATAAGAGTCATAATATACAACCTATAAGAGGCATGATAAATTTTCGAGGAAATACTTTTTGCTAACTTAAGTTGATTTTAAAGTTTCTCATAAGTTTATAAATTTTGTAAGAAAAAATTATCGTAAGAGCCCACTCATAATAATCTTGCTATAATGCACCCTATTGAAATCAAATATCTAATGCAATTGGGTTCCTATAATGCACCCTATTGAAACAAAAATAAATGACTAGGTTGTGTATATATATAGCTTGATTATAAATCAACATAAAAATACACATGAACCTAACATATGAGATATATATATATATATATATATATATAACCTACTAGCACCTAATCCTTTCCTATACATGGTCTTGGACTTAGTCATAGTGTTGATGCTCCACCAATAATCATTCTCATAACTTAACTCTATACAGTATTTCTAAACTAAAAGGTACATGTTGAAAGTAAAAAAAAGTACAAACCCGCCCTATGAAAAAAAATAGATTTGTATTATTTGTGTGTGTGTATCCTCCTCTATGGGCATATCCATCAAACCTATAGAAAATATTTTATCCTAGTGCGCACAAGAAGAATGCACAATAAAAGACATCATAAAATATACACCCAACACAAATATAACACACAACAATGGTTGCACATTGAAAAATTCTATCTGCACACTATCTTATACAACCTAACATCTACAAGTATGCTTATCACAACATTTATTATGCACAAGGTCATTGTGATCAAAGAGGGCTACCATAATGATCTAGATATGACCACAACATTTGATTTTTATTCTAAAGATCCAAATGGGCTAGAGTTTGCCATCTCAATTTAAAAAGGTATTGAAATAGTTTATTACTTGAAAACATTTTTATAATTTGAAAGTAGTTTGTGAATTATAAGTAGTCTATTATTTAAAAATAGTTTTAGTTTGAAAATGCTTTTAGTTTTTAAAGACATAATTTGAAAATCTACATAAATAGGTATGGATAGGTTTTTTAAAATGATTCAATATTAAATAGCATTTAATGAAACGTGACTTTACATATGGCATGAACACATAGGATGACATTCCTTAGGTTATTAATATCTTTAAAATGATCACATAGGATCTAATTATAAGTTTTGATCATTAGTGGCAAAACCCTCTATTGCTTCATTAAGGGAAGTAAGGTATGTGATGTGCACATTAAACTATGCTTCTTATCATTCTAAGTTGATACTCACATAACATAATATGTACATGGCCAAATGAAGCCTTGCTTAGTGTAAGACTAGGGTTCTAATTAGTTTAACTTTGAAAATGGGTACCACTCAATCTAGTAGGGGACCAACGTTTGTTTGAAATGCTTCTAAAGACTCGTACTAAACCAAATAAACTAGCTAATGAGCAGGGAAATACTTCAAGGCTGCTAAATTGGGGGAGAGATGTGGGCAATTTCCCTTAGGTTTTAACTAACTAACATACAATCATAGACAAATGCGTGTTAAAAATCTTTTTTATCATATTATTTTATAAATATTTATGCATGATAAAAGATAGTTTGTAGATATATATAGCATTACATTAAAATATCAATTTTTGTTAAAATATATGCATTCCATTATTATCAACAACAAAATGAAGAATGGTATGGCCTACAAATACAAAGGATAATGATATGATTTATATAAAGCACTTAATTATAATTAGGAATTTTTTTAATCTAACATTTTAAAGAGGATTAATCATAATTATTGTATCAAAAAATTCCTAAACATATGGAATTTTTAAAAGGTAATAAAACTTTGTTGGAAAATAAAATTTGGTTAATGGTTTATAATAGAATTTTCTTGCAATTAATTATGGCTAAATAATGGACTACTTAATCACAAGAACTTATAAAAATAATAAAAAAAAACAGATTGGACATTATGCAGTTTATTTCAAAATTCCTAATGATTTTTTAAGCTCTATGTTATTTTCAAAACCCTAATTTTGTATTTTCTCATTTAACAATGCTCAGTGGATTCAGCCTAACTGTAGAGTTGATTGATTGGAAAAAAATGCTCAGTGGATTCAGCCTAATCGCATGGTGTTGCTAGACTCAGCTAGACCTTATGGGGACATTGCACTAGATTTATGGGGAGAAAAAAAAGGGAACAGATGTAAATGATTTTGGGTTTATTTGGGACAACTTTCTTATTACTTTTTTTTCAGACCATAATCAAAATTTTTATTTTGATCATAATTTCACATTGCTTTTTATGAAAATTTTGTAGTTAGAAGTAGCTTTTTTAAATCAGCTTTTAAAAAAAGTTACTTTACCCATAATAACTTTACAATTGCCTTTACAAAATACTACAACTATTTCGATCAGACCCTTAATCAAGATCTAATGGATATTGGATCAACCTCAAAGCCTAACCTAGGGCATCATTACCTCTAGTGATGAAGTGATATGGTGGCGGAGCTCCATTTTACATGGTGGAAGGGAATGGTTCGGTCAAAAAAGTAATGACTAGGGTTGACTAGAGAAAGCATACAAATGGTGGAGGTAGTGCCCATAATAGATTCCAAAATAAATCTCCTTTGTTGTTTCTATGGTGGTTTTGGGTGAAGGGATGAAACCATTACTTCCAAATCCTATTAGGCTCCTATTAGATTAAGTATAACCTAAACCTAGTCCTCTAAAGCACCCTGGAAGCACTAGTATAGATGAAGAGTTAGCGAGAGGCTAAGGCTATTCTAGTGAGGGGTTGATGAAGAAGAAAACCTCATTGTGGCTTGGAGATGCTTAGGTTTCCTCCTTAAGTTTTTGAGGAGCTTCACAAGAAATTAGACCCAGTCTAGGGCTAAGGAGGGAAGAATGTTTATTAAAAATTCCTTTTCCTTGGTTTTGTTTGAGCAACCATTAATAGACTTGGAGGTTTCATCCACTGCCATTTGTTAGATAGGAAGGTGTGTGCCATTTGGAATAGGGAAAAAGGGAATTCACAAGGTAAGAGGGAAAATGAAAGTGTTTGAATGCTCAAAACCCCATGGAAAGGCATGCTTTGATCAAGCCCTTAAGGCACTCATGGGGTCTATATGGACCCATAGGCTTTGTTTAACCCTCATTAGAGTTTTCCAGTCCATAACAAATTAGGTGCATTTGGGTGAAGCCTGGATGGATATAGGAAGAGTTATAAGTGAGTCAAGCCACTTCATAATGAGGCTTATCAAGGTATGAGCTTGAGCTCACACTCATATTATAGCTTGTATAATGAATATAATTAAATTTGAGCTCAATGTTGCTTGGCTCTTTAGTGGTGTGATTAATTTTTATCATTTGATTTAAGGCTCTTTGCTTTTCTTGGTTTTTACATGCCCTTGAATGAGGTTGAATTGGGCATTTAGGATTCTTTGAAACTTTTTCTTTTCATGACAAAATATGATTTAAACTGATAAATAAGTAGTGAAGAAAAATAACAAAGAAAATGTGTAAAGATAAATAACTATATAAATAAGTAATAATTTTTACATCCATTCTTAAGTGTCCACCAAATTTAGGATTTCCTTCACAATCTGCAACAAAGAAAGTTATTACTCCTTCACAAGTGGAGAAGCCTTTATACCAATCACCTCTTCAATACAACCTCCCTTCTAGCTTGTTCACAATCAAGTTACCTCCTCCAAATATTGTCCTCTAGAATGCTTGGACGAATATAAACTAAATCAAAGTAATAAAATCTTGTGGATGAGCACTACGTGTAAAGAAGTCGAGCATATCAATTGCAAAAATATATATCGATCTTATTATCTTAAAAGGTAAACCTTAGTTCAAGAACCAGCCAATTATAATATCTTATGACTCATCCAATGCTACTAGAATGCTTGTCTTCCTAGTCTATGATTTTTCTCCAAGTTGAATTAACTTTCTACCCAGGCATCCTATGAAAGGTCAAGCCCTTGTTAACTTTCTAGTAGCACACCAATCCCTATTGATTAACCTCTAATCATAATCTTTGTGATGAGCTAATTATTTGTTTAGGACAGTATGAAAGTTGTACTTGGGAGTTGAATTTTGATGGTATTGCATCCCCTCATAGGGCTAAAGGACTACATGATGGTATCCTAGAGAAAGCTAGTGTCAGGTTAGTATTCATAACTCTAAAATAAGGACTCTTATATTATTCTTGCAATTTATTGAAACTTTTCATAAATTATGAAGCTGAATATGAGGCTTTGATAGCTGGTTCAAAATTAATGATTCTTAAGAAAGTCAAAAAAAATTGAGTTCTTTGAAGATGCAGTATATTATCAATCAATTTGTTGGAACTTATAAAGTCTTGAAACCCAAAATTGCTACCCTACTATGAATATACAGTGAAACTTGATTAAATTCCTATCATAACTTTATATAGAATATCCTATGGATGAAATTATATGGTGGATGCCTTGGAAAAATTCACCAAGGAGTTATCTTGTCCTGAAGGAGAATCAATTCCTATAGAAGTATAGGGTCATCAAGTTTTGCCTCCTATAGATCTAGAATATATGAACAAGAAGATTCATTATAAGCCCATGATTATTCTTTCTATGGATAATGAAGTGGTTGATTAGTGATAACCCTTCATTAGCTATTTGTGTGAAGGTAACTCCCTCAAGAGAAGTTAGTTACTGACTAGATTTAGAGGAGAGCCCTTTATTATTCCTTAGTCAATGAAACTATATTGTCAGTCAGTCAATGAGATGCAATTACATTATGTTAAAAAATATGAAGCCTCAATGATTATGATCGAGGTACTCACTAGATTACACAGTGCTCATCAATCAAGCCCTAAAATAAAGTTGAAAATCAAAAGCTTTTGGTATTATTTGTCATGTATGATTAATGACTTAATGGATATTACACATCATTATCATCAATACTAAGTAAATGTTATAATTTTGCATCAGCCATGTAATGTGTTGCACCCTATGATCACTTCATGCCCTTTGAGAGTTGGGCTATAGACATTGTTGGTTCCATTGACCCTCTTACTATGGGTCATCATATCATATTGGCTTAAAGTAATTACTTCTCTAAATGGGTTGAATATATCATATTGTGAGAGCTCAAAGCTCATCATGTCCTCTAATTCTCTTAAGATAATAATGTACATCAGTTTAGCATTCATCATCAAATCACATCTGACAATAGACCCTTCAAATGCATTAGGTCAATAATTTCACTAACAACATAATAACAATTGGAGATACTTAACCATATATTACCCATGATAAATGAATTGGATGACATATTCAATAAAACCTTGGTGCAAATTTGGGAGAAAATCCTAGATGAGAATAAATAGCAGTGCCATGAGAAGTTGGGTGAAGCTCTATCGGCCTAGCAAACTATATATAGAACCCTAACTTAGTCCACTATATTTGATTTAGTCTTTAGGGATGAGTTATTCTCCCTATAGATTTATAACTATTTACCTCATTTTCTTCAATGGGTTCAATCCTTTCCTTTCCTCAAGGTTATTCTTAGAGTACAGGTTTTCCTACTATAGTATTGAAGTGACCTATATTATCCATAAGAGATGACCTAAGGACTTAGAATAAACATTCCCTAGAAATCTAGAATCTTGTTAGACATTCATTTGTGGCCTTAGTATGGTGTTCAACTCAACCAAAACCCAAGCCCTAGGCAAAGCCATAGGTTGAAACCCAAAAAGTCTAAAATTACTAAATTATCCCTAACCTTACCTAGTGACTCAAACTCAACCTATTGATCTAAATCTAGAATTTAAATGACTCCAATATTGCGACTCGAGCTCATAAGTTTATGCTTATCATGATAACAAATATTATGGCTCATATCTTTATGTCTCATAGTATTTTCATTCTATACTTGTTTGTGTGTATACTAACATTACAGGAACACCATGCATCATCCAATGAAGAATCAGAGCTCAAGATTGGGTAGAATAGGTTATGCTATAAAGAGTCTATAATATTTATTGATGTAATTTTTTATTTTTTGAGTTGAGCCCTATAAAGGTGTTTGCTAGCTTGGTGACCATGCACACATACACTCAAGGATGTGAGATCTAATCAAAATCAAAAATTTAATTTTTTGAACTAATCATACTGGACAATTTCTATCATCCAGGATGATCTTTTATGATCATAAAAAATAGCCGCCAATCATAATTTAGATAAGATTTTGAATTTCATATGTTATTCTAATCGTCTAAGATGATGTACATCGTACTGGACAATCTATAACAATCATGCCTAAATTGATCCTCCTATAATTAGGGGACTACTTATGATTAATTTATTCAATCCAATTGTCTAGGATGATCTGTGAAGATCGTACTAGGTGACCTGAGAGATTCATGGGATGATACTTGATCATCCCAAATGAAATGCCATAATTTTTCTTCTAATCATTTAGGACGATCCCCAATATCATCCTGGACGATCCCCAATATCGTCTTGGATGATCTATTCAAATTTAAACTAATCATCCTGGACTATCCATGGATCATCCAGGACTATCAGGTCATCCTGGATGATTCATAGTGGCTGAATTGAGTTTTTAGGGTTTTTTAAAGCCCTCTTTTTAAGCACATTATACTAGACTATTCTGCGATCATCCTGGATAATCTTTGGCACTAGAATTGAGTTTCTAGGGTTTTTAGAGCTCTCTATTTAAGCTTTCTCAAGGCACTTGGTAAGTCACTTTGGCAGCCATTGAGGTTTCATTTTTTAGGAGAAAACTTAAAGAGAGAGCATTGAAAGTGATAGAGGAAAGGGTGGAGTTTGAGAGAGGGAGAAGATCCTTAGAGGGGATTTTAAGGGAGTGTGGAGGGGGGTTCATACAGTTGCTCTGACAAACTTGCACCTTAGTACCATCAGATTCAAGGTTTGTCTTAAGAAAAGTTTTGGGAAGAAGAAGATCTCTTTAGTGTCAAAGGACCAGGTTCTCTACCTCCATCAGGTGGGGGTGAAAAAAGATTCCAAGTTCTCTGCCTCACCAGAAGGGTGAAAAAGATTTCAGGTTCTCTGCCGCACTGGGGTAGGTGGAAGAGATTTTGTAAGGACTTCTCCGCTTAGCTGAGGGGGATAAATGAGAGCCACTGAAGGTTTAGTATAATACCTAGAATGGGAGGTTCTAGGGAGTGGACGTAGGTCAGGTTAGATTGAACCACTATAAATCTAGTGTGTTCTTCCTGATTATTTTTTACACTTTATTTTTATTGTAATTAACTGCTTGGGTGAATTATCTGATTTATCTTTTTATTATTGATTTAATTTGTCTCCACTGTAAGATAGAAAAAGATTTTTCTTTTTCTTAAAGAAGTTTTTAAATATCCAATTCACCCCCCTCTTGGTTAGCCTCGGGACCTGTTCTATAGGGTTTAACACACCTCATGAACTTTCAAGTGGTATCAGAGCAGGATTCATAAATTAAGTTTTTGAAAACTTTTGAATTTTGATTAATAGCTAACTTTGGAAATCATATTATTATAGAAGGATATTCAATTACCCGACCACCGTTATTTGAAAATATTACTTTTGATTTTTAGAAAATTCACATGATTACTTTCCTGAAATCAATAGATTATCGAATGTGGCATATGATTCAAACTGATTATTCTATATCGTCACATGTTATAGATGGAATTAAAACTAATATTCCTTTTTCTGAATGGAGTATAGTAGAATAAATCAATGCTTAATTGAATGCTAAATCTTTGAATTATTTTTTCTGTGCTTTAACTTCTGAAGATTATATGATTCTTTCTACATGTATCACCAGTAAAGAAGTTTGGGATAAATTATGCACTACATACGAAGGTACTAGTGAAGTCAAGCAATCTAGGTTGAATATTTTAATGCATGATTATGAACTATTTTGCATGAAATCTTATGAGATGATCTTAGACATTATACTAGGTTTACTCAAATTATGACATCATTACATGCTTTAGGTAAAGAATTTTCAAACACTTAAAAGATCAATAAAATTTTATATTGTCTACTTGATAAGTTTGATGCTAAAGTTGTTGCTATTTATGAATAAAAAAATTTGAATGAATATTCTATTAATAATATTATTGGCTCACTCATTACCTACGAGCAAGATTTGGGTCAAAAGCTTTTAGATGTAGTTGAAACTATAGTAGTGAAAGCTAAAGACATGGATAAAAATGGCTTAGTAGATAATAAAAGTGAAAAATTAGAATCAGTAATGAGAAAATAGGAAAGTCTACTAAAGCATAAGCAAAAGCATCAACAAAAGTGGAACATAGGTAAAAATGATAAGAATGTTAAGATTTCTTTTGATGTTATTTGCTTTAGATGTAGGAAACCTAGATATATAAAAAATCAGTGCCCTAATGTCAAAGGGGGATAACATACTATTGTTTATGTACTATTATTTTTATTAGTTTATCTTTTTAATTTTCTTTTTATTAAAAAATAAATAAAAATTAAAAATAAGAAAATTATTTTAGTTTCTCCTATTTTTAATAAATATCTTATTGAGGGGGAGATTAGGAGAAAATACTTTTAGTTTTCAAATTCACCAGTAATATTTGTTATCATCAAAAAGGGGGAGATTGTAATGATTTGAGCTCACAAGTTTATGATTTTGATGATAACAAATATTATAGATCATATCTTTATGTCTCCTAGTATTTTTATTCTATACTTATTTATCTGTATACTAATATTTCAAGAACACCATACACCATCCAATGAAGAATCAGAGCTCAAGATTGGGTAGAATAGATTATACTATAAAGAGTCTATAATATTCATTGATGTAATTTTTTATTTCTTGAGTTGAGTCCTATAAAGGTATTTGCTAGCTTGGTGGCCATGCACACATACACTCAAGGGAGTGAGATCTAGTCAAAACCAGAAGTTCAATTTTTTGAACTAATCATACTAGATAATTTTTATCATCATGATGATCCTTTATGATCATGAAAAATAGCCACCAATCATAATTTAGGCAAAATTTTGAATTTCATATTTTGTTTTAATCGTCTAGGACGATGTACATCGTATTGGATGATCTATGATAATTATGCCTAAATTGATCCTGAAATTAGGAGACTAATTATGGTTAATTTGTTCAATTTGATCATCCAGGATGATCCGTGAAGATCGTGCTAGACGATCTGAGAGGTTCATGGGATGATACTTGATTGTCCCAAATGAAATACCATAATTTTTTTCTAATCGTTCAGGACGATCCCCAATATCATCCTGAACGATCTATTCAAATTTGAACTGATCGTCCTGGACTATCAGGTAAAATTTTGCACATCATCCTAGACGATCCTAAGATCATACAGGATGATTCTTGGAGGCTAAATTGAGTTTTTAAGGTTTTTCTGAAGCCCTCTTTTTAAGCACATCGTACTGGACGATCCTGCGATTGTCCTAGATGATCTTTGCCGCCATAATTGCGTTTCTAGGGTTTTTGGAGCCCTCTATTTAAGCTTTCTAAAGGCACTTGGTAAGTGTCTTTAACAGCCATTAAGGCTTCATTTTTTTGAAGAAAACTTGAAGAGAGAGCCTTGAAAGGGAGAGGAAAGAGTGGAGTTTGAGAGAGGGAGAAGATCCTTGAAGGGGATTTCAAGGGAGTGTAGCAGGGGTTTCACACTGTTGCTCCAGCAAGCTTGCACCTTAGTACCATCAAATTTAAGGTTTTTCTTGAGGGAAGTTTTGAGAAGAAGATCTCTTTGGCGTTAAAGGACCAGGTTCTCTACCTTCACTAAGAGAGTGAAAAAGGATTCCAGGTTCTCTACCGCACCAGGGGAGGTGGAAGGGATTTTGTAAGGGCTTCTCTACCTAGCTGTGGGGGCTAAAGGAGAGTCACTAAAGGTTTAGTGTAATACCTAGAACGGGAGGTTCTAGGGAGTGGATGTAGGTCAGGTTGGACCGAACCACTATAAATCTGGTGTATTCTTTTTTATTATTTTTCACACTTTATTTTTACTGTGATTAACTGCTTGGGTGAAATCTCTTATTTATCTTTTTATTATATATTTAATTCATCTCCGCTGCAAGATAGAAAAAGATTTTTCTTTTTGTTAAGAAGTTTTTAAATATCCAATTCAACCCCCCTCATAGTTAGCCTCGGGACTAGTTCTATAGAGTTTAATACCCCTCACGAACTTTCATCTAATCCATTGTTGAGTCATTTAGGATCAATTTTGACAGTTGGCCAATCCCCTTGACAAGATTTACCCTAGTTAACCCTAAATTACCAAAATGCCCTTAACCTTAGTCTATGGGTCATCTTGGGTCAAATCAAACTTCTTGACCTAAGACCCAATCCTAGTTGGTTATAAACCCTCTAAGAGATAACTTGACTCATCATAGACTTATGGTTAACCTTTGTTGGCCATAAATTGACCTTAAATCATAAAATACCCATGGTCAACCCTTATTTCCTAGGACAGAACCTTCCTTAGATCCTAGGATTAGGTCAAAAAACTTTAAACCTATCTTTGAACTCATCTTTGCTCAATCTAACCCATGGTTAACCATGAACTCATATTAGGTCCAAAACCTTTTAAACATATTCTTGAGCTTATCTTAGGTCCTAAACCTTAGTTTGCTTGTTATGGCTACCAATGCTAGTTTTAGGATAGGAGTGTTGTTTTGATTTTGATTGATTTAAATGCTACATGTGATTACTTTAAAAGCAATAGTTGAATGAGTTAGGTGGATGTGTGCAAATGATATGATGATTTATGATTCTGTGATGATAATTTGATTTGTAATGAATGTTTAGGTGCTCTATGGTTAAGAGCACTCTAGATGTATATTACTAATAAAGTTTCCTATAAGTGGCCATACTTATGTAGGGATATTAGAAAAGGGAAAATATTCATTAAATTTTAAGCGAAAAAATTTTTTGTAGGTACTTATAAATAAAGTTGTGCAGCTTGTTAACATATAAAAAATAATGGCCAAAATAATAAGTTGCTAAATTATTAAGAAAACCATTTCATATAATGATGATGTGTTTGAATGTTAAATATAAATTTTCTTTAATAACCTTGAAGGGAGTATAGATTCTTTTTCTATTTCCAAATGTATAAAAATGTGAACGTCAAATGATATTTTTCATCTTAAGGAAGGTGATTTTTATGGAAACCTTATGGAAGATGATCATCGCTAAAGAATTTAAAAAATCATTTATATGACTTGCATCATATTAGAAGTAGAATCTAGGTTATAATTTAAAGTCATTAATCAGATTCACATTTCTATAAATAAGTTGTAATTAAGTGAAACTTGCCACATTTGGACTTCGTTTGATTTTGATGATTATATTCTATGGTGGCTATATTAATAATGGGTTTACTTTGATTGCACACTAGAAATATCTTTTCTTAGGTTTTTTTGTGCATGTGATTTACATGAATAGTTTTTGCTAGGCTGTTTAGGAAATAATATTTTTTACTCATAACCAATAAATTGAACTTAAATAACATAGCATGATAACTAGTTTAGGAAGGTAAAGGGGTATCAACCCTTGTCACATAACATTTTTCTCCTGCTCTTTGTTTAGAAACCCCGCCCCCCCCCCAAAAAAAAATCCCTCTCCTATATACTTGGGTAAGCCGCTTGACATATTAGGGTGGTGCTTTATCTTAGGAGATTTCTTTTAGAAAAAAATATTTTTAAGCCATTATTAAAATTTCATAATCATGATGATTATTATACTTAACTAGCAAGCATTGCATTAATAACCAATCAAAAATTAAACTTTTAATTTTATTATTGGATTTAGAAGCATAATACCATTCATAAGTTTGAGACCATTTTATGATCTTTTGATGTTAGTCTCAAATTTAAAGTTAAACAACAACCTACCCTATCTTACATTTTATAAGACTAAAATCATGGTATTAAAATGATGGGGTGAAGTTTTAGCTAATATTCTACTCCAGGCAAGAATTTAAGTCCATAAGTGTCAAGTTTTCCTAAGCTCTTTTTAAAGTTAAAGATATAAGTCCCTCCTCAATCTTGCATTTCCTTAGATTAGGACTGAGTCACTACCCTATAGGGGTTTATTTTAATTCTAGGTTTTGAGGTCGATTTTCATATCATATGCCCTCACCCTTCAAGCATTTTCTTGATCTTGTGAGTAAGAATATAAGTCTCAAATTTATAATAAAATGATAACTCAAATAATAAATATCAAATTTTAAAATAGTAAAGCTCAACATAGGATAGGCTAGAGCTCTTCTAAGCTTCTCAAAATCTTAGTACTTCCTACCTCTCATCCTATCTCTAAAAATAATTGTTTAACTTCAACCAATCCTATTTCAATATTCCAAAAATCTTATTCTTTCCTTCAAAATTTAAAATCTAAGAGAAATGTTTTGCCACTACTTTAATTGAGAGTATTCTCAGAGGATTCACCTACCTTGGGATGTAATTAATCATAAAGACTTGCATTTATGGGAAAACTGTACTTAGAATAAAATAAATCATTAAGTAGTGGAAAATCTTTGGGAATGTTCACATTTTACCAAAACCATATTGGTATTTTTAAATCCATTATAAAATATCATTTCTATGTTTCATGATAATATGTTATTCCCTTTATTATTTTTTATTATAGAAATAGAAATTTCTAAAAAATATTATTTTTTCTTATTTTTGAATCCATTATAGAATACCATGTCCTAATGTAGTATGTATGCAGTACTTAACCACAAAAATAGGCGCACTCAAATCAATGGGTTATTTTATTTCCAACATGATTTTCTGGTGATAATGCTGGGAAGGGTTCCCCTCTCCATTTTTAGTATTGGCTCACATTTTTCTATATCAATAGTATGCTTACAATTCTTTTCATGAGTGTAAATTACTTTTCTTTCATTAGTTATCTCACCCATTTCTTCCTTTTGTAAGTGTGATCAACATCTAAAAAATATAATAAAATAAGATCTTATAAGCTCCCACATGTTGATGGTCTAGTGACTTTGAAATGACTCAAGCTAAATTTTGTGATTTTTGGGAATCTCAACAACCTTTCATTAAGTGCAGAATTTAATGATTTAGGTTTTGAGATTTAAAAAAAATTTTAAATTATAGCCCTGAACCCCATATTAAATCAAAGATTTTGTAAGGCAAGTTTAGGGTCACAAGAATAAATTAAAACTTAATAAAAATAATTTTTTTAAAATAGTATCAATCTTTCTTAAAAATTTTAAAATTAAAAATTACCGCTGTTCTAGCAAATATAACAACTTACATATCTTTGTGACTCAATATTATTGCTAGAGCAAGATTGAAAAAAGAGAAGAAAGAAAAAAGAAAAAACTTTAGATCTTTCCAGAGGTTAGAAAACACTCAAACTTTTATTCCTAATTTAACACTTATATTACGATTACAAACTCTTGTAGTTCAGTATGATTTTTATAATAGGATTGTCAAAACTAGTTATTTTAGTTAAAAAATACTTTAAAAATTCTTTGCTTGCCCTAATAATCATATTGCAGTTACATAATTTGTAACTTAGTATGCATGTTGGGATTGAAATCAAATATTCAAAAGCAAAAAAGTCCCCTTCTTATACTATTATACCTATTGCAGTTGTATATTTCTATAACTCAATGTGTGTACTTGTATAGTATCCAAAACCTTCAGATAAAATAAAAATTCTATCAAAACCCTTTTCTTGTCCTAATGCACATATTACATTTAAATTCTCTTATACCAATGGGAAAAGAATTAAATATTTAGAATATTAATTTATCATTCAAAGAGCTAATTTAAAATTATCTTAACATTTATGGAGAAAATGGTTGAAAAATTAATGTATCATTCTCTGATAACTTGAATATAGCCTTAGACTACTCCCAAATCTTGAATGGAAGTCGAATTATGTTTAGAGCTAGTTTTGAGAACCTAACAATGTGAATTAATGGTTCACAATTCATATTTGTTGAGCCATCTGGGATAGTAGAGAAGATATATATTATAGAGTTTGCAATGGGATGTGAGGATAGGGTTGTTGCCCAATCCCCCAGGCCCTCTATTTTTGTTGGACCTAGATCCCATGAGATTGCTCCAGGGGAGAAAAATATAAAATTCTATTGTTACATCTTTAGTCCCTTCATTCATTGTACCAACTCATTTTGAGGTTGGGTCTTCCTCCACTAGTGGGAGACCTATGATTAAGACATTAAAAAAACAAGAATTATAGAATGAGGCATTGCATAGAAAAAGAGTGATAGTTGGTTGATAAATGCTTGATGATTACTTCTAGAAAGGTAGGTGAATTTGAGATACCCCTACCTCTCTACTTCTAGATGGTAGTAGGATCCATTCCCTCTCTCCTACCAATGGAGATGAGGATGTATGGATGATAACACATTCACCTCCAAAACTTATTAATAAGAAAATTTCTTAAACTTTTAGAGAGAAAAAGAAGAATTTTAATAGCTTCCTAAAAAGGATAGTGCAAAAATGTGATGATAGCTTTAATTAGTTTAAGGCTAATTTTTTAACAGATGTGAACATTATGATTAGTAAGAAAGTGGAAGCAAAACCTTTATGGAATGATGCATCCAAACCCCATAAAGTGGCTCGTTTGGGGGAAAGTAAAAGTATTATAGATTGTTAGCATCATTTGTTCAGGTTGTTGGGCACCATAACATGCCACGACCTTCACATGGGAATTTAGATAGGATTATTTTGGTTGGTAATCAGCTCGAATAAGCACTTAATCATTATTGGGTTGTGAGATCTTTGCATCGAGTCACATGCTGACATCCATCACTAACATCATCTATAATATCTAAGGAAATGGTGAAAGAGCACATACATTCTCATGTTCATGACTTAGCGAGAGCAACTAGGCACCATGCTAGGGGTTACTCGTCATCTTCTCATATTGATGACAAGAGGTTGAGTTCTTCATCTCAACCTTCTTCCACATCAGAAGGGAAAAGAAAGCTACTCAAGGTGGTGGCCACTCCTTCTACATTGATTGTGATCATAAAATGCATATAGGAGGTAAAAGGAAAAGGAAATGAAGAGATAGTAAATAAGATAGCTAATAAAGTGTATTATGATGAGTGCATGCCAATAAACCCTCATTATGTCTCTAGTAAGACCATAGAGGAAATGATAGAGGTGTTAAAAAACTGTTCGGAGATGATAGAAGAAGAAGGAGACATAGAGTTTGACCCTAACTAGGATGATCTTCTAGGAGATGAAATTGCATATGTATCCATGGTAGAAACTTAGGAATCTTCAGAGAGAGCAATGCTCTAAAGGTAGTTTATAAGATGTTATGGTTGAGGAACATACTATATTGGAAGTAATCCAACATCTATTACATTAATTGAGTTAGAGGGATAAATAAATCTTAAAAATGAAAAAGAGAATGGAGAAAAATATGGCTATCATAGCCTTATGTCATTCATATTGAGCATTATCGCCACGAACACAAGTTGAGCTTGTTTAACCTGAATTTGTTTAGGTGGCAAGTAAAGCAAAATAAATTTAGAATGAGGAAGAATAAAAGTAGCCAAGGAAGGAACTAGAGCCAAAATCCATTAAATTTGTAGAGCTAAATTTTCTTATGGCTCAAAGAGTAAAAGAGGCTTTAACAAAATCCTAATGTACCTCATACATTCGAAAGGGTAAACCGACCAGAGGAATTTGACATGGTCCAGTATCCAAAAGGGATTTGTGCAATCTTTCTTAAAGAACATTGATGGTATTGGGAATCTAAAGCAGCACTTAACACATTTTACATTTAGTTGCTAGAATGTTGGAGGCAGTGATGCACAATTATTTAGACAAATTTTTAGTAGCTTTCTAGAAGTTTCATTTGACTGGTCTGTAGATTTGCCAAATGTTTTAGTGCATAGTTTTGATGAATTGGAAACTTTTTCATCTAGATGTTTGTTAAAACTCAACATCACATTATAGTTGGATGTCCTTTAAATGGAGAAATGTAAGCATGGAGTATGAACCTCAAATATAGAAGCATAACAAAATTTAGATTCTTTTAAGAATATCCCCGTACTAGTGGCTTTCCTCTTAAAGGGTTTTGTTATTTAAACCTTCAAGAATCTACTTAATAAACCCTCTAGCTTGTAGTAGGAAGCTTCATAGTTTACAATTTTGAAGGATCAATCTTCAATTGATGTCAATAAGTTATAACCCAAGTAGGTGTTGAAAAGGAAATGCAGGTCAATTTTAGCTTGAAGTAAAGGTAAGTAGCTTAAGAAAGTGCAAGTTGTCAAATCCTTTCATAAATTATAGTATCAACTAGGCCCAAAATCATAGAGTAGTTAGTATAGTTAGTCCCAACATCAATAGTTACCATAACATCCATATTAGCAATCGCCATATCTAACTCCAAAAGAAAAGAAAGAAAACTAAGAAAATTATAGAGATGATAAATCATACATACTCATTTAAAATGGAAGCAATTATGAAGATTTTCAAGAATCTCTTGAAGATTTTAGATTGTAAGCTTCTAAATCCCAAAATGTTGGAGGAAGTGAGCAGTTAAGGTAGCCTAACTTCATCCATATTATGATGCTTGGTCATGATCTTGAGGACTACATTATCTTCTAGGAGTGGCTTGAAAGAAACATTAAATGAGGAGCAATGGTGATTCTTGAGTATTTTGTAGATTTGGGTAGGGGTCTACCAAATATATGTATGATGAGCCCCCTATTCTTTATTTCCCTATTGATTTTGATGATGGGTAGGACATAACCTTGTCTCATTTATTAAAGAAATTATTAAACAAAGTCATTCTTCTATGAAGACCTATTATTATGAACCCTTGATCATAATCATCCACTTTACATTTATAGAAATGTGTATAATTTCAAAGGATCTCATGTCCTTGCTGATTTAGGTGCATCAATCAACATCATGGATTATAAATCTTACCTACCTAAAATTAGACACTCACAAGCTTACCTCTGACAAGATGATGTTTTGGAATTTTAATGGAAATGGTAAGTGGGCATTGGCTTTTTTAAGTTTTTATATTATAAATTAGAGACCTTAAAATTAAGGCAAAATTTCATATTGTAGACTTAGAGACTTCCTTGAATTCTCTTTTAGGTAGAACATGTCTACATGAGTATAGGATGGTTACTTCCTCCATTAGTGCATCAAAGATTCACGTGATGGCATCAATTAATGTAAAAAGGGAGATTTATAACTATTCTCAATTCAAGAATTAAAAATGTATGAGGATACTATTACTACCTACCTAAAAAGTAAGTAATCTTCTCTAGAGACTACAAATTGGACAAAATGCAAGAAAATGAAATAGAAAAAGAAAAGAAGATGACAAAGTAAAAGAACAAATAAGAGAAAAAATAGCATTTTTTCCTTAAACACATTATTTATTGGCGACTTACCCCTCTTATACAATATGGTGGTAGAATGGCCTGATGATCCCGACAGAGAGGAAGAGAATGGCAAAAGAACAAAAGAAAAAATTATAGAAGATAATAATTATAAGAGTTAACATTTGTATTATACATTGATTTGGAATATAGTTTAGAGGCTGAATAATGTGTATTTAATAAAAACAAATATGTAGGAGAATATATTAATGCATGTGTAAATAAAAGGCCAATATTTGAATTGTCTCTAGAGGCAAATAGTAATGAGGATAGGGTTCAAGTGGTGGTTAAGGAAGACTCAAATTAGTTTAAATTTTGAGAAGATTAAGGAGTATGTAAAGAACTAAGCTCTAACTCCACTATCTTAGGATGGAAAACTTGGCTTAATAGTTAAAGTTGCTCCCACTTTGAATACTAATTATAAATCTACTATGTTTCTCCCTTCTTCTAGCATTAATTATGAAAATGATGTAAAACTTAAGGATGCGTTTATCTTTGGGTTGAAATCTTGTTGGTTTTAAGAATTTAATTAAAAAAGGTTTAACGCCATCTACTTGGACCAATGGTGAAGCCTAATAGTTTCAAAATCTATACAACATAAAATATATTAAACCAAATTAAGGGTGGACATTACTTTTGGTACTGTTATTCTATTAGATGATGATGCACCCCCTAAATCTAAATGATTCATATGACTTTTAAAAATTTTGATAGTTTCTTTACCAAGTTTAATAATACTTTTAATAGATTTTATTTAGAATTTTTGGATGATTCATATGAGTCTTAAGTTAGGGAGCACCCCCTAAAGCTGAAGAAGAAATTAATTCAATTATTGATAAATTGAAAGAGATTAACCTTGATAGTGCAGAAAACCTTTATTCAATTTTTATAAGTTCTTTGTTGAATGAATATGAGTAAAATAACTTGGTTAAGTTGCTTTCATAGTTTAAAGACTATTTTTCTTAGAGCTATAATGAAATACTCATATTGTCACATATGGAGGTGGTCCATAAACTCATAACCGAACCTTATATGATTCCTGTAAATAAGCCCCTTGATGCATACACTTAGAAATTTAACAACAAATTATAATTGAAGTTAAAAAGCTTATCAATGTGGGTTTATTTGAGAGGATAAATACCTCTCTTAGTTAACTAACATAATTCTAATAAAAAAGAAGAATGGAAAAATTTGCATATGTATTGATTTTAGAGATCTGAACAAGGCTTTTTTTGTAAAAATGTGTTCCAATTATCTACACCAGAGCTTAGGGTGGATATTTTTTCCTCACATACATCATTCTCCTTTATGGATGGCTCATCAGGATATAATTAAATCAACATGGCACTTAAAGATAAAACATTTCCTATTTTCAAAACACCTTCAAGGGTCTTTTGCTACAAGGTTTCGCCCTTTGTACTTAAGAATGCTATTGCAATATACCAACAAGCTATGACCCTAATTTTTAATGAACTTATCCACAATCAAGTGGAATATTATTTCAATGATCTAGTTGTCAAAAGTTACAAGAGGGAAGACCATCTTTATGATATGAGAATTATCTTTAAATGGCTACATTGCTACGATCTAAAAATGAACTCTTTAATGTGTCCCTTTAGTGTCACTTTCGGGATGTTTTTAGGATTCATAGTAAGACACCACATAATTGAAAATTATCCTTCCAAGATAAAAGTAATCTTACATATAAAACCTCCTATAAGTATTACTCAATTTGGTTCTTTCCAAGGTAAGTTAGCATTTTTAAAAAGATTCATTTCTAGCCATTCTTGTACGTGTCAGCCACTTGCTTCTTTGTATAAAAAGATGCTTAATTTCATTGGATGTTAAATGCTAGAAGCTTTTAATAACATAAAGACATATTTTATGACACCTCCAATTTTAGCTGCCCCATTCCAGAAAAACCTTCTATTCATATACCTTGACTCTAATCAAGTTTGTTGGATCAAACATATGAGGAAGGAAAAGATAATGTACTTTGTTGTCTAAGTTACTAGTTGTTTCTAATTGAAATCAATTATCTGCTAATTGAGCAGCATTGTTTGGCATTGATTTTTGTTGTGCAAATACTAAGGCATCACATGTTATTTTATAAGGTAATCATATCTCCAGAATCAATCCTTTGCAATATCCCATGATGGGTTTAACATTATTTAGATGTTTGCATGAGGGTCCATGCTCCTCCTCCAATTTGATGTAATAATCATACCTCTTCATATTGTGAAAGGTCAAGCCCTGGTCAGCTTCCTAACAACACACTTGATCCCTACTAAGCCCTCTCTAAATGATGATATTCCTAATATACAAGTTATGTTTTTAAAGGAGAATGAAAGCCTTATGTGGGTGCTATATTTTGATGATGATATGTCCTCTCAAAGGGTCAAAATGACTACATATTGCTATCCCACTGATGGGTTTGCAGCTTTAGCTACTAAATTTATGTGTGTAATATTCCCAGCTATGCAAGTGCATGTGTCAATCGAGTAATAAAGTGTATAAGAAGAGTATCAATCCCACAAGGACACAATGGTGCTACAACTATCGCTAGTACTGTCTACTCAAGCCACAAAATTTATCTTACTCAATGAAATAAAGGTGAGGTGCTACCACTGTTAAAAATATGATAAAAGTGAAAATAATTCGAAATTAAGATGTTTTGGACAAATGATAGTGAATGAACCTATATTTTTCTAAGTAGTCTCATCTATAATAATTATGAATCAAAGCATATGTACCCTTAGATTTTTATCAAGTTTGTGAGGGTGTAATGAAAGGTTTTTGCCTCTCTACGGTGATTTTATCACTATAGACCCTAGAATTATATTCATCCTATTTCTAAGCATGAAAGTTTTTTATTTCAATCCTCCTATTTGTTCTAGCATTCCTCCGTTGAGGAAATGTATCACACAAAATTTTAACTTTATACATGGTCATTGCATGAATTAAATTAAGCACGGGAGGAGTAATTGTGAATAACCATTCACATTTAGATAGAAGAGTCTACATTGGAAAGTACAAATATTGTTCATATCATCATCCTACAACTAAAAACTTAGTTAGCCAAAGTGTTAATTTAAAATAAAACACATTTCATTACTTGCTTTATACAAAAATGAAAATGAAAAAAAATATCACTCTGATTTGAGATTACTAAATAGATCTTATAGATGGACTCTTTCAGAATGATTTCTTCACTAGTTTGCTCTCCACACTCTCTTCCACTCCTAAGTAGTATTTTTCCCACACCACAAACAACTAGCCACTTCACTAAATGTTTATCCACACTCTTGTTTTCTCTCTTTTATTTAAAGAAACATAAAACTATTTATATTTACTCTATTAAACTTACTCAAGCATCACAACTTTTGATAGGATGGCATTACAAAGTTAAAATAATGAGCTAATGCCTAGGTGCTATTGACTTGGTTCCATTGTAGCATTGGGCTTCCCCTACGTGACTTTCCCCAAATAAATAACTCTTAACTACCCCACCGTGGATCTACAAACATAGATCTTGTGGCACTTAGATGCATCATATCGCGTTGCGGTTCTCCAGAGGTTGAAGCTTCAATGTTGAATTATTTGAAATAATGTTCGACAGTAGAGCGCAAAAATGTTCTTTTTGTGGAGTTGAGGTGCTAGTTGTGCTGTAGTGCTAACAGTATTTCTATTAGGGTGTTGAATTAATTATAATTTTCCTGAGACTTGAGCACTATAATGTCAAATTCTAGTGTCATGGCATTGAATGCACTACGATGTTGGTGTTTGGGGCACTGCGACACTGGTTCTAACTTTACAAAATTTTGACTTTTTTAGGCACTTCTATGCAGCATCAACTAAAATACATATTTTTAGTATAACTTTACATAATAAAAATAAAAATAATTTTCACTTAATAAATTCCCCCACCTTAAGATATTGCTTGTCCCCAAGCAATATGATTACACCTTTGATCAATTCATTATTCCAAATGAAACTTACAAATTAAAATGGTTAAAATATTAGAAAAATACTTCACTATTTAGATGTGAATTATAATGATCAAAGTATGCCAATTTTAATTTAAGCAATCATGAACAAAATATCCTAATGAATTATTTTCATTAATATCCAAACTGAACTCATCTACTATAATTATAAGTTCGAAGTTTGACTACTAAGTTGGATGGAATAATATTTCCTTTAGGAAATGCTTGTGCTTTAGTTAATTTTAAAATTCATTTATAAACATGCATATCTACTAGCTTACTTACACTTTTCCTTTTTAAATTAAATATTAGAATCCACTAGGAATTCAGCTTCACCATATACCATTTTTTTATTTTAGAGTACCCATTTATCATTTTTTTCTTTTCCCTTTTTCTTTTAATCTTCTTATTTTTCACTTATTTCTATTAACTTTCTTAAGTACTCGGGTAATGATTTTGATTATCTAATTTCCATATTCCTTGAATGGATCCTAAATTAGAATAATATAAGGATTTTATATAAGTTCGCTAATTCTATGCCAAGGTTTATATGGAATATTTTAAATTAATCTAAGTACTCCTTTTTTTTAACTTAGTTATTCAATCTTGTAACTAGTTGTCAAGGGCTTTGGTGTTATAGCATTTAAGTTTAATATGAAGTATTATTTTAGATGGTTTTCTTAGTTTCTTATTATGATTGTTAAATTATGAATCATTGTACTTTGCTCATTTAATTAAGCACCTATAGTTTTGTATTATTCTTAATATTAAAGAATTTTTAATTACAAAATTTTGTATTCATTAAATGAGTATCAAAGGGCATTTGAAATTAATAGAGGAACAAACAATAATTAAACATGTAGGAATTTTAAATTATTAAAAAATTGATGAAACAATAAAATAGCATAACAATCATATAACATAATAAAATACACATATAATAAAACAAGACAAAATAACTAAAAAGGTTTATTATTAAATTTGATAAATAACACATACAACCTTCAACTAATTTGACTATCCTAACAATTAACTAACAGAACTACCCATGCTTATAGCCCATTGGCTACACAAATATAACTTCCTAGGATAACAAAATAAATTGAAACAACCATCATCATCACCATTCTCTTTCTCAAGCAAAGAAGCATAAAAACAAACAAAAGAAAAACCAACAATCTCATCATAAGTTCTAATCTTGTTCCTCCTCATGTTCATCATCATCATCAACTATTGTTGTTGACATAAGGGCCATAAGTAGGGGTAGGCGACTGGTCGAGGTTCTCTATAAATGAGCTTCTCCTAAACATCCCAACTTCTGTTTCCTTGAACTGGGAAGCATAGTTATACTAACACTATTACATCTCCATTATATAGGCCACATGGTGGGTCATTCCTTGCTACTACTAGTTACTTTTCTCATAATAAGTATTTAGTCTAGCCATCTACTCCCTCAAATCACCTGACTAAGCAATTGGGGCTAACTAGGTCATGCTTCCTCCTCAATTCCACCCATCTTAAAACTATCAATTTTTTGCTTGGTGAGAGTTAAAATAGGAAAAAGCTGCTCCTCACTAAAGTCACCTAAAACATCAGTTGTGAAACAAAGGGAGTAAACTACGAAGGGATGGGCTAAACCTATAGAGGTGGAGCCCCCTAAAAGTATTCATCAAGGAAGAATAAATTAACTTACCAACATCAATAGAGTGACCCACTTGGATTGTATAGTTTAAAATTTCCCACTCATGGGTCACTTCACTAATGTTCTTACTTAGAAAAAATCTTGCAGAAATAAAATAATGCCAAGCTTTAGAAACTTTAGTTAAATAATATGCTAGAAAATTAATTCTTTTCCCTCTCTTTCCTTCCACATTGCTCCACTACAGGTCTAGTCAAAACTCTAAGTAATTCCTGGGGGGTCATTAGTTGTATGATAAAGGCAGAATAGTCATCAAATTCTATATCCCAAAGTTTGTAAATTCTGTTAATGCTAGTGGGATCAAATGGAACCCATTTCTCCTTCACACTAGCACCATGGTGTGAAAAGATACGTGGCACTACGATACTAGCTTTTTGACCAACAAAACACTGTGGCTTTTGATATGTCACAGCATTGCAATGATAAATGAGACTGCCACCACAACACTTCAATAAATATAATTCTGGTTTTGACTTAATGATGCATGGCTTAGGGCAGCACTGCATCTCTCAATAAATTTTAATAAAGAAAGGTGCACGATTATTATGGCACTTAATGTAATGACTCAGTTTTGTAGATAATACGATTTGGCATTGTGGTGTTATAAATGTTGGCATTGGAGTGCCTATAAAACAAAAGTAGTGCTACAACATTTGAGTGTGTAGCATTGCTACATTGTATCTAACATTAATTTTCTTGAGACTTCAACGTTATGATGTTAAACTTAGATGCTGCAACACTTGGAGCACTAAAGTTACGGTGCTCTAAAGCCTAATGTGACGACACTAGATCAATTTTAGCACATATTTAAAATGCTCAAAAATATAATATAATCCTTTAATAAAAAACCATAATTAGTAAACTAATGATAAACTAATACATAAAATTTTCATAATTCAAATAAAACACAAAATAAATAAAAATATTTCATACAAACAACACTAGCATAATAAAATTGGATTGCCTGTAAAATAATGCTAAGTTTGTCTTTAGTCAGACTTACCTATATCTGTCATTTTGGTTGTGTCACATAGCTACTATTCATCAATGGATCCATACTTTATTCTTTCCCTTTTTCCATAGGATTAACTTCAATTGTACAAGGTAATGTGTCAAGGGGTCCACTATTAAATGAAATTGCTAACTGCCCTAATTATATCAAAATTTCTAATAGCAGTAGCTTGACTCTATAATTAATTCCCCATATGATGTACTAAACCCTCCAAAGTTGTCTTCCTATTTGCATAGTAATTAATCTGATTAAAACTTGGGGGATAAAAAGGTCTAGGGTTCACTATAGGCTGGCT
Organism: Dendrobium chrysotoxum; assembly: GCA_019925795.1. Classification (NCBI taxonomy): domain Eukaryota; kingdom Viridiplantae; phylum Streptophyta; class Magnoliopsida; order Asparagales; family Orchidaceae; genus Dendrobium; species Dendrobium chrysotoxum. The sequence continues at coordinate 24,482,384 of CM034298.1, read as the reverse complement.
GCTAAGGATTTTTTTAAGGTCTTACAAAGTTAGACTGCTTTACATTCCACTAATTTTAAAAATTATTATTACTCCAACTGAAATTAGGGTGGTTCCTCCACCCTAGATTATATGTATTCAAATAGGATTTATTTTATCTTCCAATCACATTCACATTCTCTATCCCTTAAGCACTAGAATCACTAGCAGAATTCAAGTCATTCTCATCCAAATGCATAGGTGATCCTAAGGCTGTACTAACTCTAAGATTATCTATCTTTTTACATATGACTACTACCTGAATAGTCAAAATATATAAATCATCTGACTGATGCGGGATATGTGCAAACTTGTGCATGCAGGACAATAAGGCTTTAATATAGACTATATAATGAATGCAAATGCTTATTAATATTGAGTAATGCTTAAGTTTTTCTTAATATATTAACAATGAAACCCCAGTTAAATTTATGCAAGAATATGTGCCAAATCAAGTAATAAAATGATTAAGTAGAGTGTTAAACCCATGAGAAAGTGTTATGCTTACTTACAACTGAACTATTACTGTTTACTTTCAATTCATAATTAATCCTTCTAAATTAAAATTGATAGTTTTGGAATTTCTATCACTAGATAAAAAAGTAAAATTGTTAATATAATATTTAATAAAATATTTTAGATTGATGAATGCAAATACTATATCTTTTCTAATGAGACTCTTAATTATAGATGTGATTTAGAGCATGTACATCCCTAGATCTCTATCAAGCTTGTAAGTGAGAAAAGGATATCTACTAACCTCCTATAGTTATAATATCTCCTTAAGAACCTAGAATATTTAAACATCCTATATTTAGGTATACCAACATTCTATATCAACTTTCTTTATTGTTTTTGTATTCCTCCATTGAGGCTATACATCACATTAGATTTTAATTACATATATGGTCACTATATGTATTAAATGAAGACCAAGATATAATTAAAAAACATCATTAAATCTTTAAAGAATAAGAGTCTTCATTAGTTTTTCAATATGCTCTTCACATCATCAATCCAAAATAAGAGATTTAGCCAAAAATAGAATAAATAATAAGCAAACTCATTTTCATTATATTCATAAAAGAATCAAAGTATAAGGGAAATAGTGGAATGTTATCACCAAGTAAGATCTAAGTTTCTCCTATATATTTCTTCTTCCTTCACTTACTAAGTTTCTACAATGAAATATAGACTAAACACTCCAAAAGATTATATCTTGTCATTCCCTAACCTTCCTTAGATTTTAGTCTAAGAGGGTGCTAGAGAAGCACATTAAAAAATACTAAATTTTACACAAGTGACTTAACTCTCCTATAAATAGAATAGAACATCTATTTATAGAAAAACACAAAAAGTGCATCTTGCATTACGATGCTTGAAAGTGTGGCACTGCAATGCCTAAAAGTGAATTAGCACCTCGACACTAAACTATTTGTTCCATCGTGGTGCTTGATGATGTAGAATGATTTTTTGTGAATAGTCATGACCTTTCATTGAAACAATGTGGCCCTCAGAAGCTACAACTACTACGCCATAGTACTATTGAAATTGGAGCACTACAACACCTGAGTTGACAAAACTATATCGAGGCATTTAAATATGTGGTGCCATAGCATTCAATTTCTTGAGAACCTGGCATTGCCAAGATGGCTTTTTGAAGTAGCAGTGATTCGAATGCTACAACACTAGATGTGTTGTCACTATAGTGCTCGTAAATAGAGAGCATGGTGCTGCAATTTCCAAAATTGACTCCTCGACGGTGTTGAATATAGTACAACATCTATGTTTCCCCCAGTGTCGTCGTGCTGAATGTTTCTTTGTATTTTTCATAATTTTTGAGTTTTCCTTTACAAAAATAACTAAAATAACAAAATTTCACTAAAAATTTAAGCATAATAAACATTACATAATTTACACTTATGAAATTCTTCCCAGCTTAAACTCTTACTTGTCCTCAAGAAAATAAGAAATTTACACTTCTAATTAATTTAATAACCAAAAATTTGATAATTTAAAATTATTAAATCATAGGATAATATATATTGGTCTAGAAGTAATTGAAATGAAGAAGATTATAATTCTAGTTTAGAAAAAATCCTAATAATTATCCTAACACGTCACCCTTACCATTGCTTATTTTGAATTTATATGTTATGAATATAATCATTGACTATTAAATTTTGAAATGAATAATGCAGCTTTGAAGATAAGATGTGTTTGTAATTAATATTAAAATTCATTAGTTTACCATCATTTGTACTAGTTTTCCTATCTTATCCTTTGTGTATTTAAGTTAAAATTCTAGTTTGACTTTAAGCTTTAACTGATACTAATTTTTGACTGTACACTTCTTTTCTTTCTTTTTAAAACTCTTATCATAATTATTTTCTTTTCATTCATATAAAGTACATAGTTAATGATCTTGAATATAAATTTTGCTTATAATCACTTACAATCCTAATGATTTTAATGTAAGGATTTAATAAAAACACTAGTTCCAATTTTAAGTTACTATGATTTATAATTTTAAGCTACTTTTATCTATTCTTTAACCTTAATTATTCATTTTTCGATTCAAAGGTTAATGTTTAAATATATAACTTATAAATTCAAGTTAAGTCAATATCTTAAATGATCTAAGTTGGTTAATTATTAGTTTTTTAATTTATGAATTATAATACCAATTTCTTTTAAATTATAATCTAAGGTTTTATGATTATCCTAATTTTATATAATTTTTAATTATCATTTTTATTCTAGTTAAATAAATAATAAAAAAGTGTAGATGTTAATGGAAGACAATATAACAGTGTAAGCTTAAGAGGAATTAAACCAAAATTTGCTTAATCTTTCTGTTACTAATCTCAGCCTGGCCACTCATTTTAGCATGATAAGTAGTTTCTAAACTATGATAACTTCCATATTTTCTTAAAATTGCTTCAATTCTTTTATTGCAGAAATGACTTCTCCCATCAGTAATTAAAATTCTTGGCATTCCAAATCTAGAAAAATATTTTTCTTTAAAAATTTAATTACTACTTGAGCATCAATTTTAGTGGTTTCTATCCCTTCATTCCATTTTAAAACATAATCCATAATAATACGAATATATTGACTTTCATGGGATTGCACAAAAGGTCCCATAAAATCCAATCCCCAAACATCAAATATCTCAATTTCTAAAATATAATTCAAAGGCATTTCATTTCTTTTTAAAATATTTCTTAGTCTTTGACATTGATCACATTTCATAATATATTTATTTACATCTTTAAAAAGAGTAAGCCAAAAAATTCTGATTGAAGGATTTTAGAAGCAGTTTTAAATTCTCTAAAATGCCCTCCAAAATCATGACATCCCCTAACAAATGGTATTATTTCTTCATCAGGGATACATCTTCTAATGATTTGATCATTACATTCTTCCCATTCCTACCATGATAGAGCTATTCAAAATTTAAAGGGTAACACTATGTCACTACATGATATAGCGCTGTCGCCTTTAAATTTCTAGGTTCTCTAATAATATTATCATACCTTTTTGTCCTGTCCCTAACTTTCAAGTTATCTAATTTCTTGAAAATTGCTGTAACTTGTGTAATTAAAATTGACTAAGCATTTGATACATAAATTATAACTATTCTCTTAGGATTTACCCCATCAGCAAGTTACTAAAAACTATTAGTAGCCATTTTCTTTATTTATTCATATACTTCCTCAAATGGCTTGGACATTAAAGATCCTCCAGCTATAGCATCTATGATTACTTTAAGATATCCTACTAATCCATTATAAAAGGTTTGAATAACCAACCAACAAGGTAAGGCGAAATAATGGCATTTCCTAAGCATTTTCTTAAATCTCTCCAAACTTTCATTAATTGATTCTCCTTCAAACTTGGCAAAAGATGTGATATCGTTTTTAAGTTTGCTAGTCTTTGGAAGGGGCAAATACTTAGCAAGAAATTTGTGAGCCAACTCATTCTAACTGGTTATAGAGCTTTGGGGTAAAGAATTCAACCACATCTTTATCTTATCACTTAGAGAAAAGGGAAACAATCAAAGCCTTATAGCATCATCACTAACACCATTATACTTAAATATTATACATAATTCTAAAAATTTAGCTAAGTGTAAATTAGGATCTTCAACAGGAGTTCTCCCAAACTGAGAATTTTTGAATCATCTGATTTATAGCAAATTTTAATTTAAAATTATTAGCCTAGATAGTAGATCTATTAATACACTAATGAATTCCATCTATGATAGGATTAGTATAATCCCTAAAAGGTTTAGAATAATCTTGATCTGGTGCTAGTTAAGACATTTTCAATATCTTTTTAATTTTTCTAATTTTTAAAAGGGTCCTTTCTATCTCAGAATCAAATAACAAAAGTTCCTTTCTAGATCTACAAAACATGCAACAATGAATGCACAATCAACAAATAAATAGGATAGAAAGATTAAAGTAGGTATAAATATGATTACTTACTCGGTAATGATGCCAAAAACTTTATGTGGGATATGTGGGAATTTTTGCATGTAGGCAAGCAAGGCTTTGTTATAGACTGTATAATGATTGATTGTACTTATAATGTTGAGTAATGCTTATGTTTTTCTTAATATATTAAAAAGGAAATCCCACTTAAATCTACATAAGTATACATGTAGAATCAAGTAATAAAGTGATTAAGTAGAGTGTCAAACCTCTGAGGAAGTGTTATACTTACTGGTAACAAAATTATTACTGATTACTTTCAATGCACAATTTATCCGACTAAAATAAAATTGATGTTTTTGGAATTTCTGTCACTTGATAAAATAGTAAAATAGTTAATACATTGTTTAATGAAATATTTTGGATTGATGAATGCAAATATCAAAATTTTCTTGATGAGGCTCTTAATTGTAGATATGATTCAGAGTATGTATATCCCTAAATCTCTATCGAGCTTGTAGAGATGAAAAGGATATCTATTGACCTCCTTAAGAATTTTGAATATTGAAAATTCTTATATCAAGGTATGCCAAGTTTTTTATCTCAATATTCCTTATTATTCTTGCATTCCTCTATCGAGGCTATATATTATATTAGGTTTTAACTATACATATTACCATTATATGTATTAAATGAAGGATGGGATATAATTCAAAAAATCATTAAATCTTTAAAGAATAAGAGTCTTCATTAGTACTTTAATTTGCTCCTCACATCATTAATCCAAAATCAGAGATTTAGCCAAACATAGAATAAATGATATGTAAACTCAATTTTATTATATTCATAGAAGAATTAAAGTATAAGGAAATAGTGAAATATTATCACTAAGTAGGATCAAACTTATACTTCTTCCTTCTCTTATAGAGTTGCCTCAATAAAACACAGACTAAATACTACAAAAGATTATATATTATACATTCTTAGCCTCCCTTAGATTTTACTCTAAGACTATACTAGAGAAGCACACTAAAAAATAATAAATTTATACAACCGAATAAAATCTCGTACAAATCGAATAGAACTTCTACTTATAGAAAAACATAAAAAGGGCATCTGGCATTGTGACACCTGAAAGTGAAAGAGCTCCTCAACGCTGAAATTTTTGCTCCACTACAACACTTGATGATGTGGAATAGTTTTTTTAGTGAATAGTCATGATCTTTCACTGAAACAATGTGGCCTTTAGATGTTACCATGGCTATGTCATGGTGCTATTAAAGTTAGAGTGCTGCAGCACCCAAGTGGACAAAATTACACCGAGGCATTGAAATGTGTGATGCCATGACATTCGATTTTCCTAGAACTTGGCATTGCCAAGCTATCTTTCGACACGGTGATGCTTTGAATGTTGTGGCGCTAGATGTGTTGCCACTATAACACTCATAAATAGAGGGCATAGAGTTGCACGGTCCAAAAGTGATGCCTCAGTGGTGTTGAATGTAGTGCAACAGTGGTGTTTCCATTGCACCACGATGCTTAATGTTCCTTCATATTTTTTATTATTTTTAAGTTTTGCTTATACAAAAATAACAAAAATAACATATTTTTATTGAAATTCAATTATAATAAATATTACATAATTTACATTGATCACCAACTCATAGATACTTGTTGCTCTCTTAGGATTCACCCTATCAGAATGCCACTTAAAGTTATTTATTACCATTTTCTCTATCAAAGCATAAGCCTCATTAAAAGATTTTAATATCAAAGAACCTCTGGTTGCTACACCAATTATAGACCTAAGGGATCCTACAAGTCCATTATAAAATTTCTAAATCACCAACCAATCACGTAATGCATAATGAGGTCACTTTATATGCATCTTTATTGGGAGCTATGAAATGAACCTTTTTAATTATATAAAATTTTAGGGCTCCATCACTCCTAAATAATGCTTAGATTTTATTTGATAAGAAAATAATAAAATTTCACATAATATATGCAAGTATATTTGGCAAATTAAGTAATAAAGTGATAGAGTAGAGTGTCAAACCCATAAGAAACTATGCTTACTTGCAACAAACTACTATCGTTTACTCTAATTGTAATAATTATCCTACTTAAATAAAAATTATAATTGTGGACATTTTATCACTAAATAAAATACAAAAAATATTGGATATAACATTTAATAAAAGTATTTTGTATTGATGAGTGTAAATTTCATATCTTTCCTAATGAGACCTTTAATTATAGATGTGATTTAGAGCATATGCATCCCTAAATATCTGTCTATCTTATAGTGATAAAAAAGATACCCGCTAACCTCCTATAGTATAGTATCTCCTTAAGAGCCTAAAATATTTTATATCCAATGTCTAGGCATGCATATCCTATCTAAATATTCCTAATTATTTTTTTCCTCTATCGAGGCTATACATCACACTATATTTTAACTACACATATGACCACTATACACATTAAATTAAGATTAGTATAATATTAAAAATATCATTTAACATTTAAAGAACAAGAATCTTCATTAGTACATAATATGCACTTTACATCAATAATTCAAAATAAGAGAATTATCCAAACATATAATAAATAGCAAGCAAACTCATTTTTGTTAAACTTATGGTAAAATGAAAAAAAATAAGAGAATGATATCACCAGAATGGATTAAAGTATCTTCTCTACACTCCTTTCTCCCTTAACTTCTTGAGTTACTTCAAGAAATACATGCTAAACACTCCAAATGATTGTATCTTATACTTTCCTAGCCTCCCTTAGATTTTACTTTGAGAGGTAACTAGATAAGTACACTAAAAAGAAGTGCTAAATCTTACACAAGTGATTGAACTCCCTTATAAATATAGCATTACAACTTTTTATAGGACAACATAAAAATACATCTGGCACTACGATGCTTGAAAGAGTGGCTCTGTGATGCCATTGAAGTGAATTAATGCCTTGGTGCTGAAACCTTTGCATTACCACGGTGCTTGTTGACATGGATCAGTTACTTAGTGAACATTCACATCTCTTTATTGAGCTAATGTGGCCCTTAAAGTTAGAACTGCAACACTACGGTGCTGTTGACTTTCAAATGCAGTGGTGCCTAAGTGGAAAAATAGTGTCAAGATGTGAGAAATTATGGCACTATAGCATTTGAAAATAGAGAATCCAGTGCTGCCAAGCTAAATTTTTTACGCCACGATGATGGTAATGCTGTGGTGCTGGCCGTATTACTGCCATAAGGTTTGTAAATAGAGAACTCATCATCATAATACCAATTTGTGGTGCCTCAATGAGATTGAAGGTGGTGCTGTGGGGTTATTTTGGTCTGACCCTGCGACGTTGTAGTCTCCTTGAAATTTCTATCATTTTTAGATTTTTTCTGCATAAAAATAATTAAAATAACAAATTTTTATTGAAATAAAATATTATAAAATAGTACATAATTTACACTTATCCAATTCTCCTCAGCTTAAACTCTTGCTTATCCTTAAGCAAATAATGAAGTCTCCAATTCTGATTAATCAAATAATAAAAGTAAAAAATATATTATTTAAAACTACTAAAATATAGGATAATATATCACAATCTAGAAGTAGTGGAAATAAATAAGGTAATACTTTTAGTTTGGAAAAATACTAACAATTATCCTAACCAATCACCCTTATTATCGTTTAATTTAAATTTATATGTTATAAATATAATCATTGACTTTTAAATTCTGAATTGAAAATGTAACTTAAAGATTAGATGTATTTGTAGTTAACATTAAAATTTTATTAGTTCATCATCATTTGTATTAGTTCTCATATCTTATCCTTTGTGAATTTAAGTAAAAGATTGTAGTTAGACTCTAGGCTTTTAGGTTATACCAATATTTGAATGTACTCCCTTTCTTTTTCTTCTTTTTTTCTTTTTAGAACTCTTATCACTTTTTTTTCTTTTTACTTTTGCGGAGTACATAGTTAATAATTTTGAATATCAGTTTTGCTTAAAATCTTCTTACAATCTTAATGAGTTTAATGTAATAATTTAATAAGATTGCTAATTCTAAATTTAGGTTGCTATGATTTTTAATTTTATTCTACCAAAATTTATTATTTAACCGTAATTATTCAGCTTCAATTCAAAGGTTAATGTATAAATGTATAACTTATAAATTAAAGTTAAGTTAATATTTTAAATGATCTAAGTTAGTTAATTATTAGATTTTTTAATCTATGAATTATAAAGCAATGTTTATTTGAACTATGATCTAGGATTTTATTATTATCCTAATTTTATTTAATTTTTAATTTTCATTTTTATTAAGGTTAGTTAAATAATCATAATGCAAAGATATTAATAAAAGATAATGTAATAATATAAATATAAGAAAATTTTAATCAAATATAAATAAAAATATAAATGAACATTAATAAATAACATATGCTTTTATATGAATGATAAAAAAGTGTATAATATGTGATATATATAAAACTAAAATATTGGGTATAAGATAACTAAAGCTTAAAACACCACTCTCACCATTACAATGTAGTAGGTCTCATAGCCATAACTCCAATCATTACATCACTATAAACATAATAATCCTTCACATTACTAAAATCTCCCCCAAAGCTAAGACATATAATAAAATAAGAGCAGCAATCACACACACACACTCTCTCTTAAACTAAATACACAGAAAATGAAAACTTCTTAAATGTATATTTAGAATATTTATGATTCCTTATACTTCGCATCCAGAAGGTTTCATTCTATGACCATTAGCCATTAAGATGCAAAAAGTCATTTATCTTGAATTCTTATGGCACCGTTAGGATATACTCTGATAACAGTAAAAGGCTAGTCCATCTAGATTTATATTTTGTATGGTAAGATTTTTTTTAGAATAAAAAGTAAGACATCTTGACTAGGAAAATTTTGTGATCTAGAACTTCATACCCATGTATCTTCTTCATCTCTGCAATATAGATTTTTATGTCTTTATAAATTTTATTTCTTAATTCATGAAGTTTATCAACTATTATAGAACTCTAGATGTTTAGAATAGAGAAGGAATCTTCATTCTTTAAGAGCACTTCACTTATTTTTAAGGATGAATGCTTTCGTTTCATTCGACCCATTTCCCTAAGATTCAAGAATGAAAAGGAGGATAGTCAACAACACTTCACTTAAGAAGAGCTATCATGGGTTGAAAATCAAACTTTTAACTCATCCTTTTTATAATTTTCACAGGTACGGTGGTACTAAAATTTGAATTTTAAACCATTGTGGCACAGCCAAGTATAGTGGTGCTATAAGCAGTACTGTGGCACCCCTTTCACTCTTTCAAGTTTTTTTCTTTTTGACAAGTAAACTCACTAATGATCACTATTGCTAAATTTATTCTATCTAAAAATCATAAACTAGGTTTCCTCCTATACAACGTTAAGTTTATATTCTTCAACCAGACTTACCTAGATTTATCAATTTGACTGGGGTACATTGCTATAATTTTTTAAATGATTTTCACTAGGATCCTTTTCTTTTTCCTTTGGGTAACTTCAGTAGTTCTAGGAAATGATCCAAGAGCTCTACTATTGACTAAAATTGCAAGCTACTTAATTGGGTTTCCAAAATTTTAATTAAAGTAGTTTGATATTGCAATTAAGCCCCTAACTTCAACACTATATTTTTTAATGGTGATTTTCTACTTCAAAACTATTTGCTTTGATTAAATACTAGAGTATATGCAATTCTAGGATTAATAGTAGGTTATTGAGAATTATTCTAATTTACTTCTTGATTATTTTGACTAAAATTCTATTGATTATTACTAATAATATTATTTATCTAATTAAATTAGGATTGTTCCTCTCACCTAGATTATATGTATTGGAGTAGGGGTTATTTTGTCTTCCAATCAAGTTAATATTTTTAATCCCTTGTAAATTACTATTTTTAATTATGTTTTGATCCTTTAATTGTATAGATGATTCAGTTCTTAATTTAGAATTCACTCTTATTGCGCTTAACTTCTTAAAAATTACTACAACTTATGCACTCAACATTGATAGAGCATCAGATTCATAAATTCTTGGAACTCTCTTAGGATTTACCCTATTGGTTGGCCACTAAGAATTATTAGTAGCTATTTTCTCTATTAATTCATATGCTTCCTCAAATGGCTTAACATCTATGATTGCTCTAAGAGATCCTACTAATTCATTATAAAATATTTGAATAACCAACTAATCAGGTAAAGCTTGGTGAGGCCATTTCCTTAAATCTTTCCCAACTATCATAAATTAATTCTCCTTCAAACTAGGTAAAAGAAATGATACAATTTCTAAGTTGGAAGTCTTTGAAGGTGAAAAATATTTAGTAAAAAACTTATGAGCCAACTCATTCAAAGTGGTTAGAGAGCCTAATCGTAAAGAATTCATCCAAATCTTAGCTTTATCTCTTAAAGAAAGTAGGAATAATCTAATTCTAATAGCATCATCACTAGCACCATTAAACCTAATATTGCACAAATTTCTAAGAAACTGGTTAAGTATAAATTAGGATCTTCAATAGGAGTTTCCTCAAACTAAGAATTTTAAATCATTTGAATTATGGAGGTTTTATTTAAAAATTATCAGCTTGGATCATAGGTTTATTAATGCTCGGATGAATTTCATCTACTAAAGGGTTAGCATAATACATAAGAGATTTAGAACGATCTTGATCTAGTAAAAGTTTAGCAATTTTCATAATCTTTTTGGTTTTTTCAAACATTTCAAAGAGTTCTTTCTTTCTATTTCAGATTCAAAAAAACAAATATTCTTTTTAATGTCTATAAATCAAGCAACTATGAATATGCAATCAATAAATAAAATAAAAGATATGATGGGTCTAACTATATAGTTAATTCAATAATATAGTTAAAATTGCAAAAAAATAAAACACTTCCCTAGCAACGGTGCCAAAATCTTGATGAGGGCTATGGAGTAAACTTTTAAATTATATACAAATTTAGGGCTCTATTAATGCTTAGGTTTTCTTTAATATAAATGTTGTAAACCTGATTTCAAGGACTATGATTTTGATGATAGCAAACCTTTTCATTTCTGTTTTAGTTCTAATCTTTTAGGTTGACAGGTTTAATTGTAACTCAAGCCAGCTCAAGGTCGAGTTAGTCAAATTGTGTGTCAGATTCAATGTATTTTTTCACTTTTCTTGAGTCAAAAGTAATGTAACAGATCCCCAAGCTAAGTAACCTTGCACATACACACTCAGGAGGAGAGTTTTAGTGAGTTAGAGTTTATGTTCAATTTTTATTCACATCGTCCTAGATGATATTCATATCATCTTAGATGATCCAGTTAAAATAGTAATCCTAATTAGAGCGACGATCTTAAGTCAGTTTGATTAAGTAGATCATCCTGGATGATAGACCCATTGTACAGGATGATATGCTTAAATTAGAAAATCTCAGCCGCCAGAGTGAGTTAGGCAAGTTTATATTTTTAGAATTTTGATCTGATCATCCCGGACGATATATGTATCCTCCTAGATGATCCTTTATAATCATGCCTAAATTAGTGTGGTGATTAAGAAAAGTAATTAATATTTGATTGATATGATCATATCATCCTGGATGATCGTAATATCATCATAGACGATACATGTAAAATCCTCATCATCCAAATGACTTCACCTGGACGATCCGAATAATGTGCTAGATGATACAAGCTTATTTGTACTAATCATCCTGGATGATAGAAATATTATCCTGAATGATCAAGTCATTTTTCAATCATATAGTATATTTATACAGGATGACCCGCATAATGTGTAGAATGATTTTGGCGAGTTTTGAAATAATCATATGGGATAATATGCATATCGTCCGAGATGATCAAGTTTTTTTCTTCAGATCGTCCAACCATTTCTCCTAGACGACTCGAACAGTACTCGGGATAATTCTCCCAAATTTAACTAATCGTCCTGGATGATCGCAGGATAGTCCCGGATGATCTAAACAAAATATGTCTTCTAATCATCCAGAGAGCCAGATCATCCAGACCAATTGGTGAAGTTTTACACTGATCATACAGGATGATCCTTTGATCGTCCTAAATGATGTTTGACGGCAAGTTGAATTTTAGGGTAATTTTTGAGCCCTCCTATTTAAGATCTTTTTCATTCAATCGTTGAGATCTTTTGCTACTGTCCTTTCCTGTGAGAAACTTGAGGAGAGAGAGAGAAAGAGAGAGCTTGGGAGAGAGGGAAAAGATCTTGTGAGGGGGAGTTTGTGAGGTATTCACAAAGGTTGCTCTAAGCAAGGATCAGAGTCGTCTTCTCTGATCGTCATCTCTTATCCTTGGTGTCTCTGTGGAAGGATCATCTACAAGAAGATCAAGGTTCTCTGCCTGCTTCAGGAGGAAGCGAAAGGAGTCCAGGTTCTTTGCCTATTTCAGGAAGAAGCGAAAGGAGTCCAAGTTCTCTGCCTACTTCAAGAGGAAGCGAAAGGAGTCCAGGTTCTCTGCCTCATCGGGTTGGTGGAAAGGAGGTTTTTTACAGTCTTCTTCGCCTTACTGTGGGAGTAGAAGGAGAGTCACTTAGTGTTACTGCAATTCCCGGAGGGGAGGTTCTGGGGAGTGGACGTAGGTCAAGTTGACCGAACCACTATAAAATTTGGTGTATTCTTTCTGATTATTTTCCGCATTTATTTTTCTATTGATGATTGTGTGATTGTGATTATTATTCAGTTATTGTTGAACATCTGTACATCACCACGAGATAGTAATCATTTTAATACATTCGAAAAGAATTTTTAAAATCAGTTTGTGCTTAAGAATTTTTAAAATAACCAATTCACCACCCTCTTGGTTAGCCTCGAGACTAGTTCACGAGGGCTTAACATCCCTATCAAACTTTTAATAAAAATAACAAAACCCCAAATTATATATGCAAGTATACGTATTGAATCAAGTAATAAAGTGATAGACTAGAGTTTTAAACCCATGAGAAAGTATGCTTACTTGTAACAAACTACTATATTTTACTTTATTTATAATAATTATCCTATTGAAATAAAAATGATATTTATAGAGATTCTATTACTGAATAAAATAGTAAAAATATTGGATGTAAGAGTAAATTGTAATAATTATCATATTGAAATAAAAAAGTGATTTTGATTGATGAGTATAAATTTTAAATCTTTCCTAATGAGACCTTTAATTATAGATGTGATTAAGAGTATATGCATCCTTAGATCTCTGTTGAGCTTATAGTGGTGAAGAGAATATCTTCTGACCTCCTATAATTATAGTATCTTATTTAGAACCTAGAATATTTTATATCCTATATCTAGGCATGCAAAAATTCTATCTAAATATTCCTGGTGGTTCTTACATTTCTTTATCAAGGTTATACATTACACTATATTTTAACTACACATATGGCCACTATATACATTAAATTAAGACTGAGATAATATTAAAAAAATTATTTAACTTTTAAAGAATAAGAATATTTATTAATACTTAACATGCACTTTGCTTCATTAATTCAAAATAAGAGAATTAGCTAGACATAAAATAAATGACAAGCAAACTCATTTTCATTAAACTCATGGAAGAATAAAAATACAAGAGAGTGATATCACCAGAATAGATCAAAGTATCTCCTCTACACTCCTTCTCCCTTAACTTATAGAGTTGCTTCAAGAAATATAGGCCAAACACTCTAAATGATTGCATCATGTACTTATATAGCCTCCCTTAAATTTTACTCTAATGGGGAACTAGAGAAGTACTCTAAAAAGTAGTACTGAATTTTATGCAAGTAACTTAACTCCCTTACAAATATAATATCATAACTATTTATAGGATAACATAAAAAGGCATCTAGCATTACAGCACTTGAATGAGTGGCACCATGGCGCCATTGATGCCACCTCAGAACTGGAACTTTTGCACCGCTTTGGTGGTTATTGATATTGATCGGTTACTTAGTAAACAGTTTCGCCTCTTCACTGAGAGAACATAGTCCTTAGAAGTTACATCTGTAACACTGCGACACTATTAACATTTAAGTATTGTGACACTTGAGTTGTAAAAAATGGCTCTAAGACGATAGAAATTATGGCTCCACAACATTTGAAAAAAGAGAATCTGATGCTGCCAAGCTGACATTTTGATAACGCATTGCAGGTAATGCTACGACGTTAGTTATGTTGCTATGGCAGCACTTACAAATAGAGAACTTGGCACCGTAATGTCCAATTTATGGTGCCTCGAAGGTATTAAAGGTGGCACTGTGGTGTTATTTTGTCGGACACTGCAACGCTGTAGTCTTCATGGAATTTCTACTTTTTTAGATTTTTTGTGCACAAAAATAATATGTTTTCATTGAAAATAAAATATATAAAACAATACATAATTTACACTTATCAATCTCCTTAAATCTTTCTCAACTCTGAGAAATTGACTCTCCATCATATATGGAAAAAAATGATATCATTCCTAAACTTAGTAGTTTTTGAAGGTGGAATGTACTTTGTTAGGAACTTATGTGCCAACTTGTTTCAAGTGGTTATGGAGCCAAGGACAAGGAATTAAACTACATTTTAGTATTATCCCTTAAAGAAAATTAAAAAAAAAATTCAAAGTTTAATAGCATAATTATTGAATCCATTGTAATTGAATGTTCCATAAATTTCTAAGAAAGTAGCTAAATATAGATTTCAATCCTCAATAGGTGTTCCCCCAAATTAAGAATTTTGAACTATTTGGATGATGGAGGGTTTAACTCAAAAGTATTGGGTTGGATAGTAGGTCAGTAGATGCTTTGATAGATTCTATCTACTAATGGATTGGCGCACTCCTTAAGAGGTCTAAGTTGGTCTTGATATGGATTTGGTTCGACCACCCTTACTTATGCAGTCTTTTTTTTTTCAAAATTTTTTAAGGGTCCTTTATATTTTTAGGTGAAATAATAGAGGGCCCTTACTAGATCTATAATTCATACATAATAAATAAATAATAGATGAAATGTAATTAAAAAATAAATGAAATAATAATTACAAAAATAATCTCAAGTTCAAAATCTCACAAGTGGAAAATATAAATACAACTCACTAATTCAAAACTAAATCATAAAGCAAGACTAAGCATGTAGCTTTTTTGGACAATATAAGGAAAATTGCAAAAAAATATACTTTTGCGTCCTTGGCAATGATGTTAAAAATTTGATTGGTTTGCAGCTTTAGCTGCTACTAAATATGTATGTGTAATATACCAAGCTATACATGTGAATATGTTGATCAAGTAATGAAGTAGTTGAGAAGAGCATCGATCCCATAAGGACACAAGTGTGCTAGTGTTAGCCTCACATTTAGTTGAGGTCACTTAATCCACATCTACTTGGTCACCTTAATCTATAATCAATCATAATATATAGCCACTTGATTTGTAGCTCTTTGATTAAGAATCAATTAGCTTACAATCAATCAACCTCCATCTCATCAATCATGCGAGCTACACTCAAATAAACTTCAATCAATTATAATTATCAATCAAATTGACTTAAGCCCATGCAAATGGCTTGTAGAAGCTCCCAACAGCCCATCCTTTGTGGCTTGACCACATTGACGTGTCAACATGGAAAAAATTTCCAAAATCCCCTTTCATGGTCAAAATGGTCAACATCATAAAAAACTCTTAAACCTCTCCACATCGGCCATAAAGACCTGCCTAAACTCATTTTAGAAGCTTCACAAGCCTCCTTAAACCTGACTCAAAGCTTTGGTTCAACCAAATGGAGCACCCAAATAGTCCCCCATGAAAAGTGACCAATTGCTCCCCTTGCTTTCTAACAACTCCCCCTGCCCAAAGCTGAGCTCCTTTCACTTGGCAACCATCCACAATGTGAGCCAATGAATCCCAGACCTTGCTTGGGATGGAGGGACTTAGAATAGGGAAAACTTGTGAAAATCCCCACATTCATTCCAACCTAAGTTTGAGTTCGCTTCTAGTTTTCCTTCCTAAAGAGAAGTTTCTCCTAGAGCTCTAAGGAGGAGAAATAGCCATCCCACACCTTCTAGCATCCATTCTACTGATATAAAACATGAACCCTGGCTTTTAGATCTTGGATTGTATGTGCTTTTTGTGTGATGTGTTTTAAAACCTTAAAATAGGCTCTCGTATCTTCTTTAATCGAGTTTTAAAGTTTTATAAAGTTTCATGCCATTTAATCTACCTTACATTAAGTTTAAAAAACTTTTTTAGTTTAGGTGTTCGGTCATTCTTAGGTAGAAGATAAAATCATAGCCATCTATTTTTTTTGTTTTCATCAAACAGCTATAATTTCATTCCAGATCACATATAAGCATTCTTACAAAAAATATATATACAATCTGATTAAGATTGTATTGTATGATCTTGACATGATTGGGGTGTCATACAATATGATCTTTAACTTTAAGAAAAAGGCTCAAAATTTAAAAAATCACTAAAAAATTATTTCTTGTCGAAATTTTATGTTCTTGGGCTCGTTGGAACCAACACGAACCCAAGTTCACCTTAAAATTAATTTTATTAGGTTTGGACAATAACATATAACAATTTTTTGGCCCCTGATGATGGCTAGATTTTGGTAGATGGAATTTCCAAAGTTCTACTTCAAATTTTGACCCAAAATTTTAAAAATTTATTTCTTTTAAAATACATTAAATTAGGTTATGAATTTTTTGTGGCTTGTGTCTTTTGCTGTAAGGGTTAGACACATTGATTTTCAAACCATTTTAAACTTTAATGACATCTAGAGAAAATAACTAAAGTTTATGTCTGGTGAATTTAGGAAAATTTTAAAAATTCATACACACACCCAATAAAGATGAAAGTTTAAACTAGGGAACTTAAGACACATTTTACGCCCTAGAAATTAAATCCACCTTCATTTGACATTAATTGACCATAAAACAATAATAATCAAAATCAACCTTTATTTAAGGGCTAATTTTTCCAAAAATATAATAAATCAAAGAAAATTCTTTCCCTACTCTAATAAACTAAAGCTGGTTTTATTTTAATATTGGGTTCTAGAGTTTCTATTAAGGAAAGCCCCTAGTTAATTATATCTCCAAAGAGGATTCTCTTACTTCAAGTGAAGACTAGACTTTCAAAATTTTAAAGAATTGATTATGGATTTGAGTTCAAGGTTGGAGTTGTTGAAGTCATAATGATGTATTTAGATTTAGAGATCTAGATAACTCTCCTGAGTTATCTAGATTATGGATTTGAGTTCTTGTTTCAGGTTCTAAAAGAACATTTGTGAAGAATGATGTTAAATCCAATGATCTGCAGAAGGTTCGCCAATGTGTATCAGGAGAGTTGAATTGTGAAAAGCAATTGTGTAACCAGGTTTCAGTGCCTGAAACAGTGAATAATGTGGCAAACTCTCAACCCAATGCTTGGACTAGAAAAACCAATGTGAAAGTTGATAATTTGGACCTTGGATCCTTTCTGTTGGAGATGGAAAATCTGTTAAATTACATATGGGGAATGTGTTGGAAAACACTAAAAGACTGGAGAATGCTTTAGTCATTAAAGTCTATAGAGATAACATTCCTTTTTATGTTATCAATATGGAGTTGAGAAGGCAATGGAGTGGTTTTGGGTAATTCCAACTTACTATGTTGGTATAGATTGGGCTCTTTGTTCATGTGAAGAAGCCACGGTTATTGATTCTATTTTATCTGAGGGACCTTGGTTTGTTAAAGGTCATATAATAGGGATTGATAAGTGGGCACCTACTTTCTCTCCAGATTCTTTGAAGCGATTATCGGCTCTAGTGTGGATTCGACTTCCTAATCTACCATTGCATTGTTGGGACGATATCAACATATGCAGGATTGCTTCTCAAGTGGGTAAGCCTTTTTTGTTGGATGGAAACATGTTCCAATGGAATAGGAGGGAATTTGCTAGAGTATGTGTGCGAATTGCGCTGGATAAGCAACTTCCACTAGGTGTTTGGGTGGAGGGAGACTCTAGTAGATTCTTTCAAAAGATTGAGTATGAGAATGTCTTTAAGCTTTGCTTCAAATGTGGCAAAATTGGCCATCTTATTAACAATTGTCTGGGAAATAAAATGGTGTGGAATGAAGGAGTGAAGGAGCCTATTAAGCCTTCAGCAGAGAATGCTGCTGATTAGGGGAAGGTGGCTAATGATGTTTCGAGCCAAGAGGCTGAAAATGGATATGGACCTTGGGTTCATGTCAATTATGGGAAGAAAAAGATTATTGCTGGAAAAAGAAACCAGTTTGTACCAAAACTGGAAGGAAAGGCGCATCCTATTTCAAAGAAAGTTTGGAAAGTAGCTAATTCGATGCAAGACGGTAAAGTAGCTGAAACAAATGTTCAGAATTTGGTTTCAATTCTGATTGATGAGCCTATGGTAAGTGCTGGAGGTTCTGTTGCTGTATTAAAAAAAAGTCTCTACTGTAATCAAAGAAGTCCCGATGGAAGTTGTTCCTGGTATAGTTTTGGAAGAGGGAGAACTAATTGAGGATAGGCTGGAAATCGTTGCTGAAGCTCCTACTGGTGCTATTGACTCAACTACAAGTAAAACTGGTATTTCAAGCCCTTTTAATGGCATTTTGAAGAACAACATGTTTGATGCTCTTAATATGGTAGAAGAGGAGGTTGCAAATGGGGTCCAACAAGTAGACGGGAAGATGGAAGGAGATTGTAATGTTATTACAACAAATCATATTGATATGGCAAATGGGGAGGATATTAATAAAATTGTTATTACTTCTATCAAGAGAATGTTGGGTAAGGAGCTTAAAACACTTGGCCCAATTAAACTTATGACTAGGAGTAGAAAGTTAGATTTGGGAAATAGAAGCAAGGGTGTTGGAGTTAACTCCCCTACCAATCAATGAATTCCATAACATTTTGGAATTGTAGAGGAGCTAAGAAAATACATGCTTCTCTATACCTTAAGGAGTTTGTGAAGGAGAATGGTGTTATGTTTGCTGGTTTATTAGAAACTAAAGTGTCTTCTATGGAGAGAAAGGACATTAATTCACTCATTGGAGTAGATTGGAATTTTTTTTATTTTCCTTCAGATGGATTGTCAGGAGGAATTTTGATGCTTTGGAATACGAAGGTTACTTCCTTTACAACCTTGTATTCTTCTTATCAATGTGTGATTAGAGACTTAGAATTTCAGAATAAAACCATTTGGAGTATCTCTACTATCTATGGCAATAAAAACATTTATAAAAGAAGGGAGCTCTGGAATCATTTGGAGGATTTTACGACCAAAGATCTACCATCGGTGGTGGGTGGTGATTTTAACTATATATTGTCCAAAGATGATAAAAAGGGTGGAAGAAGATTTGTTTTTTCACAAGGCCCAAAGGAAATGAAATTGTTCTTAACTAATAATTATTATCATGAAGTGGAATTTATGGGACCAAAGTTTACTTGGTGCAATAATAAGTCAAGTGGAGCACGCATTTTAGGAAGATTGGATAGATGCTTTGTCAACTCGGCGGCTCTGAACTTCTCTCCATTATTGGTTGTTCGTCATCTTCCTAGAGTGGCATTGGACCATTGCCCCATTGTGATGAAGTTGGGGAACTATTTTCCAAAAGAAAAGTTCAATATCAAAATTGAAGATACTTGGGCCTCTCACTTTGCTTCAGCTGCTATTGTTCAAAAAGCCTAGAATTAGAGAATTGTTTGGGCTCATTCTGACATTCTTAATATCAAATTCAAGAGGTCCTTGAAGGCACTTTATTACTGGAGAAAATCAAATAAATAGAGGAAGCATCTGCTGGAGGGTTGTCCGAGGAGAAGATTCTAGTTCTAAGGGCTAAGATTAATGAGCTAAACAATACTCTAGCTCGGTTGAACACCTAGTGGAGGCTACGAGCTAAGATAAAATGGATCAAAGATGGTGATTTAAACTCTAAATTTTTTCATTCTTTTGCAAGTGCTAGAAGGAGTGCCAAACACATTTTCAAAATCAAGGATGAGCATGGAGTGGTTGTGGAGGATCAGAAGCAGATTGTAGATATTTTTTATAAATACTTTGAATCCAAATGGGAGGCTAGAGCTTGCTCTTTGGATAACTGGCCTTCTCTGAGATGTGTGCTGAATGATAATGATAGGGAGATCCTGAATATCGAGCTTTCCATGGAGGAACTTATCAAGGTTGTCAATGAACTTGGGAGGAGCTTCACCTGGGGTTGACAGTATTACCCATTGTTTTGTTAAAGCTTATTGGTCCATTATTAAAATGGATATTTGGAATGCCTTAAAGAGCTTCTTTGCCACGGGGACTATGGAGTCCAATTGGAAAGAGACTTTGGTGGTGCCCATTCCAAAGGTGGGAAATCCAATTACACCTTCAAACTTCAGACCAATAAGTTTATGCAAAACCACCTATAAACTTGTAGCTAAGATTCTTCTCAATAGATTTGTTTTGATTCTTCCTAAACTGATTTCAGAGAATCAATCTGCTTTCATTAAGGGCTGCACTCTTTCAGATCATGTCCTAATTGCTCAAGAGATTTTTCATAAATTCAGATATTCAAAAGCATCCAAAGGATTGGTCTCTTTCAAGATAGATATGGAACAAGCATATGATAGCATGTCTTGGAAAACTTTGGAACAGATTTTGAAATATTTTGGTTTCCCCTTACACTTCTCTAAGCTTATTATGGAGTGTGTGGAATATCCCAATTTTTCTATTATTATCAATGGCAATTCTTTGAATTGGATCTCTACTCATAGTGGATTTCCTCAAGGTTGCCCCTTATCTCCCTTCCTCTTTGTTCTTTGTTCTCAGCTTTTATCTAATGCCTTAATTCAAGAAGAGAGTGAGATAGGGATTAAAGTTCATCTGAATGCTCCTAGGATCTCTCATCTGCTTTATGTAGATGAGATCTTGATTTTCTCTGAAGCAAATGTAAGGTTGGCAAAGAATATTAGGAGTATTCTTTGGGATTATTGTAATTGGTCGGGGCAGAAGATTAACTTTTCTAAATCTTCTTTACTTTTTGGTAAAGCAGCGAAAAAGAAAAGAAGGAAGATTATTGCTCGGGTTATGGGATTCAAAACTATTAAAGAATTCAAATACTAGGGTGTGAAGATTGCCTTGAGGAGAATTATGGCTTCTGATTTCAATTTCATGTTGGAGAATGTTATGGGGAAGCTGAACACTTGGGGAAACAAATTTATTTCTTTGGCTGGAAGATTATTACTTACTAAATCAATTATTCTTTCGATCCCGGTATTTCACTGCACTAATTCTTTGGTTCCAGTTAGCATCTTGGCGAAAATCGATAGAGCTTGTCGTGATTTCATTTGGCACAAGAATGGAAGTGGTAGTGGAATTCATTATGTATGTTGGGAATCCTTGTGCAAGCCAAATCGTTTGGGGGGATGAGATCTACATTCTTCTGTTAAGAAGGTGGATGCTTTAAGGGCAAAGATTGCATGGAAGTTTATTAATGAAAATGAATCAATGTTGCATAAAGCTTTGGAACCGAAATATGGTATTTCTTACTGGAATCCAGAATTGAAGCAGAGCATGTCAAATGCTTGGAAGATCATCTTGAGTGGTGCTAAAGCTCTTAAATCAATTGTTAGATGGAAGATCTCCAATGGTGAAACTGTCAATGTGATGGAAGATGCCTGGATTTTGGATAAACCTTTAAACAAGTGGCCTACTTTTATCTCAACTTCTATTACTAATGGTCTTTATGTGGATCATTTTATTAATAATGGAGCTTGGGATGTTGCGAAGCTAAATCAGGCATTCGGAGAGGATTTTATCAGAATTATATGTAAAATATAGATTGATCAGAATTGTGGAAAGGATCAAACAGAGCCTATGTATAAGATTACAGGGAGATCACTGTCTACTATTGCTTTTGATAAAGTGGTGAGCAATTCAGTTATGCATTTATATTGGCCTTGAATTAAAAAGATCAAACTCAATCCTAGAGTTAAAGTTTTCTGGTGGAGATTACACCACAAGGCTATTCCTACATTCCAATTCTTGGAATATAGAAGATTAAAGGTAGGAAATTTATGTCCTAATGGATGTATGAGGATTGAAGATATTGAACATGTGGAGGTAACATGCTCTAAGCTGATTCAGATTGTGAGTATCTTGAATCGGTGGGGATTTGAAATTTTAGTATTTGAAAATTTTACTGAATGTTGTAGCTGGTTGGAATGAAATGCATTTACAAAGACTTTCCTTACTAATATATATTTTTCTTCGGTCTTCCTTTGTTGGAAATCCAGAAACAAGCTTATCCATGAAGGAAAGGGAGATAGCAATTTGAGCATTGCAGCGAATGCGCTTGGCCTAGCTTCCATTTCTATGGGTAATAGAAATAATTCAGGCCTTTGGGATGCTAATCAACCGGTTCGGTTGTTTAAAAATTTTTGGCATCCTCCTCCACCCGATTGGATAAAAGTTAATGTGGATGCTGCTTTATTATCATCTTATAATTCTGGAATTGGAGCTGTGTTCCGGGACCATAAAGGAAGGTTTCTTTTAGCCTTTGGTTTCAATGGTGTTCATTGGGACATCTCTCAGTTGGAAATGGAGGCTATCTTCTCGTTAAAAAGTGTGTTTAAAGAATGGATGATACATTACAAAGGTATCATAATTGAAGAAGATAAAGTAAATGTGATTAAGAGCATGCAAAACAATCTCAACAGGACGAATAGGCATATTTCAGAATTTGAATTAGAATTTTTTTCTTTTCTTAAAGTGTTTAATCATGTTATTTTTAATTGTGTGAATAGGGATTGTAATAAGTTAGCGGATGTTTGTGCTAACTATGCCCCTAGTGTTAATTTTATTTGGGATGACTTTAGTCTGGAGCACATTCCTCCTTCCTTTGTTCATTTGTTAAAGGGGGAATGTGATGCTATTAGTCTGTAGTTAGCATCTTTCTATTTAATGCAAATGCTTTATGCATCCTTTAAAAAAAAAAAGACAACTCTCCTGAGAAAGTGATTTGAAGAGGTGTATATACAACCTATACTTATGCCTACTTGGAGTGAGCTATTAGCTAATATTCTAAAAGCAATCAATTACATTATGAATGCAAGATAGGAAGGCTATATTACTAACGAATCAAAGATGTAGTTAAGATTTAATTAATGTTTCTTTAATATGCAAACACACTTATCTAGTGTTATGCATAATGTATGATTTATTTAGAAATATAAATAAAATTTTTATTCATTGATTTAAAATAGAGTACAACATGGGGTCTACTGAAAAGTAAGGTGGCTAGGCTCCACCACAACAAACCTAATTTTCTATTCCTATATAATGTAGATTTAAATATGATTGTTTATTTTAGTCTTCAAATTTTCTAACTAGTGGATCTTTTATAGAATTCCAAAAGATAATGATCTTCAAAGGAAGAATAATCATTTTCTTTTGGAACCTACAAGAGTTTATAAAAAATCATTTTTAATTTTTTTACAACTCTTTACAATTTATAACTAAATCTAGTTTTACAATCTACGCTCTTATATTTACAAGCATCCTATATACATTCTATTTTTATTTTCATAAGCATCCTTGATACATTCTACTTTGAATTTTCACTTGAATCGGAATGATAGAATATATATACAAGTTAAGTACATTGTGAAGTAAGGTATATAAAATGTTTGAATATGACATCAAGACTACAGAAATAAATACACCAAATAAGATTACCCTCCAAGCAAGGCACTCTACATGAAACTACACCAAATCATCGGTCAAGCCTAGGTTAGAGTTATTTGTCCTAATAGACCAACTAAAATGTGTGTATAAGGCTATATGAATTGGATAGATCCCTGGCTTTATTAATTTTAAATTGTTTATAATTGAATATATTTGTTTAATGTCATTTAAGGTTGGTTTGAATTTAAGTTTCACTGTTTTATAAGTTTTGGATTTGTTTTAAGGGTGTTTTGATTGTTCATGTTATTTAGTTTTAAGTTTTAAAGAACATAGCTCTCAATAACTTCTAAGTGCTAGAAGTCATTGATTAGTAAGTCTTAGGCTCATAATTATAAATGCTACCAATCCTTTAAATCTAGGATAGATAAGTTGCATAGAGTCCTTGCATGTTGATTAGGTATTTTAGTCCTTAAGCTTTCAATTCAATTCACCTTTGTCTTCCTAATAGGAGTCAAGCATAAGGGTATGAATGCTTCAATGTCTAAATGTATTATAACAAATTTTTAAATGGTTATTTATGTTGAATAGTAATTTCCTTTGTTAAGCCCATACTATGAGGTTTATTTCGCTATCCTTAGAGCTAGTTAGTAGCCTTGTAAGCTTAGGCTATGCAACAATTATCTTGTTGTTAATCTTTTAATTTTATTCATAGTTATTCATTTGATTTAATTCATTAAGTTGATCATTTGTTGAATTTTTTTAACATTTATTGAATTATTTAATAAATTAAGTTTGACCAAACTTTGACTATTTGATTTATATTGAACTCTAGAATTTTAATATTTTTCATAAATACTAGACTCAATTATGAGTTTAATTTCTATGAGTTTGTGTCATTTAGATTTTTTTATAATTAATTATGATTTTATAAATTCAGCCCATTTAATGAATTAATTCATTCAAGTAATTAGGAGAATTGTTTTTTGCCCCAAATCAACTCCAAACCTATTGAAATCTTTCCCAAATGTCAATGATGACTCCTAGGGATAATTGTAAGTTTTTGGAACATAAAATTTTTTTATTATTTTTTTAATTTTATTTAATTAACAATGATTTTTCTTAAATTTCAAATTACTTTTATTTTTAATAACTTTCAAGGGGCTTTTAATTTTTGTTTATTTAGTATTTAATTCTAAGCAATTGAAGATTAAATGTATATAATGATTTTATTTGGATTTATTATGAATTAAGAAAAAAAATAGGTCAATTATGCATGTCAAACTTCTATTCATTCATTGACAAACCTAATGAACTCTAAATATAGTGAAATTTGAACAAAGATTGATCTAAACATGTCGCTTTAAACCCACTGAATTCGAATTCATCAAAGCTTTCCCAAGGTGTCATAATCAATCCACCAAGATAAATATATTTATACGCTTAGAGATTTAATCTGGACAATTTACTCTGGGATTACGGTAAAAATTACTAGCATTCTAACCCTTGCGTTAAAATAAATGAACTGCATCAATTTTAGCCCTAATTCTATATGGATTAAGAGTAAGAAAATTTCAAAGTTTTGGTCTAATTATGACCCATAACTTTGACAATTTTTCCCAAAGTTCCCTTAATTATGAAGGCCTAAGAAATATAGGGTATATTGATCACATGCCCTATTTTACCCTGTCCAAAATTAATCTCAATTGGACCACTAGTTATGTAGTAATAAGGGAATATTAATAGAATTTTAAACCAAAATTACTCTCTTTGTGGTGGTAAAATGCTTTAAAATTATTTTTAAAATAAAATTAGGCTCAACCTAGTTCCATAAGCCTAAGAACTCAAAAATTGGATGAGAAATAAAATTTTGGTGTTTTTTTTTATTTTTTTGGGCAATTTTAGACATATTTTGGTATTTAATCAATCATTATTCACTAGCTCAATCATATCCAATGATTGCACGGTGGTTGTCACACACATCAAGCAGAGGAAGAGCCATGTAGCGCATGTGGTTTCACTTAAATAAGTGAGCATGCGTGTTAACTGTCAGATCAACACAGTTTTAATTTGATGAATTTGATTACGTCGAACAGTGGTTCATCCATCAACCATATGAATTTAAATGGATCGAATGATATGTCTGACTGAATTAATTCCATTCATTTGAAATGAATGGTTTTAATTTAACCAGTTATGTAAGAAGAAGAGTGAGGAAGTGTATGGAATCTCATAAAAGCACTTCATAAAAAGCTTTTTTTTTACCTCATAAAAAGCTATTTCAAATTGAAGTTTTAAACTAGGTTTGGGTAAATACCTTAATCTAGATGGTGAAACTTCTTTTTGTTGGACATTATCGACTGTTGGAGTCTTTCTCTTTATCTTCCTTGAAGACCTAAAGGTCTTAAATGCACTGGATGAAAATTTGTTTGGAGTAGATCTCTCTCTCTCTCTCTCTCTCTCTCTCTCTCTCTCTTTCTCTCTCTCTCTCTCTCTTCACTCTTTAAACACCTCACATGAATGCTTCTGGAGCTGGAGAGAGATGGGGAAAGCTATAGAGAACTTGGGGTACTTGTATGAAGCTAATGAATGTAATGAACCAACCACTTTTTAGAGTGAAATAAGGGTATTTGTAAAAGAGACAATAAGGGCTCCAAGGTTCAAATTCTTGCCACCTCAGCAAGGGCCATCCACCATTTTAATTAGGGACCATCCAATTAGAAGTAAAGGTCTATAGAGTTTAAGTTCACCTAAATAGCTAGCTAGTTAATTAGATTGAAACCATGTGCACATGAGTGGTTTTTGGAGATTCTTGCCACATTAGTGGCCCACATGGCAAGGGATTGTTATAACATGTGTAATGAAGGTTCTAAAATGCATTTGAACTATCTACAAGATCTAATTTTGGCTAGGTTTCCAATGGACTTAGAAGTTTACATTTTTAAGGCTTTTGCTAGCCCAATTGGTTGACCCAGGCCAACCCATGGGCTGGGCTAACTAGGATTGATGAAAGGGGTTAGGGATACCTAATGCGGGCATTCATGTAATTTAATTTGGGAAGATTTGGGTTTTAATTCAGAACAACCCCTTTGGGTTCACTAGCTTAAGCCATGTGGCAAAACCAAGTGGACCTAAGGGTTAAAACATTTTTGGATGACTCTTGGGAACCCAATGGATAGTCCCCATGGTTAATTTGGTTTGGTAAGGTCTAGATCATTAGATTTGAATTTTAAAGTGTTTATGTATGGTTTGGTCACCATAGTTGACTTGGTCAATCAAGATTGACCAGGGGTTAGGGTTTGGTTGAACAAATTCAAAATGACATTTTGAGATTGTTGGAGGTGTTCCCAAAGTTTGGTGAGGTCTCTATATATGAAATGTACATTTGAGAGCTTTATGACTCATTGGGTCAACCTAGGTCGACTTGGTCAATTAGGCTTTGCCAAAGCTTGGGTTTGGGTTTAATGCACAACAAATCAAATTTGGGATATGTTTGAAGTGGTTTCAATGTTTGGTTTGAATCAGCCATGTTGAAGTTTATACAAAAGTTTAATTTAGGAGATTTTGGAATTTAGAGTTTCTTGGTCAACCATGGTCCACCAATGGTTAAATGAGGTTCAATGCATTATGACAATGACAATGATCATGTTCAATGATTTTGAGAGGCTTTCAAGGTCATTTTACATAAGATGCCAAGTCAGTGGCATAGGCTATAAATATTTGAAGGTTTTGCATGCTTAGAGTATGCTTTGAGTTTTATGATTTAGAAAGATGTGGATGCCTCCAAATGTTTAGGTGAACCCTAGGGACATGCCTAATCAATATGCAAATGCTCACACACAAATGCAAAGGCTTTAACTAGGGTTTTTGATCAATTAAAAATTCCCTAGAAAATAGGAAAATTCCAAAGACTTTAAGATAGGGTTTTGAATTTATATTTGATATTTGATTTATAAACAAGATTTGGATTGATTGATTAAATTTAATGATTTTAGAATGATTTTAGAAATTGACCTCATTCAAAAATGATGTCAACACAATGATAGCTGAATGCATGATCATTACAGTTTATAATCCTCAATGCCAAGTACACATTATAGTTTTGCATCAATCAAATTATATGTTGCATTTGATGATTGCTTCATGGCTCTTTGGGAGTTGGATCATGGTTGTAATTTATCCTATTGTCCCTCCTACTTAGGGTCATCGAATTATATTAGATTTGTCTGATTACTTCTCTAAATACGTCAAGGCTATCCCATTGTAAGAGGTCAAAACTCACCATGTCCTCTAATTATATTGGGATAATACCATAAATTAGTTAAGTGTTCCTCACCAAATCATATTTGATAAAACCATAAAGATAAATAACTTTACTAGATGATTTAATATTGATTAGAGATACTCAACCATTTATTGTCCTTTGGAAAATAGATTTTCTAAGGCCTTCAATAAAACCTTAATGTACATTCTAAAATAGATCATAGATGATAATAATTGATAATGGCATGAAAGGTTCGGTGAAGCTTTTTGGGCCTACTGGACTATGTATAGAACCCCAATTAGTCTACAACATTTTCTTTGGTTTTTAGGGTAAGGTTATTCTCCTTTTAGAGGTATAACTTCCCTCTTTAAGAATTATTGTTAAAGCCCTTACAACTTCTTAGCAAAAACCATACTTTGGTTAAGAAACTTGAATGTTTAGAAGAGAAGTGTTTGTAGGATCAACAAAATCTTGAGTTATATAAGACTTGTATGGCTCAAGCACATGATAGAATAGTCCATCTTAAGACTTTCCAAGTCAAAGCTTGTTTTGGTTCATTAAAGGCCTAAATTATTAAATTACAGAATGGGAGGCTTTTTTTAGCTAATATGTGAAGGCCTTTTTGTTGTAATTTGGGTGCTAGATCTTGTGTTTGATGATTACAAATATTATTGGATGAGTATTTTCTTATTCCTGCTTTATACATCAGATATTGTTTTCTGTGTATCACTAATTATTTTAGGTACAAATATATCAAGCAGTGTTAAAGAATAAGGACTCAAAATAGTATAGTGTTAGTGTATAAGTTAGTTTGTATTTTATTGAATAAACTAAAAAAAAGTTAGTTTGTATTTGGCAGAGTCTGTACTTTTTATTTTAAAATTATTTTTTATATTAGGTGTATATTAGCTACAATCGTGCACACACTCACAAGGGGGAGTAGAATTGAATATTTGCATTTTTTTGCTAATTATAATATACAATCCAAATCATAATGTATGATCTATTTAAATAAAAATTAATTCAAGTGTTTATTTAAAAGAGATTAATTAATTATGGGTCATAACTAATCATATTGCACGATCGCCATATCTACATGATGATAAGAAATTTTGAGAAATTTGGCCATCAAATCCTAGTTACTTAAATTAGGAAAATTTATATTTAAATTTTGAACTAATAATACTATATGAACTAGTTTATACTACACAAACATTAATTAAAATTTCCTATTTTAATTATGGGGAAAGTAATTGAATCAGATCTAATCATCATTAATGATCGTATAGTATAATATTATATCTTACTATATGATTCACCCAAGAACTCTCTAGACAACCTTGGTTCATCCTGGATGATCTATGATTTGATTGAACTAATCATTTGTATGATCTATAATTCAAACTATAAGATTAGAAGGCTTAATTTAAAAAATTAGGATTTTTAGAGCCCACTTTTTAAACTTTTTTTATGTCTTTAGGGATAGGGTGCTTGAGCATTCAAAGACATTTTCTTCTTGGGAGAGAGCTTGGAGTGTCTACTTCACAAGGAGAGAGAGGAGGTAAGGTTAATAGAGGGAGTGAACCTTGAGGAAGTCAAGGGATGTGAGGGGATTCACATGGTTGCTCCAGCTAGCCAACACCTTGGGTCCTCTAGTTGTATTTTGGTGAAGTTCTTGGAGAGGAGCTCTTAGAAGGAGAGTCTTTTGGTGTGAAAGATTCATTAGTCGAGGAGGAGGTAGGGATCGACATCTCCACTGAGCAGTGTAGGTGAGAGTAGGGATAATATCTACACCATTGCAAGGAGAAGGATGGATGTCATTTCTAAAGGACCAAGGAGGCAAATAGAGGGATCATCATCTCTACCAGGCTGAGGTGAGGTGGTGAAAGGATGGATCAGCATCTCCATCAGAGTTAGGTTCTAAAAGGAAGATAACATCTTTGCCAAGATGAAAGCTAAAAGGAGGGATATTCTTCAGGGTTTGAAGTTTTATATGTATTTCTTTGCCTAGTAGGTTGCGAAGGAGCTTGACTTAGTGAAGATACCAAAATAGTAAG